>OX327013.1:40756441-43156441 GCA_946800695.1 Geum urbanum | reverse complement strand
AAAAGACACAGATGAAGCTCATTCAATGATGATCACAAGTAATAATGAGAATCAGAAAAGGCCCGAGAAGTCGAGGAATCGTAGCGAAAATTAGCTCAAGGTGACACCTTTAGACACAGAGAAACTTCCAGATCGGGATCTAGGGGGTAATATCTAATAGAAAAGCTCAAAATTCCGAGCTTTGGTTTGAAATCATTAAACTTTCTTAAGTAAAATTGGGATGGAATAACATGGGGGGATGAAACACTGAGAACTCACCGATCAGTTGAAACTGGTGAGGAAGACGACGAAGAGGCAACGACTAACAAAACCGATCGCAAATGAATCCACGACGACGACGAAGACGAATTTGAGGCAGTTGGAGATGATGATGAAGATGAAGGAGAAGATGTGTGACTTCTTCTTAGGGCTCTCATTAATGGTTTCTCTTCTGTAAGCATATCTGATCTCTCTCTCTCTCTCTCTTACTCTTTGTTTGTGTTTGTATCTCTCTCTCTCTCTTTTCTATAATCTAAATCTTAAAAAAGCTTAATGATGAAAATCTTAAGGGGATTTCGATTTGAAACTTGGTTTTTACCTAGAGTAGACGACAGTGGCGGCCAAGGCGATTCCAGCCATGGCCGTGACGGCGACGGCTAATCCGACATTGGAGGTAGCAGTCCAAGCCCAGAAGCCACTTCCGCCACCACCGACGCCGCCGCCGCCGCCGATGAGCGCGCCGCTTCTACCACCACCGCGGCCTGATGCTGCTCCAGTGCTACCCCCCGCGAACACGATCCATGGACGACGATCATCACCGCCGAAGAGCATCAATGAGAGAGACGGCGGAGACTGAAATCCGATCAAGGAGTAGTTACTTCTTCTCCGTCACAGAATGAAACCCCCTTAGTTGATACAAAACTCTAATCGCTCTGCTCGCTCGCTCCAACTGCCTTTTCTTTTCAGAACTTTCGCTCTCTTTTTCTTTTAAGAAAAGAAAAATTACAAGTTCATCCGGAGCACCTACTGCCTAATTGATCAAAACATAATGCAATTCTTTTTTACTTGGAACACAACACTCTTATATATGGAGGTTATGAACTTGATGCCTAATTGAAGTCAAACTATCCGCAACGAAGTTTGCCTCTCTACGAACATGATAGAATTCAATGATTTAGAAAGATCTGGCAATTTCCTTGATGTCGTGGATCACTATAGCAAGTCTCCAAGGAGGAGAGAAGTTCTTAACAATGCTGCTAATGACAAGCTGTGAGTCCCCTTCAACAATTATCTTGTCAAGACCTTTTCTTCAACCTTGGTTAAGGCCATCTCTGAGGGCTAGAGCTTCAACAAGAGTGGTTGAAGTTTTTCCAAAAGCCCTAGCACCAAAAATGATAGAACAGCCACAACACTCTCTGATAATGAAACCTCCAACAGCATCCCCAACACCACCTCCAATTACTGAACCATCGAAGTTGATTTTGAAATGGTCAGAAGGAGGAGGTAGCCATTTGATGTTATGAAGGTGCAATTTCTTCTTGTCTGGATTCTGATTATGCCCATGATATTGATTGAGGGAAGTCTGAACTGCTGCCACAATGGAAGAAGGAATAACACACTCCTTTCTGAAGATGATGTAATTTCTTATTTTCCAAATCTGCCAAAAAATAGTCAAAATTCTTTCAAATAAATTATTAGTATTCTCTTGCTGACACAAATCTTTTAGTTGCTCCAAAAAATCTCTCCCCAAGGTTGGGGTAAACAATGTTGCTTGATTCCACACATCTCTAGCAACTCTACAATCACAAAAAATGTGAGAGAATGATTCTTCATCAATAAGGACATACATTTGAATTCAAAAGTTTCATTTTCATAAGTCTATCTCTAGTCTTTAATCTTCCCTGTAACATAATCCACCCAAAGATTTTAACTTTTGAGAAAATAAGTAAATACGGAATATTGCTTTGATGAGTCTCTCTATTTGATATGACTGTATGAGGAGAGTTTGGAGGGTGAGAGAGACTGGGGAAACTCTTGGGCAGGGTCCGAGTCGAGGTCCACTTCATTTTTGATCCGGCCCAACTTGTAACTACAACAAAAAACTAAAAACCAAAAGCATCAATAACAACATTATTTTTTAATTACAACTGCAACGAATAAGGAAATCATTTATTCTCATTACGTATGTGTTCTGTTTCTACCAACCAGTAATGGTCTTTGGATAGAAGTGCAATAGAGAAGTGCTAGAATTGTTCGTAGCATTCAGTCCCGAGGAGCTAGAACGCTATCTTGTTTCCTGCAAAACACTGAACTCTTGGATAAGAGGTTAGGACAAGGTTGGTCTGCCTTCAACACTTCGATGCCTAAGTCAGAAGATGTTTAGTCAAGAAAAGAATTAAACAGTAGAGTCAGAGATGTCTTACCTTGAGTGTCAAATAAATGCTTCCTTTTATAGGCAGTTGAGAGAGAGCACTCTTGTTGGTTTTCGATTTGGGATTAGATGAACTCCCTTTTTTAGTGCAAGTTGATATATGGACAAGGGCTGGTTTGGTATTTGGCTGCCTTATCCTGATGGGTCGGTCAACTCACGTGCGGAACGGCTAGCGGCGTGGCGCGCATGTCACGTCCGTACGCTGGGTAGAGTGACGGGTTTGCTCCTATCAGCTCCCAGACCTACCCTGTGGCTGAATGAGGCTAGCTCTACTTGGGATTACCACGTGGTGTACTAATAAGTCTCACAAGTCTCTGAGTCAAGGGCAGCAGTCTTGATTTGGGAGTTGAAAAATAAACCATAAAGTCTAAAGGAGCATTCTCATTTAGCAACAGTCTGTTAGGGCAGCGTGGCTTACCATGTAGTCCCCTCAACTTCCGGATGAAGAGCAGTCACTTGTTTCGCGAGATATGTGAGGGGGGATTAAGCCGCTTGGGCGGTATGTCGCATGAATGTTCTCATCACTTGGGCGTTCATGCTGCTTGGGCATTCGTGCCACTTGGGCATTCGTGCCGTTTGGGCATCCTGACGGGAAGGGTTATGTTATAGCTTTTTTGGGCCCGAGAGGAGTTTAAGTTCCCAGGTAGCCAATGCTACTTTAGGTAACATTTCGCGTAGGGGACGTTCTTAGGATGATCAGTCGCTAAGAATGTCTGTAAAGGCGGTCGACCGTGCGTGGGCATTTGAGTCCCCAAGTTACCGCACCGGTTGGTGGACTGTCTAGTCAGGGGGACTACACTATCGGGGGGATCAACTGTCGAAGGAGTCCATATTTAGGTGAATAAGGGCCAAAGAAGCCAGTCAAACGCATATGCGTTCGAGTTGGTCAGTCGATAGTTCAGCCATGGGTGGTCGCACGACGTGGGTGCCACGTGGTTGAGACGTGTAAAGTGACCGTTTGATGGGTTGGGCCGCATGCGTACCATGTGGTAGACAACATGCGGCTCGAGGAGTTATGTTGCACGTGCTTTGATGACGCATTGATTATGAGCTTCTGAAGAGATGTTCACCGTTTGAATTCAAATGCGTACTGGGGCACGTGGCAAAGATCTATGGTAAGAGAAGGTAAACCGCGGATGGTCGAGATGCGTTCTCCCTCTTGGTAGAATGTCTACATATTTACAGAAGAAGAGAAATATTACAGAGAGAGAAGCTTCGAGTTGTCCAGAAGAGTTTGTGTGCTACTTTTTCGTCAATCGTCGATTTTGTTATTCATCTGCAGTAAAGGTAATCATGCTCAAACTTCTTTTGTATTTCTGTTGTTGGTTTCGTTGGCTTAATGTGTGTGCTACCGTAATATGGATAGATTAGAAGTGGGTTGCCGTAATCTGGGTAGTCTAAGCAATAATAGCCAGAATCTGTGTAGATTAAGTAATATCCGTGGGAATCTGGGTAGTTTTCTATTGCTTTTGATGTTGTTTGGGTGAGTGGATGTTGGGGTGAGGGGGTTCATGAGTACAGAGTGGATGGAATGCTGATTATGTCATTTTCTTTGTTAGGTTGCTCGCTCTTGCACTATGAACCCACCGTCACCCATAGAAATGTCTAGCGACGAGTCGTCCTTTAGGATTATGGATGGGAGGAGGCGTCGCCCGAAGGAATGCGTTCACATGAGTGAGTTGTCGCTAGAATTGAGGATATGCCTTTCCTCTTTTAGTGCTAGTAAATAATCTGAATCTTCTAGCGATTCTGAGTTGAGTGCAGGGAGGGTGGTCTTAAGTCCTGAGTCGCTTAACCGTGTGTTTCTTGACACTCAATCCCTTTTATTGATTGCAGCGTCCGAGATAAGTGCAACTAATGAAGATGGGGTTGGGGCGTCAGATACCATGGAGCGACAACAGAGTGGGAAAACCTCCTCTACAACATCTGGCCGCGATAAGAAGAACCAGGAGGGCTAGAGGGGTCAAATAGGGAAACAATATGGTGGCCGGGTTGTGAAATATTTTGGAAAGCAACCAGTGAAGGAGTCAGGGGAATCCATGACCGCTACTTAAGTCGAGAGGTTGTACGAGCTGTATGATATCCCCAAGTCTGTGATTTTGAGACCGTTGGGTGAGGGAGAGAAGTTTGTGGATCCGTCAGTCAGGTTTACTTGTGGATCAGAATGGCATTTGAAGAACGGGATAAATTATCCCCTACACCCTTTTATTCAGTTCTCACAGGCACATTTCAATGTGTCGTTGGGGTAGTGTGGTCCCAAGTTGGTGAGGATGTTGATCATCTTCTACGACATGTTAAGATGTCTGGGCTAGAACGACCGACGATGGCGAAGTTGACCACGTTCTTGTCTGTGGCCTACACAGACCGTGAATAGGATAGGAGGACCATGACGGTCATGTCTAAGCCCAAGAAGAACAAGTGGTGGCTGAGTGAAGTGCATAACTCGTCCAGCGTCTAGAGGCGCAAGGTGTTCTTAGTAGGAGGCAACTGGGAGTTCGGAGACTGGGAGAGTGTAGAAGGTTTACTTAGGATGTCGACCGTGTTCCAACCCTTAGGTTTGAATTAGTGTGCAATGTATGTAGTGGTCTGGTTGTTGTGTCCGTTCTTTATTTGACCGTGCTGTCTTTTACTTGACCCCGTTGGAGCAGCGTCGCCTTGATCGCTTTTGTTTCGTGTGGGAGGCAAGAGGTGTGTGGATGAACTACTGTGCTTGGTTCCATCACGAAGTGAACGATCTAACCAGGATTTTCAGGCGTCCTAGTAAGTGTTGTTGCGTTGTAGCTTTCTTTTATGTCTGTTTGATATATTTTGGAGAGTGACGTTTAATATTTTGTATTTATTGTTGGTTGTAGCATAAGTGACCATGCCAGCTATCGATAAGAGGATGAGAAAGTTGGTGACCTATCTTAATAGACGATATCAAGCAGGTCATAGAGGCCAAGAGAATGGTGAAGCTGGGGAATAAGGAGTTCTAGGAAGGGGAGGAGAGCAGTCCAGAGACTACCATCGTTGCCCCGAGCGTTGGGGAAATTACTCTATGAGAGATATTGGTGATCTTGGACGCTGAGGAAGAGGAAGAGTATGCTCATGTAGAGCCCAATACTGGTGGTGAAGTAACCCAGAAGCGACCGGGGGTGAAGAAGCCAGAGAAGGGAGAGGCGGTTGGAGGTGAGAGGCTCGAGGAAAAGAAGGCGCAGGTGAGCGCGGTGAGACGAAATGTCCAGCCCAAGAAGGGTGCTAGTAAGGACATTGGTGTTGTGCGGGCCACCCTATGCAGGGGGGATGATGAGGTGTGCTCTGGTGACGAACCAGATGAACAACCCATGGAGCATCTCGAGCCGTGGTCTGAGCTACAAGAGAGGGTGGAGACGGAGTTTGACTCTACGGACCGTACGCCCGAGCAGAGTGTTCAGGCCGAGGAGCAAAGTATAGAGTGGGCGCTGGTGGTTGACTGTCTCGCCATTACAATTGAGAGGGAAAAGTTGTTAGAACGGATAGATGTGGAGGAGACGGACAGCTCTAGCTTTCCAGACGCGGGGGTAGGGCCTGGAGGGTGTCTCGTACAAAGACCCTTCATACCAAGGAGATAAGGGATGAGCGTCCTCTGTAAGTGGTTGTGAGGTAGCATGCGTCGGCCGATGGGAACGTGGTTGCTCAGTCGTTTGCTCCGATTGAGGAGGGGTTGGTAGAGGAGGATAGTCGCGAGGTCGTGTTGTCACATGGGACGTGGCACTAGGAGCCTGTGATACAACTTATGCCACGGAGCAATGAGTCGATTGTGAACGTCTGGGTGGCGAGCTCAACTGTCCAAGGATCGGCTGTTGTTGAGTACCCGCCGGGTGAGCCATCTGAGCCATATATTAATGCCCGGGCAACCGCAGGGTTTGCCGATCTGTTTCATGGGCATGCCCAGAATTTCGTGACCGCAAACATGATGAAGAGGCTTCGAACGAGGACTTTGGAGCGTTCGGTTAAGGATCGTCGGTCTGCCTCTATGGGGGAGTTACTCCGAGTGACTGCGGACCTGTACTAGCAATGGCTGATGGATCCTGAGCCTCGTTTACTAAGTGAAATGGTCGGGTTACAGGTAGAGTTAGGGGAGTTGAAGATTGTCCGCAACAAGTTGGAGAAGGCTGTGATGACCAACCAAGTCAACTGCAAGAAGGTGATGGCTGAGTCTGAGCAATGGAAGGCGTAGTCTCAGCAATTGAAGGTGAAGTTTGAGAAAGAGCGGGAAAGGGTGGAAGGGTTCATCAAAACCGAGGAGGAGTTGGGTAGGATAAACTCTGTGATAAGGCCAGAGAAAGAGAGGTTGGAGGCGGTGGTGAAGGACCGCAATGAAGCATTAGTCATGCTAAGGGATGAGAAGAAGTCCTTAGAGGATGAATGTAGCTGTCTAAGGAACGTGTTGGCCAGTGCTGAGCGAGAGCTTGGTGATGCTAAGAGCACTCGAGACTTTTCTCAGATTTCCGAGAGGAATTTAAAGAGCTTGGAGACGCTGAAGTATGACCACGAAACTCGTGAGCAACACTTGCAAAGGATGGAGAAAGAGCTCGACAGAGTTCTAGGGCAAGCCATGAGTGAAGATCTCAAACAGCGTCTAAAGGAGGAGGTGGTGACCTTGTACAAGAAGTCACCGGCCTTCCAGGCAGAGCTGCAGAGGGCGATCAACTTCTAAAAGAAGTCTTCAACGTTTGATGCTGAGATGGCGGGGGTGGTCAAGGCCTTCAAACGCTCCCCCTCGTTTGATGTTGAGCTAAGTGAGGCGGCTTGTGATTACCAACGGGCCCCAGTGTTCCGAGAAGAGATGGATAAGGCGGTCGATGCCTATATGTAGTTGCATGCATTCAAGGCTGAGATGGCTAAGGCCGTGGAGGATTTCAAGAAGTCCCCAGTGTTCGAAGCCGAGCTGGCTAGGGCGGTTGACGCCTTCAAGTAGTCTCCTAAGTTCCAGGGCGTGCAGACTAAGGCGGTTGAAGCCTATAAATAGAGTCCAATGATAGAGGTTGCTACTAAAGAAGTTTATCAAAAGGATATGGCAGAAATGTTCGCGTCGATTAAGCGGTCGAAGTATTTCAGCGAGGAACTCTTTGATGCAGACGCTGCGGTTGGGACGCTAGAGTTTCTATAGAATATTATGTCTTTGTGTTTTTGCTATCGTCTTTGCTTTTCGTTTGTTTGTTTTGTACTCAGAACAGATTTATGGTTGTTGTAGCCTATTGATATGCACTTTGCTTATTTGACCAATATTTAGTGAATATCATTTTGTGTGAAAACAAAAGGTTTTGACTAAGTATGGTTTTAGCGTCGTGTTAATATATAACTGTTGGAAGGAAGGATGTATGTTGTTGATGTTTTAGTCCCTCTGGCCGTTTTGCAATCTTGTGAGAAATTGTATTAAGTCAAATTATTGTTTGAGACGTAGACTAGCTAGTGGTCGAACAAATAATAGACAAGAGTGTTTGAACAAAACGTCTTAATTTCATAGCATAAGGAAGTGCAAAAGATAGTGAGGAGCGTTCGTGCTCAGGGCGTTACATCAAAGCAAAACTATAAGAGGAAGCCGCTGATGAGCAACCCTCGCTAATGATATGGATGGAGTTCCAAGGGTGAGTCAAGATAGAGCCGTTCTTGTCGCTGAGGTAGAACGTGCTAGAGTTGGCGATGTCCACATTCTTATAAGGTCCTTTCCAAGAGGGGCGGAGGTTTTTGACTGTAGTCTGGACGACCTTCATGATCCAATCCTCTATTTGCAGAGGTTATGCATGAACATGTTGGTTGTACAGGTGTGTTATGTTATGGTAGTAGGCTGCAACACGCTTTTCCTACAACAGGTCGTTATCGAGACACAACCCGTCCCCGTTCGTGGCTGGATCAAACGCGGTCACCCTTGAGCTCTCATGGGTGAGCTCCAGAGGAAGAAGAGCTTCCATACCGAAGGTGAGAGAGTGAGGCGTCTCACTCGTAACGACAATTAAGGTGGTGTGAATAGATGAGAGGATGTCGGGGAGGAGTTCAGGTCATTTCCCGAAGTTGGGGGTGCCATGTCTCATGGCCTGGAATTATTTCTTGAGGCCTTTCTCGATGATTTTGTCGGCCACCTTGACCTAACCGTTACTCTGAGGGTGAGCTAGAGAAGAGAAAATGGCGTTCATGCCCTGGCGGTTGCAAAAGCCTATGAACTTTGGGTTATCAAATTGTGTGTCGTTGTCAGTTATGATATTGTAAGAGGCTCCATAACGACAGTAGAGCGTTCTCTAGAGGAACTTAGTGACGCTGGCCATTATGATCTTGACCAAGGGTTTGGCCTCAATAAACTTAGTGTGATAGTCGATAATGACTATCATATACCTATATTGGCCTCTAGCTTTGGAAAGTTGCTCAATGAGATCCAAGCCTCACTATGCAAACGTGATAGGAGAGAGTATTATAGACAGCGGTATGGTCCGCGAATGAATGTGATCTGCATGGAGCTGGCATGCCCTGCATATGGTGTTTATCTCTACAACATTGCGATGTATAGTGGGCCACCAGAAGCCATACCACAATGCCTTGCGGGCGATCGATTGAGAATCAGCGTGGTGGCCGCACTCACCACTATGTATGTTCTTTAGGAGGGAGCGCCTGGCCGAGGCGGGAAAGCAGCTTAAGTTGGGCCAGGTTCGGCCTTGCTTGTAGAGGTGGCTACCTCAGACGTTGAAGTTTGTTGACCGTGCATTGATTTTTCTGGCCTCAGCCTTGTCTTTAAGGAGGGCACCCGAGGTTTTGTAGGCCAAGATGGGGGCAATCCAGTCCTGTTCTCCTGGTACGACGGTCAAGATTTCACATAAGTTTCTTTGGATGCTGGGCTTATCCAAGATTTTCACTTTGGTGTTGTGCTTGGCACCGGTTGTGGGGGTTGTTGCCAAACGGGCCAGAGCTTCCGCGTTTGCATTCTGTGACTGCGGTACTTGAGTGATGTTGTAAAACTTTAACTGAGACAAATAATATCGGGCCATAGAAAGGTAGGCCGCCATGGTTCCTTCCTTAGCCCTAAAGTCCCCAGTCACTTGGTTGACCACCAACTATGAGTCGCTGAAGATATTGATATCAGGTGCATCTGATAGCCGTGCTAGTTGGAGGCCAGTTGTGACAACCAGACCCTTGTCGAAAATCGACAAAATAAATAAAATAATAAAATAACCGGATAAATCGAGGAAGTACTCGATCAGTAAACCAAATTCGATTAATTCAGTTGAAGAACAGATTCGATAACTTGTTACGACGAAGCAGTCATAACGATAAACAACAAAACTAATTTCTCCGTCGCCCGCACCGCCACTAGTGGCAACCCCGTACCACCGCCCTTCCCACATGGACGACGAAGCCTAAATGACATTTTAGACTTCACGAATGTGTTTGTATCAGTGATACAAACCGAATGACATATAACTCGACATGTTTCAAAAATAAATTTTTCAGTCAACTTTTCTGGTCACGCGGCACCACAGACGATGGCGCATGCCGCCCACGCGCCACCACCGGCGACCACCGTTGGGGACGTCGAATGACACACCAAAATTAAGCTCGTGATAAGCCCAAAAATAAACTCTAAAGGACACTAGGCAAATTCCACGCGTTTGGCCAGAATCGGCCCCGAAATCCCACGGCCGAAATTTTGGATTCCGGCACCGATCTCCGCCGTCGAGCCGATTCGGAGCTCGAGGTTGGTGCCAAACGACTCACGACGAGGTGGGGAGCAAAACCCCTATCACCCCGCTGCTGAACAACACCGGCTCCGCCATAAACAACAGAGGCTGAAACGATACACAATCAGAATCATTGATTTCGAATCCAATCGGTGTCATACTTGTAAATTCAATTCATACAAGTTGATACAACCCATAAAGAGGTTCTCATGACCTCGTTTCCATACCAGAAATGCTCGGAATCGGCGCCAGTGACGACGAGCCCGAAATCACCGAATCTCAAGAATTTTAATCCGTCAATTCTCCCTGCTTCGGCCTCCTCATCGTCGATCGAGCCCAGAAACAGATAGAGGACATCACCCCGCATCAAACCCAACAAAAGCCAAGGTCGAAGGTGGTCGGATGGCGGCCTACAGCCGGCGCACAGCTTTGCCTCCTCAACTCTCTCTCTCCTCGCGAGAGGGACGGGTTGACCCGAGTCAAACCCCAGACCAGAATCGTCCCCTTCCATAATGGGAAACATCCCATTAAAATACGTTTCCAAATACGGTAACTTCAATAATTACTTTTCGACAAACTTCGTTGATTATAACTTCCTCTTCGTAACTCCGTTTTCGGCGATTCTCGCATCCACGAACTCGTATCGATAAATACTATGATTTTTACCCAAAATCAACCGACTTTGACAATTCAATAAAAAGTCAAACGAGACACCTCGATACTTATCGACGGTAGTTTTTTTTACTGCAATCACTAAATCAAACTCATTATCCATAAATAATATAAATAATAGAGATATCACAAACTACCCCCATTAAAATAATTTCGTCCTTGAAATTACCAAAATAAAATCGCAGAATATATCTACGGAAAATCGGGCAGAGTCTCCTCTATAATTACAAAACCCAAAAGCCTACAAATGTCCAAATACACTTCTATAATCACAATTCACAACATATACCGCGAGCCACCAGTGCTCGTCCAAATTTCTCAACTACCACATCTTAACAATGTTACAACCATATATACAAAGCTCAGGTACAATAAAATTACACATAAAATAGTGATATCTGAATGATATTTAGAATTCAAATTAAGTATAGTACTACTCAAGAATAATAAACTACGAAAAATTTGCACCCAAATCATTCACTTTAAACTGCTAAAGTGAGTGGACAAAAATAATATTTCACTTTAAACTGGAAAGTATAAGTAATATTCCTTTCACTATAAATGTACCTAAAAATAATGCGAGTCTAAAAATATGATCATCCAGGTACTCCTGGGTACTATAAAATATGTGGAGGCTACGACTCGGGTCATCCGACCTCAAGTCATAATACTGCCCCAGGTTAGGTGTTTGTCCTAACTCTCCTGAGTACTGTGTAAATCATTGGTCAGGTGTTTGTCCTATCCCTCCCGGATCATCTCGATGATCAGTCGAGAAGCCAGTGCAGTAAATCCTCGGGTCAGGTATTTGTCATATCCCTCCCAGAGCGTCTCGGGGATCAGCCGAGAAGCAATGCATCGATGCAATAACTGAAATCGTAACAATTTCAGTTCAGTAATTTCTGATGAATCCCGTTGAATTCTAATCAAGTCAAACTAATCATAAATCATGACCATCAATCGTTTTGCATCGATACGCAAATAGTCAATTTGTATATTATACATATTGTACAAATAATCACAAGTACAATAAAATAATATACTTTTCATTTTCGTCGATCGTTGTAATATCACGTTTCCATTTCGTTTGACAACTCATGTTGTCATTTCGTTACAATTCTGTAACTATCTCTATTTTCGTGTTTCAAATATCGTTCGTTGAAACACAATATAGTATTCAAAAATATAAATAGATAAACTGATATCAAATCAAATATATCGATTACTAAACTATATATCCACAACAAGAAGTACAAAACCGTGTACCTCAGGTCCCGCATCGGCAAAAGTGTAACCACTTCTCGTCTAAGACCACCATTCACCGTCTTCGCGACAATCACAATAATTCAATTACATAATTCTAAACCCATATTTCATGACTAACACAAGACACAACAAAAGCGAAGTCTGAGATTTGAACCGCTAATTGTGACAACCTGACCCTCGTCGAAAATTGTCAAAATAAATAAAATAATAAAATAATCGGATAAATCGAGGAAGTACTCGATCAGCAAACTAAATTCGATTAATTCAGTCGAAGAATAAATTCGATAACTTGTTACGACGAAACGGTCATAAGGATAAACAACAAAACTAATTTCTCCATTGCCCGCACCGCCATTGGTGGCAACCCCGTACGACCACCCACCCATAGGGACGACGAAACCTAAATGACATTTTATACCTCACGAATGTGTTCGTATCGCCGATACAAACCGAACGACATATAACTAGACATGTTGGAAATAAATTTTCTGGTCAACTTTTCTGGCCACGCGCTACCAGCAGCGACCACCAACGACGGCGTCGAATGACACACCAAAAGTAAGCTCGTGATGAGCCCAACAATAAACTCTGAAGGACGCTAGCCAGATTCTGGCACGTTTGGTCAGAATCAACCCCGAAAGCCCACGATCAGAATTTTGGATTCCGGCACCGATCTCCGCCGTCGAGCCGATTCGGAGCTCGAGGGTGGTGCCAAACGACTCACGACGAGGTAGGGAGCAAAACCCCTCTCACCCATCGTCGAATAACACCGACTCCATCACGAATGGTGGAGGCCGAAACGATACCCAATCGGAATCATTGATTTCGAATCCAATCGGTGCCATACCTGCCAATTCAATTCATACAAGTTTATACAGCCCATAAAGAGGCTCACATGCCCTCATTTCCATACCTGAAATAGCCGAAATCGGCGCCGGGGCCGGCGAGCTCGAAATCACCGAATCTTAAGAATTTTAATCCGTCAATTCTCCTTGCTCCGGCCTCCTCCTCGTCGATCGAGCCCAGAAACGGATAGAGGACATCACCCCGCATCAAACCCACCAAAACCCGAGGTCGAATGTGACAAGCTTACCTGTGAGACTTTGGACGTGCTTCCTGTTCGTTGGCGTCTTCATATCCATGATTGCTTTAATTTTCTTAGGGTTGGCCTCAATACCACGCCTCGTTGACAATGTAGTGCAGGAATTTGCTGGCTGTGACCCTAAAGGTGCATTTTGCAGGGTTAAGGTGAACGTCGTGTGCCACTAGAATTTGGAAAACGACACGTAAATTGGATGTGTAACCAGCGCCTTTCTTACTCTTGACTAAGATGTAGCCAATGTAGACTTTGACTAACAAGCCGTTCACGTCCCTGAATACGTAGGTCATGAAATGTTGATAGGTGGAGCCAGCAGCCAAACAACATGACCACGTAGCAGTAGAGGCCCTTATATATATAGTGAACGTGGTGGCTTCTTGGTATCAGGGTGCATATACATTTGGCTGTATCCTGAGTACACGTCTAGAGTAGACGGGAGCTCATAGTCGACTGTGGCATCTACCAACTGGTCAAGTCGCGGTATGGGGAAGTTGTCCTTGGGGCAGGCCTTGTTAATGTTGGTGTAATCAATACACATCTGCTGGCTAACATTACTTTTCCCCATCATGATGGTGTTGGAAACCCAATGTGGATAGTAGATGGGCTTGATAAACTTTATTCGGAGTATACGCTCCACCTCGGCGTTCATGGCCGCATAGTGCTCTGAAGAATAAGCGCGATACTTTTGCTTGACCAATTTTACATTAGGTGTAATGCTCAGTTTGTGAGAAAACAACTTAGTAGAGATAATGGGCATGTCCTCGTATGACCATGCAAAGATGCCATTAAACTCCCTAAGGAAGGCGGTCAAGTCATCCCGGGCAGCTGGGTCTAGCTGAGCTCCGATCCGTACCTTGTGGTCAGGGAACGCTGGGTCGATTTTAATTTCCATGAGGGAGTCCCCTGTGCTAACCGGTCTCAGAGAATTGGTGTCATCCCTAGGGTCGTCCAGTGCACCAGTCATGGGGTTTTCCTGCATAACAACGTCAAATTTTAACTCCATTACCTCTTGACGAACCAAGCGACCGGTCTTGGAGTCAGCAGACCGCTCGACGAAGTCGTAGCCGCGGACCTTACTTGTGTCGTGGTCTGTTGGGAACTGCATGTAGAGCATATAATTACCAATGATCGCCTTCAGTTGTTTGAGGGACGTCTTGATAAGGATGATATTATAAGAGGAATAAATATCAACGATGATAAAATCAACAAAAACCTCTTTCTGCGGTGAGCCCATGGAGCCCACACACAAACGCATGAAATCACTTCCCATATGATAGACCACGTCACCCGAGAAACTCAGGAGTGACTCGTTGTCTGGATGTAGCTTGTGCATTAAGCGCTTGAGCTGCTTATAGGCGTTATAGAACATGGCGTTCACCCCCAAACCCAAGTCAATGAGGACACGACCGACCTTGCATCTGTCCACTAGGGCGTCAATGATGAATGGGGTGTCCGCTGGGTATGCACCGCGTTTGTCCACCTCCGAGAAGGTAATTGGATCCCAGGAATGGTGTCGAGCCTTATTCCTAAGCCAGAGGCCAATGAAAATATTTCTCGAGGGGAGCGGACACTCTACGCTTGCCGCCATAGATAGTGGCAATTTTATGTCGAGTGTCCACGAATGCAACCTCCTCAGGAGCACCCGCTCGGTATTCTGCGAGTTCGCCTTTGTCAAATAAATCCTGAATGATCTTCTTGAGCTGAGCACAGTCCTCAGTTTTATGAGACTCTGTCTGGCGAAACTTGCATCAGATGCCATTGTTCTTAAGCATCCTCATGCGGACCTTGGGCCTAGGCAACGCCATCAAGTGCTTATTATTGATGATGATTTCCTCCTCGGTAACGTTCGTCACTGTATACACTCGTTAATCAAGGGAGATGTGTTTTTCTTTCCACTGGTGATGGTGAGGTGGAAAACGGCGGCCCTCAGGAGACCGATGTGATTGAGGACTAGGACGCCGCTCAGGGTGTTTGAAGTGACAATGGTGGCTGCTCTACCATGGAGGAGGTGAGGAGCGGGTGCTTGGTTGCTGAGGAGCCCTCTGTCCCCAGATGCGAATATGGACTTCGGCCTTTTCCACCATCAGTTCCATGACCGCGTTGTAACCCATGTGTTCTCGATGAACGAGTTTTTCCTTAAATCCAAGGGTAGTAGGCCGTCGACGAGTGCCAGCAGGGCGCTCTCCTTGTCCAGAATACAGCACAGCTGGGCGGCAGATTGGAAACGAGTGATATAAGAAGAGATATACTCGATCGGGCCTTTGTGGATAGCATTGAGAGAACGTGTATTGTGGTGGCGTCTCTGGAGGCGATACCGCTTTAGAAGGCTTCAGTGAAATTAAGGAAGGAGTTGATAGAACCTGGGGTTAGCTCGAAATTCCAGTTGAGTGCATCCCCTATGAGAGGTTCCAGGAACAAGTAGTAAAGGCTGGCGTCATTATGCTTATGCCCGGCAGTAGCAAATAGGAAGTAGTCAAGGTGAGTCCTCGGGTCACCGCGTCCATTGTAGCGGTCGTCCTTTCACGTCTTCGCGCGCTCGTCACCTTTGGCATTGGTGGTGACGATCGAGAACGGGGTCGACCGTGGGGTGTAGGGGACGTGTGGGGTTATATGCCGTTGCTGTCGAATCTCACCCTCGAGCTCTGCTAGTCGTGCCAGAATTTGTTCGGCGGCTGGCAAGGGCATTGTAAGGTGCTTGATACAGGGTGGGGAACCGTGCAAGTACCGGTTATGGAGTTCTGCGGTCATATGTATGAAGTTACTACACTCTTCCTTATGGCCAAGTTATATCTATTGAACCTGGATTTCAGCAAGCCGCTAGTTGAGTTGTTCGTTCTATCGATGAGTGGTGTCGTGTTCGGCCTTGAGTGACGCGATTTTCGCCAAGAGGCGAGCATGGTTGTTCTAGGTGTTAAGGGCGTCCACGTGATTGGAGGCACTGGAATTAACACGGTCTTCAACGGCCGCGACTGCGATCTGAATCCCTAGGGTGGTATTACCCGTGGAGAGGTTAGTAAGTAGTGGCTCGAGACCACGGATATGCCGGTCGGCCAGTGTGATGAGGTCAGACATGGGTGGGATATCAGGCATGGCCTGATGCCGTGATGAGGTGAAGAGGCAAGGGCTTTTATGTTTGTTATGGGCAGTTCGAAAAAGTATCAACCGCTAGACGACGCAAATTATTTCTACCAAAATTCATAATTGTCTTTGGATAAAAGTGCGATAGTAAAGTACTAGAATTGTTATCATGTTTCGTGCAAAACACCGAACTCTTGGATAAGAGGTCGGGACGGGATTGGCCCGCCTTCAACGTTCTAATGCCTGAGTCAGAAGTTGTTTAGGCAAGAAAAGAATTGAACAGTAGAGTCTGAGATGTCTTGCCTTGAGTGTGAAATAAATGCTTCCTTTTATAAGCAGTTGAGAGAGAGCACTCCTATTGGTTTTCGATGTGGGATTAGATGACCTCCCTTTTTTAGTGCAAGTTGATATATGGACAAGGGCTAGATTGGTATTTGGTAGCCTTGTCCTGATGGGTCGGTCAACTCACACGCATAACGGCTCGCAGCGTGGGGCGCGTGTCGTTTTCGTACGTTGGGTTGAGTGACGGGTTTGCCCTTCTTAGCTCCCAAACCTACCTGTGATTGGATGAGGCTAGCTCTATTTGAGGTTAGCGCATGGTGTACTAACACATTCATTCTACGGTATATTAATATAGGATGAAAATATAAAATTTATGGTGTACTTACATTGAGAATGATATAAGACATTTGCTAGAAATAATATTTGATAATTCTTATATACTTTTCATGTTTGAGAGATACGTTGGAGTTGCTCCTAGTATTACACGCATGTGTTATGCTCAAGCGATCAATTGCCTTTGTCTTTGCCTTTGCCTTTGCTTTTGTAGTCAAATGTATTTCAAATTGTAACAGTTAATACAAACGGTTGAGAAATAGTAAAAATAATTGAAATTATTGTGCTTCATTAGCCAAACTATAGTTGAAAAATATATGAAATCCCAATAGAATTTCTGTGAGAGCCTTCTATCGTTATAATATCAGCTATTATTTGCTTTTTTCTTTTTTAAAAAGCAACACGAAGAGGTTAAACATCAAAAATTCAAAACACAACTCTGAATAAAATAAAATGATCACACATATTAGTTCAAAATACAGATCTACAAGCATTATAATTGCCTAACTCATCGTAAAGTGATACTTATATCTATTATTTTTCTCATTTATTTCTCATTATGATTGACCAACATGAGAGATATACACACTACTCTACTCCATCTACTCTATGATGAGTTAGACAATCATACTATTTCCCTTTCAAAAAAAAAAATCATACTATTTTTAGAAGAACAATTTCACCAATGTTTTTCTCTCATTTTCAATAGAATTGGGTTCGTAATTTTTTTCATATATTCACATTTGCAGCCTACGGTGAACATTCTTCTTTCCCTACTTTCTTGATCTTATACTGTAACAACATCATGCACAGCATAATTCGCGAGCCTATGATTATCGCGTGTCTCTTCAGAAAGAAAAGGACAGTGAAAATATGAGGACAGACGCAAACGAGCCTATTCAAAAGACATAAGTCAAATCGAATTTTTCCTTATAGTGGGATTACGGTGGGAATTCCTCGCATGCAACGAGCCTAGCTAAAATGGAGGAGACAACAAAAGCACTCACTCGTGCCGGACTACATGCCCTTTACTTTGTCCTGATGCTTTCCCTAATGCTATTGCATTTTGTCACATGGACCATGAGATAGTTTTGAATCTTCATTTTTCGACTATAAATAAGAAGAATTCTATATTAAAAAAGAAAGAACAAGAATTTCAACTTCGATTGAGATCGTATAATATTTGTAGATTTCTTGAAAACAATTAAATACTAGTGCATAAAGAAGAATATCAAAACGTTTAGAGTCGCGTGAGTTAGGGATAAGAGCACAAATACCTAAGAAGTAGGTGTTACTAAGGTCTTCGGTCTAAAACCACTGCAAACAGTGTAAAGGTTATTGCTTAAGGTGTGCTCCTCAATCATTGGGTTCTAATCACATCGTTGTTAAAGTGACAAAAAATTGAATAAGCATTCTAGTGGTCATTGTCTAAGGGTATGTCCTTCAACCATTATGTTTTAATTACGACGTCGTTAAAGTGACAAGACACTGTGCTTAAAATATAGTTGGACTATTTTATATAGATCAGTCTTGAGTTTGAGTCACATAAAATCTTATAATCCATTAAAAAAATCATACAATTATTAGAATTTAATTTTAATTTAGATATAGGTGTTGACATCAAAATGTTGTTACAATTGACCACTGGTGTATTTATTACATAGATGCCGTTAATTAGCCAAAATACCATCCAAAGGAATTTAGTTTGTGTGAAAGCTAAGTCCAAGAAAAGGACAAGCGAATCGTTTTATATGGCCAAACAAACAACGAAGGCCGGTTTAGAGGATTAATTAGACGAATGCTATTTCTTGGAGATTAAGGTGCCTGCCACGCGGAGGGATCATCATGGTGCCGCTTGCTGTCCTCTGGAGATTCCATAATGAACAAACCCAAGGCGATCATGAACCGGTGACTCGCCCCCATATTTGGGACAGTGACCTATGCCAATGATCCTCGGTAATTGTCAATGGGACCAAGTCAACTACCAATTTGGTTCTTATCTATGTCACACTAATTTTTTTTTGTGCGTTAAAAAAATTACTGCTACAGATACACACAATTTCTACAGAATTTTCATTCACGTTTTTTATGCCAATTTATTCAAGAGAAATTCTTAACAATAGTACCTTAAATATAGGTTATTCATTATTTATGTATTTTAATTTTTACAATTATCATATATGTACCTTAATTTTGTGAACTTATACAAGAATAATATATGTCGTTAACTTTAGTGTTAACTTTTTATAAGGTGTTAAACTTTTGAGAGTAAAATAATCCAACCAATTGGCATAAAAAATCTACATTAATATTTCATTTTAAAAAAAAATATAGACAACTCATATTTTTTCCCTCCAAATTTAAAAAACATCATCTATTTCTCTCCATACAACCAAAAGACTTCAAATTTAAAAATAGGTGGACTAAAAAATAATTTAAAATAATTTATAGTGGTCGAATTTTTGATTTTCATATATTGAATTAAAATTAAGCTACAATATAGTTGTTTAT
Source organism: Geum urbanum (assembly GCA_946800695.1). Lineage (NCBI taxonomy): Eukaryota > Viridiplantae > Streptophyta > Magnoliopsida > Rosales > Rosaceae > Geum > Geum urbanum. Next base: position 43,137,105 of record OX327013.1, on the reverse strand, counting down.
AGAAAATTTTAGGAATGATACCTCAAATATGGGTCATTCATCACTTATATACCTCAACTTTAGAAACTATCAGACATGTACCTCAATTTTGTAAACTTATACAACGACAATATCTTCCGTCAACTTCGGTGTTAACTTTTTATAATGAGTTAAACTTTTAAGAGTAAAACAGACAATATCCAACTTAAGCCTTACTTTTCATTTAAAAAAAAAACTTATAATGGTACTTAGTCAAGTTGTAAAATCACTAAGTTCTAAAATTTGATAGTCAAGTCGTGAAATCATCTCACAATATCTATTTATTCAATTGTATGTTTTCAATACATTAATTGATGCATGCTAAACTTGAGATTGTTGTAATGTATGATATTTACCACATTTATTTAGGTTGCATTTTTATATTATAGTAGGTTACATATTAATGTCATAAGAATGAGAGAAAATTATCAAGCATGGATCTTAAAGATAAATAATAATTAACAAGTATGACCTTTGTCATATGCAAAGACGAATCTACACTTGGATTCGACAGGTCATGCCACAACCCACCAAAATTGAAAAAATAAAATAAAATTATATTGTAGTTTAATTTTAGTTCAAAATATGAAAATTAAAAATTCGACCACTCCACCTATTTTTAAATTCCTTTTTAGTCCACCTATATTTAAATTTTAAGTCTTTTGGTTGTATGGAGAGAAATAGATTAGGTGTTTTAATTTTTGAGGAAAAAAGATGAGTTGTCTACATTTTTGGAAAAAATAAATAAATACTAATGTAGAGTTTTTGTGCCAAGAATTGGTTGGATTATTTTACCCTCAAAAGTTTAACACCTTATAAAAAGTTAGCACCAAAGTTGACGGCATGTACTGTTTTTGTATGAGTTTACAAAGTTGAGGTACATATCTAATAGTTTTGAAAATTGAGGTACATAAGTGATGAATGACCTATATTTGAGGTACTGTTGCTAAAATTTTCTCTTTATTCAAAGGGTATTGATTCTCACACTCCTCTTTTCTCTCTTCTCCTTATTCTAAGACTCTCATTTTCTCTCTCTTTTTCATTTTCTTATTTATTTACCAATTCTTCCTTTTTATTTACCAAATTATCCCCACTCTTTATTTTCTTAACTTTCCTTATTTAAAGGTTGTTTTGGTAAATAACAAAAAATAATTGAAAAAAATAATAAAATGGAGATGAGAGATAAAAGGGGAGTGTGAAATAAAGAGGTGAGAAAAAAGGAGAATGTGAGAATCACTTTAGTATTCTAATTAAGTGTATTTTCTTTTATAGTTTCAATTTTTTAAAAAATAAGTGTATATTCCTAAATATGTTCGGTGCCCAAAAGGTGAGAAGCCACAAAATCCTTCATGTTTGCTACAAACCCATCTACCAACAGCCCAACACCCAGTGATTCATATCTATCGGAAAAAACACTAGTAGTTCATCGAAAGAAAAAATTGTTCTCTCAATCAAGAAACCTTCCATCATCTCCCAAAACAACTTGTACCCTTTTACTCACTCTATTCATTCATCAACAAATGAATCTCATCTCATCTCAAACACTCGATCCTCAAATTCCTAAGTTCCCAAAGTTTCAGAGATCCTCTTTGCCCAATTTTTCAGACTTATTAAGGTGCATCATTGGGCATTGGCATCGCTATAGTAATCTCCGGATCTTCTTACTGTTAGGGCCGGTCCTACATAATTAGAGGTCTGGTGCAAAAACTAAAATGTGACCCTATTTTTTTTTGCATATTATTTTACTTTGATCAAAATCTATTTTAATGTGTTTAATTTTTTATTATAAGAAGAAGGAATTAGACTTGAATTCTAGTCCAGTAAGAAAGAGAGAAAAAAATCATACAAAAAAATTGAAGGAATTAACGAAATGGCAGAAAAGGAGGTTGGGGTGACAATCGAACCTGGTTGAAGAGCCCAAAGAATAAAAAGGCCTAACTAATTGAGTTAAGTCATCAGTTGATGACATATAGGCTTTTTATTTTAATTTATTACAATTTTTTCCTGATATAATTTTTTTTAGGCCACCGATCAGAGGCCCAGTGCGGTTGCACTCCTTGCTCGCCCCAATGGCCGCCCCTGATCACTGTCCTAGTTATAGATTCTCGATCCCCTTCAAACAACGCAGTTGTCATAATCCTTATGGAGAGAAATCGGAGAGAAGCAAATCTAAAGCTAAAACATTAATCATCTCTCATTCTTTCTGCATATCGATAGAATATGTATTGAAACTAGTAAAAAAAAATTATGATCTTTAAATTCAATTGAACATTGATTATGAAAATATAAATAATTCCATGTAGATAATATTTTGCATAAACTAATGATGTGACACATGCCAACTTATTTGGTATCAGATTTTTGTATAAATTCTTTGTGACTAAAAATTTTTCCTTAAAAAAAAGATCGAGAGAAATGTGATAGTATAATTTGTCTTCTTCTTTTGGGTTACACTTTGCTTTTCATGTAACATGTATGTCACCAACTAGGTGGTTGCTTGCCCCTATGGCAGTTTTTCAACGAATAATTAAAACTTTTTTGGAAGTATTTCGAAGAGAAATTTGCTAACAGGGGAAATATACTATTCTATACAACAAACTAATGAAAAACATAACACTAAATTGAACTTATATTTTTTTTGTAGTTCGACAATGAAGAACAACATCATCGAAAAAGATTCTATAACATATGTAACTCAATATTGATAATTTACATGTACAAACTATAGAAATTATCTCTTAAAAATCTATATAACAATGAAAAGAGTACTAAAATAGATTCAAAGATGAAAGTTTAGGTTACAAACAATAATCTTACTACACACTTAAACAAATATTTCGATTTTGTCTCTATCCTTGGACTAATGCAACAACCTTCGAATTTCTTCTTGTAAGCCTCCATGGTTCAACAACATATTTGCATCTTCCTCTTGCTCAATCACTTCAAATACAACCCGCACAATGTGGAAAAAAAAATCACAGTCACATTTAAACTTAAACATAGATTTTCTTCAATACAAATCCAAATAATCAAATACCTAATCTTTATCTAAGGAAGAAAAACCACGTGTGGCAGATTGTGATGATGAAGCTGAGTTCACATGCAAACTTACAATAAGAAGCTTGGTTGATAGGTAGGCTTCTAGTTTGGTAGGTAGGAGGAACCTCCCATCACGATTACAACACAGTATTCCAATAATAGCATACTTACATAAACCTCGTATACCTAGTATATTAACAATTTAAACCCTTTAGTATCAATCAAAAACATTAATCTCTTTTTCTTCTTCCTTACATTATACCAATGAATACTACATTAGTCATGAAAGTAAAATTAGTGAATATGCACATACCAAAATGACTATGCTGGAGAGTTATCTCCAAAGGCCATTGTTGTTGTTGAGAGAACCAAACCTGAAGTTGATCTTTTCTTTCTTTCTTCTCTTTTAGAGCAAGAATATTATGTCAAGAATCAATACGGCAAGCATGATATTCAACATCACCTAATATATCAATAGTGACATAGAAGAAGTCAGATAAATTATAAAAGGGCACACCAACAGGAATGTGCATATGCATTCAAAGATAAATATCAAGATGCAGAGGCTCTACACATGATAAAATATCAATCAACATGAAGTCATTGAGTTGGTTTTACTACTATCTCAAATTCCTTACTTACCCATTTAATTTAATAAACACTCATCATATTAACAATTGAGCTTAATACATATTACAAAAGAACTCTTCTTTAGTTAAACCAAAATCTCTTACTCTCTTATTGGTTTCTGGTCGGTCTCTCACTATCCTAAAAGCTTGTTCTTTTTAGGTGAGATGTTTGTGTATATAAGCTAGCTACTAAATTATAGTACAGTAGTGCTATAAAGAAAAAAAATACAAGAAAATCTCCTTAACCATAACAACAGAAGCAACAAAAACATACTAAAAACCCTTCAAATTTGAACTAAATTCTCAAACTTGTCCAAACAGAAATGTAATTATGAGTAGAGGGCTTACCCACCAAAGTCTGAGCATCACCGTTGCGCTGATCATACATAAGTGGAGGCACATGCATACGTTGATGAGGAGGAGGTGGAACCTGAGAGATTTGAACCCCATCCCTCGCGTTCTCCAACAGTCCATTTTCGCAGACAATGTTAAGATTACGAATAACTCCGAGCTCTGCCGCAAAACAATAACACACAAAATGCCAAACCTTAAGTACACACATACACAAACTCATTCATTTTTCTGGAGTCAAAGAGTCAAACCTACATTCCAGGTTGCATATAAGGCTGGTGGTCAAACTCCAACCTGAGGAACTGTTGATGAGGGCCATACACTTCAGATACAACCAAGCATTGGAGCTCGTTGGCAGAGACAAATATAGCTCCTTCAATTCCTGATCATCACCAATTATTGTACCAGTGTACCAATATGATCATAAGAAAACCAATATTGGTTTTATCCAATCACCATCTTCAAAAGTCTAGAAAAAAAGAGATAGATAATAAAATTATTATGTGAAGGAGGCCAAAAATTGTTTGTAAACCAGTGGTATCTTGACAGTAGGAACATCTTTGAACTTCTCTAAAAAGTCTTCTAAAAATTCTTCAATATTGCAAGCTTCCTGTTATACAGAATAATGACTATAATAATTAAAAAAATTAAAAAAATGCAATTGTAGTGGCAGAGTCCAATGCAAATATAGCAATCCAAAAAGTACCAAAGTGTAATCAAACTAGCTCCTCCAAAAGCTTCTCGCCAAATTCACCAATAATTAGCTCAGCATTGCGCCCAACCTTCTATAGACCGATTTCATTCAAGAGTGAAGCAAGAGTACAGAACATAAAAATATCCCTATATATTATAGGTCCTATCTCTGGCCTTTGAACATGCAAGTATATACAAAATTTAATGTTATCAATTTTCATAGGAATGGGAACAAAGTTCAAAGTCATAAGGAATTAGAATTATAATGTAATGAGTTTGCATATATAATTCAACCAGCCACACTTAAATATGAGTAATTTGGAAAACTTTATATTAGACAAACCTTAATGGCTACATTCTCGCTAGTGTCAAGTAAAGTCACTCGGTAAACTTGACCCAAACTGGCCGCTGCTATTGTCACTGGCAAAATTTTACTAATCAAGCGCGTCCCTGCTAAACCCAAATAAGCAAAACCCAAATCTTTTCCTTGATTAGAGAGCGATACCCACATCAGGAAAACCCAAATTTTTACCCAACTTAATGATTCAAAAATGATTATGAAAACACAAAACAGACCAACCTCATAAACATAAAGCAAGAGAATGAACAACAAGAGATAAAAAAAATTGGATAACAGTCCTAACCTTTAATCAGTTTGGTAGTGTGTATTTGAGGAAGAGGAAGAGAGAGCTATATTAGTGATACTCACCATTATTAAGTACTAAATTAACACTTAACACTCAACAACAATGAGCCAATCAAAACCCTTTTTAGTAGATGTAGCATTGGTAAATAGGGATCGTTCTTAACCGGGGATTGAGGGTGCATGCATAACTATGCTAGGTTTGTTTATGGGGGTGCGAGATTTGGTTTGTTTAACTAATGACCTACGAAATTTAAACCTAATTCTACTATGTACACGTGATCATCACATCATGTCTACCTCCACCATTTTCATGCTTCACTTACCCAGTATCAACGAAATTCTTACCTTCAACCTGCAATTTATACACATGCTTTTAAGAGTGCGACGAAGAGCGTCTACACCTTAATTTATTTAAGATTCATACAAAACATGCTAGGGAGGAACGAAGAGCGTATCACCCAACACATTAAGAAGCTTTAAGCATACAAGCATGCATACAAGTCAAAGACCAAAAACTAAGAACACATGGAAGATAACATAAGTAAGTAAAAACGTATAGCCTTTATTAAACAAATCACAAGTCGTAAACCGAATTCTTTACAAGAAAAAAGATGAGATAGAAGGTTTATGGTTACACTTTTGGAGTCTGTGAAGAGCACTAACAACGCCTCGAGTGGATGGATTCTCAAGAACAAGACGAAGAGCGCCAATTATTCTTGATCCGTGAGGAGGGAGCTTCGGCCTTGGAGAGGATTAGGCATAGGACGACTTGGGAGGTGTTTTGGGCAGAGATTTGCTGTCTATGATGTGTGATAATGAAACCCTAGTCGAGCCCTCATTTATATAGGCCAAGCAAAACCTAGTTCGACTCCTTTTAGAAGTCTAACTACTCCACCCGGGTAACCTGACCCTTCTCCACTAAAATATGAATTTCTCTCGTTCTAGGACTCCAAATCGCTTGATTCCAGTTGCGTTGGAAACTAAACTTCTAGATCTTTCCAACCATATGCTAATGGTGTCTAGATTCATCCGGATCTGTTCACAGTGGCCTTTTGAAGTGGGCTGATCTGCACAGGCAGATTTCCTGATTTCTAGCTTTTGATCCATTTTCTTCTTTTGGGCTTCTTTGTGGGTGAATCTTGACATGATCTTGGACATTCTTGGACACATGAGCATGGTCTTGACCCATCTTAGTGATCTTTGATCAATTCTTTATAAATCGTGGCCCATTCTTCTTCATCTTTCCTCCTCATTTTAGGAACTTCCTCCTTAGTAGGTTTTGAGCTCATTTCTGCCTCCTTTACGGATTCCTCCTTTATTTCTACCTACAAACATAAAGTAAGTTAAAAACATATTTACTAAGCACAAAACAAAGTTAAATATAGAGAGAAAGACATTAATAATCAAGCATAAAATGCGTAGATCAAATTCCCCCACACTTAGACTTTACTAGTCCCTAGCAAATACAAATCAAAGCAACGGACTCGATAAAAGAAAAATAAAGGGAAAAAAAAATAACAATGGGAAAAACGTCACACTTATATGTACAAAACACTTAGAAGTCTCAATGTTTCAAAGCCGCAAATTTTCATGTTATCATGTTTGAAAACGTAAGAGATACTAAGTAAAACAACACTAAACCCTTAGTCAAAATTTGTCTCAGAAATTTCTTAATGTATATGGCAATGGAATTACATAACTTCAAATGATAACCAAGATATGATTCATGCAATGAACAACTAAGACGTGGTGTAAACAATGGTGATGTTAAAGCTGTGCATGTTTCGAATAAAGTTCAAATCAACTCACATGGATGCACTCATCATATTTTCACTCAAAAATGGATAGAAATAATTGAAAACCTCATGAATGAAATACTTGCACAAATGAACCAAACCATATGCTTACTCATGCAACTTACTCAACAGATTAACTGCTACTCATCTTAAGGATCAAAAAGGACTTTCGAAGGGTTGTAATGGGGCAAAGCTAAGGCATTCGAAAATTTAGATAAGTGGTGGTTAAAAACGTTCCAAAGACTTAGTCGAAATATCACAAACTTTGTAAAACCAGACTCCTTCATCTTTTCCACGCCTCCATGGTCAATCTTCTATAAACAAGGGCCAAATTTCATTTTGTTGGACCCTAACTTCATTCTAAACTCCCATTGAGCTTTGTGAACAGGACAAATGCCATATTTCTTTATTTTTTTGGGCCTTCAATTCGTAGCATACTCCAAATTCACAAGTATGGGGGACATTAATCCAAACATTTACAAAACAGAACACATTGCCATGAGAGATCACAATTTTTTTTTCTTTTCATTCTCTCGAATTCCTTTGGCAATAACACACTTTTAAAGCTATTTAGACAAGTCTATCCCCATACACACATTATACCAATCAAGGAGCATCACCAAAAATCTCCATCTTCGGCTCTTGTCGACATTACTTCACACTAAGTCTGCAGAACATAGGGTAAAGAAGTCCTACACTAGGCAAAGTGTTTAGGTATTACGGGTGACGAAAGAAAGCTTAATGTGGGCTCAAATGGTTTATCTAAGGGTGTCGCAACTCGTGCGCACATAAGGGACTCATGGCAATTTGGCTAGTGGTGGTAAACCTAAGTGCCTCTTATCATATCCAAAATCAGAGTATATGTCAACTATAAGCTTTGCAAATTCGACATGAGTAAGTTCTAGTAATCTCTAGTTCATTAAAATCTATGGCAAGTAACCAAATGATGCACATGCATAGTTTTGAGACTAATATGCATAAAATTCACTCAAAAGAAATGTATAGGCTCAAAACTCACGTTTAGGGTTCATATGACTTAAACTTATTCTCACATGCGAAATCTGTACCATGTTTAACTATCCATATCTACTACATGTCATGACACTCAAAATAACTCAATTAACACAAAGAATCATGAATGCAGTGCCATATGTATGTTCAAATTCAGTCCATTTTCATCATAGACTAACTAAGGGCATCCTAAGACTCTTTAAAACACTAAGTTAAACAAAAAGACTCAAAATTACACTAATTATGACTCAAATTTTTTTTTTTAAAAGGGCATCATCCGTTGGAAAGTTCCATTGTCCGCCCGATTTTATAATTTATGACTCAATAAAGTTGTAAACCTCTTCCCCCACACTTAAACTCTACATTGTCCTCAATGTACCAAAGTAAAGTCATAGAATTCAAACATGAAAGAAGGAACTCACGAAAATTTAACTAATTAAACAAAAGTTACGAAAATTAAAAAGATAAGGGAAGAGAATGCAAATCTGTTGTAGACTCCTCCATTGGGTTGCCTCCCAACAAGCGCTTGTTGTTTAACGTCTTCCAGCCTAGACGTGATGCATTCTTCATGTGGTTAAAGGTGATGGCTCCATGAGTTTGTCTTCTTCAACATTGTGCTCCTCAAAATTGTCATAATATGGCTTCAACCGTTGACCATTCACCATGAACACTTTGCCGGATTGTAAGGACATGATTTCTATGGCTCCATGATGAAAAACTTGCACCACAATGTACGGACCAATCCATCTCGAACGCAGCTTGCCCGGAAAGAGTCGAAGTCTTGAATGAAATAGTAAAACCTTTTGCCCAACCTCAAAACTCTTTGTACGGATCATCTTATCATGAATGTGCTTTGTCCTCTCCTTGTAGATCCATGCATTGTCAAATGCCTCGTTCCGGATTTCTTCTAACTCACATAACTGCAATTTTCGATGCAATCCAGCTTCATCCTTGTCCATGTTGAATTTCTTCACTGCCCACCAAGCTTTGTGCTCTAGCACCACTGGAAGATGACAAGACTTCCCATAAACAAGTCGATATGGTGACATGCCTATAGGGGTCTTGTACGCTGTTCTATATGCCCACAAAGCATCATCCAAACACTGGCTCCAGTCTTTGCGGTTTGGCTTGATAGTACGTTCCAAGATCTTCTTGATTTCTCGATTTGAGACCTCCGCCATGCCATTTGTTTGTGGATGATAAGGTGTAGAAACCTTGTGCTTGACTCCATATTTATTCATCAACGCCTCAACTGTCTTGTTGGGAAAATGACTCCCTCCATCACTGATTAGAACGCGCGGCATCCCAAACCTTGAAAATATGTTCGTTTTGAGGAAATCTGCAACAACTCGCGAATCATTAGTACGGGTGGATTTTGCTTCCACCCATTTTGAAACATAATCAACAGCGAGTAAAATGTAAGTGAAACCATTAGATGGAGGAAAAGGTCCCATAAAATCAATGCCCCAAACATCAAAAATTTCGACATTCAATATATAGAACTGCGGCATTTGATCTCTAGCACCAATATTTCCGGATCGTTGGCACCTATCACACTTAGCACAAAAGTCATTAGAATCACGAAATAAGTTAGGCCAAAAGAAACCACAATCTAACACTTTAAGGGCTGTCTTTTTCGAACCAAAATGACCGCCACATGCACCATTGTGACAAAACTCAAGAATAGATGCAAACTCATCATCCGGAACACACCTTCTAATCACTAAATCACCACATTGTTTCCACAAGTAAGGTTCATCCCAAATAAAAGTCCTAGCATTACTTCGAAGTTTGTCACGTTGAGCCTTGTGCAAAAATGATGGAAACTCACCGGTAACTAAATAGTTTACAATATCCGCATACCAAGGAGTTTTAGAGGCACTTACCTGAAGTCCGAAGAGTTGTTCATCCGAAAAATTCTCTTCAATTACAACGTTGGACTTCTCTTTAACAATCCTAGAGAGGTGATCGGCTACCACGTTCTCTACTCCCTTTTTGTCCTTGATTTCCACATCAAACTCTTGTAGAAGTAGTATCCAACGTATGAGCCTCGGTTTCGCATCCTTTTTCTGCATCAAATACTTCAAAGCTGCATGATCAGTGTAAATTATAACTTTACTTTGAAGTAAATAGGATCGGAACTTGTCCAATGCAAACACCACCGCCAACATCTCCTTCTTGGTTGTTGTGTAGTTGGCTTGAGCATCATCAAGTGTCTTAGAAGCATAGTAAATGGCGTATGGCTTCTTGTCTTTCCTTTGTCCTAACACAACTCCCACAGCATAATCCGATGCATCACACATGAGTTCAAATGGTAAGGACCAATCTGGTGCTTGGAGAATAGGAGCACATGTGAGCAACGCCTTGAGCTTCTCAAATGCAACGCCACACTCATCATCAAACACAAAGGGTGTGTCTTTCTGAAGCAGCTTGCACAAGGGACGTGAGATGTGGGAAAAGTCCTTGATGAACCTCCTGTAGAATCCTGCATGTCCAAGAAAAGAACGAATCTCTCTAACCGAAGTTGGAGAGGGTAAGTGTTTCACAAGATCTACTTTTGATTTATCAACCTCTAACCCTTTTTTCGACACAATATGTCCAAGAACAATCCCTTGAGTTACCATGAAATGGCATTTCTCCCAATTGAGTACCAAGTTCGTTTCAACGCATCTCTGCAAGATTAGTTCTAAATTTCCCAAGCATGTATCGAAATCTTTCCCAAAAACACTAAAGTCATCCATGAATACTTCAATTATTTTCTCAATGTAATCAGAAAAGATAGAAAGCATGCAACGTTGAAACGTACCTGGGGCGTTACAAAGTCCAAATGGCATGCGTCGATAAGCAAACGTTCCAAAAGGGCATGTGAACGTTGTTTTCTCTTGATCCTCCTCAACAATGCTAATTTGGTTGTAACCTGAATATCCATCAAGGAAGCAGTAGTAGGAATGACCAGCCAATCTCTCAAGCATCTGATCAATGAATGGCAAAGGAAAGTGATCCTTTCGAGTGCTGGCGTTGAGCTTCCTATAGTCAATGCAAACTCTGTGTCCAGTGACAGTGCGTTGAGGCACTAACTCATTCTCCGCATTCTTCACAACAGTGATTCCAGACTTCTTAGGAACAACTTGCACAGGTGAGACCCATCGGCTGTCTGAAATCGGATAAATGACCCCACAATCCAAGAGTTTGATGACTTCCTTCTTCACAACCTCCATCATTGGTGGATGGAGTCTCCTTTGAGCTTCACGTGTTGGCTTGGCGCCATCTTCAAGCAGAATACGATGAACACAAGTAGCAGGATTGATACCTTTGATATCCGCGAGTGTCCAACTAATGGCGGGCTTGTACTGTTGAAGCATTCGAACTAGCTTGTCCTCTTGTTCTTCCTCCAATGTTGATGAGATGATAACCGGTAATGTCTCATTGTCACCCAAGTAAGCATACTTCAAATGATCCAGTAATACCTTGAGTTCTAATTCTGGTGCTCGAATGATGGAAGGAACAAGCTTGTTTTCGCCATAGACCAAGGGAATTGGTGGAGGTCTAGACGTCACAAGGGCTGCTTCATTAAGTGCCAACGCCATTTCTCTAAATCTGGGCTCCAAGACTTCAATCAAAACGTCAACTAGGGCATCATCCCTAGTGTAGGTCAGCCCAATTCCATCTTGAAGGACAGTGTCAAGCTCATCCTCTCTAAGTACATCCAAATGCTGCTGTGCCATATCTTCAACTAAATCCAATGAAATGCATGAGTTGACAGTAGCAATGGGAACCTTTATAGCATCAAGGATGTTGAACTCGATCTTCTCCCCATCAATTTCCATGGAGAACTTGCCTTCAAACACATCAATTTTTGTTCTTGCGGTTCTCATGAAGGGACGTCCAAGCAAAAGTGGCGTGGTGTTCAACGGACTCTCCTCCATGTCAACAATGTAAAAGTCTGCAGGGAATATCAAGTTGTTGACTTGCACAAGAACATCTTCAACGTACCCTCTTGGATACTTGTGAGAACGATCGGCTAACTGAATGATGACATTGTCTTTCTTAAGCTCGCCAAGCTCCATGGATGCATACAAATAGTAAGGCATGACGTTGATGGATGCACTCAAGTCTAGCATGACATCTTCAAACCGCTTGTCACCAATCACACAAGGAACAGAAAAGCTCCCAGGGTCCTTCAATTTTGGGGGTAGCCGTCGTTGCAACACTGCAGAAACTGTTGCATTCACCTTCACAACCTCCTTCGCTCTCGTTTGCCTCCTTTGGGTGCATATCTCTTTCAAAAACTTGGCATATGTCGGTACTTGCTTAATGCACTCAATCAAGGGCAGATTCACTTGCACCTTCCGAAAGATGTCCAGAATTTCCTCTTATTGATCATCTTTCTTTGATTTGGATAACCTGTGTGGAAATGGTGCACGAGCAAACAATGCATTAGTATTAACTAAACTTGAAGGGGTAGAGTCAATACCTTTCATTGGGGTAGGGTGCGTCGGTGTTGGTGTTGGTAGTGGCAAAAATGGCGCCACTTTCTTCTTTCTTTTGAGCTCTTCAGTAGCTGGATCTTCTTCAAAAATTTCCTCCACAACGACATCAAGTTCTGGTGATGACGTTGCCTTCTGTGGTAACTCCAAAACCTTCCTACTCCTTGTAGTAACTGCACTCACATTCCTAGTAGGTGGTGTTGGTTGAGAGGGAAGTTGTCCAGTGGTTCTGATATGTCCCATAAAGTCCACAAGTTGGCCCATTTGCTTCTTTATCTCATTGATATCTTGACCATGTGCATCCAACGTTGCCTTTGTTTCTTTTTGTCCATCCAAAAGTACTTGAGTGGAGGCAGACAGTTGAGCAATCATCTTATCATAATCCGGATTTGTGAAAGTCTGAACCGGAGGAGGCAAAGGTACTTGTGGCGTTGGGGCCATTGGAGGCCTTGCATTGTAATGTTGTTGGGGACGTTGGTATTGTTGTTGTTGAGGTGCTGGAGGGTTCAAACATCCCTCATTACTGCTCCACTTGAAACCAGGGTGATCACGATTGCCAAAATTGTTGTAATGGATATAACGTTGGCCTCCTTGATATCCACCTATGGCATTGACTTGTTTTTCATGTGGTTTCTCGGCCAAGGTAGGACATTGATCACCTAAGTGTCCTTGAGAATGGCAAATGCCACATAACTGGCCAAGGGACACTTTTTGGCGTTTCACTTCAAGTTCCATCATCTGCTCCATCAAATCAGTAAGCTTGTCATACTTGTCATCCGCAGCAACCTTTGCTGAGCTCACTTCTGCAACAGTCTTCCTTGGAGCCATCCCATATTGAGCATCATTGTTAGCTCGGTTCTCCAAGAGTGCACGGGCACGTTCTTCATCTAAATCCATGAAGGCTCCATTTGCAGAAGCATCTAGAAGCTCTCGATCAATCGGTTTGAGTCCATCATAGAAGTAATTCATAAGATTTGTCTCAGAGAAACCATGGGAGGGACATGTGGCACAGAGGACTTTGAAACGATCATAATACTGCCCAAATGTCTCATCTGATGCTTGTGTGATTCCAGTGATCTTCTTCCTCAAAACAGTGATCTTTGAGGTTGGAAAGTACTTGCTCAAGAAAGCATCCCCAAGTTGCTTCCATGTACTGATGTGATTTGGTGGAAGTTCCATGAGCCAAGTCTGAGCTCTCTCCTTCAGAGTAAATGGAAATGCTTTCAACTTCAAAAGCTCATCATCTGCATCAGTGGGCTTCATACTCGAGCACACAAACTGAAACTGCCTCAAATGCATGTTAGGATCTTCATGCGCCATCCCTTGAAAGATTGGAAGGCGATGGAGAAATCCACTCTTAAGCTCAATGTCTTTCTTGTCATCTTGAGGTTCAGGAAATCGAATGCATGAGGGGCCAGCACTCCAATCCGTTGAGCAGGTTTGTTGGCGAAGAGTTTGCCTTGCAACGTTATTGCCTCCACCATTGTTAGGAAGCACATTGTTGTTGGGGACGTTGTTGTTGTTGTTCTTCATCCTAAATTCCTCTTCTTGATCTTGCTCGGAATGATGGGATCTTGGTGAGTTAACTTCGTCTTCAACAATAGGTCGGTCCAAGTCTTCCACTGTGTTAGGAGGAATGATCAGTGTGCGGTTACGGAGTTGTACTTCACGTGGAGAAGGTTTGGTCATTCACAAGTCTAAAATTCAACCAAGATCAAGTGTTAGTATCAATAGAATACACAAGGAATGTATGATACTAAGCCAAAACGTTGGAAAGCAAGAGAGAAAAAACAAAAACACACAAAAACACAACACACGAATTCAAAGTAAGAAAAAAAAAACACACCAAAAACATACAGAGACACTAGGCTACGTTTAAGACACATTGTACACACACTAGCTACGGCTAAGACACTAAAATGAAATGCAAGAGCTCTAAGTTTATCCTAAAATGAATGCAAGTTACAAAGAACAAGTTATGTATATTTGTACATGTATCCTGCAGGGGTTAGTTGTATAAACACTAAGGTAAACGTTATATACAAGTTACTCAAAAGATGCAAGCACACACCATAGTCCACGGAATTCATGCAAGAATTCATTCAAAGTGCATCAAGCAAGAACCTAAGTGAAGGATGAAGTGAATGCATAAGAGAAAACGTTAGAACCTGCAGAAAACACAAAAGTTACGTGCTAAATACATGATGTAAACGTGACCACTCTCTTAGCCTCATGCCCCTAAATTCACTTAGGTTAGGGTGTGTGGTGATGAAATCCACACATCACAAAGCCGCCAGAGGGTTATGCAATCTACAAATGCAAGTGGTTAAGGCCTTTACATGTTGACAATATACACACAATTTTCGTTGGTTATGTACACTTAGGGTTCATTGTGTTGCGCTTTAGATTTGAAGAGAGTACATTCGCTTGATCTTTAGGTCGTTCAAAGGACGTGCGACCCGCGCGATAAAGTGTACACTTTCAATCGAATGGTCTTGGTTCAATCGATAAACATGGCCAGTTAGGGATAGAGATAACGCGAGAGGTAGGACTAATTTCGACAATACACCCCGAGGCTAACCGGGCCAATGGTATATACTCCAATGGTGTAAGTCTTTCTTAGATCCAAAACCTGTCACCAGTCATAACCCGTTTCTAGACACCATGTCCGACATTCAACCAAACTTTCAAAAATATACAACTCCCTCAAGTCCAATGTAGACTCCGCCCTCAACCTCATGTCCATAACTTCACTTAGGTTATGGTGTATGGTGGTGAAATCCATACATCACGAGGGGTTAAGGAGATAAACATGGAAAAGAGGCGCCATCTATTCAACAATGAGTGCGACTTAATCAACCCAGCTCATGTACTCAATGCAAATCCAAGCTTCCTTTAACGTTACATGGCTGCAAAAGATACAATATGAACATTGCTAGTATAAATATGAACAGAAATTTCGTAGGTTTAATGTACAATTTCACATATTCACAAGAACACATGCAATTCCAGGTTCGTGCAAACTTGAGCACAGCAGCTTGTCGATTTTTTCCAGAATTATTGGCTTGGCCGAATGTAATGAAACTTTACAGGCACAAACTAGACACGTAATCAAACAATCCTACAAAATTCCAGATTTTTATGAGACCTGTAGCTATGTCAAATAATTTACACAAAACAGGGCAGTGCACAGTTCCGAAAACATCAAAAAAAATAAAAAATATTAACATATTATACAAGCAAAGTCACACAATTCTTTACAATCCCCGGCAACGGCGCCAAAATTGATACTCACCATTATTAAGTACTAAATTAACACTTAACACTCAACAACAATGAGCCAATTAAAACCCTTTTTAGTAGATGTAGCATTGGTAAATAGGGATCGTTCTTAACCGGGGATTGAGGGTGCATGCATAACTATGCTAGGTTTGTTTATGGGGGTGCAAGATTTGGTTTGTTTAACTAATGACCTACGAAATTTAAACCTAATTCTACTATGTACACGTGATCATCACATCATGTCTACCTCCACCATTTTCATGCTTCACTTACCCAGTATCAACGAAATTCTTACCTTCAACCTGCAATTTATACACATGCTTTTAAGAGTGCGACGAAGAGCGCCTACACCTTAATTTATTTAAGATTCATACAAAACATGCTAGGGAGGAACGAAGAGCGTATCACCCAACACATTAAGAAGCTTTAAGCATACAAGCATGCATACAAGTCAAAGACCAAAAACTAAGAACACATGGAAGATAACATAAGTAAGTAAAAACGTATAGCCTTTATTAAACAAATCACAAGTCGTAAACCGAATTCTTTACAAGACAAAAGATGAGATAGAAGGTTTATGGTTACACTTTTGGAGTCTGTGAAGAGCACTAACAACGCCTCGAGTGGATGGATTCTCAAGAACAAGACGAAGAGCGCCAATTATTCTTGATCCGTGAGGAGGGAGCTTCGGCCTTGGAGAGGATTAGGCATAGGACGACTTGGGAGGTGTTTTGGGCAGAGATTTGCTGTCTATGATGTGTGATAATGAAACCCTAGTCGAGCCCTCATTTATATAGGCCAAGCAAAACCTAGTTCGACTCCTTTTAGAAGTCTAACTACTCCACCCGGGTAACCTGACCCTTCTCCACTAAAATAGGAATTTCTCTCGTTCTAGGACTCCAAATCGCTTGATTCCAGTTGCGTTGGAAACTAAACTTCTAGATCTTTCCAACCATATGCTAATAGTGTCTAGATTCATCCGGATCTGTTCACAGTGGCCTTTTGAAGTGGGCTGATCTGCACAGGCAGATTTCCTGATTTCTAGCTTTTGATCCATTTTCTTCTTTTGGGCTTCTTTGTGGGTGAATATTGACATGATCTTGGACATTCTTGGACACATGAGCATGGTCTTGACCCATCTTAGTGATCTTTGATCCATTCTTTATAAATCGTGGCCCATTCTTCTTCATCTTTCCTCCTCATTTTAGGAACTTCCTCCTTAGTAGGTTTTGAGCTCATTTCTGCCTCCTTTACGGATTCCTCCTTTATTTCTACCTACAAACATAAAGTAAGTTAAAAACATATTTACTAAGCACAAAACAAAGTTAAATATAGAGAGAAAGACATTAATAATCAAGCATAAAATGCGTAGATCAAATTCCCCCACACTTAGACTTTGCTAGTCCCTAGCAAATACAAATCAAAGCAACGGACTCGATAAAAGAAAAATAAAGGGAAAAAAAAATAACAATGGGAAAAACGTCACACTTATATGTACAAAACACTTAGAAGTCTCAATGTTTCAAAGCCGCAAATTTTCATGTTATCATGTTTGAAAACGTAAGAGATACTAAGTAAAACAACACTAAGCCCTTAGTCAAAATTTGTCTCAGAAATTTCTTAATGTATATGGCAATGGAATTACATAACTTCAAATGATAACCAAGATATGATTCATGCAATGAACAACTAAGACGTGGTGTAAACAATGGTGATGTTAAAGCTGTGCATGTTTCGAATAAAGTTCAAATCAACTCACATGGATGCACTCATCATATTTTCACTCAAAAATGGATAGAAATAATTGAAAACCTCATGAATGAAATACTTGCACAAATGAACCAAACCATATGCTTACTCATGCAACTTACTCAACAGATTAACTGCTACTCATCTTAAGGATCAAAAAGGACTTTCGAAGGGTTGTAATGGGGCAAGGCTAAGGCATTCGAAAATTTAGATAAGTGGTGGTTAAAAACGTTCCAAAGACTTAGTCGAAATATCACAAACTTTGTAAAACCAGACTCCTTCATCTTTTCCACGCCTCCATGGTCAATCTTCTATAAACAAGGGCCAAATTTCATTTTGTTGGACCCTAACTTCATTCTAAACTCCCATTGAGCTTTGTGAACAGGACAAATGCCATATTTCATATAATGATGCACTTGTTCACAAATTTTGAATACATAAGGAGCTGTGACATTATTTATCCTGTAATTACTTTTTGTACTCATAGAAGTAAAAGTAAACATGGAATTATACACCCGAATATTTTTACGAAAAAGTGTGCTTTCACAACCATTCCTTGGATTCAATAATTGTTCAAGAAATGTTGGAGTTGGATTTGATATTGGAAGTTTAATTTGTCCTTTTTCACAACAATTCATATAATTCAATTAATTTTTTATTTTTCTCTTCAAATCCTCACCCGACCAAAAATGAGCATTGCAATGATTGTACGTGTAAGAATCATTGTATGAATCCTTATAACTTACAATCACATCTGCATGACAATTGTTCAAACTAGTATTGACAAATTGTTAGATTTTTTGTTAATCAAAAATATAATATAAGATGTTGTTCACCTTGACGACTTCCTTGATATGAGGCATGACCATGAATACTCAGATGAGATCCTACATTTTCCATTAATATAGATTTGTTGTTAGTTTTCTATAATTTTTCAATAGTACACAAAAAAGCATTACGGATCTAAGTTTACATGCTATGTTTTCATCAACATCATCCTCATCATCCCTACTTTGTTCAGCTGGTACTGTTGATTGTGTACTTGTACCCTCACTCTGAAAGAAACACTGTCTCTTACTTGAAAATTGTCTATCTCCAGCACTTGAGTACACATTATCAAAATCGGTTGATAAAGTTGTCTCTTCAAAACACCTCAACGAATCTACCATCTGATCACATTGTTTGTTCTCAATCACATAATGTAACTTTATTGTTTGACTCATACCTAAAATAGAAGACATAATAGCATCAATTAGTAATTCGATATGAACCATATTATCGCCATCACGACTACATATTCTTATTAATGATTATCATCATCTATATCATTAAATTATCAACTGTTACATAAAATAAAAGACAATATAATTTTTCTTATTGTTTTATGTTTACCTAAATATTAATTCAAACATTACTAATCAGTTATTTGGAAATACTCAGTAATACGCTGAATCCCATGATACCATGAATTCCTTACAACTTCTAATAATGCAAAGGCATGAATTGTCTAGCCTAAAAGTAGTTTAGTACTACAGCTTTTGTTGCATAATCATCCAAATCAAGTAAATATCATAAAGAAGCATCACAAAAGAATGCAAGGTTTGACCCTTTAATGCAACAATAACTGATGCAGTAGGTATTACGGCATCTACAGCTACAACTCTATAACATGAACTCATCTTCTCTCATATACATCCCAAATTAGGTATAAACCCTTAATTCAAGTTAAAAAGAAATCACCAGAAATACCAAACACCCTAACTAATGATAATTTTAAAGTCAAAACTCCTACTCTAAATCTGTACAAACTTATTTCGAGTTAAACAGACTTTTCATTAGTGTGAATTCAATTATGGGAACACTATACCATGATATATATGTAAGGATATAAGTCACATAATAGTCATCCATGCCATGACAAAAAAGAAATATTTTCAGACGAGCATAACATGTTCAGATATCGCATATGCAATTAGATACAATACTTACTAAAAGCAAACAACAAATTGAAGATGTCAGAAAATATAGTCACCAACCTTATTCCACTTGCAAAGAGAAGAAAATAGAATGAATAT
Source organism: Geum urbanum (assembly GCA_946800695.1). Lineage (NCBI taxonomy): Eukaryota > Viridiplantae > Streptophyta > Magnoliopsida > Rosales > Rosaceae > Geum > Geum urbanum. Next base: position 43,117,329 of record OX327013.1, on the reverse strand, counting down.
GCGAATAAAAATATATTCAATTAATGCTACCAGGATAGAATGAATGTTTCCCAATGACATTAGTTTTCGTACAAATAATACATGTGATACATGTATGCCATAAAAGAATGATAAAGTACCAATGGAAGACCAAGTAAACTCACCGAATGTGACTTCTTATCTTAATTTTTTTTAAAAGGAGCGACTCCTTATCTTGTAAGATTGGTATTCAAGCTCTGAAAAAGGAAAAATCAAAGTATTGTATCCCGAAATTCAAATTTTAAAATAAAGATAGAGAGACTGCAAATTACAATGGTTGTTCATAAATCAACATATTTTATGTATAAACTAATTTTGATCTGGATATTACTTTTATTCAACCTATTAAGATTTGAAATGGCACAAAAACTTACATGAGAATGCAGCATCATTATTACCATCCTATATGCAAAGACCTCCAAACATAAAACTCAAACCCCAAAATCTCAAAATCAAATAACCTAGAAGACGACCGATTATTTTCACCTAATAGATAGCACCTTTAATCCTATGAAAACCCAAAATTTCTGACAACCCACTTCATAACTCCTTTAAAATTTGAATACCCAAAATCGATGAACCCCAAAACAACAATTAAACCTCAAAAAACTACAACCTTTCCTTAGAAATCAATCTTGGAGTTTAACACATTCACTTTTGTTTTCACCAAACTTTCCACATGTAATAACAAAAATAATAGCAAGCAGTAACGAAAAGGCTAAAGAGAGTAAGAATCAAAAGAAGATGAGATTACCCAAACCAAGATGCAAGAAGATCTCCTCACCAAGTTTACCAATTCTGAAGACTTCAACGAAACCATGTAAGTTGAGTTAAACAAATATGAACCAAATCAACCAAACGAAAGATAATGATTAAATCAGACATTAGATATGTAAGATTTGACATATTTTTGGGTAAATCATAATCTCCTTCATTTTGTATTAACAATATGTTATACGACCGCAAATATATATGGACACTCATTACTCGAAAAAACTAAAATAATCCAACAGAAGAATATCGGTACTGAGAACCATCCAACTTGGTTAATTAGATATTCTCTATCATTTGTAGTATGAAATTTTTTTTGAATTCGAATCAGGAAAAGCTAGCAACTAATTTCATCAATAACATAACATGTCATGAAACTGAATACTGAAAATTAATCATAATTATGTTTCTACCTTCAAGGGACAGACATGACATCTCCTATAATTTAGATGTAAAACCCTGGTATCTAGGTTTCATTATATATAACTGAATTCTGAAAATGAAAAAATATTGAATTACAAAGAATGGCAAATAGCCGACCAATTCAATGATTCAAAACATGTCATTCCCTCTAAATTTTTTGTTAGTAAATGCTCACAACAATGAATGTTCACACAAACATAAATAATTTAATGCATTATTATATGCAATGACAACTCAAAGCTTTCAGCTCCATAGTAGAAGAAAATTAAAATCAGAACTCAAGTTTTAAATGAGGAATTACATGTTAGTTTCATTTACCTATGTTTATTAGATATGTTATCTTCAATCTCTTGATACTTGTAATCGGATGTGGTGATGTCTAGATCAATCAGTTTTTGTATGAAAATAGAATGAGCACCAACAACACTGCCAATAAGTAGACAAATGACTACCAACTGAAGCAATAAACAAACACTCAACTCAAATTTATATCAACCAGTACAATTACACAGAGAAGACAATTAGAGATATTGTATAAAAGGCAAAGAACACCGAACTGAAAAGAAAAAACTTAGTGTTCAAATTTATCACTTTGAATTAGACATGTCATCTTCTTGAAGAATTTACACGTTTCATTCACACAAAAAACACCAAATGTAAAAGTGGAAAACACACTCTCTAAAGTTAGAAATTTCACTCAAGGATCTGAACGGTCACTTATTAGGATGTTAATGAAAATTCTACAGGTTTGGTTTCCCTTTGCCTATAACTATGGTGTATCAAGATGTACATAGTTATTATGGTTTATCGAGCTGCCATTTAAGTTATTACTAAATATGAGAATGTTAGCATCATTAAGACAAATTCATTCCAACATGAATGTAAACATATGCATGAGTTCACAGACTTCTCATTCACCAGTAGCCATAAATTTACGCCGATGTGGACTTGTGGCAAGAAACCAAATAGCCATAAATTTACGCCGATGTGGACTTGTGGCAAGAAACCAAATTACGGCTACCTTTTCAGGTTTCAGGATAAAGTTGGTTTACGAGAGCATGCATAGAGTAATGTAAACAAATGATTTTAGAAAAGCCTACATGCAAAGAAGAAACAAAGTTTAAACCAAAGTAAGAGACACAATAGCAGTACAGTTTGAACATTTCAATATATAAAACAACATTGTATGATGAGGAGTCAAGGAGAAGACCAGTTAAATACCTAGCACTTCCAAGTCGAGAATGAAATCATTAACTCCAGTAATCGAAGACAACTGAAACCAAGCAAACTCAACTCCGTAAGTTAACCACTCATGAATTCAAGTTGTAGATTGAAAGATTGTATAGTAAGAAAACAAAAGAATCAATAATAAATATAGACAAATAAAATTAAGATGAATTCATTAATAAGATGAGTTCCCATGATTGCAAAAATATAAGATGAAGCCTCTGCTCGAATCGAAGATGTCAATATGGCTTTGACAATTAAAAGTGATATCAATTGTTTAATTGAACTAAAACCCACCACACAATTTCATAAAACTTCAAATCAAAACCCAACACTCAAAAGAGTATTGAACCCAACACATTTTGTAATGAGGCTTTGACAATTAAACATGAACTACAACTCCAACTATAGACATCAGTAGTCACAACACATTGAATTAACATAAGAATGAAACTAATAGAATCATATCTTCTTCAAAATCCAGGATCAATGTCTTCTTTAAATTGATGTACAAAGAAATCATTGACTAAAGGAAATAGTAAAGTAATATCAATTGGATTAAGATTCAAAATTTTGAACAACCCAGAAAAACAAATAAATCAATATAATAACTCATTTGCAAAATTCATTTAATCAACCAAATCAAGCTTTCTAGACTCAAGAACTTAATTAACCAAATCAACACCTTTCTAGACCCAAATCAACCAAATTAGATATACGGAATCAAGAACTAATGACAAATCAACCAAATCATCCCAAATTAGATACACAGAATCAAATTTTCGTATTCATTTTCTAAACCAAATCTGATTTTCGGAAAAATGGCATCATTTCTAGACCCAAATCAACCAAATCAGAAATACAGAATCAAGAACTAATGACAAATCAACCAAATCAAGTTGAATCAAGCTTTTTAGTCTCAAGAACTTTTAATCAACCAAATAAGAGATGAAAAGTTGACATGTTCAACTACCCAGAACGACAAATCGGTCAGACCTAAGCAAATTGATCGGTTCAACTACCCAGGACTACAACCCATATCAAAAACTTGACTACATAAAACAAAATCGATCGGTAACGAACTTACTGGAATCGAGATTGTGAGAGAGAGAACAAAGAGTGCCCAGAGGAGAGTAGATGGTCGAGAGAGAGAGGTCGAGAAGACAAAAAGGCTTGAGAGAAAAGTGTGGGAGTGTCAGATTCCAAATGAGATACTCCAAAACAGTGATAACCCATGTGGCCAATTAATAGCTTCACAATAGAGAGAGAGGAAGCTTGCACGCTTCGCATGAATGGAGAAAAATAATCAAAATGGTAGTTTACAACAGTATATGTGAACAGTACCCAAGAATTTGTTATATAATAAATTTAACCAAAATTACTAATATGAGTTGTGAATGTTGTGCTACATGCCTATATCTAGGAAAAAATTCACCCATGGTGTCTGAACTCTTTGGGTCAGATTAAAAATGTGCCCGAACTCTAAAAACTATCAATATGGTGCCCATACTCTCAAAACTCAGAACGTTATAAATGTGGTGCCTAGACTCTATTTTCGTCATTGCTCCATTTTCTTTGATGACATGGTAATTTTTTGAAAATAAAATAGGTAAAAAGACATTATTGCCCTCTAATTCCATTTTTTGGGGGGTGAACTCTCCCCTCCCTCTCTCTCTCTCTCTCTCTAAACCATCAACCTCCGCCACTTTGGTGACGATAACTGCACCTCCGCCTCAGCCTTTGTTTACTCTAATGACGTGAATGGCCTCAAAGAGCGATGTGTCATCAGAAATGATACTAAGTGAGGAGCCCAAGAAAAGAAATTTTGATCTTGATTTTTGACCTCCGCTCAGCCGAACTGTACCAAGCCATCTCCGATCAGTAGTGACCGATGCTAGAGCCTCATCCTTGGCTTGACCTCGATTCAGCCGCATGAGATCGTCTCCTCGAGGAATATCACTAAAAGACATTGAATTTTAGTGACTTTAAAGACATTGAAATCACTAAAATTTCAAGATTCATTGAACAAATAAAACCAAGCTAGAATCTCCTACACTCCTAAAAATGGTTTTGGACTTTTGGATCAACTGAGCACACCAATATATCCACAACTCGACAGGAACAATATTCAGCTGAGCCTTGGTTCTAGATATCGCCGGGGTTTCAAATCTCAGCCATCACCGATTCCTATCGAGACTCCTCGACGGTGCGACTTTTTGAGTTCCGCCCAGGCTTCGAACTCTATCGGCCTCTATTGCACACAAGGCTCGAGATCTCACATCACCCTTTGCTTCTCACTATTTTTATTTACCTCTACATATCTTCTATGCCAGATCGATTGAGGAAGATAGTATGAGAGATTGAGATTGGCTCCGCCTCCAAGATTTGGTTTGATTTCGACAAGGTTCGGGTGCATTCTGGAGTCTCGATTTGGCTGGCGCTCGAGCTCGAACTTGGGTGAAGGACATGGCAGATCTGATTTGGCTAGAGGTCTTAAACTCAGATCCTATGGACTGAACTTATTGTAAGCTCAATCAATTATGAATTAAAATCCAATGCAATAATGACACATGGAAAAGTTTGAAATATGGGAATTATACACACAAAAAATTGAGGACATAAATGTCATTAACCTTTTTTTTTTTTTTTGCAAAAGTGATGTCACATCATCAAAGAAAACAGAGTAGTGAAGGAAATAGAGCCTAGGTACCACACTTATAGCGTTTTGAGAGTATGAGCACCATATTGATATCTTTTAGAGTTCGGACACCTTTTTGACCTGACCCGAAGACTTCGGGAACTATGAGTGAAATTTTTTTCTATATCTATTATATTAGGTCACAACCACTTTGACCAATGACCATGGATCAGATTTGCTATGGAAATCGGGGACACTGCTTGTTGTGATCAATCATTACAGTAGCAAAAGTATGGGATGATGAGAGGAGATAATATTAAATATTCTAGTGTATCTTGATTCTTGTGGGAAAAGAAGGCAAGTTTGGTGCGATCGATCCATCATTCTGGTGGGAATTGGATAATAGCTAGAGTTAGACCTGTCAATGGAGCGGGTCTTGACCCAGACTCGCTCTGGATCCGTAACTTTTAAACGAATATGGATCCGAATTTTTGATTTGTTGATTTGTTTGACCCGTACCTATTGATCCGTTTAATTAACGGAGCAAATCCGGATCATAATCGATCTGTTCCGTTAATGACCCTCCCTGTGAATATTTTTTAATTTAGTAAATATAATTTATTTATATATTAAAGTTTTTGCCCTTTTCAAAGAAGAATTCCAAAAGTCTGCTTTTGCTAACGCAATTCGTCTATTCACTTCCCCAATGATATTAGGATGTAGAGTCTTCATTGAATTATGTCTCAAATCTTAATATCATCAATCGCTATTCTCAACCGAGTTGTTATTTTCAGTAGATCTTTCTATCAATATATATCTCATAATCTCAATTCTCAAACATCAATTGCTAATTTGCTAGAGTCCTTTTACTTTCTCAGTCGAGTTGTCTCAAAGTTGCTAGATTCATTTTGCTTCCTTTTGCTTTTGTGCTACACTAAAGGATTGATTTACATCTTTGAGGTTGAAACTCTTTTATTCTGCGTTATTAATATATTTGTGTGCTCATCAAAATTTTCAAGCAAGTGATATAATTGAGTGCATATATATAGCATATAGCTAACGACCACTGATTCTTCCACCTTCAACAAGAAGATAGGTAATTGACAGATCTAATGCCTATATTAAAGAGAAACTGATAATGCATTTGATTCCTGTCCAACAACAAACACTTAGTAGTGTGTTTCTACTGTGCACGATAAGTATATATTGAAATAACTAGATTGGAACTTGAAGCAATACAATGGACTTGCAAACTTAATCATGTTTTGTATACTAATACTTTGAAACTTGTCCTTATGTAGGTTTGATGGAGCTGCACATTTGCTTTATATGCCTTGAGTTCACGGATCTCGTCGCTTGATGGATGATCGACAACAATTTTGAGTTTTCTTATAAAACAAAAATAAAAAAAGGAATTGTGTGGCGTTTTGAATTTTATTTTGGTCTATGTAATTTGTGTTGAGTTATGTATTTTGGTTATGTATGTACATTGAATACACAATGTTGTTTTGATTTTAAATTAAATGAGTACTCACCAACAAACTTGGCAATTAATATTTAGCATATTGATAAATGGATCCGGATCCGTCCCATGGATTCGTTGGCTTCGCCGGATCCGGATCCAGATCCAGATTTCGTTTTTGGAAATCCGCCGGATTAACGGACCGGATTGGGTCTAGTTTTTTCTCATTTTAAACGGATCCGGATCTATGTCGATACACTCTGAATCCGCCCCATTGACAGACCTAGCTAGAGTATCCTATCCATATTCATAGGCAATTACTGAATTACATTATGCATTGATGATCTTCCTTTCCTGTTTTTTGGTGGATTTTACTTGTTTGATTTCTTCCCCGTATGTGGAGAAGTGATTAGCAGACAATATTAATGACAAAGACCAAGGAATGAAATATCGGTAATATCTTCGATATTTTCGTTTTTTGGACGTCCCGATATTAATCCTACATATCAATATCGTTTATCCGATATTTCCCGAAATATTCAATATTATTCGATATATCGCCGAAATCCTCGATATTTTTCGAATTTGTCCGAGATTTTGACTTTACATATATGTTGATCACACTAAATCAAAGGTACAAAACCCTCCATACTAATGCCCCAAAAGCTCAATCAAATAATCTTTATAGATAATCAACAAAACACAACTTACAAGTTTCAAAACACATATTGATCATATAAGAATCTCATAAAGTTCAAATAAAAATTTTCATGTATTTATCTCAATTTTTGTCGATTTTTTATTGAATCAATATTTCTTAGATATTTTCGTCAAAATATCCATATTTTGAACAGTCGATATATTTTCTATATTCGATATTTTACTCCTTGGCAAAAACGATAATTATTTTATTTACAGGAATAATAAATAAAGTACAGTAAAATCTCGATAAATTAATAACTTTGAAACTGACAAAATTTATTTATTTAACAAGGTTATTAATTAATTAATTATTAAATTAATACTCAAGTCTTCAAGTTGGGACTAACAAAAAATATTATTTTAACGAAGTTATTAATTAATCGAGTATTAAAGTATTGAAATTTTAGTGTATACAATAAACATGTTCAACTAAATAAGACAATATTGATCATTACTTGAAGTAACATAAAATACTTTCATATTATAATCATGCAACACTCTTTAGTACGGGTAAAATCTAAATCAAACTGTTTTAAAAAAAAAACTAAAACAAACTTGGTTAATGAAAAGAAACCAAACTCTACTAATCGATCAAGACTTGACCTAACCTACTACTCCGGTAAAACCACGACCGCCACCAGAAGAAAAAATAGAAAATTACTTGAAAAAATTCATGCTCAAAGCGATCTTCATTTGTAATCTAAAACAAATTCAATTGCACTATGTACCGCAATATCTAATTAAATTATGAAGACAAAATAATAAGAAATCTAATTAGACGAAGGAGTAACGTAAGAATGGACTCTTCGAAGTTCGAACAAGCACTCCTAGCATCAATTGCTCTATAACAACGAAAATGTAGTGGTAGGCACGGGACGGGTCAACCTAATTTTTTGTCATCTCTATTGCTATGTCAAACGGGACAAGATAGAGTATTTTAAAAGTTCATCCTAAAAGTCGAACGGGACAAGATGTGACAGGACGGGTCCAATTTCGGACCCAATTTAAAATGAACATTTAATAGAGTAGTTAATAACAAAAATCTAAATGAGACGAGACGAACCAAATTTCGGGCTCAATATAAGATAAATATGGTTTAAGACTTAGAAGTCTGCAACTACACGAAGTAATACCATTTTACTTAATGTTTAATTAAAAGAAGTAAAACTACAAATAATTTTATCTTATGTTTAATTGATACATTTAATGCATATTACAAAAGTAATATAATACTTTGATCGTTCTAGGATAATTTTATCTTTTGTTGAATAATGTTAATTGTTTGATAATTTAATATGTCAACTCTTAATAAAACAAATGATAAAAATAGGCATAATATATTATGTGGTACGGGACGAGTCTATTAGGATTTTAAAATCAAGACCCGATCTTGTCCCTAAAAAAGGAGACTGATCGGAATAGTAAAAATTTTATTTTTCGTCATGTTCTGTCCCGAACGGGATCGGGTCGGATTATAGATTTTCGGGATTCATGCTCACCCCTACAAAAATGGGCTCTTTGGTAGATCATCTTACGGGCCAGCCCAACTTAATATCTGATTTATACCACAGGATCCCGAGGGCCCATGTGAGTATTTTGTCATTGAGGGTGCCGCTTATCATGGTGAACACATGAACACTTGATTATCTTGCTCCGGAAGTCAGAAATCCCCTCTTCTGTACTTCGCCACCGCCACCGCCACCGCCACCCACCACTCGGCACAGCAGAAGGAGAAGTCCCAGTTCCCTGATTCTCTCAGTTCGACTTTTTAACCAGGTGATTTCAGCGTTTCTGATAATTTAATTACAGCTAAGAAATCGATGATTTCGAACTCTGTCCACACTCGGTGCTCATTTTTATGCTGCGAGTTGGTTCAGATTAGATTAGAGTTACTCTCATCGTCCATGGATTTCCATCTTCATAATGAAGTAGTTATAGTTTTGATTCGGTTGGTTTACTTGTAAATCATGGTTGTGCTGCTAAGTTATGTTAGTAATTGGGTGTCATTTTAATTGAAAAACTATAGTGGATACTTATCTTTGAATAGTTTTAGCATCTTACTCCAGGAAGCTGGACAATAGCGAAGGTCACTTGGTTTCTAGTTGCTTACATATCTTTAGCGTGTTTAGAAATGACTTTGAGTTTTGTTCTCCAAGTATGTAGATTGTGATTGTTATGTTCATGAAACTACGGTTTCAATTCTTTGAATATTGGAGTGTAAGAGAGGATAATTGGGTAGTGGCAGAGATGGCAAGTTGTAGGTGTTGTCTGTGCAGAACCTGAGGGATCATTACTAATGTATAGTGCTTGGCACATCACAGCTGCTGGTTGTTATTCAGCAATTTGCACTCTTTTATTTCGTATTTCTCTATGTTAATCGATGCAGTGCAGAATTCCTTGTTTTATCATCGATAAATTCAAAATAGTTCACAAATTATGTTAAATCTACATGGGATATCTTTTGTAAACAATTCAGTGAAGCAAAACTTTGTTTTCTTAACTAGGTTTGGGAGAAGTACAAGAAGCATGGCTTTGACCAACTTCATAATAACAGTGGCTGGTGTAAGTGCTGTTGTTCTTTTGCTGAGGAGTGATGTGAAACAATCAGCTTCCATCTTCAGGCGCAATGTCAAACACATTCGCAAGTGGCTTGAAGAAGAATCCAAGTATGCACTTTAACTTTTGTTTCATCAAAGAACTTCCGTATGAACTTGTTGACATATTTGCAAAATAGAAATTCAAATATTGATTCAATTCCTTTTAAGCTACCATGGCATCTTTGAGATGGTCTAGTTCCTCACATCTTTTGCGGTCACTTCATCAGGCACTACCCGCGGCTTTTATTTTTTATCTTTGTTTAATTGATGCATTAATTAATATAACTTGAGAACTTCGATGCAGAGCAGATTAGATGAATTCCATTTTTTTCTTCCTTTTGTCTATGGTCTTGAAAATCGGCTATAATGAGTTTGTATGTGTACAATATCCATGCTGAATTTGCTGTAAGACGATAATGTATTCGTCAAAAGACTTGGTCAATAAACCTGGGTTATGAATGTTTGTCACTTCACTGACTTTAGGATTGTCTTCTCTGGAACACATTATTGACTCCATCGATTCTCTGGCAGGGTTACTCCAAAGGAACTCGAGACAAAGGTTCCGCCGAAGGATATTCCCAAGGATGATATGCACTAGTGTGACAGGGGCACCCGAAGTGGTTCTCTAGAGTTCTTTTTTTCTTTTGGGAGCAGTCTCTGGGTTTTATGTTCATAAATTGCTCATCATACATTTCTGCGTAGGTTTTGGTGTCTAAATATACATCACTCTTACAGTGTTACTAATTTAGCAGAATCTATTTCACCCTAATCTGAGGTACCCTATTACTTATCGGATTATCTTTTGATGTTCAGAGAGCCAGAAATTTCCCCTTTTTGAACAGTCTTCAATTTGTGCTTATAGATTTGATCTGAATAGCAGCATCTCAACTGTTTTGAACAAATTTGGTCATTCTCCCCTTGTTGAAAAGTTGAAGTGTGTGATAACAAACTCTCCAATTGATTATTTTGTCTTGTGACTGAGTAGTCTGATTGTGAAATCACTTCCAAGTTTGTGCATCAATTTCCAAAACTTGTTTTGGGGAACTGAGTACTGACTTTAAGCTCCGAGTCCGTTGGTCCATAAATTTTCCTTTTGCAGTAAGTTTTAGAAACTGTGCTCAATAGTCTTCAAAAGCTAGTGGGAAGTTTAGATAGCACCATTAGAGCATCTGCAGCGGTACAGCACGAGCAGCTGCTCCTTCCCTCTGCTCGTGCTCTCGAGCGAGCAATCTCTGCTCGTCCAGTTGCTTTTTAGCTCGGTCAACGAGCGGTCCCCTCTCTGCTCGTGCTATCGGAGCACCGGTGCATATGCTCTTAGTTGTGGTCATTTTGGAGCCGTGAAGGTTGGGGTTTGGTACGCGAAATAGATGAGCATAGTCCCATAGCCATGTGAAATTTTTAGCGGAGTCTTAATCCAACACGCCATACCATGTGAAATGTTTAGCACACAAAGTAGTTAAAGCATATTCCAACGACTATCATGTCACGCTCCCATCCCCATTTTGGTGAACTACCCTCAGAAGACAGAGGCCCATTCAGCTCAACTTCCAACCAACAACCTTAAGACCCTTAATTACATCAATATAAAGATCTCACCCTTCATGCTCACAACATTATACTAATCCAATCTCTCTGCTTCCATCCTCTAAACACCGATTTGCTTGTACATTGAAGAAATATGGCTCCAGTGGAAGACAAGCGTGCAGGAGCTGAGATCGTGCATGGAGCTGAAGCGTGCTTCCAACAGTCCATAGACCTTTTGGAGGAGCTAGGGTTTCCCAAGGGTGTTCTTCCCCTGAAGGACCTTGTGGAGTGTGGAAGGGTCAAGGAAACGGGGTTCGTGTGGATGAAGTCAAAAGCGCCTTACGAGCACTTTTTCGAAGGCTCGAATACGCGTGTGAGCTACGCTACAGAGGTGACTGCTTATGTGGAGAAGTCAAGGATGAAGAAGATGTCAGGGATCAAGAGCAAGCAGATGTTTCTTTGGGTGCCGATTTGTGAAATGATCATGGAGGAACCGGCCACCAAGAAAATCACTTTCAAGACTCCGATGGGGATCGGAAAGACTTTTCCGGTCACGGCGTTCATGACGGAGGAGGAGAAGAACAAGTATCTGGAGGAGAGTGGTGATCATGAGTAAACTTGGGATGTGACTAGTATGGTGTGTCAGTTTTCATCTACACTGTTCCAACTTGATTCTGTCTGAACATGTTCAGATGAAAAGTCTCTATGCAATCATAAAGTGTTATATCTCCTAGTTGTAATTTCTATTGATGATTATATCATATGTTAATTTCGAGTTCACGGCATTAGGTATGCTGTTGGAAGGTCATAGAATGAAAATACTCTTCATTTTCAATGAAAAGGCGGACGTTGTGTTTCTGTCCCTTCTGCATTTATCAGAATCAAGATGGAGCTCTAAATTTACCCAGATTTTCTGCAATATGCATGTTCATCTGGTGCAATATCACTTGAAGATTAAGTATTTGACAACATTTCCAATCAAAATCAATATATTCTTGAATTTAAGGTGTCGGCGAAAGGAGCATGATTGGTATGAGTCCGTATGACTTGGACACACTTAGCAAAAGACTTGACAAATGAGATCCAGCAACATCGGTTAACAACGCATTTGGGATTTTCTTTGGCTAACAGCGCTCTTCATCATGTACAAATAAGTAGTGGGACGAGTGAGTAGTAAAGCAGTAACAGAGAGAGGAGTGTAAGCAAGTAAATAAGAGCCCAAAGTGAAGTGAGATGAACAGTGTCCAATCCAAAACAAAGCATCTAACCACCACAAAAATGGCCAGAGCAGCCTCTGTCTGGGCTACTCACCTCCTATATCCTACTTCTTCCGCCAAGTGTCTCCCTTCCACAGGCCAACCCATAGCACCGCCGAGACCATGGCCCACCACAACCACCACCCTTCCCTCGAAATCCTCGGCGGCGCTAAAGACGCCTTCCTTCCCGCCCTCCAATCCTCCCTCACACGACCCTACCAACCCTTCCCTCTCTTCGCCTGGAACCGCCACGTGGAGACCATCTTCGCCGCCTTCTTCCGCTCCACCCCCGACATCAAGCTCCGCCGCGAGTGCCTCCGCACCCAAGACGACGGCGCCGTCTCCCTCGACTGGGTCTCCGGCGACGACCGAGTCTTATCCGCCGATTCTCCCCTCCTCATTCTTCTGGTTCGTCGTAAATCTCGCACTGCTGATCTCATCTAACTTCATCAAAGCTTGTAATTCATAGTCGAGCTCTTTTTTAACTTTAGGTAAATGTAATTGTGTAATGCAGCCAGGTTTAACCGGAGGCAGTGACGATTCGTACGTGAGGCACATGCTGGTCAGAGCTAGAAATCGAGGGTGGCGCGTTGTGGTGTTCAATAGCCGTGGTTGTGGTCATAGCCCTGTCACCACTCCTCAGGTAAAGTTTTCTATCTTCACACTTGGTTTTACTAATTGGATCCAAACCATGATTCAGTTTGTTGAAGACATTGTGATTGTTTGTTTATTTTTTATGATGCTGATATGCAGTTCTATTCGGCTTCATTTTTAGGAGATATGTATGAGGTAGTGGATCATGTCAGTGCTCGGTATCCCAAAGCTAATTTATATGCTGTTGGATGGTCTCTAGGTGCCAACATTCTCGTTCGGTACTTAGGGGAGGTATGCCGTTGCAACTTGTATTCATCAATTGCTCACTCGCATATGAAGTTTCTGTTGGTTTTATTCATGCGAAGTGCAATGGTGATGCTATCTTGATGTAATGGCGGGTACTTGCAGGAATCTAATAGTTGTCGTCTCTCTGGTGCGGTGTCATTGTGTAATCCATTCAATCTGGTGATTGCGGATGAGGATTTCCATAAGGGTTTTAACAATATTTATGACAAAGCTCTTTCAAGTGCTCTATGCAAAATTTTCAAGAAGTAAATCCATTGATACATTTTATATTTCCCAATTTTTGTTTCAGTTTGAAGTTGATGACTCAATCTTCTGACAAATATTGTAGGCATGCGTTGCTCTTTGAAGACATGGGTGGAGATTATAATATCCCATTAGCTGCTAATGCCAAGTCTGTCAGGGACTTTGATGAAGGACTAACTCGTGGTATAAATATGGCACACTTCATTATTATTTTTCGGATTCAGTATAACAATATAACATTAATATGCTGAAAGCACCTTTCATTGAATATTGCAGTTTCATTTGGTTTCAAATCTGCAAACGACTACTACTTTAATTCTTGTAGTTCAGATTCCATAAAAGATGTTTGCACACCGTTGCTCTGCATTCAGGTGACATTTCAACACAGCATATCATTTTATAATCATTCTATGTACCTCTCCATTGTTGTTGATTGCACATGGCATTGCTTTTTTGTTACTGATATGGTTGAATGACAATGGATCTGTTTAACTTGGTGCTTGTATATATATTCATCTATGTGTACTTTTATATGAACGAGATAGAAGGTAATAGAATGAACAGTGGAATGATTTTTTGGAAGTGAGGAAGGGTGTCAAATACTTAATTTTTTGTTGAAGTGAAAAAGAAAGGTGAAGGGATATTAAGCTCCTAGTTCCAGCATAATAATTAGATTAATTAGTGGGTAGGAGTGGGGACGTTTTAAACAGAATTTATGGTCTTCACTCCATTCAATTCTATGAATTGTATCATGAAGACTATGTAGTTTAATTTCTCCCCTCGTTGTTCATCCCATTTGCTGGAAATGGAGAGGATTTTTTTTCCTTCCAGTGACTGCATAATATATCATGTTACATACGTTTGTTGCTAGGAACAATGTCGACATCGCATGAGGATGTCCATCAAAATTTTGAATTAATGTTTTATTATTCAAATATGCTTACCACTTACTCACATGTTCATAATGGTTTTCAGGCAGCAAATGATCCTATTGCTCCATACAGGGGAATTCCTCGTGGAGATATTGAGGTTTGTGTAAACTGAAGCTTAACACTGTTCCCCAAAGACTTGGTTGTTAAACCTCAATTCAATTTTCAATTTATTCAAAACAAGTCCCATCTATAAAACATGATAATCCGTAATCCTGATTATCAGCTAACGAGATTATGTGTATCTAACGTGATCATATATCAAGAAAAAAAAATTTCTTGCTAGACGAGATCAAACAAGGCACTATCACATGGTTAGATGGTATCCAAATTTGAGAGGCCTGTAGTATTAATGGTTTACTCATTTAACATGTTTCAAAAGCCTCAGAATAGATCTACCATTGAGCTAACCCTTCTTTCTGTTTTGTCGTTCATCTCAGGACAATCCAAACTGTATGTTGATAGTGACACCCCAAGGTGGTCATCTAGGTTGGGTTGCTGGTGCTGAGGCTCCACTCGGATGCCCTTGGACTGATCCAACCGTGATGGATTTCCTCGATCATCTAGAGAGGAAAATTCAATTGCCGTACAATTTCCGGTGATTCGGAAAGTGTGCAGCAACGTCAAGAGGACTTGCCTCTATTGGAAGTTTAGTTATCAAATACTCCAGTCAGTATTGTACACTTGCTCATATTCATGTACCATTTAGTCCAAATCATGTGACACTGTATGATCAAATTTATCTAAAATAAGCTAAAACCATATGATCATTGCAGTTTAAGTTGCTGGTGGTCTTTGCACTACATAAATTGCGACATTGAAACAACGGTGTAGTTTCGAAGTTGGTGCTGAATTGCTAAACATGGGATAACATGCAAATTTTAGTCTGCATCTATCAGCGACAATTTGTAATATGTGTCAATAACAAACGCCTTTCTTATACATGCATCTCAACTGTTGCATATAAAAGATAATGCTTTTGTGGAAGCAAAACTATTATTTTATAGTTAGACATAAGACAATATTTACTGTTTGTAGCTCAGTCCTTACGAACTCCTTGAACATTAAAACAGATAGAATGAACAACAAAACGTTGCTTTATTGGTTTAACCTAATTTAGAAACTAATCGCGTTATCCTTACGAACTCCTTAAACATTTTAACTTAATTTAGAAACTAATATAATACCGCGATTAGTGTTGTATTTTATATCATCTCACACATTTTAAATAAATGGTCGTAGTTTCTTATCGTATATTCCTTTAGTTTCCTCCCATATTTCACTCAACCAAGAGAATTATAAACTTCCACAAAATTATAGAGTGAGGCCAACATTGTCTGAAAGAAAATGCAACAATTCTTCTTATACTCCTTCAAGTATGATTCTCTGCATATTAATCAAACTCCATTTGCAAGACACAAGATCTTCATTTCTGGAAACTCATGAACTAACTCTGATCTGATTGTTCCGTAGATTACATGCGCCTCCTAATTAAATCATAAAAAAAGCGAGCAGTTCGGCTTATAAGATACATGGAAACTGGACTACACAAGAACTCGAAGTACCCAATATCATCGATCTTGGCTCCCTTTTGTTTTTGCTCCTTTTAATTTGATGAAGTGTGAACCCTTGCGTCATCGCTTGTGCTTCTATGATATATTTACTAGTAATTATACGTTCAAAGAATAATCTCTCTTATCTTACCACTTGGGCGACTCTCCTTCTATTTTCGACACTGTACAACTTCTGAGCCTGACCAAACCAAATGAGAGCCAAGTACGTTGGAATGAATTTAGACGGTTTTTAACAGTAACATTGCATAAGGCTACAGAAAAACAGAATCTCGAGCTAAGGAAGCCAATCAAGCCACAATGATGTTGACGAAGACTGAAAGGAGGCCGTTTTGATATCAATATTGACATTACCCTCTCTTTCAAACAAAGCTCAGCAAAGTCTTTGTTTTGTATAATGCGCCATGAATGTTGTATTACTGTGCAACAGTTTCGTTTTTATTTTCTACGTGGAAGAAATTATATTGTAAGTTCGAACGATATGATGTGATAATATCATAAAGATCATGCATGATATCTATTACAACTTCTAGTTAATTGCCTAGCAATATATGTTTCGGATAAGATGCTTATATAAGATGAGTAGAATTATAACATGATATAAACAAGGATCATCACATGATATAGTTCTTCGTCATCGTCCCATCTCGCTAATTTAATTAGTTGCCTTTTGGAACGTCCATCGTATGCTTTGTCACTATTCACTAAGCACGTGTTTGTTTCCAAAGCTTAAGGATCGAGCTCGGGTACACTTCTGCTATCTAATAACTGTGCAAACATACTATTCAAAAACTAACAGCTCGACTTTTCTTTATTGTTTGCATACTGTATCATTTTCTTTCCAAGCTATTTGTTTGTTTTTGTGGAACTATTCTCAGAATCTAGCATAGAAAGCTCATATATATATTCTCATCTCCCTCTCTAGCCTGGAGGGATTTTGGATTATTAACCACGTACGTACCCACATCAGCATGCCCTTCACCAACCTATATATAGATCGGGATTGTCGTGACTCATGGCACCGAGATGTTTGGAATCTTAGTCAAAGATATAGAACTAGCAAATAAAACAACCACAAAGATCAATGGTGATCATTATCGATCTCTCTTTCTTTAGCTTCGGTGGATCGACGTGGGTTCTGCCTTATCTGAAGTGATCATCATCGATGGAGGACCATGCTAGCTTTTTGCTTAAATTTCTTTGCATGAAAATGATGGTCCGTACTACTATGTGTAAAAGTCATCATAGAAATTATGTATTTCAGAGTGATGCTCGATAATGCTCATTTTCACGCAATTTTGAAGATTTAGAAATGATCGAAGTGCATATATGTATAGGTTTGACCGTTTGATACTATATATAGGGAAACTCGAAAAAGAAAAAGAAGAAATTGTATGTAATTGCATTTTCGGTTAACATACACTATGTACTTTCTCTTTTGCATATTACATATTATATCGAGCTCTATTGTCTTTTCCAAATAGGATCATATGTTCTGTACAATTTGGTCTATGGCTCAATCTCTAATGTATAGTATGACACTGATGACAGGACTTAAAGCCGGACGCACTACTTCGACTCTCACACAGTGTTCGATCCACTCGTATATATTCACATTCCAACTTGATGTACTAACTTAACCAGGAGCTTCTTAATCTTAATCTTCTGAACTCGATCTACTGCTCTAGTCCTGCTTATGTAAGATGTTCTGAGGTTCACAAAACACATGTACTGCCAGTCTGAAGTGATGAACAGAAACAGCTGTTAGCCTCAGAACCAGTACGTAGCAATTTGCCCACAACCGAATGCTGACAGTCATTTGTTTGTACGAAAAATATATAAATTTAGGACATTTCAGGGTCGCCGATACTTACTAGAATTAAGCATACGAAAGTTACTGATAACTAAGTTTATAAGCAGCTAGCTAGGGGAGCTGCATGGACATCCGTGGAGTACTTCATGTGATAATATTGGCCGGATTAGCTACCAATCTATTCACAAAAAGAGCCACATTTTATGATCAATCCCCCTTGTACATGATGAACATTGACACCAAACTTGAACTTAAACTCAAATCTCTATCATTTGTTTCATCTAGCTGCTTGAAACACATGCATGGAATGAATACCATAAGAGCATCCGCACCCATAAATTCCTATTTCAGGCTTCCTATTTCCTATTTCAGGAATTCCTGTTACTATTCAGCAAATAGGATTTCCTATTCAGCTTTTTTGCGCAGCAGTGCAACAAATAGGAATTCCTATTACTATTCATAATCATAAAATAAAGTATTGATTAATTATTTGTAATATGTTTATCCAACGATTTGTAATATTACTATTGAAATAAATTTTCGGTAAGATTTCCGACAACTCATATTGTGACACGTGTCACTGTCGGATAAATTATTGATGAAGATTTCCGGTGAGATTTCCGACAAATGATAATGCGACACGTGTCACATCCACGTGTCAATGTCGGATAAATTATTGATGAAGATTTCCGGTGAGATTTTCGACAAATCAGGATGCGACACGTGTACTCATCCACGTGTCAATGTCGGCTAAATTATTGATGAAGATTTCCGGTGAGATTTCTGACAAATCAGGATGTGACACGTGTACTCATCCACGTGTCGTTATCGGCTAAGTTATCCATTGAAGATTTCACGTCAGATTTGCGACCACTGAGGATGTGACACGTGTACCCGTCGTTCAACATCAGATTAGCCAATTTTGCTATAAATTCTGTAACCATGCCTCCTTGCCTTGAAACCTCACAACACCCGTAAACACACTTCTTCACTTTCTCTCATACAGAAGATGGATCCTAACGAGGTCGATGAGTCAAGGAGGAGGAGGCGTCAACAACGTCAGCAAGCTACCGCAATGATGAATTCCTTCGTCGTTGATGCCGCCATGGTAGTTGCCTCGTTTGATGATGAGCCACCTCGTCGCCGCCGTCCAAACGTACAAAGGCAAAGGGAACCAAGGGGTCAGAATCTGCTGGACGATTACTTCGTGGAACGCCCTGTTTTCCACGAGCAGAATTTTCGCCGGAGGTTTCGAATGAGCACGCACTTGTTCAACCGGATCAAGACAGATCTCTGTAACCACGACCCGTTTTGGCATCAAAGAGAAGATGCCATTGGATTGCAAGGACTCCTCCCCGAGCAAAAGATGACAGGTGCTCTACGAATGTTGGCGTACGGCGCAGCCGCAGATCAGTGTACTGAATACACAAGGATGGGGGAGTCAACAACACTCGAATGCATGAAGAAGTGGTGCACACAGGTGGTCTTGCTTTACCAAGACCGTTACCTCCGCGCTCCGAATGCGGCTGACATAACTCGACTTCTAAAAAGGGCGAGGCAACGGGGATTTCCTGGTATGATCGGAAGCATCGACTGCATGCACTGGGAATGGAAGAATTGCCCAACAGCTTGGCAAGGGTCATACTCGGGGCGGAAGGCTCGTCCGACAATAATCTTAGAGGCGGTGGCCTCATATGACACGTGGATATGGCACAGCTTCTTTGGGACGCCTGGAGCACAAAATGATATTAATGTGCTCAACTCCTCTGATGTCTTCGATGAACTCCTTGCCGGAAGAAGCCCGCAGGCCTCATATAAAGTCCATGGTATGACTTACCACCATACTTATTATTTAGCTGATGGAATATATCCCAGGTATTCCTCGTTCGTCAAGACAATATCCAATCCGCAAGATCAACCACAGAGGCTGTTCGCAAGGAAACAAGAGGCATATCGTAAAGATGTGGAGAGGTACTTTGGCATCTTACAATCTCGTTGGGCTATCATTCGTCACTCAGCAATGTGTCATCACAAATCGACATTAAAAATGATCATATTGGCTTGCATCATAATGCATAACATGATTGTCGAGGATGAATTTGTGGAAGACGATTTTGAGGAGAATGAGGAAGAAGATTTACAAAACCCAGTGACTGCTTCCACACTATATGATGGGCCGGTGGATGAAACAGGTCACCGAATTCCATTTGAGCCAGTGGGAAGAGATCAGCATCACCAACGGTTTAGCGACCGGCTGATCGATTTACAATCAGTTTATCTCCATGGTGAACTTCAAAAGGACTTAGTGAAGCACAACTGGTTTCTTGAAACCGGTGAACATCTCTAATTAATGTAGTTTCCATATGTGTGTTTGCAATTTGTGTGTTTCCCTTTTGTATGTGTGTTTCCCTTAATAATCAATGAATTTAAATTTGAAGCTCGATCTAAATAAATAAAGTGCGTGTTTATTTCTTGAAATTGAAATTACATGAATTGAGGTAACATGAAATTGAAATTACATGAATTGAAATTACATGAATTGAAATTACATGAATTGAAATTACAGAAATTGAAATTACATGAATTGAAATTACAAAACTAATCACTAAAATCAAGGTTGCGGGGACGATAACAACCAGTAAAGCTAGCATCGCCGACTTCTCCTTCATCGTCATCTACTTGCTGAAGGATCTCTGATTTCCGCTTCATGAAGTACTTCTTTGAATTTGGAGTCATAGCCTCGAAATTCATTGTCATGATCCTTGTTTCTTCTTCTCGTTCCCTCAATTTGTAGTTTTTCTCATCAAGCATTCTCTGAGATTCTTCGGTTGCCCTTTGCCATTCGGCGAACATCTTTTGATTAGCTGCGATGTTCTTCAAAGTCTCATCTCGAAGCTCATTCGTAGGTGTCATGGCCTTCTTTCCCTTTTTTTTTGCCTCCTTCGCCACCTTCACTCCTTCAGGTCTAGGCGGACTCGAGGTACCTCCAACGTTGCTTTGTGATGGTGGAATCACTTCATCTTCATCCAAGTTGACCATAGGAGACACTACATTTGAGGTAGGCGTAACTTCGACATAGGAATTGTAAGATGGTGGAGTGCTAGTTTCAACGACTCTAAAAGTAGGATGATCCTTCACAATTTCCCAACACGCAAAGTGCGTAAACTCTTTTTTTTGTTTCCCCACATACCACGTTTGAGCTTTCCTTAACTACATAAATAAAAATTAATATATGTCACATTTTTTATATAGGTCACAAAATTTAATATATGTCACATTTTTTATATAGGTCACAAAAATTAATATAGGTCACAAAAATTAATATAGGTCACATATTTAATATAGCTCACAAAAATTAATATAGGTCACATTTTTTATATAGGTCACAAAAATTAATATAGGTCACATTTTTTATATAGGTCACATCTTTTATATAGGTCACAAAAATAAAAATTAATATAGGTCACAAAATAAATTCTTACCTCATCATGCAAATTTCCGCCGGATTCCGGATTCCTTCTTGCGTATGCAAGCGCCGCTTTCCATTGTGACAAGCTTGGCTTCAACTTAGCAAAACGAGAGGTGAGTGCCTTTTGGCTCCTCGGTTCCGCTCACACTTCACCTTGACCCATCACCCAATTTTGTTGGTAATCGGCATAGATTTTTTCCCACAATTTGTCGATTTTTTGCTTGTTGCCGGAGATAGGGCACACACTATAGCGACAATATGATATGCACAATTGTACATCTTCGGAAATGAGCCAATTTGTGGACATTTTTTGGCCAAAAATCAAAGATTTTGTGAGAGAGAGAGGGAGGAGGAGGAAAATAGGTGAAGTGCACAAATGAGTGTGAAGTGTAAGGAAAAAATACCTAATATTTATAGAAAAATAGTAGGGGGTTTTAATAAATTTTTTGGGATTTTTTGGGATTTATTTGGATTTTTTACGGTAGTTTCCGTTCTGAAATTTTCAGAAATTTTCAGTAGCCGTTGCGGACAAATGTGAGCCGTCCGATCGGATTTGATTTGAATTTGGGCCGTCCAGATCTCTGTAACCGTTGCTAAGTAAAGTCAGCCGACAGCCTGCCACGTGGCGGGCTGTCATTGGCTGCGTAATTTGGTAATTTTTTTTAAAAAATTTTTTTACCGGGCGCGTGTACCACACGCGCCGGATTTTAAAAAAATTTTGCCGCCTGACGTCAGCCACGCGCTTGCTGACGTCAGCTCCAGAATTCCCCTCCCGGTTTCCATTTCAGGAATTCCTCTCGGTCAAAGCTCGGTCTCCCTCCCCCCTCTCCCCCGCTGCACAGCCATTTCCTCCAGAATTCCTATCCTTGCCGTGGAACCCACCACAGAATCGAGGAATTCCTCCTGCGCTGCGGATGCTCTAAATGAGTGAAGAAGAAAGAACTGATGATAACGATTTTCAACTTATGGGTCAAACAATAACGGCAGAGTTGCCGAAAAAATACCTACGTTGTTTCTATTAATACCCAAGCAACAAGAAAATGACCAGATTCACTGTATCTTATATTCCTGGAAAAGAATCACGCTGGGCCTAAAAAACAAAAATTAAATATCCTGAAAAATTAGTAAAAAATCATTTGTTTTACTGCTGTCAAGGAATTAATCTCCACTGTCACAAGAAATTACCACCAACCACACCTTGCATTTTATATATACACAACTCTTAACAGTTTCCTTTCTCAACTCTATTACCTCTCTCTCTCTCTCCCCCGAGCCTCCCTCTTTAATTCATTCAACCTTTGCCAGCAAAATCTTCAGTTTCTTCTCAAACTTGCTACAATGGCCGAGACCAAATCCCAAGCCCTAGTTTTCCCCATCAACAACAAGAAGAGAACCGAGCACGAGGACATGGACGGCGAAGATTACGCCTCTGCCGCCAAGAAATCCATGTTCCTCCCAACTGCGGCCGGAGCCTGGGAGGACCCGGCCGCCGCGCTGGCCAGTGCTCGCCACGAGTTTGGGGAGCACGGCGGTGTCAACATGTCCATCGAGGCCTCAGCCACCTTCACCGTCATGGAGCCGGAGACCCTCCGCAAGATGTTCGCCGGCGAGCTTGGCGCCGACAGGGACTTCTTCATCTACAGCCGTCACTTCAACCCCACCGTTCTCAACCTCAGCCGTCAGATGGCTGCTCTCGAAGGCACCGAGGCCGCTTACTGCACCTCCAGCGGCATGTCCGCCATCTCCTCCGTCATCCTCCAGCTCGTCAGCAGCGGCGACCACGTGGTGGCTTCTAGAACCCTCTACGGGGGGACCCACGCCCTGCTGACTCACTTCTTCCCAAGGGCGTGCAACATCACCACCACCTTCGTGGACATAAACGACCTCGACATGGTCACCAATGCCATCGAAGTCGGAAAGACTAAGGTCCTCTATTTCGAGTGCATGTCTAACCCGACTCTCACCGTCGCCAACATACCGGAGCTCAGCCGGATCGCTCACGAGAAAGGCGTGACTGTCGTCGTGGACAACACCTTCTCTCCCATGGTTCTCTCACCTGTTAAACTCGGCGCTGACGTCGTCGTCCACAGCATATCCAAGTTCATCAGCGGCGGTGCTGACATCATTGCAGGTGATTCCCAAAGCCTAAGAATTTCTTCTTTTTTTCGTTTAATAATTGGATCATAGTACATTTTTTATGATGACACTAGTTAAAATTCGAATCTGATTAATACAAGCTGATTCCAACATATGCGTGGTGCATATAGTTTAAATTGACACCTTAACACTAGCTAGAAATAAAGCTTTATTTGTGACGAATCTAGAGACATATAGGTGGTGGATGGAAAAAATAAGGTGGACTCTTTCCGGGATGGCTAAGAATGAGACATGTTATACGATTAATCATGTGATAGAGTTAGAGCGTTACATACTTTCTCCTCGTGAATCTTGTTCTGCTCTGGGACAGGTGCTCTTCTTGTTTTTGTTTGTTTGTGCTTCTTTAGGTACAAGATGTCATTGGTTTGCTCTGTTTTATTAGTAAGCCCTGGTTTGTTTGTTTTTTTGTCCATCTCCTAGCACTCGGTGCAACATGGGTGACTCCAGTGGGGGGATTCTTCTACCGTATGAATCTCTTACGTGAACCGTGATTTGATGTTTTACCTTGTTTGTTTCCAAGTACCACCTGCAGCCTTCCATGTGAAGCATGTGCATGCCTGTTCTAGAAATGAAAAGAAAACTTTTAACCTAAAATAGTAAAATGAATTTGTAGCAAAATACAAGTATTACTTCCTTAAAATTTTCAGTTTTTCACAGTAAGAATTAAAATTAAAGCTGAAATAACTATTAACATCTATTAAGAAATGGATGTGATTGTAGCTACTTGCAAGTATATTCAAATTTCATGTGAAAGCTATCCCACTACTAGGTGATATACATGTTCTGCATAGTTTTCTCTACTCGATCACTTTTCCATTTGAAAGTATCTTTTGTGATCTTGACAAGAAAGTATTGAGTTTTCATAGCATTGTTAATGTGTGTACTAATCAAACTGGTGCAGGTGTTGTGTGTGGACCTGCAAGCTTGGTGAACTCAATGATGGATCTTCACCAAGGCTCCCTAATGCTTCTGGGCCCGACTATGAATGCCAAGGTAGCATTTGAGTTGGCTGAGAGGATCCCCCACTTGGGTTTAAGGATGAAGGAGCATTGCAACAGAGCAATGGTGTATGCCACAAGGATGAAAGAGATGGGACTCAAAGTCATATACCCCGGTCTGGAAGAACATCCCCAGCATGAGCTTCTCAAGAGCATGATCAACAAGGACTATGGCTATGGTGGGTTACTCTGCGTGGACATGGGCACTGAGGAGAGAGCCAACAGGTTGATGAACCTGTTGCAGAACTATGCGCAGTTTGGCTTCATGGCTGTGAGCTTGGGATACTATGAAACCCTCATGTCCTGCTCTGGAAGCAGCACAAGCAGTGAGATGAACAATGAGGAGAAGGAGTTGGCTGGGATTTCACCTGGGCTGGTGAGAATGTCAATTGGCTACATTGGGACTTTGGAGCAGAGGTGGAGCCAATTTGAGAAGGCGCTCAATAGAATGCAGGATTCTGGTTTGTTTAGCAAGAGGTAGTGTACTCGTTGTTTTTATGTGTCCATGGGTTAAGGAATAAGTTGCTGCTCTTGCAAAAATAGTTGCAGCCATTTTTACATCTCTTATCAGTCTTGTGATAATCCTCCTTACTATTATCCATTTGGATAGTTCAAAATCTTTAGTGTTTGTCTTCTCTAGTTAGCAATTTACAGATTCACTGGATGGTAAGTTGGTAACTTCCTGGGTTGCTGTTTAACTTCTCTCTTACAAAATAGAGAGAGAATGAAAGATGGTTATGGCCTTGTGCGGTTATTTCACTTATTTGAAAGTGATTCAAAGTTTCAAAGCCAACACAACATGAACCCAAGTACGAGAAGCCGAGAAGGTATTGTTAGGCCCATAGTTTCAAGAAAAGTGGACTTGTTGGTAGTGTCGGCTGTGGATTCTAGTCTTGGTTATATATAGGCTTGCTCTTTGGCCCTATCTCCAGACCAGATTGCTCATTTTGCGGCCTATGTGGGGTTTCTGTAAAATAGCCCGAAATGACAAGACGTAGAATCGTGTGGAGTTTGTTGCCGACACAATCAGGGTCCAGTTTCGGGATTGGCATGATTATTATGTGATAGTGAATCGGCCTCCTCCACGCCTGGGTCGATTACCCTCGAGCGGGCCGGTAAGTAGATATTGTATTTGTATGGATAGAGTTTTCAACAGAAAGGCAGCTAGAGAGGAGGAGTTGAAGTAGTAGTTCGTGATTGGTTTGGGCAGTTTGTGATGACATTTGCTTGCCAAATGAGAAGTTCTCTCTTTTTAGTTGAGGTAGGCGCGGGATTCGAGGCCACCGCTTAGCATTTGATTACTACTTGGCCTAGTTCATTTTAGCTCTAATTTCTTCTCACTTGTCACTTCGTGCTATTCAAGATTTTGACGTAGTTTCAGCTAAAGTTCAGAATTAGTGTGGGGATGTTAAGCCGTTCAAGAGCTATTTCGTCAACGTTTGTGAACCTTTAGCGAGAGGATAACATGGTCGCTCGATCATGTTATGGCAAAATTAGTACTTCTAATATATTGTATTTGAACTATTTATTAATAAAATTTATCGCTTACATAAAAAATACAAAACATGATTACACAATCCATTTACATTCGAGAATTTCACAGATCACATTTCTAAGATGATGGCACGGCTGAAAATTTTGACAAAAGCAAATTCATTCGAGACATGATCCGATATGATCGCTACCTCACAGGCAATGTCACCTTTATTTGTAAATAAGATCCAAGAGAGAAATCTACCAATTCTCATCACATACTTGGACGAGGATTAGGTTTACACAATTGTACACACGCATCACTCAACAATATATATCACCATCGTTTTTTGGCTGGTGCCATTGCCAGAGTAGCCCCCAGGCAAAGGCATCAAACGACAAAGAAATATCAACACGACCCTAGAATTGATTGAGAAAACGACCTTAGCTGAAACTTGAAGGCAACACCATATACAGTTGATTGAGACTTTACCAAGCATCTCCAAAACATGCAGACAATAAGATCACTATGTATTTATTTGTTTGATCTAAACGAGTTGTAAGCAGCTACTATTTCCAAAATGCTTTTCATCGTTCATCATCAAGCTAGTGCATGTCATCTATGTCTTTCAATCCATGCCTCGATCCTTTTCAATCTCAACTTGTTGCCTATGACTAGTGATTATCGTACTTAATTGTTGATACTTGGAAATGGCACGGAGTGCGGAGCCGAAAGGAAATGGAAATTTATAGTGATATCTCGTCGTATATGATGATCAAATCCTTTTCGCAAGGGTGCAACAATAGGAGCACTTACTCCTAATTGAAGGCATCACCTGCCTTCTCATTAAAATTTTAAGTGACATATCGCATGCCAAAAGAACAGTAACCTCACATCGTATTGAAACTCTAATATCATCACACTTGTAACAAATTGAAATGGTCGACAGGGATGGATCAATATCAGTTCATCTCAAAATTAATAAACCTCGTCTACCACGTATTGTCTTCATAATCTATAGAATCATTGTATCTGAACTCGATCGGGATTGATCATATATAACAAGATTAGGACGGAGCCAAGATGTAATATTAGGGGGCTTAAATATTTTTTATAGAAAATTTGAAAAATAACAAAAAACAGAGAAAAAAACATGCTATATATTCTTGTTGGTGAAAAATTGAAATAAACAAGATAACAAAAGAAAAAAATAAGAATTTTTTTTAAAAAAAATGTCAATTATGGTAAAAAAAATTGAAAACTATATGCAACTTTTGGTCAACGTACAAACTGAAAAGAATAAAAAAAATTACAAATTTAATACTCGACATGATGAGAAGTTAAACCCACTCCCTCGTGTGAACAATTCATTAGCTCCATCACTGAACCACTCAAACGTTTATACTCATATATGACACGTTTATACTTATATATGACACTGTAAATATTTATTAGAAAATGAGGGAGAGCCTGGAACCCTGCTGGTCCCTCCGTCTCTCTGAACAAGGTTAATGCAAAAAAAAAACCTAATATATGTAGTATTAATTCGGTTAGCTTGCTAGTGTGACACACATAACATGTACATTTCAACTCTTTAGAAAACGAAACACGGATATTGGTTCCAACTTGGTCTAAATACTATAGGCTAGTATCACGTAACACTACTCAGAGGTCCTTGGAGCGATGAGATTATTCGTTCATGCATGATCAAAGCGTCCAAGACTACGGCTTAGGAAGAACGCGCGTACTTCTAAACTTCTGAACACATATATCGACTAATCTATATAATTTTCTTCTATTGTTTACTTGTTCTTCTTCTTACTCTAGGTTTAATTAAGTAGAGGATATGCATGCAGTTCCTTTCGTACGTTGCTTCTATTTGCGCCTAGGACGGACTAGCACGGCGAGAGGGGTCGCCATTTCGCATGAAAGCTTTAGCACTTCAGAGAGGTCGACCTGGTCACTATGCTTCCACTCGAACTCATGCAACAACGAGCCGACCCAAAGGCTCACCGTAGCCAACGCTAGTGCCTTTCCGGGACAGCTCCTCCGACCGGACCCATATGGCGCCAGTCTCAGGTCAGACCCCAAAACAGAGAATTCCACGTCAGCCGAGGACGACGTCACAAACCTCTCTGGCATGAACTTGTGCGGGTCCGACCACACGCGTGGACACCTCGTGATGGCCCACATGTTCACCATCGCGGTGGTTCCCGCAGGCACGTGGTAGCTATCAACTATAGTGTCTGTGATCGCTAAGCGGGCCCATGAGAGCAGTGGGCCCGGCGGGTGTAGCCTCAGCACTTCCTTAATCACCGCCGGAAGGTAAAACATCGCTTGGATGTCGTTTTCCGTCAACGGCCTTGATTTGCCAACAACTCGGTCGAGCTCTTCGTGAACCTTTGATTGGATATCGGGGTGGAGAACCATCCTCGCTAGTATCCACTCTATAAGAACCGCAACAGTATCCGTTCCTCTGAAAATCATTTCCTACGATACGAAAGTAAAATAAATAAGGGTAGCCATACTTCGATACGATACAAAACGTTGTGTTATGGGCTTATGGATGGATGGATATGCTACGTGACAATATGTTAGTCATGTCACATAATAATAGCTTACCCAAAGTACTGCGATCATGTCGTGATCCGATAGCTTATCGGGTCCTTGAAGTGAAAGAAGGACGTCAACAAAATCACGACGGATTTTCCGGCCAGTTTGGGTTTGATGTTCACTGATAATTCGGCTGACAAATCGGTTGACTCGGGGAACCAGTTTTGAGCACCTGAACCGGATATTTTGGAGGTCTAAACCGGCTAACCAGGGAAGGTGATCGGACCAGTTAAGCTTGCCCAAAAGATCATAACCTTCTTCAACTAGCTGACTCAGCTCTTCAGTTTCAACATTCAATTCGCCAAGTCCATATGCACGTCCAAACACAGAGCACATCATGTTGTTCAAAGAAGCTCGCCTCAGTACATCTCGGACGCAAAACTGTCGGTTGTTACTTCCGCGCGAAGTAATTATCGACACCATTTGGGCTGCGATTTGAAACCGCTGGGGCTCGGCGGCGGATATTTGTTTAGGACAGAAGAGATGGGTGGCGGCGATTCGGCGTAGCGTGTGCCAGTAGTTGCCATAAGGGGCGAATCCAATGGCTCTGCTGAACATGAGACTGTAAGCTGACTCTTTGATCGGACGGTCAGCGAAGACAGAACTGTTGAGGATCTCCTTGGCGACGTCAGGGTTGCATGTGACGATGACACGGGTGTCACCGAGGCTAAAAGCCATTAAACGCCTTGCGTCGAACCGATCAGCAGCTTTGGTGAGGTTGCGGTGAGCTAAATTTACCATTAGGCTCATGCTTCCGATCACCGGAAATCCTCTAGGTCCAGGAAGGGAAGTTTTGGTAAGTTGATCGCCTCTTTTCTGCCAGTAAAATTTTCCCCATGCTGGGCCGCCAGGAAAGGCCCAGAAAACAACCGACATAGTTAACCAAGCCATGCACATGAAGAGGACGGCTAGAAGAGTGTTCAGGGAAGACAAGGATTTGCATTTTGAAAAGACGGCGAAGATCCAGAAGGAGTCTATCTGTGTATCCATGGTGGAGGAAGAAGTCTACACCTGAGAAACAAACAAATTTTGTGTGGATGGGTGTAACAGAGGAAGAGGGTGGGAGAGTGAGTGAGGGAGCGAGCGAGTGTTGTTTCCTTTTTTGGGTTGAAATATGAAGTGGGAAGGTAGTTTATATAGGCGATGAAAATAATATAAAAATTGAACCGTTTTATTTCCTATATCCTGCACCCGTGGAAATGCGCCGCGCTCACGCGTAGGACTGATCGATTATTTTATTTTATATTACTAAATTATATAATTTTACAGAATATATAAGTCAACCACTCTAATATCGAATACATGCTAAAATAAAATCAAAAAACATTTAAAGGGAAAAGACTAAAACATAATATTTGTATAAATTCACAACATTTTGGACAACCATCACTTGTCACATATGTTTTGTTATCATCTTCATGATTCGATGTTCTGCATATTTCATCGAAGCGATGATAGAGTTCAAGATGCGCAAAGTCCTGAAAATTTATACATGGTAAATATAAATTTCATTTTGTGAGCATTAAAATATTGCAACCATAGTTAGGATCAAGTATACCTTTTAAAACTTGATTAATCGTAAGGTAGCAACACTTCTCTGTACACAACGTTTGTTGTGAATACCCCTTCCTCGTGTTCTACTGATCACTTCTTCACCAAAATTCTAGCAGTGGCTTTTGAAACTCCTCTCGGTAGAGCCACGTACAACTGTCAATGGCTAAACACATGATCTGGAAGGTAAATACCAACATTTGGTATCGTTTAACCCTGTGATTTATTAATTGTTAGTGCAAAACTCAATTTAACAAGAAATTGCTTTCTTATCAACCTAAAAGGCAGTCTGACACTCTCAGTGGTTTTCAACTCAATTCTAGGTAAGAAAACTCTTGTTCCCGTATATTGTCCAGATAAAATTTTTGCATCAACGAGGTTGTTGTACAATCCACGGCAAGTCAATCTTCTACCATTACATAACCCAATTTTTAGGTCAATATTACTCAGAAGCATAAGGGAAGCATCTTTCTTGATAATTAACTTATGTGGTGGCATGCCAGAAGGGTAAATTGAATTCAAGAACTCTTGTTGATACATATTTCTGGTGTCATCCTCCACTGAATCAAAAGAATATAGGATGCTTTATAATCCTGGGAACTGCTTTACGATCTTCTCATTGAGTATGTTAGCATAAAGGTGCTTTGAAGTAATTATTGCTTTGTCAACCATGTACGTTGCATCATTTACATGGGAACTTAAATCTGGAAATATTTGATCGATTAATTGGTTGATTGATTCTTCATTCTCCTATGGTATGACTATATTTGAAAGTAATCGTATCAT
The DNA here is from genome assembly GCA_946800695.1 of Geum urbanum. Taxonomy (NCBI): domain Eukaryota; kingdom Viridiplantae; phylum Streptophyta; class Magnoliopsida; order Rosales; family Rosaceae; genus Geum; species Geum urbanum. The sequence goes on along the minus strand of OX327013.1, from coordinate 43,086,207 downwards.
GTCGTCAGTCACACTGGGTTCATATCCATTACCGATATCAAACAAGAACTCTGAGAATTCAGGGTCATTGATAGATCTCATATTCTGTCTTAAACGCATCATCTTCACAGGCCAGAAAGTTGCATTAACCAAACTTGCTTTGACCATATCTGCTCTTGTGCCTCTATGTATAATAGGGAAAACTTGTCGAAAGTCTCCACCAAAGATCATCACACTTTCTGCAAATGGCAAGTCATCACAATCCACGATATCTTTAAGGTTCTAATCAATAGCTTCAAAGGCATATCTATGCAACATCGAAGCCTCATCGCAAATAATTGCTGATGATAGTCTGATTAGATTACCTAAATTTGTTCTTTTACCTACATTTGATATTGAAGACGCATAAAGATTGAGTGAGATTATGAACCTCGAGTGAGCTGTTCTTCCACCCGGCATTAATGTTGCCGCCATACCAGAGGTAGCTGTCGCTAATATGATATGACTTTTGCTTATCAAGGTTGCTAGTAGTGCACGTTATAGATAAGTCTTTCTTGTTCCTTCTGGGTTGTCAACAAAATATAGGGCACTACTCTTACTCTCGATTGCGAATAGTATAGTGTCATACGCAAAAGTTTAATCAGGATTCAAATGATTAAATGCTTCTTGGTCAAGCTGAGGAAAATCTATTGAAATTTCATCTTGTATCAACCCTGAAAATTCTGACACTTCATCACAGTCTTCAGTCATCTTTGAAAAATCATAGTTCGAGATTAACTTATTATGTTGTAAAAGCATTCCATTCAAGTCTCGCAAGAGTCTGTTTGTGATACGTGTGCATTCAGTGATGCTTGATGAAGCATAGTCTAACATCATAAAACTTGAAAACTCGTCCCACAACCTTTGTACCCTTTGCGGCTCGCAACAAACCAATATAGTCACAAATAATCTTCTTCACGACGAAGGTACACGTATTGTTGAAGCTTCACACAAACATTGTCGGATGCTATCATCATTTTCTAACAATCCGCGTTGTTCAACAGCCTCCTTAAAAGTTGGTTGCAATATGCCATCCACAATTCTTAAATCTCCAAATGAAGTAACTCCTGGCACATGATTAAGAAGAACATGTAGGTAGAATTTTTCTCCCTTTGAAGGCGACATAGTATATATTCTTCCAGTGACTTTTTGGTTAGTCTCCCTTAGCTGCCATTGCTTATATTTTGCAACCTAGCAAAATCGTTCAGGGAATTCACGATATAAGTATGCACCTGCATCTTCATTGTACTTATTCATAGTAAAATACTCGGTAAGCATTGTCATTGAGTTCCTATCATTTGCGACCACATAAGTTACCATTTTATATGCATTAAAGAACACCATTTGTCAGTTAAGAAGTTGAATTTGTAATTGTTCCTCCGAAGGATACATCTGATTCATTAAAAATTTGAAAATCCTCCATAAAGATTTCTGTGCACAAACCCATCTTGCATCAACATAGTTCCCTACCTCGTCATGATTAGCTTCAGGATGAATTTCTAACGTCACTCTATCTGGACCTTTGTACACATAATTGTACAAATACTTCACACTTTTTATGTTGCAACAGATTTCAACATTGATATGACAATCATACTTCGCAAGTAGCCAAGGATTGTAAGGAATAACCCAACGGTTATCTATTGTACCAGATTGGACCTAACGATTATCTCGCCTATGGTATACTGGATAAGAATCATTCCCTTGACATGTGTTTGCCAAAAATGACTTTGGATAACATCGCTTACAACTCCCACGTTTCATACATGGAGCAGTGCGCTTATATATTCCACATTGACCATGTATCATGTGCCTCAATACCATGCTGTGCAATTCTGGCTCTTCCTCTGCATTTGGTATTTCAGCCCTGACAATCTTATCATAATCATCAAGACTATTCAGCTTATCATCTTCCTTTAACATGAGAAGCATATGCACATGTGAGAGACCACGTTTTTGAAATTCGATGACATACGCATAAGCCAAAACTTCACTAAGAACTCCTTTTTTGATAACATATTCCTTTAGTTGTTCAAACTTGAAGCGAAAATTTTATGTTTCTAAAATAGGATGATCTTGTGGTACCTTCCCAGGTAATAATTCGGCTTACATCTCTTCCCAGTTAAGGTTACAAGTCATCGTAAGAAAAATGTCAGGCATTCCAAACTTTTGGACCAAAGTCATTGCATCTTGATATCATTGGTGCATATCCCTTGGACTTTCGATGAAAGAGGATGAAAATATGATTTGACGACCAACATTACCTATTTTTAAATAAAAGTAGTTTAAAACTTGCTTTTGAATATTGAAAAATCAACTAAATATTTGAGAATGATGAAGTTTATATCGGCACTATTCTCGCCAGTTTGTAGCGAGTCGTGTAGTCCATCATACAATTATTTTCGAAGAGTACTTTGATTAGTACGAATCTATTTTAATTTTTTTATTTCAATTTTGACGTAATTATCAACGACATACTGTTGCAAAAGGCTATCTCCTCGGAGTAAAACCGATTCGTCATGTTGATAGATCTGCAATGATAGTAATGTTATTGCAATAGTGACCATTACTGTTGAACTTTAAAAAATTGAAAAGAAGAAATAAAATAGTCACATTTAGAATATATGCATAATAGTCACGACTCTTTAGTTTTCTTCCACAATTAGTTTGACTATTAACGTCCCATCTGTATGTGCCATAAGGTAGTAATAATAGATATTGCAAAGGATCATAAAATCCAACACAATCTTGGATATTTTGAAGTTGACCATGCTTTGTCTGTATCACGATATCACGACTCATTAACTGTTCTGCCTCATCAACTCCCACTACTATTGCAAAAACTTGTGATGCTGAAGGCAAAATGTACTGACGTTGGTTTGCAGGTTGCTCATTGATGATGAGTCTACAACTTTATAAGTCTTAGCGTTGCGCCAAGTGATGAAATTGTTGAGTGAATGAGTTGTGTTGATTCAAAATATCTTATAATTTTTCAACCAAATCTCTCCACAATGCTTCGTTTTCCTACACACGATTGTCCACTTTATGGTCAGTATCATATATATACAATCGGAGAAATCTCGGTCTATTATCCCCTTCAGGAAGAAGACTTCGTATCTTATGATATATGGATCTTTGAGCACGAAATATGAAAGTTGACCTTTGTCGCTAGATATCGATCGATATTCACTCCTATTGAGTTTCAGCAGAGAATAACTCTCTTAGTTATGGAGGTGCTTGTATCGAAGGAAGAACTATGACCCTATTTTTATAGCACATATCTCTACTTTCACGATGAAATACACGGGCGTGACAATGTGGACATGTGTTTGGTGTTGACAATTGAAGTTTTGCGATGCCAATGTTCTCATGAAAATTTCTAGCACAATTATGAGAACCACATCGTTCCCTGTGTCTTGGTTGTACTTGCACAACAACTCTATTACATGGCATGTCATGTTGGCCAGTGACATTGTCAACTACTCCAATGTCAATAGCAAAAAGGATAATTGTAAAGAAAAATTAAATGCTTCAAAAGTATTTATTAAATGCTTCTTATAATCAGATGTTGTATACGGTAAATAATGTACTTATATTAAGATTACATAGTAGTATGTTACCATCCATCAACTGAGTTTGACTTGACGCACTTGTGTTTTCCATTGCTCTCCGCATTTGATACATGGATCGTCTTCGAGCCAAATTTTCTTCTCGTTGTGAAGAACTCAATGATCGACGTCTTTGTCTTTGCCGATTGGTTCTACATAGTCTTTCTGCCTCTAATGAATGAAGAGAACGGGTGTGACCCTAGATAGTAAATAATATTTTTTTTAAAATAATTAAATTGTGTTACTATATATAAATATTCAAAAATAAGTGGAAGGAACATATACTTGGTTCTCTTTGGGGGGTTGCATATGTGATGATGACCTTAGGGATTGGCTCAATTCTCCTCCGACTATATTCATTCTATGCATTTCTTCAGATTATGAAGTAGTCAATAATTGTGTTCTTTCTCTTTGTGTCTCTAACTCATGATGATGGGCACATTCCAAAATGTTGAACCAAAATGAAATTTAATTATAATTAAGAAAAGTAGTCTATAAATCTTGAACTCCTATTAAAAGAGGCGTTCAATATATATTGTAACTCTACCTGACCCTCATCCCGTGAAGGAAAGCAGGATGAAGAAACTTGACCCATAATTTCTGATAATTTTTTTGAATTATAGAATGGAAAAGAAATAATTAGATCTGCAAATAAAAAGAATCAAAGATGGATTGTAAGCCAAAATATGGCATGCTAACTCTGAAAAATACATAACTTAATATACGAAAATCGTTTTCAGATTATTTTAAATTCTCAACTATCTTTAGCACATATACTACAACTTTCATAACACCACCACCAACTTCAGCTTATGAACAACAACATAGGATATTGCTAGTAGGAGAAGGAGACTTTTCCTTCTGTCTTTGTTTAGCCAAGCACTTCGGACCAGTTCGGAACATATTCGCCACTTCTCTCGATTCTCAGGGTATCTCTATCACTCTTCTCTTCTTACATCTTCTTGGTTTGGTTTAGTTTAGTGTTAAAGGATGCAAATAGTGATTTGAAATGCAGAGAAAATATATAGCGAGTACTGTAATGCAATCGCCAATGTGAGAGATCTTGAAGAAAGAGGGTGTCTAGTTCTTTAAGGAGTGGATGCCAAGAACATGAGTCAACACTTCTTCCTCAGCACTAAGAGATTCGACAGAATTGTCTGCAACTTCCCTCATGTTGGCTTTTTGTTTCGGGAAGAAAGTTACTGCCAAATCTGGTTACTACTCTCATCTTTAGTCTCTACTTATACTACTACTACTATGACTATATATATGAACAACAACATACTCCTCTAACTTTGGAAATTCATAACTTAATGTAGGAATATCATGTTAAGATGATTTAAAGCCTAAAACAATCTACAACATGTCTACTACAACTTTTATGATAATATCAATATTAAAATATAAACAGAAACTGCAAGTGTTTGACCAACTCAAAACGATGACAGTGAGTTTCGATTTCATAAAAACCTGCACTCACATTCAACTTCTCTAATCAACTCCATGTAAGCTACTCATCTCCTCGTACTCTTCTCTGAAATTATAAATTGAGATATGAAATAACAAACACGGAAAAAGTGAGGATATTAATGGTACTTCTTTCTTAGAATTACTTCAAGGTTCAAGTTATATGTTTAGATACATATCAATAGATCATAAATTTCGTTCATTACAACAACCTTGCTTCAATTACATGAAATACTTTGTAATAATAGCAACTATAAGAATATTTTTACTATTTTATAAACATAGGCTAAATCTAAAGATTAGATAATGTAATCACCTCAATTTTATTAAACAAATTTTGGATACCAACAGAGGTACGCTTGTTGTAGAACTGTTTTAAAAACAACAAAAAATTATAAATGGTAAGTGCTAAATATTAAATACTTATATTTGCATGTTCATGTATAAGCAAAGAGATATGTGGTACCTTTGTTAAGACAGACTTTCTAATACCCCGAAAATTAGTATAATAGTTTAGATTATTGTATGACTCGTTAAACTTAGAAATCATCATAATTTAGTTTGACCTTATAGGTTTTAGAAATTCGATAAAAAATTTCTGGCGAAGACAATATATAAAAACGAGTTTTAGAGAAATATTAACGGAGTGGGGCAAATGGTCCAGTGGATACTCAAGTTCAAGTCAGGTACTTCCTGGTCATGGGTTCGAGGCCACGAGCTGGAATCGTGAAACATTCCATTTTATAGGTTAGTAAAAATAATAAAAATATTTTTACACCAGTTAGAGACGGTAAGAAACTCTAATTCAAACTAGCCGATTTTCGGAAATAGAATTTTAGTAAAACGACCAAATTTTTCTTGTTCGAATCTGTTCTCCGAATCGAATTTTGTATTTTAAGATTTAGAGGTCATGCTCATGTATCAATTTGGTGCTAATTATTATTGGTTGATATATATATATATATATTACACTACATTTCACTTTATTAGTAAAACCATACATTTTCACACATCACATTACGTATTGCATTCACAGGCATACATAATCACATTTCAACATTTCAATCAGATTTCCAACCACATTACTATTGTTTTTACAAGTGCATTTTAACCCTAGAATTAGTAGCCCAACTATTCCATTGTCAACTTGTCTAAAAAAGTCTTCAAAAATGGTTATGAATTTATTTCCCATGTCTCCTCTCATGTCTATATAAATCACCCTTGAGTTCAATCAGATTTTTGCACCACTTCAATCTTCCCATTACGTACTGATTTGAAGTCCTCCCAAAGTTGCAATGCAACTCCCTTTAAATCTCAAACCAAACTACATTTCTTCCAAGTACTTTAGTAGTTAATTCATTTGCTTCAAGAGGGTCACTTGAGTTAATCAAATATCTCCATCACCTACTGAAATTCTTGAGTAAGTACATGAGTACATTCCTATACTTCTTTATTTTTAAGATTACATCAAAGTACATGGCTAAGAATAAAAGAGAAATAATGAGCCTTAGTGTAAATTTAATATTTTTGTTTATGTTAAAGTTTTAGTTAGTCAAATATTTTTACATATTCAGATTCTACACAAAAAGTTATCCTTTTGAATCACTTAAAAAGGTTAAGTAATGAGAAAGTTATGGCTAAAACAAGTTTTGCTAATTTTTTCCTTAATCATGTTTGAAACCTCTTAATGTGCTCTTAACTTGAAATATTCATATCTCACTCATTTCTTAACCAAATTTAGTGTTCTTTATATCAAAACGAAGCTTAGGAGTTCAACTATCATTCTGCAAAGTTTGAAAGGCATTGATTAATATTTAATAACTAATTAATTCGTGCAAATGAGCTTAATAGCGAGCGTAACCATTTCTTGACAGTTGCTAAACATTTTTGTTTCTGGACTTGAGAACTCTGTACCAAACTTTGTGATTATTAACATTGGATTCCTCTCGAAAAACACTTCGAGATGGTATACTCACTTCTTTGATTTGGACATAATATGGATTAATTAATTATAAAACGGATAAAGTGGAGGATTTCGGACGGACTACCGCTGAATGATACTTTTGGTCCAAGGATTAATAATTTTATTTTCTGCATTTGTACTTTATTTTTTATTTACTTACTCGCATTATTTACTTCTTAAGTTTGATTTGGGACTAATGGAGGATTTCGGACGGACTACCGCCGAATGAAACTTTTGAACCAATTATAACTAATTTTTATTTCAAGTTTATCTACTTGATCGCTCTATCTATTTACTCTCAAATATAATTTGGAACAAATGGAGGATTTCGAGCGGACTACCGCCGAATGAAACGTTTGGACCAAAAAATTTAATTAATGAAATACGTTTAAGTTTGATCTTTCTTCCTTTACAAATTATATTACGTATATATTCATTACAAAATTATGATGTAAATATATACTCTATGATCTATATACATAGTCTTAATTAAAGACTTGTTGTGATCGTTATGGTTGAAGTGTGAAGTCGGGTGTATAGTACGAATTAACTCATGCTTAAGTGAATTGCTGATAAATTGTTTTGTTATTATGAGAGTTAGCCAATGGCCCTAGTACCTTACAGATAGTGCACTATTATACTCTAAGGAATGAATTGTGTCAAACGGGGAGTATACATGCTTTGGCAGGTGGCCTTAGAATGATGTGGCTTTATATGTGTGTTGGTATTGTGAGACTAAGCACATGATTTTTTTATAGTAATTACCAGTTAATCTAAAAGAATTCACTTCGGAAGTATTGGCGCGTTTGTGTGTAGATGTGAAGTTGTGCAAGTATATATATTATGAACCTAATTGTATATATTACAAAGACGCAAGTATAAGTATGGAAGAATAACCTGTTTCAATATTTCACTTTTTTTAATTAGTTGTTTGGTTTGATGTTTCTTAGAGATAATTTAGTATATGCTTGTAAGCTGTACTTACTGGGTCAGTGTGACTCATGATACTACATCTTTCTCTTTTTCAGGTGATGAGTAGAATGCTTGGGGAAAATGGGATATGTCGCCTACTAAATAAACAAATTATTTTTTACTTGTATTTTGAATTGAATAAATGTAATGAATATTATTTTCAAAAACTTCGGTATTGTAATATTATCACTTTCTCTTTTCAATAAATGTACTATTCAGACACCTTTTTAAAAAAAAAAATTATTTGGGTTTCTTATTCACATCACAAATTCTTACACTATATTTCAGTATAATACTGGCCCCAAATTTGGGGGTATGACAGACTTGTTCCTTAGATCCATTTTTTTTTCTGCTTACAATAGATAAAGCTTTTGAGAGGTTAACTTATATGCCAAGGGGTATAGATGAAAATATGTTGATGTTATTAAAAAGAAAACCAAATTAAGTCAGTTAGTTACCTGATACGCAAAACTTTGCATACACGTATAATGTCTGAATTGGGCTACAACTTCAACTCCTCAAATATATTCCGTTGGCACCAACTGTAAGAATGATAAATAGTAGGTAATATATTATTAAATTTCTTTGCTTGTAAAGAGAAAGACAAAAAGAAAAAGGTTGAGATTACGGACTGCTCATCTTTTTTCTTATTCCCCTCTTTCAAAAAATCAACTTGCTCAAATGTGCGGTATTCGTTTTTATTGATACTCCTTTATACCAGCCAAGTGATGATAAAACATGTCTCCTTAAACCTTCTTGAACCCTTTTGTTTAATTTACAGCGATGTAACAATCCTGAAAAAAGAAGAGAAAAAAAAATTAGTTGATAATTCTCTTTTTCTTTCATAATTCCTCCAATTCACAATTTTTATTTATTTCAAAGAACAAATTTGTACACACCGGGTGAGAATACTGAAACATGTCTCTTTAGACTTTCATTTAACCTTTTGTTTGGTTCACAGTGGTGTAATTTGTCTACAAAAGACACAACTTGAAATTCATATATATAGAATACAATGTTGTAGCCAAAATATCTTTAAAATGCACCTTAAACTACGTAGATATACCTTTTTTGATAATGGAATACAATTTAATGCTTGTACATATGTAGTCTAAAATAGGAAGTCATATACTCATTCACCTATCATTATGTAAAACAAAATAATAGCTTCAGAGGTCAGAAGGCCTACCCATAATCGGTGTAGAGTCACTGGCCAAAGAGAAACCAATGTCAGGATTTTTTTTTAACTAGATTAAAGAGAAAATGCTAGAGAAATCAATGTTAGTATTCATTTTTACTGAAACTCCTCACTACATTACCTCATAGTGTAAGAACCAAATTGTTTAAACATATTAAAATTTTATAATGGCCTATGCTAGACATCAAATAGCCTCACAAAAGAATATGTGAAAAGAAAAACAAAGACATAAGTAGTTTAGTACCTTATTTAGTGTTCACAACTCCTTGCCAATAGACTTTATATTGCCTCAACACGTTTCCTTTTACTTTGATCATTACACACAATTTGAAAGTTGGAAAAAGGGTCAGTAGTATGATAGGAAGGAAAAATCACCAATAAAAAGGGAAAAAAGATAGGGATAGTCACCTAGCCAGGTAGAGATACGTCAAAAAAATGGGTTTGACTCTCATATCTTTGTAAACTCTTTGCTCCATCTAAAGTAGCAAAGAGAGAGCAAAGCAAATAAGTTGCCAAAAATAATATAAAACCTCACTCATATCAGTAATATCCAATAAACTGATCCAAACCACAAATAGTCGATAACCGAAAACATACTTTACCAAAAGTCAAAACCCAACACCTAAACATAGTGTAAATATTCAAACAACAACAATCGAATAAACATGATAATCAAAGCGAAAGAAGCACATGCATGAAACCAAGTAGATAGGAGAAGACGAGAATACCTTGGTGGATTGAAGAAGAAGTCCTAGAGTGGGATAAAAGGTATTATAGTTTCTTTTTCTGCTACATAAATATATTATTTAGAGAGATCTCTCCTGCCTATGATCATGTACTCGTTTACTTCAATCCCAACTAATTACATTGATATGATCAGTAATATCCAATGAACTGATCCAGACCACAAATAGTCGATAACCAAAATCATAGTTTAGCAAAAGTCAAAACCCAACACCTAAACATAGTGTAATTATACAAATCATAGATTTGTCCAAATCTTATTTAGAGCTCTCCTTCAACATCTATGTAAATCTACATAGCGTCATATAGCAATAACAACAACAAGGTGGATAAAATCTCAATCGCTCAATGATGGGTCATACTAAATCTTATTGGCATGCTTCTGATCTGATGGTGGGTCAAATTCATAAGATATCAACAGCAAAGCAATAGATCATATAGCAACATTTAGCTTCTGATCTCTATAGCACCATATAGCAATAGCAAGCTATGTCATTGAAACGTATAGATACTTACAATTTTTCCAAATCAATTACTTTGATTGCACCTTCTTTGTTGAGCTCCCTATCAAACTTGTAAATCAGAAAGTGAACTCAATTTTCAACTCGAAACCAAATTCAAAAAGGAAACAACGAAGAATCACTCTGTAATTCTTACCTGTCAATTACTATGTGATTTGGTTGCTTGCTTCCTCTAAAGGATACCGAGTCAATTTTTGGTTTTCCGCCATGCATCTGAACTGTAGGGTATATATAGCCCAATCGATCTACTTTCCATTTTGATCATGCACCCAGATTGTATGACAGTTTTTGTTTCATGGAAGTTTTGCTGGGTTCTTCAATTGCTCTTCTTCTTTTTCTATGTTTTTTCTCTTCTACATTGCACCGGTTGTTTTGGTGCCTATCGTCATGTTTTCTTTTTATTTCTCAAATTATATGTTAGGGATATATGGGGAATTCAATATTTTGGTGAAGCTGAGTCTCGCTTGGCTTTATTGTAGTTGAGATGTAACTGAAAATTAAAGTTATGGCTAAAGTAATATTGAGTCGCCATGATTAGTCATGGACCGCCATTAAACAATTTCACGACTTTATCATCCGTTTCGGAAGTTCTATAATTACAATTACAACGCCGTGATAGGTGGCTAGCCAGACGTCCATAAATCATTATGTGACCATCCATGATTTTATTTGGTAGATATATGTAATAAACCTGCCTGTTCGTAAACTGGATTTACCATATAAATTATATACATATACTGATATAAATAGAGGTCATCACGGATTAAGACAATGCAGTTTGAAGATCAAATCTCAACCATCCCAAATATTGTGGTTTGCAAAAAGTGTAAACTATAATTATTTTATTTGTTCAGAAAATTTTAGGGTAGAGTAACTTTACTGTAGATTTTATTCACTGATTTTATTGTTATTATTGTAAAATGAGATGATTTTTAGTAATTCCGTTCAATTTTTTGTAATATTACAACGAACACATTTTTATAAATATGAGAACAAATCATTGTCAATGTTGTATTTTAGTTTAATTGTTTGTAAATGATAAAAAAAATGGCCATAATTTTGTTCTAAACGTAGTAATTTATAGTTCAAAAAGTTGTAATTTTGTTAAACTAATTGTAGATAAATATTTAAGGTAGATCTCTCATACCATAATCTTACCCTATTTGTTCGGTGCACTACATTTTCAATGTGAAGCGATACGATTTTGATATTTAACTCATGCACATTTAATAATTTCAAAATAACAATAAAAAGTAAATTTAAAAATTTGAATATTACATCATCAATGTATAAGAATAGCAACAGTTTGAGTATTACATAATCAATAACTTAAGTGTGGTGGAAACTGAGCATTTAGTAAATCGTCTTTTATATTTCTTTTTTAAACCCTAAACCCTGAAGAAGAAGAAGAAAGTGACCATATCATTGAATAGTTCCGATATTTGTATATTATTAGTGACCATATAAAAAATTTAAAAATTAAGATTAGATATAGGTAAACACGGGTAAGTTTAATTAAACATACCAATAAATTATAAAAATAATGAAAACTTAAATTATATATAAAAAAATTAAATGTAATGTGTTGTAGTATATTTGGGCGATTTGTTGCTCAACACACAACTATCTTGTTTGATTCGTTAGAGGCGCAGTTCAATTTGTTTGTGAATTAGTAAGTACATCATTTTGTACAATTTTTATTTTGCATTTTCAGATGTGTGCAGTGAAGATCCAAATGAAGCTATTTTTGTTCGGACCTGGATGTACTAGTGATATAACCTCAAAGGAACTCAGAAAAGGGGAAAACTCAGAGAAAAGATCTGAAGAAATCGGATACTGCTGTGCTGTGTGATAGTAGTCACAGTACACATGTTCGACGGAGGAGTGAAACTAATGAGCCCATCGTGCCTAGCCCATCGTGGGAAGTGGGAACTCGCTCGCATGAAGTTTTTGGCACCTACCCGTACCCTTCGACTAAAGGGCAGGGAAGAAGCACGAGATGATCGCCCCACATGCATAATGGATCGAGTCCCCCACTCCCCACATGTCTCTCTTTATAGACGCCGGTGCTTCATTGCTTCGACTACAACGTGTGAAATGTCCCTAAATTAGTGTTGGCATTTCTACCTGCGGGATCGGCGGATAAAAATTTATTTCACAATATAAACAGATAGGTTATAGTGTGAAATGTCCCTGAACTAGTGTTGTCATTTTTACCTGCGGGACCGGCGGATAAAAATTTATTCCACATTATAAACGGATAGATTTTGGGTGTTCTCAAAATATCTGATAATTGATATGGACGGGTATGGGTATACTCGCCGGTACCCATGAGTATTTTATTTTTCTTCTCTTTTTCTCTCTTTCTCGCCGGAGCTCCAGCGACGGAGCTCACTGTCTGACCACCAAAACCTTTGAGCAAGGTATCAAAATGACCACATCGATGCCCTTTCTCTTCTCCCTTAGCCCTCAACTTCCTTTTGCACCATAAAAAGCTCAAAGTTTGAAGAAGAAAAAACGAATGAAAATATCTAAATTCTTAGAAATTAGAGGTTTATATTTCGATAACAAATTGACTAAAGAGACTCTTTGGGCTTTGTAGTCCTTGTCACCGCGAAGCTAACCATACCTTATTCGCTTCCCAATTCAATTAGAGTCAGTCGAATTGAAGAATTGAAAAAATTGAGAATTTTGTGTTCAAAATAAAATTCGTTAAGTTTTGTTTAGAATTTGATATTGTTTCTTTGGAAAGAATTGTTGTTTTTTGATTTGGAACAAATTGAGATTTTGGTCACCAGAATTGGAGGTAGTGCCGCAGCCACTGTCGCCGATGGTGGTTCTCCTACGGGACATAAAAAAATAAATTGAACGGGTACCCATGGGTTACCCGAAGTTTGATCGAGCGATAATAGGTATTTCTCGTTCATCATTTCACGGGTAACGAATATTAATGGGTTTTACCCATTCAATACTGGGTATTCTATTTAATGAGCAGAAATTCGCCTTTTTACCCATATTACCAACATTACCCTGAAATAAAAACCGACAGACCCTGCAGCTCTTGCGCGCACCGAAGCCATAGCTGAAACCTCCACACGTCTTCCATGGATGCTCATTGCTCAGGGGGCTGAGTAGAGGCCAAGAATATATATATATATATATATATATATATATATATATATAAGAAACGCTATGAGCTAGGCCATGCATGGGTGAAAGAGTCATATCGTGTGCATGTAGAGTCTATTCCGTCAGTCCAGGTGGTCAAGTTATATATGGTGATCTCGTAATCTTATTTGTTAAGGCAAAAGGTAGTGACGGAGCCAAAAAATTTATTCAAATAAGACAAATTTTTATACCTCTTTCAATAGAGAGATAGCACCTTAAAACTTAATTAACAGTCTTTGAATATATATATATATATATATATATATCAGGGACGGAGGCACGTTGGACCATGCCCCCACGAGATCGTACATTAGCTCTATTTTTTGACCAAATAATTTCTTTCCCATTCTCTCGAGTCGTGACTCATTGGAGTTACTGTGTGCGCGCGCGCGTGTGGTGAAATATATATTCTCGGACGTATTACAGACCTTATCAAAAGGAAATCTGGACGACCGCCCAAATCAAAAGTGAGAAGACATTGAATTGACCACACTGTTCGTCTTTATACTGTGTGCGACGATCTTTATTCTTTTTTAACTTTAAATTGGTCATGATCACCGAGGACGCGAATCCAGCTTGTTCCTTCGGATGTTCCATACGATGCATGAGCTTAATTATTTCCCATGGAAGCAATTAAGCTCAAATTTAATGATATTCTTTATTTGTTTAATAAATTTGTTGAAAAAAATAACTAAAAATTAAGTTAATTGAGAGTCAACGAATTTGTGTTTCAACCATGTTGAAGATGTAGAGAGCAACAATTAATTGTTTTGGTAAGTATGTTTTAAAATAACGAAGAAAAACGTACAGTTAGATTAATGCAATATAAGTGTTTAGGAGCTCTATTCTCTTAGGACGTTCTATGTTACTCATGGGTATTATATACCATTTTTTCATTATTTTAATATAAATTTATCAATTATATGTTGACATGTGTCCATTTTAAAAAAAAAAATTATCACACTAAACAGCGCATTCTCCTCTCATTGGTAACACCATCTATAAATATGTAACATATGAATATAATATAATAAGTTACACATTAGTAGAACTAAAATAGCAACTAGTGATCAAAATTATGGTAGTTGTGGTAATTACATCATCAAATATGTAAATACTATAATTAATTTTTTTTATCAAATTAGTAGCCTTGATTATCGAATGAAAAACTTGATTACAACATCAATGACTAACATATCTTTAAGTCTAAATATGAATCTTACCATTCAAACTATTTATAAGTGGTCATATTTGTCAAACGGTTGATATTGTGGTAAATGAGGTATTAAGTGAAGTAATTACTAAATATACAATACATATTATCAATAAGACATAAATTTTTATGATGTGTGATCAAATTGTGATGAGAAAAGTAATAATCTTGGTTATAGTATAGTATATATGTCATAAGTGAAGTAATTACTACAAAATGAACCATGACTATCACTTGTACATCCATTATTGGATTGGTTTGTAAAATTTTATAGAGAAGTAATTATTTATTCAAGATGGAAATCAAACAATTTACTATAGTTACTCATGATAGACACTTTATACTTCATTGAGAACATATGTAATTATAGTCAAAATAAAAACTTACTAGCAGAGAACACAATCGCATTATCATTTGTAAATTTAGCTGATAAGATAGTAATATCTATTCATATAATTACTACAAAAGGAACAATAAATATATGTTATTATCTTAGTTTCGTGATTTTATACTAAAAACACGCATAAAGAGGTAAGTATATATTGATGATAAAAATTGCATAAATTATTACTCTGATTATCCATCAGAGAGGATCACATTACATCATTGAAAACATATATATTTTTAGTCAAATTATAAAAATTTACTATTAGGTGGACCTATTCGAGAATCAAATATTTTTAGTACAGATGGTAATCAAAATATTAAAAATCATTTAACACTACCAGAAAATTGCACTTAGACAACAAAATTTAATAGTTTTGTCGCCTAAGTGGGACTTGGCCGACGAAACACAAGTCGTCGCCTAAGTGAGCACTTAGGCGACAAAACATGTAGTTTTGTCGCCTAAAATGCACATTCAGACGAGGGCCATTTGTTGTCGTCGTTTAAGTATACACACTTAGATGACGATAAACATTTCGTCGCCTACGTGAACTCTTAGACGACGAATTGGGACATTTGTTGCCTAACTGAATGCCTCGGCGACGAAACAATTTCGTCGCCTAAGTGATAACCTAGGCGACGAAATAAGAAAATTAGGCGACGAAATATTTCGTCGTCTAAGAAAATTCAATTATTAGATCTCTCGATCAGATTTCCTTAACTCCTCATCAGTTCTCTATCTCTCTCTCCCTTTCAGCTAGCTCTCTCTCCTCACTCAAAAAAACCCACCGCCGGCGGCTGCAAATAATATCCGGCAAAAATTCATCAAAACTTGATTTTTCAATTCTCGGAGTTCTAGTTTTACCCACTTATTTCCTTATCGGTGAAGGTATTAACTTGTTTCTCAAGATTAATTTTTTTAATATCGTACGTAATTACGTACTTCGATTGATTTTTTCGACGAATATATTGTACTTTCTGACGACCTTAGCATTACTTCTATTGTTGTATTACATTGTTAAGCTAATTGTAAGGTATATATGTTTTAATTTGATTAATAAGTTAATTAAAACATGCATGTGTTAGGTAATATATATATATACATAGTTAATATATATATGTTAGAATAATTAGTTGAAATATACATATATAAATAGTGCATGTATTTATATAAAGTTAGTAATATAATATATATAATTAATATATATCATCTAGATTAATTATAGTATAATATTAATTAATTCATTAGTGTTATGTGCGATGCATTTGATAATATATATAAAGTATATTAGATTAATGAATTATTGGTTGAAAAATTATAGTATATTCAGCTTAATTATGACTCTATGGAAGAGGCGCACGGCTGCAGACAAGAAGGCCAAACGCGAAGCCATTGCGCAACTAATGAGTTAGAGGCAGGATTCAGAGGAAATCGTTACAAATTCTCTGCAGCAATCTTCGGCTCCGGCGACAGGACAAATCACTCATGCTCAACATGAGGAGGCCTCGGCCTTTACGGACGAGCCGGATGGGGCCCGATCAACTGCACCGTCAGATGGTCCTGATGAGTCAGTCGACGACTCGATTTTGTACAGTGCCCAGTGTAAAGTCAGGAGGCAGCCATCAGACACGCCAGCGAAAAGGACTCGGGGACTTGGAAAGGGCCCCAAAGGCGAGCGTATAGTGAAGTTGACAGGGAAGATGATCGACCTCCTATACGACGATTTCACCCGAGGTCCTCCGACTGTGCAGCTCGGGAGTTTGACCTCGTACTCCATCGGCTCAATCATATGGAACATGATCCGTATGGTTTCTCCTTCGTGGAACGAGCTGCCCCGATCTGAAAAGTTGAGGGTGTACCGCGAACTATCAGTAATATTATTTATTATTTTTTTTTTAAGTAATTACAAAACATAAATGCATTAATTCTATAATTAATTTTAATTTGTTATTTATATTTCTAGACACATTTTGAAATCTCTGCCTCAATGGAGATGATGAAGGATATAGAGGACGGCTTGCCACATTTACAAAGACTGGAAGTACGATATCCACAAGTACTACCAGTGACACGGTGCCTCGTCTCCACCTGTGGAGCTTCAGAACGATAGAGAAGATGAGTGACAATAGTTGCTCGGACACTTTCAGTCTCATAAGTATAAGATTCGTCTTCATTTTCTTTAATGTAATGAAAATTGTATAATTTATTATTTTTAACTATTTTTTTATTATCTTTGTTGTGTACGTAACAGACAAGGTCGGAGGCCAACAAGGTAAATCGGGACAAGAAGGACAAATACCACGTATCGAACTCACGAAAGTTCATTTACTTCGCTAAGGAGCACAAAGATGTGGGTTCGAAGCATTGCTTCTTGGATGCCAGCGTCCAAACTTATGCAAAGCCCGGGGTCGTCAATGAAGCGAGTCAACAAGGGGTAAGTAACTTACATTTCTAAAATCAATTGAATTTACTCGTACTTTCAAAGCATATCGAGATTTAGTATAACACTAATTGCATTTTGAAGAAATTGAATTATGATTAGTGATTGATTTGGTTAGGTTGTACTATTGGAATATGATTTTGAACTTAAATTTGGTTATACTTTAGTTTAGTTGGTTAAATTATGATTTTCAACTTGAGAAATCCGGATGGGAATTAGTGCCCATGGTGTAATTGTGTTGTTGTAATTAGTTATTTGAAGTGTAATCTTGCCTGCAGATTTTTTTATTTTCGACAAATTTTAAGGGAAATTATGCCAAATTTTCGTTAGAAATTAATATTATATTTATGTATTATTCACTTAATTAATTTTAGGAGAGATTAATACAAATGGCTGGGGAGAAATTGGTCGCGACCCGGCTGGCCAACCCAAAGATGACGCATGAACAGGTGCCTTCCCTGTTGATGGAGAGTCAGATTGCTATTGTCGATGTTGTTTATGGATAGTGCAGAGAGATTTGTCTGCTTCATTCACTTCGTCAACTCGACGCGGTAGGGAGGATATCGAGGCGTTCTGAGCCGACCTTCAATTGGCACAGGAGTCGGCCGGTCATGCCTGGGAGTATTCAAGGTTGGTGGAGGCGCGGTTTGTCTCTCACAACCGTAAGATGACCACCTTCTATGAGGCATGCAAGCAAATGGGGTTGCCCGTTCCTGATTTTGAGACAAGTGTGGTTCCTCCGGCCCCACTTCTGGCCCCAGCGACGATGATCCGAACGACAGCGGTGGAATTGGCAACATGTCTACCCCGGTTTAGTTTCTTAATTTTTTTCGTTATTTTATTATTATTTCTATCGATATACGTACAATTTTTATATTTAATGAATATTTTATCAATAGTTTATTAATTTAATTAATAATTTTTTATATATTTTAAATTTATTTTATAATTCAGATAAAAAAATACAAATTAAAAAAATATAAACTTGGGCGACGAACACTCTTTGTTTTGTCGTCAAAGTGAATTACTAAGACGACGGACCGTTTGTCGCTTAACTTTACACTTAGACGACGAACAATTTCGTCGCCTAAGTGGTCACACATACACGACGACTTGTTCGACCAATTATCGTCGTCTAAGAACGACTAAATCAAGTCTTCTAAGTGGCAACACTTAGACGACGACTCTAGCTGTTCGTCTCTTAAGATGATTATTAGACGACGACTGCCATCGTTTAGAGGAAGATTATTTCAATGTCTAAGTGCTGAGTCGACGAACCATCTTTCGTCGCCTAAGTAGTTTCTTAGGCGACGAAACAAAAACAAAAAAATTGTCGCCTAAGTACTTGGACTACTATTGTTACGCGACAAACTTTAGGTGATGAAATTTTCGTCGCCTAAGTACCTAACCGATAAAAAATACCACTTAGACGACGAAACATTAAGTGTGTTTGTCCAATAGTGTAATAACAACATTAATTTGCTGATTTGATTCCTTCGGTGGTCAACAAATCTAATGTATTTTCATGTTGTAATCAAATGATTTTTTTTTAAATGGTGTAATTCGAAATAGGTAATCAAATGAAAATAAAACATTCCAGTATTTTACTTCAACAAAAATGCTAGAATGTTTTTTGGCCTTCCATGCATGTAGATGAGTTGGCTGTCTTAGCATTGCTTTGTTTGTACTTTAAGTTCTTGGTACAGGTTTTGGCTCGGGGATGCTTGGACTCTCTACTCCACCTTTATAATCTTCATTCGTAAATGATTTTTTACTGAATTTTCACGAATAAAGTTCGAAGAGGACATTTTTAGACTTTAGCCTTTGATTTTAATTTCCATTTTCCAGCTTTTCGAAGATCGATCTAAAAAAGAAAATAGAAATAATTTCATATATTGATTACAAAATTAAATTAATTAAATTGAATGACATAATAAAAGTACACAACTGAAAAATGAAACGGCATAAATCTAAAAAAAGGTAAAAAAAAAATTATAAAGAAATCAAATATTTTAAGCCATTAGATTTATTACAAGTAGTTTATTAAAAACTAACAGCTAAGGATATTCAGAAAAATATTATATCCCATACCCATGGGTATGCAAGCATTTTTCCATTCACTTTCCTCATGTTTTAGGAGTTGCTAGCATTGTCTCTATTATAGGAGCTCAATATGGAGTGTGGTTGGAGAAAAAGACAATGTCTGGTATCGTTTTTACAAAAAAAATTGAAAAATTATTTTGTAAAACGAAAATAGTAAATTAAATTTTACATTTTTAAGATTTAAAAACGTGTTTGGTATTCTAAGAAGTTAAATTACATAATTGTATTTTCAGCATGAAAACAGTAAAATACGTTTGATATACTTATACAAGTTCTATAAAACAATATGTCAAACACATTTTTACTACATTTTTGAATTCGAAAAATGAAAAATAATTTCGTGTAAAACGATGTCAAATGTAACCTTAATTTTTCGTTAATTATTGTCTAAGGAGTAAGAATAGTAGTAAAGAGCTGCAGCTAATGACGAAGCGGTTCATGTTTTGAAAGCCATATTGGAATTTGACAAAAGATGAGTAACTATATATATATACACATACATACACATACCAGTTTCCACCAATAATTTTGCCTTCTAATACAATATTACTTACAATAACAAAATAAGAAATTAAAATGAAGTGTTTAACATCAATACTTATCCAAATGTGGGATATTGCTCTTAATTTGTTTATATAATTATACGCAATATATAGTTTAAGATGAACTTGGCCGAAGGTGGAATTGGATGTTCGACGTTAACTCGGTTGTCTCATTTCAGAAGGGTACCCATCATATATATTTGCACGTTGAGGAAGTAAATTAAGCTTTAATTTGCTGCATCTGATGAAAATGTATTGTGTTCCACTTGCATAGGATAAAGATATGATCACTCAAATAAACGGGGGCCTTTGATTGCTTAATTGGCCGGCCAGTACTTTAATCGTGTGCAGTACTATACCGAGCTTTTGTAACACAAATCTGACATGATTTTCCTTTCCAAAAGTATCTGATCTGATTGTGATAGAGATATGATGAATCGAAGAACTCTTCCCAGCTAGCTTCAAGAATATCTAAAGGCTGAATCAAGAACAAAGAGGACCCATGCCAATAACTTGATCAACATCTATTCAGGAGTGAAGTTTCTCTTTTGTAGTGCGTGCAAAGTGAAGATTAACTTTCATCCTGACATGAAAATTAATAACCGAATCATATAAATTATAATCATCGTATGAATCATTAACCTTTATAAACTAGCATAATCATTTATTCTATATACAGACCTTTAATTTATAGCCAATGGATTATCAGATGTCATTGCTTGCTAGCCTCTGTTCTTAGCAAATTGAAGGCACTTGGCCAATTAAGTTTAATGATGTTTATTGTGGAGATTAATAACTCGATCGTCCCCTACAACAATGGATATGGACTGGTTTCTAGCATGGATGGATTCCCTTATTCAAGTTTGAGAAGTGAACATGGTCTTGATCCAGCTATGGATTCAAAATCGTCCTTACTCCTCGACGTACTCCTTCGTTCTAAATGACTAAATCGTGTGATGATGTTGGTAACGTCTTCTGCGTTATACAGAATTCGCATGGCAGAGGCTCAATTAACAAACTCTAGCCAGTTGAAAGAGGCCACATTGAAATCTTTCTCTTGGGCTTATTTTGACAAAAATATATTGGGCTTTAGAGAAAACCTACTCGGCTTATGAGAAAAAGGTTTAGGGCTTCTTTTGGGCCCAACAGAGCTTTGGTTAGGATCCGCTTTGGTCAGGATCCAAGATAAAAGAGATCCTTCCTATCTCGGCTAGCCACTTTTTTTTTAAGGGGGGTTAGCCACTTAGTTACGCGAGGATTGTGATTGAATCCGAAAATTTCTGGAATCAAAAAGTTGATCCAATTCAAGTAAGCAACCAACGACCTTGAATTGTGGATATAGTTAGCTTTGATACATACTGTATGTATACGATATATATCTTGTATCAGTAGAGACAGTAGTTATGCTTCTATACCTGAACAGCTGAACTTCACAGCGCTCAGTACGTGACAGCACAGATGCAACATGACTAATCTTGCTAGCTTGAATTGAAAACTGTGTACCAAACTTGAGGTTCCAACAAGCCAGCCACAAATTTTTATTTGGAAAGAAATAAAAGAAAAATGCTTCAATTCAGAAGCTGGCATATTGGTACCTGGCTGGTAGCTCGGTTTAAAGTAAAATAAATATGCATGCATGCTACATTTACCACATTTACCCAGCTGCAAACTGAGTCGATCGAGCATCTGCACTCTCTTAGATGAACGTTCAATAGGACCATTACACAGAAAATAATAAAAACTATAGCGAAGTTTAATATGTCGCGGTATGTATGTACCTATCTATGTTTGTGTTTGACACTTCATTTTGGAAGACTGTAAAGAAAGAAGAAGGAACACCTACCAAAACCAAAAGTCTTGGTTTTATTTTCTGCGTTGCGTAGTTTGCAAAAGAATCTTCTTTGCTCAATCAAGGCTTAATTACTTGGGTTGGGTGGTATGAAATTTTATTTGATTCCAAAAAAGGGCCGTCGCCTTTTTCTCTTTTGACAACTACTCTTGCACAATTGATTTTCTTTATGTTTGTTTGTATCATTTGTATGGGAACGAGGCCAAGGGATCCATTTTTTTAAGCAACAAGCTAGAGTGTGGTAATCAAACACTGGGAGATACCTAATTCTAAGCTGTAAACATCCACTAGAGAAGACTTAATTATGCCGCAACAAAATGCAGGCTCTCAAAATCATTCAGGCTATGGTCTACCAATGGTAGATTGGAAATGCATGTTTCATATATATACGGTTTGGATTTACGATTCAAGCTAGAAACAATAAACTACATAAGAATTACGAAAAAAATTAACTTTATGTTTGCATAATTGTCATATATTATGTACGAGAGTCATCTCTTCATATATTGTCACAAGATGCACAGAGCCTAACACTATCAATACATGTCACAAGATATATTGGATTTTTAGCTCTAGTTGCTAGAAGTTTTTCTCTACAAATTAACACTCGAAGTCCCAAAGCATATCTCCTTCCGCGACTTCGTTTAGCAGAATTGACTGATTGGGATGCGGATGAAATTGGTCACAGCAGGAGCAGGTTGTGAGCTGCTAACTCGAGGGAATGTGGGGTTTTAAAAATAGGATTAAAATAAGGGTGGAGACAATGCCGTTAATATGTATGGTGGAAACTGAGAAAGAACAAAAATCTAGGTAAAGTCGGGTGTCCGTCTAAAGATGCTTTTAGCTAAGCTATATAGGTCAATTTGATCACCATGAAATTAGGGAGCTCGCTTGGGAAAAGAGGATTGCAAATCATACCAAAAATACTTTGCTTGGTTTATGAGATTTTGGAGTCAAAGACTCAAAACAGGAGGTGCCTTCAGGTCAATGAGCATCTTAATAGTTTGGACCTGATTCCAATTAAAATGTTGGCATGCATGTTGGTTCCTCCCTTTTTTATGTTCTTAATTAATGAGACTAATATATATTGCTGATTCTGATAGAGATAATTTCCAGTTTTGATTATGGCCAGTCACCAGTGTATCCCATGTTCCCAGCAGCGAGGTTTATCTGTTGCAAAGATTAGATGATTCCAGTAAACCATGCAGCCCATCAATCTGCATTAGCAAAACTGGTTTAATTGGTAAATAACTACATGCATATGCATGTAGTATAATTCACGACAGGCATGGACTTGACAACTCGGGAGTGAATTGCGATGACTTCTTTTTGTATAAGTATGGTGGTGACGGGACGGGTGGGGTTCATTTTTGTCCGTTTTTATTTTTATTTCGAATGAGATAGGTCAGGACAGAGATGAGTATTTTAAAAATCCGTCGCGTTTGTCTCGAAATTCGAGCGGGACGAGATGAGATGGGATGAGTCCAATTTAAGATGAACATTTAATAGAATATTAAACAACAAAAATTTGAATGAGATGAGACAGACTAAATTTTGGGTTTAATATAAGATAAATATAGTTTGATAAAACTTAAAAGTCTACAACTACAAAAAATAATTAATATTGTTTTACTTAAAGGTTAATTAGAAGAAGTAAAACTACAAATAATTTTATTTCATGTTTAATTGATACATTTAATTCATACTACAGGAAGTATAATACTTTAATCGTTAGAATGTCATTTATTTTTTTTGAATAATGCTATTGATTTGATAATTTAATATGTCAACATTTAATAAAACAAATATAAGAACAGACAAAATATATTATGCAAGACGGAACAGGTCTATCGAGATTTTAAAATTAAGACTCGATCCCGTCCAAAAAAACGAGACGGGACGAAATAGTAAAAATTTTATTTTTCATCCCGAACAAAATTAAGACGGAGTCAACTCGGGTTCAAAATTTGTGAAACTCGTACCAACACCTATAAAAGTAAGGCTTCTATCTACAAGACTAGATCGAAACTCACTTTGGTCAAATTCATTTAAATATTCACATCAATCATATTCAAACAAGGAACAGCGCACAATAGTGTCAATGCAAGGTGTCACTCAAACGAGTCAAATAATCTTCATTCTGAGTTATGAGAGAATTTGAACTTCAAAGTAAATTTGATGTTTACTTATGTTCTATTCATTTACCTTGATATCGATGTGAAACCAAGTATAATGTTCTACTTTACTAATGTGAAGTAAAATATTTTAGAGTTTGAAGCACTACTAAACAAATATCGTTGCTACATATGCTTATGTACATTAGTGGTCCATACATGAACTCTTGAAATAACGAACAAGTATATAGAAAGACTAAGTGATCTCACAAATAAACACATGTTAACTATTCAAATGGTTAGTACCTTCATGCCTGCATGAGAACTCAATGAAATTAAAGTCGATATACTGGTAGAATTTACACTTTTGATTCGAAATCGGTTCAAAAAAATTGACTAAAATAGCCATTGATATATATTTGGACCTCTTCTATTCTCTTCTATTCCAGGTGACATATTTAGTAAGAAAAAATGAATTACATTGCAAGGCCAGATCCAAGATCGATGTTTATAATGCACATGCATAAGAACATTGGTGCACATAACCAAGGAGTGAAAGGACCTTTGGTGTAGGCGTAGAGTATAAATGTTGACGGAGGACCATAATTGGAAGAGTGGACCAGCAAGCACCTGAAAATATAAGTGAGCTAGCTAGCTGTTGTATATCTGTATGTACTGCTGAGTAACTTTCTATTTGTCAGTGAGTCCCTGTCGTCATCGTGAATCCCCCGCGACCCAAGTCTTAGTAAAAACAAGTGAAAATTAAAACCAACGCACTCCACGAGGGATTGATTCCTCTTCAGCTCCCAATTTAAATTAACTTACATCACAGTAATTAATTGAGCCAGTTAAACACTTAAAACCAATCCAAAGCTAATTAATTTTCTATAAAAGGGTGGCCGAATTAGCTCAACCAAAACACTCAGGACTAGTCCTTCTTGGTGTCTCATCTTCCATTCCTCCTCAGTCCTCAGTGTCATCTTCGTCATCAGCACTCTTATAGGGTTTGGCCCAGAATAGCTAGGGTTCGGCTGTTAGGGTTTGGTAGTGGTGTTATGAGTTTGAGGGGAATTAAGGTATTAGCTGATGGCATGGCGTGATCAGGTCATGATGATAAGGGTTTTGATATGAACGTGTAAAGGCAGCAGGGCCAGCAGTGCTGCTTGTGTTTCTGTGTTAGATTTTGCGTTGCATGGTAGAGAGTAGAGAGAGTGAGGATTAGACTAGTGAGCTGAGTGAGAGACCCGAGTTAGAGAGCGAGCTAGTAGTGAGTTAGATGGTCATATTTCTGGAAGACGTCCCAGCTGGTAGGGTCCAGAGAGTGGTCTCCCTCCTTTAATTACTTTGTCCTTTTCGCCTTCCCCGTCTCCCATTTTTTTTATCTCCATATAATCCTTCCCTTCCCTTCTCTTCTACACCCATTTCTCATTTTTCGTTCATTCATCACTCACTCACATATGAGAGCAAAAGAGAGAAAGACCTCTCTCTCTCTCTCTCTCTCTCTCTCTCTCTCTCTCTCTCTCTGTCTAGGGTTGGTTTTGAGATTACATTGAGGAAGTCTTGTGTTTTTTGAGGGGAATGTTGTCTGGCTCGAGGCCTCTATAACCAGATCTATGATCTACTCGTCTCATCGATCTATGACTGCATAGATTTGATCCAATTAAGATGTAGATCATTGCATCTAACTTTAGCGACGTCGGACCAGGCTTCATTCCCCCCAAATTACTAGCTTCCGATCTACGTACACAGATCTTGATCGATCTACACAAAACCATTGTCCACGTTTTGCTTCAGATGAACACAGAGGTGAGAAAAGGTGAGCCCTTCCGTGGATTTTGGTTATGAACTTGAGAGCTGTTGTGATTTTGTTGTTGTTGTCGTGACGGTTTTTCTTTTTGATGGTTGTTGGGGGCAGAACAGGAGCTGATTGGGGTAATGATGAAGGGTTTTGACTGTGGTTCTTTGTTGTTGGCTTTTAACTCTGATGGAAGTCGGGGAAAGAAAGACCATCATCATTACACTTTTATTTTTATCTCTAAATTTCATGACCATAATTTTTGCTGTTTTTGGGGCCTCTATTGTCAGTCTTTAACTCTCTTTCTTCAGGGGGTCCTTCCATATCATTGGGTTATGATGATAGTTTTTACTTTCTTCTTCATCTTTCATGATGATGATGGCCTTCAAGAATCTTTCTCTGTCAAACCTCTGCAACTCCAAAAGATTTTTAATTAGCTCTGTTCCTTTAATTTGCGACACCACACCCTAAACCC
Organism: Geum urbanum; assembly: GCA_946800695.1. NCBI lineage: Eukaryota > Viridiplantae > Streptophyta > Magnoliopsida > Rosales > Rosaceae > Geum > Geum urbanum. The sequence continues at coordinate 43,059,632 of OX327013.1, read as the reverse complement.
TATAACCCCGTGTGTATAATATAACTAGTATAGGTTTTTCAGATTCCTCAGTACTGCAGTCTCTCCCGAGCAAGTAACCTTGAATTTAATTTGCATGATCTATCGCTACTATATATGTTATTAAATGAAGATCGATTTATACACATGATTATCCGCTTTTTATTCTGTTACAGAATTGAAGACTGGATCTTATAATGGGTTTCAAGTTTCTCTCTATTCCTTCTAATTTTGTTGCAGTGATGGAGTGGATGGACTTTAAATGCGGCTAGCTGTGTATTCTCGGCTTCTTAGATTTGGGACAACTCCATCGCTAAAACCAGCTGGTGTTCTTAGCTTGTATCTGTTATTAGATCTTTGAGTTGTCTTGTACATATCAGAAACTATACATGTAATCGAATCAGTTTACTTTGATCGATGTTAATAGAATGATCACAATCTGCTCGATTCTGAAAGACCTGTGCTTTGGTGATAAGATTGTATGATCCCATCACATGACATTACTAGGAAAAACATGAAAAGGAGTAATCTTTCAACACTATCACCTCATTCAAAACTGAAAAAATAATGCAGATATGCTAAGTTGTAAACAACAAGCAACCAATGCAAGTAACCCGGCCAGTTGCAGGCAAATGTTGAAATAACCCTCACACAACTTCAGGGTTTGTGATTGTGCTTTCAAAGTGTGGGTAAATTCTCAAGTGAAAGAGGTAAAAGGGAGCAAGATGTGAGAGATAGATCTTCCATCTGTAGAAATGTATAACATGCACAAACAAGAAAGATAAATTTGCTTAAGATTTCACGGTGGGAATAAGGAAAGAACTACTACTACAGAAGTACAGGGTTTTACTGTAGCTAAAATGCCTCAAAATCTGTGCAATTAGTGACAAGTATGGTAGAGGGGAAGAGGCCGGGGGGGGGGGGGGGGGGGGGGGTGGGGTGTGTTGGTGTGGTGCTGGGGTCTAATTCAAATTGATGTCCGGGAATGGATGAATGAATGGTTAATTTCTAACTTTCTATAGCTTGTGTGGGTATCTGTGTGTGATTTACTGTTACTTGCTTAGATAAAGGTTTTTCTGGGTGAGATGATCTCATGCATTCTGTCGAGTGTCATCAATTTCAGAAGCTAGGATCCAAAACATGATATCATAAGCAACACTAAATGCCTTTAATGGCTACCTCTGACTCTTAATGAGAGATCTGAATCACATTTTACCATTATGAAAGTCGAGTCAACATCAGCAGTTACGCCATGGATTCCTGCTAAAAGTTTAGTTCTTTCTATATGATAAAAAATAAATATCACCATTTTTGAGAATCGAGAGAGAGATGTAGATGGATGTAGAGGGTCATAGCCTCTCTGTTTGTGTCACGATCAATGTTTCAATTTGGGCGCAACTGTTTGTGTCTTTTGCACAACGGAACCCAATGCCTATTTACTTCAATTTAACTTTGCTATCAGCTAGTACTGATCTTCTTCACCACTGTTCCCAGCTTCCCAGTTGTGCCGTACAGATCCAACCATGTCAGCTTAGATGGTGCAACCCCGTGTGTATAAGCCCAAACCCAGTTTAACCAGCAACGAACTCTAATCCATATATCCCTTTGAAATTATGGCCTGCAGGTAATTATTTGAATGAACAGTAGCAGTACTATATAAACAAGCAAGCTAGGCATCATCAGCTGCAGAGAAGCCCTGAAAGAGGAAGCTGCATTTTCAGATTTTGGTTTCGTTGAAAAATACATCACTTGTTATGGAACTTGAGTTGGGAATTGAGCTTTGTTTCTGGGTCTGAAATGTGTTTCTAATTTTGAGTACTGAGGGAGGGCACAGACACACTGAGAGAACTACTTCAATAAGTTACTACTACTTTGAGAAGTCATGGACATAGCTTTTCAAACAGTCCCACAGTCATGTCCCTATTCCAGTATTCCCTAAAGTTTGCTCAAGTTTTATTTTTTAGGATTGTAAAGCTTGAAATCATTGGCAACATTATTTTCCTGGTGAGTTTTAATAGGAAGATTGAAATGGCTAAGTGTGATAGGATAACTCAGTGGTACTAAATTACACACACATGAACTCAAACGAAACTGCTCAATATTATCCTGACATTGTGGTTTGACAGTTGGTACCAATATCTCATGCTAGCTTGCTATTGTGCTCTAAAACCCACCATGTTAATTAGAAATCGAGTTTATCTATATACAATAAAATTACAAGTTCAGAAGTACGTGCTATAATACTTCTGCTAATGCTGGTATAGTCGAGGAAAACATTACATAATTGCATCTTCCCTACAGAGTTCAATGGCGACAAACGTGACACGTAAGGTTCATTATGTACCGATATTGTTCTAACTTAACCACTTTTAAAGTGTTGGGTTTTATCCACAAAAATCTTCGGTACAATTAGGAATAGTCCATATTCATTTAAGTTGTATTTCATCTTGCCCTATTTCAATGTGAGATCTCCAATCTAATATTTATGAATTATATTATTGAATTTCTTTTATTTGATAGAACAACCAAAAATTCAGTTATTTCAACTACACCAAGCGATCTTTCAAATTGGTCAAGACTCTCTAGTTTATGGTCATTTTGCTATAATACTAGTTGTTGCTTCATTGAATTTGCTTCATTAATAGGCTCACGATTTGACTTTGATCGCGATGGACTGGTACCGCGATTTAGTCCCAGATAGGCGGACCTCATTTTAACAGTAGACATTGTAATGAAAATGGCTCACTCTTTAGTGAGATTATATGAGCAAATGCCTGAACCAAAATATGTTATTGCTATGGGAGCCTGTACAATTACATGATGGAGTACCGATTCTTATAGTACTGTTCATGGAATTGATAAGCTAATTCATGTGGATGTCTATTTACTGGGCTGCCCACCTAAACCAGGAGCAGTTATAGGTGCTATAAGCCTATAACAAAACTTCGTAAGAAAATATCTTGAGAAATTTATGAAGATCAAATTCGATATCAACAGGGCATTCTGTGTTTTACTACTAGTCACAAGTACCGCGCACATCACTTCGGTAGTAACATTTTTTTGAACTGGCAGAGACACAAACAAATAAAAAATAATAAAATGAAATGGAATGGAATTCTTTTCTCTACTTTTAAAAATAAAAGTACACAAGACTCATCATTTCTTTTGTCTGTTTTATATATATATATATATATATATATAACAGAATTAGGAAGGGATATATCTCCGAGACTCCGACACGTACTTAGATGGATAAGGTTGTATCCTCACTAGAATAATGAAATAATATTGAATATGTATGTTGACCGATATCGATTAATTTGTAGAATATATACTCATACAAATTATTCAGGCTCATACAAATTATTCATGTGCAAAGAACCAGATTTGAACTGGTGACATCAGAATTTTCAGTCCTCTACTCTACTAGTTGAGCTATCCCGACCATTCATGACGCATTATCCTCACTTTATTTTAATTTATTTTAATAGAGGACTTGATTCTGTCAATTAAAAAAATTAAAAGCTATTACAAAGTAATATATGGGCTCCATTAGAATTTCTTGTATTTTCAAAAAGAAAACTTTGAAAGTTTCAATACAGTACATAATCATATGGATTATTAATAATTTAAGTTTAACACGATGTTCATTTGCATTTGAACTTATATCATTATCATATATGTCAAACGCAAGACTTGCGGTGGGATAAGAAAGAAAAAAACATGTTTGTGAAAGTGTGAAAGAGTAGGGTGAGAATGATTTAGAAGCATAGCAAATTTGGAGTTGCTAACAAAATGAATAAAGAACTACGGAGACAAGCAGGTCTTTTTGGGGATAGAGAGACTTGAACTCTCACGATTTTTAAAGTCGACGGATTTTTCTCTTACTATAAATTTCATTGTTGTCGATATTGACATGTAAAACGGGATTCTATCTTTATTCTTATTTGATTCATCAATTCTTAAAAAGATCTATCAGACTGATGGAGTGGATGATTTGATCTATGAATATGTGATTCTTTTTTCAATTTTGATTTAGAATTTATTCAAAAAAATCATTTTTTTTCATATAAACATAGATATAAAAAATTATAAAACCGCTTGGAGTCATCATTAATCATTTTTAATCATTTGTGGATAGTAGTTCAGGGAGTATACATATGTATATAAATTTCCCTTTCATCCTTTCCGAAGTTTTGATGGAAGGATTCCTTTACGAACATAATGTAGCCAACTCCATTTGTTAGAACAACTTCCATTGAGTCTCTGCACTTATCCTTTATTTATTCTCGCTTTCTGAAACCCTTGTTTCTTTTCATAAAACGGGATTTGGCTCAGGTTTGCCCATTTTTAATTTCAGAGTTTCTCTGAGTTTGAAAGTTATCATTTGGTAGGTTTCCATACCAAGGCTCAATCCAATCAAGTCCGTAGTGTCTACCAATTTTGCCAGATCCCCCTTATGCTTGGTTATGTCATGTTATACCGGATTATGAGCAATCTCATTTGCACCTGTATTATCACAATGCTAATTCATGGTCTTCTGAAACTTGAAGCCTAGCTCCTTTAATACATTCCTGATCCATAACAATTCACACACTGCATTTGTCATTCTACGGTATTCAGCTTCAGCGCTAGAACAGACAATCACATTTTGCTTCTTACTGCGCCAAGTTACTAAACTTCCACTAACAAAGGTGAAGTATCCAAAAATAGATGCCTTATTAGTCATATCACCCACTCAATGTGCATCAGTATAGCCTGCAATTTCAAACTTACCATTCTTTGAAAACAGTAAACCCTTACCAGGTGCAGACTTTAAATATCTAAGAATGCACATAACAACATCCATATGCTCTTCATTTGGATCATGCATGAACTGACTAACAACACTCACAACATATGAAATATCAGGTCTAGGATGTGACAAATAGATCAATCTTCCTACTAACATCTGATACCTGCCCTTGTTTGTTGGAACTTGACCAGGACACAACTCCAACTTGTGATTCATCTCAATATGAGTATTAGCAGGTTTACAATCCAGCATCCCAATTTCAACAAGAAGATCAAGCACATACTTTTGTTAAGATAAGCTGATCACCAAATTGGATCTTGCAACTTCAATTCTCAAAAAAAACTTCAACGGACCTAAGTCTTTCATCTCAAACTCTTTGGACAAACTCTTCCTCAAATCTTCTATCTTAACTGGATTATCACCTGTAATAATCATATCATCCACATAGATAATCATAGCAGTAATCTTACAACCCTTGCGTTTGATGAACAAGGTATGATCAGAATTGCTCTGTCTATATCCAAATTTCTTTAGCTCCAGAAAATCTTCCAAACCAAGTTATTGGATATTGCTTCAATCCATACAAAGACTTCTTCAGTCGACACACCTTATCAACATCACACAGCCTACATTTAACACCTGGAGGAATATTAATGTACACTTCTTCTTCCAAATCTCCACTCAAGAAAGCATTTTTCACATTAAATTGTTGCAACGGCCAATCATGTCGAGCTGCTAAAGTAATGAGAATGCGTACAGTAATGATATTTTTTATGTGAGCAAATGTCTCTTGATAGTCAACTTCATATCGCTGAGTATACCTTTTAGCAATCAGACGAGTTTTATATCGATCAATGCTTCATTCCGCCTTTAGTTTCACTGTATACACCTATCTACAATCAATTATCTTCTTTCCAAGTGGTGCAGGAATAGTCTCCAACATTCCATTATTTTGTAGGGCTTCCAATTCTTCATTCATAGCTTAGTTCCACCTTGGATTTGCCAAGGTATCCTGCATATTACTGGGAATAGACATTGTAGATAATTGATTAAAAAAAATGCATGTGATCTAGACAACCTATGGTGAGATACAAAGCTGACAATAGTGTATTGGGGTTTCTATAATTGGTTCATATTGTTTCTTTAGAATCCCTTTTGTTTCCCGTTGAGACCTCCTAGGCATATTAACTTCTACACTACCCAATTCAATGTTGTCAGTACGTACCTCAGGTGAGACATTATGGGAAGACTCTTCAGTTGATGGAGTAGAATGGGGGTCTTCACGAGATTGTACTTCAATTTATAACGTTTCAGCTTCAGTATTCGACGGGTTGAGGGTATTGCTCGATGGGTCGAAGGGAACATTCTGTCCCATTTCGGTTTCATTCTTCGACGGGTAAAGGATGTTGCTCGACGGGTCAAAGGCAACACTCTATCCATTCTCAGTTCCATTCTTCGATGGGTCGAGGATATTGCTCGACGGGTCGAAGGAAGCACTCTATCCAGTTTTGGTTCCATTGTTCGACGGGTCGAGGATAGATTTCGACGGGTCGAACTAGGCTCCTGCAGATTCTATCTGATTTTCAGCTTCAAGTCTCTTTTCCAAGCTTTCCAATTCTTTAAATTATTCCAAATTCAGAGAAATTCCTTCAAATATACTTCTCTCCTCCTGAAGGGAAGACTCTGAAACTCTCCCTGAAGAGTAAGATTCGGATTCACGGAAAGAGACATCCAGAGAAACATGCATCTTGTTCAAAACTGGATCATAACAACGGTAACCTTTTAGAAACTCAGCATATACAACAAAGACACACTTCACAACATAAGGATCAAGCTTCGCCCGTAATTATTTGTCGATGTGAACGTATACAATACACCCAAAATCTCTTGGCATCAGATTTGGCAAATATGACACATTGTTTAATTAATGCAACTTTTGATAAAGAATTTGAAACTCAATCACACGAGAAGGTATGTGACTGATCAAGTATGCAGCAGAACACACAGCTTCTTCCCATAGATTGCGAGAAACATTCATACCAAACAATGAAGCACAAACAACTTCCATTAACTGTCGGTTCTTTATTTTAGCTAGTTCATTCTGTTGGGGACTATAGACAATGAAAATTTGGTGCCTAATCCCATGAGTGCCTAAGTATACTTACATCTCACCATTAACATATTCTCCACCATTGTCAGATTGAAGTACCTAGATTTGCTGTCGGTACTGGGTTGCTACCATCTTGTGAAAATTCAGTAAATTTGGCAATTCACTTCATTTTTACACTTTATAAAGATTTATGTCATTCTGGTGTATTCATCAATAAAAATCATCTGAATGAATTTTCATGAAAAGATATGAGCATTTATTCAAACTTGGAGAATAAGTAATATGATGGCTTTTGGCCAGTTCACAAATATCACACTCGAAATTTAACTCTTCAACAACAGAAAACAACTGAGGTTGTAACTTCCTAAGATATCCAAAATTCAAATGGCCTAAGCAACGATGCCATAACCATACCGCTTCTTTGGCTTTATTCAGACTATAGGTATTATTTGCTTGACTCAACTACTTGTGTCCACTGCTTGTCAACTCCAGGTAGTACAATTTATCATTTCTAACACCATAACCAAGTGTCCTTTTTGTCATTATATTCTGAAAAATACAGAAATCGGGATAAAATGTTACAGAGCAAGAAAGGGCTTTAGTGATTTGACTTACAGATAATAATTTATATGGTAGAGAGGGAACACCAAGGATAGAGTCAAGAATTAATTCATTAGACAGTTGCACAGATCCTTCACTAAGAACAGAAGAAGGAAAACCATCATCAGTAGAGACAACATGTTCAGGGGAAGTTTTAAGAAAATCAACAATTGAAAGGACCCAACCCCGATTTAGTTTCCTAAACCGGAATCAAACCCCTTCTGAAAACGTGAACCAACAAAAACCATAAAAATTTCGGCAAAGTAACGCTACTAACGCGGAATTGCCATTACATGCACCCGGAAAATAACACTTCATCCTATGCCACAAAATCCAAACCGTGGGCACCAATCCCATCCGGATTTCTCAATAACATATCATTAACAATAAACAGAAAACATAACTGTAATATATTGTATATCCGGGAAAAACCGTATAAAACATGTATCAGAATGTATCAGAGCGACCTCTAGTGTAAATATATACAATATATACATCAGTAGGCGAAACAAGAAACCTACTGGAAAACACAGGTGGCTCGAACTACTAGCCTCCAACCGCGACGTGAGACACCAGAATCCGAACTGCAAACTGGACACGGAAACCGAAAAGCCCAGGGGAAAGGCAAATAAAAACGTTAGAGTGAGTGGACGAAAATAATATATGCCTTTCACCAGTTATATACATAATCAATGTAAAACAATGCGAGTTCGGAAAGTATATATGAAGGTTGCCAGACGAATCTCTCAAGCCCGACGGTCAGGTGAATCGCTCAAACCCGACGGTGATAGGCCAGGGGAATCTCTCAACCCCGGTGGCATATAGGGGAATCTCTCAACCCTGCCCAGAGGAATCTCTCAACTCTGGTCCAGAGGAATCTCTCAACTCTGGCGGACTACCGGTGATCAGCCGAGTAGCCGAAGCATCGATGCAGTAATGCCATCACCAATAAATATAATATAAAACCTCCGAAAATAACATATATCTCAACATCATATAAAGTCTATACGAAAAATCATGAAAAATCACGAACTCGCAAACAACTGTGAAAATATAAAAATGTCCACTCACAGATCAGCAGAGCGCACACTCGCGCTAATGACGTGGTCCGGCGGAAGATCTCTCGCCCGAAGCACGATCTCGATCCCTTGAATAATCATAAAACACATCTAATCAAAATCATAGCCCATAACTCTGTACTTAACCACGGAAACCAACCGTTCCCGGAAAATATAAAACTGTATTAAACAATCGACTGAATTTCCGAAATCTCCACTCGAAACCCTCGACTGAAAATCCGTTATCGAAATCAACACGAAAACCTCAAGGCGATAATCGGGGCGCGACTACGAGAAAAATGACACTAAAATCATCGAAAACTGAAAAGTCAACGTTCTCGCCGGAGCGCCGCTAACGGCGGCGGCGCGTCGTCAATGGAGAGTTTCTCCAGCGAGGAAGCTCCAGTTCTCAAGATCTCCTCAAGCCCAACCATTTCTTCAACTAGGACAACACCCAATTCAAACCGTAACACCTCCAAATCAGCTCGACACCAAATCGGAGCTATACTCCGGCAACCACCCACGGTTCAACCAGAACCACCACCTCGTCCAAATTGAAGCACCTAGGAAGCATCATGGCAGCAAGGGGAGTCGAAACCCTCACTCCCCCGCCACCGTGGCTCGCCGGAACACCTCTCCCCGTCACCGGCGAAAACCGGATACCAAACCCGATTCGAACTCAACCAATTCACAACTAAATCACACAAATTCAAACACAAAACAATAGAGGAGCTCAAGGGGAAGCGATCTGTACCCTCAACGTGGCCGGAGGTGGTCGGAAAATCCGGGTCGGCCGGCGAGCTCAAACGGGTCAATTCCTCTCCACGGGTCAACTGCCAAAAATAGAAAGTCAACGCTTGGTCAACGCCTCAAACAGTGTTTTCGACAATTTTTCGACTATTTCTGATATTTATACTCGCGTCTCGGGACGATCAACGGTCCAAAACGGATAACCATTACGATTCGGATAAATACAAAACGAATGGATAAACTCGTCGATAAACTGAAACTTCAAATAATCATATTATATTCCTCGGTTATCGGAAAAATCATCCGGAACCGCCCACGAGCTCGAAATCACATGCTCTACAACTCTCGAGAAGACACCCAACTCAAATTTTCGGCCGATAATTTAGTCGTAAACGAAACCAGCAAACCACACAATTATCGATTAATCGCGATTACGCATAATCTCGTGAATGATACTGATTACTCTACTGATTTTGGTTCGGGTCGTCACAAATTTACCCCCCTTAAAAAAATTTCGACCTCGAAATTTACGTACCTGTCAAATGAACATATGAGGATACAGCCCCCGCATACGCTGCTCAGTCTCCCAGGTGGCCTCCTCAACCGAGTGATTCTGCCACAAGACCTTCACTAGCGGGATCACATGGTGCCTCAACTCCTGCTCACGATGATCGAGAATCTGCACAGGCTCCTCCACGTACGTCAAATCCTCTCGGATCGGTAACTGCTGTGGGGCTAACACATGAGAAGGATCTGAGATGTATTTCGGCAACATCGAAACATGGAAAACATCATGAACACGAGCCATCTCAGCCGGTAACTCAAGTCTGTAAGCAACAGCTCCAATCCTCTCAGTGATCTCGTACAGACCGATGTACCGAGGCCGAAGCTTGCCACACTTCCCGAAACGCACAACTTCCCTCCACGGAGATAGCTTCAGGAATACCCAGTCACATACATCAAACTCGAGGCTCTTCTTCCTCACGTCCGCGTAACTCTTCTGACGATCCTGGGCGATCTTCAATCTGCCCCTGATAATCTAAACATCCTCCATAATGCTCTTCACCAGATCAGGGCCAATAAGCCATCGCTCGCCCACCTCGCTCCAACACAACGAAGTGTGACACTGCTTCCCGTACAGAGCCTCGTACGGTGCCATCTCGATACTGGCCTGATAGCTGTTGTTGTAGGCGAACTCTATCAAATGTAGTTGCTGGTCCCAATTCCCGCGGAATTGCAACACACATGACCGCAACATATCCTCAAGTGTCTGGATAGTCCGCTCAGACTGCCCGTCGATGTGAGGATGAAAAGCTGTACTGAATTGCAACATTGTGCCCAATGCTCGCTGCAATGCCTGCCAGAGCTCAGAAGTAAACTGATTGTCTCGATCAGAAATAATAGACACAGGCACACCGTGCAGTCGAACAATCTCCGATAAATACAGCTTGGCCAATCTGCCCACTGATATCTTCCCTGGAAGTGCGAGAAAATGAGCAGATTTCGAAAATGAGCGGATTTCGTCAATCGATCCACAATAACCCAAATATCAGTGTTGCCAGCCGAAGTACGCGGCAACTGATAATTGAAATCCATGGTAATGTGCTCCCACTTCCAAACCGGAATCTCCAGTGGCTGTAACTTCCCTACAGGTTTCTGCCTCTCTGCTTTAACCTGCTGACAAATCAAACATCGACTCACATATGCGGCAATTTCCCGCTTCATGTTGCGCCACCAGTAATACGCTCGAAGTGTACGAAACATCTTCGTACCTCCGGGATGCATCGCATACGCCGAACTATGAGCCTCATCCAGAATCTCCTTCTTCAGGCTCTCATATCTGGGCACACACAACCTGCCTCTGAACAACAACGTACCGTCGTTGCTCAATCGAAACTCTGTAGGCACACCATTCCGTATCATGGTCTTCTTGCCCAACAGGTAGGAGTCCGAATCCTGAGCCTCCCGCACTTGATCAACCAATACGGGTCGAACCTGAAAACTAGCCAACAAAGCTCCCTCATCATCCCATTCAAACTCGGCACCCGTAGCCCGAAGTTCAGCTAACATAGACACTCTAGCCAGACACACATGGAACAACGAAGCTCCGGATTTCCGACTAAGTGCATCTGCCACAACATTGGCCTTCCCTGGATGGTACTCGAAAGTGCAATCAGAGTCGTTGATACCCTCCATCCACCAGCGTTGCCTCATGTTCAAGTCTGGCTGCGTCCGCAAGTAAGTGAGACTCTTGTGATCAGTGTAAATCTTACAGGGGGCTCCATACAAGTAATGTCTCCAACTCTTCAACGCTAGCACAATAGCGGCCAACTCCAAATCGTGGGTCGGATAGTTGACTTCGTGTGGTTTCAACTGTCTGGAACCATAGGCTACAACTCTGCCATGCTGCATCAGCACACAACTTAGTCCCAACTTCGACGCATCACTATAAACCACAAACTCACCGCTGTCGTCTGGCAATGTTAGAACCAGTACAGTAGTCAACTTCTCCTTCAGAAGCAAATAACTCTCCTCACATGCATCAAACCACTCAAACTTGACGCCCTTCTTCGTTAATCTGGTCAATGGTGTAGCAATCCTAGAAAAATCCTGTACAAACCATCGGTAGTAGCCTGCCAAACCCAGGAAACTCCGGATCTCTGGTACTGTGGTAGGTCTACTCTAATTCAGCACAGCCTCGATCTTGTCAAGATCAACACTGACTCCCTCTGCCGATATCACATGGCCCAGAAATTTCACACTGTCTAGCCAAAACTCGCACTTGCTAAACTTCGCAAACAACTGATGGTCCCCAAAGTCCGCAATACCGCTCGCAACTGCTTCTTATGCTTGCCCACACTCCTGAAATAGATCAAAATATCATCGATAAACACAATCACGAACTTGTCTAGAAACCGTCTGAACACCCGATTCATCAAGTCCATGAAAGCTGCGGGAGCATTGGTCAACCCAAATGGCATAACTAAAAACTCGTAATGCCCATACCACGACCTGAAAGCTGTCTTGGCTACATCAGAATCTCGAATCCTCAACTGGTGATATCCGGATCGAAAGTCAATCTTCGAAAATACTGATGCTCCCTTGAGCTGATCGAACAAATCATCAATCCGCGGCAACGGATACTTGTTCTTCACCGTAACCTGATTCAACTTCCGGTAGTCAATGCACAACCGCATAGATCCATCCTTCTTCCGTACAAACAAAACCGGAGCACCCCATGGTGAAACACTGGGTCGAATAAAACCCTTATCCAGCAACTCCTGGAGCTGAACCTGCAACTCTTTCAACTCCGCTGGCGCCATACGATACAGTGTCTGTGAAATGGGTCCTGTACCCGGTAATAACTCAATAGCAAAGTCAATCTCCCGAACAGGAGGTTTACCCGGTAACTCTGCTGGAAACACGTCTGGGAACTCAGAAACAACCTCAATACTACCAAGATCTGGCACAACTGCTGTAGTGTCCACAATATGGGCTAAATAAGCAACACAGCCTTTCTTCATCAACCGATCAGCCCTCATCGCGGAAATCAAACACGGTAGTGAAGTGTTCTTCTCGTCGCGAAACAATATCTCGGGAAAGCCTGGTCGTCGAAACGCGACCTCCTTCTTGTGACAGTCAAACATGGCCCAATGCGTCTCCAAGAAGTCTATACCCAAGATCAGATCAAAATCAACGATATCAAGCAACAACAAATCTGCGGCTAACCCATGGCCTCCAATAAAAATCTCACAGTCTCTGTACACCCAGCCAATACTCACAATCTTACCTGACGGACACAACACTCTCCACAATCCCGGAAGTGGAGATGCAGGTACCGTAGCTAATGATTATAGTCTATATGACATGAATGAATGCGTGGCACCTGGATCTAACAATGTAATTACTAGAATACCAAATACATGCAACGTACCGATAACGACCTCTGGTGAAGCTCGGCCCTCTCGCGTAGTCATGGCATGAACCATCGCCTCTCCGGCTAGTCGTCCACGCTGAGGCTGTCCCTGCTGTTTTCCTTGGCCCATAAACTGTGCTGGTCGAGCTTCCGAAGTGGCACCTCGCTCAGCTCCAGAACTTCGGGCCGCCTGTCCATCAACACTATCAAACTGGTAACACTCCCTCGCATAGTGACCCACCTGGCCACAGCGAAAACAAGTGACAGGGCTTCGCTGACATGGGCCAACATGATGTTTGCTGCACAGACTACATAACGGATACTCCCTCGGTACATCAAATGAGCCACCGGTACGCCGAGGATAACTGGAACCGCTGGAACCCCCACTAGCATGCGGTCGCTGCGGTCGATCTCTCCTCCATCTTGATCTCTGTCTCGGTATACTAGCTGGTGGTCGATAAGATCCACCGCCCGAGGATGAAGCCGAACCGGAAGTATCAGAACTCTTCCTCTTTGAAGGCCCCTGACTCGGTCCACCCTCCTCAAACCGTCTAGGCTGGTACCTCAGCTGCCTCTCCTTCTCGATATCCTCACCTCGGAGTGCTGCACTGACAAACTCATTGAAGTTATTCCGAGGCATAGTAGTCAGAGTCCCCTTGATGTTCAAGTTCAATCCCAGCTCAAACCTGCGACACTTGGCTTCCTCAATAGCCACCATATCACGCGCAAAACGAGATAAGCGGGTAAACCTGTCCCGATACTCAAGCACAGACATACTGCTATCTCAAGTTCGTAAACTCCTCATACTTGCGCTGCTCGGTAGCTTGATTGAAATACCTACGCATAAACAAATCACGGAACAAATTCCACAGGGTATCAACTGGAACTCTGTCGGTGCTAACCCACCAGAAATATGCATCAGACTCAAGTAATCCGACTGCTGCCACTGTCATCTGCTCAGGGGTAAAACGCAGACGCTCACAAACACGTTCAACCTGAACCAACCATGCTTCACATATCTCTGGATCAGCTGAACCCGAAAACACAGTCGCACCAGCAGTACGAGCTTTGACCACAGGGTCAAAACGCTCTTCCAAACGCAGCACTCGCATCAGCAAGTCGTGCATCTGGCGATCCTCATCAGGATCCGCTTCCCGATCAACATGGGGTCCACGTCGAGGAGGCATCCTACTGATACAAGACAAACATTAGGTATAAGCAGAAGGAACATAATCATGAGACCTCAGATATTTGAGAACACTAAACACCCGAAGTATTGATGAGTACCGCTGGCTAGTCGGGTCATCACTCCAGTCATGCTGTATAAACTCAAATACCCTAAGCATCACAACTACAAGAGTCTACAGAATCTGACAACCTAATGCTCTGATACCAAGTTGAAAGGACCCAACCCCGATTTAGTTGCCTAAACCGGAATCAAACCCCTTCTGAAAACGTGAACCAACAAAAGCCATAAAAATTTCGGCAGAGTAACGCTACTAACGCGGTATTGTCATTACCTGCACCCGGAAAATAACACTTCATCCTATGCCACAAAAGCCAAACCGTGGGCACCAATCCCATCCGGATTTCTCAATAACATATCATTAACAAAAAACAGAAAACATGATTGTAATATATTGTATATCCGGGAAAAACCGTATAAAACATGTATCAGAATGTATCAGAGCGACCTCTAGTATAAATATATATAATATATACATTAGTATGCAAAACAAGAAACCTACTGGAAAACACAGGTGGCTCGAACTACTAGCCTTCAACCGCGACGTGAGACACTAGAATCCGAACTGCAAACTGGGCACGGAAACCGAAAAACCCAGGGGAAAAGCAAATAAAAACGTTAGAGTGAGTGGACGAAAATAATATATGCCTTTCACCAGTTATATACATAATCAATGTAAAACAATGCGAGTTCGGAAAGTATATATGGAGGTTGCCAGGCGAATCTCTCAAGCCCGACGGTCAGGTGAATCGCTCAAACCCGACGGTGATAGGCCAGGGGAATCTCTCAACCCCGGCGGCATACAGGGGAATCTCTCAACCCTGCCCAGAGGAATCTGTCAACTCTGGTCCAGAGGAATCTCTCAACTCTGGTCCAGAGGAATCTCTCAACTCTGGTGGACTACCGGTGATCAGTCGAGTAGCCGAAGTATCGATGCAGTAATGCCATCACCAATAAATATAATATAAAACCTCCGAAAATAACATATATCTCAACATCGTATAAAGTAAATACGGAAAATCATGAAAAATCACGAACTCGAAAACAACTGTGAAAATATAAAAATGTCCACTCACAGATCAGCAGAGCGCGCACTCGCGCTAATCACGTGGTCCGACGGAAGATTCCTCGCCCGAAGCAAGATCTCGATCCCCTGAATAATCATAAAACACATCTAATCAAAATCATAGCCCACAACTCTGTACTTAACCATGGAAACCAACCGTTCCCGGAAAATATAAAACTGTATTAAACAATCGACTGAATTTCTGAAATCTCCATTCGAAACCCTCGATTGAAAATCCATTATCCAAATCAACACGAAAACCTCAAGGAGATAATCGGGGCGCGACTACGAGAAAAATGACACTAAAATCATCGAAAACTGAAAAGTCAACGTTCTCGTCGGAGCGTCGCCGCCGGCGGCGGCGCGTCGTCAACGGAGAGTTTCTCCGGCGAGGAAGCTCCAGTTCTCAAGATCTCCTCAAGCCTAACCATTTCTTCAACTAGGACAACACCCAATTCAAACCGTAATACCTCCAAATCAGCTCGACACCAAATCGGAGCTATACTACCGCAACCACCCACGGTTCAACCAGAACCACCACCTCGTCCAAATTGAAGCACCTAGGAAGCATCATGGCAGCAAGGGGAGTCGAAACCCTCACTCCCCCGCCACCGTGGCTCGCCGGAACACCTCTCCCCGTCACCGGCGAAAACCGGATACCAAACCCGATTCGAACTCAACCAATTCACAACCAAATCACACAAATCCAAACACAAAACAATAGAGGAGCTCAAGGGGAAGCAATCTGTACCCTCAACGTGGCCGGAGGTGGCCAGAAAATCCGGGTCGGCCAGCAATCTCAAACGGGTCAATTCCTCTCCACAGGTCAACGGGTCAACTGCCAAAAATAGAAAGTCAACGCTTGGTCAACGCCTCAAACAGTGTTTTCGACAATTTTTCGACTATTTCCGATATATATACTCGCGTCTCGGGACGATCAACGGTTCAAAACGGATAACCATTACGATTCGGATAAATACAAAACGAACGGATAAACTCGTCGATAAACCGAAACTTCAAATAATCATATTATATTCCTCGGTTATCGAAAAAATCATCCAGAACCGCCCACGAGCTCGAAATCACATGCTCTACAACTCTCGAGAAGACACCCAACTCAAATTCTCGGCCGATAATTTAGTCGTAAACGAAACCAGCAAACCACACAGTTATCGATTAATCGCGATTACGCATAATCTCGTGAATGATACTGATTACTCTACTGATTCTGGTGCGGGTCGTCACAACAATACTAGGGTTATTTGTCATATGATCAGTTGCACCAGTATTAATTATCCAAGATCTATTCACAGATAATATGGTGAGAGAAGATGCCTTACCCCTTTTAACTGTTTCAACAATGAGTACAAATGTTTGTTGTTTAGATGATTTGCGGTGGTTACAGTTGCTTTGAGGATGTTCTTGTGTGGCTTTTGGGAGAAGTCCCACTATTCAGGATACCCAACTAGTTCATAATACCGCTATTTTGTATGACCAAGCTCCTTGCAATGAGTACATGTGAGGTGAGGGAATTTGGCTAGAGGCTTTCCACCAGAACGAGGAGGACCAGAATAGCCAGGAGGAGGACCTTGGTATCGCTGAGAATTTGCAGCGTTGGCAGTACTAGGTGGCAGAGTGGAGGTGGCCATGACAGATGCTTCAGATGGATTTACAGAGAGCGTAGCCCGGTTGCTTTGTGATCGGTGTACAAATATACACCTCTATACTATTTATTGATGCTCATATACATATTCTTTTGTTATTTATTCATCACTAATTGTTTACTTTATTGTTCTATAGGTATTTTGAGTCAATAAGGGAGAAAAGAAGTAAACGAGGGATTTAAAGCTTAATTTGAAAAATCTGTCTGTGCAGGTAAGTGCACTTCTATAGAGAACAAGAAACATCTCGGGAAAAACCAAATGTGGATCTTTATATGCATGGAAAGCCCTAGATGTCTAGTTTCCATAACATTTCCAGAACGTGATTATCATGTGTCTAGTGAAAGTTATGGACAATTTAGTCCACGGAGGTTAGTTTGCTCAGAAATCTGACTTTGATAAGAAAGTTGTGTTTAGAGACCCAAATCACACCAAGAACCCCAAGGTCAAATTTGTGCTTTAAAATCTAATTAATTACTGATGTGGCTTATAAAAAAGAAGTTAAGAGCTAAAAGGATTAAAGAAGTTTGACTTGTCAAATTAGAGAGCTCAAAACTTAAGTGAATAAGGAGATACTCAATCAAGACTCTATAAATACTATTTTTAGGATTTTGGAAAAAGTTAATCAGTTTTAGGAGGAAGAATAACTAGGGAAGAGAGTCCAAAGAGCCATGAGAAGAAGCGAAAGAAACTCTGCTTCATCTGTTTTGCTATTCTCTATCTTATAAATTCTTGTAGTTTAGCTTCCTTGTCTATGAGGGGCTAATTATTTAGTTAAGGGGATGCCTTAAAGCCTCGTACATGGCATTTATATGATATGTATACTTTAACCTAATTATGCTTATTTCATTGAATGAGGTTTAGATTACTATGTGGTTTAGCGATGAGTTTCTTGTTTGTGTAATTTGGTGCGCAACTTAGTATGCATACTAGGAATTCTACTGTCAAGGGATATGGGCGACTGAGGATAACTTCCTCCACCAGATTCCCATAGTGAAACACCGGATTGATGAGGTCATCGAGTTATCGAACCCTAGATCTAGCAAGACACGCCTATAGTGTACTTGTGAACCATTATAGCTTCTCAAACCTTTTCTAGATCATAATGCTTTCTTCTTTGTAAATCTTGGGGGTCTATGACTATAGGTTCATAGAGGTATAGATGTAGGGGAGGTCCATGACAAACCTACATAGGCATAATGATTAGGTAATAGGGTGTGGACATAACGATCGACTCTTCCTGGGAACTTTCATTTAAGATTATGTGTGTTAGCTTGAATGTGTCTCATATTCTTACTTGTGTTGGGGTGGATGGTAGTTTTCCTTTGCTTGTCTTCCATTGTTGGTTTACTTTTACTTTTCAACATTTACTTTTATGCACTTAGCTGTAGTTCGCCGATTAATTTTGGTAACCAAATCTTATTGAAACCCTTTGTATTTTTGTGTGGTAGTCCACCACTGAGTCTAGTTGCATGTGTACAAATTTTGTGGCATTTAGAATAGTATAGGTATAGTTCGTAATTACATTAGTGTTTGTTGGTCGTATATGTCCAATTTTCTGACATTTGCATGTAATCAGTGTTTAAGCACTTAGGTCTCATCAATCCTCTACGAGAATGATCCATACTTTCATTGAACTACATTGACATATTTTGAGCATACTTGGATAGTTAGTAGAGAATATCTTTGATAGGTGATTTTCTGCCCATCACTTTGAAATCGCCTGTCTGCTCAAGATCTAACTTCTGTTCTTTCCTCAGGAGTTCTTCACACACTTGATTAAATTTAGCATCAAGTCCCATCAGAAACATGTAAAGTTGTTAGTGGGTCATCCATGAGAATTCATTCACAACTCCATCGACAGTGTCCTGAGAGTGTGCCGTGTGTTGATCCATCTCATCCAACCGTACTATAAGTTCATTATAGTATGTTGAAAGAGGTCTTTCATTTAGCTTTGTCGTATAACATAGACGATGAAGCTAAAAAAATTCAGGTTTCATCTTATTCATTATAGTATGTCTTGTACAAGGCATCTCATATTGCTTTAGCTGTGGGCAATTAGAGGTACCGATTCCTCAATCCAGGGGATGTGTTCTTGACAAACCAACACTTCTCTTTGCCATTATCAGAGGCCCATGATTTGTATGCTTCGGAGGAAACAACAGGTTGATTTTGGGTGAGAATATCAAGCTTGTTGCTTCCCTCAATACGAATCTTCATAAAACCAGACCAACTGGAATAGTTGGATTCAGTTAAGAGCTCGCCGATGGGGAAAGTAAAGTTGTCTTGGATTGTGTTGTGGTAGTGATTATAGATGGGTTGAACGATTGTTCCGTTGTTGTCGACGATTGCTCCTTCATCTTCAACAAATATGTTTTGTTCATGCTCAATTTCTTCAAGTGTTCAAAATACAGATACAGATTCAGGTGCAGCGAAATTTTTTTTGTTGTGATTCAGGGTTTTCAAATTTCAGGAATTCAGCTCTAATACCAAGTAGAAAAGTATTTCGGGGAGAATTCAATGATGTCATTCATCTCAATTTTGAAGTTAATATAGTTTTACAAGTAGTTTCCCAAAAGGAAAAGATATTTACACAATTTTCTCATATCTACAGAAATTAATTCTAATTACAATAAGAATATTCTTTTCAACATTGCGTGATTGGGGTTTGTCAACAACATATACAATTTTCAAAATAGAAATCGGAAGAGCTTTGCCCACGAAGTAGTGGTTGCAAAAGGGGGTGTTTAGCAGTTATGGTTTAGAATCCATCATGATGAACAATGAAAACGAGAGAATCTGTAAAATTTTATTGTCAAATCTAGTGTCCTAAGCCCAATATCAGAAAGCTTGTGAACAATGAATTATATAGAGTGCGCAATATGCAAATAGCTACTTTGTATTTGTTGGGTCATTGCTAGGTAGTTCTTAGAGTAGTTTAAAAATCAAATTCTATGGGCCGCCATGTGGCTAACAATTCAGAGATTGGCAGAGCAGAAGGCACACGTCCAGCTCATTAAGAAATATTCCGACAGCAGGCCGAACTTCATGGAATGGGTCAATGGCATCTTCTTCCTGAATTTCTGTATGTGGTGGAGTGGTGGTATATATAGTTGAATTTGAATTTTGAAGTGTTAACAAAATGGTATATTCATCAACACATATTTAAAAACAAAACGAGCATATTGTTATATGATCTGCAAAGTGTTATAAACTGGTCTTGTATATATTGGTCGTGCAGGTTGTGTTTTTGCTATATACTACTACGGAAAAGTTAGGCTATGTTTGGAGTTAGGGTTTTAGGATGTAAAGAGTTTAGAACGCCATTTATGCATTATAAGGTGAGCAACTTTAATGATTTAGACACACTTATAGCCCGCCTAGATCATCTAAGAGCATATCCAACCATCAAGGTCATATACCTTATTATGAGACCTTGTAAAATCACTATTCATTATAGGACTTTCCTATCTCCAATCATCAATGTCTCATGCTTCATTTTAAGACTCATCTTTCTCTCTTCCCACATGTTCTTCTTTTCTCTGGGTCCACCATTTTTTGCAAGGTTCTATACCTCATCAAAAGTTCTATTATAGAACCCAAAATAGGGTATAAGACTTAGTTTTAAGATATAAGACTATGATCTTTATGGGTTGGAGATGAAACTTTTTTCAAAAGTTCTATTATGAGGTATAGAACCTCCACTATTAGAGATAGTCTAAAGGTCACGTGGAGATCGCTTAGGACCATCATCCCATATATCTAATCACTGATCAAAAGTTCTATTATGAGGTATAGAACCTCCACTATTAGAGATAGTCTAAAGGTCACGTGGAGATCGCTTAGGACCATCATCCCATATATCTAATCACTGATCTACATTGTTGAATTCAAGGAAGAGGTTGGGCTGAATTTTTTTTCTTCTTTTTTGTAAATTATAAGTTCATGGACATGTCTAAAGGTTGGGGCGGTTGGATTCTGGGCTGTCTTTGGGACCCACCCCTAAGCCCAGCTTTGTGCGTATTAGATGAAGGCAGACTAGGTCTAAAGGGATGTCAGGCCACCCATTGACCTTTTGGGCACACAGGCTAAAGATGACCTTGGTAGAATCGATATGTAATGATAACAAAGCACAAATGACCACCAAGTTTGTTGACCACCAAAACATATCTAAACACAACCACTTTAGTCTTCATACATAACCTGTCTATCAAAATATAATCTAGAATATTTACACAACATGTCATTTACAATATTCACTAGAATCATACGCATATGTTTGTGTGGATTATAAAGTACCGAAGATTGAGCTAAAATACAACAATAAAGATTCCTATGTCAATCGAAATCTTAATGCGATGCTTTCCAGCGAAGCATTAGTTGATCGAACTAATGACAATAGTCACAATACTACTCGTATAATATCAGCATCAAAATCAAGGATCAATGTGTTGACGACACTTCGGGTTCATGGCTATCAGATGAGGAAACTCCACTTCAGTAGAGTGATCACATCAATTCGTAGGTAATCTTACTCAAAAGTTTTGAGAGGTTCTCCATCATTTGGTTGTCTGCACAAGCTTCAAACAAAGTTGACAATCAACGACCCCTGCAAGAACCAAACAAAAGTACCGACAAATAGTTAAGAATCTCTGTTCTGCAGATAAGTCTAGCTAGCACTCTTCCCTCCACATAAAATAAACACCCGATTTCTCTAATATTTTCCAGCAATTACTGTTTGGATCCAAGATAAAATATTTTGTTGTTGGACTTTGAGGATTGGATTAGGCGGTCTGTAAGGATAGTCTATAACGTTTGAATTGTATTAAGATAAGTTAGGAGCCCGGTATCTACGATCCATATTAAATCAATTGTTACATTTCCTTACGAGGAAATGATTGCCTAGCGAATTTATCATCAAAGTCTTAGACTTTGATTATAAAAACTAGGAAGTAAGATTTCGAACAGTTAGAGTTGCTTAGCGAGTCTAATTATGAAGAGTTTTAGATATACATTAACAAGTAATTGCCTCCTATAAATAGAGGAGGTAAACAAAAGAGAAAGGATCCACGATCACATACATATTTGGCTCTCAGCAAACTATCTTCTCATCTTGAGAAATCCCTGCAACCAGCGGATAAAGAGATTATCACCCGAAAGAGCGTGAGTATTTTGCGTTTTACGGATGCAACATCCTGTGTTCTCAACACTCTGTCAAGGAGATTGCTCTGCTTCACACCGAAAGAGTTGTGAGGTATCGATTTTCGTGACTGTGCGAGAGACACAAAAACCATAAAGTCCCAAGTCACTTAGGCGAGAAGATCCATCATGCGGGGTTGGTGTTGTCCCTGTCCCAATCGCTTCTTAGAATTCAGGCACCGGCAAGCCACGTTCAATGTTCCGTCCCACGACGGTGGCATGCCAAGCATACATAAGCACGTGATTGAAAAAATAGACAATTTGAAAACCTCTTAAGACCCTGGGAGATTTTGGTGCCAAACATTTTGGCATGCCCAGTGGGACCAGCTATTCGTGTCTATAAGCGACAATTGGGAACCCTTACAAAATGGATACCCTCAGTGTAGTAAACACTCTCAACTAGATTACCGGGAACATACATCTACCGAGTGTCTCTCTCTTTCTCTGTGAACTCGATAAAAGTCATTTTTGGAGTCACATATTGTTCAATGATGGACTTCGACTTCTTGACTGAACAAGAGCTCAACAAACTAGCATACGAAGCTTACAAACTGTGCGCTGCTAGGCGCGATGAGTGGTTTAGGCAATATTCGCTTCCGTTGAGCGAAGGATGGAAGAGCAAGTAGAGTTGCTTGCCACATTTTGCGAGAAGACAGATACGGCAATAGCCGAAGTGGTCGCAAATAAGGGCCAATTTCAATAAGGGTCTAGAAGAACAGGCGACTTAGAAGGCACAACTTGTAACCCTCGTGGAGGGACAAGACGGGTTGCGTGAAGACATTTTGCAAGCCATAGATTTTTTTTAGGCACAGCAGGCGAATGGGGTGGCAACCTTTTACAAGAGAATTGATAAGGACATTGGGAATTTTACCAAGTCCATCTCCGAGCTCATGAAGAAGACGAGGCAGACTGAAAATTTCTCAGCCACCTGGGAGGAGCGGCTCGAGAGGTTTATGAAAGAATGCGATATACACATCGGTAGGGAACATGAACCATATGAGACTCCTTCCCTGCCTGTGCAGAAAGGCATCGCCAACACTTGGCAGTGTCCAAGGAACTATAAGCCGATCAATCTCTAAACTTTCATAGGCGACGATGATGCAAACGCGGCAACACATTTGGCCTATTTCACTTTACAGCTTGGACCTTTTGTTGAGGATCCAGCACTTAAACTTCGAGTTTTCAGTTCATCTTTGTCCGGATCAGCACTCGTCTGGTACACAGGTCTAGTGAAAAGGTCCATAACAAATTGGCCAGTGATGGAAGGTCTGTTCATCGACCGTTTTGGAACGACAAGGCTAAGGACAAGCATTAGCAAGCTAGTGGCCATGAACCAAGCACCATTAGAAAGTCCACTATCTTTCCTCCATTGATTTAGATCGGAGTATAATCTATGCAAAACACCTCTGGGGCAAGATGCGGTCATTGAGATGGAAATCAATGGATTGGAGGATCCATACCATAATTTATTCTTCAATCATAAATATCTCACCCTGAACGAGCTCATTACTACAGTAACCAAAACCCATAGTACCATGCAAGAAAGGGACAATTGGCATAATTCCTCGAAGGGAACGTATGCGACGAGGTCCACATATAAGAGAAACAAGCTAAGAACTGTGGCTTATATTAAAGATCCTGAAGAAATGGGATCAGATTCAGAAGAAAACCAGGTTCACATCATAAAGCTTACTTCCAAATCAGTGCTTAAGCCTCAGAAGTTACAGCAAAGCAAGGGACCATTGAAGCTCTCGATGGTAGCTTTTACAAAGCCAGAGTTCGAGACATATACCTACGACGCCAATATGGCTCATGAAACCTAGAGGAGCTCATGTACCAATGAGTGGTGAAAACAGAATTTGGCCCTATCCCTAGTGATGAACAACTTAAGGGAAACAAGTATTGTAAATTCCATGATATGTGGAATCATTCAACCAAAGACTGTGTTAAGCTGAAGGACCATATCCAGAAGTGGATCAATGAAGGAAAAATGGCCTTAGATAGTGCACCTAAGACCGTCTCGCTAGTGGACTCGTAACCATTCCCAGAACCGCAAGTCAATATGATACAACTAGAGATGATGTTGACAGAGAATATCGTAGCGGAGTTGGATGGTAGAGAAGATCCAGTCGGTCTCAAATATTGTGGTACCCTCACACACCCAAGGTATACCTTCAAATAGGATAGGATGAACGAGCTCCCAAGCATGAACTTATTAGCTTCTGGCCAATAAGAAAATTGAAAGATCTGGACTATCTAGGACCATGCGAACATTTCTATATGTACCACAATAGGTTTGGACACAAGACCTCTTCTTGCTATGGACTGAAGGACACTGTGCAAAGCCTAATCGATTATCGAGTAATATGATTTAGTTATGTAGATGGGGGAAATCGTGATCCTCAGCCTTTACCACCATTTCATAAAAACTTGCTCGGGGCGGCATTGGTTCCTGGCACAGCACCACAGAAGAAAAGTTCGAAAAAAGAAGAAGCCAAAGAGAAAAATCACATATGATGTGTCTCGGATGGCTGAAATCCTGGTGTATCTGATGCAGGCGAATCTCACCATGGTGCCATATGGTCCGTCGCCAAACCCTGAACACATTGAGGGCTTATCTTACTGACATTTTCACCATGTTTGGGGAATGCACTCCACAGAGCAATGCACAAGCTTGAAATTCAGAATCCAGCATTAGATTGATGAATGAGAGATAGTAATCGAGCAAACGACTCTGAATCTGAAACCTAACGAGGATTTGGTGGTAGGAATGTTAGAGTTAACAAGGAATAACCCTAAAAAAGGAAGCAGACCTTGGACTTACATACTAGTGGAGAAGATAGTAAGAAAATCCGTCTGAAGCCTTCGTAAAGGGTAAGGGAAAAATGGACTCGAAGGCAGAGTCGCCAGTGACCCTGTGTGCTCGATGCAAATTTCATTATGGTATCAAGATTACTTATGAGGAGTTGAAGGAAGCTGTCTAGGCATGTCCAGAATTGATGTTCTCCCCTGAGCATTATCAACCTAATATCCCAAGGGAGCTTAATTAGAGAGACTCACAAGCGTTCAAGCGAAGGCGAGTGGCAGAAAAGTTCTTGAAACCAGTAGCAGTAGAACAGATCATAGCAGATCAGCTCACTAAGCCATATGTTCCCCACGCATTGAGGAACATCACTAAAGAGAACGTGTGGTATGTGAAGGAGAAAGGGAAAACTATTGAAGTGACCCCTAGCAGGCGAAGAAATTTGCAACAACGGTTTGGAGAATCCAAGAGGGCATTAAAAGCTTTGGAGATGGGGATAATTCAACCAGAATAGTTGGCTTGTTCGCCGGAGAAGTTGCAGCGACGGCTAAATGCAGTAGCAGTTAATCCTTTGGTAGTCTTTGGCAAGAAATCTCGCAAGCCTAAGGTTAGAGCAGGAAGGCCAAGCATTTTTTTTATCGCAACCCATAATTGCTCGCAAGAGAGAATAAACAAGAACATATCCCCGAGGTTCCCCAGGACCGTAACCGATCTAGAAATGAGAAACAACATGCTAAGGATACTGATATATCTAAGTAACCTGTGGTACTTAAGAGCCTCCAACGATCATGTGAACTCACCCAAGGTCATATTGCATCAAGTGAAACGAAAGGACTTAGGTGGAGGCCAAAACCATTGGTTGAGGATGAGCGAAAGAAAGCGGTTTTCCAAGCCAAGACAACTTCTTCTGCCACCAGCAAGAGTAGTGGTTCATTCTTACCAGCTGGACTAGAACTTATACCTGAGGTTCCAATCGAGGATGAACTTTTGGCAACCGTCGAGCCTATATTCTCCCTTGACCAGGGGATAGCTGAGGCTCGGACAAACGGCCCAAGGACCAAGAACGACGTAGTCGTGTTGGAAGACGACGAAGAGCAGTTAGGCTATAGGGAAGATGCAGAACCAGATATCCAAGAGTATAAGGACGACTTGGACGTGAGCATGGAATACGTGTTGCCTTCCAAATTTGCAAGCTCTTTAGCTGAAAAACCATGTTTCTAACTTGTCATCCATGTCGAAGTTATATTGTTTAAGTCATATCGAACAATATCCACAACTTTGTAACGAAAAATGCTACAGAAGATGTACAATAGCAGATTTTGTTCGCCAAGCAGCCAGAGATTGACCTATCCTTTAGAAAAGCATACATGCTGTTCAGAAAGCCAACGATAAACATGGCGAAGCATATGAGACCATTGTACGTTACTGGCAAAGTTAAAGGGTTTCAGATCAACAAATTGTTGGTAGATTCTGGGGCAACAATGAATATCATCACCAGAAGGACATAAGTTTACAAGATGGTGTCCGCGAGTGAATTCTAAAGGTTAAGCGCCGTACTCTACCCTCTTTCTTTACTCGTCAAGAAGAGAACAACGAATATTACATGGCCACACTTAATCACATTGATGTACATTAGCGTCAACCCATTATCTCTTCTCTCCAAGACCCGAATGCACCAATAGACAAGAGGATCCGGTTTCTGGCTCCTTATTATATGCTCAAGGACAATGAGTTATACATGCGAGGAGAAGATGATATTCTAATGCCTTGTGTGTACGGTCATAATGCTAAACAAATAATAAGAGAAATACACTTAAGGGAAGCATGGGCACACCAGGCTAGTCCAAAGATGAGATGGTTACTACAGTGTCTTGGATATTACTTGCCAGGAATGCTTAAGGATTGTAACACTTTTTCTAAGGGTTGTGAAGATTGTCATGCACATGGTGTAATTAGCCATTTACCTAACATCCCTTTGCAACTAATCATTAAGCCTTGGTCTGTCCGAGGATAAGCTTTAGACTTAATTGGGATAATTCACTCTCATTTGTCAGAAGGACATAATTCATCATCGTAGCTATGGACTTCTTCACAAAATGGGTTAAAGCTAGGCCTTTAAAAATGGCTTTTGCAGATACCATTCGTCAGTTCTTATCTGAAGATATTATTTATCATTTTGGTATACCACAATGTTTTGTCTCAGACAGAGGGGCAACGTTTATGTCTGGCAAAGTGGAAACGCTCACGCAAGACCTGGCATTCATTTTTTGCATTCTATTCCTTACTATGCTCAATCCAACGGTCAGGCTGAGGCAAGTAATAAGTTGATTCTACACATTCTCAGATGAATGCTCACCAACAATGCCCGTTGTGGCATAATGATTTATTCAATACACTTTAGGCATATTAGACGAGTAAACAAAATCCAACAGAGACAACTCCTTATGCGTTAATGTTCGGACATGATATTGTCTTTCCTTTAGAGCTCAATGTTCAGTCATTAAGAGTTATGGAACAGTACGATCTGATTTGTGAGGACTATGTGCAGGCAATGTGGTAGGAACACGAAGACTTAGACGAGAAGCGGCTTGAAGCCTATGAACACTTGTGTTATGAGGAACGCAGAGTAGCTCGGGCTTATGACAAGTGTACTAAGGGTAAGAGTTTTGCAGAGTGAGAGTTGGTGTAGAAGGCAGTACTACCGATTGGCGAGAAAATAGAAGGATAGGGCAAATGGTCTGGTAAATGGGAAGGACCATATGTAATTGATCACATACAAGGATGAGGAGTAGTTTGTCTTCGAGATGGTACAGTTCATGCAAATCCAATAAATGACCATTTCTTTAAAAAGTACATCCAACCAATTAGGGAGTACGATGACCCGCCTAGTGTAGACTGATTGACTTTGCTCACACTTGCATGCTTTTGCTTGTGTGACCAAACTCAAGGGGAAACCCTATAGCATTTTACCTTAAGCCAATTTCTGTGGCTATTTTTTTTATAAATTTTTTACTTATTGTTCTGCGAATCTCTGTGGCTTTAACTGGGATAAACATTTTTATTATTATTTTACAAAGCCAATATTTGTGGTTGTAGATTGAATTGCGGTTACAACAAGATTATGCAAAGTAAGGTACATGGAATTAACTTTTATTAAAAGTTTACAAAGGCTTTACGGCCTTGAGATCTGATACTATGGAAATACAAACTCGTCTACAAAATGAAAAAACCCGGAGGTTTATTAAAGAAGAAAGACCTCCAAAGACAGAAGAAGAAAGAAAAAATCGGAAACTAAGCCACAACAGACCAAAGCAAAGTAAGAAGAATGAATGATTTTTTCCCTTTTCTCTCTTTCATCAATGGAGTTGATGGACTAGGTTCCACCTTGATCTCTACTCCAGGAACGAACCTATTGTCACCTTCTCGCCAGCCGCTTCCCTAAATTGGTCTCCCATGTAAATTGGGAGTGATAACATACTAGGTCAGTGTTCTTCCCTTCTACATCGCTGATGTGCTAAGACCTGCAGCATCTATGCAAAGCAAAAGCAAGACTGTTGTTGGAGAGGGAGAGGAAGACGACCCATTCTCGGCGTATAGACTCAGCTACCCCCAAAAACCGAGGGGAAGCTTTACCAAGGTAGAGTATGGATATAGATATCACTATCTAACACAGGCTTGGACATGGATATCACTATTTAAAGTTTTTCTATAGACAAAGGCTTTCTGGAGGATTTTCTTTCAGAAGAGGCCAGAGAAGGTGTTGCAGAAAAGGCATCATTTCGAGATTATGTGAGAGAGAAAGTTTTGGAGATGTTGTTTGTGTGAGCAAATCAGAGGTGGTATTATATAGAAGCCTAACCCTAGAGGCTCTGCACGTAAACGAAGGGTTAAGATGCATGAATTTATTTACCGCTCATGATAATTGGCACGTGCCCTTTAGAGACTCATCGACATGACGGTTCGTCCATTCCGAGTCAAGGGGAGTAATGATTATTGATTCCTGGAGCGGTTAGCATGCTCCTTAGAAACTGAAAGATTTGAAGTGATAGGATATCACGGTTCAGATTTCAAATTCAAAATTTAATCCTAATTATAAGGATTTTTGGGTAACTGAATAGTGTAGGCAATTCAGGTGTTGAGCTTATCCCAATCGGTCTTATAGTTGGAGGCCCATCATTTATGTGAAAAAGGGGATTATGGTCTACTCGTAGAAATGGGCATAAGGCCGGTGATGAAATACCCACAGATATTCACATATTTTAGCATATAATAATACTTCAATATATTATATATATAAAAGAGTTGTTTATATAATGGGTTTATTTCAAAGAGGCCCAGGATTACAGGTAGAGTTCAAAGTTCGCAAAGAGCTTTTCTCTTGAGTTCTAATTTGGCATGCTCATAGTCAGCCCAAGCCTGGCCATGTGATCTAAGGAGTGAGGATACATCATCTTCGGCCTCCTTAAGATTATTCGCTCGGCTCGTACTGTCTTCAAGCAACTGCTGGGTATTCGCACGAGTAGAAAGAGAGTCTGCTTGTAGGAGGTTTACCTCGGCCTGAAGAGCAGCTAGTTCAGCTTCTTTAGCCACCAAGGTTTCCTGCTTTGAAGAGGCACTTTGGAGGAGTTTCTGGACTCGGTGGTGGTCATTGAGTACTTGGCTGGCCATTTCTTCCCTCAATTTCTTTTGTCGATCTAGGTGGTAAGACAGTTCATCTTTGTTGGCCTGCAACCTATAGAGCTGTCAAAGATCTTCCTCGTATTGGGAGAGCATGGGCCTGACCTCTCCAGGGGCAGTCCTCAACAGGTTTGATATCTCATCCAGCATATCGTTGATCTTGAGGAGTGTCCAGGTCAGCTTCAAGGAGCTTTTTGATTGTGTCCTTGGTGAGGGTAAGCTCAGCTGGATCAGGCTCTATGGTTGAGAGTTTGGTTGGGAGTTCTTCGAAGCTAAGGATTTGATCTTACTTGGTGATCTTTATAGCAAGCTCAGAGGAAGGTGAGGCCCGAGGAATGACAGGTTGCAGACCCTGACTCTCATTAAGCCCGTAAATGGTTGCTTGAGCAGTGGTAGCTAGAGTAGTACACTCGGTCGAAGTAAGCAACTGGGCAACGACAAGCTGATTATCATTGGAAGGCAAGGGTGTGCTAGCATTTTGGTCCAAAGAGTCACTTGCATCCAGTTCAGGTCCCTGTTAAAATAATGTTTATGTTCAGATATAGGAGAAAGAGTTATGAACAATGAGAACAGACTTAAAAGATTTTTCCTACCTCGTTCGCGCCAGGGGAAGTCAGATCAAGTGAGGTGTCGGAGCTGAGTGGAGGATTAGGAAGTTCCTCAACCGTCTCGCCTGGGTCTCTTTGAGTAATTGCATTAGGAATGGGAAGTATGGTGCCAAAGGCCATGGTCGCATGTTCCTCTGGAGAGTAATGCATGGTAGTGTAAAAAAATGAGCATCCTAAAAAAAAATTGGAATGTGTCACTGTCATTACCATCATGGAGACGCTCGTCTGAATGATGGGCATTGTGAAGAATGTTGTCGTTGATGACATTAGTAATGTCGACATCCACATTTGTGGCGCCGACGTCCTCGTCATTAGTAGTCCCAGTGCTAGCAATGGTGCTCCCTTCAGGCAAAGCGTTGGCCGAGAGATTCTCTTCAGGATTGACCTAAGTATGGAATACGTCCTTAGAGTAAAAAGAAAGTTTAGCATTAGAAGATAAAATTATGCATGTATGGAAATGTGTTCAATATTCCCTTAAAGCTATATTTTTACCTCATGAAGTGAATGAGAAGTGGGTACGATCAGCTCGGGCCACTCATCGCCAAAAGAGAGGCTAGTAGTATTTGATGGCGAGAAATGGGTGGCAGAATAAGACCCTTCAGGTTTTTTTGGGGGGGTATCTTCAGAGCCAGCCCTTGCGAGGGTGGCGTCGCTTCTTCTTGCTAGAAGTCCCAGAAGAAGTTCCAGCAGGGAAGGCATCTCGATGTTGTTTGTGTGGTCTTTGGAAATAATATAGCAAGGAATTAATGATATTAAGTCACATCTTAGTGGAGATTCGTAATTACTTACAGATTGAGGAGGTTTTGGTTCTTCGTCTCCAGCATCTTGTTCGTTATCAGAGTCAGAGGCATTAGCTCGTTCGTCAAAGTGTGAGTGTTCAAACCCAAAAGAGTAAGTATGCATATTTAAGGGCCAATATCTGTGGCATAAAGTAATGACGATGCTTACCGTGGGCCAAAGCGTTTCTTCATCTGGATATTTGGGGAAGAAGTTTAATGCTTTCCTGTCAAAGGAGTTGGAAAAATTGCCTTCGAAGTCCTTGAAGATAGCCGCAAATAAAGACAGTGGTTTTGTAGACCGAAGGCCATCCCAAAATTGTGCTCGTTAGGCGCGGTAGTGTACCGTCACTCATGTTGAAGGTACGAGAATAACAGTGAGTTCCTCCTTGGGAAGCATCACGATGGGAAAGCCGAAGTGGGGGTCTATTGTATCGATCTCCACGGGATGAGAAGTTTCTCTCATGTAGTGTAGCGATTGACAGATGCAACAAGTGGCATAGGGGCACGTTGGGTTAGCCCAAGTTGTCTGGTGAAGTGGTTGGGAGCATACAGCTCATAGCAGACTTTGATGGGATCAGGAACCAACAAGTCTCCACAAGTGTTACTATGGAGAAAAATGAGCTTCACTTGGTTACTTTGGGTAGGCGAAGCTATGAAACCAGTCTCTAACTTTGGCAGGAAGCGGTGGTCTGAGATCAGATGGACTGAGCCAGAGGGAAATTGGTTGTGCGAGTAGAAGGTGGCGAAGCACGTCTGATAGACGACCCATTCGAAGGTGGCGGGGGGGGGGGGGGGGGGGAGGGGGTTGCGAGAGTTTGGGCTAGGAGCTCGTTTTCCTGGAACGGTGTCGCATGTGGGTGCTGGAAGACAGGAAAGTAGACCTGGAGCCAGAGGTACCATCCATAGCGGACCAGGTTTGTTGAGCTGCAGCGGGGGCAGTGAAATCCATCGTAGGCCGCGGTAGAGGTAGGCGAGGATGGGTTGCGCAAGTCATACCTTAGTGCCCTCAAACAAGCGTTCGGTGAGGTGAACCCAGCACTTGTTGGCCTTCTGGGAAGAAACACAAAAAATGTATTTTGACAACCAAAACTCAAGGAAAGCTATAACTCCTTGATGAGATTTGTCATTCATGAAGCGGGTAACCCAGGCGGTATAAGAAGGGGGCCGATCGAGACTAGCTTTATCGGCGACGTTGATAGTGTCCTCTTGCTTCCAAACGGGGTTTGCTACAGGTACTCCGAAGATGGTGAGGAGGTCCAGCAGAATAAGACTTACATCACTCCGAAGATGGTGAGGAGGTCCCGCAGGGGAGGCAGAAGCAATTGCAGGCGGCGTCCTAGAAACATATGGCGGTGGCGAATGGTGAGCGATTCCTTTCGCTAAGTAGTGAGAAGCAGAGGTCTATGATGTGGAAAATGTCGGCTGCTTGCCAACGAACCAGCTCGGCTTCGCGGCGAGCCTAGTACCATGTTTACTCGTTGTCGGAGGTGGTTGGCAATTTTTCAATCGAGTAGAGAGTGTCTTTATTTGTCCATCCGGTGGGGTCAACTTGTTTGTCTTGCCTAAATATTAAGGCGGAATTGCAAGAGATGTCATGAAGGATTTTGTAGAGTGTTGGGTTGATGGGTTTTTTGAGGAAAGAGCCTAAACGACTGGTAGCAGCGTTTGAGAGTTTGAGTGTGGTGATCGGACCTGGTTTCTGCCTTTTAACAGTGGTTCGAACGAATTTGGCCAAGAGGTCAGCGTTCTCTTTGGTAAGGTGAGGATATTCTTGCTGGTGAGGCGACATTTATGGATCAAAAAAGTAGTCGGCAGCAGAGAATATCTAGCTTCAGAGAAAAGTTTAGATAGCTGGGAAGATGGAAGCGGAAGGAGTGTGGTGAAGTATGAACTCTAATGGGTCGTGCACTTTTTATATGACATCATTTGTAATGGCGTGACTTTTCAGAAGTGTTGGCTGAGGTGGCGTTACGAATGGAAAGTTACCGTTTGGAATAAACGGTATGTTGTTAGGAAACAAACCTCTTCAATCACGCTTGTGATTTAATTTCGAGTCTTGAGGGACAATGTTTGGGCCCAAGATAAAATATCTTGTTGTTGGGCTTTGAGGGCTGGATTAAGCGGTCTAGAAGGATAGTCTATAACATTTGGGTTGTATTAGGGTAAGTTAGGAGGCCGGTATCTGCGGCCCATATTAAATCAATTGCTACATTTCCTTGTGAGGAAAGGATTCCCTGCCGAGTTTATCGTCAAGGTCTTAGACTTTGATTATAAAACCTAGGAAGTAAGATTTCGAACAATTAGAATTGCTTAGTGAGTCTAATTGTGAAGAGTTTTAGATATACATTAATAAGTAATTGCCTCCTATAAATAGAGGAGGTAAACGGATGAGAAAGAATCCACGATCACATACATATTTTGTTCTCGGCAAACTATCTTCTCATCTCGAGAAATCCCTGCAACCAGCGATCAAGAGATCATCACCCAAAAGAGCATGAGTATCTTGCGATTTACGGACGCAACACCTTGTGTTCTCAACACTCTGTCAAGGAGATTGCTCTGTTTCACACCGAATGAGTTGTGAGGTATCGATCTTCGTGGTTCTGCAAGAGACACGAAAACTGTAAAATCCTAACTCACTTGGGCGAGAAGGATTCATCAATCGGGGTTGGTGCTCTCCTCGTCCCAGTCGCATCTTAGAAATCAGGCAGCGGCAAGTTACGTTCAACGTTCCGTCCCACGACGATGACACGCCAAGCAGACATAAGTACGTGATCGAGAAAATAAACATTTGGAAAGGCTATCAAGACTCTTAGAGATTTTGGTTAACAATTACCCACTGAAAATATTAAACCAGTAGTACAATCTTCAAGGATCAGAGTTACCCACCCACAATGGTGTAAATGCTCTCTCTAGTTCATGCATTATACTCGATCAGTAGTTTTTCTTTTTAAACACTTTGGTCCTTAATTGGTCCAAATCGATCGCTTACATACAGTGAAACATATATCAATAAATTTCAATCACAACATGCAAGGTTGGCGGATTTAAATGGCGATGCTTGCTTCTTTCACCCACTTTTAAAAAGATGCAAGCTTGAACTGGTCTCGATCAGCTTCCTCATGTCATTAACATCATAGCGACTAGTGCTCATGCATTGGTCCCTCCTTTGGTTTTACATAAACCCAATGACCTACCCAGAAGTCCAGAACCCAACTACCATGTGTTAACATCCTCCTTTTAGTTACTTACTTCAGCCAAATCACTGTGCAATCGTCACCTTAAGTCGTTGCTGATTCATGGAAACCCAATTAGTTATTTCTGTTTGTTTTAGTCAAATAGTCTGCTCAGCACTAACTTGTCCAACTATTTAATGGCTATATATTCGGTTGTGGCTCGATGTCTAATCATATCCACCTCCGAACGTTCCATTTAAGTAGTAGATTGTGTTCATCTTGAGCATATTATTTTTCAGGCATTTCCATCAAAGGAAGAAAAAAAAATATGGAGGCAAAATGCTCTGTTTCCTCTGTTTTGCTACTTCTGTCACTCTGTTCCATGCTCTCGAGTTTTGGCCAAGCTAGCCACAACGGCGAATGGAAGCTGCTGAAGAAGAGCATTGGAATATCGGCAATGCACATGGCATTGTTACCCAACGACAAAATCGTCGTCTTCGACAGAACTGACGGTGGTCCATCCAACCTCACACTCCCAAATTGCGCAGCAGAGGATCAAGTTTGCTATGCTCACTCCGTCGAATTCAACCCCGGAAACCGAAACTTCCGGCCGCTCACCATCTCCACCGACACGTGGTGCTCTTCCGGCGCATTGTCCGAGAACGGCGAGCTCATCCAAACCGGCGGGAATCTACTCGGAGAGAGAGTCGTCCGCCACTTAAAGCCATGCGTCAATTGCGACTGGATAGAGCATCAGAACGGCCTCAACGTCCCTAGATGGTACGCTTCCAACCAAGTCTTACCCGACGGCAGAATCGTCGTTGTTGGCGGGAGGGATCAATTCAACTACGAATTCGTCCCCAAAAGCAAGGTCTACGCTCTGCCATTTCTCGAAGAAACAACGTCATCATCTCTAGTACCCAACAATCTCTACCCTTACGTTCACTTAGCTCCCGACGGCTCTCTGTTCGTTTTCGCAAACGACAGGGCTATCTTATTAGATTACGTGAACAGCGTTGTTGTGAAGAAGTTTCCAGTCCTCCCTGGTGGGGTATCTAGAAACTACCCCAGCACTGGCTCATCAGCTCTACTTCCAATCAGCCTCGTGGGACAAGCAAGTGTCGGTGCTGATTTTCAAGCGCAGGCAGAGGTTTTGGTCTGCGGCGGGACAACGTCGGACGCCAACGTAAAAGCCAATGCAGGAGAATTTGTCCCGGCGACCAAAACATGTGGCCGGATAGTGATTACGTCAGCGAACCCTAAATGGGAGATTGAGGAAATGCCTATGAGGAGGATTATGGGGGACATGATTTTGCTGCCGACAGGAGATGTTCTCATTATAAATGGCGCGGCAAAAGGATCGGCCGGATGGGGAGCAGCGATTAAACCGGTTTTGAACCCGGTTTTGTACAAATTTATGAATAAAAAGCCCAACCGGTTCGAGGTGCTGAGTCCCACGACTATACCTCGGCTCTATCACTCCACGGCCCACCTCTTATCCGACGGACGTGTTCTGCTCGGCGGCAGTAATCCCAATGCCAACTACAACTTCACTGCTCTCTACCCAACTGAGCTAAGTCTCGAAGCATTTTCTCCGCCGTACTTGAGTCCTTCGTCGAAGTCGAGGCCGTTTATAAGCTCGGTGAAGCCGGGCTTGGAGATGAGTTACGCTGAGAAATTCTACGTGGGGTTTAGAATTAATTATGAGGCGGAGAAGATTTATATGACGATGGTGGCACCGTCGTTTACTACACACTCATTTGCTATGAACCAGAGGCTGTTGATTTTGGACATGGGCCAGGTGCATAAGAGTACTTCTACTACTGGTGAGAAATATGGAGGTTCCGAGTCTCATAGTTACAGTGTCGAGAGCTATGCACCGGCAAGGCCTGAATTGGCACCACCTGGGTACTATTTGCTGTTTGTTGTGTGTGATGGTGTGCCCAGTAAAGGAGCGTGGGTTCGGATCAAGAAGTAGTACTAGTATGTAGTATTCAGGAGTTGCAGATTGACTTGCAGTAGTTCATGCTAGAGTTTGAAGAAGGAAGTTGGTTCATTAGGTGCGTTAAGATGCTACCTAGCCAGGCTCATAATGGATCTATCTTGCTAGTGTTTTCGTGCAATTTCAATTTCATAATGCAAATCGAAAATTCAATGCAATAAATTTCAATAATTGTATCAAAATAAAATTATCGATGGTTCTTCGGACCTGCCGACGTCTATTAATGATGGCATGAT
Source organism: Geum urbanum (assembly GCA_946800695.1). Lineage (NCBI taxonomy): Eukaryota > Viridiplantae > Streptophyta > Magnoliopsida > Rosales > Rosaceae > Geum > Geum urbanum. The sequence continues at coordinate 43,022,953 of OX327013.1, read as the reverse complement.
TCTTTTCTTATTCAGTTATTCTTGGCATTTTGTGGTGGGCTTGATAGAATTTGGCAATTCAAATCCAAAAGTCATGACCCCCTGTTGTGTTCACTACCGAGCGGTCTGAGCCCGTTACTTTCAGCCCATTACGGCCTGCATTCTCTTCTTCTTCTTCAATAGTTCTGGGTGGTGTGGTGTCCTCTGTCATTCTCCAGATGCGACGTATATTTCATCAATATGCACGTGTAACTTGAACCTATAGAATGTTACCATGTATATACTTTGTTCCGGAAGCTGTCCACATTCGTGGAACTAGATACAAAATTACGGGCCCGTTTGTTATTGTTTTTAGATTGTGTATAAATGTTTTTAGATTTTTAAGAAAAATTAACTATAAATAAAAATAAAAATAAAAAGTGATTTGGTTGAGATTTAGAAGCATTTTGAAGTATTTTAGAAACACATGATAAATGCTTATTAATTTTGAAAAACACTTATAAAAAATTTTAAAATCGCTTTTAGAGTAGGAAATGATCCCAAACAGGCCCTACCAATATAAAAAAATTGTTCAATTTAGACTAATTGTATGGTATTACAATTTTTTAGTCATTTTAAAAAGTTTTTCTATTAATTATATGTCCCATGTCAGGCGAATGTATATTGTCTAGCTAGATCGTGACGTATTATGTATACTACTTGTAATTATTATTACTAAAAAAAGAGAGGTAAACACAGTCAAGGACAAAGTTTGTTAAATATAAAAAACTCAACCAACCTAATATTTAGACAACTAAGAACTGGGCCTAAAAACTCAAAACATAGTATCAACAGTCCAACTCATCAAGCAGAACGAAAGTACAAAATTGCCCTCTATTTATAAATAAAACCCTAGTGAAAAAAAAACATAATTTCATTCTCTCCCTCCTCTATCTCTCTCCCTATGATAAAGCACAGTAGCAGACCCTGGGATCCCAACCTCGTCGCCACCTCCTGCCAGCACCGCCGACTCCGCGTCCTCCAAGCTCCGACACTTGCTGTCCTCTGCATGTCTCGGCACGACGGCCATCGCACTGGCCAAAACCCTCGCGTCGCTGTTCTCGATCTCAACCTCGCACGCCAATACCTTCGCGCCGCTCGCACATCTCAATGTCTCTCTCCTAAAGCGTAGTATCAGCGAGTCAAGACTCCACCTCCTCTGCCAGCCGCCATTGCTCCAAAAGCTTCGCGTCGCCCGCGCCCCACGGTAGAACCTCGCCTCACCTCGTGGCTGCTATTGCTCTCCGTCACTATGATCATCCCTCACAAACTCATCGTCTCTGAGACATCACAGCCTCCAAACCACAACAAATATGCAGTAGTAGTTGCGACATCTCTTCTCGGCTTCCGTCTCCGACCTCCGCCACCGTCGTTGTCTACCATCAACTCAATCTCATTGCACCCGCCGCCATCCTCCACAACTCAAAAAGGAAGAAAAGCACGCAGTAGCAATCATGGCATCTTTGTCAGGCTAGCTCTGCCTCCGACCTATGCTGTCGTCCGGTCACACAGCCTCCAGCGTTGTCCCTCAGCTCGCGCCGCAACCTTTGTCCTCAACTCACATGGAACAGTAGCAGATGTGTTTAGTAACAGTGGGATGGGGAGGCCTAACGTTACATGATTGTGCTGCTGTGTTGTTTTTGTTTCATTTTATTTTTGTTTCTCATTTATCAAATCATAGATACAAAACAAGAATCATTGAAAATGTGTGTTGCCACTACACTAGTGAGGTTTCAAATGAGTTAAAATTGAATAGTTTTAAAGGTGTTGCTACTGTTTCAGATTTTTTTTGTGAAGTCTCAAGAGTTGCTATTGTATTTTTGAGAAGGGTTAGTGCATTTTAGATTGAAAATTGCTATTGCATTTTTTATCCGAAGACTGCTACTGCATTTTCGGTTCGAGAACTGCTACTGTATTTTTGAGACTGTTACTACATTTTCAGATTTTCTGTTGAAGGACTGCTACTACGTTTTTTGGATTGCTACTACGTTTCTAAGACTGCTACAAAATTTTTGGGGCTGTTATTGTAATATTTTGGATCTGCTACTGTAAATTTTTGAACTGCTACTGTATTTTCAGTTCGAGAACTGCTACTGCATTTTTGGTTCGAGGACTACTATTGTATTTTTGGATTCTTGGTTGAAGGACTGCTATTGCATTTTTAGATTCTCGGTTGAAGGACTGCTACTGCGTTTTTCGGTTCGATGACTGCTATTGCGTTTTTAGGACCGCTACAACATTTTTGGTTCGATGATTGCTATTGTGTTTTTGGGAATGCTACTGCATTTTCGGTTCGAGGATTGCTACTGCATTTTTGGGAATGCTATCGCATTTTTGGATTTTCGGTTGAAGGATTGCTACTACGTTTTTATGACTGCTACTACATTTTCGGTTCGATGGCTGCTACTGCGTTTTTGGGACTACGACAATATTTTCGGTTCATTTTTGGACTGCTACTGTATTTTTGAATTTTCGGTTAAAGGACTGCTAATGTGTTTAAAAATTTGAATGTACAAATAATTAGACTAAAAATTATTTTAAAAAATTAAGTAATTTCGAATAAAATAATATTTTTTGAAAAAAAAAACAAAAAATAAATACACACAAAAATAAGGCAGGGTATAAAAGTAAATTTATACCTGCCACATGGCAGGTTACAAGCAATTTGTCCTTATATATTAAATTTTGTCTTTAAATGTCCAAATAATGTACACTTGTCCTTAAATGCAAGCCAAATTTCTACCTTGTCCTTAAGAGTAGTATGTTTATAAAAAATCCACGTCTCCATGACTATGGAAGTATAAAATAAATGGGTATGGAAGTAGTTAATTTTCTATTTCAGTTTTTTTTTTTGAAAACTTACTCTATTAATTTATTTTTATTGTCAACAATAACTTTCAGTTCAAAAATTCGTGAAGCGGTGACAATCATTACAACAAACAAACTCACGCCTCACTTTATTATAACTAGGAATACACACACATGTGACGACCCGAACCAGAATCAGTAGTGTTATCAGTACAATTCATGAGATTATGCGTAATCGCGATTAATCGTTAATTGTGTGGTTTGCTGGTTTCGTTTACGACTAAATTATCGGCCGAGAATTTGAGTTGGGTTTCTTCTCGAGAGTTGTAGAGCACGTGATTTCGAGCTCGTGGGCGGTTCCGGAAGATTTTTCCGATAACCGAGGAATATAATATGATTATTTGAAGTTTCGATTTATCGACGAGTTTATCTGTTTGTTTCGTATTTATCTGAATCGTTATGGTTATCCGTTTTGAACCGTTGATCGTCCCGAGGCACGAGTATAAATATCGAAAATAGTCGAAAAATTGTCGAAAACACTGTTTGAGGCGTTGACCATGCATTGACTTTCCATTTTGGGTTGTTGACCGTTGACCCGTGAAGGAAAGTTTGACCCGTTTGATTTTCGCCGGCCGACCCGGATTTTCCGGCCACCTCCGGCCACGTTGAGGGTACAGATCGCTTCCCCTTGAGCTCCTCTATTGTTTTGTGTTTGAATTTGTGAGAATTGGTTAGGTTTTGATTGAGTCCGATTCGGGTCAGTTTCGTGGGTTTCGCCGGTGACGAGGGGAGGTGTTCCGGCGAGCCACGGTGGCGGGGGTGAGGGGGTTTCGACTCCCCTTGCCCCAGTGATGCTTCCCATGTGTTTGAATTCGGTTGAGGTTGAGGTTTTGGGTGAACCCGTGGTGGTTGCCGGAGTATAGCTTCGATTTGGTTTCGAGCTGATTTGGAGGTGTTACGGTTTGAATTGGGTGTTGTCCTAGTTGAAGAAATGGTTGGGTTTGAGGTAAGCTTGAGGATGAGACCTTCCTCGCCGGAGAAATTAAGTTGACTTTTTGGTTTTCGATGATTTTAGTGTCATTTTTCTCGCAATCGCGCCCCGATCGTCACCTTGAGGTTTTCGAATTTATTTGGGTATCGGATTTTCAGTCGAGGGTTTCGAGTGGAGATTTCGGAAATTCAGTCGATTGTTTTATACAGTTTTATATGTTTCCGGGAACGGTTAGTTTCTGTGATAAAGTACAGAGTTGTGGTTATGATTTTGATCAGATATGTTTTATGATTATTCAGGGGATTGAGATCGTGCTTCAGGCGAGGGATCTTCCGCCGGACCACGTGATTAGCGCGAGTACGCGCTCTGCTGATCTGTGAGTGGACATTTTTATATTTTCACAAATGTTTGCGAGTTCGTGATTTATCGTGATTTTCCGTATTTACTTTATACGATGTTGAGATATATGTTATTTTTGGAGGTATTATTTTATATTTATTGGTGATGGCATTACTGCATAGATGCTTCGGCTACTCGGCTGATCACCGGTACTCCGCCAGAGTTGAGAGATTCCTCTGGACCAGAGTTGAGAGATTCCTCTGGGCAGGGTTGAGAGATTCCCCTGTATGCCGCCGGGGTTGAGAGATTCCTCTGGCCTATCACCGTCGGGTTTGAGCGATTCACCTGATCGTCGGGTTTGAGAGATTCGCCTGACAACCTCCATATATATACTTTCCGAACTCGCATTATTTTACATTGATTATATATATAACTGGTGAAAGGCATATGTTTATTTTCGCCCACTCACTCTAAAATTTTTATTTGCCTTTCCCCTTGGCTTTTCGGTTTCTGTGCCCAGTTTGCAGTTCGGATTCTGGTGTCTCACGTCGCGGTTGGAGGCTAGTAGTTCGAGCCACCTGTGTTTTTCAGTAGGTTTCTTGTTTCGCCTACTGATGTATATAATGTATATATTTACACTAGAGGTCGCTCTGATACATTCTGATACACGTTTTATGTGATTTTTCCCGGATATATTATATATTACAGTTATGTTTACTATTTATTATTAATGATATGATATTGAGAAATCCGGATGGGATTGGTGCCCACGGTTTGGCTTTTGTGGCATAGGATGAAGTGTTATTTTCCGGGTGCAGATAATGGCAATTCCGCGATAGTAGCGTTACTCTGCCGAAATTTTAATGGTTTTTGTTGGTTCACATTTTCAGAAGGGGTTCGATTCCGGTTTAGGCAACTAAATCGGGATTGGGTCCTTTCAACTTGGTATCAGAGCATTAGGTTGTCAGATTCTGTAGACTCTTGTAGCTGTGACGCTTAGGGTATTTGAGTTTGTACAGCATGACTGGAGTGATGACCCGACTGTCCAGCGGTACTCATCAATACTTCTAGTGTTGTGTGTTCTCAAATATCTGCGGTCTCATGATTACGTTCTTTCTGCTTGTACCTAATGCTTGTCTTGTATCAGTAGGATGCCTCCTCGATGTGGTCCCCGTGTTGATCGGGAAGCGGATCCTGATGAGGATCGCCAGACGCAAGACTTGCTGATGCGAGTGCTGCGTTTGGAAGAGCGTTTTGACCCTGTGGTCAAATCTCGTACTGCTGGTGCGACTGTGTTTTCGGGTCCAGCTGATCCAGAGATATGTGAGGCATGGGTGGTTCAGGTTGAACGTGTATGTGAGCGTCTGCGGTTTACCCCTGAGCAGATGACAGTGGCAGCAATCGGATTACTTGAGTCTGATGCTTATTTTTGGTGGGTTAGCACCGACAGAGTTCCGATTGATACTCCGTGGACTTTGTTCCGTGATTTGTTTATGCGGAGATACTTCAATCAGGCTACCCAGCAGCGCAAGTATGAGGAGTTTACGAACTTGAGACAGGGCAATATGTCTGTGCTTGAGTATCGGAAAAGGTTTACCCGCTTATCTCGTTTTGCGCGTGATATGGTGGCTACTGAGGAAGCCAAGTGTCGCAGGTTTGAGCTGGGTTTGAACTTTAACATTAAGGGGACTCTGACTACGATGCTTCAGAACAACTTTGATGAGTTTGTCAGTGCAGCACTCCGAGGTGAGGATATCGAAAAGGAGAGGCAGCTGAGATACCAGCCTAGACGGTTTGAGGAGGGTGGACCGAGTCAGGGGCCTTCAAAGAGGCAGAGTTCTGATACTTCCGGTTCGGCTTCATCCTCGGGTAGTGGACCATATCGACCACCAGCTGGTGCATTGAGACAGAGGCAGAGATGGAGGAGAGATCGGCCGCAGCAACCACAGGCTAGTGGGGGTTCCAGTGGTTCTAGTTATCCTCGACGTACTGGTGGCTCATTTGCTGTACCGAGGGAGTACCCGTTGTGTAGTCTCTGCAGCAGACATCATGTTGGTCCATGTCAGCGAGACCCTGTCACTTATTTTCGCTCTGGCCAGGTAGGTCACTACACGAGGGGGTGTTTTCAGTTTAATGATGCTGGTGGACAGGCGGCCCAGAATTCCGGAGCTGAGTGAGGTGCTACTTCGGAAGCTCGACCAGCACAGTTTGCGTGCCAAGGCAGACAGTAGGGACAACCTAAGCGTGGACGACCAGCCGGGCAGACGAGGGTTCATGCGATGACTTTGCGTGAGGGCCGAGCTTCACCAGAGGTCGTTATCGGTATGTTACATGTCTTTTGTATTCCAGTACTTATATTGTTAGATCCAGGTGCCACGCATTCATTCATGTCATATAGCCTATCATCATTAGCTACGGTACCTGCATCTCCACTTCCGAGGTTGTGGAGAGTATTATATCCGTCAGGTGAGATTGTGAGTATTGGCTGGGTGTACAGAGACTGTGAGATTTCTATTGGAGGTCATGGGTTAGCCGCAGATTTGCTGTTGCTTGATATCGTTGATTTTGATCTGATCTTGGGTATAGACTTCTTGGAGACGCATTGGGCTATGTTTGACTGTCACAAGAAGGAGGTCGCGTTTCGACGACCAGGCTTTCCTGAGATACTGTTTCACAGCGAGAAGAATACTTCACTACCGTGTTTGATTTCCGCGATGAGGGCGGATCGGTTGATGAAGGAAGGTTGTGTTGCTTATTTAGCCCATGTTGTGGAAACTACAGCAGTTGTGGCAGATGTTGGTAGTATTGAGGTTGTTTCTGAGTTCCCGGATGTGTTTACAGCAGAGTTACCGGGCGTACCTCTTGTTCGGGAGATTGATTTTACTATTGAGTTGTTACCGGGTACAAGACCCATTTTTCAGGCACCGTATCCTATGGCGCCAACGAAGTTGAAAGAGTTGCAGGTTCAGCTCCAGGAGTTGCTGGAGAAGGGTTTTATTCGACCTAGTGTTTCACCATGGGGTGCTTCGGTTTTGTTTGTACAGAAGAAGGATGGATCTATGCGATTGTGCATTGACTACCGGAAGCTGAATCAGGTTACAGTAAAGAACAAGTATCTGTTGCCGCGGATTGATGATTTGTTCGATCAGCTCAATGGAGCTTCAGTCTTTTCAAAGATTGATCTTCGATCCGGATATCACTAGTTGAGGATCCGAGACTCTGATGTGGCCAAGACAGCTTTCAGGTCGCGGTATGGGCATTACGAGTTTTTGGTTATGCCGTTTGGGTTGACCAACGCCCCCGCAGCTTTAATGGACTTGATGAATCGAGTGTTCAGACGGTTTTTAGACAAGTTCGTGATTGTGTTCATCGATGATATTTTAATCTATTCCAGGAGTGTGGGCCAGCATAAGAAGCATTTGCGAGCGGTGTTGCGGACTTTGCGGGACCATCAGTTGTTTGCGAAGTTTAGCAAGTGCTAGTTTTGGCTGGATAGTGTGAAGTTTCTGGGCCACGTGATATCCGCTGAGGGAGTCAGTGTTGATCCTGACAAGATCGAGGCCGTGCTGAACTGGAGTGAACCTACCACTGTACCGGAGATCCGGAGTTTCTTGGGATTGGCAGGCTATTATCGGCGGTTTGTACAGGATTTCTCTCGGATTGCTACACCACTGACCAGGTTGACAAAGAAGGGCGTCAAGTTTGGGTGGTCTGATGCATGTGAGGAGAGTTATTTGCTCCTGAAGGAGAAATTGACTACTGCACCGGTTTTGACTTTACTAGATGACAGCGGTGAGTTCGTAGTGTACAGTGATGCGTCGAAATTGGGGCTTGGCTGTGTGTTGATGCAGCATGGTAGAGTTGTGGCCTACGGTTCCAGGCAGCTGAAACCACATGAGGTCAACTAACCGACGCATGATTTGGAGTTAGCCGCTATTGTGTTAGCATTGAAGAGTTGGAGACATTACCTGTATGGAGCCCAATGTAAGATCTATACTGACCACAAAAGTCTTACTTACTTGCGGACGCAGCCAGATCTGAACATGAGGCAGCGCCGATGGATGGAGTTGATCAACGACTACGATTTCACGTTCGAATACCATCCAGGGAAGACCAATGTTGTAGCTGATGCACTTAGCCGGAAATCCGGAGCTTTTTTGTTCCATGTTTGTGTGGCTAGAGTGTCGATGTTAACCGAGCTTCGGGCTACGGGTGCCAAGTTCGAGTGGGATGATGAGGGAGCTTTGTTGGCCAGTTTTCAGGTTCGACCCGTATTGGTTGATCAGGTACGGAGGCTCAGGATTCAGATTCCTACTTGTTGGGCAAGAAGACCATGATACGGAATGGTGCGCCTACAGAGTTTTGATTGAGCGATGACGATACGCTGTTGTTCAGAGGCAGGTTATATGTGCCCAGAGACGAGAGCCTGAAGAAGGAGATTCTAGATGAAGCCCATAGTTCAGCGTATGCGATGCATCCCGGAGGTACGAAGATGTTTCGTACACTTCGAGCGTATTACTGGTGGCACAACATGAAGCGGGAGATTGCCGCGTATGTGAGCCGATGTTTGATCTGTCAGCAGGTTAAAGCGGAGAGGCAGAAACCTGCAGGGAAGTTACAGCCACTGGAGATTCCGGTTTGGAAGTGGGAACACATTACCATGGATTTCGTTTATCAGTTGCCGCGCACTTCGGCTGGCAACACTCGTATTTGGGTTATTATGGATCGACTGACGAAATTCGCTCATTTTCTCGCACTTCTGGGGAAGATATCAGTGGGCAGATTGGCCAAGCTGTATTTGTCGGAGATTGTTCGTCTGCATGGTGTTCCTGTGTCTATTGTTTCTGACCGAGACAATCAGTTTACTTCTGAGTTTTGGCAGGCATTACAGCGAGCAATGGGCACAAAGTTGTGATTCAGTACAGCTTTTCATCCTCAGACTGACGGGCAGTCTGAGCGGACTATACAGACCCTTGAGGATATGTTGCGGTCATGTGTGTTGCAGTTTCGGGGGAATTGGGACCAGCAACTACATTTGATAGAGTTCGCCTACAACAACAGCTATCAGGCCAGTATCGAGATGGCACCGTATGAGGCCCTGTACGGGAAGCAGTGCCGCACTCCGTTGTGTTGGAGTGAGGTGGGCGAGCGATGGCTTATTAGCCCTGATCTGGTGAAGTGCACCATGGAGGACATTCAGATTATCCGAGACAAATTAAAGATCGCTTAGGATCGTCAGAAGAGTTACGCAGACGTGAGGAGGAAAAGCCTCGAGTTTGATGTAAGTGATTGGGTCTTCCTGAAACTATCTCCGTGGAGGGGAGTTCTGTGTTTCGGGAAGCGTGGCAAGTTTCGACCACGATACATTGGTCCGTATGAGATCACAGAGAGGGTTGGAGCTGTTGCTTACAGACTTGAGTTGCCAGCTGAGATGGCTCGTGTTCATGATATTTTCCACGTTTCAATGTTGCGGAAGTATATTTCAGATCCTTTTCATGTGTTAGCCCTACAGCAGTTACCGATCCGAGATGATTTGCTGTACGTGGAGGAGCCTGTGCAGATTCTCGATCGTCGTGAGCAGGAGCTGAGACACTGTGTGATCCCGCTAGTGAAGGTCTTGTGGCAGAATCACTCGGTAGAGGAGGCCACCTGGGAGACTGAGCAGCGTATGCGGGAGCAGTATCCTCATTTATTCACATGACAGGTACGTAAATTTCGAGGTCTAAATTTTTTTAAGGGGGGTAGATTTGTGACGCCCCGAACCAGAATCAGTAGTGTAATCAGTAAAATTCATGAGATTATGCGTAATCGCGATTAATCGTTAATTGTCTGGTTTGTTGGTTTCGTTTACGACTAAATTATTGGCCGAGAATTTGAGTTGGGTTTCTTCTCGAGAGTTGTAGAGCACGTGATTTCGAGCTCGTGGGCGGTTCCGGAAGATTTTTCCGATAACTGAGGAATATAATATGATTATTTGAAGTTTCGGTTTATCGACGAGTTTATCCGTTTGTTTCGTATTTATCCGAATCGTTATGGTTATTCGTTTTGAACCGTTGATCGTTGAGGCGCGACTATAAATATCGAAAATAGTCGAAAAATTGTCGAAAACACTGTTTGAGGTGTTGACCATGCGTTGACTTTCCATTTTGGGTTGTTGACCGTTGACCCGTGAAGGAGAGTTTGACCCGTTTGAATTTCGTCAGCCGACCCGGATTTTCCGGCCATCTCCGGCCACGTTGAGGGTACAGATCGCTTCCCCTTGAGCTACTCTATTGTTTTGTGTTTGAATTTGTGAGAATTGGTTAGGTTTTGATTGAGTCCGATTCGGGTCAGTTTCGTGGGTTTCGCCGGTGACGATGGGAGGTGTTCTGGCGAGCCACGGTGGCGGGGGTGAAGGGGTTTCGACTCCCCTTGCCCCAGTGATGCTTCCCATGTGTTCGAATTCGGTTGAGGTTGAGGTTTTGGGTGAACCCGTGGTGGTTGCCGGAGTATAGCTCCGATTTGGTTTCGAGCTGATTTGGAGGTGTTACGGTTTGAATTGGGTGTTGTCCTAGTTGAAGAAATGATTGGGCTTGAGGTAAGCTTGAGGATGGGACCTTCGTCGCCGGAGAAATTCTCCGTTGACGGCGCGCCGGCGGCGGCGGCAGTCAACGGCGGCGCTCCGGCGAGAAAGTTGACTTTTTGGTTTTCGATGATTTAATGTCATTTTTCTCGCAATCGCGCCCCGATCGTCACCTTGAGGTTTTCGAATTTATTTGGGTATCGGATTTTCAGTCGAGGGTTTCGAGTGGATATTTCGGAAATTCAGTCGATTGTTTTATACAGTTTTATATGTTTCCGGGAACAGTTGGTTTCCGTGATAAAGTATAGAGTTGTGGCTATGATTTTGATCAGATATGTTTTATGATTATTCAGGGGATCGAGATCGTGCTTCAGGCGAGGGATCTTTCGCCGGACTACGTGATTAGCGCGAGTACGCGCTCTGCTGATCTGTGAGTGGACATTTTTATATTTTCACAGTTGTTTGCGAGTTCATGATTTATCGTGATTTTCCATATTTACTTTATACGATTTTGAGATATATGTTATTTTCGGAGGTATTATTTTATATTTATTGGTGATGGCATTACTGCATCGATGCTTCAGTTACTCGGCTGATCACCGGTAGTCCGCCAGAGTTGAGAGATTCCTCTGGACCAGAGTTGAGAGATTCCTCTGGGGCAGGGTTGAGAGATTCCCCTGTATGCCACCGGGGTTGAGAGATTCCCCTTGCCTATCACCGTCGGGTTTGAGCGATTCACCTGACCGTCGGGCTTGAGAGATTCGCCTGACAACCTCCATATATATACTTTCCGAACTCGCATTGTTTTACATTGATTATGTATATAACTGGTGAAAGGCATATGTTTATTTTCGCCCACTCACTCTAACATTTTTATTTTCCTTTCCCCTGGGCTTTTCGATTTTCGTGCCCAGTTTGCAGTTCGGATTCTGGTGTCTCACGTCGCGGTTGGAGGCTAGTAGTTCGAGCCACCTGTGTTTTCCAGTAGGTTTCTTGTTTCGCCTACTGATGTATATAATGTATATATTTACACTAGAGGTCGCTCTGATACATTCTGATACACGTTTTATATGATTTTTCCCGGATATATTATATATTACAGTTATGTTTACTGTTTATTATTAATGATATGATATTGAGAAATCCGGATGGGATTGGTGCCCACGGTTTGGCTTTTGTGGCATATGATGAAGTGTTATTTTCCGGGTGCAGGTAATGACAATTCTGCGATAATAGCGTTACTCTGCCGAAATTTTAATGGTTTTTGTTGGTTCACGTTTTCAGAAGGGGTTCGATTCCAGTTTAGACAACTAAATCGGGGTTGGGTCTTTTCAACACATGCGTATCATGTGTAAAATAGAGATACGTAGTGTTTTTCTTTTTAAGGTAGTTTTTTGATTTTTTTTTAAATTTTCTTTCAAAATTTTACCCCAGTTAAAATTACTTTACTGACCAGGTAGTTTTTCTTTTTAAACATGTAGTTTTTTTAGATGAGAAATATGCATATGTGGAGGTTTGTAATCCAATTAATTTCATTTATTTTACTTTTATATTTCTATCCAATAAATTTTTAACTGTTTACTTGATTATTAATATTTAAAGGGTGTTTTGGTAATAAAAAATAATAATGGTTGACAAAGAGGTGTTTTCATATTTTGCTGTATTGATTTGCAAGGGAAAACAATCCAAATTATTATTTTTTTGGTTGAGAAAGTGATAATTTTTATTTTAATAGGTAATAGTACGTACTACAAGGTTCGACTAGATCACCCGACCAGATAAAACGAAACCCTAAAATATTATTACCATATGCTAATTTCTTAGTTCACAAACCTAGATAGACAAATCAGGATAACACAAAGACTACAAAAATTCAGGATCACTACTCCTTAGTGTATCTAGGCACATTCTCTACTGAGCGGCGCTACTTAGCAATGCTTCTACATCTATTCCTACTGGAAACAAAATCGGCTTCTTCTTTGGTGATTTATTTTTAGGCCTATGAATTAGCCCTAATTTGTTCTCAGATTTTCTTTTAGAACGTCTTTTGCTCGTAAGTGCGCGAGGCCTTTCCTCCACAGACTGAATACAACCTCCCACCATATGCTCCCATGGTTTAGATTACATATAGGTATCTTCATCAACCTCCAGCTGCTCAACTACTGAACCAGATGATCCTATGGATAAGCCAGAAGCTCATGCATGAAGTTTTGGAACCGGTACTGGCGGCTCAGGAACCATGATAGGCATGATAATAGCGTCTCCATGTGAGCTCACTAACACCTGGAGCTGTAATCGTATGAAAATATGTACCATTTGATGCAACCAAGATTGGTTCCACATCCTTCCTTTTTGGACAAGATGGTCTTGAGACACGAATAAAATTAAGATCCTCCATCTACAAAAGAACACGCTGGTTAGTTGGAGCTCCCCCAAACAGAGGATTCTCCATAAGAAAGTATGTCAGTTCCATAGCAACATCCGGAACCCCTTCCATGGAGACCCCTTCTCTTGCCTGTGTATAGTTCACATTTGATTCCTTCCTTGGTCTACTCGCTGGTGTGCACTGCCCAACTGATGCACTGCACTCAGAAATCCCATCATTTAAGTTGCCCCATCAGCATTCCCAACATTATGGCCTAAACCTTGTGGCACCTGCGGTCCATGACCTAGAATATCTTGTTCTCATCTTGTGCAAGATGGAACCACCAATACTCCACCTCCAACACCACTGCCAAACCCACCCAAGGTCTGGTTAAGACTAGTCACCAAAGTTTTCTGCATCGTCAGTGTCATACATCCGTCTTTGTCATGCACAAAATATTTGAAATTCAGACAGAAACAATGGAACTTATCATACATCAAAAAACAATCCACAACATAAACAACACTGAATCTAAATTTCTTCCTAACCACCAAAGGATGACGAAAATCCAAATCCACACATATATGCATTTCTGATTTCAACTCAAGTGATTGTTGATCATATTCAAGGTACTCGTCGATGTTATTACCGATTCGTCGGCACCACTTCATTTGAAGAGCACCGGCCATCAACTTACCCACCGATGGTTTCACCACCACCCAAGAATGCCCAAGCACCACTATGACAGCCATGAGATCTTCTTTTCCATTAAACGCCTCAACCACCATCGTAACGTTTTGAAAGTACCATAGATCACTTGAGACAGCCGGTTCCGATCCAACATCGATCAAAATTTTACCAGGAATCGATCATTCGCCAACTGGGTGAATCCAATCTAACCAAACCCACGCACATCATTCCAAAGGCTCGTCATACGAACCTTGAAGGATTGCACCTTCGTTGCTGCAAGAAGAGTGATAGAGAAGACCCTTGCCACAACAAAGACCTTCTCCTCTTCTTCATCATCATCCGAGAAGGCAAGATCTACCTCCTTGAATGCTACAACTAGTAGCTGTGGCTTCGACTCCTCACCACCGTGAGGAGGGTTGATGACCTCAGTCTCTGAAGTCGACATGCAAGCACAAAAAGTGGCAAGAATAAAATGGGGAATAAGAATAAATGTTTAGATTTGGAATCGGAGGAAGAAGGAGAGAGATTGGTGAGAAAAAGAACGGTGGCACCGTTAGGTTTAGAAAGGGAAGAGGAGGGGAAAACAACGGTTTACTATCACCGAAAGAATTGATGCACTACGTTTTTCGTTATAATCCAACGTACTTAATAACTGATACTAAAGAAGAATCGAGAATGTCCTCGAAAGCAACCCAAGTGGCTAGTCTATTTGAATGAAATTTCAAATCCATAGTTCTTTTCCCTAAGTTATAAGATACTTGTACAAACATATTCCATGTAGCATTGTATCTAGCTAGTGATAGAAGTTTGATTTAAAACGTGAAAAATGGTGCATATATATAGGATTTGGAATAGCAGAAAACTTTGGGAGCTAGTGTGACTCTCAAGTCTGAACCCGCGGAAATGACAGACACTAGCTAATTCCGCTAACGAATTAGTAACCCCAAGCAATAGAAATCTACATTAGCTAGGTCAATAAATACGTACAACAATACGAGTCATACGACCTATTATAGAATTCCCAAACCTACTTAATTAGTACAAGAGATCGATATGACTCATGTGAATTCTAGAGTTCCAGAGAGTGACAATGGCTGCTGACCTTAAATGGAGTCGTGTCCTCGATCGGAAACTATTGCATGATAACGCGCTTGAAAAGTCTTCTGCATGATCAAATTGGTTGGATTCCATTCTGGTGGGGTCTTGGATACTCTAATGTTATTGATCCTCAGCCCTCAGGGTCCTTCACTGTGGTGTACTATATATAGGTTAATTAGTTAAAGATCGGATTAGGGTTTGTGTGAGTGGACTGTGGGGTCAAGGCCTTAAGCCCTCAACAAACACTAAGGATCATGCATGAGGAAGCCCTAAGATCATTGCATATATTGGTGTGCTCTATATTTTTTTGAGTAACACTAGTATTGTAGTATTCATGCATATATAATTGATAGGAATGCTCTAATTGAAAATAGTAGATTGCGTAGTTTTTGTAGATTTAACTCATGGATGAACTAGTATTCATGCATATATAATTGATAGGAATGCTCTAATTGAAAATAGTAGATTGCGTAGTTTTTGTAGATTTAACTCATGGATGAATAGTAGGAGAAACTTCGAAGACAAACACGAAGAAAATGAGCGATCATATCAGAGCAATAATAAACCCTAGAATCTAGATTGAAGCTTAGCTTTGCCCAAATCCAAGGAATATACTGTTTCGTGTTTATCACGTGGTAAATTTAGTCCTGGTCACTACTGTCGTACTACATACGTACTGAGGATATATTGATCGGTAGGTGGCCCTTTATTTCCCAGAATCAAATCAAATTTTCACAACAAAGTCCCGTTTCGATCATCTCCTTAATTCTTCTGCTTCTCATCTTTAATTTCTGTGCTAAACAGACTCTCCAAGAATATATATATATACACACACACGCGTACTGCTATAAACATATATTGGGTTGTTCCGATCACTTGCTCTGTTAATTACTTGTTTTAGTTTTCAACAGTAATTAAGCCATGGAGAAGACCAAGATTATATCCTCCTTTTCTCTACCATACGATGATTGTCAAGAAACCTCAGCAACCACACTTCAAGAACGACTCCATGTAAATTGGATGGAGTCAACGAGTCCTTTTCCGATCACTGGCCAGTACGTTGTTCAAAGCCAGCCTCAAGTCCCTCAGCAACAAAACTGGACGCTGTCAAAGTCAGCCGCAAAAGAGTGGATACCACAAGGTAAGCAATGAGATGTAAATTGTATGTATTGGTAGCTAATGTGCTAATTGGATTGTCTCTCACTATCCCTACACAAAAATATTCACAAAATGTTACATCGATCTCATAACTATAAGTTTCCGTACGTGGTTATATACTATATTTGAACATTAATTAAACGTCTGTGATGAGTTTTCTCATTCTTGATCGTTTATACTAAAGGTGGTAGGGAAGAAACTGTCAACCTAAGTGGATCATCATCCGACTCGGAGCCTTTGGAGAACACGTCAAAAACTCCACCGGAAAAGAGAGGCAGATCTAATAACCATGTGAAAGGCGGACGAGATTCTCCAATAAACCATGTGAAAGGCCGAGAGACAACGGTGGGAGAAGCTTAACCATCGATTCTATGCCCTCCGATCCGTCGTTCCTAATGTATCAAAGATGGACAAAGCTTCTTTACTATCTGGTGCACTTGTATACATCAACAGTCGACGTAAGACAAAGATTGAGGAGTTAGAGGCCAAAATCCAACAAAACCAAACAAGAAACCCTAAGTGAGTAACATGAGTAACACTATTCTTGATTACACCCAGAGCAGCAGCTCTGTCACGTACAGAGCTGCCGCCGCTCCGGAGGTGGATGTGAAGATCGTAGGATCGGAAGCCATGATTCGAGTTCGGTCCCTGGATGATGAAAATTATCCAAATGCTAGATTGATGAATGCACTCAAAGACCTTGAGCTACAAATTCTTCATGCAAGCATATCAATTGTGAATGAGTTGATGCTTCAAGATGTTGTGGCAAGAGTTCCTGATGACTTCACAAGCGAGGAGGCCATGAGAGCCGCCATTATAAATAAAATTTTCAATTAGTCTAGATTAACAAGATCTTCCTAGCTCACTATATAGCTCATGAGAATTGATAAAAACAATAAAGTTATTTCCTTCACAATTTGTTCATTTTCGTTAAATAGTGGTACATTGTTGCTTGAATACTTCATCTCTACCAACTTAATTATTTGTCGTGTGATTATCTGTCAGACACCGACAGGCGTGGATTTTTTAATTTTTTTTTTACAGTAACTAGAATTCGTAATCAAAACGCATATAAGACGATAAATATATCTATTTCGCCAGAACTTATCAAGATATTGAAAGTAAAATAGTAAATGTAATAAAACATCATGAATAATTGAGGCCTCGAATAAGGAAGTCGAATTTCTCGTATTTCCAATCAAATGTACCAACAATTGAACAAAGGCTAATAAAGACATGAATAATTGTGGCCTCGAATGAATTGATCGAAGTGGAATGTGACAATAGTCACAATACGCTATTGTTCCAGACAACTTTCAAGGCATCATGCTGAGCACAACGACATGACTGGGAGTTTTAGGGACACCAATACAAACGATCTGAACGAATCAAACGATCTAATATTACAAAGAGGGAAGGAATATATATGGTGATATTGAAATTTACCGAATGTACGATGTACGTCATTCTTGATTGCTGGACCCAATTAGTAATGAACATTTTACGCATTCTATTCTTGCATTTAATTATAATTTTCCCATAGATCTAATCTTGATGAGATTTGAAGACGAGCTTCGGGCGGCCTTGGGTCTAACCGTCTAAGTAGCTTCTCTAGGGCCACAATGCCATTGTTGATGTTGAGCCACACTGTAGTTGGGTCTAGGTATAACCTGGGCCTAAGTTAAATTTTATTTTTATTGTTTATGTTAATTGCTTGTTGAAAATAAGTCCATGTGTAGCGGACTAGCGGGTATATCGGACAATTTAGGTGATCAGTTTTCTGTTTTATGGGTCCTAGGCGGTGGCAAATTATGATCAAATAGACGTTGTCCTTTAATGGTAGGTCGGATGAGAAAAAGTGTCGACGTGTATTAGCAACAGATTGAGAAAGCTGTTTTAGACCATGTACCAAATCAAATGTTTTTGCCGAGAAAGTTGTTTGCTCTTTCTGATCTACCGTCGTTACCTCAAACAGATAGAACAATCTTTAGGAGGTACTCTTTGTTAATTAATGCATATTTGTTTACATAATTATTTTAAAGTATTTTGTTAGTATTCGAAATGTTATATGCATATAAGCTTACTTTAATATGGATTTGTTTAAGGAGATTAATTCTCTATAATTTTCAGTGTGTGTCTTGTCCTAATTAGATATAGATTACATTAGATACATATTACAGAATTCCTGATTTACAGGGATAGTTATTGTAATAGATTGTATCTGCCTATATAAGGCATTTTATCAATGAGAATGGTTACAGTTTCAGTCTACATACTTTTCTCCTACAACACGTTATCAGTACGACTCTTAGAGTTGATAGCAAACACCACAGATAAGAAAGAAACCCTAGAATTGAAAAAGTCAAATCACCATCGCCGACCGCCGCCGCTGTCGGCAGCTCACTCCACCGCCGACCATCGTTGGCCCCTTTCCTCTTCTTCAGTCAAAATTGAGCCTGTGCAGTTCATCCAACTTCGATAGAAGACTGCATAGCAGTTCAAGATGAACCAGAGGGCCATTTTCACATGCACGGAAAGCCCCAGATGTCTAGTTTCTAGAACCACCAGAAAATCTTAATTAGAAGGTGTTTGGAGAAAGTTATAGTCATTTGAATGCACGAAGATCAGTCTGCCCGAAAAGAAGAAAAGAAGAAAAAATCCTCCTCTGCTAAAAGCTTCGTGGACGTGTTTTCCCTCTTCAAACTTCTTTCAAAGTGAAGTTTTCATACCGAGCATAACACACTCGAGGTCAATTTTTCTAAATCTTGAATCTATAGATCTAGGATCAAACTTACTTACAGCAAAATCCTAGATCTAAGTTGATAATAATTGCAATATGAGTTGCATATATATTGCATGTTTTCCCTAGTTCCTATGGACCTATATATATCCATAGAGTATAAGTGACGGTCTTGGAGGAGTCACGGTTTAGAAAAGAAAAAAAAGAAAAAAAAAGGAAAGGAAAATCGATACTATGTGACGGTTTTGTCACGGTTGCTGGGTGCGGTTTTGAACCACCGTTTATAAATCAATTTTTGTGACCATACATCATGGATCACGTTCTTATTCCTTACACTTTATATTAGTAATTGTAGTTTTTCGATCGTTAAACTAATTATATCTCGTGTCTCGCTTGTGGATGACTTCAATTGAGCCAGAATGACCTGAATTGATATCATTGATCCTTAAGGAGCAGAATATTATTGTTGGGTGTCAGACGTTGAGAATGCACTTATCAGTATGAATCTGATCAATATAATCCAACCACCACCACCACCACCACCACCACCTGGTACTGAGCCACTAACTCTAGCTCGTAAAGATCAAGTCTTTATATTTTTGAGGCAGGATATACATCCAGTTTTAATGAAAAGTATTTTCTAAAGAATGACCCCGCGATTTTATGGGTGACTTTACAAGACATGTTCAATAATGTGTATAATGCACAATTTCATGAACTGAGAGAAGGATGTGATTTCATCCGGTTATTGGATTATCCAAATATTTATGCTTGTAATCAAGGTATGTTAGAGCTTCAATATGAATTGAGTGCATGTGGCATTATCAAGATTGATCAGGCTATGATCAAGAAGTCTTTAAGTACTTTTTTTATCTACATGAAAATCCTTACGCTCAAATACCGCATAGATTATGCGTAAGGACTACTCAGATCATTCCGTGATCTCACAAGTGTGCTGGCTAAGAACGAGCGAATTCATGAGATTTTTCTCATCAATAATACTCGGCCAGTTGTTACTAAAAATATCCATGAGTTGTATAATACTTGTGGGAAGACATGTAAGGATAGGAGGAACGATCATTCCAAGTCTTACAATAATCATGGTGGACATGGAGAACGTGGCAATGGTCATGGTAGATGAAAGTATAGTCGAAATTTGACTTGGACTCATCATGACAACATTCACTACAACTCCAATAAGAATCATTCCAATTTCGGTTCTAGGAATGGTGGAAATTTTTCACATTCTGCTTCTACTATG
Source organism: Geum urbanum (assembly GCA_946800695.1). NCBI lineage: Eukaryota > Viridiplantae > Streptophyta > Magnoliopsida > Rosales > Rosaceae > Geum > Geum urbanum. Next base: position 43,002,923 of record OX327013.1, on the reverse strand, counting down.
TGCTTGTCATCTTGCTATAGGTGTGGTTCTACGAAGCATATGCACAACAATGTTGTGCACCCAAGTATATTCAACATGCCTACAAGAAGTGTATTAAATGTCTCGCACATGAGACTTAACTTCACTGAAGTTTATGAGATAGAAGATTGCAGTGACGCAAATCTTATAATAGCAAACAATACAAAAGCAAGTCTGGTGACCGCTGTTTTTGCATAGTCTATGTATTAGACTCATGTCTTTGCTATTTAATCAAGTTTTGTTTTGACTTGGCCTTAGTCGTGTTTTGAGACTTTGTTTTAAGTCGTTTTTGGAATAAGAACATCCATGATGTAACTGTTATTTGTTGGCAGTATAATGAATATTTCTCTATTTTTTGGTATATAAAAGTGTTAAGAATGTTCAATTTCATACAATTCTTATGTATGGTTTGATGTTTTACATATATATGGCAAAAGTAAGCCAAGATACCTTTTGAAAAAGAAAAAAAACGTTGAAAAATAACTTGAAGCAGTTCACAGAGCAACTTCGACCAGTCGAAAAATTACACTATACAGTTTTTGAACAGTCGAAGCCATGCTTTTGTCCTGAAATTGGTTTAAATTTGACCAGTTGAAAAATTGAACTATACAATTTTTGACCCGTCGAAGCCATGCTTCTGTCCCGAAATTGGTCTAAATTCGACTCGTCGAAATTTTTTCTCGACCCGTCAAATTTCTGGTATCGGAAAATCACAAGTTTATTTTGGGTTTATTTGCGACCCGTTGAGAATTTTCTTCGACCCGTCAAAAATCCTACCCGGATGTGATATTTTTAGATGAGTTTTTCATATGTTTAATTGGCTGATGATGTTATTTATACATTGGTTTTATTAGAAAATATCTAAATCGACAAACCTGAATTTCAGCACAAGATGTGGTGTTACATCCGTTTATGTCATATTATTGAACTCAAAATACAACGGTCTACTTGATAGATTTGATGTTGTTATACATCAATTGTATTTAGATATTATAATACCATATCAGCACTCAACAAGGGTTAAATCCTTTTAAAATCTTTAAGTATTCACTTAAAGTGTTCGCCATGTCTTGGATTCAAAGACTATTTGATCAATATTGTTTTGTTGATATATGATGGTGATATTGAGTGTTACCATTCGAACCTTACTCAAATTTGAAAACTTTTGTGCCAAAGCACTTCACTTAACATTGTGAGAATGAAAGAAATTTTTGTGTCTAATCTTCGTAGACTGCTGCCAACGGCGTAATCTGGAAAAGTTTATCAGGCATTGTAGTTGTTTATTACTACGGTGTAGATCAATGAATCCAATGCAGTCACTTATATTACTATGTGTGATTTAGCCTCATATAAGCTTTTGCATTTTGATGATCAAACTATTTCTATGGTGTAGATCATTGAATCCAACGGAGTCACTTATATTACGATGCGTGACTTAGCCTTATATAAGCTTTTGCATTTTGATGATCAAACTATTGAGTAATTCTCATGGTTATCTGTTCTTAAGAGCAAAGAAGCATGTGAGAATGTTTAAAACCATCAGTTTAGATGGGAAAAACTGAGACGAGTGCAACATCATCCCAGCAAAATACTGCTGAGGCGTTGTGCGTTATCCCACAAGATTCATATGTTATAATCTATGATGCACATTGCTCGTTTTACAATGCTTGTTTTGTCTGTAATGCTGTAATGTTGTTTACATGCATGGCAATCTTTTGTTAAAAAGACACATCTTTCTTTCTCTATAGATTCCAAGAATCTATTTGTGGATAAATCAAACGGATATGCAGACTATTTATATATGGTTCTGATTGCTGCATCGATGCATCAATCACATGTCTTTGCTATCCACATGCTACGCTGCATTTCAAAACTCCTAGCATATATTATTTAGCTTCGGGCTTACCACCCGAACTTTTCAATCTTGTCATTCAGATTAGTTTAATACAGGAGAGTTTACATTGATATTTTTTGTTGATTATTGCATATTGATTGGGATTGTTGTTGAACATCTCGGTTTCCCATGTTCTTTCATAAGAACGGGTTAAGCAGAGACACAAATCAAGCGGTTCAAGCTTGTATCCAGAACTATGGTAATGTATGTTAATTTGCCGGTATCTGCTTGGGGATATGCAATGGTATATGCAGCTATGCTTATTCGCGTGATACCCATAAAATCACCAACCATTTTGTGTGTACCAGTTGGTAACTGGATATGAGCCTAATATCTCACATCTACACATCTCTGGTTGCACAATACATGTACCTACTATACTTCCACTGCGTATGACAATGCATCATCAATGTCAATTCAGCATCCATGTTGGTTCTCCAACAATTGTCCGTTATTATGAACTTTCGACAGAAGATCTCTTTACTGCTAGTTTTGCAGATAATCACTATGATGAGACATACTTCTCGCCGTTAGGGGGAGATATGAATGGTTTCATTCTGGATTAACGTCAGAAATTAACGTGGTATGTCCCCACTATATCTCATCATGATCCCCACACATCTTAGTTTGAGATTGAAGTGCAATGTATTCTTGATCTTCAGAAAGTAGTAGATTCACTGTCTGACTTCTTTATTGATATCATGAGAGTGATGAGATCGTTTATACATGCGGAAAATCTTGCAAGGTTGAAAGTCCTTGATATTGGCAAGTTAAACGCAACACCCGGGCAAGGTAGTGTTTTCTCTTACCCATAGTGGGGGTGTAACGTCGATCAAAATTCATTGATGAGTTGCCGATGAAAAGGTAAACCATCAAGGCACAACCGTTCATCATCAACACATGAGATTGTTTTTGACTGCAATTGTATCTAAAAGTTGACATTGACATACACTAGGGGATGTCTCAGAGTTAATGACGATGTCAGTAAACAAAGAAATCTCACCAAGTTAAACAAATGCTAGCGTTATTATGGATAGTTCTTCCATGTTCGTTGATGATGTGTTTACTTATTCCGTCGCTCAGTAATTGAGGACGATGAAGTGGAACATTGCTTTGTTGCAAATTATCAACATTTAATGTAGAGAAAATTGATTGATATGGAAAGTTGCAATCTAGGCTGAACTAGACTCTCTTACAAATGGCAAGTTTTCGGTATGATAGTAATATAACCATCAAATAGTATGTCGGTTAGACACAAATGAGTCTATGTTTGGAAGCAAGATGAGAAGAACTTGTGGCGCAAGGATTCTCTCAATGCTCTAGTATTGATCATGAGGAGATACTCTCTGGTCATGGACATCAGTACTTTCCGTTACCTTATCAGTTTGGTAGTATCCAAAATACTGAGTATGCAGCTTATAGATGTGGTTATTGTATATCTTGTTGAGGATATTAATTCAGAGATATACATGGCAGTGTTAAATGACATGGTTATACCCAATTCAAATAGCTCTAAACCACGAAGTGCTCATGTGATTAGAATGAGACGTTCACTATATGGATTGAAATAATCTAGTAGGATGTGGTATACATGTCTTAGTGACTATTGTATTGGGAAGGGATACAAGAATGATGACTTAAGCCCTTGCGTGTTCATTAAAAGAACAAGTTCAGGTTTTGCTATAGTAGCAGTCTATGTTGATGATATGAACAACATCGAAACTCTTAATGAGATCAATGAGACGGTTAACTACTTAAAATCTGAGTTTGAGATGATAGACCTTGGTAGGACTCGATTAAGTCTTAGTTTAGAGACGGTACATCGAGTTAGTTGAATTCTTATTCACTAGTTTTTTTTATGTCTAATTAGGTTATGAACAAAGCAGACCTTATTAATACACCAATGGTTGTTTGCAGTGTGGAGCCCGAAAGGATCCATTTCATTTGAAAAGATGATGGTAAGAAACTTTTGGAATTGAGATTCTTTATCCTAGAGCTTGGTTGAATTCAGCTCAGCATACATATTTAGACATGCCTTCTCAGTATGCGCCAACGCAAAGTCATTGGAATGGAGTAAAATAAATCTTCAGGTACTTAAAGTGATCCATTGACTTGGGTCTATTCTTCCCTTACAAAGGATATAGAGAGAAACTTGAAAATCCTGGTCAAGGGATGGTTGAATCGTAGTATTCAAGTTCTGGACATTTCGACCTGTCGAGCATATCTCTCAACCCGTCGAATGCAATGAACTGTGATAATCTGAAGGATTCCTTCGACCCGTTGAGAAATAGCTTCGACCCGTCGAAGCGGGTGTCCTGGGTCGGACAAAACAACCTATTCACCCGTCGAGTGTGAATTTCGATCCGTCGAATTCCTCTCCTGCTGGGAGCAGTTGTACTGCAATCCCCTTATACCGAAACACCGGTTGATGTGTTGGTCAGATTTGCTGATATTGGGTACCTCTCTGACCCATATATAGGATGTTCCCATACATGTTATTCATCATGGAAAACATGGAAATTTCTTGGAGAACAACAAAGTAAACCCTTGTTGCTACTTCTTCGAACTAATTTATGATTAAAGCTTTCTATGAAGCTGTTTATGGGTGTGTCTAGTTTAGGACAATAATACACCACATTCGAGGGTCTAGTGGACTTCCATCTACTATGATAGCACCAACTTGCATCCTTCTGGATAATGTGATTTACATTGAACATATGAAGTTAGTTTACATTAAGGGTATCATACTTAACTCTTTTTGTCATAATACTTATACAATCAGCAATAACAGCGGTTATTGCTTATCCATGTGAACTTGTTTAGTTCGGAGGATAATGCTGATGACTTGTTTACCAAGTCATTACCTAAATCTACATTTATGAAACATGTGAGATGCGTTGATATCCGCAAGTTATTTGAACTCCAAGACTGAGTTTATAATCAGGGGAAGTTACATTTCTGTAGACAATGGGGGGAGTCTACGTCACATGTAGTAGCTTTTGTAGTTGATGTGTTGTACTCTTTTTTCCTTAGCCCAAGCTTTTGTTTTACCCACGAGATTTTTGTTTGATTGGCAAGGTTTTTAGTGAGACAACAAGTTATGCATCATTCTTTAGATCATTGACACAAGGGGGAGTGTTTAAGAAGATTAATTCTCCATAATTCTCTATGTGTGTCTTGTCCTGATTAGATATAGATTAGATAGATATTACAAAATTTCTGATTTACAGGGACAGTTATTGTAATATATTATATCAGCCTATATATGGCATTTTATCAATGAAAATGGTTAGAGTTTCAGTCTACATAATTTTCTCCTACAACAAGATTCATATTTTAACTCTATTTTGTATTCAATATTTTCATTAATCAAGAAGACATGAGACTGCCGTTTTTATTTTCTAAAAAAAAAACGATGGCTTTGAATGTTAATTTGTAGACTGTTTGAGTATGTACGTGCTCTCTCTTAATTAAAGTGTACCGTATGAAATGTATTGGGCATGTCCTTTCTGAACGCCTAATTAAAATATTTTACAGGTGTTCATGAGATCAAAATCGACAATGTAACTCTCTTCTAAATAAATCCCCATTTCATAGCTAGTCTCTGAGCTGATTTGAGCTAGACCCAGCATTACTACGTACGTTAGTACATCAACAATGGACTATATGGGTATGTATACTATTATACTAAATATACTGGTCGGAGTAGATTATATAATTCTTCATGGGTTTCTTTGATCAGCAAGCAATGTAGGTTGTTCCTTTCACCAAACTGCATGAATACCAGCCGTGTGGAAATAAATTGCTATTCATTTGCACCATCGTTCAGTTTATATACGTTAGCGATCAGATTACTGCCCACACTTCAGAATGGGAAGCCATTTGTGATCCAGCATTCCAGCAGTAAGCTAATTCATACATCATGTAGTCATTTGAGTCAAAGTTGGTCGAGACATACAGGTCCTACCCATAAATCTGGAATTAACTCTCATGGGGGCAACGTCATGTTCATTTCAAGCCACAGAGCACGTCTCCGAGTAGAGCAGCTTAAGTCAAAGAAGAAAGAAAATGGTGCAGTAGTAGTGCCTGCTAGACTTGCCCTACTGGGACTGTATTATTACAAACATGTTCTTCTTCTCAGTTTGTTTTGACTACGGAAGATGTTTTCTGCAAAACCATAACTATGCTGAGCTGATATTACCTAACTGCAAAACCATGCATTTACTTCTTCTATATTCTCTCACACCTACAATATTCATCGAAGCTAATTCACACTGTCACTCTCAAATCTCCTATATATGGCCGGCCAAGCCTCTCACACATCTTGAGCATCTTGGCACTGCCCTACACAATTTTAAGTGAGTTTCTTCCTGGAGTTTTCTCAACTAATTTTCTGAGCTTATTAGCTAGCTGTATATACAATTTAAGTACTTAAAGAACTTCTGGAACTGTATACACAGCCGGATTCACTGATTAAGTTGGAGGAAGTTGAGCAGCAGCTGTCACAGTACTCAAGCGGCAACAGTTTAGTTCGCAAATCTAATTGGATCCTGTATGGAAATTAAACACACTGGGTCCGAATGTCCGATATAGGAAAGATAATGGGGTTTGAGAATGGGAGGCACTGCATTGGTCATTTCTATCAGTTTAGCTAGCTAGCTTCCACAAACAACTCCATCTATAGAATGTATCATTCATTACACTTTCTCAATTTAGATTTTATACTATTTTAAGGAATCATTCATAACAATCTATGTTGATAGAAGAGAGCAATTAACTTTTACAAATTACAGTCATCTTCATGTAAGTCTATATACAAGAAAATGGTGATCAAAATTGCTACAAAAACTAGATTCAACACGAACTGGCATGGGATGTAATTTACGTACACGTCTTTAATTTATCTTTGAACTTGACAATTCATCGGACCCAAAGAAAAGAACACTTGACAATTTTATGACTTAGGTCTTAAACTTTAGGGCATGTAATCTTCACAACCCAACAATACACAACTAGCTACGGTAATAATCTTCACATGGTACTCTTGATCGACCCCTAAGTGTCCTGCCGGCAACCTTAGACTTCCTTGAAGTACGTTGAAGAGGAAGAAAGTTTGTCTCCCAATTCTGTATTTCTCAGGCCAATCAAGGTACCTTTATCTCCAGCTAGGTCCTCTTATATTTGGAAAGAAAGAAAGAGAAAAAAAGGAAAAGGAAAAATGCATCACATACATACAGACTCAATGCCTCATGATCGGAAACATATCACAGAAAGATATATCGATCTCTTTTAATTTGCTATATTTTTCAACCACTCGGTGATGAATTGTTCCAAATCGCCTCCAGCTCTCTAGCAAAAGCCTTCTGTCTCCCAACAACAATGGTGATGTGATCTTTCTTCTCAATCACCTTAACGCGAGCACGAGGAACCCTAATTTGCACACTGTAGCTGCATTCGACAGGAATCAGCTCGTCGTCTCTGCCGTGAAACACATTCACGTCGCATTTTAGATGGTCTCGAACAATGTCTAAGTATGCGTCCATCTTGCCGGCGGTGCCACATATGATGTTGTGCAAAGTGTGCCATGCTGCGTTGTGCGTATGGCAGAAGAATCCTTCAAGCAAGAATGTTCTCATTCTGAAGAAAACAGAAATAGATGATGGTAAATACGATCAAAGTAATTTTTTTTCCTTCTCGATCTTTTCTGCATATGTATCAATAGGTAAAATTTGAATTCTGAGATTAAATGATCGATCTGCATGTCTCCATCTGTTTTCATTTAAGTTATGTAAGTAGTTGACCCATGTAGGGAAAAATTGTAAATTGACAGATTCACTTTTTAATCTTCCTTTTCCTGTACGTATTTCTCCTCGATTCCCCTCCCCCCCCCCCCCCCCCCCCCCCCCCCCCCCCCCCCCCCCCCCCACCCCACCCCACCCCCCTATTTATCTAGCTAGTTCTATAAGCTTAGTTAATTCATGTTTGTACTCATATAAAAAATGACCTTTACATAATTTTGTATTCCGAAAGTTCTCCAGACAAAGTATCCATACTCCATACATACAAAAATAAAGTTCCGAATCAACCACCAACTCAGAAATAAGATTTCTACACGTTATTGCCTTAAATTTAGGTGTTTGCAAGGTGCAAATCTAGAGAGAGTTGAGGATGATGTAGTAATGGTGGCACAACTAATACCATGACTCATTGACTGGTCTATACAACTACAACAACGAAAAAGAACCACAAGCCTGAGGTTAATGCCTGGTTGTAGATGGGTGGCTTGGGATTTCCCTAATGAATGGGGAAAATGGTCCACTAGTATAGTTTGCAAACTTGTAAAAAATTGATGGCAGATGAGAATTACATGATACGTGCTTGGAATAGGTCTTGGTGGGTGTGACTATTTATATTTCATTAGGTGGTGAACTAGCTAGGTACCTTGTAATTTGTTTTGTCGATCATTATAAAACTTGAAATGAATTAAGATAATTTACCTGTTTCTAGTCACAAGTTTGGTTAGAAACTCCACAAAACGGTGGTTCTTGCAAATAAGAAGGCACACCGTCCGTGAGATGTGCTCGTACCAACACGCTATTGATGCACCAAATGCAATCACCGGCCAAACACGCCTCGGCGCCACCATCCTCATCACATGTTGTGTTGCTGGTACTCCTTTTGGTACTGGGAAATACGGCTACAAGCACAAACAAAGAAAATACTAGATTCCATTAATACTTTGCTCCAAGCCGGCTAAAAAAATGTAACATGACTAAAGAATGCATTAGATTGTTTTAACGAAATAATTTTAATGAATTACGTACCGGAGCAAGTAATGTGAGTGATTTGATGGAGTTGGGGTGTTTAACGGCGAGGGCGAGGGCTAAAATGCAGCCTAAAGAATGAGCAACAATGTGGAAGGATTTGACTTTATGAGGTTCGAGCACGGACTGCTCAATCATTTCCAAGTGTTCTCTGAGGGTGTACATGGAGTCGGCTGGCTTCGGACTCCTTCCAAACCCCAAAAGATCAATAGCGAAAAGCCTATAATTTGATTTTGAGGCACTTGAAAAGTTGGGGAACAATGTCTCCGTCCAGAACGCCGACGACGAAATAAACCCATGAAGGAATAGCACGTCTTCTCGTGCATCATGATCTGGCATCATAGTAAGTATCCAAAGCATGAAAATGTTAATTCAAAAGAGAAAAAAAGGTAACCTGAACAGCACCTTATGAGTTATGACTGATATTTGACTGTGACACTAGTACTCTTCATTACACAAGAGTAGTTGGAACAAACAAGGCTAGCTCATTTACCTTTGGGTCCTTCAGCTCTAACAAAGAGAGTTTCTTTGCAAGAAGAGGTCCAAGAAGTACAGAATTTACAGTCGCAATCCGACCACCTCGGGATAGGGTGACATATTTGGCCTCCAATCTTTCCCTGAAGCATTTCAATAATGGTGGAGTTGACCGTGAACGAAGAACGAACCGTGGTACCTCTCTTGGTCTCTCTCATAGTCAGCTTGGATACCTCAGACAAGAGCGAAGGGCGTGTGTAGAGTGTGTCGGAGATCTCCTCAAGGTGTAGCTTGGTGGAGCTGAGGCACACGATCTTCGACTCGCCTTGCTCCGAGACCAGAATCTTGCCGCTATTTGTAATGACCTCGTTGGAAGATGAGCAGTAACAAGGCTTCCATTCGGCTTCAAAGAAAAAGTCTGCAACTTTGTAGAGAAAACAAAGCAGGAAATCGACGAGGTCGAGAATGGAGAAGACGACGAAGCTGATGGCCTCGTTTATAAGTCTCCCTGACAACGTCAAAACCGATCTAGTTTTTCCCATTACAGCCATATTCCACAAACCAAAAGCTCTAGGCAGAGAGACAGCGAGAGACAGAGAGAGGGGTAGCTACAATGTCATAGATATATGGAATCCGGTAGCACTGGTTTAATGAGTGTACGTGATTATCTCCTTCTTCACGTACTACTGCTCTCTCTTAATAAAGAAAGCGAGAGCAATACAAGGTAGGATGTGGTCAGGGAGTCATGGTTGCTAAGCTAAGCTAGATTTGTGTAAGTATGGATCTACAAAATGGGTGATGGATGCAAACATATGGGCAGAAAGTTGCTCACTCTGTTTCCCCAGCTCTCTGGCCACAGGCCCTATAAGCATGCTACGTATGAACGAAAGCGTGTGGGATTTTAAAGCGTGTGGGCGTGTCGATGATCTCTTAGAGGAGATTGTAGTGATGAATGAACTGTGAAAGAGATGGGGAGGGTTGACAGTGCAAGTTACCAACAGAGAAGGAGCAGAGTTAAATGTTATATTGATTGTTCATTAACATGGTTTGTTGGCAAAGAGGAAAAAGGGTAGGTGGTGGTTGAACGCCCAAATATGGAAACTAATTTCTGCTCGATCATCAAATATTTGGCTATACATATTTTTGTATGTAAGGACCTCTCCCATGCTTGGTCGCATTATTTGGTTAAGAAGTCCATACAATTTAATACAAGATTTCCATCTATGATCAGATTTTTTCTTGGATCCTTTCACAAAGTGGCAGTTTTCTTGCGAAACGAGAAGTTCTATTTGCGGGAAAACATATATGCATGTTTTTTTCTCATCCACTAGGTTACAACGCATACTTTGTAGCTCAAAGTTGCCGAACCTCATTGATGGAATTAATGATGGGGTTACATTTTAATTAGTTAAAAATTATTATTTTTAAAAATTATAACTTTTATGTCTTCTAACAAAGTAACTAAAGTTAAAGTTAAATATAGGTAAAACTATTTTGAGTAGCTATATTTAGCTTGGGAGGAGAGAAAAAATTATCAAAGTTATATTTTTTCAATGTATCTATTTAGCTATAGCTTTCACAGCTAAAACTGAAGTCAAATTTGGATAAATTATATTTAACTTTTTAGTTTAAAATAACTATAACTTTATAGTTTTACTGTTAGAGTTATTGAGGTTAAATGTCACACCCATGTTATATATTTTGATCGTTAACGATATGTTACATATATCTTTGAGGGAAGACTTCGTATTTGAACCCGTGCTACATATACATGATTTCTTGTATTGTATAACACCCTGAATAATGCGATTACGACTTACTTTTTGATGAATTAAATTTTGATGAAAATGAATGAAGATGGAGGTGCTCCCAAACCTCTAATAGTTATTGCAAGCAAGTCTATCTAGTAGGACACATAACTTATGTCCTTCTCGTAGAGACGACCTATATCTTCCACCAGTCCACCGTCATAATTAAGATCATAAAAACGATTCCAACAATTTTAGTAATTTGTATAAACTAAACGAATATGCATGCAGATGACTAATAATATAGATCGGTGGAAACAATATGTGCACATACGTTGTTTAATACGTAGAATTCAATTGAGAGGATCGGCTGAAACGTATCTATCAAATTTGTCCGATGAATCCCACAAGTAAATTAACCTGTATTTTGTGAATGTTACGAGTATATCCATGCAGGGCTGATTCGGGACACTATTTACATGCTTACATCCGACATATAGATCGAGGTGCTTCAATACAAATTGTAACGCTGGTTTGATTTGTTCATTTCATTGCTGTTATCGACATATTGAGTTAATTTATCTGACTAAAATCTAAGTGGAAAGGTTTTTGTGGTGTTAGGACTAGATCGATGGTTACCGTCACATGTGCTGTTACTAATTGATCATGTCCACAAGAAATGAGCTAACCACATTAAAGGGTACCAAATTTCAACGACAATACCCTTCCACAAAATTAATCTTGTTGACAAACAAATATATCACATATTATATCGCCTACAAACTCCAAAGTATCTCCTCTCATTGTCGTCCTTGCAAATGATTAGGATAGTTCTTAAATCTAAATCCCGGTCGTTCGGTGTGTAACTGTGATAGCTAATGAAAACAAGCTAAAGATTAAGCAAAGCCATGCACAAGCAGAGAGATAAACACGGTAACGATATTTTGGTGTATACTTTTGCCCTCTGTGCGTAGCGCATACATGATCGAACTAATTACCTTATTTAAACATACTTGTGGCCGGTACTAGAATAGAACATGCTCAATCAGGTCTGACGGCTGCCCGAATTACCGTACCGGCGTACGGAGTTTAATTGGAAGATACTCGTGAACTTTGATGTGTTGAGTCGTGTAGAACATGGTTTAGGCATAATGCATCCTGGGATATTAACTGTACGGAGTATTGCATGTCATAATTTATTTTGTTTAGAGAGTTTTAATTAGTTTGATTTGCTTGTCCTTTTTTTTTAAGAAAAGAAAAAACAAGCAATACATTTTCTCTTTTAACATTTTTTTTAACAAATTGATAAAGTAATTTGGGTTCACGACTAAAATTAATTATTATGATATAGTAATTTGACGTGCACAATCAAAATCAATTGACAATGATCAAAGTAGTCCAATTTTTATGAATCCACTAATTAACAAGCCTCATTATCACGTGTGACGACATCTCAAATTAAACACGTGGACAACTTATATGGATGACGGTAAGCACATGGAGGCGGTATAGCCCATTCGGCATCACAAACCCACTCTAATACCATGATAAAATAATATGAGATTCACAACCAAAACTAATTGGCACTGGATGGAAGTGACCCAAATCTATATAATCCTACTAACAATTAAGGTCCCTCATTTTCAATTTGAAATTGTTTCTCAATTCAAATACTCAACAAAATTAAGTCACAATAAATTCAATAATCTCATACAGATAACTTGCCATGATGGTACGCACATGATCTAGTTCTTGAAATTGTGTCTATATCTACCATTCAGCAAACCTTGACAGGTTCATCAAAGAGCTAACAAACCCAGTAACACCACTATCAATTATTGGGAATCAGAAAGGAAGGAAAGATCATAGTACAGGTATTAGGTAAATACGTACGTACGAAAGCAATATTCGCGCTTCAAGAGCTAGCCCAGCAAAATCCATGAAGCTTTGAACCCTCCATAGTCCATATAGACCAATTCCAAAATACTACGTCATGGGAATCTCTAACACATGCACCAGTACTCTGCTCTACTAGACCTGTTCAAAGTTTCACGACCAGCTTCTAGGACAGTACAAATATAAAAGATACTCCTATATATAACCCTCCTCTGCAGCTAGCTAGCTTGTTCCATTGCATGTGGTTGTTCTATAACAAATTTACAATGGAGATCCTCGAGTCCATTTCTCGGTCTATTCTCCTACTTACGATTTTCATTTCTCTGTCTTTTAATGCTCTGCCTTGTTTTACCCTTCACGTCCTTTGTGTTTGGGGACTCTCTAGTTGACGCAGGGAACTGGGAACAACGACTACATCTTCACGCTCTCGAAGGCCGACTCTCCTCCATATGGCATAGATTTTAAGGCCTCTGGTGGACGAGCCACCGGTAGGCTCACAAATGGCCGAACCATATCAGATATCATAGGTAATAATTCATACTGTTCGATCAATGCACTCTATTTAGTGTAACTATACACCCAGACCTACCACGACTTATTAATTCAATTAGGTTTAATAAAGAAATGGATGTAGTGGTATGAGCATATCTCATAAAGAACAAAACATAGATCAGATCATCAGAAGTACAAAACAAATAAAGATTGAAGATGATCAACAACCATAACTGATCTCATTTGTCTTAGGTAAAACATGTATATGAATTTCTTCGTTTTTCACAGAGGATATCAAATTGGTCTCCTATTCTTGAGCCTCTGCCCTAGGTTATCTTTCTTATTTTGAATTTTAAGTAAGATAAAAAGCTCCAGCCTTCTAAGCATTTGTTTACTTAGAATGACTTTCAACTGGAGTATTTTTACCAAACAAAAGGATGTTTTGATTTTCTCTCAAAAGTTTTAAAGGTTAAACAAAGATACATGTGAAAAAACTTTTCACTTTTACCTTGATACAAGGAAATTTTTTGTGAGATCAAAAGTAGTTTTATGTGAGCTTCAAGTTTCACTTCCTTGGCCCAGACTTAAGCCAGTTGTTCAAGGAAATACTTTAAGTAAACTATTTTTAAAGACTTGGTTGATATATTTTCGAGCTTCCTCTTTTGACCTTCTTCATAGTCTATATAAAGAGAAGCCTCTCTTAGCTCATGGTGTGCTTGAAAATTATATTGTCCATCTTTCTTGCAACTAAGTCTTAATGCTTATCTTCTCTTGTGCTTGTGTTTTATAAGCTATACTCATCAGATCATATCTTAGAGTCTTTATAAAACATCAATTTTGCATTACATTTACATTTTGCATGCCATGAGATTGGTTTGGTAGTGCAAGCATCAAGGAAGCATTTCAAAGGAGAATCAGTTGTGTTGTAACTGAGTTCTTAAGTGAAATCTCTTCTTCTTTCATTTGTAAAACTCTTAGTGACAAGATAGAGTATAGATCTTAGGCTAGTAAGTGTTACTAGATAGGATAATACCATGTCTTTGCTATTATCGGATCTATAAGTCTTGTAAGAAGTGGGTTTACGTATTGAAAAGATTTGGCCTTCAAGAGAAAAAGTCACGCAATTTTTATCCCTGGTTACCGGATTTTTGCGAGTAAAAAATATACTGGTCTTAGTTGTCTCATTTACTGACTACACCTTCTATTTTATACTTCGTTACATCTTCAACTCAAGATAGATTCACAATTATCTATCCCTGATAAAGATAATTAAACGAAAAGGTTATCAAGAGCATATTCATCCGCAGGATGCATGGTCTAGGATATAGATGCACAATTACTAGTTTTAGAAATTTTTCTGTTTTAGGATGGATAATTTCCACACCTAATTTCCCTATGTAAGATTCTTAATTTACTCATACATCAAATTAACTTTGGCGATGACAATTTAATTATCTGTTATAATTGCCGTGCTAATTTCATAATGATCGACCTAGTGGTGGATGTACAGACTTCATGTCAGAAATTTTCAAATCCATCTCCCTTCTTGATTTGTTGGTAATGAACGTTTGATACTATACGTTTCTTCATGTGCAACTCATCTTTCCTTTGTCGATCACAAGTGTTGGAGATTAGACTTGACAGTGAGTGTTGGCTACTTTAGAGTGCTTTGTTAACTTTCAACGCGTAACGTTTAATTTGAGGAATCGAGCTCTGCGTGATCTGATTGCTCAGGTCAAGAACTTGGGGCCAAGTCGTTTCCACCGCCTTATCTGGCCCCAAACACCCAAGCTAGCTCAATCATCAGAGGACTTAATTATGCTTCTGGCGCCTCCGGAATACTGGATAAAACCGGGAATTTGTTTGTAAGTATTCATGGAGTAATTTGCTTCACGCTAGCTATTTAATCTATCAACTTCACAGATTTAACATTTTAATTGATAGATTGGACGAGTTCCACTACGCGAGCAAGTAAACAATTTCGAGCAAAGCAGAAGTTACATGGTGAATGTAATGGGAGAAATAAGGACAAGACAGTTTCTAAAGAAGGCAGTATTCTCGCTCACGATTGGATCCAACGATGTTCTCAACTACGTCCAACCATGTGTACCATTTTTTGGTCATGACAAAGTCTCTTCTAACATGTTCCAGGACTTCATGGTCTCTAAGGGCATCTCTAATAGGAGGTCCTAAACTCTATAATTCTGGGGTACTAAAAAAAATTGGGTCCCAATGGTAGTTTTGTGAGTCCTAAATCCTATATTTATAAGACTTGGTCTCATCCCAAGTCTTATTTTGAGACTCCATATGAGACTTGGTTTTATAATTTTTGGCCGGGGCCACTTAGCAAAGGAGAGAGAAATTGGAGGGAGAAGACATGAGAAGAGACGAGAGTGGAGAGAAGATGCGGAAAAAGACGAAATTGGGGAGAAAAGACGCAAGTGGACAAAATTTAGTTTTTTTTTAAAAAATAATAAGATAATATTTATTTATCATGTACAAGAATAGTTTATAAATATAAATTATTATTAATTACAACACAAAATAAAAAAAAATCAAATATATTAAGTTAAGATTTTGACTTAAAACCCCTATCATTGGAGATGGTTGAAATGTTATATGAATAGTGTCTAAATGAAGTCTCAAAATAGGTATAAGACCCCATTATAAAACTTTATGATTGGAGATGCCCTAACTTGACTACTCAACTTAAGGTATATCACACTTCAACCTAAAAACCATCTCTTAAGCTTAACGAAGATTAATGTACAAAAGTGTTGATCTTAATTTTCTGTGCGTGAAGCGGCTGCACGAGTTGGGAGCTAGAAAGTTTATTGTGGTTGGGGTTGGATTGGATTGCATACCCTTCATTCGAGCCATAAATCTTTTACCAACGGGTAAATGTGTAAGTGAGGTGAATGATTTGATACAAGGATACAACCAGAAACTGAATGGGGTGTTGGATCAACTGAACCAGGAGTTAGGTCCTGAAGCCATCTTTGTGTATGCAAATTCCTATGACATATTTATAAAG
The DNA here is from genome assembly GCA_946800695.1 of Geum urbanum. Lineage (NCBI taxonomy): Eukaryota > Viridiplantae > Streptophyta > Magnoliopsida > Rosales > Rosaceae > Geum > Geum urbanum. The sequence goes on along the minus strand of OX327013.1, from coordinate 42,986,543 downwards.
ATCGTCGCCAATTATCATCAATATGGTAAAACGAGAGCTACCCTTTTGATCGTATTCATTACTGTGATGGTCTGTTACGTGCTATGTTTTGATGTTTTTCGATTTGTTTGGTGTACTATAGGGTTTGAGAATGCCAATGGACCGTGTTGTGGCAGATATATTCCGCCATTTGTTTGCTTTAAGGGACAGAACACGAGCTCTGCTCTATGTGATGATGGATCCAAGTATGTGTTTTGGGATGCTTATCATCCCACGGAAGCTGCTAATCATAGCTAAGAGGTTACGTATTTGATGGTGATGAAAGTATAAGCTCCCCTATTAATATCCGCAAGCTTTATAACTACAACTCCTAGTGAAAATATAATAATATATGCATGTAACGTGTTTATGTATCGTTCATATATCAATTAAACACTTTGGTATGTTCAAGGAAAAACCAAGCAAGAACAGAAATTGTACGGTCGAGGAAGATTGAGACTGTAACAAGAAGATATGGCATACAATAGAGAAGTCAACTCTATCAATTTACAATTTCTGACAGAGCTATTAACTCACAAGAGACGTCAACCCTCTGAGTTCTATAACGATGCATTTTAATTCGATTTCTTGGAAAGTGGTTTCTAAATATTATTATCACAGACGGAGTCAAATACAATAATTGGGAAAATAGAATACACAAATAACACAATGCTGAGCATGCAGCAGCTTCTCTTGTGTGGCTTCTAGCTGTAACATGTTGCTTCGCGATCTGTGAGGAAAGCCTGATCACCTTGCACCAGTTGCAGACTCTTCTCTCTTAGAGCAGCTGCACGGGCACCGGGCACCGGGTTGAGCAGCTCGAGCAGCTCCAAAATGGCGGGCTCTCATCTCTGGTAGCACCAGCAGCTCCGGAACAGACGTGCAACAGTAACCTCGAGCTCTGACGATCGCTCGTTGACCGGCGTCACGAGCAGCTGCACGAGTAGCTCTTGCTCTACCTCCTGCACGAGCTGTGTTGGCGGAGCCCACGCACGAGGGTGAAGCCAGCCGGTTCGTTTTTTATTTGTACCTGGAAATACACACGTGTAATACACGCGCCAGTAAATAGTTTAAAAAATTACCAGCCAATGGGGAGGTGCCACGTGTCAGGCCGGATGGATAAATATCCATAACGGTCAGATTGATTTGGACTGTCCGTTTCAAATTAAAATTTCTGATCGGACGGCTGAGATTCAAACGAAACGGCTATTTCTGAATTTTCTGCCATTTTACAAAATAAACCCTAAAAAATTACAAAAAAATCCCAAAAAATTTTAAAAAAAATTGCAAATAACACCATATAATTTTTCTATAAATACTACATCAATTTCATTCACATTTCACACAAATTTGTGCATAACAAATTTATCCTCTCCTTCCTCTTCTCCTTCATCCTCCTCTCATCCCTTTGTATTTTAGTTCCCAAAAAATGTCCAATTGGCTTGATTCCGAAGATTTGCAACTTTGTATTTCTTATTGTCGCATTAGTGTTTGCCCTATTACCGGCAACATGCAAAAGTCCGACAAATTGTGAGAAAAAGTCTATACCGATTATAAGGAAAATTGGGAAATTGCGCATGGTGAATCAATGCCGGAGCGTAGGACCCAAACCGCGGTTTCTTCTCGTTTTACAAAGTTGAGCCGAGTTTTAGAACTTGGGGTGCCGCTCTTGCATATGCACGAAGGAATGCACAATCCGGCTCAAATTTGCAAGATCAGGTAAGTGTTAATAATTTTGTCATAAATTATTTATTACATTTATTTTAATCAATGTTGACATCTCCATTTCTTAGATATTATTTTGACATATAAATTTTTTGCACCTTAGATAAGAAAAGCTCAATCATGGTACGTGGCACAAAAAAAGAAACTGTTTACCAAGTAATGTTGGGAAGTGATGAAGAACCATCCAAATTTTTGGGTCGTCGAACCTAGTATACCACCTCCTTCATATTCCAACTCTGGAACTACTCGTCATTTTACCTCAATGCCTCCCCCCGTCAACGTGGAGGATGATGAAGTCATTGCAACACCACAAAGCAATGAAGAAGAAGTGTACTCTAGTCCGGTTAGACCAATCGGAGTGAAGGCGGCCAAGGAAGCTAAAAAAAGGGGGAAAAGAGCCTCCTCATCTTCAAATGAGGTAAGAGATGAGGTTTTGAAAACCATGATGGAAAATCAAAGAATGCATCTCGCCGGGCAAAAAGAAAGTGATGCCACCGAGCTACCTTTATACCAAAAACAACTCGCCCTTAAGGAGAAGGACTACAAATTGAGGACCGAAACAGATGATTCAAGGATAATGGCAATGGATATGGATGCTATGACCCCAAAATCAAAGAGGTATTTTTCGAAGAAAAAAAATATTATCCTAAAGAAAATAGAGAAAGAGGAAAGAGATGGTAGCGATGAAGCATTTCCAAATTGTTATCGACCACTGTTTCAATAGTTTGGTATTTGTTTTCCATTATGAAATTATGTACTTTAAATTTCCAATAATTCTACGCTTTTATTGAAATTATGTACTTTAAATTTCCAAGTAATAAAAATACACTTTTTTTTATTCCATCAAAGCTCACGCACAGTACAATAAAACATAATGACTTAAAATCAAACACACATCACTCAACAAATAAAGCAAACATGTTACAAACCAGGTTAATTAAAATTCCACACACACATCATTTAAAGTCGTTCGCCGGTCTCTAGATACCAATTGTGCTTAACTAAGTCATTTTGCAACTCTCCATGGATGTACGCAGATTGGAGATCTACAACACGGTCGGCAAATCGTTGTTCATTTTTTTTATCCCTTCCAACAAGCTCAAAAGGAATATGATTACCTTGTTCATCCACTGGTCCATCATAAATATTGAAAGCAGTTGATGGGTTTTGTAGATCTTCTTTTTCCAACTCCTCGAACTCCTCCTCCACAAATTCTTCTTCGACAATCATGTTATGCATTATAATGCAAGCCAACATGATGCTCTTCAATGTCGATTACTGATGACACATCTCTACATCTTTGTGGTATGCCTCTTGTTTCTTGGCAAACAGTTTCTGTGGAAGCTCTTGGGGATTGGAGATTGTTTTCACAAACGAGGAGTACCTGGGATATATACCGTCAGCTAGATAGTAAGTATTGTGGTAAGTCATACCGTTGACTTTATAAGTTGCACTCGGACTGTTTCCGGCAAGGAGCGAATCAAATATGTCCGATTGGTGGAGCACGTTGATGTCATTTTGTGATCCTGGTACCCCAAAGAAACTGTGTCATATCCATGTGTCATATGAGGCCACCGCCTCTAAAATAATAGTTGGACGCTTCTTCCGGCCAGAGAAATGCCCTTGCCAAGCTGTGGGGCAGTTCTTCCATTCCCAGTGCATGCAGTCAATGCTTCCGATCATACCAGGAAATCCGCGATGCCTTGCTCTCTTTAGAAGTCGGGTTACGTCTGTGGCATTTGGAGCGCGGAGATAGAGGTCACCGTAAAGCTCGTATATATGCATACACCACTTCTTCATTCATTGTAGTGTTGTGGATTCACCCATCCTTGTTATTTCAGCACACTGTTCTGCGGCTGCACCGTACGCCAACATACGAAGAGCGCCAATCATCTTTTGTTGTGGAAGAAGTCCAACCAATCCGGTGGCGTCAGCTCTTTGGTGCCAAAATTGATCGTGGTTGCAGAGATCCGTCATTATACGGTTGAATAAATTCGTACTCATTCGATACCTTCGACGAAAGGTTTGTTCATTGAAGACGGGGCGTTCGATGAAGTAATCCTCCATCAGATTATGTCCCCTTGACTCCTTCGTTCTTTCTTCATTTGGTCGGCGGCGAGGTGGTTCATCATCGAACATTACATCGACCATGACAGCTTCGATGATGAAAGCATTAGCAATTTCGGCATTTCGCCGACGCTGCTGTCGCCTCCTCCGGAAAAAATTCTCAAAACTAAAAAGATTCATCTTATCGGAATGTAGAATATATAGTTGGAAATGTGTGAATGAACGATGAGTACAGATCAACAAATATATAGCCGAGTGTAGATATTCTGATTAGATATGATGATGACACGTGTCGGCTTTCAATTGGTCAGAAATCTCCGGGAATCTTATATAATTATTAGAGCCGATAACGATACGTGGACATGACACGTGTTGCCTCGTGATTGGTTGAAAATCTTATCGAAAATTTTGTACAATTATTTACCTGATAACCTTTTGTCGGCGTGACGTGTCAACTCGCCATTCGTCGGAAATCTTATCCAAAATCTTATTCAATTATTCATATAACAACGACACGTGTCGTTTATGGATTGGTTGAAAATGATTCAAAAAAAATTTAATAAAAAATTTAATTTATGAACAGTAATAGCACGTGCTAGTTTTTGGCACCGTTGCGCGAAAAACAGAAAATGCACATCCTATTCGATGAACAGTGACTGCTCCATCTCAAACAGTGTCTGCTCCTCCTCAAATAGCACGAGCAAGCTTGTTTTACCGGTGCGAATGCTCTTATAAAGAATGTAGAAACATCACAACAATATAACTTATACCACCATAATATATGCTCTTCTGTCAACTGCCATCATACGTATACATAAACTCCATAGGGATACCTCCAAAGAGGTTGCCGTGCTTCTTCCAGTGCCACTTGAGTTCATTTTTCCACTCTTTGTACCTATATATAGGAGGTATATCTTATAAATTGACAATACATGATCAACAAAACATCTAAAATTTAACTCCATATCTCATCACCTTCTTCCTTGCATGTCAATTGCCCACGTGTATTTGAGCTCTTCCGGCACAATAAACCACAACTGCAATGTATATATAAATAAATATATAAATGGTAGACATACATAATGAATGTATAAAGGATAATTATATATACATAATGAATATATAATTAACTTACCGACAATGCATTGTTCACACAGTCCTTCACACATTGTGACACAGATGACCACTCTCCCCATAGAACCGACACTCTGTTCCCCGTATTATACCCCTTACCATGCCGGCGTACTTCCGCGTATTCTTTTCCACTATCACGTCTCCATTTGAATTGTTCTATATGACCACGTTCCCATTGTCTTTGACCACCTTGTCAAGTAGCTTACCGCTGACCGTGCCTCTAGTTGTCTTTTTTCATTGCCTCTACTGTCGGTGTCGGCTAACAGAAGGGAAAAAAATTTCAACATAGCCACTTAAGCTGTATATGCTCTAATATTAATGAGTTTCAAATTAAATACTAAGTTTGGTAATATTTACCCAATTCAGACGTCGATGTATTTGATACCCTCGCACTATACAGAGGTGTATCAAACGGCACATAGAAGTATGCCTCTTCCGGGGTAGTGTAACCAATTTGTCCTGGAATGGGTACTCCTCGATCATCGAGCGCAAGTATGAATGGTATCGTATGGGGCATGAAGATGTGCGGCGATGGACCACCACGTGTCCCCGTAGAGGAACTATCTGAAGGACCTGCATTAGAGGCCGACGGCTGAGGCGAGGGAGTAAGTGTCGTTGGGCGGGAGATGGGAGGCATATGGACACCGGAATGTACGGGACCCATAAAGGCAGCCGGCTGCGGCGAGGGAGTAGCGCCATCGTTGAAGAGCGGCCTCGTGCAAGCGGTTTGGCGGACCCCTACATCTTGTTGTGGGTGCTGAAGCAGTTGAAGGTGCCGAGAGGTCATCAGGCCGCTATAAGTGTTACTTATAGAGGCGGACAAGGAGTTATCGCCGCTAGACCCGGTTCATTTGTTAGAACCCTTCGAACTCTTCTGACTTAACCAATTCATGATCCCTAATTATTTAAATCCTAATTAAATTAAACCATACATAAATCGCAAAATTTACAAAATTCACACATAAAGCACAATTCATACATAAATCAAAAAAATTACCCCACAAATTCGTACATAAATCACAAAATTCACAAATTCATACATAAATCACAAAATTCACAAAATTCATACATAAATCACATATTTCATATATTCACAAAAAAATCACATAATATTCCCTCAAAATAATCACATATTCCATATATCACAAATTTCATAAAATTCACAAATTCAATTAACCCAATCACAAATTTCATACACAAATTCAATAACCCAGTCACAAAATTCATGTACAAATTCAATTAACCCAATCTAATAACTTAATCACAAAATTCATAACCTCTAATTAAAACTCATACACATTCACATAATCTAACACATATCAAACTAAAATCCCTAAATAAAGCTAAAACCCTAAAATTTAGGGGGGGGGGAATGAGAGAGAGAGAGAGAGAGAGAGAGAGAGAACCTGTTTTGGAGAGATTGAGACCGATTAGAGGGGGTTTCTGGCGATTTCGGACGTCCCTTGAGGGATTCTGGGGGTTTGGAGCGTTTTGGGGGAGAGGATGAGAGTTTTTGAAGGAGGAGAGGCCAAACAGTGAGGTCTCGATTTTCGTGTTATAACAGTGAAGCATGGCCGACGACATTCATTAAGTCGTCAGCTAAGGCTTAGCCGATGACTTAATTAATGTCGTTGGTTATGCTTCACTTTTTTTTTACTTTGTCGACGACTTTTGTGCAAGTCGTCAGGTATAGTATGTAAAAAATTTAAAACACAGGCCTCTTCGGAAAAATTCACCTGTTTCGCAGTAACACCTATTTATCCAATAGTAAAACATAAATGAAGCAATCATGCACAAAAACATCCTGATGATCAAAGCATACATTTAATTAATTAACAAACATTCATGTTTAACTAAGGCTCATAATCAGAATCATCACTTGAGTCTGGATCAGTGTCAAAGTTAATTTCCAGTAATATATGCCGCTCCTCGTCACCGGAGTTTTCGTTGTCTTCGTTTGGATTAACATCAATAAGACTTACATATGCCCATAAAAATCGAACCACACTACCGGGTCTCACATTGTTTAGGCGAATTGTAGAGGATTCAGGAATACCAATTGCGTTCGGCTCTTGGTATGCAGTCACTTCTTCAATATCCGCGGTCTTACCAAGTGTAGCAGCATTGTATATGTTTCTAGGAACAACATGGTTGACTACTTTTCACGCCCCTTTGTGCACAAGATCATCTAGATAAAACACTTATTTTACCGATGTGGAAAAAATAAAAGGGTCATCCTCATACCAGCTTGTAGCAGTATTCACCGAAAAAAGACCGTATATATCGGTTCTTGTGTTCTCAAGGTTAGTATCAAACAATCTACACTTAAACAAGTACATGGTCATGCCCTCCCCATAAATTAGTTCAACCATTGAATGGAGAACACCGTAATAATCAATGTTATTCTACCCACCATGCACTATTACCCCAGAATTCTATGTTCTCTATCCGTTGTCTCTATGTTGACATATAAATTTCTTGTCATTGACCTTACACATCGGATACACTCTTGAAGTCATCGGTTTCATCGCCAAAAATCTCAATTCGTGTGACCAGTGTGGGTCACCATCACATTGTAAATGGTTCATCTGAAGATAAAAACAGCAACCCTTAACTCATAATGTTTACATTGATTTATAAATATATAGAAGTAAATCAATTTGAAAGACATACCCAGCAGCCAAAGTAGTTTGCAAACTCCCTATTGTGGTACTCAAGACCACCGGCAACCGCAAGACAATTTAGATGGATGTTTTTCCAGTATTGAACTTCTGGATAATTTATCAATACCCACTAGTAGGCAATGACTAGCTCATACGGTTCCAAATTGTACAACTTTGGCAGCTGTCTATATACTTCAACTTCATTCGAGAGGATAGAAAGATTGAACTGGGGTTCATCTACTGGCATATGTTGTGGAGGGTTCTCCAACGCTCCCAAATACATCTTGGTGTACATTACGCACTCGTGCGGCAATGATATCTTATACTTGAGCATATACACCGCTCTCATAAGGAAACACATTGTTGAGCAACCTAGTTGTTGGATCATTGGATGTACAGGCCCTCTTAGAAAATTGTCCATGATTATGCTGACCCGCTGATGATGTTTCACCGTGATAAATCCAACATATGTAGAAATTGCTGCGACACTGACATTGTGTACACGGGCAATAATGAATAATTGTATTCTCATTAGCATTACACTTCACATATTTCACAAATTTCCACATTCCAACGCCATATATTCGATCCCATTTTGGAAGGAAAATCCAACTCTTGTCCATCCTCAAAATTTCTACTGTATATACATAAATTAATATATACATGCACTAATTAAAAATTCAACATTATATCTATAAATCTTTTTAACATACAAATTAATTACATTAATTCTTCTATTCTTAATTACAAATTAACACACATACACACACATATATATGGATATATATATATATATATGAATGATTAACATATTTATATACATAATTTCATTGAATTCAACTCAAAATCAACTCAACTCAACTCAACTAAAAAATAACTTAAAATCAACATTAATCACCTGAACATCAACAATATCAGCACAAAATTAACAACTCAAATTAATTACATTAATTCTTCTATATATTCTTAATTAAAAATTAACACACATACATATTTATATATATATATCAACAATTCACTCAAAATCAACTAAACTTAACTAAAACACAACAATTAACTCAAAATCTTCACATTCATTCATATCTATATATACAACTAACATTAATCAACTCTAAATCAACAATATTAACACACATATATACATACATACCCATATGTATAGCGAGAGAGTATCACGAACTCTTTTTGGATAGCTTCCGACGACACTCATGATTTAAGAGCGTTTTGGGATTTTTTGGGCGATTTCTTTTTAAATGGTCGAGCTGCTGCCCAGATTTTTATAAAAGGAACTATAGCCGACGACTTAATTAAAGTCCTCGGCTATAGTATAGTCAAACTATACCCGACGATCTATAAAGTCTTCGGGTATAGTTGCACCACCATAGCCGACGACTTAGTGGGTGGTTGGTTATAGTTAATCACCATAGTTGATGACTTAGGGGGTGGTCGTCGACTATAGTATCATAGCCGACGACTACCACCGTCGTCGGGTATAGCTTTGACTATACTCGACGACTTAATTTTGATGTTGGCTAAAGTGCCCTATAGCTGACGACTTAAAAAGTCGTCGGCCTATTTTTTCAAAAGTCGTCGGTTATAGTACTTATTTTGGTAGTGCGAATTAAAATGATTTTGTTCATGTATGAATACTTTTAAACCTAACACAGCTATGTAATATATTTATATCTCCAACTCAATCTTTTAGTTCTACAATAAATATGACTCCAACTAAAAAATTATAAAAATATAAATTATTTGATGTGTTAAAGTGTCCCCAAGTGTCGAAAGAGTGTCACCATGTGTCTAAGAAGTGTCTAAATAGTAATATTTTGGGACACGTCATGTGACACTTTGAACACGGTGTCCCAAAGCGTCCCCAAGTGTCAGACACGCGACACAACACTAAAATGAAGTGTGATGCTACATAGATGGTAATGACTTGCCAAACATATGGGCCAAATCTGGTGCAATCTGCAAAACTGAGTTTTTGTTGGTTAATTTGTTACAGTTCGATTTAGTGGTAACGTCTTAATGTCTTACCAAAACATATGAGCCAAATCTGGTGCATTCTGCATAACTGGAGTTTTGTGGGTTAATTACTTAATTTACCTAATTACGCAACCAAATAATTGTTAAGAGTTCGATTAAGCTATTCAGGGGTAACGTCTTAGCAAGCATATGGGCCAAATGTCCACTTAGCCACATCAAACATGGTTGGGCTCCAATTATGCTACTGTTACCTTCTATTGAATCTATTATTCTAAGATGAATTCGAAATTTTAAGGAGAGTTCATTTTGCTTCAACACGGCCCACTACAGTTTGCACCACCAATGATGGCCATTAGTGTGGGACATTGGCCCAATAAAATTTACTGATTCTAGTCCCAATCACTCGCCACTCGGCAGTGTATTCTCTTGGCCCAAAATTCTGTGACCCTAAAATAACACCAGGCCTGTGAAAGTAGAATAAGAAACAAAAATAGCTCTGGCAAAATAGCCGAAATGCCTCATAAATTTAGCTGTAATTGTCAATTTATACCTTAAATTTTTAATTGTGAACTTTTACCTCTTTAACTTGGAAACATATATCGATTTGCACCCCATCCGTTAATTTTAACGGATTCCGTCCAAATGTGATAATGTGTCATGCACAGAATGGGTATAAATATATTTTTGTATATTTAAAATTTAATATTATTTATTTGATCAAAATTCATTAGTTATGAACCAATTTTTCAAAGTTATATATTTTATTACTAGGTTCAGTACTAAACCGGCCCAATATTAGCCAAGCTAGAACCTTACCGAAATATTCAGTTAAACCATATTGCCAGCCAAAACCGAAACTGAAATTCGGTTTAGCCGAAATTTCAGTTTTTCATTATTCAGCCCAATTCGATTGGAAATGGGCCTCAACTGAATTGTTGGGCCCAAACAATTTTTTCAGTTTTATTTTAACGAAATTACTATACAATCTCATTTTCAAAGCCCATTTGTTTCATTTCAACCTATAATAACTATAATTCTAGCCGTAAACAACCCAAATGCACAATCTGGGCTTAACGTCTATGAATCACAATCTAGGTAGAATCTGTAATAACTCAAAAAAATTTGTTTATTGATTACCATTTTACTTTGAGTTTTGTCCTTTTACATTAGTAGTGGATGACTTTCCAATACGGTGATCTTGATAAAAGGTGTAGTCTAAACAAATTTGGAGCAAGTATATTTATAACTATAATAAGAATTACAATTTTATCATTTTAACTAGAAGTATTAGATAAATCTGATACTAGCCCAATTAGATTAATTGGATTAATTGGGTTATTAGCTCAATTTTTCAGGCGAGCCCACTGCCCAATTAGAGAAAAAGGGGTAAACCTAATTAAGCTAAGGGTAAAGACCTCGTCCTCTTCTTCTTTTTTGAGATAAAAGAGAGTTTCATTCAAACTTCGAAATTGAAATAGTACATACATCACATGAATAACGTAACCCCCTCTGTAGGAATGGGGAGACAAAAGATGAGACAAATACTATTCTTTAAATACGATTAAGCTCAACATAATGTCGAGCTTACTACACCTTAATCAAGATACTAGAGTGAGGGGAAGAGAGACTAAAAGCACCAATGCATGCAGTTGTGGTATGTCATTTAATCACCTCAATACTAGATCCTAAAAAAGGAAATTGCAAACTAGAGAGAGGATAGGTTACTCCGTCTCCTTCCCCTTCCTTGAGTCCACCTGGGTCCTGAATTTGGATCTTAAATAGGTTGGAGAGCAAGCCACGCCCAACCCTGGCCGTTCTAATTGAAGGCCAGCCTAATAAGCTAGGTAAAATCCACTGACCAAAACGCTTTTTTTGCAGCACCTAAAAGCCCAATGGTCATTCCAGGCCTATAATCCCATCCAAACATAGCAAACGGCCCAGGTCTATGAGTTATGGACATGGAACACTCCTCGGCGTGACGCCATCACCCGACAATCACTTCTCCCGAAATCACAATACTCCATACGAACTAGGGATCGCTCAAAATCGTGCAAATTCGACCACAAGGAAGAAGCAGTTGAAAGAAACGCACCCATCGCAACCAGCTTCTTCTCCGCGCCACCCTACTTTGGCCGACCACTTCCTCGTCATCATGGTGACTCGCCATCACTTGAAATTTCTTGAGACGGGCACGAGCAGGCCGCAACCCTCGCTCGGCAATGCCAGCAACATCTCCTTGTCTCAGCAAATGCCACCACCATCCAACCTCCTTGCGATTTGGATTGTCGAGATTTCCTTGGGTAGGAATCGGAGAGATGACGCCCACATGAGGTGTCCTAGTGACAACTTTGAGAGAACTCCATGCTGAATTGAGGCCGCGAAGGGGTCGAGAAAACACCGTCGCCAACGCCAGACGGCTAGAGTTTAGGAGAGACATTTTTTTTCTTTCTATTATGTTACTTACTTAGAGCTCGTCCTCTTGGGGATTAAGGAGAAAAAGAAAAAGGAAAAAAAGAATAGGAGAAGTTGAACGAGAGAGAGATTAAAGAGAGTTGGCGGTGCAAGATTGGGGAAATTGGAGAGCCGTATATCTCTTCTCCTTCTTCCTCATTTCTTTTCACCTGGGTCTGAGGTTTTTGACGCTGAGTGTGAGACTGAGCAGCCGCGGAGGAGCGTTGTCGGTGAGTGGCGACAACTTCATTGCGGGTTGATTGAATGCCCGATTAGTAAGAGTTTTACCCTAGAAATTTATTGTTTATTTGGTTGATAATTGGAATCGATTAAAAGAGATTATCTTGTCATGTTATAGTTAGGGTATTTGGTACTGTGAAGCTTGGGTTTTGACTTAAATTTTTGGTAGAGTTGGTGTCCCAGGCTAAAGGATAATTCATTTGTTAGCCAAGGTGATTGCGAGTTGATGATTCACAGTATAAGTTTAGTTGTTTATATAGGCCTGGCAATTGGGCGAGTTAATAAATGACCCGCTAGTTACCACCCGATAACGACCCATTAAAACCCGCCCATTAACTAATCGGGCTATTAATGGGTGACCCGATAACAACCCGTTATCAAAACGGGCGGTTTCGGGTGAACCCGTTAGCCCAATAACAACCCGATAAGAATTCATAAAACCTAAGTATTTCAGAAAACCAAAACAACCCGCCCACATCTGTCTCGACTCTCGACGCCGCCGCTAGAGCCCTCGACCACTGACGGCTCCGACGAGAAGTTCATCAATCGAAGGAACAGGTAAAAGGAGCAATGAATCAATCGAAGCACAGAAGTCCAAGAACTTAGTTTTCATTGATTGCAAGTTCTGGGTTTCGTTGGTTTGTTCCCGATTTTCATAGATCCGGTAGATTTGTTGTTTAAGCTTTCTTCTCTGCTGTGAGTGCTGTCAAGTCAAGATTTCTCTTTGTTTTTTATATTGATTACTCTGTTAAACTTCAAAGCAACTTTTGGTATCACACAAAGAACTAAAAATGGGGAATCTGGTTATTCTGATGCAATTGTTGGTGGGTAAATGGCAACTCAATATCCAAATCTTTAATCTCTCAACCTTCTCTCTGTTTCTATCTTCTGGAATTATGGGTGAGCAACTAAGCATCAAAGCAGACGAAATAAAGCATCTCAAATCAGTTCTTACTCTCTCAACCTGGTTCGAAAGCTTACCGGCTTCTAGATCCAACAAAATGCAAAATCATAGTAAGCAGGGATGTGATTTTTGATGAACACAAGAGCTGGAAGTGGAACAATTCGGATATAGAAACTCATAAAAAACCAGGAACGTTTTCACTTAGCTCCGGTGAGTTTGGAAACAATGGAGTTAGGGAGAGTGAAGCCACCGAAGAAACAGAGGAAAACAGAGAAGATGATGACAATACTGTTGAAGAAGATGTTCCTGATGAAACCGAAAAGTTGGAACAAGAGCAATCTCAGCAATCTCAGCAGGTGTTAAGAAGATCAACAAGACAAGGCACAAAATCGAGCTACCTAAACGATTATGTCCTATTAGCAGAGATCGGTTGTGAACATCTCTTGTTAGTAATTAATGAAGAACCATGGGATTTTAAAGAGGCAAACAAGTTGAAAGAATGGAGAGATGCTTGTGAAGAAGAAATCCTGTCAATAACAAAGAACAAAACATGGAGTCTAGTTGATCTTCCCGTCGGAGGCAAACCGATCGGATTGAAGTGGGTTTTTAAGATAAAACGCAACGCTGATGGTAGCATAAATAAGTACAAAGCAAGGCTTGTGGCAAAGGGCTATGTACAAAGGCACGGTGTAGACTTTGATGAGGTATTTGCTCAGGTAGCTCGTATTGAAACAATCTGATTCATTATTGCTTTAGCGGCTTCAAACGGTTGGGAGGTGCATCATCTAGACGTAAAAACTGCGTTTCTCCATGGAGAATTGAAGGAAGATGTTTATGTTACCCAGCTGGAAGGATTTGTAACCAAAGGAAGTGAAAAGAAGGTCTATAAACTACACAAGGCTCTCTATGGACTAAGACAAGCACCTCGGGCATGGAACACTAAGTTAAATAAAATTCTGAGAGAATTAAACTTTGTAAAGTGTTCCAAAGAACCCTCGTTATACAGAAAACAAGAGGAGGAGCATCTTCTTGTTGTGGAAGTTTATGTGGATGATTTGCTTGTCACAGGTTCTAGCTTGGATCTAATACTTGACTTCAAGAAAGGTATGTCAGGAAAATTTGAAATGAGTGATCTTGGTAAGCTCACCTACTATCTTGGCATAGAAGTTCTTCAAGAAAGGGATGGGATCGTGTTGAGGCAAGAGAGATATGCAAAGAAAATTCTAGAAGAAGCTGGAATGAGTGAGTGCAATGTGGTCCACATACCAATGGATTCTGGTTTGAAGCTTTCTAAAGCACAAGATGAGAAGCGCATCAACGAACTTGATTACAGAAGAAATATTGGATGCCTTAGATACTTACTTCATACTCGGCTAGATCTTTCTTTTTGTGTTGGCGTGTTGAGTAGATATATGCAAGAGCCAAGGGAATCACATGGAGCTGCGTTGAAACAAATCTTAAGGTACCTTCAAGGAACGCTCTCTCATGGTCTTTACTTTAAGCAAGGAATCAAATCAGGATTGGTAGGCTATAGTGATAGCAGTCATAATGTGGATATGGATGATGGAAAGAGTACAACAGGTCACATCTTCTATCTTAATGAGTGTCCTATCACATGGTGTTCACAAAAGCAAGAAGTTGTGGCATTATCTTCTTGTGAAGCTGAGTTCATGGCAGCCACTGAGGTAGCTAAACAAGCCATTTGGCTTCAAGAATTTTTTGCTGAGGTCTTTGGAACAAAATGTGAAAAGGTGACAATTCGAGTTGACAATAAATCCGCAATCGCACTTACTAAAAATTCAGTATTCCACGGGCGAAGTAAAC
This sequence comes from Geum urbanum, assembly GCA_946800695.1. Lineage (NCBI taxonomy): Eukaryota > Viridiplantae > Streptophyta > Magnoliopsida > Rosales > Rosaceae > Geum > Geum urbanum. The sequence continues at coordinate 42,971,528 of OX327013.1, read as the reverse complement.
ACATTCATCAAATGTATCATTTCATACGTGAATGTGTTGAGAATGATCAAGTTGAGGTAGAACATGTTCCCGGTAATAAACAAAAGGCTGATATCTTAACCAAGGCACTTGGAAGAATCAAGTTCAAAGAGATGAGGGATCTCATTGGAGTTCAAGGTTTGCCAAAGGAGGTTTTCAAGCTTAAGGGGGAGAATGTTGGAATAAGCTTGAAGATAGCTTAAGTTAGAAGTTATCCTAATCCTACCGAGTTATGGTTATCAAAAAGATTAGGATTAAGTTAGTATATTTAGGAGTTGTCTAAATATATGTTTCCTACTAGAATTAGGATTAATCTTTCTATATAAAGAGTTGCCAAGTTGTGGTAAACCTTAAGAGATTTGAGAGAGAGATTAAGGAGCTTAGTTTTGAGTCAGTTTCTAAAGCTAATAAAAGAAGTGCTTTTATATTCTTGATCTAAGTATTCAAATTTCTAGAATAAAGCTTCTCAAATCAGTTCTTGAATTGGACTGTTTTTATGACCAAAATGAAGACAATGTAGATAATATAGAATTAATATAAAATTAATTAGATAATCTGTATTCATAGTTGTGGTTTAGTATTTCAGTAGTTGAGATAATAGTTGAGATAATCAAAAAGGTTTTAAAAAAAATAAAAATAAAAAAATGAGGCAATAAAATGACTTTTTATTTTATTTTATAAAAAAGACTTAACGGGTTTTATCGGGCCCCAATGGGTAACCCGTTATCTTATCGGGCTAACCCGATATAACCCGTTAAGCTTAACAGGCTATATCGGGTTGAATCCGTTAATGACCCGCCCACTAATGACCCGCCCGAACCCGCCCGTTTGCCAGACCTATGTTTATAAATGGGGTGGTTGATGATGGTTCCCGTATGAACTCACAGTTTTTTTTGGGAATTAGTTAATCTAAAGGCTTAGTTAAAGCAAAAAGAAAAAGAAAAGAAAAGAGAAGTGACTTGGAGATTGAGTTAAGAGGCACTGAATTAATTAAGTTTTGCAATAGATATGGGACAACGTAATGTTTGCGTTGCTAAGCAAAATTTGTGATTGCTTAGGTGTTTGACAAAACAATTTTGTTAGGTGTGTTGGTTGTTTGAATTAGTAGAGTGGGAAGACGCAACTTGACTTGATGTGAGTAATTCTCACACTTTGTTGAGTGAATGAAATTCATTGTGTTGATGTTGAATATTCTAGTTCTTTTAAAATCGTTTCCTTTTAAATTAACTGTTTTAAATATATAAACTTGATCGACTACAGTTTATGGGTAAGTGAAAACTAGTTTTTTTTTTATGATTTAAAATTTGTGACCATGTCTTGATGAGTGTGAGATGAAGTTGTTATGTTGGTTTGTGATGGTTCACTCTTAGTGCACTGTGAATTGTTTGTAATTACAAATGTTTGGACCTTCGTGGTTGGATCTTCGTGACCGTAGTGTAAAAATTAGAGCTCTAGTCTGTCTACATATTTGTGTGGTTACTTTGGTACATGTATCCATTATGTGTTGTGAAGTGGAAACAAGTTGATTATGTGTTCATTCTTGTTGCAGGAGCATCCAAGAATCCTATATTAATTTAAGAGTTACAAATTGCTTAATATTCTGTGAGTCTTTTTAGTTTCTTGCCAGGTTTATTATTAGTTACTATTATTATTAGGAATGTATTAACTTAGTATAAATCTAAGGATGAGAGCCTTGTAGGCAGTTCATGTTTACATATAATCAGTTTATAAAGAGTTTTCCTGGGATTTCTAGCTCAAGAACTCAAATATATCGCTCCTTCTTTTAATCTACAACAAGTTTCTCTATCTTTTCTGGTTTGTACCATCTCCCTCTAGTTTAAACTCAACTTTCAACCCCAAAACAAAAACCTTAAGCTTCTGCCTTGCATCAATTCTTTTATCAACATTGTGATATGTAAATGATATATTTGTGTGATGGAGTTCATGAAAAAGTATATTGTAAGATTGTATATATTTATGTTCTCATTGCAGTTGAAACGATTTTTATATTTACATATTTATTCTTATAGTTGATTACTCATACGAGCTTTTAAAGCTTACCCGATTTGTTTATGTTAACTCAGTGCACCAACAGATGATGTATGTGACGACCCGGAACAGAATCAGTAGTGTAATCGGCTTAATCCACGAGTTAGCGCGTAATCACCGTTTTCCGTAAATTGATTGATTTGTCAGTTTTGATCACGACTTAAATATTGGCCGAAAATTTGAGTTGAGTCTCTTCTCGAGAGTTGTTATACGCGTGATTTCGAGTTCGTGGGCGGTTCCGGATAATTATTTTGATAACCGAGGAATATCTTATGAATATTTGAAATCACGGAATCTCGTCGTGTTTATCCGTTCGATTTGAGTTATCCGAAACGTGGATGTGATTCGTTTTGGACCGTCGATCGTATCGAGCTGCGTGTATAAATATCGAACTAGTCGAAAAAATTTCGAAAAATCACTGTTTGGAAGTTTGACCGTCGTTTGACCAAAAATTGACCGTTGACTTTCGGTGACCGGAGCTCCACCTTGGGTTGCGAACTGCCACCGTCCGACCCTGATTTTCCGGCCACGAAATTGGTATGGTTAGAATCCTCTTTTGATTTCCTATGGTTTAGAACTTGGATTTGGGTGATTTGATGAAGTTACGAGGGAGAACGAACTCGGTGAAGTTCATGGATTTTGCCGGATTTGGGTGGCCGGCTCCGACCACTTTTGGGGTGGGTGTTTAGGGGGAAAGGTTCCCCTCATCCTTGTGAAGCTTTTGGGTGAAGGAATTGTGATTTGGTTGAGGTTTGAAGCTCGCCGGAATCTCATCGGAATCCATGGATTCTGTGAGTTTCGAGCTCAATTTTGGCCGATGGGCTTATAATTGGGTCTCGGTGTAGAAGAGAAATGTGTTGGGCTTGAGGAGGACTTGTAATCTGGAAATTTTGGCCGGGATCTGCCGCCAGTGGCGGCGGTCAACGGTGGCGCTCCGGCGAGGGAGTTGACTTTTTGGAATTTGATAAGTTTTATGTCATTTTACTCGTTTTCGCGCTCCGAACGCAGTTGTGAGGTTTTCGAGATGATTTGAGTGCCGGATTTTTAGTTGAGGGTTTGTGTGGAGATTTCGGGAGTTTACGTCGATTATTTTGTATCGAGTTATATGTTTCCAGAAATGGTTGGTTTCCGAGGTGTCGTACAGAGTAGTGAATTGTGATTTTGATCAGTTATATTTTGTGATTATTCAGGAGATCGAGATCGTACTTTGGGCGAGGGATCTTTCGCCGGATCTCGGGATTAGCGCGTTTGCGCGCTGTGCTTGTCTGTGAGTGGACCTTTCTTTTCACTGATCGATTGTGAGTCTTTATATTACATTTTACAAGCATGAGCATACGTTTTTGATTATGACTTATACGAGCATGTGCTTTACGATTATGCATTTACATTATGCTTTATAAGTATGCATGAAACTATTTATGATTTGATTTACACAGAGTATAGTCTTAGTATATGTGGTTGTATCGATACACTTGCATCCCGGCTGATCCCCGAGGATGTCTACCAGGGGGAACTGTACCTTGTGCTGATGTATTTCCGGGTGGGTACAAATTTCTGTTCCTTGTGCCGATGTATTTCCGGGTGGGAACAGATACCCTGACCTGTGGTATTTCTGGCTAGAATCACGTGTGGGTCTGGGATCCCGTGATTCGGACTGTACTAGCACGGATGTGTCCATGAGTGACCCCGTGAGATTTTTCTATGCATGCTCTGTACGCTGAAGGAGTTTGGGTTCACCTCGTGTACTATATCATATTCATTCATTTTGACTCGCATATGTTTTTATAACATATATTATTCGGCGAAAGACATTTATTTTAGTCCACTCACTCTAACGGTTTATATGTCTTTCCCCTGGGCTTTTCGGTTTCCGTGCCCAGTTTGCAGTTCGGATTCTGGTGTCTCATGTCGCGGTCGGAGGATAGTTATTCGAGCTACCTTTCTTTTCCAGTAAGTTTCTTGTTTTGCCTACTGTTGTACATTTTGTATATATACACTAGAGGTCGCTCTGATACGATACTGATACATGTTTTATGTGGTTTTTCTCGGATTTTCTATATTATACAGTTATGTTTACTGTTTATTGCTAGTGTTATGATATTGAGAAATCCGGATAGGATTGGTGCCCACGGTTTGGCTTTTGTGGCATAGGATGAAATGTTATTTTCTGGGTGCAGGTAAAGGCAATTCAGCGTTAGTAACGTTACTCTGCCGAAATTTTTGTGGTTTTTGTTGGTTCGTGTTTTCAGAAGGGGTTTGATTCCGGTTTAGGAAACTAAATCGGGGTTGGGTCCTTTCAATGTAGGAGTTAATCCTGTAAGTTGTGTGTTCACATTACAATTGGGAGTTGAGACTTCACACGATTGACTAGGTGAGAATCAAGTGATGATTTCTTTGAGTGATTTTAGACTTCCACTATGTGTCATTCTCTTTATGAGCATTTATTGCTTAGTTGACATTTGACTTAACAATTTATTGGACATATGTAATAAGAGATTTGAAATTTCAAATCTCATATTTTTACATTGAGGAATTGTAGTTGGTTATTCTTTGTTTTTTTTTAAAAAAATTTGACCAGGTGATTTTACTTATTCATGTCCTAAGATTTGGTTTATTTATGTTATTTAAAAACTAAAAAATCGGGGCATGACACTATCAATTTCAAAATCTAAACTCTAAAGTCACCTAAAGCACAATCAAATAAATCAATGAATGAAAAATCTAAGTTCAAAATCTTGAACAACAGTTAATGATATGCAAATCTAAATACAAATCAAGTCCAATACAAGTATGGGAGTTCTTAATTAAAGTCTCATACAAATCTGAATACACATAAAGTCCAAATACAAGTCTGATTCACAAATCTTAATTAAAGTCTCTCATACAAGTTTGATTCTCAAATGTACAACTTAACATGTCTTCCAACTATCTACTTGATACTTGAGGATGATAGACCACTCAAACTAATTCCAGCAGTTTCTGCATTAAGAAATATAAGAAATTAGTAACCATAATTTTAATTCATCTTAAAAATTAACAATTAGCATAAGTATATAACAAACACATATAACTCAAAATTAAACCTCTCTGCAATTCTTCAAGTTCCTTATAAAGCAAGAGCTCCTCTTTTGTTGGTTCCTTGTAGAAATTTGGTTGTGTAGCCCTCAACCAATCACTTGAGAATACCAAACACTCAACTATTTAGGGTGTTAGTGAGTTTCTATAAGGATCCACAACTCTTTTTCCCAAGCTGAATGCATTCTCACTTGCAACTATTGAGCAAGGAATAGCAAAAATATCCTTTGCAAGCTTGGAAGTATTGGATAAACATTCTAATTCTGCCTCCACCATTATGCAATGTCAAATCCAGGAGAATTAGGATTGACATACTTATCAGATAGATATTTATCCACCTCATTTGATCTCATTTCTTTTTGTTCCTATAATCTATCTTTTGCAATTGTTGCAAGAATTTAAGCTTGTGTCCCAGGAATCCCTTCAAATTCAACACCATCCATCAATTGGTCCTCGTCTGCCTGCAAACTAGAAGGATCAGCAGCCTTATATTCATCATACATCATCATCAAAATGATTTTCAACTCATATGTGATCGACACCCCCTTCTCATTGACTGGTGCAGCCTTAACCATTGCGAAAGCAATCTTTTGATATTGCAGCTTCCACCATGGGTCTAGAACATTCGCTATAACAACTATCTTGTTCAATTTATCAAATGTACCCCAATACTTCTCAAAGTTCAACTTCATACTAGCAACACACTTCTGCAAAATAGGGTCTGATGTGTCCTTAATCTTCACATCTATTTATGTTTGCAGCCCAATAAGCTTGACAAACATGATGTGTGAAGTGACAGTTTTCCAAGCACTCAACTTTAAAGTTGCCTCATAAAACTTGCCCCAAAAACATGGACAAACACTTCTGCATTCCTCCAATCCTCTTCTTTTGGAGGCCCTACTCTACCTTCAAAATACTTTTTATACTGGTCATCATTCTCAGTCATCCTATCAAACACTTTTTCATACTTCAAGGCTACATCCAAAATGAAGTATGTGTTGTTCCATCTTGTAATGACATCAAGAGGAACATTGGCTGTTTTACTCAAGTTCTCAAGCACAGAAAAGTCTCAAAACTTATCTAGCCTACTTGAAGAAGACCTAATAAACTTCACACAATGTCAAATTGCCTCTACCCCATCTTGTAGCCCTTCGATTCCTTCCTTCACAACTAAATTAATTATGTGACAAGCCCATCGGAGATGCATATAGGCTCCATCAAAGCTTAAAGTGTTTTGCTATCTAAGTCTCTTCCTCATGTACTCAACAACGGAGTCATTGGTTGAAGAATTATCCACAGTTATAGTGAATCCATGATTGATACCCCACTGACATAAACATACCTCCAACAACCTCCCAATGTTATCCCCTTTGTGGTTGATTATTAAAATAAAATTTATAATCTTTTTGAGAAAGATCCAATCACTGTCCAGAAAATGGGCAGTGACAACCATGTAGTCAACATTTTGGATACTTGTCCAAGTATTTGTTGTTATACTAACTCTGGTTGCATGGGCATAAAATTGACTCATAAGATTTGGTTTTTCTAATTGGTACAACTCCCAAACCCCTCTAGCAACAGCCTTCATATTCATCCTCTGTCACTCAGGCTGCAACTCTTCAACAAACGCTCTATAACCCTTCTCATTCAATATGTGAGAATGAAAGTTCATCGATAAGAATCATTCTAACACATGCAAGATCGCATCTCCCTCTATTAAACTTATGAAAACCCACAACCCCACTAACATTATTTTTATTGAGTGTAGTTTGGCCATTTTCTATTTTTTTCTTCAAACAAACGGCTAGGTTTACACTTCCTCCCATGTGAACACAAAGAAGAGGTACCATTGACATTGCTAATAGTAGGGACCGTAGCCTTACAATGATTATATTTTGCCCATTCTTAATCTATGGATCCATCAGGTTTTGTTGGTCTAGTATAATGGTCCCAAATTGCACTCCTACCAGATTTTTTTGGTTGAGAATCATTATGACCAACTTGTATGGTTCTTTTTGTCTTAGAAAGTCTAGTGTTATTGGGAACATAAGCAAATGTCTAAGCAACAGAGGCTGAGGTGGGTGTTTGAGGCTCACTGTTTGTGAAAGGACCCAACCCTGATTTAGTTTCCTAAACCGGAATCAAACCCCTTCTGAAAACACGAACTTGCAAAAACTATAGAAACTTTGGAAGAGTTTCACTATATCGTGGAATTACCATTAACCTGTATCCGAAAACACACTTCATCCTATGCCACAAAAGCCAAACCGTGGGTACCAATCCCATCCGGATTTCTCAATATCATAACAATAATGTAAAGTAATAAGCAAAACTATACTTTACAGAAATCCGGGAAAAATCATATGAAAGTATAACATTAGAGTAATCAGAGCGACCTCTAGTGTATATATACATAAATATACAACAGTAGGCTAAACAAGAAACTTACTGAAAAAGAAAGGTACCTCGAACACTAAGCTTCCGACTGCGACGTGTGACACCAGAATTCGAACTGCAAACTGGGCACGGAAACCGAAAAGCCCAGGGAAAAGGCAAATAAAATCGTTAGAGTGAGTGGACGAAAATAATCATATGCCTTTCATCATTTATATAACATAAAAACAATGCGAGTTCTTATAATAAATGGAGGTGTCAGGCGAATCTCTCGAGCCTGACGGTCAGGCGAATCTCTCAAACCCAACGGTGATAAACTAGGCGAATCTCTCAAGCCTAGTGGGCACATCAGGGGAATCTCTCAACCCTGGAACTGGATTATCGGTGATCAGCCGAGTAGCCAATGCATTGATGCTAAGTAAATGCCATCATCATATAAAACATAAAACAATACCTCCAAAAACAATAAATAATCTCAATACTGTACTGGAAATAAATACTGAAATCAAGAACTCGCTACGACAGTGTAAATAAATGTCCACTCACAGATAGCACAGCGCGCAAACGCGCTAATCACGAGATCCGGCGGAAGATCCCTTACCCAACGTACGATCTCGATCCCCAACGATTTGGTCTGAAGTGGCTGGAAACGGAAAATTGATCAGTGGTCAAACGGTGGTGCGGTGCTCCTCCGGTCAAGGTCAATTTATGGTCAAACGACGGTCAAACTTCCCAAAACAGTGATTTTCGATAATTTACGACTATTCCGATATTTATACTCGCGGCTCGATATGATCGACGATCCAAATTGAATCACACCCATGATTCGGATAACTCAAACTCAAACGGATAAACACGACGAAATCACGCGATTTCAAATATTCATAACATATTGCTCGGTTATCGAAACAATTATCCAAAACAGCCTACGAACTCGAAATCACGCATACTACAATTCTCGTGAAGAGACTCAACTCAAATTCTCGCCCGGTAATTAAGTCGTGAACCAAACCGCCAATTTAATTAATTATGATAAATCTCGATTACTCACAAAACTCGTGGATTAAGCCAGTTACTATACCAATTCTATTTCGGGTCGTCACAAATCTACCCCCCTTAGAAAAATTTTGACCTCGAAATTTACGTACATGCTAGGTGAACAGATGAGGATACTGCTCCCGCATACGCTGTTCGGTCTCCCAGGTGGCTTGCTTAACTGAATGATTCTGCCATAAGACCTTCACAAGTGGTATGACTCTATGCCTTAACTCCTGCTCACGCCGATCGAGAATATGTACTGGCTCCTCTACATATGCCAAATTTTCCCGGATAGGAAGCTGATGTGGTGCTAACACATGTGATGGATCTGGAATGTATTTCTGCAACATCGAGACATAAAAAACATCGTGTACTCGAGCCATCTCGGAAGGCAACTCTAACCTGTAAGCCACGGCACCAATCCTCTCGGTAATCTCGTACGGACCAATATATCGTGGTCGAAGCTTGCCACGCTTCCCGAAACGCACAACTCCCCTCCAAGGAGATAGTTTCAGGAAGACTCAATCGCCCACCTTGAACTCGAGACTCTTTCTTCTCACGTCAGCATAACTCTTCTGACGATCCTGGGCAATCTTCAATCTGTCTCGGATAATCTTAATATCCTCCATGGTGCTCTTCACCAGATCACGGCCAATAAGCCATCGCTCACCCACCTCACTCCAACACAATGGAGTGCGGCACTGCCTCCCGTATAGAGCCTCATAGGGTGCCATATCAATACTGGCCCAATAACTGTTGTTGTAAGCAAACTCAATCAAATTTAGTTGCTGGTCCCAATTTCCTCTAAACTGTAAAACACAAGACCGCAACATATCCTCGAGGGTCTGAATAGTCCGCTCAGACTGCCCATCAGTCTGAGGATGAAAAGCTGTACTGAAATACAATCTAGTCCCCAAGGCTCGCTGCAATGCCTGCCAGAACTCTGAAGTAAACTGACTGTCTCGGTCAGAAACAATGGATATAGGCACACCATGCAAACGAACGATCTCCGCCAAATACAGCTTTGCCAATCTGCTCACTGAAATCTGCCCTGGAAGTACAAGGAAATGAGCGGATTTCGTCAATCGGTCAACAATAACCCAAATACCAGTATTACCAGCCGAAGTACGCGGTAACTGATACACGAAAACCATGGTAATGTGCTCCCACTTCCAAACCGGAATCTCCAAGGGCTGTAGCTTTCCTGTAGGCTTCTGCCTCTCTGCTTTAACCTGCTGACAAATAAGACATCTGCTCACATATGCGGCAATCTCCCTCTTCATATTTCGCCACCAGTAATAAGCTCGGAGTGTACGAAACATCTTTGTACCACCGGGATGCATCGCATAAGCAGAACAATGAGTTTCATCTAAAATCTGTTTGTTCAAACCCTCGTCCCTGGGTACACATAATCTGCCTCTAAATAGCAATGTACCATCATCACTCAACCGAAACTCCGTTGGCACACCATTCCGAATCATGGTCTTCTTGTCCAACAGATAGGAATCCGCATCCTAAGCTTCTCGAACCTGATCAACCAATATCGGTCCAACCTGGAAGCTAGCCAACAAGGCTCCATCATCATCCCACTCTAACTCAGCTCTCGTAGCCTGTAACTTTGCTAACATGGAAATTCTGGCCACACACACATGAAACAATGAGGCTCCAGATTTTCGACTAAGTGCATCAACAACGACATTAGCCTTCCCTGGATGATACTCAAAGGTACAATCATAGTCATTGATCAACTCCATCCATCTGCGCTGCCTCATGTTCAAGTCTGGCTGCGTGCACAAATAGGTGAGACTCTTGTGATCTGTATATATCTTGCACTGAGCTCCGTACAGGTAGTGTCTCCAGCTCTTCAAAGCTAATACAATAGCAGCCAACTCCAAATCATGGGTAGGATAGTTGACTTCATGTGGTTTCAGCTGCCTGGAACCGTAAGCCACCACTCTGCCATGCTGCATCAAAACACAACCAAGTCCCAATTTTGATGCGTCGTTGTAAACCACAAACTCTCCACTGTCGTCAGGTAGAGTCAAAACCGGTGCAGTAGTCAACTTCTCCTTTAAGAGCAAGTAACTCTCCTCACAGGCATCGAACCACTCGAACCTGACACCTTTCTTCGTCAATTTGGTAAGTGGAGTGGCAATCCGTAAAAAATCCTGCACAAAGCGCTGATAATAACCTGCCAAACCCAAGAAACTCCTGATCTATGGTACGGTGGCAAGTCTACTCCAATTCAACACGGCTTCAATCTTTTCAGGATCCACGCTGACTCCCTCAACAGATATCACGTGACCCAAAAACTTCATGATATCTAACCAAAACTCACACTTGCTGAACTTCGCAAACAGTTGATTATCTCGCAAAGTCCGCGAAACAGCTCGCAAATGCTTCTTGTGCTAGCCCACTCTTTGAGTAAATCAGGATGTCGTCGATGAACACGATCACAAACTTGTCCAGAAACCGCCTGAACACCCGATTCATCAAGTCCATGAAAGCTGCGGGGGCATTGGTCAACCCAAACGACATAACCAAGAATTCATAATGCCCATATCGTGATCTGAGAGCTGTCCTAGTCACATCTGACTCTTTGATCTTCAACTGATGGTATCCAGACCTAAGATCAATCTTTGAAAAGACTGAAGCTCCCTTGAGATGATCAAACAAGTCATCAATCCGCGCAACGGATACTTGTTCTTCACAGTGACCTGGTTCAGTTTTCGGTAATCAATACACAACCGCATGGAACCATCATTCTTCCTTACAAATAGTACAGGAGCACCCCACGGCGATACACTGGGTCGTATGAAACCTTTCTCCAGCAACTCTTGAAGTTGAATATGTAGCTCCTTCAACTCCGCTGGCGCCATACGATAATGTTCCTGTGAAATGGGTCCAGTGCCTGGTAAAAGCTCAATGGTGAAATCGATTTCTTGAACTAGAGGATTACCCGGTAACTCCTCCGGAAACTCGGAAACAACCTCAATGTCACCAATGTCTGGTACAGTAGCCGTAGTATCCACAACATGAGCTAAATATGCAACACAACCCTTCTTCATCATCCGCTCGGCCTTCATCGCTGAAATCACACATGGCAATAAAGTATTCTTCTCACCGCGAAACAGTATCTCTGAAAAACCTGGACGTCGAAACACAACCTCCTTCTTGTGACAATCGAACATAGCCCACTGTGTCTCCAAGAAGTCCATACCAAAAATCACATCAAAGTCGACGATATCCAGCAATAACAAATCCGCAGCTAACCCATAACCTCCAACAAAGATCTCACAATCCCTATACACCCAACCAATACTCACAACCTCACCGGACGGATACAACACCCTCCATAACCCCGGAAGTGGAGATGCATGCATAGTAGCTAAAGATGACAATCTATATGATATGAATGAATGTGTAGCACCTGAATCTAGCAAAGTAAGTACTAGATAGCCAAAAACATGCAACGTACCGATAAGAACCTCCGGTGAAGCTCTGCCCTCACGCAATGACATGGCATGAACCCTGGCCTACCCGGCTGATCGTCCACGCTGAGGGTGACTCTGCTGTCCGCCCTGGCCAGAAGACTATACTGGTCGAGCTCCAGAAGTGGCACCTCGCTCTCCTCTTGAACTCTGAGCTGCCTGTCCACCAACACCAGCAGGCTGGAAACATTCCCTCGCATAGTGACCTTTCTGGCCACAACGATAGCAAGTGATAGGGCCTCGCTGACATGGACCAAAATGATGTCTGTTGCAGAGATTGCATAATGGATACTCCCTCGGTACAGCAAAAATGCCACTGGTATGTCAAGGATAGATGGATCCGCTAGAACCCCCACTGGACTGTGGTCTCTGTGGCCGATCCCTCCTCCATCTCTGTCTAACTGTACTACCCGGTGGTCTATATGGTCCACTGCCAGATGATGATGCCGATCCGGAAATGTCAGAACTCAGCCTCTTGGAAGGTCCCTGACTCGGTCCACCCTCCTTAAATCGTCGAGACTGAAATCTCATCTGTCTTTCCTTTTTGATATCCTCGCCTCGAAGTGCAGCACTCACGAACTCATCAAAGTTGTTCCGAGGCATCGTAGTCAATGTCCCCTTGATGTTCAGGTTCAAGCCCAACTCAAATTCGGCACTTGGCTTCCACTGTAACCACCATGTCACGAGCAAATCGGGATAAACGAGTAAATTTGTCCCGGTACTCAAGTACTGACATGCTGCCCTGTCTCAAGTTGGTGAACTCCTCATACTTCCGCTGCTGTGTAGCCTGGTTGAAATACCTCCGCATAAATAAATCCCTGAACAATGTCCACGGAGTATCAACCAGAACTCTATCGGTGCTAACCCACCAGAAGTATGCATCTGACTCAAGTAAACCAACTGCTGTCACTGTCATCTGCTCAGGAGTGAAACGAAGACGCTCACAAACTCGTTCAACCTGAACCAACCATGCCTCACAAATCTCTGAATAAGCTGAACCCGAGAAAACAGTCACTCCAGCAGTTCGAGCTTTGACCACAGGGTCAAAACGCTCCTCCAAACGCAATACTCATATAAGCAAGTCATGCGTCTAGCGATCCTCATCAGGATCCACATCCCGATTAACACGGGGACCACGTCTAGGAGGCATCCTAATGATACAAGAAAAGCATTAGTCATAAAGCACAAGGAACGTAATCATGAAAGTTCAGACATTTGAACATATACAACACCCGAAGCATTGATGAGTAACCGTTGGTCAGTCGAGTCATCGCTCCAGACATGTTGTACATACTCAAATATCCTTAGAGTCACAACTACAGAAGTCTGCAGAACCTGAAACCTAATGCTCTGATACCAAGCTGAAAGGACCCAACCCCGATTTAATTTCCTAAACCGGAATCAAACCCCTTCTGAAAACACGAACTTGCAAAAATCATAGAAATTACGGCAGAGTTTCACTATATCGTGGAATTACCATTAACCTGCACCCGAAAACACACTTCATCCTATGCCACAAAAGCCAAACCGTGGGCACCAATCCCATCCGGATTTCTCAATATCATAACAATAATGTAAAGTAATAAGCAAAACTATACTTTACAGAAATCCGGGGAAAATCATATGAAAGTATAACATTAGAGTAATCAGAGCAACCTCTAGTGTATATATACATAAATACACAACAGTAGGCTAAACAAGAAACCTACTGGAAAAGAAAGGTAGCTCGAACACTAAGCCTCCGACTGCGACGTGTAACACCAGAATCCAAACTGCAAACTGGGCACGGAAACCGAAAAGCCCAGGAGAAAGGCAAATAAAATCGTTAGAGTGAGTGGACGAAAATAATTATATGCCTTTCACCATTTATATAATATAAAAACAATGCGAGTTCTTAGAATAAATGAAGGTGTTAGGCGAATCTCTCAAGCTCGACGGTGATAGACTAGGCGAATCTCTTAAGCCTAGTGGGCACATCAGGGGAATCTTTCAACACTGGAACTGGACTACCGGTGATTAGCCGAGTAGCCAATGCATCGATGCTAAGTAAATGTCATCACCATATAAAACATAAAACAATACCTCCAAAAACAATAAATAATCTCAATACTGTACAAATAAATACTGAAATCAAGAACTCGCTACGACAGTCTAAATAAATGTCCACTCACAGATAGCACAGCGTGCAAACGCGCTAATCACGAGATTCGACGGAAGATCCCTCGCCCAACGTACGATCTCGATCCCCAACAATTTGGTCTGAGGTGGCCGGAAACGGAAAATCGATCGGTGGTCAAACGGTGGCGCGGTGTTCCTCCGGTCAACGCGGGTCAACGGTCAATTTATGGTCAAACGACGGTCAAACTTCCCCAAACAGTGATTTTCAAAAATTTATGACTATTCTGATATTTATACTCGCGGCTCGATACGATCGACCGTCCAAATCGAATCACATCCACGATTCGGATAACTCAAACTCAAACGGATAAACACGACGAAATCACGCGATTTCAAATATTCATAACATATTCCTCGGTTATCGAAACAACTATCTGAAACCGCCTACGAACTCGAAATCATGCATACTACAATTCTTGTTTAGAGACTCAATTTAAATTCTCGCCCGGTAATTAAGTCATGAACCAAACCGCCAATTTAAGTAATTACGATAAATCTCAATTACTCACAAAACTCGCGGATTAAGCTAGTTACTATACCAATTCTGGTTCGGGTCATCACAGTTTGCGTCCGGGTTTGCGTTTAAGGATGGGTTTAAACTCACAGAAGAGGAACTACAAATGCTAGAAGAGGAAGCCATATTCACACACAAATCTATAAAATTTAGAAAGTTGGAATTACATTATATCACAAGCAATCACAAGCAATCACACGTTAACTGATTAACACACACATTCATTTATTAATACAAACATTCAACATTTTATGTTAGCATTTTAAAATACTTAATCTAATTTACCATTCTAGATTATCATTCATGTCATTTGTAGTACATCAGATTATAACTTATATTTCCGCATCACTTACAGTTCACCAATTCAGTTTACCATTACACAAGCATCACATATTTCAATAAATTACAAACATGCATATAGATTACCATCACATACCTGTACTCCCGCAAAACGTATGCTCCAAGCCCTCCAATTACTTCTACCTCTAATAATCTTCCAATACAAAATAAGCAATCATTAGTTTACTAGTATGTGAAATCATTTAATGTAAATTGTACACTTTGACTCACATGTAAATCAAATCAAATTGACATGAAGCAAACCAGCCATGTAAAAGATATAAGTTTGATTCAAACAGCTAGCAAATCAGACATCTAAAGAGAATATGCTTTATTCATATATAGGCATTTAAGTTCATCACAAAGACACAAACTATTATACTTAGAATGTTCATATTTCCAGTTTATAAAGATATCAATTTTATCAAGTTAAACATACAAACCTCACCATTTCATATTATTCCCGATTAAACATATCAAATGAGAACTAGACCGTTATAAGTATTGGCTAAGTTTTATTGTTCCATCCTGGAGTCATTCAAATGTTTTGGTTACAACTTTCATCATTTGGTTAGATGCGTACTCATTGATATTTATTCCTAGCACCACCATACAACAAAGAAACTATAAAACAGGTACTGAGGTTTCCACGGTAAATATGCCCTATTGAAATAAAAGGCAACAATCATAACACACCAATTTGAATCAGAACTCATTCGTGTATTCCGTAGAACTTGAAATCAATACCAATTTGAATTCATATGGGCTCACAATAAAGAAAGAACAAGGGTGCATATCAATGAAATCAGAACACGCCAATCTCTCAGTGAAGAGAACCAATAAAACTCAGAAGCCAATGAAACATACCAAATCTCGGAAGCAAGAGAGGACTAACGAGTCAATGATGAGTACGACGAGGACCCACGAAGTCGACAAGGACCAACATGGCCAAGGAGATGAAGTCGAGGTGATGCCGATGGCCGTAAGAGGCAATGAAGACAATGATGTCGAGGCGAGATAGAGATGAGAAAGGAGGTGAGATAGAAATGAGAGAAATGAAGGAAATTTCACTAACCATCTAGGGTTAGAGAGATGTTTCAGTGTTTTTGAGGCGTTAGATGTAATGGAAAGTTAATCAAAGGGCTGATAATAAAATAAGTAATTTTTGGTTGGCTTGGTTTAAACTGAAACTAGTAAAAATTGTAGCCATTACCGAGCCGACTATTACATTTCAGCTCGGCTCAGCCAAGCCAAATTTGGTTTTAGTTGATTTTCGGCTTGCTTCAGTCGTCTCAATCGGCTCAATATATCAACCCTAATATATTCTACGATGGAAAAAAATACTAAATTTAGAACACAATATATTTATTATTCTATGACGTACTATTCAAAATATTATTGCTCGTTGGCTCACTACTTGTCTACTTATATGCCTAAACAATAAAAATCTTAAAATATTCAAAGAAAAGATTTAGAGCACAAAAATATTTTATTAAAAAATAGAAAATACTCAAAAAGAATTAAAGTACATATAAAATAATTTGAAAATATGAAAATACAATTATACTCTTCATGTACATGACACATGTTTACGGTTGAATGGAATCCGTCAAAATTGATGGGGAGGGTTCTAATCGGCAATTGTTTTCAAGATGAGGAAGCAAAAGTTTGTAATTGATAGTTATGATGTAAATTGACAATTGTAGCCAAGTTTAGGAGGCATTTTGGCAATTTTTCCGTACTCTCCTGAATAACAGTGGGATAATAAATGTTAGCCGTCTATTTTTTTTTGAAAGGGAGCCATCCATCTTTTTATTAAATAAATTGGATGGCTGAGATTGCACACTGTCAATCCCAACGACGATTGATCACCCAAGACAAATTATCTGAGCATCGATGTTAGCCGGCATAGCAACTTGGAGAGTTGGAAGAGGTTGCAAATTTTCGGACCAATCAGATTTTGGATTGAGGATGTCGTGACTGACTATGAGGATAGGAAGCACTACGTGATTGATGAGTGTTGTTGAGCTTGGATAGCTTGTTTGCAACTGTGAGTATCTCACCAAATACCTAAGTAGCACTGAAACGGATACGAGTACGGCGATACGATACGATTAGATATGAAGAAACGACAAACTGAAAAAGAGAGAGGATATGATACGAGAAGGATACGCGTAATAAATAATAAATAATATTAATATATATTCTATAAAATATACTAAATAGGTGTGTCGGCAGGAGTTAAATCCTCTCCTAACTTCATATACCTAATTTTTGCCTAACCATGGTTCTTAGCCGTCGGATGTAATGAATGGCCAATATTTGTTCCTTTTTTTAATGAGGGACATTTTCTCTAATATTATTAGAGCTCGCCAAATATCATCCATACTTTGTTCCCTTTCTATTTGTTTCTTAAATAATAAAGACGATTGTAATTTCTTTCTCGATCGAAACATCTCTTCCCTCCTCTCTCTCTCTCTTTTCTCTCAACAGCTTGAATCTTTTGCTTAGCCTTACATTGAAAAGGTGCACTTCATCCTTAATTAGCTCTTCATGCATCAGTTCGAGTTCCTCAAGGTCTTGGTGACCTGGGTCTCTGAGCCGAAGAAGAAGCTAGAGCTCTCGAAGTCGCTTGTCCCCGGCGGTACTTCGTACTACAAGTACTCGATCACAACCTGGACCAATCTGTTAGAGTACGATGGTGACGGATCCAGTTTCAACGTCCGGCAGTGGTTCATGGGGCTCATCGGTGAGCCTCTGCCCCCTCCCTCTTACCGACGATGAGGTATCGCTCTCAGCGTCTCCCCTCACTTCCCGATATGTTTAACTTTGGGTTGAATTTGGATTCGCAGTGGAATTGAAAATTAGATACGGTATCTTCACGTATCCTTCCGTATCCAACGCGTATTGTATCTATATCCGTATCTGATACGCGATACGATAGGTAATACACATATCAATGCTTCTTAGCCGAATACACTATTTATATCCTACACAACACCGTACCAATCACCTTTGCCTTTATTCTCCAAAACAACTCCACCCTAAAACCGATGTATTCACTATTCAACAATCTTCAAACTTCGAAATCGAACTCAGCTACGTTTGGGTAGGGCGTTGAGATATAATTGAACCATAGAGAAGAAGAAGAAGAAGAAGAAGAAGAAGAAGAAGAAGAAGAAGAAGAAACCCCAAAAATGGCGACGGAGGCACATGCAGGAGCTAGAGAGAGAAACTAGGTTGCTGAGTGAGTTTTAATCTCAGCCGTCGAATTTATGCATTAACAGATGGAGAGCTCACGTTCATCATCCCATTCTATTCCTCAAAATCTGTTATGTTATCCAAGTGAGCAGCAGCCCTGATAGAAAATCATCTATAAGCCTAGAAAATGTTTCAAAATGTGATGAGAATTGTTATATGATATAAGACAATACATTCATTACATTAGTTGTGTATAATTAATCAGCTCAAATGTGTCTTACATTATAAACTCTTATCAGTCTTATGCTATATGTATGAGTGTTAATCTATAAGCCTATTTGAATATTTGAACTGAATAATACACTACAACTAGAGAAATAAGTTTTGCACAAATCAACTGTTATTATTTACGTTTGAGAATCAGAATAGATAAATATCCAAGTGCGGGATTTTAATTCGCGGGAAAACTGTCCATAACCTTTTATGACTTTTATCATATCATTTGCTAATAGAGGTTGCGTGGCATTTGAATAAACCATCAACAAAGTTTTGGTCTGTACTAAAAAAAACAAAAAAAAAACTAGCTACATGTCTTTTCTGGAATCTCAAGAATTCAAATGGATAATTGTGAACTGGGGGATTCTATTTTATTTCCAATACAGGGCAACCAATAATTATTAGAAATGGATAGAGCCACAGAATCTCTTCCCAAAAGGGTATGTGTGGCCATAAATTTTCCAGGCAAACAAAACCATCCATAGCCTTACAGGGACTTGTCTGTATATTTCTTTCTGGATTCACCCAGATTTTTTTTTTTTGGAAACGGGGGATTCACCCAGAAATTAAGTAAACCTGTTGCATGAGGGAAATGGTATCAACAAAATCGACTACTACTAAATTCTGTTTCACTGTTTCTGACTCTGTATATATACTACACAACGCACCCAGTTGAGTTCAGTCCCATATTTATGTTCTCACTGCACCACAGTACATTCATTCCATGGGGGTCTTAAGCTTACAACCAGTCCAACTTAGAACCACACCTAAACAGCTCTTATATTGTAAACCTAGCACCATTGGTTATGGTAATAATATCAGATGTGGGATTGCAGAGCCATCAGGAGTGCCAGCTCCTATGGGACGGAAGACCAAATACAATGATGGTTTCTTTGAGAAGGCATTCATGACACTTTTCGCTCGCAAAATGATGAAGTTTGCAGCTCCAGTGAAGTCAAAGACGAAGACTGAGGAAAAGAAATGGTGGGAATATGACTACGAGAGTTTCGTGGATGTGTCGAAGAGAGTGATGCAGGGGAGGTCCAGAGGTCAGCAGCAAGAAGTTGTTAGGGAGGTCTTAATGTCTATGCTACCGCCAGGTGCGCCTGCTCAGGTGGATTACAAACCATTCTTGATCACTTCTCTAATATTGGTTTTTACCTCATTACTTTAAGTATGTTAAGTGATTGTCTTCCTTTATTTGTTTGATCCTTAATCCTCAAGAAGAAATCGACTTAAAGGTGTTTCTGTCACTTCTGTGATATATGCTAGCTGGATTTAAAATGAACTTTTGTAGAAGTAGTAAATGATTAGGCTACATGATCCAAGTATGTTAGAATCTTCCTCTATATGTTTGATCCCTACTCCTTAGTCCTCAAGAAGCTGACGATTATCTATTTATACGTAGCATCATTAACATGTAACTAAAGGGGCATTCTTTGTTCTGTGATACATGCTAGCTAGTCTACATGAAGATTTTACAAATGTAGTTTATGATTAGGCTGTGTTCTAAGTCCATCTTTGGATGTAGATTAATTTTCTTAGGTGTAAGATTGTGTGAAAATTGTGATTTGCTTTTGACTTGTTATATCTGCAGTTCAGGAAATTATTTCCACCAACAAAGTGGGCCGCAGAGTTCAATGCTGCATTAACAGTGCCCTTCTTCCACTGGTTAGTCGGGCCTTCTGAGGTTATAGAAGTTGAGGTTGAAGGAGTAAAGCAAAGAAGTGGAGTTCGTATCAAAAAGTGCAGGTACAAAGTATACTTCAACATGTACAAATGGACTATATAATAGTTGAGTCATTGTCTACATACATTTAGTTTTAGAATTATTTGCAGGTAGAAATTGCAATAAGCTTACTGACTAGAATTTTGGTCAATGATAAGACTGCAAGTAGCAACCAAATTTATAAAACTGAACCAGATGACCTGGTAGTTACATAAAGCCAGAATCCGTCCAGTTCTGAATTTTGCATTGCTTAATTCTCATTCAGGTACTTGGAAAACAGTGGCTGTGTTGGTATGTGTGTGAATATGTGCAAGTTCCCTACTCAAGATTTTTTCACCAACGAGTTTGGGCTTCCATTAACCATGATTCCAAGTATGTCTCAATCTCTTGCTTTTTGTTTAACAAGCTAATTTGGAATCTAGGCTGAAGGTCATAAACATATTTGATCATGCTCAAACTTACGTACTATTGTTCCCTCGTTCTGTTCATGCTCAGATTTTGAAGATATGAGTTGTGATATGGTGTATGGCCAAGTTCCACCATCATTTGAAGATGACCCTGTCTCAAAACAACCATGTTTCCCTGATATATGTAAGTTTGTACGACTCCATCCCTCTGTAATTAGTGTTCCTTAGTGTAATATGTAATTTCTTGAATTTCTGATATCTAGCCATGCATGTGTTTATCTGCAGGCTCCATTGCCAATCCCAGCGCCAGCGTCTGTCCAAAATTACAAGCTTAAAAAGACTCATCCTATATCCAATTTACCTATTATCATAAAGAAAGTCATTCAAGTGCATTTCAAGTCCTATATGTTACAGGCTCACTGCTGTCTTGAGACTCAACTAATTCAAGGCCGGCCTTTGGGCTGTGCAGCCTGTGCAATTGCACAGCGTCCCAAATTTTCAAGGGCCCTTTTTTTTTTTGTTTCATATATGGATAGTTAGTAAGTAAAAAAAAACTCATATGTTAACTGATGAGTCTGTAGCTGAATTGGCTAAGAGCTTGCATATTAGCCCATACGACCTACTAAGGTTTGAAATTGCATTTCGTTCTTGTCTTTTTCAGCAAATTGTTCTCTGTTTTTTTTCTTCCTTTTTTATTTTCAGTGAATTCTTCCTTGTTTGTTAGTATTTTTTTTTTGTAATGTTAATGTATGTGCTTAAATTTTAAGTTTTTGTACTCTTACTTAGTGCTACATTATATTTTGATGAGACATACAAATACATAAAAAAAAAATAGGGCCTCATTTTAAATTTCGCATAAGGCCTCCCATAACTTAGGGCCAGCCTTTCAACTAAGTCAGTACATATAACACAGCTTTTGCGGAATTTACATTATGCTGATAAGGCTGAAACTTTATGTCTGCACTCTAAACAGAAGTTAACTTGTTTGTAAAATCCAAGATGATATGTCACGGTTGGTTTATACTCCCTCACTTTTGACCTAAAATTCAGGGGCTCGTTCTGTTTTTGGCCAGAAATTATGTTGACTGTAACCTTAGGCAAAGGTTGTGAACAAAACCGATCCCAATCAAACTGTAAAGTTGGTTTCTGGGTAGGCCAGAAATTATGTTAACTATTACCTGAGGTAAAGGGTGTGAACCAAGCCGACCCCTACGTACCAAACTCTTGGTCATACATTTTGTGCTTTCGCATCTGTGTTTCTCAGTGTTTTTTATTCTAAATTATATCTTACGACACACCCAGTTTGAGTTAATCCCATCTGTTTTCTGTGCACCACAATACATTGATTTCATGGTGGTTTTAAGTTTGCAACCTGTACAATTTAGTACCACCTCTAAACATTTCGTAAATTGTAAAAGCAGCACCACTGTTTATCGTACTAGTATCAGATGTGGGATTGCAGAGCCATCAGGAGTGCCAGCTCCTATGGGACAAAAGACCAGATACAATGATAGCTTTTTTGAGAAGGCGTTCATGGCACTTTTTGCTCTCAAAATGAAGAAGTTTGTAGCACCAGTGAAATTGAATACGGAGATTGATGAAAAGAAATGGTGGGAATATGACTATGACAGTTTTGTGGATATGTCAAAGAGAATGATGCAACAAAGGTCTAGAGTTCAGCAGCAACAAGTGGTTAGGGAGGTCTTAATGTCTATGCTACCACCAGGTGCGACTGAACAGGTGATTATATATACACCGTAAACCATTCTCACCTCTCTAATGTTGGCTCTTCCTCTATCTGTTTGATCCTTAATCCTCAAGGATTGTCTGTTTAATTATGTAAAAACATGTAAAGGGAATTTTGTGTTCTCTAATATGACTAGGCCAAATTATCTACGTTTTTGGATGAAGAAGTATGAGAAAGTGTGAATTGCTTTTGACTTGTTAGTTTGCAGTTTAGGAAATTATTCCCACCAACAAAGGAGGCTGCAGAGTTAAATGCTGCAATGACAGTACCTTTCTCCCACTGGTTAGTTGGGCCTTCTGAGGTTATAGAAGTTGAGGTAGAAGGAGTGAAGCAGAGAAGCGGTGTTCGTATAAAGAAATGCAGGTAGAAACTAGACGTGATCATGTACAAATGGAATATTGATTTGTTTCATCATGTACACAAATACTGCAATAAGCTCACAGACTAAAAAGTTGTGTCCAAAAAAGACTGGATGAAAACATGACTTTGCAGCAACCAAAAATGAAACCAGGTGATCTGGTACTTTCACGAAACCAATGCTGACCTTTGCATTGCTTAAATGTCATTCAGGTACTTGGAAAGCAGTGGCTGTGTTGGTATGTGTGTGAATTTGTGCAAGTTCCCTACACAAGATTTCTTCACTAATGAACTGGGGCTTCCACTAACCATGATTCCAAGTACGTCTCATTATCTCATTATAACGTGCTAATTATCTTGCATTCTGGCTAAAGCTGAAGGTCAGTTACATATTTGATCCTGCTCATACTTTTTGCCTTATTCCCTCGTTCTGGTCTTCCTCAGATTTTGAAGATATGAGTTGTGACATGGTGTATGGCCAAGTTCCACCATCATTTGAAGATGATCCTGTCTCAAAACAACCATGCCTTCCTCAATTATGTAAGTTTGAAGAACTTCTCTATCGTATATCAAATTGATGGACGCACATATTTCTGATTCTAACTTTCCTCTATTTGTGTGTGGCAAATTAGCGATACTTTCATCTGTAGGCTCCAATGCAAATCCTAGCGGCGGCGTCTGCCCAAAATTACAAGCTTAAGGATATTGATCCTAATTCCAAAATGATCATAGAAAAAGTAGTTCAAGTGCATTCTAAGTCCCATATGTCACCAGCTCACGGCCTCAACATAACCTTAGGCATGATGAACACAGTACTGTGATACTTAATTCATATCTCTACTGACTAGACAGAAAAAATATTTTGTTTGGAATAGTCAGGATTATGATTTAATCGTTATAAACTCTCCATATAGTGGTGTACCGGAGAGAGGTTTTCTTCCTCCCTGAGGTTTAATGTAGTCCGCTGCACTGAGAAACTTATGATACAAGTTACAATTTAGCAGCACATAAATTCTTGTTGGTGCTTTACTTTGATTTTGATGTTTTATTTAAAGAATTTGAGACATATTCCTTAAGGAGTGCTATGGGCCATAGGGATGGCCAATATTTGTGTCTATAATCCTAGGTGGAATTACACATCACTATAATACTTATTTCACATATACACAACATTGTCACATTGCAAAAACATAATACAAACTTTACCCTCCATATTTTAATTTTGATTTTATCCTTTTTTTTTATCAAAATTTCTGGAATTAATTTATTAAACTCATAATTATAACCTAAAACCTAGATAGAACACAATTACATGCTCGTGGTAAAATCCGGTGTTTGACTCCAAAATCTCTCTGGCGAGGAGTGCGTAGAGAGTCTTTTGCAAACTGTCTCTTTTATAGATTTCAGATAGTATAACCGCATGTGTCGGCTTATCATGTTGTGCTCCGTATGCTGGCGTGCCACAATCTCACGAGGGAATGTAAATTTATAGCTGTGTTGCTTGACTTCTTGATTAAGCGATTAAGGCGAGGAGAGCACCAACCTCGCTTGAATGGATCCTTCTCACCTAGTGACCTAAGACTTTGGGGTTTTTTCGTGTCTCTAGCAGAGCCACAGAAATCGATACTCCACACTTCTTTTATAAGTGCAAAGCATAGCAACTTCCTTGACGGTGTGTTGAGAATACTGGGGTTTTGCTTCCTTGGATATCCAAACTCTCACTTGATATGTGACAAGCCCTTCAATCTTCCAGTTGCGTTGCTTCCTTTGATCTCGATACTTTCACTCGATAGGTGACAAGCACTTCGATCGTCTAGTTACAGGGTTTCTCTTGACGAGAGGTATTTGCGTATAGCAAAGTTCTGTATTTGCTCGAGGAGGATCCTTCACAATCGCTATCGTTCTCCTTATATAATGCACGGTAGTCGTCTTTCAATTCACTTGTATGTCTTCAGCTCTTTGATTCTCAATATAACTCTAAATGCTAATCAGCACACAGTCTTATGTTTATATAGTTTCAATGCTATCTCAATTCCTTTCACGAAGGAAACCTAACTGATGTAGGAAATGTTTGATAATCACTACGCCGCATGGATTCTAACTTACAGTCCTAACCCAACACAGACTCGGGCCGCTCGCCAAGACTTCAGCCTACTCGGGCCCAATATGAAATATTTTATTTCAGGCCCAAGCATTGCCCCTTAAGCCTTGAGTTTAATTAACTTATGCAAGCGAAAAGGCTTGAATCTTACCAAATGACGTGTTATTACTCCAGACGGTAACATTATGTGACGACCCGGAACAGAATTAGTATGAGAATCAGCTTAATCTACGAGCTTACGCGTAGTCGCAGATTGCCGACAGTTGTTCGAATCGCCAGATTTGATAACGACTAAATTATTGGCCGAGAATTGGAGCTGAGTCTCTTCTTGAGAGTTGTTGTACGTGTGATTTCGAGTTCGTGGACGGTTCCGGATCGTTATTTGGATGACTGAGGAATAAGTTATGAATATTTGAAGTTTTGATATTATCGGTTTTATATGCCAAATTTCTTAACGACTAAATTATCGGTCGAGAATTTGGTTTCGTCTTCTTCACGGAAGTTGTTGAGAATTTAATTTCGAGCCCGTGGGAACTTCCGGAGCAATATTCTGAGTTACGAAGATTTAGTTGTGAATATTTCCGATTGTTGATTATTTAGTCGGTTTAAATATGTGTTGGTTTGAACAGTTGACTTTTTATCCAATTTGTCAAAGTGTTTGACTTCGGGTGATAATTGAAGAACATGTCGAGTCGAGTTTGTTGCCGCGAGAATTATCAGAATCGGAGTTACGACGCGAGAGTTACGGATGTTTAAGGTTGTCGAAATACGTAATTTTGGGAGTTTCCATTTTGGGAAGGCTATAAATAGTGGGTTGCCGAAAAGGGAAAGTAAACATATGGCATAAATGGGAGTTGACCGAGTTGACCGAGTCAACTCGGTGGAGAGAGGGAGAACGCGACGGAAGACGTTGGCCACGACGGTGGCGAGCCGTCTGGCCACCCCAGGCGACGGGGTTAGTCCCAAAAGATGCGCCTCGGTCCCCTGGTGGTGACTCCGGCCTCCCTCCACGGCGTGGCTTGCCGGAGAACAGGAATTTTCCGATCAAAAATGGGGATTTTTAGGTGAATTCAGGTTCAATGATTCCGGCCGAATTGAGCTTAATCAAGCACTGGGTTTTGAAGCTCTCATCTCCATGATTCTAACCATGTAAGTATGGAGTTCTAATTCGATTTGTGCTTGGAGAATTTTGGATTTGAAAATTTGGTACCAATTCGGTTTTGCATGAAATTGACCTAGTTAGAGTGAGAATTGGTCTTCGATGCAGTTGACAAAGTTGCTCAGTGGGTGATTTGGAGTGGAATAGGGGTTGCTCCACCGAGAAATTTCACGGTTGGTGGCGGCGCCGCCGTTGGCGGTCGTCAACAGTGGTCAACTTTGACTTTTTGGGATTTTCGACAAGATGCATGTCATTTCACTCGAAATCGCGCCCCGATCGTAGTGGGGAGGTTCGTTTTTCAAATTGAGCGTCCGAACTTACAGTGAGGTATTGATGTGTGATTTTCGGATTTTCGACAGTTTATCGTAATCAGATTTCGTGTTTCCGAGAACGGTGGTTTCTCGTGATTTGTTTTGAATTGTCGAATTATGATTTTGAGAAATGGACTTTGTGAATATTCAGGGGTTCGTGATCGTTCGTTTGGCGAGGGACTTTCCGCCGGACCACGGGTTAACGCAAACTGCATTACGCTAGTCTGTGAGTGGACAATTTCTTTTCACGGATTGATTGCGAGTCTTTTATATACGTTTTACGAACTTGAGCATGCAGCATGATCATGGTTTTACGAGCATGAGATTTCATACGAGATTATGTTTATTACGAGCATATGTTATACGATTATGCTTATATCAGTATATTTTACGTATATGCATATATATATATATTGTTTCATGCATTTGCATCGAAATATTTATGATTTGATTTATACAGAGTACAGTCTCAGTTACGTTGTTGTATCGATACACTTGCCTCTCGGCTGATCCCCGATGGTAGGCCCACCAGGAGGGGCAGTACCCCTACCTGACCGGCGAGGGGCAGTACCCCGGAACCGAGGCCTTTCTGGCTATGAAGCACGTGGAAGTCAGGGACTCCGTGATTCCGTTTGTACTAGCACGGATGTGTCCATGAGTGACCCCGTGAGATTTTCCATGCATGCTCTGTTTACGAGTTGGAGTCAGCGTCTCCTCGTATACTATTTGTTTTATTTATATTTCGACTCGCATATGTTTTTATAACATATATTACTTGGTGAAAGACATTTATTTTCGTCCACTCACTCTAACAGTTTTCATGTCTTTCCCCTGGACTTTTCGGTTTCCGTGCCCAGTTTGCAGTTCGAACTCTGGTGTCGCACGTCGTGGTCGGAGGCATAGTGCTCGAGCTACCTTGTTTCTTCCTGTAGGTTTATTGGTCTACCTACTGTGGTATACGTATATGATTATACATTAGAGGTCGCTCTGAGTATTCTGTTGTATATTTTATACGATTTTACTCCGGATTTCAGTAAAGTACAGATATATTTACTACTTTTTATTATTGTTGATATATTGAGAAATCCAGATGGGATTGGTGCCCACTGTTTGATTTTTGTGGCATAGGATGAAGTGTATTTTCCGCGTGTGCAGGTAATGGTAATTCCACGTTAGTAACGAAACTCTGCCAAAATTTTGTTGGTTTTTGTTGGTTCGTGTTTTCGGAAGGGTTTGATTCCGGTTTAGGGAGCTAAATCGGGGTTGGGTCATTTCACATTACACGCAAGCGCCACATTTCACACAACCCTTCCAAAAAGTTGCGTCACTCCGGCTGATGTAATATAAAACCAAATGTTCACATCAATTAAATTCCACTTCCCAACAAAACTCTTTCGCTTTCCTTACTTTCAATCTTTCAACCTCTTCCAAAAGCCAAAGTAAACCTCCTATCTCCGCCACCGACCATCTCTTCCGATCCAAAACCATGCCTCCTCGTAAAGACATACCCATCTCTTACTCGGAATAAGATGTTGAGAACTTCACCAGAAATATCAAAGTCGTTGCCAAACGACAAAATCCAGAAGCTATCATTCAACTAAGAATCAACCCAAGCAATGGCACTGGCCTGCTTGGTCCCTTTCTTGATACGCCAATAAACCAAGAACTCTTTCCAATTCTTCGCAGTCCCTTTTGTAATTCAGCCCTCATCTTCCAGAAAAATCCAGATGCAGAACCCAAAGAATGGACCAACAAAGATACCCTCTGCCTCATTAGTAAGTGGCCGCACCCAAACAAGGAAGACCTCGCCTGGTACCGGCTTCGTCGCGACAAAGACGTCGATCGATGGGAAGTGGCTAGTATCACCCAACTTATTGATTTATGCTTTTTGCTTCCTGCTGGTGGAAATCGAGCTCCGTTCGTTGCCGCCATGTGTTTCTGGGATTGCTCAGCCAACTGCTTCCATCTTCCTTACGATGATGTAAGCATTACAATTCTTGACCTCTATGCTTTATTCGGAATTCTCGTGTCTAGCAACATCTGGTTTCACAATCATATGCACGGGACTGAAGTCTGAGCCTCCAAGGAACGTCCTTCATCTTACTCCACTTGGATTTATCACTTCACCAAGCGAGAAAGCACCACTAATCAAGGAGGTATAGCCTTCCTGGAATATTGGCTATCAAAGTACATCTTCTATCCCACCTCTGCCAAGGTTAACAAATGCT
This sequence comes from Geum urbanum, assembly GCA_946800695.1. Lineage (NCBI taxonomy): Eukaryota > Viridiplantae > Streptophyta > Magnoliopsida > Rosales > Rosaceae > Geum > Geum urbanum. The sequence continues at coordinate 42,942,916 of OX327013.1, read as the reverse complement.
GGACCAACCTTCCCAAATGCCTTTTCAACTGTGAAAAACTAGGCTTGGCTGAATCCGTCCTCACCTACATCTACTATGGCTTGCGGCGAGTTGTACTCTCGAAACTCGACCTCAATCAACCAGGACCACTTTGGATGGTAGAATTCTGGTTGCAGATGTATTTCCGTTTCTTCCGGCCTTCCGTAGTCCCTTCCTTTGAAGAAGACAAACTTCTGGGCCAAAGCTTGGTAACTGCATCTTCTGGAGCCAGAACATGGTTCTATCAAGCATGCTTCACACACCTCTGCTCACATACAAACTTTCCAACCAAAGCAGTTGAAGTAATCTTGAATCGTCACCATCCCTGCATCCTCGCCAACGGATTCATGCCCTCACCAGGACAAGATTACTCGGCGAGGAACCTGTTCCTTCAAGGTCACACCTGCAAGGACCTGCTAGTCCCTGACTCTTCAAGCCCCGGGTATGAGTTATACGCTCCAAATCATTTTTTCATATAGCTCGAGCTAACCCAACATGCTCTTATGCCCTTCCTCTGTTCTCTGAACAGATACAGCCTTTGGCGAGAGACTGGCCATCCTTCACTGCAGAATCTTCAGGATGTTCATTTTGGCTTCCCGACTGTGATAATTCCTATTTTGACGGAGCCACTCGCCACCTCTCAATCGATTACTAAAACATACCTGGTTTGACATTCCCAGTTTTGGGAAAATATACGACGTGTGGGACCGCTTTCTCTTTTTGCCACCATCTTCTGTGATTTTGACAGAAGATTCACGAATAAAGAAGATGTGGCCATCATAGGAAAATTGTACAAAAACAGCAACAACACTCCCTGGCCACATGTATACTTATTTCCTTAGTCATAGAACCTGTTAACCTTGCCACATATGTTAGCAATTTTTAAAATAGCGTTTAACCAACTTCCTCTTTCTACAATTAACAACATGCCTTAGAGACAGACATTGTTGTCAGCTCACAAGCCTCTTTCTATAATCAATACATATTTTGATTGAGGAAGTGATAAAGGCATTTAGAAGATACCACAATTTCCATATAAGTCAGTGTCATGACTTTGTGTACACAAGTTGTGCACTCCTTAGTTAACCACTTTGGGCCTACATGTTTAAACTTTTTGTTATCACCCACATATCTCTAACCTTAAACCTTAGAATAGTTATATCTTTACCCTTGTTCTAGGACTTGGTAGAGCTATACATGAGACAGGTATGTGAAGACGGCGACAATGTCGAAAAGTGATGCAAAGAAATAAGTGTGGGGTATCAAGCTAGTGTGTAAAAAAAAATGATGTCTAGCTTGATACCCAGGTTAACTGTTGATGAAAACAATGATGTGAAGGCCCAACAAGATAAAATTCGGTCACAAAAGTGAGAAAGTTCATGGTTGTAAAATTTGAAGAAGTCTCTTATTTGGTGCTCTACTAGGTTCTAGAATTATATTTGAATTTTGTATCCATTTATTCTTTAACCTATGAGCCAAACCCCATTACAACCCATGAAAGTCCTTTTTCATCTTCAAGATGGCAGCCTTTGATATGTGGAGATTAGTCACAAGAGTAAGCATATGGTTTGGTCCATTTGGCGAGTAATTGAGCTAAGTGAATACCTTAGACATACTTTGAGAGAAACACTTTTGAGAGCATATCTAAGTGAGGTTGAATCTTGACAAGTTTTTCACATGCTACAGTTTTACATTCACCATGATTATGTCTTCGTCCTACATATTACACGTGTGTCATGTATTGAAATTAACTTTCAAAACTCTGTGAAATATAAATGTGGAGTCATACTAATATTGGTGTTACAATTGTGGAAGATTGCTGAGACAATTTGTTGAGCGCATTAGAGTCGTTGTCATAGAGTCTCTGAGTCTTTTCAGAGTCTTAGTTTAGTGTATTGCTCGAGGGATAGCAATATCTAAGTGTGGGGTATTTTGATAGTCGCATATTTATGCGTCTATTCGGTATTTAATTTGTTCCTTATGTCTAGTTTATTATTATTATTCGAGTGAATTAATATGTTTATTTATTTTTAGGTATTTTGCAGAATAATGAAGAAAATGAGATTAAATAATATAATTTGGGAGTTAATTAGAAAAGTGGAGAACGTACGAGGTGAAAGAATCCTAATTTGCGAAGGATACTAAGTACTTGGCGAGGAGGTTTTGATTTTGGCGAGCACGTGATGATGTAGACTGTACCTAGTTGATTAGGAGGAGTGATATATATGTATATGGAGGCAACTCGGCGAGGCTGACTTGGTCCTTGGCGAGGCAGTTTTGGCGAGTGGGCTGGACTAATATAAGAGAGAAAGTAAAGAAGTGAAAGAAAAAGAAGGTTTGCTTTGTAATTGGTGTTGCTTGGCACGTGATAAACTAGGCTCAGTAATCTAGCTTGATACATATATATAGCTAGTGATAGCAGACCGATGACAGCTTGAACTTGGAGACTAAGAGACTAAGAAGAGACAAAATAGAAGAAACAAAGGGGGACGGTTTGGACTGGAGGAAGTAAGAGAAAAGAAATAAGAAGAAAAGAGAAGTCGACAAGGAGAGGAACAAAAGTTCTCATGCATGAAGTCTAACCCGTTTTCGACGTCGACGAGAGTTCTTCTTTCTCCTTCATTTAATTTATCTCTTATGGATTTGGACTGGAGGAAGTAAGAGAAAAAAAAATAAGAAGAAAAGAAAAGTCGACAAGGAGAGGAACAAAAGTTCTCATGCATGAAGCCTAACCCGATCCCGACGTCGACAAGAGTTCTTCTTTCTCCTTCATTTAATTTATCTCTTATGGATTTGGACCGGAGGAAGTAAGAGAAAAAAAAAAGTCGACAAGGAGAGGAATAAAAGTTCTCATGCATGAAGCCTAACCCGATCCCGACGTCGACGAGAGTTCTTCTTTCTCCTTCATTTAATTTATCTCTTATGAATTTTTTGATGTTATTATCTAAGACTATGAGTAGCTAAATTCTCATTGTTAAGGGGCTGCTTGAAGCCTCGTACATGAAGTCTTTTTAATGCATACACTTTAACCTAATTTTGCATATTCTTTGAATGAGGTTTCTTTTTCTAAATGATTCACCGTATAAATTCTTGTATGTTTGATTTGGTGGCAAACTTAGTATGCATGCTAGGGTTTGTCATGAGATACGGGCGACTGAAGATAATTTCTTTTACCGGATTCTCTATAGTGATACGCTGATTTTACCGTCAGGAGATTGAAATTCATAGGTCTAGCAAGACATGTCCATAGTGTACTTGTGAACCCTTGTAGTTTCTCAAACCTTTTCTAGAGTTTAATGTTTTCTTCTTTGTAAACCTTGGGGTCCATGACTATGAGTTCATAGAGGGATAGATGTATGGGAGGTCCATGACAAACCTGTATAGGCATAAGGATTAGGTAATAGGATGTGGTTGTAACAATCAACTCTTCTTGGGAACTTTCATTCATTAGATATGTGCATTATGTTAAGTATGTGTTAGAAATGTGGAATGGCGGTGGTGGATTACATGTTTCTTAACTCATTAATCATATAGTTTAAATTCAATTGCATTCATTAGCATCTTTACTTTAAACATTTATTTTCTGCATTAGCTGTAGTTTGTCCGAATTATTTCGGCAAACAAATTAATTAAGAATATCCTCAAATTTTGTGTGGTAGTCCGCCACTGAGTCTAGTATATTGTGTCAAATTTTCGTTGCTTTTAGAGTTGTCTAGCTTAGGTTCGTAGTGTCATTAGTGCACCGTGGTCGAGTCTGTCAGCATTGTAGTTTAGTGTTAGTATTTAGTTTCACCAATTCTTTGTGTTCGATAACTCCTATTTATCATACTACATTGATATATCCAGATTGTGAATATTGTATCTTTGCATAGGTGTTTACCCGCATTTGTCAATATGTTGGTTTACATGTACTTCTCTTACAACATAAATTTTCTATTTTGCTGCAAGACGTAATTTTCTTAAGTTCTCTATTTTCAAGTTGGGATTGTGGAGTAATTTTAATTAAGTTCTTAGAATCTTGGTATGGGAAAATGATAACAGATATCAACACGGTAATATGATGAAATTTATACTACTTCATATTTCTATATGATTGCTTACTGCGTTTTAGCTTTATACGTACAACTTGCAGGACATAACATCCAAATACCGATCGGAGATAGCATTATCGCTTGTTTTAAGCCAACACTTAGGGGTGAGATCATAAAAAAAGCAAGTGAAAGGGTTATATAATATTGATTTGTACTGTAGAATTGAGCTACTTTGGATGATAGATTGTTGGCCTTCTTTTTTAGACTATGATCATGGTCATTTCAATTCTAAGTTAACATAGGAATTCACATTAATTCATATGTATATGAAGTGATCGAGATATTTCTTTGTCTCTTTTCCTTATAGTATGAAGCAATAGTAAAGGCCAGTGGTATAAGAAATATGAAAGAAGTAATATTGAAGTGTTAAACATTTCATCACGGAGTACTAAGTTATAGTTTTGCAAATAAGCTAAACCAAAACCTAGCAATAGAGACGCATAGGATCGGAATTCAAACCCAAGATTTTAGTAGGAATGATGCATAGTTGATAAACCCAAAAACATAGGAAAAACCTGAAAACCGTGATTGCCCCGGTCTAGCACCATCAATCGATCGGGGTCAATTTCTTCAAACCTACATTTTCCATCCGCAAAACCCAAATAGAGATGGCATCCATTGTGGGTGAAGAAGCTCCTCACTGTAAAACCCCAAACCCAATTGTGTTTGTGTTAGCAAACGGAATAGAGACAGATTCATATAAAAAATCCAGATGCTAAAATTATTCGAAGAGTGTAAGAATTTGTACGTGATGGTGCTGCAGAGAATTGAGTGAAGCTTCCCTCGTTATGAGAATTCATATGTGTAATGTCGTCTATGAATGATCATTTTAAAGAGGTAGCTATTTAATCCCGACATCTCAGAAAACGTCGGTGTCTGTCGGAGTTTCCGATTCTATTTGGGTTTTGAGCAAAAGTCGTTCTTTGTGGGTTTCCCAAATAAGAATATGGAATAGATGTACGGTTTAGATTAATCAGTGAGAAAATCGATTATTTTAAAAATTTCTCTTTTCTTGTGAATATTTTAACAATATAAGCTTTAAACTCTAAACCCTAAATGCTAAACTTAACCCTAATCTTAAATCCTAAACTCAATATATTATTAGTCTAAACCGTAAACCTATATATCATTAGTGTAATGCCTAAATAATGCAATAAAATTTTAAAATGTGTAACATATCATCACCTTAAACCTTAAATTTTACTAATTTTTGAGTGTAAAAGACTTAACACTAAACCCTTAAACTCAAATAATAATTTTTATACGCTTACTAAACTACAAATACGTACCTTAAAATCATCACTAAACTTTTAAACTTCATACATATATACATATGATTATTCTTCATATCATATATGCTCATGGTGAGAATGATATTATAAAGTGACATGTATTAAGAATTACATTGAAAATACTCGATGATGAATGATTATATATGTTATGTACAGTTCATTCTTGTTCGTTCTTTAGGTTACTATGAAAACATGTACTTTTCATATTACAACAACATGCATGTTTTAAATCATTAATATGATAAATTACTTGTATAAAATCGTGTATACAAAAATTAAATTAAATCACATTTTATATAGATATTCAATTCTACAAAATTAAATAAACAACGTATAATAGTTTTAATTTTTCAGTTATTTATATAAATTTATTCATGTGTATTTCTAACTCACTTGGCCAGTTGTAGTATGTTTGAATAAATTTTTCAGTCACCTTATTTTTACTCCTTCCATAAATAAAAGTCTCCAAAGGTATTGAAGCTGGTATAATTAATATATCTATTGTCTCCTTTTTTGAGATACACATATAGTTTCTATATAATTTCTATGAAAATTAGATTATTTTTTTTAAAAAAAGGAAGATTAACTGTACGAATAAACGAACTGTACGTTTGACTGGCCATTGTTTAGTGTTTGTGATCGAATGCCTGTAGCTGGTAAACCACAAACCACTTCCAATTGGGAGGTAATATGCCTCTTGCAGACCACGTACTCACTTTATATTTAGATATTTTCGTAACTACGAGCGAGGCAATTTCTCTCTCTCTATATAGGTCAAACCTCTCTATATATTCACTGTGTCGACACACACACACTGACACACACACACATATATATATATATATATATAATCTTCTTGATTCTTAGAGTTCGAATAAAAATGTTGATTCTGGCTTGATAATTCTTAAGGATTGATCATGAGAACACATGCCAGAGAAGATAAAATCATAGTTATTCACATGGCCGGTAGGCAACACTTAAACATAAGGGAATATTTTTGACAAAAGCATTTGCCGCACTGGGTCAAGTGACCCGAGACTGAGGGTCTCAAAAAGCATGTTAACCAGATACAAATTGCAGCAACGCTGCAAGCAACCTCTGTTTTTATTTTTTCATATTTATCATTAATTTTTTAAAGAAGATAATTATTAAATTATTAAAAGATATACTAAATATTTGACACATGACGTGACAATTCATATTTATGTAAGAGATTTGTCATATAATAATAGGTAACTCCACAAAAGTATGATCATCCTTATGACCTAATATCATTTTCCCTCCTTCCTTAATTTATGCAATTTGCTTAAGTTGACATATGAAAACCCCAATTATCGTGCTCAATCAACAATATAAGTTTCTTTTTTTGAAAGAAATAAGGATACGAAAACCCCAATTATCGTGCTCAATCAACAATATAGGTTTCTTTTTTTGAAAGAAATAAGGATTACCACAGCCGCCCTCAAGTCTCGATTCATAAAACCAATGACTTCTTCCTTCGAGGTTTTTCTAACCCTAAAAAATTTGAAGAATTCTTCCCCAGCAGGTCTGAGACTCTTGGCTAAGTACTGTATGTACCTCTCAGTATCACATGATATGTAGCAGCACAGTTTGGACTTTGGACTCTGGAGTTAGGCCACCTTTAACTAATCAAACCGTTCATGTGCCACTCCACATCTTTGAGTTTGTTTCCATTCATGGCCTCCAATCTTTTTCAGTTCCTTGTGTCTATGTGAAATCATATCCGTGACTTTGATGCCACAGACAAATCACATATATATACACCTTAAATTGTGCCATCCGATAAGTCCAAAACCCCAAAAACCACTTAAACCCATTTCAGCTTCACGCAAATTGCGCCAATTACAAGACTTTTGGCATGAGTTAACGGTAAAACATGATCTTGAAACCCTTCATGAAGAATGATACCAAATTTTCGAAACATGTGAGGGGATTTATGCTCTTCGTTTTGTCTCTACTTCAGACCTTTCAGTTTTGGTGAGGATAGAGTTTTGCTCCGTCTCTGAATTGGTGCAGTTGATCCCGTGACCAATGAACAGCGAACTAACCAACTTCCTTCTATAAATTCCCGTCTCTCTACCTCACAGGTTTCAAACCCATCTCTACTGCTGCATTCCTAGCATAGTAGCATTAGAGTACTAATGGCTTTCACTACCACATTAGTGAGACGAGTTATGTGCTTGACTATTTGTTTACTCAGCTTAGGCTGTTCTGCCTTCACTCCTCAAGATTATGCAGATGCCCTAGAGAAATCAATTCTCTTCTTCGAGGGTCAGAGATCGGGGCAGTTGCCCTCGGATCAGCGACTTAAGTGGAGGGGGAATTCCGGCTTGTCTGATGGTTCTTCCTATCATGTACACTTTTTAGTACTTTGAACTTAATGGTTTAATGTCACTAATGCCATAAGTTAGTTTGGTGTATATTGGTGACTCATTTCCTGACAGCTTAAACTTTTGGCGTTACTCGGGGATGTATATTGCAGGTAGACCTAATTGGTGGATACTATGATGCCGGGGACAATGTCAAGTTTGGCCTGCCAATGGCCTTCACTACTACATTGTTAGCATGGAGTGTGATCGAGTTCGGTAGCTCTATGCCTAATCAGATTGGCAATGCCAAGGCTGCTGCACGCTGGAGCACTGATTATCTCTTAAAAGCAGCCACATCAACCCCCGGAACCTTATACGTCCAGGCAAGGCCAAGCATTTGATCGTTGTATGTTGCGAATGTAGAAATTAAAATCGAAAAACTTGCTAAACTATATCAACTATCAAATAAGTAGACGAACATGCATGTACAATAAATGAAGCAGCACTTCTCAAAAAGCAACAGTAACATACTTAAAGCTAGGAAAACAGGCCATCTAAGTATTTGCCTACATTTGTGCATCAAAGAACTATTGAAGATAAGCTCTTACTCAAAGTCACATGTTTGGGCGGTGCAGGTGGCAGATCCAAACATGGACCACCGGTGCTGGGAGAGGCCAGAAGACATGGATACACCGCGCAATGTTTACAAGGTGTCGACTCAAAATCCAGGGTCTGATGTAGCAGCAGAAACGGCTGCTGCACTTGCTGCGGCTTCCATAGTCTTCCAAGACTCTGACCCTTCTTACTCCAGAAAATTGCTTCACACAGCCATGAAAGTAAACACCTTATAAAAAGAGCTGAAATTCATATCAACACCTTAACTTTTACAATTAAATTTATTAACTGTGATCACCATGCAGGTATTTGATTTTGCAGACAAATATAGAGGTTCTTACAGTGACTCCCTAGGTTCTGTGACCTGTCCTTTTTACTGCTCTTATTCTGGATACCAAGTAAGCTAATGCACATTTCACTAGTACTTCAGTTATTTTGGCACACTTCTGATAAACAGCGGTTTTGGCCATTAACGATTAGGACGAGCTTCTGTGGGGTGCATCATGGATCCACAGAGCCTCTAAGAATAGTTCTTACTTGTCATACATCAAGTCTAATGGCCATACACTAGGTGCTGATGATGATGACTACTATTTCAGTTGGGATGACAAGAGAGCCGGAACAAAAGTCCTCCTTTCCAAGGTTTCACTCTCATAAACTCACCTCTATCTAGCAACTGACTGCGAAACCTTAGAGGGCAAGTTACTTACTTCAATTGGCTAGTAAATTTTGAATTTTTGGTGCAGAGCTTCCTAGAGACGAACACTGAAGAATTCCATATATATAAAGCACACTCAGACAACTACGTATGCTCTCTAATTCCTGGAACGTCTACTTTCCAGGCCCAATACACCCCTGGTATTCTCCAAAACATGTCATTTTGGACATAAGCACAATATTGACACAACAACATCAAATTACTTAATATAATTACTTTGCAGGAGGACTTCTGTACAAGGCAAGTGAGAGCAATCTTCAGTATGTCTCTTCCACAACACTCCTCCTACTCACATATGCAAAGTATCTAGGTTCAAATGGAGGAGCAGTCAAATGTGGATCCTCTGCCGTCACAGCAGAGGCCCTAATATCACAGGCAAAGAAGCAAGTTGACTACATTCTCGGTGACAATCCGGCAAAGATGTCTTACATGGTGGGATTTGGGGACAATTATCCACAGCATGTACACCACAGAGGTTCTTCTCTGCCTTCTATACAAGAACAGCCGAACCGCATTTCTTGCAACGATGGCTTTCAGTACTTCCACTCCAGTTCACCAAATCCAAATGTGCTTGTTGGAGCCATTGTTGGGGGACCTGATAACAAAGACAACTTCGCCGATGACCGGAATAACTACCAGCAATCCGAGCCTGCTACTTACATCAATGCTCCATTTGTGGGGGCTCTTGCATTCTTCTCTGCAAACACCAGCCCAAAGTAGTTCCAGCTCCTCCCTCACTTAGAAATCATCAGAGAAGTGAATTTAGAGCGGCAAAGACTGCCACTACCACAAAGAACATTGTATCAAATTAACATTTTAACTGTCACTTGCCTAAGCCTTATTCAAATGACATCATCCATGACTCCATTTGGGTAGAAAATGCGGGAAAATATTCATGCAACTTGCAAACTGCAACTTTTCCAAAAAACTCATTCTCTCACACAATTCCTTTGGTAAATTGTGTGTGTTTTATATCTTAACCTTCATGTGAGGAGACTCAATGCATCCACTGACTACTCACGCAATTTTTCCAAGTTGCGTTTCAATCAAAAACATGAAAATTTTGGGTAGGACTGAGGTGAACCGATCTGCTCAAGGTGAACCGACTTCAATCTCACTGTATAGATCACATATTTTTCAAAATTTTATTTTTATTCACAGTAAACCCGGTTCACACGAAAACTTCCCCACGTCTTAAACATTACAATCTTGTGGATTCACTAAATTTATGCCAAGATTTCCCCTAATTGCACCTAATCAAAAAAATAAACCATGGAAGTACACAACAAGACCCAATTAAATACAACATCAACTATTTGTTCATAAACCTCGTAGACCAGAACAAGCTGAGAGAGTTTTCTCTCCAAAACCCTAGGAAACTTATAGAGGCGGTGGCGACCTTGTGGCCCTTATGGTGTGTGCCGAGCACCTTGACATTTTTCTCGAATGTCGTGTCGCCTAACGATGCTAATCCGGGGAGTGACAGTGTGCAAATTCCTTCCCTATCAGTCGTGTGCAGGAGCGGTCAAGCATACCTTTATGGAGTCTTGGCGGTGTGGGATGGGGATCGGCCAGTTGGTGGTCAACTCCCCCCACGGGACAGATTAAAGAATGAGGAGGAGATTTTCCGTGCCGGAAGGAAAGAACCGGTGATAGAAGCTATCGGGTTGGCGACGTTGATTCGAGGGTGCAAGATTGACTCGAGTGAGGTTGATTGGCTTTGAGGCTTTGGAGGCCGCGCTTTGGTGGTGGATGAAGTTTCTAGGTCGCGGCGAAGGTTGCCTGCGGTCGGTGAATTCGAGCGGTGCCGGTGCTGGTTAAGTGACGTTTGGTTGAAGTGGTTCCCGAGCTTCAGTCGTGGGCCTTGGGCCTGTCGTTGGGTTGGACCAACTGGCCTTGGGCTTAGCTCCTTTTGGTTAGCTGAGTCTTGGGCTTAGATCCATTTTGGATCTGGACCTGGGATCCAAGTGGTTTCTAGTCAATTTTAAGTTTTGGTTTTCTTAGGGCCTGGCTGTTCCGTGCCCGCTCCAGTAGAAGGCTAAAACTTAAATGATCTGGTGTTGTGTTGTCGGGGCTTGGTGGTCTGCCCGCCTCGACAATGTCCTTTAATCGTGGTTACATGGTTTCTTTTGAGCTTCATCTTAGTGGTTTTATTTCGATCGAGATCTTGTTCGATCACATAGGTTCTTTAGGAACGTTAGTGTTTCCTAAGGCGTGCCCTTAGGGTGAATCTATGGATAATGTAACCCGATTATATTATTAATGTGACTGATCGGGTGTTTAACCACCCTCAAAGTTACCCTATAATAAACTCAATATGCTTTTCAATGCAGTACAATAGTATAGGGGTCAATCCACAGGGAAAAATGAGACTTAATATTCTAAACTACAAACAGACGTGAAAGTCAGAAATCTGACAGACTCGACCACTGGATACTAAAGTAATTAATTAAAATATCTAGACTCAACCTAAAATCACGAAATTAATACAGGACACTATAGACACAGTGGTGAACTACCACGCGAAATTTCGATACAATCGGAATTGGTTTGGTTGGCGAACAAAATTATGCAACACATATTACGAAACTGAAACTGAAAACAGAGTAAAAGTAAAACTGACAATCAATGATAAAATGGGTTAAGGGAAGTGTTATCCACCACCGTCACTCCATCTAGACGACAAATGCTTAACTAAACAATGTAAATGTTATGAATGAAAGATTCCCAGGAAGGCCCCGAGCTGTGAACACAACCTATTACCCGATCCTTATATTTACAACATTGAAGGTCTGCTTATCAATATTGTCTATCCCTCAAAGAACCCGAAGTCACGGACTCGAATTAACTAAGAGAAAAGCATTAAGATTTAGAAAGGGTTTGAGAATCTACAAGGCTTTACAAGTACACTACGGTCGTGTCTTGCTAGACCTAGGGTTTCTTATACCAAGCATGTATGGGTTCTACTATTGAAACTTGAGGAAGGTAATGATCACCAACAACCATCAATTTTCTTAGAATTAGATTCCTAAGCATGCATACTAAGCGTGCACTCAAAGCATACATAATCAAGAATCGTCACCGTATAAATAACAAAGAAACCTCATTCAAATAACAAAAGCAAAACTTAATTAACGTGCATAAGCAATCTAGATATCATGAACGGGGCTTCAAAACAGCCCCTTAACAATGGAGTTTAGCTCCTCATGGAATCAGAAATTAAACTAAAATAATCCATGAAAGAAATTGATACAAACGGATGAAAGAGAAACTTGCAGCTTCCTTGCTCTTGCTCCCCCTTACGTCCGTCCCCGCGTACGTTCTCTTGCTAGCTATTTATATGTTCCAGACTAGCTAGGTTAATTAACCTAGCTAGCAAACCACGTGCAAGACTCCAAAATCCAGCCCAACTCTTCTTAATCTCATTATTATAATAGGATTCTTCTTCTCTCCTTGCTCTTCCTCGCCAAGCAAGCAAAAATTGCTTTTCTTCAATCAAGCCAATTAACCAAGTCAACTAGCAATCATAATTGTAAGTGGACTCTTGTTTTATTCTCCACTTGCAACACCACGTCACTTTTCTTCCCCTTGCAAGCTATATATATATCAATTAAGTAGGTTAATTAACATAGTTGTTCGCATGCACTCCAACAAGCATCCCACTTCTCATAATCAGCTCACCAAGCTCCATATAAATATAAATCCACATGCAAACATTTTCTTCTCTCTGATCCTCGCCAAAACTGCATCCTCCAGATTTCCTTGCCAAGAAGCATTATATATATTTTATCTCATTTTCTTCATTAATCTCCAAAACACCTAAAAACAAATAAACATAATTAATTCACTCGATTAATAACAACAAACTAAATATAGGGAACAAATTAAATACCGAATAGACGCATAAATATGCGTCTATCAAAATACCCCACACTTAGCCATTGCTAGTCCTCGAGCAAAACACTAAACTAAGACTCTGAAAAGACTCAACAAAACTCTAACCACATGACTCTAACGCCCTCAACAAATTGTCTCAGCAATCTTCCACAATTGTAACACCAAGATAAGTGTTACTCCAAATTAACATTCCACAAAGTTTCAAAAATTAATTTCAATGCATGACACACATGTAATATGTAGGACGGAGACATAATCATGGTGAATGTAAAGCTGTAGCATGCGAAAAACAAGTCAAGATTCAACCTCACAGGTATATGCTCTCAAAAGTGTTTCTCTCAAAATATGTCTAAGGTTTTCACTCAACTCAATTACTTGCCAAATAGACCACACCATATGCTTACACTTGTGACAAATCTCCACAGATCAAAGGCTGCCATCTTGAGGATCAAAAGGACTTTCATGAGTTGTAATGGGGCTTGGCTCATAGGTTAAAGAATAAATGGATAAGGAATGCAAATATAATTCTAGAACCCAGTAGAGCACCAAATAAGAGACTTCTTCAAACTTTACAACCATGAACTTTCTCACTTTTGTGGCCGAATTTCATCTTGTTGGGCCTTCACGTCATTGTTTTCGTCAACAGTTAACTCGTGTATCAAGCTAGACATCACATTTTTTTTTCTTTTCATTCCATTCCTTATTTTTTGAAACACTAGCTTGATACCCCACACTTATTTCTTTGCATCACTTCTCGACATTGTCGTCGTCTTCACATACCTGTCTCATGTATAGCTCTACCAAGTCCTAGAACAAGGGTAAAGATAAAACTATTCTAAGGTTTAAGGTCAGAGATATGTGGGTGATGACATAAATTTTAAACATGTAGGCTCAAAGTGGTTAACTAAGGGGTGCACATCTTGTGTACACAAAATTAGGACACAGGCTTGTATGGCTATGGTGGTGTCCTCTAAATGTCTTTATCACTTCCTCAATCAAAACAAGTATTGACAATAAGTTTTGAAAAAAACAAGAGCAAGTTCTAGTAAATTCTAGAGTCCATTAACTTAATCTGTGGCAAGCAATTGACACTCAATAAGGAAAGCACGTGTAATCACATATAGGCTCAATTTCTCACAGGTTAAATGAATCTCAACAAAGTTTAAGCATGCCAAAAATCTGTACCATGTTAACTTTTTCTACATCCACTACACATTCACATATGCATCATATATCAAGATTAACCAAAGAAACTTAAATAACATGAACATCTTTTAGTCACAATTACAGAAGATATAAAATCATCATTGACTTTGTTATGGGCATCCTAAGACTCTTCTTTTTGGTCTTTTCTTGACACTTTTTACTTTTATATTTGGTTTTTCAAATAAGTCACTAAAATACCAAAGGAAAACAAAGAAAAACTCAAAAATTCCAACCTCGGGCGAGCAGCTCGCCAGACTCTGTTCCACTCGCAACACATCTCGCCAGAATTTTAAAAAATTAATCACTCATTCTAATGGGCTGAAATTTTGGGACCAAAAACTAGACACATATAAAAACCTGCCCTCAAAATTTCAGAAAATTACGAGCCCTATAACTATGTTAAATAAATTATACAAAACAGCAGATTGTTTGCTCGCCAGACTCAAAAACTACCAACTCTCGCGAACAATCTTCTCTCGCGAGCAACTCTCTCGCGAGAATTTTACAAAACTCATCATACATCTTAATGAGCTGAAATTTTGCGAGAACTAACTAGACACATGTTAAAACCTGCCCTCAAAATTTCAGAAAATTACGGGACCCCTAGATATAGAAAATAAATGACATGATACAGATTATTGCGCAGTACCGAGAACTGTTGCTCGCATGACTCAGCTCCACTCACAAGAATTATATAGAATTAATGACAGAGCGGAATGAGTTGAAATTTAGAGAGAACTAACTAGACACATATACATACATTCTCTAAAAATTTCAGAAATTTACGAGACTTCTAACTATGTCAAATAAATAACACAAACTGCTGCTCGCCAGACTCAACTTAGTTCCTTAAAACTGTTGCTCGCATGACTC
Source organism: Geum urbanum (assembly GCA_946800695.1). Taxonomy (NCBI): domain Eukaryota; kingdom Viridiplantae; phylum Streptophyta; class Magnoliopsida; order Rosales; family Rosaceae; genus Geum; species Geum urbanum. Next base: position 42,927,876 of record OX327013.1, on the reverse strand, counting down.
AGCTCCACTCGCAAGAATTATATAGAATTAATGACAGAGCGGAATGAGCTGAAATTTAGAGAGAACCAACTAGATACATGTACATACATTCTCTAAAAATTTCAGAATTTTAAGATACCTTAAGCTATGTCAAATAATTGACACAAAACAGCATACTGCACAGAACCGTAATAACGAAAAATTAGACATAGACGCTAAGGATATGATATAAACCCCATCCCACACTTGAAATTTGCATTGTCCTCAATGTAAGACGAAACTAAAACATACAATACATCAAACAAGCATGGAATAAGACACATAACACATCACAAATCACACTAACGTGGAGAAAAATAAAGAAAAGGAGAAGGGATAAGAATTCAAATCTGGCAGCCAAGCTTCTCCATCCACATGGGTTGCCTCCCAAGTAGCGCTAAGTTTAACGTCTTCAGCCAGACAGTACCAAGTATCACTCTTTATCCTGTGGCACATCCTCGAGAGGTACCTGCTCAACGGTGTGCTCCATCATCAACTCGTGAAACGGCTTCAATCGATGTCCATTGACTTTGAAAATTTTCCCTGTTTTGTCACTTTTCACAACTACAACACCACTAGGGAAAACATTAGTAACCACAAATGGACCAATCCATCTAGACTGAAGCTTACCTGGAAACAGTTTCAACCTCGAGTTGAAAACCAAGACCTTTTGTCCTACCACAAAAGTCTTGCCCCTGATATTTTGATCATGAAAAGCCTTTGCTTTCTCCTTGTAAATCCTGCTGGACTCATATGCATTGTTCCTGATTTCTATCAGCTCATTCAGCTGCAGTTTCCTGTGGATCCCAGCCTCATCAATATCAAAATTGAACTGCTTGACCGCCCAATAAGCTTTGTGTTCAAGCTCGACCGGCAGATGACAAGCTTTGCCAAAAACAAGCCTGTAAGGAGACATCCCTATAGGTGTTTTGTAAGCTGTACGGTAAGCCCACAAAGATTCATCTAATCGCTGACTCCAATCCTTCCTGGTAGGGCCTACGGTCTTCTCAAGGATCTTCTTGATTTCACGGTTAGACACCTCCACTTGTCCACTGGTCTGAGGATGATAAGGTGTCGCCACCTTGTGTTGAACATTATATTTCCTCAAGAGCGCAGCAAATGTGCAGTTGCAAAAGTGAGAGCCTCCATCACTAATGATGTACCTGGGTGTGCCAAATCTTGCAAATATGGACTTTAAGAATTTAAGCACAACGGCAGAATCGTTAGTTCGGGTGGCAACTGCCTCCACCCATTTGGATACATAATCAACTGCCAAAAGTATGTACACATTAGAATGCGAAGAAGGGAAAGGACCCATGAAATCAATACCCCAAACATTAAAAATTTCAACCACAAGAATTGGGTGTTGAGGCATTTGATCCCTAGGACCGATGTTACCTGTCATCTGGCATCTTGTGCATGCTTTGTAGAATTCATGAGCATCCTTAAAAATGCTAGGCCAATAAAATCCACACTCCAACACTTTGAGTGCAGTTTTCTTTCCCTCGAAATGTCCTCCACCTACATGTGAGTGGCAAAAAGAAAGAATAGAATAAATTTCAGATTCGGGTACGCACCTTCGAATGATGGAATCTGGGCAATGCTTCCATAAGTATGGATCATCCCACACATAATATTTGGCCTCCTTCTTCAACTTGTCCTTCTGAGCACGGGTAAAGTTAGTAGGTACCAATTTTGAAACCTGGTAGTTGACAATATCCGCATACCACGGCTCAGAATCCTGGATAGCAAAAAGTTGCTCATCCGGAAAGCTCTCAATTAATGGGAGGTTGTCCTCCTCCGCATTGGACCCGTGTGTCAACCGACTCAAATGGTCTGCAACCACATTCTTTGTTCCTTTCTTATCTTTGATTTCCACATCAAACTCCTGAAGGAGTAGTAACCACCTAATCAGCCTCGGCTTTGCATCCTGCTTTGTCATAAGATATCTCAATGCAGCATGGTCAGAGAAAATAATCACTTTAGTTCCTAACAAATAAGATCTAAATTTCTCTAAAGCAAAGACAACAGCCAAAAGTTCTTTCTCAGTTGTTGAATAGTTTAACTGAGCATCATTAAGTGTTCGAGAAGCATAATAAATCACATGTGGTAACCTCTCAACCCGCTGTCCCAACACAGCACCTACAGCACATTTCGATGCATCACACATCAATTCGAACGGAAGGTTCCAGTCTGGTGCTTGGATGATTGGGGTGTTGAATGCAGCAAGACAATCTTTTGTAAAATCAAATGTCACGCTCTTCTGGAGCAATGCACTGAGAGGTCGGGCTATCTTGGAGAAATCCTTGATAAACCTGCGATAGAAACCTGCATGTCCAAGAAAAGAGCGCACCTCTCTCACAGTAGTGGGAGGTGGTAAGGTACGTATAACATCAACCTTAGCCTTGTCTACCTCAATACCTTTTTCAGAAATTACATGTCCCAAAACAATACTTTGTTCAACCATGAAATGACATTTTTCCCAATTTAACACAAGGTTCTTTTCTACACATCTCTCTAGAACTAGGGACAGATTATTCAAACATGTATCAAAAGAATCACCAAAAACAGAAAAATCATCCATGAATACCTCGATGATCTTCTCCACCATGTCTGAAAAGATGTTCATCATGCATCTCTGGAAAGTAGCTGGTGCATTGCACAACCCAAATGGCATCCTCCTATAAGCAAACGTGTCAAAAGGACACGTGAACGTGGTCTTCTCCTGGTCTTCTCTGTCAATGGCAATCTGGTTGTAGCCAGAATAACCATCTAGAAAGCAATAATACGCATGACCTGCAAGACGTTCCAACATTTGGTCAATAAAAGGAAGAGGAAAGTGATCCTTACGGGTTGTGGCATTAAGCCTGCGGTAGTCAATACAGACTCTCCATCCTGTTTGAACTCTCTTTGGCACCAGCAGATCCTCATCATTTTTAATCACTGTGATGCCTGACTTCTTGGGCACCACCTGTACATGACTCACCCACTTGCTATCAGATATTGCATAAATAATACCTGCATCGAGAAGTTTGATAACCTCATTCTTCACCACATCCATCATAGGTGGGTTGAGTCTTCGTTGTGGTTCTCTCGTTGGCTTTGCTCCATCTTCAAGGAATATCTTATGAGTACACAACATTGGATCTATTCCTTTAATGTCTGCAATTGTCCAACCAATAGCCTCCTTGTACTCTCTGAGCACAGTGACTAGCTTTTCCTCCTGTAACACTGTTAGTTTTGAAGATAAAATGACTGGTAAAGTCTCACCAGTTCCAAGGAATGCATACTTCAAATGCTCAGGCAAAGGCTTGAGCTCAAGCTTTGGTGCTGTTACAATGGAAGGAAGAAGCGTGTCATTAGTAATAGGAAGAGGAAGAGATTTTGAACTACCTCTTATGTATGGCAATGACTCAAGGGCTGTCACAACATCATCGTACTCTTCACCCATCACTAACTCCTCAGCTGAGCTGATTCTCATTGTTTCTTCTTCTTTATCCATGGATCGAACTTGGGTGATCAAATCCTCAAGTTCATCCCACACTTTAGAACATGGGGAGGTTTCAGATTTTCTCCCCCCTTCTTCAATCGCTTTCTTCAACGCATCCTCATTCTCATTCACTGAGTGCTGCATAAATTCCTGCATAAAATTATCAAATGTATCAATAAAAAAACAAGAATACAAATCATTATCACTCGGATGCCTCATTGCGTCGAAGATGTTGAAGCGAATCTTCTCTTCATCTACTTTCATGGAGAGGGTACCATTGAAACAATCTATCTTGGTCCTAGCGGTCCGTAAGAATGGACGACCAAGTATCAGTGGTAGCTCTGATGGTTGAGGCTCTGCCTCCATCTCTAACACGAAGAAATCAGCTGGAAAGATCAACTTACCTACCTGCACCAAAACATCCTCAACAAAACCTCTGGGGTAGCAGTTAGATCGATCAGCTAATTTAATTGTAACACCAGTTTGTTGTAATGCACCAATATTCAAAGTTTTATACACAGAGTAAGACATTAAATTTATTGATGCACCCAAATCAAGTAAAGCTCCAGTAAAGTTCGTGTTACCAATTGTACATGGGACGGTGAATCGTCCAGGATCTCCCATCTTGGGTGGTAGCTTCCTCTGAAGTACTGCTGACACCTTCTCACTCAAGGCCACGGTCTCAGTCCCTGTGAACTTCCTCTTCATTATACAAATTTCTTTAAGAAACTTTGCATACTTCGGTATTTGCTTTATCGCATCAAGCAACGGAATGTTCACTTCCACCTTCCGGAATGTATCTAGAATCTCTTGCTCCAACTCATCCTTCTTCTTGTTTTTCAACCTACCAGGAAAAGGAACATGTAAAGGAATTGAAGGAGAAGGTGCAGAAATGGACTTACCTGATTTTTCATTTGATGAATTTTTCTGTCCAGGTACACTCTTCTCTCCCTGATCCTGCAGTAGTGGTGGAAATGGCAGCACCTGTTCTAGGACCGGCTCATCTTCTAAAGATTTTTTCGTAGGCTTTTCAACCTCTTCAATCACTCTTCCACTTCTCAATGTGATCACATTAGCTTCATGTTGAGATCTTGGGTTCTTAACCACATTGCTTGGAAGAGTACCTTGTTCTCTTGTTGACATTTGTTGCTGCAAGCTGTTCAGCTGCTTCTCCATAAGCTCGAATGCCTTGCTAGAGTTCTTGTTGTGCATCTCAATCCCCTCTAGCCTAGCCAATATTGCTGCCATGATAGGATCAGGAGCTGGAGCTGCAACCGGCTGTTGTACCTGCTGATATTCAGGTCTTACCTTGAATCCAGTGGGTGGGTTCAGCACATTGTTTGTGTTTCCATAGCTAAAATTGGGATGATTCCTCCACCCCGGATTATATGTGTTTGAGTAGGGATCATTTCTTGATGCCCGTTGTTGCACAAAATTCACATGCTCTTCTTCAGGAATAAAAGGACAAGATTCATTAGTGTGATCCGACATAGAGCAAACAGAACATATCTGAGAAACAGATGATGATGATGTCGTTTGGCTCTTGATGGCAGTAGAAATGGACTCCAACTTCTTCTCAATTGCTTTCATTCTCTTGTCCATGTCTGGGTTGGTGGCAACCTCAAATACAGCTTGCTGTTTCTTGCCCCGGCAACGGCGCCAAAATTTGATCGGGTGTTTAACCATCCTCAAAGTTATCCTATAATAAACTCAATATGCTTGTCAATGCAGTACAATAATATATGGGTCAATCCACAGGGAAAAATGAGACTTAATATTCTAAACTACAAACAGACGCGAAAGTCAGAAATCTGACAGACTCGACCACTGGACACTAAATTAATTAATTAAAATATCTAGACTCAACCTAAAATCACGAAATTAATACAGGACACTATAGACACAGTGGCGAACTACTACGCGAAATTTCGATACAATCGGAATTGGTTTGGTTGGCGTACAAAATTATGCAACACAGATTACGAAACTGAAACTGAAAACAGAGTAAAAGTAAAACTGACAATCAATGATAAAATGGGTTAAGGGAAGTGTTATCCACCACCGTCACTCCATCTAGACGACAAATGCTTAACTAAACAATGCAAATGTTATGAATGAAAGATTCCCAGGAAGGCCCCGAGCTGTGAACACAACCTATTACCCGATCCTTATGTTTACAACATTGAAGGTCTGCTTATCAATATTGTCTATCCCTCAAAGAACCCGAAGTCACGGACTCGAATTAACTAAGAGAAAAGCATTAAGATTTAGAAAGGGTTTGAGAATCTACAAGGCTTTACAAACAATGCAAATGCTTAACTAAACGACAAATGCTTAACTAAACAATGCAAATGTTATGAATGAAAGATTCCCAGGAAGGCCCCGAGCTGTGAACACAACCTATTACCCGATCCTTATGTTTACAACATTGAAGGTTTGCTTATCAATATTGTCTATCCCTCAAAGAACCCGAAGTCACAGACTCGAATTAACTAAGAGAAAAGCATTAAGATTTAGAAAGGGTTTGAGAATCTACAAGGCTTTACAAGTACACTACGGTCGTGTCTTGCTAGACCTAGGGTTTCTTATACCAAGCATGTATGAGTTCTACTATTGAAACTTGAGGAAGGTAATGATCACCAACAACCATCAATTTTCTTAGAATTAGATTCCTAAGCATGCATACTAAGCGTGCACTCAAAGCATACATAATCAAGAATCATCACAGTATAAATAACAAAGAAACCTCATTCAAATAACAAAAGAAAAACTTAATTAACGTGCATAAGCAATCTAGATATCATGAACGGGGCTTCAAAACAGCCCCTTAACAATGGAGTTTAGCTCCTCATGGAATCAGAAATTAAACTAAAATAATCCATGAAAGAAATTGATACAAACGGATGAAAGAGAAACTTGCAGCTTCCTTGCTCTTGCTCCCCCCTACGTCCGTCCCCGCGTACGTTCTCTTGCTAGCTATTTATATGTTCTAGACTAGCTAGGTTAATTAACCTAGCTAGCAAACCACGTGCAAGACTCCAAAATCCAGCCCAACTCTTCTTAATCTCATTATTATAATAGGATTCTTCTTCTCTCCTTGCTCTTCCTCACCAAGCAAGCAAAAATTGCTTTTCTTCAATCAAGCCAATTAACCAAGTCAACTAGCAATCATAATTGCAAGTGGACTCTTGTTTTATTCTCCACTTGCAACACCACGTCACTTTTCTTCCCCTTGCAAGCTATATATATATATAAGTCAATTAAGTAGGTTAATTAACATAGTTGTTCGCATGCACTCCAACAAGCATCCCACTTCTCATAATCAGCTCGCCAAGCTCCATATAAATATAAATCCACACGCAAACATTTTCTTCTCTCTGATCCTCGCCAAAACTGCATCCTCCATATTTCCTCGCCAAGAAGCATTATATATATTTTATCTCATTTTCTTCATTAATCTCCAAAACACCTAAAAACAAATAAACATAATTAATTCACTCGATTAATAACAACAAACTAAATATAGGGAACAAATTAAATACCGAATAGACGCATAAATATGCGACTATCAGTGACGTCTATACTTTAAAAAAAGGGCAAACTACACTAAAAGACAATTTAGAGGAGCTAAATACACTTAAGGACAAGGCCCCTTAGTTTGGACAATAAAGTATAAAATCTTACAAATAAGGAAAAGTTATTTGTAGGCTGCCATGTGACAGGTATAAATTTATTTTATATCCTGTTTTATTTTTTTGTGTGTATTTAATTATTTTAATATTTATTTTATCCAAAAATACTTTTAAAAAATTTAATTTTTTTTATTCAAATTCTTTTCTTTTCAATATTTTTCAGTTTGAAAAAAATTTCATTCAATTTTTTTCTATTCAATTTTTTTCTTCCTTAAATAACAATGATAAAAATTCAAATACAAATTTTTTGTTAAACCTAAAATTCACATTCAGTACCATTATCATTAAAGATTCAATACCGATTCAAACACAAAATTTATAGCAATTTCAATACAAATTTACTAAAAGTTCCGATACAAATCGGTAACAATTTCGATGCAAACATAGTAGCAATTTTGATATACATTCCATAACATTTTCCAACCCACATAGTAACAGTCCTCGAACAAAAATGCAGTAGCAGTCATCGGACCGAAAATGTAGTAGCAGTCCTCGAACCAAAAATACAATAACAGTCCCAAAAATATAGTAGTAGTCATCGAACCGAAAATGTATTAGCAGTCCCAAAAACACAGTAGTAGTCCTCAAACACATTAACAGTTTCAAAAGCACGGCTACTGAAAATTAAAAAAAAAAACTGCTACTGAAAATTAAAAAAATACGACACTGCAACAGAAACATCAAAAACACTGCTATTGAAAATTAAAAAAAATATGACACTGTTATAGAAACATCGAAAACACTGCTACTGAAAAATAAAATAATAATGTTACTGAAGAATTAAATAACAGTGCTACTAAAAAATATGACACTGCTACTGAAAATTAAAAAAAAACACTTATACTGAAAATTAAAAAAATACGACACTGCTACAGAAACATCAAAGACACTACTATTAAAAAATAAAATAATAATGGTACTGAAGAATTAAATAACAGTGCTACCGAAAAAAAAAAGAACACAACTTGAAGAAAATTGTGATGCTCATGTAGATCAAACCTACAACTATCATTTTAATGTCACTGAAAAAACCATCAATATTATGCTATTGCAAAAACCATAAACCATCACTATAAAATCATGAAATACACAAATGGACAAACTCAAATCCGTTGGTGTTCGTCGGCAAGAAAGGTTGCAGTAGCGGCGTGGGGCCAAGGAAGGCTCCAGAGATGAGAGCATGGGACCGCCGACGCCGGATCTGGGAGGACGCGAGGGCGAGCCACGAAGGAGACGAGGAACTCACAGCGACAGGCGGGAGAGTGAGCGCAACTGCATAAAGGGATCGAGGAGTGGCGGTGAGGTGTGGCGGCTGAACACGGAAGTCACGAGGTCAAGCCGAGACAACGCGGTGGGACGGCAACGACGTGTAGTCGAACTGTTTCTGCGGCGTGAGGCTTCGATGGTGACGACGCGCTGTTGAAGCTGCTATTGTGTTTTGGTTATCTCCACGAGTGAGAGAGTACCAAGGTAAAGCTGAGTAGAGGTCGACGACGCTGAGAGGCGGCTTGATGAGGAGGAGGCCGAAGGCCGGAGACGGAAGCCGAGAAGAGATGTTAAGACTGCTACTGTGTATTTGAGAGAGAGAGAGAGAGAGAGAGAGAGAGAGAGAGAGAGAGAGAGAGAGAGAGAGAGTTTTTAATATATATGGAGGAGTATAATCATCTTTTTTGACTATTTAATGGATTAGGTATAAGTGTTACTATGTTTGAAGTTCAGACCCAATCTTTTATTGTCTAAATTAAATTGTGGTTGAATAATGAGTAGTAGAATCATCTTTTTTGACTATCTAATAGATTAGGTATAAGTGATACTATGTTTAAAGTTCAGACCCAATCTTTTATTGTCTATATTAAATTGTGGTTGAATAATGAGTAATATTATTTCTTATCGTATCTCTTACTGTCATTCTCCGAAAAAAAAAACATATACAAATCCGTAATCTCACCAAGACGGCAAAGTAGACAAGAACCAAAGTAAGTAGTTGGTAATTCCAACGAAACATCTTCTTCTCCTCCAACGACCCATAACATTTTCTCACACACTAAAATTCCGTTGAAGGGTCGCCATTACTGACCCATCTCGTATATCCACCTCCACCGAAGACTCTGCATCTCTCTCTCTTTCTCTCATTCATTCTCAGATCTAATCCCCCAAATCAGAAACCATGGCTCGCTTCGTCTCCTTGGTCCTCCTCTTCGTGGCGGCGACCCTATTGTCTCTCTCCTCCGCGGAGATCCGAACCTCGTCGGTCCGAGACGACTGGCGTCCGATAATCCCCTTCGATGAGTTCGGGTTCACCCACAAAGGCCGACTCGAGCTCAACGTCTCCAAGATCAGCCTCACACAGCTACCGGGTCCGGATCCGGATCTCTCCCGGGTCGGGTTCTTCCTCTGTACCCGCGATGCTTGGATCCACGTCTTCCAGCAGCTCGAAGAAGGCGGGATCGGCTGCGCGCTCAAATCCGACCTCGTCAAACCCGTCTACACTTTCGACAAGCTCAAATCCGCCGCCGAATTCTCCACCGTCTTCTCCGAGAGCGACGCCGACCAGTACACGCTTCTCTTCGCCAATTGTATTCAGCCGATGCGTGTCTACATGGACGTGAAATCGGTCATGTACAACCTCGAAAACGGCGATCGCCGTGACTATCTCTCCGCCGGTAAAACCATCCTTCCCAGAATCTACTTCATTTTCTCACTCGCGTACATAATCCTATTCGGACACTGGGTTTTCGTGCTCTACAAGAAACGACTCACCGTTTTCCGAATCCATTTTTTCATGCTGGCTGTTCTGGTCCTCAAGACTCTCAATTTGCTGTGTGAAGCCGAAGACAAGTCGTATATCAAGCGCACCGGCTCGGCTCACGGCTGGGATGTGTTGTTCTACATCTTCAGCTTCTTAAAAGGAATCTCTCTGTTCACACTGATTGTGTTGATCGGGACCGGGTGGTCGTTCTTGAAGCCATTCTTGCAGGACAAGGAAAAGAAAGTGTTGATGATTGTGATTCCTTTACAAGTTGTTGCTAACATTGCTCAGGTTGTGATTGATGAGACCGGGCCGTTCGGGCACGATTGGGTCACTTGGAAGCAGGTGTTTCTGCTCGTAGACGTCGTGTGCTGCTGCGCCGTGCTGTTTCCGATTGTGTGGTCCATTAAGAACTTGCGAGAGGCCGCCAGGACGGATGGGAAGGCCGCTGTGAACTTGATGAAGCTGACTCTGTTCAGGCAGTACTACATTGTGGTGATTTGCTACATTTACTTTACCAGGGTTGTGGTGTATGCTTTGGAGACGATTACTTCGTATAGGTACCTTTGGACTAGTGTGGTGGCTGCCGAGTTGGCTACTATCGCGTTCTATGTGTTTACCGGGTACAAGTTCAAGCCCGAGGCGCACAATCCGTACTTTGTGATCGATGATGAGGAGGAAGATGCTGCAGCTGAGCAGCTGAAGCTCGAAGATGAGTTTGAATTGTGAGTTAGAGTAGAGAAGATGATGGTGTAGAGTTTTCGACAAGTACAGTGGGATATATTCTGTTTTTTCGTTGTTGTCATTGTGGTGTTACCTTCTGTTTTATGTTACAAATTGAGTTTATAGGATTATATCATAGCCTTATAAATTTTCCTGTGAATTGGATGATATGTGTAAGTAGTGAAAGATCATGTTCTGCATTAATTTTTGAAGAAGAAAAGGTCTCCATTGAGTTCCACAGTAATCTGGTTCATGATGAAGCTATCTAGTTGCTTGACACTATTTGAATTTTTGCTACCTTTGATCATTTTTTTTCTCTTCAAATAAGAAAAAGGGGCACTTGGGCAGGGTCACAAGGCTTTCCCTAGTGGAAATGAGAAGTTGCGATTACTGTACTGTAGATACTTCAATAACAAATTTCTCCTTTAATGCAAACAATCAATAGTGATTGCGACTTTATGTGTAGATGAGTATTACTGTAGCAGCAAGCATTTACGTTTTCACTTGGTCTATCTGGGTTGTGTATCTTGCCCTTTTGGTCCTATTAAATGCTCTATACTTCTGTAACTTGACGGTAAGGCTGAACTTTGAGATGGTTGTGTGGCTTGGATATAACACTAAAAGTTTACTGTATCTTTAGGAGTTTCGGTTGATGTAAGTTTCGCTGGTTAGCCAACTGCCAAGTTGCTGAAGATACCATGCTAGAAGACTAATTCTGTTCTTTATTCTTATTGTGTGTAATAAGTCTTGTAGACAGCTTACCTATCTTGCTGTGGCGTATCATCATATATTAAAGCGCAAAGCTATTATATGCCCTGCTTCATCCTGTCTTGTTAGGCCGCGTTCATGCACCCTTCTCTTTTCTACGAAGTTCATCCTCGAGCATTATCGCACGTAACATGCTGTCGCGGATGTGAGTTCTTCGGCTTTTTTCATTTGTAAGTGTAGGAAGTGAATGGTTTGTGGTTCTGTTTAGTCATGGAATCGATTAGTGCCTAGGTTTGTTTAGGTTCTGTCTAGGATGACTTTTGCTGAAATGACACTGCCTGATGGAAATGTATTACCTACCTCACAATCTTGTTAATTGTCATGTAGTGGGAGTTTGGGACTATGAAGTCCCCGTAATGTAGATATCAGTGTGGGTGAGCACAACACACTTGACTTGACCAATTCTAGTCAGTGTATCAAGTGTAGGTTCTTAATTCTTCGAGTATAATTTTGCTCCGGTTCACTTGGGTCTGCACAACACTATTATATAGATTCCCAAAATGCAGAAAACTATTTACATTGTCTGCATTAACTTCCTTATCAGAGTAATGTCCAGAACATCCCGATGGATGATGTCTGGGTCTACAAGACTTTGAATTGAAATGGAATAATGCCGTTTCCGCTAACATATAACACTTGAAATTTACGATACATTTTATGTTTTAACTATAACAGATTCTCCTTTTTGTAAATTTTATCATTCTTTCCTATTTTCTTTCCTAAAAAAATATAGAATGTTATAAATATAAGGAATATTATTTTCTCTCGTCATATTCTCTAAAATTAAAATAAAAAATGTGTTTAGAAAATCTATTGGAGTAAAACAACCAAAATATTCCTTAAAATAAAGATAAACTTAAATATAAAAAAACCGTTGGAGTTACTCTTATCCCCACCAAATTTCACAATTTGTAGTTGCATTCAGACTTTCTTTCAGCTTAACTCAAACCAGAAGTAGACTCCTCACTTGTGATTAGTCCCCGAATGAGAACCATTCTCTCCTATAACTTGGCCTAGAGTTGAACTGGCAATGGATCATACTCATCATAGTGCAGCCACACTACTATGCTCAGCTCGTAATTTTCGTCCAGTTTATTTGTAGCTAAGTAGCTTATCTCAATACTAATTTCCGTCTGCACTCTCTTATTGTTTTCGAAAAAAATGTGTAATAAAAATAGGGGTGGGACATTATAATCGAAAAAAAAAATCAAGCCGAAACCGAGCCGCGGCTGAGAAAATCTAATCCCGATACAAATTGAATCGGAAAAAATCGAAACCGAAAAAACTTGAAATATTTGGTTTGGTTTCGGTTTTTGATTTATAAAAACCGAACCGAACCGAAAAATCGGAGTACGCAAAAAACGACATCATTTTGGATATTTTGTAATATATTATATAAATATATACAAAATAAAAACCTTAAACTCCTAAATTTTTAATATATTTATGCAAAATTCTTGTCAAATTCTCTTATAAAGACGAATCAAAATGTTAGGCAACTCAGAAAATAGTATTTTATAAGAACTTTGTATTCAATTTTTAAAAAAATTAGTTTTTATGCATTATGTAAAAATAAAAAAAAATCAAAAAAAAACTCGAACTAAATAGTCACAATTTTTTTAAAAAAAATTAAAAATTAAACCAAAAAAAATATCACAATTTAATTTTAATCTCACCCCTAATTAAAGTATCAACTTCAACAATAAAAACGGGGTGTATAGTCGGAGCAAATGCACTAGGTGCTATTTGCGCAACCAAATAATGGGTAGTTCTTTACAATTGAACTCTCAACGATTAAGTCTTCAGACAAAGATGTCCAAGTTGACTAACACTCGGCCAAGTCTCGGCTTCCCTCCAAGTGCAATGATAGCAATGTAGTATGTTGACATCATCCACTTTTGATTAATAAAATGTTCATTAGACAAAAGGCAAAACAATATTCGCTCTAAAAGCCCTTTTGCCCATTGGGGTCCATGGTGCATTTGCTTTCGATGAAAGAAAATATTATAAACGCAGCACATGTTTTGAACTTTTAAATACAATATTGTCTTCCCCGTAGAGTTCTGCATATATCAATCAATCAGCCAATCAAGAGATCGACAATCTCCCAAAGAGAGCACTTGGAACTACCAATCTACCATGGCGCTTCAGAATGGAAGGTGTTAGAGCATGTGCACCGGTGCTGGAAAAATAGCACGAGCAGCTGCTCGTTGGTGGGACCGCGGCGGTGACCGCTCGTTGACCGAGCAAAAAAGCAACTACACGAGCAAGGATTGCTTGCTCTTCTGCTCGAGCAGAGGGGAGGAGCAGCCTGCACGAGCTGCAGCGCTGCATATGCTCTTACAAGGAGCTGGTGGCTTCCTTGCTTCATGAGTGGTCAAGCTGCTTCTTTCCGACAACTGCACGGTCCACGGAACCGTTAGAGATCCTAGTAATTCCTACTCCTAAGAGCATCCGCACCTATGATCAGAGCAAGAAGCTGCTCTTGCTTCAAGCAAAATGTATCCAAGATTTGCTCAAGCAAATCAAGTTCTGCACACACACATTCACTATTTGCTTCAAGCAAATCAGTTTTGTCATGTAGTGAAATGTATAAAAATGAATTACCGGATAGATTTACCACCAATAATAATGTGACACGTGTCTTGATCGGTAATAATTATACAAGATTTCCGGTAAAATTTCCAACTAATTAAAAATTGACACGTGTCACCGCCATGTGTCATTGTCGGTAAAATAATTGGACTAGATATCCGGTAAGATTTTCGACCAATTACGATGCGACACGTGTCACTGCGAGATAGCGTCGTCGACAAAATAATTGAACCAGATTTCCGGTAAGATTTTCGACCAATTACGATGCGACACGTGTCACTGCGAGATAGCGTCGTCGACAAAATAATTGAACCAGATTTTCGGTAAGATTTTCGACCAATTACGATGCGACACGTGTGTTCATATTTGACGATCGGATTATCTACAATTGCCTATAAAACGCTCATCTTTCTTTCATAGTTGCCTCACACCATGTACAAGAATCCGAGTAGATAACTCATCTCTCTCAACACTTAGCAACATTTCCTTGTTCATCACTCTGATGGATCCTTTCAGCTTCCCCCATTTTTTCAGGAGGAGACAACGTCAATAAGAAGAGGATGACTATATGGAGCAATCATTCATCAATCAGGTGGTCATGGCGGAAGCACAAGACGACGATGAACCCTCACGACCGAGCGGTTCACGTCGCGGTAAAAAACCGAATCGTGATCGACAGAGGCTATCTAGGGGACGCAATCTCATGGATGATTACTTCATCGAACGTCCCAACTTCGAGGCGGCAAAATTTCGTCGGCGGTATAGGATGAGCAGAAACCGATTCAACATTATCATGACGGATCTTTGCAACCACGACCAATCTTGGCATCAAAGACCAGACGCGACTGGATTGCTAGGGCCTCTTCCTGAACAAAAGCTGACCTGTGCTCTGCGAATGTTAGCGTATGGGGCGGTCGCGGATCAGTGCACAGAAATTACAAGGATGGGGGAATCGACTACTCTGGCATGCATGAAGGATTTTTGCAGCCAAGTGTATGAAATCTATGGTCCAAGGTACCTCCACAGTCCAACATCGGCAGACCTCACGCGACTCCTAGCTAAAAGCCAACGCCAAGGCTTTCTTGGCATGATCGGAAGTATCGACTGCATGCACTGGGAGTGGAAGAACTGCCCAACCGCCTATTAAGGGGCGTACTCAGGTCGAAAGGGTCGCCCAACTATTATTTTGGAGGCAGTGGCCTCGTATGATATGTGGATATGGCACAGCTTCTTCGGGTGTCCTGGAGCCAAAAATGACATTAATGTGCTCCACCTATCAGATGTGTTTTCAGAGGTCCTTTCAGGAAGAGGCCCAACTGCCGTCTATGAAGTCCATGGAGAGAGGTACAACCACGCTTATTATTTGGCTGACGGAATATATCCAAGGTACTCTACATTCGTCAAGACTATTTCTAATCCCCAGACGCCGCAAGATAAACTGTTCGCAAAGAAACAAGAGGCATACCGGAAAGATGTGGAGAGGGCCTTTGGCATCTTACAATCTCGATGGGCAATTATTCGTCATAGTTGTACATTGCACCACAAATCGGTAATGACTACCATCATGTTAGCTTGCATCATATTACATAACATGATTTTTGAAGAAGAGTATATGGAGGATGAGGATGAGAATGAGGAAGAAGAAGACGTGCAAAATCCATCAAGGGCATTCCGGGTTTATGATGGGCCGGTGGATCAACAAGGGAATCGAATTCCTTTTGAGCCAATTAGTAGATATGGAGCAAATATACATAGGTTTCACGACCGTGTTGCCGATCTTGAATCCGGTTACATCCATACAGAACTTCAGAAGGACTTGGTGAAGCACAATTGGATGTTGGAAACCGGCGAGATACTCTAAATATTTAAGCTATGTTTAATTTCTGTATGTGTGTTTAATTTCTGTATGTGTGTTTAATTATGAAGCTTCTGTTTTTATTTCAAGTGTATTTTAATTTCATCTTAATGAATAAATTGCATCTTTATTTCTTGAAAATTTAAATTACATAAAATTTAAATTACACAAAATGACGAGCCAAGCCCAGATTTATTCTTAATACAATACTATAACTTCTACGAAAAGAGCACGCGACTTGGGTGATAACAATCAGAGTATGTTTCATCGGTATGTTGATCTTGACTAGGTTCTCCTTCATTAAGGATGACTAATTTCCTCTTTGTAAAATATCTTTTTGAGATTGGGGTCATTTCCTCCAAATCCATTGTCATGATCCTCGTTTCCTCCTCAAGTTTCTTCAATCGTAACTCTTCATCCGCCCTTGCTTCATTCCGCCTTTGAATTTCTATGTACTCCGCGTAATAATTAAGCTCACTCTTATTATGCGCTATCCTCTTGGATTGCCACGAAGCTTGGTCACTAGCAATGGTATGCAAAACCTCAACTCGTTGCTCAATAGGAGTCTTACCTTGTTTCTTTTGTCGCCTCGCTTCCTTTGCCGCCTTCGTTCCCATTGGTCTAGGCGGACTAGAGGGAGCGGGAGCGGGCACGTGGCTTTGAGGTGTCTCATTCACTTTTTCGTCATCCAAATTAATGGTTGGAGATGATTCGGCGGCGGAAGAAGTAGGTTGGTCACTACTTGCATATGGAGATGGAGTACTTGGTAGCACCGAAATGAAAGAAGGATGATTCTTAACCACTTCCCAACATTCAAAGTGTGTAAACACTTTCTTCAT
This sequence comes from Geum urbanum, assembly GCA_946800695.1. Classification (NCBI taxonomy): domain Eukaryota; kingdom Viridiplantae; phylum Streptophyta; class Magnoliopsida; order Rosales; family Rosaceae; genus Geum; species Geum urbanum. Next base: position 42,911,147 of record OX327013.1, on the reverse strand, counting down.
ATCCTTATAGTAACATGATTGAGCTTGCTTGACCTAATAAAATAATTATATTAGCTACAAAATTATGCTACGAAAATAAAGTACATATATAAATTATGCTACAAAAATATGCTACAAATAGCTACAAAATTATGCTACAAAATTAATAATATATGCTACATAATTTAAATTGTATACATTATTTAAATTGTATATATAAATTGAAGTTAAATATTGTATATATTTAAATTGAAGCACAATATTGTATATATAAATTGTATACATTATTTAAATTTTTATACATTAAATTTGCTACGCATACAAATTTATATAATGTATGCTACATAATTTAAATTATAATATAATTCATCATTATGTTACAAATAAATAAACTTACCTCATCCATTAGCGAAGTGCCGCTAACTATACGTTGTCGTGTTGCGTACAAACATTCGCCCCATTTTAGCAAGAGTCGCTTGAATTTGTTGTAGTGAGAAGAAAGCGCGATTCGGGTCCTCGGCTCTTTCGGAGGATCACCGGGTCTTGGCTCCCAATTTTTCACATAATCCGCATGAATTATCTCCCACAATTTCTCCCTCTTTTGTTTGTTGCCGTCGTATTCATCAACGCTATGACGCACAAAATAAATACACATTTGAAAATCTTCGGAAGGAAGCCAATGTGTGCCCATTGTTTAGGAAAAAAAGCTTAACGAAACGATAGAGGAGATGGAAGGAGAAGTGTAATGGTTTGCTCAAATTGGTGTGAGTTGAGCAAAACTTGAAATAGTATTTATAGGCAAAGATTTGGGAGAGTTTGAGATTTTTTGGAATTTTTTTAGGAATTGTTTGGATTTATTTCCGTTGAAAGACAGTCTGACCAAATAGTAATGTATAGTAGCCATTGGGTTTAAATTCAGGCCATTAGATGAGGCTTCAATTTCAAAAAGGATGGCTTGGATTGATTTAGCCGTTGGTTTCTGATTCTACAGTTCGGTAAGCCACGTGGCTTAAGCTGATTGGCCCATAATTTTTTTTTTAACTTTTTACTGGCGCCGCCAGCCTTAAAAAAAAACTCAACGCGCCTGACGTCACCCACGTGGCGTGGGGTTCGCCAGGCGGTCGAGCAGACGCCGGAGCAAAACGAGCTCGAGCGTTTGGACGAGCACCACGAAGCCGTTGACTGGGCAAGCAACAGCTCACCGGTGCGAGGCGAAAATCCGGTTTGCTCGAGCAAATCGCCGGTGCCCCACCACCTGCTCGATCACGATCTGCCCGGCTGCTCGCCGGTGCAGATGCTCTAACTCGACCACTTCTCTATTTTCACCATTTTTGTTTTCAGTTTGAAATTCATATATTGAAGATCTTTACTGTTGTTATTGTCACTGTTATTATGGCTCCATTCATGAAATGCTGTTTAGCTTGATTGATTATCATTTAGAGTATCTCCAACAGCCCGAACGTTCGGACGAAGAGGGAGAAGAAGGAGATTACTCGTATTTGCTTCTGCTAGATTACGTCCCACGTAATCCGGTAGAAACAGTTGGCATCTCCTTCACGGACGGCGCACGCTCTGGCTCCTGAACCGACGTCCCGTCTGGCAGCACCCAGTGTACGCGGCCTCCTTCCGCGAACTGGGGAATGGACGCCTCCCGCTGCACGTTATCCCCACCCCATGGTCCATAGGCGGGCGAAGACCCGCCCGACGACCCCGACGACCTCCCCAACCCTGCGGATGCGAGCGATTGCTTGGGATCCATTGGCTGCACCACAGGAGAAGTGTTAGGGATGTATCGCAGAGGCGTCACACTCATCACGGACTCGTACGAAGATGTACTCGACCCGCTCGTGTCCGAACCACAACTAACCCACCCCGCCCCCGGTATGTACACCCGCTCACGCGATTGCCCGCTCGATATCTCTATTGGCTCCATTTCCTAGACGCACGCACGCGACACCCATACTTAGCAAAAAAAAAACAACACTACCAGAAACATCAAAAACTCAAAAACCCACCCCAAAACAAAATCAAACCTGGCACACTTCAAGAACATGCCTTGTTCTTGAGATGCAAACCCAGAAAAAGCCAAAAACACCCAGAAACCAAGAAGAGCAAAACGGAAAAACAAAAAAAACAACAAGACAAGAAACGGAAAACAGGTCGAGAGCCTCACCAAATTGAAGATCGAGGAAGTAGAGGTCGCACGTTGCGAAGAGATTCCGGCAAGAAAGCAAAAACACAGGAGATCAGAGAAGAACTGTCTGCAGAGTAATTTTGGCAGAGTTTCAGTAATTTATGGAGGCAATGAGGAAGACGACACTGAAGGCCCTATTTATACTGGTCACACGGAACCCATCATCGAACGCCAGCCGTCCATTTTAGTGTGTCCACCGTCAGATCACGCCACCTAGCCCCAAGGCGGTTTACTTACCCTCCTAAGTAACCGCGCCAACTCTTCAGCTTCCCGCCTCATTTTAAAAAACCCTAGTACAGTCTCCCACGGCTCGCCACGTGTCATCCATGCAACACCCCACGCTCCCACGCGCCTGACGCTTGAGCTTCGAGCAGTTATTATGTCATCAGCATTTAATGCCCAGGGTACGCCTGCATTAATTACGATGGCTAGCATTTATTGCACAAACGGTTCCCAAGGAGAAGTCAAAAGGAATGTCACATCAAACACCTCACCGGACAGGGCATCACCACACCAAAGGCAAGACAACACACGTCACGTCTCCCACCATTCGGACTGGCGCACACCACCCGCACGACTATGTGCCGGAACACGATGCACGCCCGGGCATGGGGCACCTCCCCTCCGCGCGCGTACCGGTAAGCGATCAGTTAGCCGGATTAGGCGGCACGGGCATGGGGTCCGTCCTCTCCTTGCGCGCGCTAAGAACGATGGGCGGCGCGGGTGTGGTGTCCGTCCTCTCCGTGCGCGCAACGTTAACGATCGACTCGCCGACTTAGGTGGCAAGGGCTTGGGATCCGTCCCCTCCTTGGGCACACTAAGACCGATGAGCGTTCCGGGTGTGGGGTCCGTCCTCTCCGTGCGTGAAAGCAAGCTGGTTTAGGCGACAGAGGCATGGGGCCAACTCCTCTCTGAGCGCGCTAACCGATGGGCGGCACGGGCGTGGAGTTCTTCCCCTCCGTGTGCGTAACGTTAACGATCGAATCGCCGACTTAAGTGGCAAGGGCGTGCGGTCCGTCCCCCCCGTTGTGCACACTAAGACCGATGAGCGGCACGGGCATGCGTCTGTCCCTCCGTGCGCGCTGCAACACATGTACGTAACGGTCCTGATCCCACCGTTGACGCTACGATAGGTCGGCGCCGATGAGTTACTCCATCCTCTCGGGCACCTATGAACCACCGGTCCGGGGCTTAACGACTCCTGGGGGGTCGGGTTAGCTCGGATCCATTCATGCATCAAGAACCACCGTTCCGAGGCTTAATGACTCCTGGGGGGTCGGGGTCAGCTCGGTTCCACCCATAACATTTCAAGAACCGCCGATCCGAGGCTTAACGGTCCCCTACGGGGTGGTCGGGGTCCAGCTCAGATCCATCATGCGCGCGATCATATACATATTTGCATAGATCCCTGTATATCTGTACTACATCCATTTATGTTGACCAGGCACACTCCACGGGCGCGCGGCTCCAAATAGCAAGACTCGTTTGGAGGCCGGGCCCACAGGTTCATGACCGCACGAACAGGTACACGATCGGACGCACAGGTACCCACTCCGTCATGCGAGCCCTTCCTTGACCGGAGAGTTGGGGGACTTGGGGGTTACAGGATCGCACATCACTGCTCATTCGGATAAATATTCTTGTTAATCGCACGAACCCTTTTTCAACTCCCCAGTCAAGAAAGGTCTCTTTGACTTGGGGACTTGGGGGACTTGTTAGTATAGCATCATTAGTTGTCCGATTAAATATACTTATCCACTTAAGCAGGCAATCAACACCTACCAGACCACCCGAAAGACCACCAGGAAGGCTACAACTTTGATCACAAGACCGACCCCATCCGAGTGCGCACGCTCCCGTGGGGCGCACATCCGAATGTGCGGATCACATGACAGCAAGCACAAACTAGTCCCACATCGAGGAGCACAAGTGAGCACCAGACTCAACCACCTATATATGTAAGGTATTTATTACATGTAAAAACAATCTGAATCCCAGCATTGAACACTTCAACCTACCTACTCGCACGTTCGCTTGACTGTTATATCCAATACACCTTCTAACTTAGGCATCAGAGCGTTGAAGGCCGGCCACCCCTGTCTCGACCATCTGACTATCTGTTTGTCGTTGTATTCTTCTAACAGCCGAACTCGAACACACGCACCCGCACACCCGAAGAGAGAAGAAGCGCCCGACCATCCTAACAGCCCGAACGTTCGGACGAAGAGGGAGAAGAATGAGATTACTCGTACTTGCTTCTGCTAGATTACGTCCTGCGTAATCCGGTAGAAACAGTGTTTATGAGTGTTCATTTTCCAGGTGTTTTCATATGACTTTTTCTGGAGTTTATGATTTCCTCTCCTTGGTTGGTTCTGTTCTAGTTGAAAATTTATGAATGTTCATTTCAAAGAATACAGAAGAAGAGAAAGAAAGGTCAAGGGTAAAATGGGGCGAGAAAATAAGAAAATGAGGTCTTATGAGTTGTAATTTATATAAAATATTGTCATAGTTAGAAAATAGGAGAGGCCACCACATGTCTGGGTGTGCCTGACTCAAACTCATCTTAAGTATAAGCCTATCACTCCCCCAAAAAGAAGGGGAAAGCATTTAACATGAGATTTAGTTTTATTTGAATAAATAAATCTTATTCATTACCACTTTACCCACTTTTTTTCAAAGTTCTATACCAGGGATAACACGATATGTAGCTGTCCTAAATAACATATACATAACGATGTAAAGAAAATATGCAAAGAAGTAAATAGACACATAACACTATAACATTTTTTACTCGCAGAAACCCTGCAATCAGGGATAAAAACTGCATGACCCTTACTCATGGAGGCCAAACTTTTTCACTATGTAAAATCACTTCTTACAAGATTATAGTTCCGATAATAGTAAAAACGGTGCTATCTTATCTAGTCTCGCGCACTATCCTAAGAACTATACTCAATATTGTCTGTAAGTGTTTACAAACAAAGGATTCAAAGATTTCTACCCGAAATCCAACTCTCACAGTTGATTCCCAAGAATACATGTGAAGACACTCCTTACAAGGCTACAACTCCGATAATAGCAAGTAACAGTGCTATCCTATCTAGACTCACATGCTAGACTAAGAACTGTATTCGGTTTTGTTTCTAAGTGCTTACACATGCGAACATTTCTGAAGATGGCAAGATATGGTGTTATCCCTATCTAGTCTGCCCATTAGTCTGGAATACACTTGGTTTTGTTTCTTCATTTTCACATACAAAGATTTCAGAAGCTTTGTATCCAGAACCCAACTATCACAAAGTTGGTTCTTTGGAACACTTCTTGGGTTGCTTGCACTACCAATCTGATCTCATGGATGCAAGATGTAATAAGTATGAAAATAGGTTTTTTGAAACTCTAAGTTTAACAATCACAAAAGGAAGACTTAGAGTAATACACTATATGAACAGACCTAGACTCATATAAGAAACTATGCTATGATAATTTTACATTGTGACAACTAAATTAGTCAAGTATGAGCTTGGTCTTTATATAGATCAACTTAAGGGTCTATATGGTATGGCCAAAATGTTCTCAGCCAAGTATCAAGACTTGAACACCACACAAAGTGTTTCATAAAATTAAAAAGATCTTCCAAAAACATGGCTTAATTCTAATCCAAGGAAAACAACTTGGTGATCACACAAAAAAAAAATTCACTTAAAAAGCTTTTTTTCTTTAAACCAAAGAAAATGTAAAGAAATGATCTCAGTCAAGATTGTGAGAAATGTGATCATTTAAAATGTATGCTTAATCCTAAGTCAAGGAAAGCAAACTTGAAACCCACACAAAAAGTAAAGTTAAATGTTTTAAAGTAAGACCACTTGTTTTATGTAAAAGCATAACTTTATTTACTTATTACTAATGACCAACGATATGTTCGAAAATGGTTTACAAACATATATGGTATCTTGAGAAATCTAGAATTACAGGCTGCCAAGGCAGAGACTCGGTGATAGGAAACTAATTCGGTATCCTCAGTGAAAAATTATGAAATGCATATGCATTTTTTGTGGAAATGTATTGTTTGTATTGCCTTACTTCAACACTTTACATTTGGGTAAATATAACTAGAGCTACTACTGTTACAAAATCTATGCTATAATGGGGAATAATACTCTTGGCTATGTATCAGTTACAAATCTATGAAATAATTACATTTAATCAAGCGGAATCAAGGGAAAAGGACATCATGCTAACACCCCCCCCCCCCCCCCCCCCCTCAAACTTGAGGGTTCTTGACTTACAAATTTGCAGCACAGAATGTTGAACTGATGCTTATGTAGTGGTTTGGTGAGTAAATCAACTGGCTAGTCCACATAGGGGATAAACCAAACACGGTGACTCCCTAAAGCAATCTTTTCACGAACAAAATGATAATCCAACTCAATGTGTTTTATGCGAGCATGAAACACAGGGTTGGAGGCCATGTAAGTGGCACTTAGATTGTCACAATAGAGGACAACATGAAATTGGATGTGTGTACCAAGTTCATACAACAAGAAGCTCAACCACGTTGTTTCAGCACTCACATGGGCAAGGGAATGGTACTCGAACTCAGCACTTGATCGAGCAATTGTGGGTTGTTTCTTGGAGCACCAAGAGATCAAGTTTGAGTTATGATAAACAAGGTATCCAGATGTAGAGCGACGAGAGTTAGGATAACCAGCCCAGTCTGCATTAGAGTATGTTGCAAGAGTCACGGGATGGCATTGTGGGTGAAAGTGCAAACCATGGTCAATAGTGCCTTTGACACAGTACAAGATACGCTTGGCAATTTTCAGATGAGGAACACGAGGCTAAGCCATAAACTGAGAGACATGATTGACAACAAAGGCAGTGTCTGGACATGTAATAGTAAGATACTGCAAGGAACCAACAATTTCATGAAAAACAGTAGGATTCACAAGTAAATCACCATCTGCAACAATGAGTGAGGTTTTGGCCGACATTGGAGTGCTTACAGGTTTACTAAGCAAAAGATCATGCTTCAAAAAAATGTCATGAGCATACTTCACCCGACTAATGTGGATACCATCAGAGTGAGGAAAAACCTGAAGACTAAGGAAGTAGTGTACAGGGCCAAGATCTTTAATGTCAAAACCTTGAGTGAGGATTTGAATGAAGCTATGCAAAATACGATCATCACTTCTTATAATGCCAATGACATCGATATACAATAGAAAATAGATAGTACGTTGTCCTTGTTGGAAGATAAATAAAGATGAGTCAGCCTTGTTGTGCCGAAACCCAATAGAGATCAAGAATGAACTCATTAGTTGAAACCATGCCCAAGGGGCTTGTTTTAAGCTATAGAGAGATTTGTGGAGTTTGCAAACATATGATGGACTAGAAGCATCGACAAAACCTAGTGGTTGAACCATGTAGATGTCTTCTTGAAGAAAACATGGAGAAATACATTCTTGACATCCAATTGTCGAAGAGGCCAGCGATAAGACACACTAATACAAAGAACTGCCCGAATAGTAGCGGGCTTGATTACAGCAGTGAATGTATCCCCATAATCAATACCTAGTTGTTGATGGAACCCTTTTTCTATTAGCTGAGCTTTGTACACTCAATGGACCCATCAGATTTGTGCTTTGTCCGGAAAACCCATTTGCAATCGACATAATTTTAAGATGGAGACGGAGGAACAAGTGTCCAAGTTTGATTTTTAAGCTATGCATTTATCTCATCTTCCATGGCCTGACGCCAATGTGCATGCTTAGAGGCCCGGGTGTAACAACTAAGATCCACAGAATCAATCACAGTAAGCAATGCAGGAGAAAGTGGGTCTATGTCATCAGATCATTGTTTTGGTGTAATTGTACCATCACGAAGGCGGGTGATCATGGGATGTCTCGCAGGCAGTGGATGAGCTTCTTTGAGTACGAGCTCGATGATAGGTGGTGCCGGCACAGGTGTGGGATTGAGCAAAGGTGGCGCAGATTCAGGCGGAGATGCTGTGGTTTGTGAAGGAGCAGCGGAAGGCGGGTGGGCCAAAAGTGCAGGTGGGCGACCACGGCTGTAGGTCAGCACCTGCTGGTCGAGCGACAGGTTAGGCAATGGGGGAGGATGCACTGACAATTAAGAAGCCAACGACAGTGGCACGTGAACCGTTGGAGCTAGCGATGACAAGGTGGTCAGCGACTTGGATTGGTTAGGTGACCAATATTGCTGGGATGATAGAGGTGCAATTTGGACGCTCGAAGTTGAGGACTACATAAGTGATGGAGTTTCTGATTGGGTATGAAGTGAGTTTTGGGCCAATAAAGTTAGGGCTTTATCCATATGGGGATGGCGATAGACTCAGCAGAGAGGTTTGCGAAGAAGATTGAATTGGGCATGATAAGAGTGTAAACTCGATTGGGCCCAAGTCAAAGAAAGGTACCTGCGAACTTTTATAAGGACAATGTGTTTCGTTAAATAAAACATGATGCGACACATAAACTCGATTAGTATTTGGATCAAGGAATTTATAAACCTTATGTATAGGATTATAACCTAAGAAGACATACTTAAGACTACAACTAGACAACTTGTCTGAGACATATGGGCCGAGGTAAGAAAAACATGCACACCCAAAAACCCGAAGAGATGAATAGGAAGGAGGACTACCATAAAGATGTGTATGTGGAGTAAATTCTTTCCCTCACTCTCTGGTGTTCCATTTGGACCACCTAGGGTCAAATCATTGTCCAATCAATATTGATATTATCCCTATTGAAATAAGACCGCCTCATATGTTCAAATTTGAACAAATATGGATTACAAAGTTTGATGATGCGGATATCATCAGTAATAGTTAGAACTATTTCCCGGGCCCATCTCCAACAACCTAACTAATGACTAATATGTATTCATTTTGTTCTATGCTCATGAGCTGGGCCAAAACTTCTTTCCCATGCCTTGGAAAACAACGAGCTATTCTCAAAGCAGAATTGAATAGCTTTCGGTAATCATAATTGAATAACTTTTTTCTCTCACTCTCAGGTGTTCCATTTGGACAGCCTGGGGTTAGATCATTGTCCAGTCATGATTGATATTATCCCTGTTGAAATAAAGCCGCCTCATATGTTCAAATTTGAACAAATGTGGATTACAAAGTCTAGCCGTGCGGATATCATCAATAATAGTTGGAACTATTTCTCGGGCCTATCTCCAGCAACCCAATTAATGAGTAATCTTTATTCATGTCATTCTGCGCTCATGACCTGGGCCAAAACTTCTTTCCCACGCCCTGGGAAACAACTAGCTATTCTCAAAGCAGAATTGAATAGCTCTCAGTAATCCAAAATGGGTAACTTCTTTCCCTCACTCTCAGGTGTTCCATTTGGACCGCCTGGGGTCAGATCATTATCCAATCATGATTGATACTATCCTTGTTGAAATAAAGCCGCCTCGTATGTTCAAATTTGAACAAATGTGGATTACAAATTCTGACTGTGCGGATATCATTAGTAATAGTTGGAACTATTTCCCAGGTCCATCTCCAGCAACCCAATTAATGAGTAATCTTTATTCCTGTCATTCTGCGCTCATGAGCTGGGCCAAAACTTCTTTCCCATGCCCTGGGAAACAACTAGCTATTCTCAAAGGAAAATTGAATATACTCTATAGTAGTACGTCCTCTGATTCAGTTGGAAAAATTTCCGATGTTACGGGAAAAATTGCCACGCTATGGAAGCTTGAAGAGATGTTTTGGCAAAAACGTTCCAGAGTGAATTGGCTTTCGCTAGGTGACGAAAATACTTCTTCTTTTTCACCATTATACTCTTTAGAGAAGACAATTCAACAAAATTCCGAGGCTCAAAAGTTATGGTGGTATCTGGCTTGAAAAAGAATATGATATTATTTCCCATTTAAACTTTCATTTCCAAACCGCCTTCCATGTTGAGCCTTATTCTCAAAGGCCGGAGTCCCTTACCTTTGTGGACAAACTTGTTACCCCTGACATGAACGATTCTTTGCTTAAACTTGTTGAGATTGCAGAAGTCAAATTTTCTATTTTTGACCTTGAGGGATTAAAAGCCTCAGGCCTGGATGGTTTCTCGGGCATTTTCTATCAACATTACTGGAATATTATTAATGACGTTATCTTTGGAGTGGCCTCCAACAACATTGTCTTTGGATCTATTCTGGCCTTCATGAACAGAACTCATATTGCTTTTATTCCAAAATTTCTAACCCTACCTCGGTTGTAGATTTTTGGTTGATCGGCCTATGTAATTTTTTGTGTAAGATTCTCTCCAAGGTCATCGCTAATCATGTTAAACCCTTTATGACTGATCTTATCTTTGAAAATTATTCGGCTTTCGTCGGTGGCAGATAAATCCAGGATAATTTGATCATCACCCATGAAATGTTTCATCAAATTAAGCTCCAGAAGAATGGTCATAAAAGCGACCTTGATATGAAACTTGATATGTCAATGGCAAGTTAGGCTCCTTCACTCCCTCTTTCTAGAGGTATTCGTCAGGGGAACCCTTTGTCTCCATACTTATTTCTTTTTGCCAATGACGTTTTATCCACTATGACCAGAAAGATGTGCGTTTCTAGTTTATTACAAGGTGTCCATATTGGAGACACTGGACCCACAATTAGTCACCTCTTGTTCACAGATGACTCTATCTTCTTTCTTAAAGCTAATCTTGCCAACTGTAAGGTCTTCTCTAATATGATTGAGACATACTGTCTTGCTTCTGGTCAACTCATCAACAAACAAAAGTCCCCTCTCTTTTTTAGCCCTAATATTCGCCCAAATATTTTCCCATCTCCTCAGTGCTATTCTTGAGATAAAGGTCATTTGGGATCCTGGAAAATATCTCGACCTCCCTACGATTTAGGGTCGCTCGAAGGTTGTGGTCCTAGGTTATGTTAAAGACTAGGTTTTAAAGAAATTAGATGATTGGAAATCTTCCTCCCTCTCCTTTGTGGGTCGGGAGGTTCTCATCAAGTTTGTTATGGCTTCCATTCCGGCATATCCGATGTCTTGTTTCAAATTCCCTAAAACCATGTGTTCCAAACTCAATTCTGAAATAGCCAAGTTCTAATGGGGTTCTACTAATTCTTCATCTATTCATTTGAAAATTTGGAACTCTCTCTGTAATTCTAAAGATGTTGGTGGGATAAGATTCAGGGACTTATAACACTTTAATGATGCCTTAGTAGCCAAACAGTGTTGAAGGCTGATTCACAATCAAGAGGCTCTTTGGGCCAAAGTTCTTACAGCTTGCTATTTTTCCAATAAATCTTTCATGATGGAAACCAGGGGCTCCTCCCCTTCTTGGATTTGGTCAAGCTTGTTTGGAGCAAGACATATATTTCTAAATGAGGCAATTTGGCAAATCGGAAATGGTAACTCTGTGAACTTCTAGATTGATAACTGGCTTTCCCTACTTAACTCCAAACATCTTTTGGATACCCATTGATTACCTTCTCCTAAGGTAGCCGAGTTCATGGATTTTGAGACTCAACAATAGAAACTTCATAGGATCAACCCGCCTATTTCAGAGGCCTAACAAATTGTTGTCCTTGCTATCCCTATTATCTACCCTCCCCCTCCGGATAGACTTGTTTGGTCGTCTAATAAGCACGGCCAATACACCATCAGTTCTGGCTATCATTATCTCCAAAATCTTCATACCCAAGTACCAAATTCACACCCTCATCATTCACATTATATCCCACCATCATTCTGAAAGTTGACTCGAAAGCTCAAATGCCTCCCTAAGGTCCGTGTTTTTCTTTTAAGAGCCCCCACTGATTGTCTCCCCACAACAACAAATTTATTCCGTAGAAATATCAGCCGATCTAATCCGTATCCAATTTGCCATGAAGCTCTGAAAACTATTGAACATGTCCTTCTCACTTGTAAATGGACTCGATGTGTTTGGTTTGGGCACTTCCTTGGTATTAGGTTCAATCTTTCAAATATCTCATCCCTTAACAAATGGATTGTTCCATTTTTAAATACCCTCTGCTCAGCCACAGATAATGCTCATAATATTGTTTCTAGGATTATGTTTTCTGGCATATTTGAAAACACAGGTGCTCCTGCGTGTTCGATCATCTGGACCCCAATCCATACTTGGTAATCCACAAGGCCAACTCTTCTGCCATGGAATACCTTCACCGCTCTTCTACCTTGAAGAGCTTGCCTTTCATTCCCCGGGTGTCGAACCTCTCAGCTATTTGGTCCCCCTGGGCAATCTCCTTAAATTCAACACTGATGGGGCTTGGAACTCTTCTAACTTTTTAGGGGGCACTGCTGTCATCATTCGTAACTCTTCCGGAGTCTTTATCACTGGAGCTACTCAATCTATGCATGCCCTATCTATAGCTGCGACTGAGGTCATGGCTATTATAGATGGCCTTCAATTGGCTTTGATTATAAACTTATCTTCGTTCCACATGGAATCTGATTCTCTGCAAGTCATCTCGGCGATAAAAATTCTCAAGTTGGTGACATACTGGACCATTGCGCCTCTCATATCTCAAATTGTCAATATATCTTCATTTTCATTGTAATTTATTGGTCTTAGACCAGCAGATACGCTAATTTAGCCGCAGATTGTCTTGCAACTATGGCGTTCAAGAGGGTGTGTAATCCTCATTGGCTTGTCAATCTTCCTCTCTCTTTTTCCAACTTTTTACCTTTTGATTTCTCCCGCATCCTAACCCAATAGCATGTTCTTGGCATTCTTAATGATGGGGGCTAGTTTGACGCTTTCTTTAATCGAATTCTTTTTTGTCCAAAAAAAGAAAAAGATGCATAGATTCAATAGAAAGAGAAGCGAGAGAACATTCAAAATGTAAAACTTCATTCCAACATTAAAGTTGGGTTATGTAATTGCTCTGTTGGCTAGGCTCTTTAAAATTATTGCTCAGTTTTACTGATCCTATCTGACTTCCTTAAATTGTTGACTCAATGGACAGGGTTGGTTGACCAATAAAACAAGAAAGGACAGTGTCAAGTTGGAAGAGGTGAAATTAATTGGACCAATTCATTATTAACAAAGAGCAGCACCTCCACTATTAATGAATATCAGATCCATGTGATCATCTTCTCTCTCATTTCTATAGAAATTCCAGGATCAATTTATCCTATCTCCATTTAGATTTGTTTACAGAGAGGAGCAAGTCCACATTGCAAGCAAAAGAGAAAGTTGAAAGGAACCTCCCAAGATAGAAGCACCTTTCAAAAGAAAACATCATCCACCACCATCACAACAAGACATGGAGGAGAAGATGATGATGATGATGATGATGACCACCAATAGTAGTAGTAGTAGCAGCAGCAGCTCAGAAACTAGCACAAATGAAACCACTACCACTCCAACTATCCCAAGCTGGAAACTTTACGAAAACCCTTTTTATAATTTTCAATCTCAGCATCAAAGTCACCCAGAAAATCAGCAACATTGCCAAATTAGCAGCACCAAGAATCAGCATTGCCTTCACCTCCCCATCTCTGCTCGAAAGCTCGCCGCTTCATTTTGGGATCTCACATTCTTCAAGCCGATAATGGAGATTGAAATTGACTACACAAGGGCCCAGATCATCGAATTGAAAGCTGAGCTAGAGCACGAGAGGAAAGCGCGGAAGAAGTTGGAGGTTATCAACAAGAAGATTTCCAAAGAGTTGAGAGAGCAGAAAAGAGTCAGAGAAGCAATTGAGAAGGTCTGTGAAGAACTTGCCAGAGAAATCTCATCTCGGAATTCAGAGATTAATCGGATGAGAAAAAATATGGAGGAGGAAAGGAAGATGTTGAGAATGGCTGAGGTGATAAGAGAAGAGAGGGTTCAGATGAAGCTTTCTGAGGCCAAGTTTCTTTTTGAAGAGAAGATCTTTGAGTTGAGCTCTAAGCCACAAACTATAGAGAAGCCTGCCTTTTGTGCTGAGAATATTAACCCTGTTTCGAATGTGGTTACGACTAATTCGAAGCCTGTGAGTTGTAGCGAAAACAGCGGTGGATTTTCGACAATGGCGATTCAGAAAAGGGCCTCACCGGAATCGGAGAATCCACACATAAGGAGAGGGATCAAAGGGTTTGTTGAATTTCCAAAAGTTGTTAGAGCAATTGGGTCCAAAAGTAGGCATTGGGGTACAAAACTGGAGTGCCAGAAAGCTCAGCTGAGGATTCTACTCAAGCACAAGAGTCCAGTTCGATCCAATAGGCTCATTATCAGTTAGTTCCTCCAATACCAACACTCTGTTTTTGCTGTTTCTTTGATAATCATATGTATTATGTGTTCCATATCATCATAAATATGATTTCAAGCTTGTAATAGTTGGAAAAGTATTGTACTGATGTTGGAAATTTTGTGCTCAAGTGCATGTTTAGTTTCTGCAATTAGAAAAGAATCTGTTTCGATCCGATCAAGCTAGCGTTGAAAGAAAAATTGTGTAAAGTTTTATTCCAAATCTGAAGATACCTACACACATCATGCACATGCTTATTTTTGTTCCACTTGAGATCAGCTCGATCAGTTTTGACTTGTGAAGAAGCCTACACATGCAGAAGCATGTTATATTTGTATATATGAATAATATCCAAGTAAATGGGGCTGAGGAAGTTTGGTTTTCTTTCGTAAAAGGAGCCACGCATGCCTTAATCGTCAAGGAATGGACCCTATAGGAAGTGTGGTTTGTATTATTTGTATATAAGGTATTTATCAGTTTATGTTCCATATGGACTATGCAATGTTCTTGATCTAAACTACCAAACTTTCAGATAGATCAGAGGTGAGGGAAAAAGTCTGAAAGGATCTGTACCCATTTTGGTACCGATGATCCTATGTGTAGGAACAACACACAGAATTTAGTTACCAGAAAATCTATAGTACGCTGGAGAATATAACTGCGAAAACATGAACAGCTAGATTACTTCAACATCTAAGGGGAAAGGATATAACTGTTCGTTGATCTATCTGAGACATGAGAGGAATTTTAAGGGTAACAAACTCGGTACTTGATGGATTTGATCTTTGATTTGCTGAGTTTTTTAGTCTAGTTTTGGTGTTTGACCGTGAGAATAATTAACTGTAGCTTATAACTAATAAAAGTTGCATATTACCAATTTTTATAAGTTGTTGTATCTTATAACTTTTATGTACAATTTTTGAAATAAACTATAACTGTTTTTTTTTATCAAACACCTTAATCAAATTTAAGTTAAGTTACAAAATTGCTCCATAAACTGTTTTAATTTGGACCTTAGTCTACTTTCTGGTGGGTATTGGGGAAAAGCCTTGACATGATTGAAAGCCATGAGCTTTGATACCAAAGGAAAATTCTACGATCATTCTTAACAGAGCAAAAGACAGTCACTTTGATATGCGTTACACTCTGGAAAAGTTATAAGCACATAACAAATCTACTTTTGAGGGTCCATGACAAATAACAATATATAAAGCAAATGAGCAAGCTTCTGCGGGCAGTAGGTAACAAAAAGGTTGTTTTCTTATTAGCAGCATTTCACTCTAGTCGTCTCTCTTTGTTAGTGAATTTTTAGAACTGAAACATCCATTTTGTGTATGATTCTAGACTAGTAATATTCATTTGAAGGACTATAATCCCCCTTAGAGTATCTATAACAATAAAACTAAATTTATAGTTATTTTTAATTTAAAAGTTCAATGTTACTTATTTTTTTTTTAGCAAAGACGTGACATTAATAATTTAATGAGTTATATTATTCATAGATCCATCCAAATGACACAACATGGGGAACACCAACGTTCTTAAAGAATCTATGCGATTTAACATGATCTACATCGAAATAAAACCTCTAAGATGAAGCGCAACAGAACCATGTGACCATAATTAAGACATTGTCAAGGCGGGTAGACCAACCAGGCTACAAGAAACTAGAACCAATACTGTTTTAGACCCCTATCAGAGCTGGCACAAGACTGCCAAGCCCCAAAAGGAGACTAAAATAACCTAGCTAAAAGACCACCTGGATCCCAAGTCCAGATCCAAAAAAAGGAGTTGAACCCAAAATATGGGCCCCAAACATAGCTAAAGCCCACAAGCCAAACCTGCTAGGCTAGACCCCACATCGTGATATGCTTGCAGCCAAACCCTTGACCGATCGGACCAACAAGACTTGCAGACGGAGTGGCGTTGGAAAACCTACCGAAGCAAAGCTCGACCCTAGATCTAGTACATTTAAACCCTACAACTTCAAATGTGCTCGGGCAGGTTACAATTTATGATTGAAAAACAAAAGCGCCCAGCATGACCCTCGTCGCCAAAACCCCCCGCAGGTCGTGACCACAAAGAAACCTCCTAAAGGGAAGTATGTTGCTACGCCACCGGAAGATGACGTCGAGCATGCCGACTTCGAGCCTCCTCGATCTCCATCGTTCACAGAGCCTCCATGGAGTGATAGAAAAAGAGCAAAAGCAAGAAGAGAGCCACATCCGAGAACGGACGAAAACGACCGACCACATGAAGGCCAGGGTGCTACGCCATGAAAGGACGTCTGGATGATGCTACTAGAGGTGAGGATCGTTGAAAGATGCTCACGCTTAGACCAAAGAGATCTGGCAGCCGCCACCCAAACCCTAGGGAGGGAGAGAGCAAGAGCGAGAGCCATTGTGTGCAATCATGTTCTCTTCCATCATTGTTTTATTATTATTTTACTTTAACTTTCTTTAACGGTGATAGTTATTTTAAAGTTAAATATATAGTGTTAAATGTTTAACTTTAAGTCATTTTCTGTTTCCTCGATAGTTAAATATAGTTACAGATATAACTAAAAACTATATTTGATTTTTTTTGAAGTGTATATTTGACTTTAACTATAAGTACTATTGGAGCTAATTTTAGCTAAAAATTCAAAAAATAGTTTTCTTTAATCTTTTCTAGTATATTTATTGCTTGGTTTCGTTTCTTAGAATTCATTGGATCATTGTATCAAACACTTTATTCCAACAAAATCGCCATTTTTTTCTTGATAATTTTCAATTTGAAGGTAATTGTCAAAAACGTCTGAAATATATCTTCTATTGATGAAAATCACCATATCTCAAAAATATGATTGGGTCTCACTTTACTGTGGTGGTTGTGGTCGCCCGTTGTGGTGTCTTTGATAATAGCACTACAACACATAGGCTTACTCTAGACCCAAGCAAATCTATGCAAGAATCTTTAGTTTGGAAATTCAAAGTTGAATGCTCAATGAACTCAATTAATTCATCACCAAGAAGTAGTCTGGATTCATGTAGAGTCTTGTGAAAATCTGACAACAGCATTCATACCACAAATTAAAACCAAATATCACGTATTTATGATGATGACAACAACATGATATCAGTCCTCAGATATACAGTGGGAACATAGAGTGCAAGTATAACCATGGATTTCCATCCTCTTTGCTGTTGGCCAAACAAAAATTGGCACACCACACTTTTACTACACCACTTCTTTGTCCATCTCCTTTCTACTCATTGTTCACATTTTACAGCTGTGTATCTTGGATATGAAATTTTACTTTAGATTCCTCTGTTTGAGTAATCAAATGATTCAATTCTATTTAAAGGAACCTGAATGATATCATGTGTATCCTAAACCATAAACCCTAAAATCGAAATCTAATCGGATGAATTGGGCCGGTTAAGACTCAACTAATTAAAATGTATACTAGTCCAAATCCGGGAAACAGAGACGTATGATTGGCATTCTACCCAGATTCCAGATCAGTTTAGCTAAAACCACCTTATTAAATTAATCATAGAACATTCTCATTACCAAAGCCAAGTTAATGTGTAAATTGAATCACTGGGACCCAAATCTCATTTACAAATTCGTTACTGCATCAACATCTCAACAGCCTTCGGTCCCCAGATCCCCACATGGAACCAAAGAGGGCCCAAAACCTTTGACGCCGTCAACGAGACCGTCAAGTCGGCCAGTAAAGCTTTTAATCGGACGAGTCTGCAAAGTGAGAGCAGAGCCAAGCCAGCTGAGGTTTCCTGTGTCTGCTGCCGTTAAATCCAAGAAGGGTTAACGGTGTTGGGATTTAGCGTGAAGTAAACGTTATGTCTTATTGTGTTGTGCAGTTGCCAGCTGCTTTGTACTAGTTTCTTGTCCTTATTGCATAAGGGGAACTAATGTTGGACGCTTGGGAAGCAAAAGAAACACTGCTACGCAATAGCAAAACCCACTTGAAGAGGAATAGCACAAAATGGTGCTAGCTAGATAGAAAGAGAGAGAGAGAGTTGAAGTGTCAAAGAAGATAGAGAGCAAAGAGTGAGGTTGAAGTTGTTTCCCTTTGGGGAGTTTTTGAGTCGGAGAAGAGACTCTGTAGACTATACACTGCAGAGATTAAGAAAGATAGAATCTTTGTTTTTTTGACAACTATATATCATGGGGAAGAGTGGGATGAGAAATGGGTTTGTGGAAACAGAAAGAGAGTGTTGTGATATTGGTTTGGGTTTGATGAGGGAAACCCAACCTCAATCATTCCTTCGTAGGAAGATGAATCAGATGGTGATGGTGATGCCTCGGCACCATCCTCATCATGAGTCTCAAGTTTTTTGCAGTGGTGGGTTGGATGGAGGAACAGCTAGTAGGAATAGTGGACCTTTGTTTTATAACAGAAGCAACAACAAGAGCCCAGAGGCTACTGATATATACAATGCTGTCTCCTCTGATTTTAGTTCAGTGGTGGTGCCAAAGACTCTGCATCAGCAGCCTAACTACTCTGATAGCTTGTCTTTCAGTACCTCAGGTAAAGTTGCTCTCTTTTCATCAAGCCCTCTACTCTTTCATTGCACATGTGGTGTTTGCTTTAATTCCTGAGAGACTACAGTGCGGGAATAATTGACAAAAAGAATCTAAATTTTTGACATTTTGGAGTTTTGACAAACAAAAGTTCTGGTCTTTGTGGGTTTTGTTCAGGAGGTGGAATGGTGAATGTGAATGTGAGAATTCCTTTTACTCCAGCTCAGAGAGAAGAGCTTGAGACACAGACTGCGATTTACAAGTACATCATGGCGCGTCTCCCTGTCCCTCAACAATTACTTTTCTCCATTGCCAACAATCCACCAAATGGTAAATCTTTTGTGCTCGTTCTTCATTTTTGTTCATCTCGAAAGAAGATTTTTTTTGTTTTTATGATTGTGTACAGT
The DNA here is from genome assembly GCA_946800695.1 of Geum urbanum. Taxonomy (NCBI): domain Eukaryota; kingdom Viridiplantae; phylum Streptophyta; class Magnoliopsida; order Rosales; family Rosaceae; genus Geum; species Geum urbanum. The sequence goes on along the minus strand of OX327013.1, from coordinate 42,891,791 downwards.
GAGAATGAAGGATTTTTTATTATTGTTTTTAAGCGAGAGAGCCAACAAGACTAAGAGGAGTGAGAGACATATTGGAGGGGTTTTCTAAGAGCATGGATCCAGAGCCATGGAGGTGTAAAAGAACAGATGGTAAGAAATGGAGGTGCTCCAGAGACATAGCAGTTGACCAAAAATACTGTGAGAGACACTGCCACAAAAGACGTTCAAGAAAGCATGTGGAATCACTACCTAACTTCATCAGCAATAACAAGAATGTCAATGCCAACATGCTGAGTCCAAAGCCTTCACCTTTCAAGAATAACGGCAACAGCAACAGCTTAAACCATCAAACTCCATTTTCAAACACCATGGTGACTACTACTGCATCATGTGCACAGCCCAGGTAGGTTATAGATTACTTTCAATTCTCTTAATTTGGTTTGAAACTTGGGACCAGAAGCCATTTAATTCTGCACTATTTTAATGCCTGTTCTTATCTATCTGCATTTGAATTGGATGTTTCAATGTGACGTGGGTCTTTGTTATGCTTCTTTTTGTATGGTGTAATAAATGGTACTTTTTGTCTCTGATTGTGAAGAGCATTGGACTGGTTCATGAATGGAGAAAGCTCCTCTGTTTCTGCAACTTCTAACCAAGAATGGAAGCAGTTGATGCCATTCAAGTTAGGCTTGAACAGCCACACCAGCAAGCAGGCGGACACAGATGTGAATTTTCCAAAGCAACAAAATGAGAGCTCACAAAGTTTGTATAGGGGAGGTACTGGTAGCCATGGTGGTCTACAGAGTCAGAGGTCACATGACAATTTTAGAGGTTCCTTAAATTCAAGTCAGGCACAACAGACAAGGCATTTCATTGATGCTTGGTCGGGTGAGAGGGATGGTCATGGCATTGATGATATTGGCAAGAAGAAGAGGTGCTCTGTTCCACTGAACCAGAAGCTTCCCTTTTCATCATCCCTCAATCTATCAATGTCTGGTGAGAATATTGAGGCAAATGTAGAGAGTGGGAATAGGCAAATGGGTGTTGAGGTTTTGGGTTCAGAGAGACAAAATGTAACCCAATGGATGAACCCGCTTTCATGGATGAGCATGAGCATGAGCTCACCACCTGGTGGACCTTTGGCTGAAGCTCTGTGCCTTGGCATTGCCAGTTCCACAAGAGCAACACCGTCCTCTAATGGCAGCAGAAGTTCAAATGCAGATGGTAGACAGGAATTTGACTTTACTAACTGAAGAGCGAAGGCGGCGGTGTTTCTTTAATGGTTAGAGCTCAAGTTTTGAGAAAATGCAACTGTTACATACACTAGCAGGTTGCAAGCTGTTCATGTTTTTCAATGTTTTTTCTGTAATTGTCGACGGAGATGAAAAGAAGGTGCACCTGATTAACATGCGACTTTTGAGCTATAATCATATCTGAAATTGCAGTGTAATTGAGTTTTTCTGCTTGGATTTCCATCGCCAAAGTCAGTGATGTGAAACCAATACTGCAAGTCTCCTCCTAAACGTATGTGTCAACTACAAACGTTAAAAAAATAAAACTGCATCAGCAGGACGGAGCCAGGATTTAATACGAGGAGGGGCATATATATATTTTTTGGGTATAAAACTTGAAAAGAAAAAAAATCTGAAAAAAAAAGCCGATGAAAAAATAAGAAAACTGAACGAATTTGCTCTTGTTTGATTAAAAGCACTAGGTAGAAGAAAAAAACCGAAGAAAACTTGGCAAAAAAATTGAAAGAAAGGAAAAAGATGGAAATGTGAGGAGTGGACAGCTCGAACCCAAGACCTGCCATATAATATTCAACATCTCCAACACTATACCAATCCAACAATCATGTTACTGGTAGAAACAAAATGTATTTATTTCAAAGTTCAAGGGAGGCCTGAGACCTTGCTGGCTCATACATGGCTTCGTCTCTGTGCATAAGGATACCATCGATATCTAAATCTTCATTCTTAATCCCAGCAGAACTAACGAAGCGTATATGAACAAGAATCACTCTTGCAAGTTCCAACTGATCTTCCGGTCCAGATAAAAGGCAGAAAACTTACCAAAAATCCCATATCTTGAAATGAAAAAGGAACAATCATAAAATTGGCAATACTACTGGAAGTTTGGAAGCCATCTCTTTCTACAATGTCAAAATCGCGTAAAATGGGGGTTCGGTTGTGATTGTTGGAATAATTTTTAACAATATAAAATAAAGAGAGTAAGAAATTTATCTGTTGTAAATTAACAGACATGTCAAATGAAAATCAAATTGTTACAACTTTTAGTGAAGATATATGTTCATCGGAAATAAACCAAATAGATGCAACTCTTAATGAAGAGGCAAATTCATTGGATGATAATCAGAAAGATGTAATCTTTCAAGGTGAAAAAACATAATCACTTCTATAAATAGGAGTAATTCTCTGCATATTCACATAACTAAAAACTTCATTTCTCTTTATCTTTTTTAGTTTTTCTCAGGTTTTCCATCATTCTCTAGTTTTAAAGGAAATCCATAAACTATATACTGTAAATTTAGTTTCTAGTAACCTTGAATCTCTTGTAAAAATCTTTGATCGAGTGTTAGATTGATCTTTGTTAGTGCAAACCGACAATCAACATTAGCAAGTTGCTAGACTTCATTGTATCCTAAATGCTTAATTGATTATTCCCACTTGCACACTAGTAGTGAGGCAAATAAAGTCTAAAGGAAAACGTAAACTTTTATGTGCATTTGAAGCATTTGATTCTCGTCACCCACAAACACAAATTTTTCAACAATCTTTAAACTTTATTTTTGCAATGGCAACTTTGAAGAAAAACGAAAGTGAATTTCCTACAATGAAACTTAATCGATTTGATGGAGAATATTTCCGAAAATGGCAAAAGAAGACTCGTCGCATGCTTACATGCCTCAAGATAGTGTATGTGCTTACAACACCAAGACCCGAAGAAATTGAAGATGAGATCTTATCCATAAAACAAGTACGAGAAAAATGAGATCAAAATGATAAACAATGTAAGTACTACATATATAATTCTTTAAGTGATGAATTAGTTTCTTACGTCAAAGATAAGGAGACTTCAAAGGACTTATGTGATGCATTAGAGGAGCAATACATTTCTATGGATCCTAAAATTAGAATTTAATTAAGATATTCCAACTAGCTAGTATTTTTATGAATATCGAAAAATGCAAGCTTGATAAAAAATTATATGAACTTGAGTTCATTGCATGATATTCATTTATAAACAAGCATCAAGTTTGATGACGTCTACAGTTTGTGGATTATGAAATACTCAAGTTAAATAATGAATATTTATATCATCTAGAAGAGATGAGTTTGACGGAATACTAGTTAATGTCAAAAAGAAATTAATCCACGTGTCAAAGAAATTGACGAATCCTAAGTGAAAGGATATGATTCATATTTACTTCTTTGGAAGTCGTAACTATCAAAAGCTTCAACTTGACATATTTTGGTAAGAAGGATATACCGGTTTGAGATATAGCTATGTAAGACAATTTCAAAGTGACGGTGTGATATAAACCGTTGAATATCAAAAGTTATAGAATAGTCACTTTGATAAATAATTAACAAAAGACTTGCTTATGTTGCTTATGTTTAAAATATACAAGAATTTGATGAGTGATACCTCAAATGGGATAGGGTAGTCCAAACTTTTAATCATCAATGATGGAAACTCAACTCAACGCTTGAAATATCTTATTCTTGAGTTCAATGAGCAAAATACATCATATGTAGTGATTGCAAGCACTTAAGTAAATCAACAAACATATAATTTTAATAAAATTATATGTTTATATCCATCCAAAGATTAAAATTGCTTGAGTACATGTAATGAAGTGTAGAGGTTGAGTTATAATTAAAACTCTTAATAAGCATGACGGAAAGTATTTTAGTTACATGGGTACTACATGTTTACCCATACGAGTGTAGAATGCAGTGCCGTCTTCTATGCGACTTGGGCTAGTCTTTAGAGCACTCGTAAAAAAGATACAGACGCAAGGCCAATCTACGTGTCAGCTTTTAGAACACTCGAAAGAAGTAGAAAACTAGTGTATGAAATGTGTCTGGTTAGATTACAATAAAATCGCAAGTTCAAAGCAAAGCTGTTTAGCCATCTTGATTTAACTTTGTTGTGTTTTCACTAAGCTGCTACAATCTTGAATATGCAGAAAGTAATTCATCTTCTCATTGATAGAATGCCTTAAATACAGGCTGCTACAATCTGTTACAATAACTATCCCAATATAACATAGATTCTCTGTATCTATCTAATCAATATTCATATCTAACTAGGACAAGACACACACCTGGATTAATGGAAAATAAATCTCCTTAAACAGTTTATAATTTTCTACCCGGAAATGAAAACCCTTGAAGTAATTTGGACCATCTTAAGCTACAAAATCTTAATAAGAGTATGTGCTTCTTGTATAAGAGATTATAAAATTGAGAAACTGGTTTACAAAGTACATGCACTAACTTGTACATGGTAGAGTTCTTTTATAATGTGCGGAACATAAATGTACAGTAATGTACAGTATAATTTCTCTACTGCACTATTCATTTAAACTTAACGCGGTTGAGATCATTACAAGTGTCCCGCATATTTATTGTATGTCGGAGTAACAACAACAAAGTTGAGGTATTAGATAACCAGTAGGCTAATGTGTCGAGATTGTCTTGTACCTGTCATAAGAAAATATCCCAGCACCATTACAGGCGAGATAGAGTTATGCGCATATGTGTTAATTGTGTTTTACTTACGAGAGTAAGAAAATATGGCTATTGTCAGGCTTGGATATATAGCTTGAAAGTTAGAACCACACAAGCAGCTTACCTCTATGGCTGAAGCTACTGTTTGAATAACACGGTCAAAAATGCCAGTCCTTTCCATTTCAACTGACCTCCAGTGAAGAAGACACTTGTATATGACACAAGCAGCAATCGGTCTTCCCCTGAGAAAACCCAAATCTTGTGATATACACTTGATCAGAAGTTCCTGGTTCTCCTGTAAATATATGTTATGTATTGAAGAAAAGCCGAACAGGAAAAGAAAACTCGGAACGTGCAAATAGCCACAAACCTGCTTGGTGTTGAGGCTTTTCATTTTCTGAATATCACTGGATTTTCGGTCGTCGTGCATGTCTGCTGCATTAACATTATTTCTTCTTTTGGTTAAGGCCGGTCCAGTCAACCACATCTAATATCTCTTTTTGACCGTTAATTGGATTTCTCTCTTCTTATTTTTTGATGATACAGGCCAACCGCATCTAATATCTCTTTCACAGTCTTCTCGATGAACTCATATTCATATCAGTCGATCGACGTGGAAAATTATTTAGACCTGTTCATTGTCGATTGACCAATTTTGATCTCAAACTCGTTTCAGATTTGTTTAAATATAGTTTTATATCTGTTTCTACCGGATTACGCGGGACGCAATCTAGCAGAAATAAGTACGAGTTCTTCTTCTTCCTCTCGTCCGAACGCTCGGGCTGTTCGGGTGGTCGGGCGCTTCCTCTCTCTTAGGGTCTTCGGGTGTACGGGTACGCGTGTTCGGATCAGCTGTTAGAAGAAAGCAACGACAAACAGACAGTCAGGCGGTCGAGACGGGGGTGGCCTGCCTTCAACGCTCCGATGCCTAAGTTAAAAGATGTATTGGATATAACAGTCAAGCGAACGTGCGTGAAAGTAGGTTAGAGTGTTCAGCGGAATTGAATGGATTCAGATATTGTTGGGATGTCGTTACCTGTAATAAATACCTTTCATATATAGGTGGTTGAGTTTGTTGCTTACTTGTGTTCCTCGATGTGGGACTGGACTCCTTCTGTTTGTTTATGTGACCCGCTCATTCGGATGTGCGCCCTATGGGCGCGTGCGCGCTCGGATGGGGTTGGTCTTGTGAGCGAAGTTGTAGCCTTCCTGGTGGTCTTTCGAGTGGTCGGGTAGGTGTTGATTTACCTGCTTAAGTGGATAATTATATTTAATCGGACAACTAATGATGCTATACTAACAATATCCGTTTGTGACCGGAATTCGTTGATCCGTTGAGTTGATAGATTAAATCTGTATCATAAGCGACTCGATCTGTTAATGATCCAACTTTTTTATATATTTAACTTGTTCAATATAATTTATTTTTATATACAAATATATATAATTACTCTAAAAATCCCTTTAAAAATAAAATAATCTAAAATTCTTTATCACAACTATATAAAAATTAAAGTACTAATCAATTAATGGATTGGTAACTCAAAATATTTTGTTTATCGTTAAGTTTCTTAATGAAAATTGAAGTTTTATTATTCTGGTACTTCTAGTACATATTGTTAATTAGCATATAGATGAGCGAAATAAATTTAGTACTTGGCAAATTTGATTAATGGATCCAATATATCTGAATCTGCTCTGCTCTGTTATGAAGATCCGTTAATCCGTTGGATCTGAATTTGGTTATTAAAAATCTGTCGGATAAACGAGACATATCGGGTCTAAGTTTTAGTCATCTTAAACGGATCCGGATTTAAGTTGATCCGGCCCGACTCCGCTCCAATGATTGACCTAAACTATACGGAAATCCAAGTACATGATCAATCCACACTTCCAAGCACATACATTCTAGGTAACGTAATAATATAACTAAGCCAGTTTTTGAAATGTTTAAAAGCAACTTAACCATCCACATAAGTCAATTCGGACAAATTTTCCAGTTCTGTGAGGGCTGCTTTCCATTCAGGGACCTTGTTCATGTTGTAGCTCAACTCGTCAAAGGCCTGGCCCAAGCTTCCAGATCTACCTTATAGAAAGCTGGTATAACAACTTGCTCACTTGTTTTTTGACAATGAAGAATCTTAACAAGTTCATCCAAACACCAACTTGACGAACTGTAGTTTTGAGAGCATATCACCACAAAAACTTTTGAAACTTCGATTGTACGAAGAAGGCCTGAGGATACATTTTCTCCTCTCTTGTGGCTGTTTGATAACAAATCTATCAAAAGCTTCTCTTTAACTCTCAACAAATTGCTTATATTTTTTTCTTTTTTGGCGTTTGGCATCACCAGAATCAAACTTTCTAGTGGGAGGCATTCTATATTTCTAAAAGTTCATCACATAAGAAAGAAAGAAAACATATATCATCATTCATCAATTCAACATCGATTAATTTCAATATGGTTGGATTTTGAACAATGAAATAAATAAATAATGATTGCTAAATTACATATATTGATTTGATCAATCATAAGAAGGATAACGAAAACCATGAAAGAATCATTGAATTGAAAAAATGTAAAAAAAAACATCAATCTAGTAAGATTACCTTTAAGGAGTCTTGATAAATATCTTCTTGATCGAATGTTGATTGTGTAACAATGAAAGAGAATGAAGAGATTCAATTTGAGAAGTGAATTTAACTTAGGGTTTTAAGCTTTGTTTTTTTTCTTTATTGGAAGAGGAGGAAGAGTCGAATAGAGTCAAATAATAGGAGGATTATGAGATTTTTAGAAGATGAGATTATGGGAAACAGGGAACAAGAAAACAAAAAAAAAGTCAAAATGAAATTCGCAGGGAAAGAGGTTTAAAGAAAAAACGCACGCCAACAAGAGATGAAAAGGAAGAAAAAAAGTGACCATGTTAGGGTTTGAACCCGGGCCGCAAAGTAACCAAGTCAAAGGCCTTAACCAAATGCATTAGTTCTTCGGTTTGGTATATATGAATTTTTTTAAAATTTATTTAGTACTTACATAATATATATATAATAAATTAAGGCCCCCGATGTGCGGCTGCACGGGCTCAGGGCTGCCCCTGATCACACCCCAAATTTTGATTTATAAATTATCATAAATAAAAAAAATCAGAACCTAAATAATTCACTCTAAATACCTAGATCTGTTTTTTTGTCTATAACTCGAAGCTAATCAATGTGATAAAGATTAAAAGATCTAAATCATTTATTACATTCCATATGTTTACAATTTCAAATTACAATGTCAACAAATACATTACACAGAGAAAACAAGATAAACAATTACAAAATTTATAACAAATCACTACAACAGCAATACTAATAAGATTCCACCTCAGTTACAAGTCACGACGAACCTGCAAGATTAACCCCTACACCATTGAATAGTGCACCGGGTTGAAAACAACAAATCCGGTAAGCTTTTACAAGCCTGTATGAGTACCCACAATTTAACGCTTCGCTTAAGACCTAAATTCTACCGAATGCTTGAAGATAATTCAAATTAGATCAAATTTTATATCTCCAAAACAACAAGGTCTAATGAAACTTCATTAATAATACCACATTTCAAAATTACTCTTAATCTCCTGCATCAAAATTAATTCAGGGTAAAGTCTCATACAATATAATTCATAGAGATCAATATCACATATCGTCTCAATTCAAACTCTTACATCATTTTCAACACACGAAGAACACAAGATTTTTCTCTCTTAAGAAAGAAACACATCGACCCCACAACAAAATCAGAACTTATGACAAGTAAAAACAAGAGAATTGAACTACGCCACTCATGGGCCATAAAAGAAGAATGTACTCAAGACTCCTTTTAAAACAACAACGTTCATGTGGTAGACAGATTAGAGCTCTAACTGATCGGATCTCCCGACTTCATAACCACCGTCACTTATGACCTCACAGCACAGACACAAGTAACCGACATTCATGACCTCACAACTCGGAACATGAGTGACAACCATCTCAAAAACTACACTTGTAACCTCGCAACATGGAAACAAGTGACGACACCTCAACTGACGACACTCATGACCTCACATCATAGAACATAAGTGACAAACAACTCAAGACTACACCTGTAACCTCACATCACGGATACAAGTGACAACACCTCAACGACTCTTGACAACATCTCAAAATTATACCCGTAACCTCACATCACGGATACGAATGACAAAACAAACAACTGACTCTAGTAACCTTGCATTACAGTTACTAGCGAAACAATTCAAATTAATTGCACCAAGACATCTACGAACGGAAACACAAGACCTATCACATTTTAGATATCACACCAAATCATTTACCAACCATAAGAATTTCATCTTAAAACAAAACGGTTTTCACTTACCTATGAACCATAGACGATCAAGTTCATAATTTAAAAACAAAAATTAGTTTCTTTTCGATGACTATTCTTTTCCCTAGCAAAACAAAATTTCATGAATCAATCAAATGAACTCCAATCACACAAAAACACAGTGAGATTACTCACCTTTAATCCAACTGCGTCTTCAAAAACACACAAACAAACCAAAAGCCTTAGCCTTATCAAAACCTCTCGTCACCTAACAATTACACATCACTCTTAGAAATAGAATTCCAAATCGTTCTAAGTTAATCGGTGTCCTTTAACCCCATTTTCATGATATGCAATTTACTAGCATAACCTCAGAGTCTCATCTATTTTCCCTTGTTCTAACGACGATCTCAAGATAAGCTAATTTAAGAAGCCAAATTGAGTCATTGCATCGATTCAATATAAGAAGCAATCTTGCATTAACAAAACCCAACACGTTTCACCTCACTCAAAATCCAATTATGAAACACATAGACTAAAGCAGCTTTACAATCAATCGATTTCCAAGCTTTTTTTTTCATAAATCAAAGCCAATCCTTAAAAATACTTAGCCTCAAAGTAAGAACAATTTTCCTACCCAAAATCCCTAATAAACTTCCTGGAAATTCCACAATCCTATTAACACAGCAAGACAATTCTTTACCTGTCGAGACCAAACTTCCCACACGTCACTTGCTCCGTCGCGCCCCCGCCGTGCGTCGCCCACTCGTAGCTCTGTCGCTGCCTTGCTCTGCCGCCTCTAACTCTCTCTCGTTTTGTTTTCTCTCCCTCCCTCTGCTTCGCCTCCAATATCTCAATCTCTCTCTCCTTTTCGTTTCTTTTCCCTTTCTTTTCTGTTGCCCACGTTTTCCAAGTGAGACCGAGCTCACCTTAAACCAAGGGATTATGTTTCTTTTCTCTTTCTTTCTTCGTCTTTGGGGGGCTCACGTGAGAGATTATTTAGCCTAGCTCAATTAATCCAATTGATCAATTGGGTCTCAGAAATCTCTATTAAATCTAACTATAATTATAAATCTCAAATTATAATTATAATTATAATTACGTCATAATCTCCACATTTATTAGGCTAATACTGTGTCAAAATCATCAAAAATCTACTCAAATCTATTAAACTTCACCGAACAAGAGAAACAAATAACTCAATACTTGAAGACAACTAAAATTTACTCGTATAATTTAATAACAAATATTCCAAATTATTACACCATGTGACGTCAACTTAATAATTCAAAAGAAAAAAGACTAAAAGACCAAGTCCATCCGCCAAAGAGTTGACATGAGCTCTAACCCTCTATTTTAGTATTTTTATAGCAAAATGATCATGATCATTACACAAGCATTGGAAGAACCAAGGCACTTTTTGGCATTATCACCTCCCACCTCTGATATGTCGAGTTTTAAAATCGGCAAATAAACCGATCCGGGCCGTGAGAACGGAGTAAGATAATTTGGGGACCACTCAATTCTGTAGCATCTTCGACTTGAATTCATGCACCACGCGCGACACTGCATTTTGTCGATCGACCTCCTCCATGTGCCACAACTTCATCTCCGTCGCAAAACGTCTTGCAACGTCGACCACAGAATCCACCGTGCAGTGCCTCACGAGAGAGAGGAGGCGAAGCCCAAAAGAATGTGGTGTTTATATATATTGTCTAAGCAAGAAGGAGAAGAGAGATCGGAATGGGAATGAGGGAGGAGATCGACAGTAGCTACTGTACCAATTTACTATTTCTTTTATTAAGCATATCAAATACCATTCACCGGAAGAAATCATCATATAATTGACTATTTATAACAAATATTAGGACGAAGTGCCCGTCAATAACTTCCATAGTCTATAAGGACATTAATAGAGCTAACATTCTTTGGTACACCATGAAGTAAGAATAATGGTCAAAGTAGACCAATAGAGAGTCTGAATCCGACAAATTGCTAAATAATGTTGGTAAATGATGCGTCGGTATTTCAACCGGGTAAGTGGCTCTCTCCCTTAGAAGGATGAACAAACGCTAGAGTACTCCGCTTCTTGAAACGTGAATGTATAAGATAGATGCGATTTTAATTTTACATCACACATTAGTAGTATATGTAGTATTTCTACCATACCGACCACAAACAGTCGCTTATTGCCGAAGAAAACACCAAACACAAACTGACAGGAAAAAAACTTCACAGGGAAACAAAGGCTTAGACCAAACACAAGCCCAAGTCAAAGAAAACTTTGGCAAGAGACAGTGGGCAAGCCTAAGTCTAAGCCCAAACACCAAACTTGCCCTCCAGCCCAAAAAGAAACGACTACATCGGCCCAAACCATCATACACCAACCTCCACCATTCAGCCCTGCCCCGCACAGTCACCCCTAGATCAGTGGCAGCCGTGACTTTTGAGCTACGGCCATATTTGAAAATTTAATCAGGGTTACTTGCATTGAGTTTTTCAATTTGAATTCCATTATTCCATAGCCGAATTCAGTACGTTGATTGCAACTTTGTAAGCAACCAAAACGTTCCATTAGTTCTCTTTATTAAAACAAGATCAAGTCTATGATCAACTCACGTACACTGGATATATAAAAGTCAAATATGACAGAAAGCGACAGGCAATTTTCCTCGATCATAAGCTTAATATAGATCGATGACACACATTGATCGATCACAATTCACAACACGTGCCAGAAGGAGAGAGAGTCCTACACTACGCAGATTTCCGATCAGCTGGTGTGAATGCTTTACGAAACTCTATGGTTTGCAACCTTAATGCCTGAAACGATGCAAGATCCATGAGGCTGCTATCGGCATTTATATTCTTCTCGGCGTCGGACAAGGCCTTCTCGTAGATGGCCAACATGTTCTTCTTGGACTCCATTAAGGCCTGATCGAAAATCGACATTGCATTAGTCGTCTTCTTCTTAGTTTCATTGAACTCCCGCTCGTGTGCGTCCTTCATTCTTTTCTGAATATCATTGGTTTCCCGGTCGTACATGTCTTCTGCATCAACATTCTTCTTATGGTCACCGAGACCGGTCTGCTCCTTTTTCTTGTTTTGATGATCCAGGCCAACCACATCTAATATCTCTTTCACAATCTTCTCGATGAATTCAGATTCATACCTGTCGATCAATCTGGAAAAATATACACTAAGTTGCAACGTACTATATTTTGCTCGGGATATTAGCAACCACGTACATGTAATGTTACCCTAATAATTAAGTTGATGAAACTAAAGCCAGCTTAATTCTAAAATATAAAATGTTTAAAGTTCAGCTTACCCATCCACATAAGTCAATCCGGACAGATTTGCTAGTTCTGTGAGAGCTACCCTCCATTCAGGGACCTTGTTTATGTTGTATTTCAACCCGGCAAAGGCCTCGCCGAAGCTTCCAGATTGATGACGTACCTGTGCTGGATTCACCTTATAAAAGACTGGTATGACAATCTGCCCCTTTGATTTTTGACACTGAAGAATCTTAACAAGCTCATCCAAGCACCAACTTGACGAAGCGTAGTTTTGAGAACATATCACCACTGAAACTCTTGAAACTTCGATTGCGAGAAGGGCTGATGATATATTTTCTCCTCTCTTAAGCGTCCGATCATCAAAGAAGGTCCTAACTTCCTCTTTGTCTAAAGCCTTGTACAGATTAAACGTAAAACCGGAACGTGTATCCGTACCTCTAAAACTCAAAAACACATCATGTTTCCATGAGTAGGGACCGGAAGAAGAGGCTCCCCCCTGCTTATACTGCATTTCAGACAACTAATTAAGAACTAAAAGAGAGTTGGGTACCTATGAAGGATGCCATCCTATATATATCGCTAAGCCTCTCATATATGCTTGCCAGTTGCCATTATATGCGGAGCCACTTCGATCTTAATACGAAATTACCATGTGATGTGAACTAAAACTAAGACTAAGGTCTAAAAGTCCATCCCCCAAAGAGTTGACATGAGCTGCTAGGCTCTCTAACATTCTCTCTTAGCATTTCTATTGCAAAATGATATTGACAAGTTCCATATAAACTGATCCCCCACGTGAAATAGGATGATCAACATAGATTTTTCTTATAATATAGGGATTGCTCATTTTACAGCTTAAAAAGTCTTTAGCACATTGATAAATATATATAGTTATATACTTATACTCAAACAACAACAACAACAACAAAAAGACTTCTGAAGTTCTGCATGTGGACCAGAAGCTCATCCTAAATCATTGAGCCGCACGTAGTCTATAAAGGCAGGCACGGAGCCAGGAATCAAAATTTGGGTGTGTTAAATTTTTTTTATTAGAAAGAACAATTTTTTTTTCAAAAAAATCGATAGAATTTACTTTATTTTGAAAAAACATTTGACATAAAAAGTTGGAAAAATGAAAAACAAAACGGTAGAAACTGGAAGGTGAGCTCCGAACAGAGATACATGAGAAGAATTATAGAGGTTGAAAAGGAAAGGGCTGCCGAACTAAGAAAAAAGCGAACGAAACAAACTGAGATTGTCATTTTGGATTTATATATATATATATATATATATTTTGGGTACATATATATTAACTTTTTTTGGGTGAAAAATCTAGCGCGCTGCAACACACCCTAGCACCACCGTAGGTCCGTGCATGTATAAAGGAATTAAATTTTGATGCTGGATTTTCTAGAACGTATATCAAAATGATCCAGACATAGAAAATCTTGGTACCAATCAAAATGCTAGGTCCGTGCCTGTATAAAGGAATTAAATTTTGATGCTGGATTTTCTAGAACGTGTATCAAAATGATCGAGACATAGAAAATCTTGATACCAATCAAAATAAGCATCACTTGTAAGTTGTAACTGGTAATTTCATCAAAAGAAATTAAAGGAAAGGAAGTTGTTAAAGCAAAAAAGAAATCACATACAAATTGAGCAAAGCACCGTTCCATTTGGCCTACAATCAGGACAGGTATCAACCTTTCTAGTTCCCTGGACGTCCAAAAATATTTGAGCACGTCCTCTGCAGCGAGAACATTTGAAAATCCTTTTATCCTGACAAGCCTCACATACATATCGAGTCTCTGCTACTCTAGTGGGAAGCCCTCTTACAAACTCGTCCTTGCTGCTCTTGTCCGACCTTACCTTGTCTAAAACCGCCATCACTTCCTTAAGCCCACCCAAATATCTTCCCCTGAGAAACAATCTAGGGGGCTTCCATTCCCCTCCTCCTTTCTTATACAACAAGTCACTCAACTCCTTACTGAACACACTGTCACTTGATATGTCACGCTCGGAGAAAATCACGCCGAGGTTTCTTATGGCCGCGCGGACGTCGTTGCTTTCCACGAATGAAACACCATCCAAAACATAGGTCGTTGTGTACAGGACTAACTTGTTTTCTCCACCCGGTGGGCATATATTTTCAAAGCGATCTAGGAGGCTGTTCCCCTGTTTCGGCAGAGGAACAGCCTTGGCAGTCGGCATGCGAATGGCCTCCACCTTTTTTGGCAGTACTGGTGGAGGTGATGAGGACCGGAATTCACCGACAGCGGCTTCATTCTTCTTTTCATTGTGGAGTCTGGCCCCATCTTTTGCCTTCTCAAGCACATTCGATATCTGTGTCACGACGCGGTCGGCGAAAACCTCTTTATAACAGTTGTCAGCGCTGAAGAATATAAAGGCAATCAGCATTTGCATCTATAATATATGTAGGAAACTAGCAACCAAATGTTACCCTAGCTAATAAGATGATCGAACATATAATTAAGCCAGTGCTTCTAAAATGTTTGAATTTGTACTTACCCTGGTACGTAAGTGAATCCTGACAGATTTGCTACTTCTGTTAGAGCTGCAGTCCATTTCTTGATCCTTTCCTCGTCCTCTTTGTATCTCAATCTGGTTGTCAAAAATCCTTCCCCGAAGCTTCCAGATTGATATCGTACATTTGCTGGATCCACCTTATAGAAAACCGGTATAACAATTTGCTCAAGTGACTTTTGACATCGAAGAATCTCATTAAGTTCATCCAAGCACCACTTGGACGACGCGTAGTTTTTAGAGCATATCACCACGGAGATCCTTGAAACTTGTATTGCGTGAAAGAGTGCTGCCGATATATTGTCTCCTGGGGTCAGCCCGCCGTCGTCAAAAAAGGTATTGATATTCGCTCTCTGTAAAGCCCTGTAGAGAGTAAATGCAAACCCATAGCGTGTATCCTTACCTCTAAAACTCAGGAACACATCATGTGTCCCTGAATGGGTTTGAAAAGTAGTAGTAGTACTGGAAGAGGAAGTCCCGTGCTTGCTGCCCATGTTCAGAATCTGCAGGCTTTTATATATCCTCGAGTTCAAGGCCTGACATTTTGAGAACGTACGGAGCTGTCTCCTGTAGTCTGAACTCGTGCCGTGAATGAAGTCATTGGTTGAAAGGTGAAACGAATCTGCTCGATCTCAAAGGGTAGTCGCTCTGGTCTTCATAAACAAGCGCTTCAATTACGCGTACGTTTGGTCAATAGATCCTCAACAGTTTCACTTGAGCTTCAGATTTTCCCCTGTATAGATTTGAACACTAGGATAACTAGATCGAACAACTTCATTTATAATGATTGTAAAAAAAAAAAAAGTGAATCGAAAGACAAGTGTACGCCTGCATAACTGCACGAGTTTCAAACTTCTCAATATCTATTTTCTTTTCAAGGGAAAGAGGATTCAGTTCTGAGGCAGATCCGCAGATGTATTGTACAGTTCTTTTCTCATCTTCGTGATCTTTCCCAATCGGTGTTTTAAGATCTTTGTTATCTATGAGAATATGGGTTGCTTAGAGTCTTAAACCATCTGATCTCAATTTTCATAATCAGAACGATAAATATTAGCCTAAGTAAGATCTCGCTGTGCACAATTAATCACACAAAAGAAACGTTAATCAACCATCCAACCTAGCCTGTGAACGAGGCAGAGATGGACCCGATTAACTTAAATTTGGAACGTAAAGAAAAAGTTAGAGTCGATCCGTCTTTTTTATCCAGCGGATCTTTAAAAACCAAATCCGAATTCGGCGGATCGACGGGTCAACAAAACGGATCCGGACCCCTTTATTAATATGCTAATATATTATTAAACTTATTTTTTTATCAATATGCTACCTATTACCAATATGTCACATGACCCCGTGACACAATCAAAATATTTCATTTAAGCAAACTAGATAGACCAAAATAATAAATTTTCAATTTACATTGAGAAATTTGACAATAAACAATTCGTTTTGAGTTTCAATCATTTAATTGATTAATATTTTTATATAACTTTGATAAAGATATTTAGATTTTTTTAGAATGGATATTTATGTTAAAAATATTTCATATATGTAAATAAAATAATTATATTTAATAAATTAAAAAAATAGGACCGATAAAAAATAGATCGAATCGCTAGTAACCCGGATCCAATTCATTAAGTAAATGAATTAACAAGTTCGAATCACAAACCGATCAATGAGTGCAAAAATCATATTCAAATTCGTTTCATAGATACGGACTTGAAATAGATCTGGATCAAAATCCGCTCCGTTGACAATAAATAAGTCTAACCCAATCACGAAAATATTTTGAATATATAAAATCAAATATATATCGATGAATCGATCCCATCCAACCAAACGACAGTCTTAAGAGTAAGTGTGTTTTAGGGTTTGGAGTAAAGAATGTCTCTAGTTGTGATTTGTTGAGAAAAAGAAGAGATGGTGAGTAATTTCATACCTGTCGTCGAGAGACCGTCTTGACAATTATGACAAATTGATTTGATGCTTCCTTAAGAACAGTTTTCAATCCGGTGATCTGCTCCACATACTTTAAACAACGTCATGGTCATGGGTATGGTCGAGAACAAGCGGAAGTGGCTCTTTGAATCGCCATTGAAGCCATGGTGTTGCTTTGTTGGCTGTTAGAGACAACTATCGGCTCACTCAAAAGAGTCTGAGAGTGCAACTGGAGAAAATAGGTCACAGACTACAAATACATATACCCCAATACATGTACTGTACATACAACTCTGTTCTTTTTTTTTTTCTTTCTTTCTTTGATTCCTCGATAGCATGAATGTTACTGAACATAGAGACAAA
This sequence comes from Geum urbanum, assembly GCA_946800695.1. Classification (NCBI taxonomy): domain Eukaryota; kingdom Viridiplantae; phylum Streptophyta; class Magnoliopsida; order Rosales; family Rosaceae; genus Geum; species Geum urbanum. Next base: position 42,874,554 of record OX327013.1, on the reverse strand, counting down.
TAGCCAGATAAGACCACACATGATCAGCTTAATTTGAGGAGCAACTTCAAACTTTCTCACATGTTTAAGACTTTAAGTGATATACTAATCTCTGTTCACATGTATCTCCCACAATTCTATATATTATACTATATATTCAGTTTTCATCACGTGAAGCTTTACACTGAAATTTTAGTGTGAAATTACATTTTATACAAAATTGATAATGTAATTCGATAATTGAAATCAATCAATTTTTAGATACTTATGTAAGGATTTGACATGCAAAATTTTAATTCAATCGGACCACATTTAAGTTTTGAGCTAAATCGGACCATCTGTGTACATTGTTAAACAACGTCACGATCAAATGGTAAAAATATCTCCGATTAAACTGAAATTTTGCATGCACAATCATTGTATAGGTATCTAAAAAATTATTTACTTCAACAATCAAATTACATTTTTTCTATTTTATATAAAATATCATTTCACACTAAAATTTTAATACGAAATTTCACGATTAAAGAAAATTGAATATATAGTGTAATATATTGGCCGCTTCTTTCTCTTTCTAACTACTTAAAAATCAATTATAGCAGAACACAGAAAATCAAGTCAACTTGCCTGTATGTTACATCCGAGTGATGGTTGTTTCTATCGAATTACGCGCGGGGGCATAACGGGGCAGAAGCAACACGAATACACTTCTCTCTCCTCCTCGTTGTGCGATGGACTTCCTCCTCTTCCTGGTGCGTCCGAGCGCTGGGGCTGCTCGGATGGACGGGCGCTCTCATTCTCTTCGTGCGTGCGGGCTCTCCTTTCGGGCGGTGGATCCTCCTGTCGGGCGCTTCCTCTTCCTCTCGGGCGTTCGGGTGCAGCTGTTAGGAGGATACAACAACGAAGCAGGCGGTCAGGGGTTGAGACGGGGTGGCCCGCCTTCAACGCTCCGATGCCTAAGTCAGATGATGTATCGGATATAACAGTCAAGCGAACGTGCGAACGAGTAGGTTGGAATGTGAATGAGTGAGTTGGAATGTGAATTAGTCCAAATGGGATCTAATGGAGTCCTCTTACCTGTGATAAATACCTTACATATATAGGTGGTTGAGTTTGGAGCCTGGTGGTGTTCTTCGATGTGGGACAACCTGCACTCTGCTGGTGTGTGTTCTGCTTATTCGGGCGCGCCCCCCACGGGCGCGTGCGCGCCCGGAGGGGGTGGGTCTGGTGAGTGAAGTTGAAGCCTCCTTGGTGGTTTTACGTGTGGTGTGGTAGGTGTCGCTAATCTGCTTAAGTGGATAAGTATGTTAATCGTACAACTAATGATGCAATACTAACAAGTCCCCCAAGTCCCCAAGTCAAAGAGAACTTTCTTGACTGGGGAGTTGAAAAAGGGGTGTGCGATTAACAAGAATACTTATCCGATTGAGCAGTGGTGTATGATCCTGTAACCCCTAAGTCCCCCAACTCTCCGGTCAAGAAATGGCTCGCATGACGGAGTGGGACCTGGGCGTCCGAGTGTGTACCTGTTCCTGTATTCTGGGCCCGGCGTCCAAACTGATGTTTGCTAGTTTGGGCTCGCGCGCTCGTGGGGTCGGTCTTGCAAACATATATAAGTTTAACAGACATAGACACAGACATATAGATATACAGACATATAGACAGTATATAGATATAGAGGTATATAGATATATAGGTATATAGATATATAGGTATATAGGTATATATGTATGGTGTGTATGGTATGATGCATGAATATGTGGTATGATGTGTGAGTGTATGTAAATGCTGTCCGTACGCCAGCGATGGGGTATACTGCGTACGCCGCACGTCAACGGGGATGCCGTCGCATACGCTGTAGCGTCAGCGGGTCGATCAGAACCGCGACCTACAAGTGTTGCAGCGCCCACGATCACGTACTCGTGCCTCCCTTCGGCCTTAGCGCGCGCAGAGGCCTCTGCCGCCTAACCCGGGAAGATTTCGCGCCCGGAGAGGACGGACCTCATGCCCGGTCTAAGCTCATCGGTCTCGGGCCCTTGAAGGAGGGGACGGACCCCATACCCCTTCGGGAATCCGAGTCGGCGAATCGATCGTTAACGTTACGCCCACGGAGGGGAAGAACCCCACGTCCGTGCCGCCCATCGAGCTTAGCCCCGCTAATTCGGCTTATACTTTTGCGATCGTCGAGGAGGGGCGCACCCCACACCCGCGTCGTGTCCGTGGCCTATAGGGGGGACGGACCTCACATCCCTATTAGGACTTAGTTTGGCGTACGGAGGGGAAGAACCCCACGCCCGTGGTCGCCAATCGTGCTTAGCGCGCACAAAGAGGGGACGGACCCCATGCCTATTGCCGTGTAAACCGATTTTAGTTCGTCAGGAGAGGGGACGTATCCCATGCCTCTGCTAGGAATGAGCTGCCGCACGGAGGGGAAGAACCCCACGCCCGTGGCACCCATCGATTTTGGTGTACCCAGAGAGGGGACGGGCCCCATGCCTCTGGTTTGGAATAAGTCGGCGCACGGAGGGGAAGAACCCCACGCCCGTGGCACCCATCGATTTTGGGGTACCCAGAGAGGGGACGGGCCCCATGCCTCTGGTTTGGAATAAGTCGGCGCACGGAGGGGAAGAACCCCACGCCCGTGGCACCCTTAGCGCGCGCAAGAGAGGGGACGGACCCCATGCCTGTTGCCGCCTACTGATTTTGGAACGCCCAGAGAGGGGACTGGCCCCATGCCTCTGGCATCTAATCCGGCCTGCATTTGTGCGGACGGAGAGGACGTACCCCACACCCGTCGCCTGTCCGTTTTAGGGTCTGCAAGGGGAGGACAGGCCCCCTGCCTTTTCACGATAGGCAACCTGTATGCTTGTGCGTACGGAGGGGACGTACCCCCTACCCGTTGCTTTCAGCGCCTGCAACCTGCCAGGGCTGAACCAGTGCGTCGATCGCTAATGTTTTGCGCATACGGGGAGAACCCCACACCCGTGTCGCCGGTCCAATTTAGCGCGCCATACCTGTTGCCGCCTAAACCGCAGTGTCAGTTCTTACCGCTGTGCGCACGGAGGGGAGTTCCCACCGTGCGCGGTGGTGTTTACCTTGTTTGGACGTGCGCGAGTGATCTGTGTTCACTGGTCGTGCGGGTAGTGTGTTTTGCCTTGGATTTTGGTGGTGTGCTGATGAGGCGGTTGAGATGACATGCCTTTTGATCTTCCCCTTGGGAACCGGTGCAATAAATGCTAGCCGTCGCATTCAATGCTAGCGTGCCCTTGCATTGAATGCTGATGTTGTGATGATTGCTCGGAGGGTAGACGTCACGCGCGTGGGAGCGTGGGAGTGGGGCATGGGCGCCACGTGTCGAACTGGTGCAGATCGTGCTTAGGGTTTGAAATCGAGGCGGGAAGTCGAGGAGTTGACGCGGTTACTGAGGAGGGTGAGTGAACCGGCCTGGGCCACGCGTCACGATCCAACGGTGGACATGTGAGAGTGGACGGCTGGCGTTCGCTGGCTGACGTCGGGCGATTAGTATAAATAGGGGTGTGAGCCTCATCTTCCCTCATCACTTTCATATCTTGCCGAAGCTCTGCCCACCGTTCCTCCTTGGATTTCTGCTGTTCTTCGTTTTGTTGCCGGAGTTTCTTCGTTGGCGATCCTCCTCTTCACCGTAGAAGAGGCCGAATTGGTGAGGCTCTCTTACCCTGTTTCTATTTGTTTCCCGTTTTTGGTTTGTGCGCTTCTAGGTACGGTTGTTTCTGGGTTTTTGCTTTTTCAAGAACATGGCGTGTTCTTGAGGTGGGGTGGGATTTGATCTGTTTTGGGTGGTATTTGGTGGGTTTTGGTGTGTAGTGGATTCTGTCTGCTGCCGTGTTGCTTCTGCGCTTTTGCTTTTGGTATATCCTGGCGCTCCTCCAGAGCTGCCTCCGTGCGAACGGGCTGGGTCACCCCAGACGGGCGGAAGTCCCCCAATCCCTTCGTACGGCCGGTACGTGCGAGTGCCCGATGGGCGCATGCGTGCCGCCAGAGCATGCCGGCCGTGTTGTTTTTTAACAGGGAATAGGAATAGGGTAATTTTACGAAGAGTTGTATCTGTTTGGCTAACCTTTCGTGCGTGCGCTTGCAGTGAATGTCGAAGTCCACGGCCACTGATATGGATGAAGCGGTCAAGCGTCGTCTGCTCAGAATGCGGAGTGTTGCCGCGAAGGTCCACAAGGTGGCGGATGATGGTGGTGGCTCATCTGTCCCGGTGGATAGTACTCCACCCAAGATCCCTGTTGCGAATGTGGCTGTTCCTACCCCGCTCGTCCAAGAGACGCAAGCGGATTCCCCACGCCCGCCACCAGGTGATGCGGCCTGGTCCAAGGCGCAAGCCGAGCGAGATGATGTCGGGGGCAGGCGGGAGGTTGTTCTGGCGCTGTCATCGTTGAGTCGTGCGGTCGTCGTGCTTCTGTCTTCAAGTCGAGCGCCTGTGGCGCCTCCGGCTTCAAGTCGACTTTTAGATCCTCCACAATGCTCTTACTCTCCAGATCCCTCGCTCCTGTCCTTGGGTGCGCCAAAGTCTCCCGCGCAGGGGAAAAGCGAGGAGCTGGCGCAGAAGCGGGCGAGGACGGAAGACTCTCTTCCCGACCCCGCTCCTGGGTCGAGCGATGATGTTGTGGATGGGCTGCGCCGTTCGCTGGCGGATGGTGCTGCCTCCCTTGCGTTCTTGCTGCAACCGCTGGAAGATGCCGCGCCTGATGGGCTGGATGCGGTTTTTGGTGCGTGTACCCGCCTGATGCAGCAGGTCTTCCGCGTCCGTTCGCGGGAGGTTGTGGAACTTGCACGCCTCAGGGCCGACGCGCTGGAGCACCGGAAGGTGGTGGAGCTGTTGGTGGCCAGTCAGGACAAGGCAAAGGATCTGGCGCGTCGGTACGTCGCCCGTGCGGATGATGCAGCTGTCAGGGCGGATGAAGCTGCTGCCTGCGAAGCCCTGGCGAAAATTGACCGGGATAGGGCCCTGGCCGAGGTGGAGCGGTTGCGTGCCGAGCTGAAGCGCGTTCGTGCTGAGGCAGCCGCCCGGGAGGCGTTCCTGGTGTCTGATGTTGGGAAACGGTCGGGCGCCCAGGTTCCTACGTACGAGAGAGTGGTGGGGCCTTCTGGGGAACCTGCTGAGGCGGAGCTGGAGCCGGTGGTCAGGCGGATGGATCCGGGCGAGCTGGTGGAGACTGTTGCGGCGGCGTCGGAGGAGGAGGGTGAAGAGTTGGATGTTGATACTAGGGCGGGGTAGTGTAGCTTTTCCTGTTCCTTTTTTTCGTGTAATAAAGTAGATCTTGTATTTGGGCGAAATGAATGAAGTTTCTTTCTGTCCGTTTGTGTGCCTTGTCTGATTTTTTTTGGGCATCTTTTGAATAACTCCTGCCAACGCGCGCCCATTCCCTTGGTTTGAATGGCTGTGGGTTTTAGCCAAGTGTTTACACTCGTGCGAGTAGCCTATCCCCAGTCCCCCGAGTGGAAAGAGCACAACAAAAGTACAATACAATAAGATTCAAACGAGAGTACTTCCCCCAAATGTTGGACGTTCCACGGGCGGGGTGTCCCTCTTCCGTTGGATTGCCTCCCAATCCCCCAGTTGGATTGGTTGAGTCCGAGTGTGCTGGTCTATCTCTTCACCCCTCCAGTAGTCAGTTGCTAAGACGTGGACCCTCGTCGTTCGCGCGTGGATCGTGCCCTTCGATCTGTGGGCTCCAAGGCAAGGACCTCCTGCCTTCCCCGAGGTTCTGTGGTTTCCTCGTGGTTGTATCCCCGAACGTGCCCGATCCCACGCTCGGTTGGGAATCTTCCCAAGAGCAGATGCCCTGCGACGATTAATTTTAGTTTGTAGATCCATGGCCTCCCGAGAATGGCGTTGTAGGGGGAGGGGGTGTCCATGATGATGAAGTCCGTTCGGATCTTGCAGTGCGGGGAGTCGGGCGCGCCAATCTCGACCCGGAGGCTGTCGCTCCCAATTGGATACGATGTCTCGCCCGTGAAGCTGGCGATGCACTCATGGTCCTGCGTCATCTTGCTGGCGGGTCGCCCGAGCGCCGTGTACGCGTCGAAGTAGATCACGTTCACGGACACCCCGTTGTCTACTAGCACCCTCTTTACAAGGAATTTGTCGATCATCGCGTCGATCACGAACGACAGGGTGCTGTCCTTCGGGTTCTCCTCCTCGTCTCTTGGTGTGAAGCTAATGGTGGGCGTCCCCATCCTTCCTTCCTTGGGCGCCCTCCCTGCCCCGATCGCCAGCACTTCCCTGCTCGTGCGATCGGGCGATGATGTCCTCTCCTTGCGCTTGCCCCCGGAAATCGTGTTGATAGTCCCACGGGTGCCGACGTTCGCCTGGTGTTGTCGTCCTTCTGCCCTAGGAAGGGTTATCCGTTCGTCCTTCAAGTCTTCAAGGGCCTTTTTCAGCATGATGCAGCTGTTGGTATGGTGGGTGGTGGCATTGTGGAATTCGCACCATACGTCCGGGAGTTGGCCGGTCGGAGTCATTGCTCTCGTCATGTTGTTTGGTGGCGGTATTCGGTGTCGATGCAGGCGGAGCAGGTGCTCGGGCGACTGCCCGTCGATCGTAAAGACCTCCTGTCCCGCCGGTCGGTAGCGAAGTGCCGGTGGAAAACGGGCGTCCAGCTGTGCTTGCCCCCGCGTCTGGTCGTAGTTGTTGCCCTGATGGTCGCGGAAGAAAGGACTCTGGTAGTTATGTCTGCGTGTGTTCTGGTTCCTCTTGAAGTCCCCGGTTGGTCTGTCGTCGTCCGTCGGCTGTCGTGGTCGGGCGCCTGTCGCTTCTGGTCTGCTGGAACTGGGTTCGGAGGCGGGCCCGTACACTCGCGTCTCCACTAACGCCTTTTGTACAATCAGGTCCATGATCTCGTCGTAGTCGAGGTGCTCCTTCCTCACAAGTTTCTCTACGAAAGGGGTGGCGAGCAGATTATCCATCAGGGCGACCTTGGCCACTCGCTTATCAAGGTCCCTGCACGTGCTTGCGAGCGCCCTCCATCGGTTGATGTAGATCGACAGGCTCTCGTCCATCCCTTGGCGGACCTTGAGGAGGATGCCCACGGTGTTGTACTTGCCTTGAAGCCGATAGCGCCTCTGAAAGCTCTCCGCCAGTTCGAGGAATGAGTGGATGGATCCTGGCGGGATCTCGTAAAACCAGCTCCGTGCCTCCTCCGCCAGCGTTTCCTGAAACAGGAAACACAAGGTTGGGTCAGAGTATCGGGTTCCATCCGTGGTGGCTCGAAACTCGTCCACATGCGCGCGTGGATCTCCGTTCCCGTCGAACCGAGCGATCTTCGTTATCTTCGCGTGGGGGTCCCTTCCCCTTTCCAGTATATGCGCTGAGAACGGGCTGGCCCAGGGGGCGAACGTCCCGCCCTGGCCGGCCAGCTTGTCCTTGCGCAGGCGCGAGACTTCCTCCGCCAGCTCCTCCATCCAAAGGATCAGAGCGTCGTTTGTTGGTGGTGCCGACTGTTCCACGGGCGAGGGCGCTCGGACCGCATGGGAGTTGGTTTTGCCGAACGGGTGTTGCTCCTCCCTGGCAGTCTCCTGGGTTTCCTCGTGCTGCTCCATCTGCTGGCTAATGAGCGCGTCCAGTCGCTCCTCCAACCTCTGACGGATTTGGCGCTCCTCTGCTCTTTCGAGCGCCGTCTCCCATAGCTCCTGGACCAGGCCGTTGATGCGCCCCTCGTCGTCGTTTCTGTCTGCCGCCAGTGCATTCCGCCCCTGCGAGTCTGGCGGTGTCTCCCCATCGGGCGTGTTGCTGCCGTTAGTCACCGGGTTGAGCATGTGGACCTTTGATTTCCGTGGTGTTTATACGAGGTTTGCAATTTGTAAGTTTCCCACAGACGACGCCAGATGTTTCTACCGAATTACGCGCGGGGGCGTAACGGGGCAGAAGCAACACGAATACACTTCTCTATCCTCCTCGTCGTGCGATGGACTTCCTCCTCCTCCTGGTGCGTCCGAGCGCTGGGGCTGCTCGGATGGACGGGCGCTCTCCTTCTCTTCGTGCGTGCGGGCTCTCCTTTCGGGCGGTGGATCCTCCTGTCGGGCGCTTCCTCTTCCTCTCGGGCGTTCGGGTGCAGCTGTTAGGAGGATACAACAACGAAGCAGGCGGTCAGGGGTTGAGACGGGGTGGCCCGCCTTCAACGCTCCGATGCCTAAGTCAGATGATGTATCGGATATAACAGTCAAGCGAACGTGCGAACGAGTAGGTTGGAATGTGAATGAGTGAGTTGGAACGTGAATTAGTCCGAATGGGATCTAATGGAGTCCTCTTACCTGTGATAAATACCCTACATATATAGGTGGTTGAGTTTGGAGCCTGGTGGTGTTCTTCAATGTGGGACAACCTGCACTCTGCTGGTGTGTGTTCTGCTTATTCGGGCGCGCCCCCCACGGGAGCGTGCGCGCCCGGAGGAGGTGGGTCTGGTGAGTGAAGTTGAAGCCTCCTTGGTGGTTTTACGTGTGGTGTGGTAGGTGTCGCTAATCTGTTTAAGTGGATAAGTATGTTAATCGTACAACTAATGATGCAATACTAACAATGGTGATATCTCTTTCTTTAAATTGTCACTCAAAATTCTAAATATCTTCTTAAGGAAGTCGGTCAGCTGTTGCCTAAACAATAATTAATGCCGGATACTTGGCCATAACTTGCCGTAAGCCATCCACCGTACCAACGCCTCCTCGACCATAAAGAACCACTTTCCGGAGAGGCACGAGGACCCTAAGATTGATGATAAAAAGATGCATGCATGTATTAAAATATATGGATAATCAACAGTATAATCCAACGAAGTTGCAAAAAATATAGAAACCACTATTAGAATACGTAATTTAGACGACAAAATGGATTTGTCGCCTAAAAAATTAATTTCGTCAATTAACGACTTAAATGACGAACAAATATTATTCGTCGTCTTAGAATATTGTTAAACGACGAATAAAATATCATCCTCTGACATTCTAAACTACAAAATTTGTAGTCTTAAACAACAAAAATTTCGTCGTAAAAGAATAATTTAGACGACGAAATTTGATTTTCGTCTTCTAGAGCCATGTTTTAAACGACGAAAATATTACAATTTTTGTCGTTTAATAATTTCTTTTAGACGACGAATTATTTTTATTTCGTCGTCTTAAAAATTAAATTAGTAAAAAAATTACAAATTTTAGAATTTATTTAATAAATATAATTTTAATTAAAATATCTACGTAATAGCTAATATCAACATGATCTACAAAATAGTTGATATCTACACCAGTGTTTGGACCCCCCCCCCCCCCAATCTCGCTATCGTCGTCATCGTCGTTGTGGTCTCGGTCTCGTGAATGCTGAGATAGCATGTACGAACTGCAAGCAGGCGATTGTAAGTCCATTTGTAACATCATATTTCAAATCCACGTCTCGGTCGACGCCTGCATCTCTCGAAGACGCTTCCCATTCCGCATTCTCTCCTCTACAATACGCGCCTATGCCCGCTCCTCGACCTTTTAGATGCACTCATCGATCCCATTTGAACGAGCTCGCGAGGTGGATGGCGATGACTGGCTCAAATCTCGAACGTCAGCTCGTCCAAGACTGCGAATCTCCTTCCCAGGTCTTATTCCAAACATCTTATCAAACATCTGGATTTGCGTAGGTACATCCAGTGGAGGGACCTTTCGACGCGGAGAGTCTAGGTGTTGTGCCGCCCACTCGGCCAATGCTTCCTCAGCGAACTGCGCCATCTTATCCTACAATAAAACAAACAATTAAAAATTAAACTAAACTCGACTAACATGGATAATTCTAACAAAAATTTGACATAATTTTCCCTCAAAATAAACCTAAAGTTGCCTAAAATTGAACCATTATAGCATACGAAACATGCTACAATCTCAAAATAGCAACAAATAACCCCATAACTGTATTTCAATGCTGAGTAAACACTATTGTGGCAATCAAACCAACAAAACACATAAAGTGTACTCCAATCAAACAAACAACGCACATAAAGTAAATTTTATCCTGTCACCATCTACTCTAACCTATGTGCATACCGGGAAGATGCTTCTAAGGTTTTGTCACACAAACATTCACACAAATAGTTATTTTCCGTTAATTAGTTTTGAATTTAGTGGTTACTCACCGCATTCAAAATCACTTTCTCTTTCCCGAGTCTCGCGTATGTGTCTAAGAATGTCACATGTGAACCATTCTCCATATGTTCCATAACCAGGTAGCCGAGCGGAGTTGAGCCAGAATGGTGGTTCTTATCCTTCTTATCTCGGTTGATCGTGTTCATATCCGACCTTGACTATTACAGGAAACAAGAAGAAACAATTGAATAATAATAAATTATTCAAATAATAGACTTTCTATTCGATATTTAAGACATTACCTTAAACTTTCTGCTCTGGAAGTGCTGGACCAACCATCGTCATTCTTCTTCCCAATTCTTGAACTCGGCAGGGGTAGGGGACCCGAACTCCTTATATATGTTGTGCAATCTGTGCTTTCATTCGGTATAGATTTTTGTAGCTCGCCCCTCAATGAACTAAAACATCTCTGGAATCTCTAGAAAATTAAATTATACCTACAAAAAATATGAAGAGGCATTATATATATTATAACTGCTAACTATTTACATTTAATCAAATATATTTAAATGAAAAACGCTTACCGAGAGATAGACGTACACCTTGTTTCACTCGGCCTGTGAGAGCTCATTCCATACCGCCGCCTACATTTCTACCTTTCTCCGTATGGCGGCCCCAATTTCGTGGGTAATCAAGCTGCTCAAGCTGCTCAGCTCCTTTGTCGGAGGACCTCTTGCGAAGTCATGGTAAGGAACTTCGATCTTTTTTTTGTCATCTTCACCATTTGACTAGTTTTGGTCCCCTTACACATCCTTCATGTGCGTTTCGAGGCCAGACCTACAACAAAAATTATAAAATTAATTAGTATTTATTAAACACTTAATCGATTTATAAAACCATGAAACATTCTACATATCGCATAAGATATTTGTCCATGGTGCTACGCCCTTTACGGCGGGCACTGATGCACACTTCATCCGCTAAGGGAGTAGATGGTGATGGTCGACTCGTTAGAGTCGGAATATTTATTGGCAGAGCACCTAGCGCTCATTCTCCTTCTCGTGGGTATTGAGTCGTCTGGTCATTTGAAGTGCCACCTCCACTCTTCTGACACGCCAATCGAAATCCTGCAAGTTGATATAATGTTCGTTAGCGTTCTAATAAACAATAGTACGATATTTATCAAGGTCCTGACAAATGTGAGTGTAGAGTTGTTTGGTAATGAAAGTTTCGTTTGTCAGACTCTTAACAAATATATGATTTTTTTTCGTTTATGTTATGACAAACAATAATATGTCATTTGTTTATTTCCTGACAAAGAAGAGTAAGTTGTGAATTGTCAAATTCTTAACAAACATGTGTATTTTTTTTCGCTTATGTTGTGATAAACAATAAATAACTTTGTTTATCTCCTGAAAAACTAGAGTAAGTTATTTGTTAATATCTTAAAGATTAATTACAAAAGACCCCCAAGTTATGGAGTCATTATCATTTTAATACCTAAGTATCAAAAATTTGTTTACTACTTAACGCGGTTTGACAATTTAATACCTCCGTGAGACACTCGGTCAAAATTGCTCCGATTATGCTGACGTGGCTTGCTCTGGTGTTGCACACGTCAGCTCCCACTAAAAACCAGGGGTAATTTCGTTATTTACTCACTTCCATGTGCTTATCTCGTGTTTTGCACAACCCAGGAAATCTGGGCTCGTGTTCGTTTCTTCCATCTCACCGGAAAGATTTCTTATTTAGACAACATGGAGTTTTCATGGTGGTGTTAGGAGCTGATCATAGTTTGATGATACACTCTGATGTTCTACGTCTCTAGTGGCCAAGTACCTTTGTAGAAAGACTTTTGGGAAAGGTTTGGACTTTGCAGAAATAAAATGATTACTGCTGTAAGCAATATTCTCCTTTGCTTTGTAAAATTAACACATCGGTGCATTCTCTTTTTAAGTTTAGGGTACTGGGTGGTCTTATGACTGCCCTCTCTTTTTTCGCGGCAACTTGTATTTATACTTTACGATTGTTATTACAAATATATATATATTTAATATTTGTGTGATATTTGAGATATAATTTTGAACCAAATCTCCATTAAGAAATAACTTATATATATGAATAAATTATACTTGGCCCAACAATATAATTGTATAGAAATTTTACTGAATTATTACCATGTCACATACAAGGGCATTAATCACGAAAATAAAACAAAAAATCTTGAGACAGGTAGACCAAATTTTCATTCTTACGAAAAATAGATATAAACTCACATACATCATCATTTCCCTCAAAAGCGCACATGCTCGTTCATAGTTCTCTCTCCCGAGAGGTTTTTTTTCCGAAACAAACCCTATTTCCCTCAAGCGCCGCTTGAGTCTTCTTCCCCACCGATCTCTCTTCCTATTTTCTATCTCTCAAATTAGATTCCAGATTATTCATCCTCTCATTGAGAGCTTCTCTCTCAACCTAGATTATTCATACAGGTTCTCAGCTAATGATGGTGCCTAAACAAGTTCATCCAACAGTGTCTTACAAGGCACCAATTGTTGGCACCAAGAGGACATCTTGTGAGGAAAAATTCAAGCAAAGAGCGAACAAATGTGAGAGGAGCCTCCCTAAGAGGGTACACAAGATGGAATCCCCCCAAAAGAAGTTTTCTTGTGATCCTGCAACTCTTCAAAAGATCCAGCAGGAGAATGAAGCTCAGAAGCTAACGCTCATGTATGCGAGATGACATAGTTAGATAAAATATGAGGCCCGGATATTTTTTAGATTTATCTTACATCTAGCACGTTTAACCATGTTAAGGTACTAGTTTGAATTGTTTTAGTGTAAATTATATAGGGAGTTCTTTTGATCAGTCCGATTGATCAGGCTAGTAATCCGATAAACTTCTTGTAATCTACTAATTTTCTCAATAAACTACCATCACCATTTCATAAAATAAATAAATAACATCATTTCCCTCACTCATCTCAACCACCTTAAGTCAGTGGTTGAACATGGAGAAATTTCTCCACCTAGGCTATCAGTGTACGTAGACAAGTTCTCCCTTTCATAGTACCCATTTTGCACACTCTTGTAGCTAGGACTTCTCAAGCTATGTGGTGCCTCAGGGGCCGGGTATGAGAGCCGCTTCTTGGCAGAACTGCCTCGGTCTCTATCCGGTGTTGACGGTCTCGACCTGGGCGCACTTAGAGACCGAGCTTTGGCCTTTGCAGATTTAGTGGCAGCCATGTAATTAGGCACTGACCCAATAACATTATTAATCCCATTTGAGCCCAGCCCACCGTATCTACACATACCGCCCCTGAAACAGTAAGAGGAGCCCAAGTTTGGTGTATGTGCGGCTGATGAAGAGTAGTGGTACCTCTCCTCTTTTGGGCATCTAGGACTTGCTGAACGCACTTTTAAGGATCTGGGTTTTGAAGGAGAAGGTGTAGCTGGTGAGTGGCTGAGAGAGATGTTCATGTTGCTGTAATGTGATTTGTGTAGAGGTGAAGCAATTGCAGCATTTGGGTTTGGCTGTTTTTGGTGTTGGGATGAATTGGAAGGCCTAGAAGTGTCCATTTCTACTGTTTTTATGGAATCCCTTTTGTCAGTTGAGCCTCTGCTGCTGTAGTTTTCCCAGTTCTTTGTGGCCATCCAACGATCAAGCCATTTGGTTCTTTCTTCTAGCTCTGCTTCGTCCCCTGCGGATGGGTTTCTTCTAGGCCTCCATACCTGAAATTTAGAGATGTTAGCTAGTTTTGTTCATGTCGACCAAATTTCAAAGTACTATAGAATTACAGAAAACTCAATATATATACCTGGTGGGAAAAGGCATAAGCAAGTGCCTTTTCACGTTTTAAAGCTCCTTCTTTTCGACTTTGCGTCATGAATTGGTCCACTCCTTCACTCAGTCTCTCTCTAGACTGTGATACAAAAGCCGGTTAAGAAACCTAGTTACGTACTATGCATGATCAGTAAATTAGATTCATACACTTGAGTAATATTTATAAGCTAAAAAGCTGCAGCTGCTTACGATGGACTTTCTGTCACGAATGTCTTGAAGATATCTAGACTCCCACAAGCTCATGTCTGTGTCGGAAAACATGGAGTTTCTGCCTCCTTCATGTGAAAGCCTGGCTCTTTCGTGTCGAACCTGATCTTGAACTCGAACCAGAGCTTGCATGCATTTCAGGGTCAGCTTTGCTTGCCTCCGAACATTATGACCTCTCACCAAAGCTTGAAGCTTCACAAGCCCCTTAAGTGCACGCAGAGCTCTTCTTGCCTGAACCAAACAAAGAACATTAAACACTTCAGTATAAGTAACTAACTTCTTGAGCTTGAGCTGTAGTTTAGATTTGTATATGGTATACTTACCAAGTAACCTCTGAAAGCAGTCTGAATGAGTGTAGCAGCATAGTGTTCTGTAGCAAGATTGTTGGGCCGAGTGAGCCGGACAATTTCTACTGCCGCTTGAGCAGTAGCAACAGCAGCCTCGGCTGCAGCTGCAGTGGCCGCGGCGACAGCAATTGCATGTCTTTTGTCAGCATCCAAATCATGAACTACAGATGTGTTGGTTTCTTTCTTTGTTGCTTCACATTGTTGAACATGAACCGTAGGTTTCCGAAATAGCCATCTTCTCTTTTCTCTCTTCTGCATGCACAGATTAAAATGTAGTCAAATTAAGCACAAAAAAGACGACAGTGACACAATGCATAGTTTGTTTATCACTTATTACTTACCTTCTCTTCCTCTTCTAGTTCATGATCTTCTCTTCTTCTGCTGCTCTTCTGCTCATGATCCTTAGCTGGAGACCTGAAGGCTCTTTTGACTATAGTCAACCACGAAATACTACTATTACTTTTCTTCCCCATTGAAGTGATTAACTGAGCAAAGTTTTCAGCACCGGGGGAAATGAAGGCGGTGAAAAGATGAGAAATAGAAGAGGTACACAAGTAGCTAGAGGTTTAATGACATGATGGGTGAGTGAGAGACAGAGAGAAAGAGAAAGAAAAGACTTGATGTTTGTTTGTTTGTTTATAAGCTAGGAAGAGGGAATCGAGTAAGTACGAGCTCCAATATATCTGTGAAGGAACAGCAATGGTGTTTGCTAGTGGCATGCGAGATAACTAATGGAGGGTGTCAGACATATTGCCAAAAACTATGCAAAGTAAAATAAGGTTGAGGATGGTGAAACTGTGAACCAGACGCAGAAAGAGAGAGAGGTTTTGATGTAAATGAAGAATCCAAAGTTCCCAGTAAAAACTAAGAGTATTGACCGAGTTTATTTAATTTCTGAATGATCAAAGGCTAGCTTTCAATAACACTGACGCAAATGAAATGGTTTCACGTGTTGTGGACAAGAAAAGGACGAGAAATTTAGCCATGAATAATGTGGCAAAGCGGCAATGGAGAAGACATGGAACTGAGATTGATATGTGTGTGTGTGTTAGGTGGTGCTCAAAGTCCTCGAAGACCATGCACCAAACTAAGTATGATAAAGCTGGAGGGGAGCCCATATTTCTATTCATGGGTAAAATACAAGCACCATAGTTGGCTTCACTTCCCCAGTATTACCAGTCAAACTGGTTTGATTTGATTCTCTCAGCTGGTCAATGTTGATTAGTGGTGGATTCAGGATAAGGAGTAAGAGCAACATCCATTCCCATTACTTGATTTCATTTTCTTTCTGGTCCGCCAATAATGTGATCCTGTCATCAGAATTACCACATTGAAGAAATCTCTGTTCAAATAATCTTACATATAGCAATACAACCGACAATAATGTCATTTTATTTTATTTTGAAAATAATAAGTCATTTTATTAGCCAAGTGAAGTTGGTACCTTTGAATTACAATTGTAATAATTACACACAGTATAATTAATGTGGTTTGAAAAATGGCCCCTACTAACCTTTTCTCTGTTCTTCTGCTAACTCATGACATTTTCATGAGGTGAAAGCAAAGCTATAGTATCAAAAATCAATGTGGACCAACTCGTATTCGTCAGTGTAACATCGTGCAAAAGCATCTACTTAATCGGAAAAGACCGGACATATATCACCTGGTCTGCTGGTCATATAATGCCAAGCCCAAATTAAACGAAACTTCTTGCTTGCTGGTTCTTGGATTTTCTAATGAATCTTAGCCCAACTTATCTTTTGCAAAAATAGATAGATAACTTGGCTCATTTGTTTCTCATTCATCAGAAGAAGAAAAAAAGGAATTTTACCGGCATAGTGTAGCAGCAAAGTGTTCTGAGAAGATAACTTATCTCTGAATGAGTGTAGCAGCATAGTGTTTTGATAAGCCTTTTACAATCATTGTACCGTCCACTGAGATAAGGGGCCATTCTTTCCTGCCATCCCACTTCAGTAAAAATTCAAACACAAAATCTGAAAAGATTTACCAGAAACATTCTGAACAGTGGAAACCATTCACATTCATGATTCATGAATCAGTAATAACATCAGCTACTATGCTCTGCACAAAATTCCCATTGAAAATGTCTCTGTCAAGGCAATGTAACTTAAATATGAGTTATGTCAGGAAAGACTAATTTCTAGACGGGTGAGAGAATTCATGAACCAGAGGAGTTTCGGCTACCATTATCTCAATGCTGCTAGAGTTGAGGAACTATGGTACGAGTTATCACCAAGCTAGTAGCACAGAGAGAATAATACAGAACAAAATTGCAAGTCACTAACTTTTTGGAGGTGTCTAAGATATCCGTGTCAAAGTTTGTATCCTAGACTTTGATATCTGTGACCATATCATAGCTTCTGCTACTTCTTATTTCATCTTCTCAAGGTCAGTGCTTATCTAACCCAGAACTGTTGTTTTCCTGATCGATAAAGAAGCCGAATCTTCAGACTACTTTGCAGTAGGCAATATTAACCATATTGCAAAAGTTCGTAATGGATTGCCTGCATTTGTGGATTAAACCACCCTGCATACCATATCAACACATAAAATGTTTCATTGGTCACACAAGTAATGTCATAACAATACCATCAGTATATCATCTCATAACACCACACTTTTTATAGAGTTACAGAAAGATCAGAAGTGAATCTCCTACCAGTCTCAGAGGTGCATTTCTAAATCGAAACAAAATTCAAAAAGCTTGTAATCTATTGCACAGATGGAAGCTCCCATCAGAATTGAACAATCAACAAAAGTTAATCTCCGGGACATGTAATCTTATAACACCGGCTGATTAGGAATTGTTCACTTTTATAACAAGCTGCAGCTTCTCTACAATTTCCTAGAGCCTAATCCAACATAATCCCATTTCCACTTCTCCGTTCTCAGATCACAACATATGTAATTGTAAACACAAAAACTAAGATAGTCAAGAAGATCCCAACTTCGAAAACTAACATCTTTACTGTCATAGATAGATTACAGAATACAGAAAATTGCTTACAAAAAATAAGCAGATCAGCTACAAATTGGGCACAGCACCAACCCATTCTCATTACACTCCGGACACCTCACCACCACCGTAGTGCTTCTCTCCCCAATCTCCTCCTTCACCACCAGCACCATCTTCGAGCTCCCATTACACTGAAAACACGGCAAGAACTTGGCTTCCCCGCAACCCTCGCAAATCGACCCGGCCCGCTTCTTCGGCAGACCTTCTAGAATCTCCCCGAGCAAACCCTCTTCCACAATCCTCATAACCTCATCAACACCGCCGACATATCTCCCTCTCACAAACAGCCTCGGCGGCACCGCCGCCTCTTTCCCTACCAAATCCTTCAGCTCTTCCCTGAACCCCAAATCCATAGACACGTCACGCTCGCAGACCATCGCCCCGAGATTCTCGATCGCCGAACGGACCGCGTTACACGCCTCGAACGTCTTCCTCACTCCTCGCAGCGACGTCGTATAAAGAACCAATCTGTTCTCTCCTCCCGGCGGACATCTCCACTCGAACCGGTCCAGTGGGTCCCCCTTCATTCGGGTCGTCGCCCGGTTCGGGTTTGAATTCTCTTTGTTGTTATTATCAGCGGTGGATTTGGGATTTCGGATCGAGAAGGGTTTGCCGGGAGTTGGGAAGCGGAAGCTCTCGGCGTCGAGGCCGGCCATGAGCTCCCACGAGTTGATGACTTCCGGGTCGGAGCGGAGGGGCTTCGGGTCGGACCAGAGCGACCGGGGCTCCGACATTGAGCTCGGGAAAATGGAGCCCAGTGTGAAACGAGCAGGTGGGGTGAGGGGTGTGGTGGGAGTCGCCGACGGTGGGGGATCGAGAGTGAGGAGGCCGTAGGTGGAGGAAGTGAGGGAGACGATGTGGTGGCCCAAGGCGGAGCTGCCGAGCTGGGAGAAGTCGTCGCCGTCGTGGTTGAACAGATTCGAAGAAACACACCCCATTTTTGGGCTTCAAATTGTTTGGGTTCTTGAATTCTGAGCTGAAAAAAACCTGCGGAGTGAGAGTGAAGAAGAGACAAGGAGATGGGATTATATCACACAGGGAGGACTTTTGTGGAGTTTAATAATAATTGGGGATTCAATTTTGATTTTTGAAATGGGGCAACACTGTACGCATGAGCGTTTAGCGCTAAAATTTAATTCAAAAATTTCTTGCAGGTGAGTGCGAGTAAGGGGCTCTTCCAATTATTGCGTAACTGTGCCAACACGATGTTTCCTTTTCAGTAAAAGCTTTATTGGTTTTCGCAAATTGGGTCGATGGTGGGCTTTTTTATTTGGAACGATAGGCTTGGGTTTAGTAATTAACTGAAGACCCGTTATGAGCTACCCACAGGGCCCAGCATTATGGTAAAGACTAAAGACCGAGGTTGGCATTTTAGTGAGGAAACAGAGGTTAATTAATGAAACATTATAGTGAATAAATAGATCAGGATTAGCTAGCGTGTGTCTGTCATGTTTTTTCATTTGTTGTCAATTTGATACGTTTTATTTACCTCATCATTGGTTGATAGTTTGATTGAAAATTTGAATACATAACAATATATTATTTGTTTGGGCCTGAAATAAATATTTCATATTGGACTTGAAATGCTGAACTCTTGGCGAGCGGCCCAGTTAGGAATGAAGCTTGGCGAGCAGGTAAGTGGAATAACAGAGTCCGTTTCCAGATCAATTTAGGACTGTAAGTTAAGATAGCTGATTCATGTGACTTAATGTTTATTCATACATTTCCTGCTTCGGTTAGGTTTCCTTCATGAAAGGAGTTGTGATAATATTAAAACTATATAAAGATAAGACCCGTGTGCTGGAAGACGTTAGAGTTATATTGAGATTCAAAAAGCAAAAGACGTTCAAGAGAATTAAAAGACGACTACTGAGCATTATATAAGGAGAGTAAAAGCATTTGAGAAATGGTCCCCGACCAAATACAAAAACTTTGCTATACGTAAACACCTAGACATTTCGTCAAGAGATTCTATCCCTGCAACTAGACGATCAAAGTGCTTATCACCAATTGAGTGATATTATTGCGATCAAAGGAAGCAATGCGACTGGAAGATTGAAGGGTTTGTCACATATCGAGTGAGAGTTCGAATATCCAAGGAAGCAGTGTTCTCGACACATCGTCAAAGAAGTTGTTCTACTTTGCATTCATAAAGGGTAGTGTGAGGTATCGATTTCTGGGCTCTACTAGAGACACAAAAACCCAAAGTCTTAAGTTACTAGGCGAGAAAGACTCATTCAAACAAGGTTGGTGCTCTCCTTGTCTTAATCGTTTATCAAGAAGTCAGGCAGCTTTACATTCTATATTCTGTTGAGAGACGATGGCATGCCAGCACACGAAACACATACAAGATAAACCGATATCTGCAGTCAAACTATCTGAAGTTAGTAAAAGAGACAGTTTGCAAAAGGATCTCCGCGCCGGAGATATTTTTGGAGTCAAACATTTTGGCACGCCCAGTGGGACTGTCTTTTGTGTCTCTAAGTAACAATAGAGGATCCTTACCGAAGGAAATACCCTCAGTGTCACATACATCCACAACCGGTCTACCGTGAGCACACTTCTACTCAATGTCCTTCACTAAGTAATCAAGAGGTTGAAATCATCTTCGCTAAGGAATATCACTCGACCATGTCATTTAAATCTTTAAACGAAGCGGAGATCATGGAACTTACGTTCCCAGAGTACCTAACCTACGCGGCTAGGCGCGACGAACATCAGACTAACTACTACACGGCTCTCGGTGAAAGGATTGAACAACAAGCAACACTCATCACTACTCAAGGCGGAAAAATCGACTCGACGTTAGCCGAAATCCAAGCGTTGATGGTAGAACTCGACAGAGACCAAGAGGAGAGAGAGGCAATCGAAGCCCCAGTAGCGAGTCTTGCGGAAGGTCAGAACAAGTTACAGATTGACATCATGAAAACTTTAGGAGTAAGTTTGGATGAATACCGCCGGCACGCGGCGACACTATCTCAAAGGATAGACAGGGACATAGCGTCTCTAACAAAATCTGTTTCTGATCTCGCCAGAAGACTAGACAAGCAGAGTCTTTCCCGCCTGCATGGGAACAAAGAATAAATAAGTTTATGAACGACTGTGACATACATCTCGCCAAGATGTATGAATCATACGAGACACCATTCCCTCCCATGCAGAATGACGATCCAGATGCTTGGCAATGGCCAAGGTACTACCGACATCAAACCTTCCAGACTTTCTCTGGCGATGACGATTCCAATACGGCAACTCATTTAGCATACTTCAAACTGCAATTAGAGAAGTTTATCGATAACGATAGACTTAAATTGAGAGTCTTTTGATCATCTCTGTCAGAAGCAGCCCTCATATGGTATACGGGATTGGAAAAGGGTTTGATCAACAAGTGGAAGGACATGGAGGCTTTGTTTATAGATCACTTCGGAACGGCAAGACCCAAAACCAGTGTTTGAAAGCTGGCTTCCTTGAGCCAATCAGTGACAGAAAGTCCAGTCACCTTCCTGCACCATTTTCGATCAAAATATAATATATGCAAGACTCTATTTTAGGCACAGAAGAGGTAG
This sequence comes from Geum urbanum, assembly GCA_946800695.1. Taxonomy (NCBI): domain Eukaryota; kingdom Viridiplantae; phylum Streptophyta; class Magnoliopsida; order Rosales; family Rosaceae; genus Geum; species Geum urbanum. Next base: position 42,853,482 of record OX327013.1, on the reverse strand, counting down.
TAAAGATGGCCAAGAATGGTTTGGAGGATACGAACCCCCAACTGTTCTTGTATAGTAAGTACTTTTCCTTGAACGAGCTTATCACGACTATAACTAAAGCTTACAGCACCATGCAAGAACGAGACAACAGAAGGAATGCGTCCAACAGAACTTACACTGTTAGGTCTTACAACAGACCAAAGCCAAAAACTGTGGCTTATATAGAAAATATAGACGACCAGGATTCGGACTCTGATGGAGAATAGGTGGGAGCATTGGATTTATCGACAAACAAGGTTTTGAAACCCTGCAAGCTTCAGAAGATTAAGGGCCCCATTAAGCTTTCGATAGTGGCTTTAACTAAGCTAGAATCTGAAACATACATATACGATGCCAATATGGCCCATAAGATCCTGGATGAACTCTACAACATGCGAGCTGTCAAAGCAGATTTTGGACCTCTTCCTACAGCCGAGCAGTTAAAAGGTAAAAAGTATTGCAAATTCCATAGAGCATGGAATCATAATACGAAGGACTGCATCAAGCTGAAAGATCAGATCCAAAAGTGGATCAATGAAGGAAGACTAGAATTGGAGGGAATAACCAAGGCAGCGGCATTAGTAGATTCCAAACCCTTCCCATCAACTCAAGTTAACATGATCGATCTCGGTTGGTCACCAGCCGTTAGCCATGTCGAAGGAGCTGAGCAAGAAAACATACCGATCTTTCCATGTTATACCTTTCCACAGGATAAGGTGGAAGAGATCTTGGACAGGCTGTATAAATTGGGCTAATCTTTTATTACTCAGTATTTAAACTAAGACATCTATGGTATGAACGACCGGCCCAGCATTTCTGTAGATTCCACAATAAGTTTGGTCATCGAACAACGACGTGTTCGACCTTGAAAGATAAAATTCAAGGTTTGATCAACTGGGAAGTAATCGTAATTAGCCAAGAATGAGTGGTAGAATGGCACCCACAAAATCTTCACGCACCACGGCCATCTACAACACCATCTACTTCCCCATAAACATCTCTTTCTCGCGATGCACCTGAACCCACACAAAGAAGGAAAAGATCAAGGCGGAGGTCTAGACGCAGTATTGCATTTGTCCGACCTAGGTTATGATGCATCCAAACAAGAAGAAATGTTTGAAGAGTTACTCCAGGCAGGGATAACAGTGGTTCCCGATAACTGGGGAACACTAGACCCACATCCTGAGGATGTTTGGGGTCTACTTTACTGCCGATACCATCACACCATTCCACGAATTACTGCAATGACTTAAAGTTCAGAATTCAGCAGTGGATTGATGAGGGAGAAATACTGATATAAGATGAGCCCTCGCCAAGCTTGACGACCGAACAATCATTGACGGTCAGGATGTTAGAATTGACTAGGGGGAACCCAAGTAAACGCAAGCAGACCGTTGATCTACATACTACTGGCGAGAGCCCACCTAAGAAACAACCAACGAGATCAGATAAAGGTAAAGAAAAGGTGGATCCAAAAGCAGAGTCGCCAGTAGCCCTTTGTGCTCATTGTAAGCTTAGAAGTTGGCTGATGATTTCCTATGAAGAATTGGCGGATGCAGCCAAGGTTTTCCCATAATTATTTTCAAATTCAGATCATCCTCAGCCACGTAGCCCACGAGGGGCAAGACAACAGGATTCCCCATCACCTAAGCGTTCGCGAGCAACAAAAATGTCAGTGAAGCAAAGAAGTCCAAATTAGAGATAGCTTACACGCTCGCTAGGCCATACGTTCCACCAGCTTCAAGGAACATCACTAAGAAGAACGTATGGTACGTAAAGGAAAAGGGAAAAACCATCGAGGTGACTCCAAGTAAAAGACGGAACCTTCAACGATGATTTGGAGAAGCCAAGAGAGCATTAGAGGCTTATGAGATGGCATGGGCCTGCTCAAAGAAGAAGAACTGGTCTGTTCCTCAGAAACGCTGCAGAGACGTTTGAACGCTCTGGCAGTAAACCCTTTAGTGGTTTTTAGGAAGAAGTCTCGCGAGCCTAAAATACGAGCACATCGACCAAGTGTCTTTAACTGTAATCCAGAACTATGGTCCAGAGAGAAGACACCAAAACCTATTTATGAGGTTCATCGTGAAGTCCCAAAGCATAAATTAGTGAGACGACGTCTCAGTTTTAAAGATGGAGCGATGAATGCAGTGGGGCTAAATACTCCTCAAAAGGAAAGAGAACATGCCAAGGGGCATGTCACTTCAAGCGAGTTTTAACAAGACTTTTCCCCAACTCCAAAAGCAAAGTTCTGGACTATTCATACCAACAACCATAGATCCTACACCTGAGGATCAGATGCAACGGGTTGCTTCCCTTGAAGTCACCGCAACCATAGATATCGAGGAAGAAAAACCTGACAATGACAATAATGAAGACGATCAAGAGTTGTTGGATTATGGTGAAGATGAAGAAGAAGAAATAGAAGAATATGCAGACAAGGTGGACACTAACTTAAATATGGTGTTTGTCTTATTTTCCAAATATGCTCTGTCTTTACAGAAATTAGCAGTGGTTGAATCAATCTTGAGGAGAGATGTTAATAATTTGGTAGTGCCAGAAGATGAACCAATATTAACAGAACAGTCAGCGCTCGCCAAACAGCCAGAGACTGATCCACCATCAACCAAGAGACAAATGATGTTCGCAAAACCCACCTTGAAAATGGCCATGCACATGCGGCAACTATATGTGACAGGGGATATCCAGGGAATTCAAATCAACAAACTTTTAGTGGATTCTAGGGAAGGGGTGAACATCATCACGGTCACAGCAATGGCTTTTTTAGGCGTTTCCAAGTCTGCTATCCAAGAGACAACCCTTCACGTCAGAAACTTTCAGGGTAGCATTTCCAAGACTTTGGGAATTGTCTTTTTGCAGGTACACATTGGTCCAGCCACCAGTACATACATGTTCTTTGTAGTGGAGTGCACAACTCCATACAGTGTAATTCTTGGGCATGACTGGATCCATAGGAGCTATTGTGTACCTTCGTCCCTTCATCAACAGATGTTACTTTAGAATATGGAGTCCGGTGAGCCAGAGATTGTTGATGCAGACCCTTACCTATATTCCATGTCTGCTAATTCTTTAGAATCCAGTTATTACAACAGTGACCTCAGGCCACTGAAGGTATGTGGCATCGACAACAAAAGCCGCTCAGTTGGTGTTACGGCCTCTGAACTAACTCAATGGGGTATTATCCAAGTAGATCATGATAGTAGCAGACCCTACACAATTGAACTACCATACACACCATCACAATGAGTGGGTCTCTATCAAGTATAGAGACCAAGGCTTGTTACTCCTTGTACGAACGCTTCCACAATTTTTTGATAGAGAGTCAAGCCTACGAGAGGGTTCAAATGATTGCGGCATTGGAATATATGGATGAAGATGTATTAAACGAAGTAGACGAGGAGGGAGAGATCAAATTAGCACCAGCAGCCTTATATGATATACCTCCAAAAATAAAAGATCTCATTGAAAAGGTTAACCTTGGGAATTCAGAAGAGCCAATCTTTGTAGCTATAAGTACCTTCCTAGAGCCTGAAGAACGATTACAACTTATTGAATTACTACAGGAGTATGCTGAGTGTTTTGCAGAAAAATACAACGACATGCCAGGTCTGTCACCAGAATTGGTTTGTCACAACTTACCTATCATGGAAGGAAAGAAGTCGGTGAAACAAGAGATGCGTCAGATGAATACAGAAACAACAATTCTAGTTAAGGAAGAAGTAGAGAAAATGCTCAAGTTAGGGATCATACGAGTGGCCAAATACAACGAGTGGCTATCCAATGTTGTCCCAATCAAGAAAAAGAATTGTAAAATACGAGTTTGTGTTGACTACAGAGACTTGAACGATGCAACCCCGAAGGAAGCATACTCAATGCCATTAGTGGATTTGTTGGTAGACTCAGTGGCTCGTCATGAAATGTTATCATTCATGGATGGGACAGCTGGTGATCAAGTCCCTGTGGCAGAAGCAGACAGACATAAGACTGCGTTTCGGTGCCCAGGTTTTGCAGGAGTATTTGAGTACGTAGACATGCCGTTTGGACTCATCTACGTACTCAAGAATGCAGGGGCAACCTACCAACGGGCAATGAACTTAATCTTCCATCATCTTATTGGAAAAACCATGGAGGTCTATATCGATGATGTGGTAGTTAAAACAAAATGTTGAGTTAATCATATTGAAGAGTTGAGACAAGTGTTTATCCGGATAAGGCAACATCAGTTGAAGATGAATCCAGCTAAATGTGTATTTGGAGTCCAAGCAGGAGACTTCCTGGGATTTTTGGTTCATCATCGTGGGATTGAGATACCGGATGACAAGAAAGAAGCGGTTCTTAATGCAATCCCGCCAAAAATTAAGAAAGAACAATAACACTTATTGGGAAAAATTAATTTCTTACGACGGTTTATTGCCAATGCTGCTGGAAAAACACAACCATTTTCCACTTTGCTCAAGCTTCAGAATCAGAAAGACTTTGTTTGGGACCCTATCCATCAGAAGGCTTTTGAAACCATCAAAGCATATTTAACGAACCCACCAGTCTTGGTACCACCGAGGCCAGGGGTTCCTCTCAAGTTGTACATCTCAGCTACTGATTTTTTATTGGGAGTCTATTAGCTTAGGACGATACATCAGGAACAGAACGTGTTATTTTTAATCTCAGTCGTACCTTGACCGAATGTGAAACGAGATACTCGCTAATGGAAAAGTTGTGCTTAGCTTTGTATTTCTCAGGATGCAAGTTGAGGCACTACATGTTATCTTTCACCACGTGTATAATAGCACAAACTGATTTGGTAAAATATATGCTTTCGAGACCCATACTCAGGGGCCAGATTGGGAAGTGGATTCTGGCTTTGTCAAAGTTTTCTTTGCAGCACGTTCCGCAGAAAGCAATCAAAGGCCAAACAGTGACTGATTTCCTGGCTCATCATCTGATGAAGGATGTTCGCGAGGGGCCAGAACGTGAACTCACTCATATTGATCTAGCACCTTGATGTTTATACTTTGATGGGTCAAGCACGAGTACTATGGTTGGGGCAGGAGTAGCATTGGTTTCTCCACGCGGCCAAATATTTTCTTATTCTCTCAGGTTGGATTTCGGTGCACAAATAACCAAGCAGAATACAAGGCACTTATCATTGGCTTGGAACTTTTACTAGATATGGAGATCACAGATGTGCATATATACGGAGATTCCCAGCTAGTAATCCGACAACTTGAAACTAAGTATAAGGCTGGACCAGTATTGGATCCATATGCTAAACGAGCTTGTGAATTACTCAAGTTGTTTACCGAGGTTGAGTTGAGCCATGTTCCTTGCGAGAGAAATTATACAGCAAATGAGTTGGCCCAACTAGCAACGGGGGTGAGCTTGTAATATCGAGTACGCGAACGTATATTGAAGGTTGAACAAAGGACCCTGTCATCTTTCTTTGCTCGCAAGAAGAAAATAATGAGTGGTACGTTGCTACCATCGATCACATTGATGTGGATTAGAAACAGTCTATTATTTTCTATCTCCAGAATCCTAATGATCCGGTAGACAAGCGGATTTGTTTCTTAGCTCATAATTACATACTCAAGGATGATGAGTTGTATAGAAGAGCAGAGGAAGGCATATTCTTGAGATGTGTCTTCTGATGTGACGCTAAGCGATTAATGAGGGAAGTTCATCTAGGGATAGCAGAGGCACACCAGGCCGGTCCAAAGATGAGATGGTTGATACGACGACATGACTATTATTGGCCAGGAATGCTCAAAGATTGTATCACGTTTGCCAAAGGTTGTGCAGAATTTCAAAGACATGGTCCACTCAGCCATATGCCCAGAATATCATTACAGCCTATAATCAAGCCTTAGCCAGCTCGAGGATGGACTCTGGACTTCATCGGAATAATTCATTCTCATTCATCAGATGGGCACAAATATATCATAGTGGCTACTGATTTCTTCACAAAATGGGTTGAAGCTCGACCTCTCAGAGTATAATCAGCAAAGGTCATCTGCCAGTTCTTATTTAAAGATATCATTTGTCGGTTTGGTATTCCTGAAAGTTTTGTTTCAGACCGAGGGGCAGCTTTCATGTCTGGAGATGTAGATGAGCTTATGAAATATTTTGGAATACATTTTCAACATTCTTCTCCATATTATGCCCAATCCAATGGTCAAGCTGAAGCAAGTAACAAGATCATCATCCACATCCTTAAACGAATGCTTGCGTACAATGCCAGATTGTGGCATGAAGAATTACTTAACACGTTGTGGCCTTATCGAACAAGCAAAAGAACCCCCACAGACACCACTTCTTATGCATTAATGTTTGGCCACGATGTAGTCCTGCCTTTGGAAATTAACGTACAATCTTTATGGGTAATGGAGCAAAACAATCTGATTGGTAAAGATTATGTGCAGGCTATGTGGCAGGAACATGAAGACTTAGATGAAAAGAGAATACAGGCTTATGACAGTCTATGTGCTGAGAAACGAAATGTGGCTCGTGCCTATGACCGATGTACTAAGGGCATGAGTTTTGCAGAAGGAGACTTGGTCTGGCGAGTGATATTGCCCGTTGGTGAGAAAACTGAAGGCCGAGGAAAGAGGTCAAAAAAGAGAGAATGACCATACATTATCGACCGACTCTTAAGTAAAGGAGATGTTCGTTTACGAGATCAAGATGGAACAATTCATGCTAATTCTATCAATAGTCGTTTCCTTAAGAAGTATATACAACCAGTCTGGGAGTATGAAAATGCTCCAACAGTAGCTTAATCCAGTTCATTCATGCTCTTCAAAAACGCTCGCATGATTGAACTGAAGAGGCAATACATAGGGATTACATACATATAGATAGCCCATACTTGAGGCTGTTTTTATTTCTTTCAGCCTATACTTGTTGCTAAATTTTAATTTCTTTTCTTCTGATTAAAGAGTTCACGTTCGCCAACCACTGTGGCTAAATTATGTACAAACTACATCTGAGTTTATCAATACAAAGTTATTTTTGCATAAGGGAACTCTTTGCTTTAAATAGAAATAGATTACATTAATCAGAAGATTACAAAGGCTTTGCGACATTAAGCTCTGATACCATATGAAAAAAACTACAATCAGCAATAGAACAAAAAGATAAATACAGTTTGTTTTTTCCAAATCCTTAAATAATTGATAGTCGGTCCTTGGGTCCATATATCAAATATGTATACATTGGAAAATGGGGGACCTCAAGAGACAAAAGAAGAGAAGATTTGAAACGCCAAGGAAACTAGTCCAGCAGATCAAAACACCATTTGAAGTAGGCTTGGCATTTGTTGTCTTTCCCCAGGTTGAACACTCTGTTCTTCCTCTCCAGTGCAGCCGCGTCCACAGGTTTTACAGCCTCCATACATTTAGAAACAGAGTGGGTGTAATACCCCGAAAATTAGTATAATAGTTTAGATTATTATATGACTCGTTAAACTTAGAAATCACCATAATTTAGTTTGACCTTAGAGCTTTTAGAAAATTCGATAAAAAAGTTGTCTGGCGAAGACAATTTATAAAAACGAGCTTTAGAGAAATATTAACGGAGTGGGGCAAATGGTCCAGTAGATACCCAAGTTCAAGTCAGGTACTCCCTGGTCTTGGGTTCGAGGCCACGAGCTGGAATCGTAAAACATTCCATTTTATACGTTAGTAAAAATAATATAAATATTTTTACTCCAGTTAGAAATGGTAAGAAACTCTAATTCCAACTAGCCGATTTTCGGAAATAGAATTTTAGCAAAACGACCAAATTTTCCTTGTTCGAATCTCTTCTCCGAATCGAACTTTGTATTTTAAGATTGCAATCCATACTTTTAGAGGTCATTCTCATATATCAATTTGGTGCTAATTATTATTGGTTGATATATATATATATATATTACACTACATTACACTTCATTAGTAAAACCACACATTTTCACACATCACATTACATATTGCATTCACATGCATACATAATCACATTTCAACATTTCAATCAGATTTCCAACCACATTACTATTGTTTTTACAAGTGCATTTTAACCCTAGAATTAGTAGCCCAACTATTCCATTGTTAACTTGTCTACAAAAGTCTACAAAAAATAGTTATTAATTTATTTCCCATGTCTCCTCCCATGTCTATATAAATCACCCTTAAGTTTAATCTGATTTTTGCACCACTTCAATCTTCCCCTTACGTACTGATTTGAAGTCCTCCCAAAGTTGCAATGCAACTCCCCTAAAATCTCACACCAAACTACCTTTATTCCAAGTGCTTTAGTAGTTAATTCATTTGCTTCAAGAAGGTCACTTGAGTTAATCAAATACCTCCATCACCTACTGAAATTCTTGGGTAAGTACATGAGTATATTCCTATACTTCTTTATCTTTAAGATTACATCAAAGTGCATGGCTAAGAATAAAAGAGAAATAATGAGCCTTAGTGTAAATTTAATATTTTCGTTTATGTTAAATTTTTAAGTCAAATATTTTTACATATTCAGATTTTACACAAAAAGTTATTCAACTTTGGCTTTTGAATCACTTAAAAAGGTTAAGTAATGAGAAAGTTATGGCTAAAACAAGTTTTGCTAATCTTTTTCTTAATCATGTTCGAAACCTCTTAATGTGCTCTTAACTTGAAATATTCATATCTCACTCATTTCTTAACCAAATTTAGTGTTCTTTATATCAAAACGAAGCTTAGGAGTTCAACTATCAACCTGGAAAGTTTGAAAGACATTAATTAATACCACTAACTAATTAATTCGTGCCAATGAGTTTAATAGTGAGCGTAACCATTTCTGGACAGTTACTAAACATTTTTGTTTCTGGACTTGAGAACTCCCTACTGAACTTTGTGATTATTACCATTGGATCCCTCTCGAAAAACACTTCGAGATGGTATACTCACTTATTTGTTTTGGACATAATATGGATTAATTATAAAACGGATCAAATGGAGGATTTCGGACGGATTACCGCTAAATGATACTTTTGATACAAGGATTAATAATTTTATTTTCTGCATTTGTACTTTATTTTTATTTACTTACTCATATTATTTACTTCTTAAGTTTGATTTGGGACTAATGGAGAATTTCGGACGGACTACCGCCGAATGAAACTTTTGAACCGATGATAACTAATTTTTATTTCAAGTTTATCTAATTAATCGCTCTATTTATTTACTTTCAAGTATAATTCAGAAAAAAATGAAGGATTTCGAGCGGACTACCGCCGAATGAAACGTTTGGACCAAAATTGTTAATTAATGAAATACGTTTAAGTTTGATCTTTCTTCCTTTACAAATTCTATTACGTATATATTTATTACAAAATTGTGATGTAAATATATACTCTATTATCTATATACACATAGTCTTAACTAAAGACTTGTTTGTAATCGTTATGGTTGAAGTGTGAAGTCGGGTGTATAGTACGAATTAAATCGTGCTTAAGTGAATTGCTGGTAAATTGTTTTGTTATTGTGAGAGTTAGCCAATGGCTCTAGTCCCTTACAGATAGTGCACTATTATACTCTAAGGAATGAATTGTGTCAAACCGGGAGTATACATGCTTTGGCAGGTGGCCTTAGAATGCTGTGGCTTTATATGTGTATTGGTTTTGTGAGACTAAGCACATGATTTCTTTTGAGTAATTACCAGTTAATCTAAAAGAATTCACTTCGGAAGTATTGGCGTGGTTATGTGTAGATGTGAAGTTATACAAGTGTGTATATATATATATATATTATGTACCTAATTGTATATATTACAAAGACGCAAGTATAAGTATGGAAGAATAACCGGTTTCAATATTTCACCTTTTTGAATTGGTTGTTCGGTTTGATGTTTCTTAGAGATAATTTAGTATATGCTTGTAAGTTGTACTTACTGGGTCAGTGTGACTCATGGTACTACATCTTTCTCCTTTTGAGGTGATGAGTAAAATGCTTGGGGAAAATGGGATACGTCGCCTACTAAATAAACGGATTATTTTCTACTTGTATTTTGAATTGAATAAATGTAATGACTATTATTTTCAAAAACTTCGGTATTGTAATATTTGCACTTTCTCTTTTCAATAAGTGTACTATTCAGACACCTTGATTTTTAAAATTATTTGGGTTTCTTATTCACATCACAAATCTTTGCACCATATTTCAGTATAATACTAGCTCCGGATTTGAGGGTGTGACAGTGGGTGCTTACGAGGAAGACGAGGTGAGTTGTCCCTCGGGATTGTGGCTTCGTCACTATGTAGATAATTCGGGTGAGTCAGCCAAGGCAACACCTGGGCATAGATATCACGATCTAGTCTAGGTATGGACATGGATATCACTATCTAGAGTCTATAATATGGTAGGTTTTATCTGGAGGATTTTCCAGATAAGAATGCCAGAGCAAACGTAAAGAAGGGGAATTCATCTCGCGAAGAAGTTTGGAATGTATGATCACAAGCAGTGAAGAGGGATACCTTTTATAGAAAGAAACTACAATGAACCGTAGCAGTAAGGCTTTGAGAGATTAAATACACCCGCTAATAGAGGACACACGTCTGATGGAGATTGTGCCATGATACGGTTTATTTGAAGAAGGCGTGATGAATGAAAGATTTTTTGGGCAGGTAAAACGTATTTTGGAGATTTGACGGTTGACGCGATACAGATTCCAAGCTTGGAATTAAAGTCTATTTAATTCAGATAATCAGGGCAGGCGAGCGGTTAGGTTCTATAAGCGGGCCTAGCATTGTTCACGTGATTCTTGGAAGGCTTAAGTCTGAGGCCCAGCAGAATATCCATAGCGCAGTAAAAATATTTATTCCAAAATATGAATTACGAAAGAAAACACTTAAAAATTTGTTGGAATATCATCACAATACAAAAAGAAGGGCCTAATCTATGTGGCCCAACAGTTATAATAGGAGGGCTCTTTCCCTCAATGACGTTTTTGCAAACTCAAGGTCTAGCCAAGATTGTTTGTACGTCTATAGAGCGCTTGTGGCTTCTTCTTTTGTATCCTGCAACAATTGAGCTTGGCTCTCTCCTTCAATCATGAGTTGGCAGACGAAGGCTTGATTTGAATGGGCGTTTGTACGCAGGCTATCCACTTCAGCTTGGAGAGCAGCTACTTCAGCTTGGAGGGCAGCTAATTTAACTTCTTTGGCTGCCAGGGTTTCTTGTTGGGTGGATGTGTCTTTCAGAAATACCTGGATTCGTTTGTTCTCCTCTTGTGTCTGGCTAGCCAATGTCTCTACCGCCTCTTTCTTGCATTCAGCCTCAAGTTTCAGACGGTGGTGGGCTTCGCTTTGACCTAGGAGTTGATGAAGTTTTTCCTCAAGATCAGGTTTGGTCTGGAGGAATTCAGTAAGGGCAGTGGCCTTTAAATTCCTGACTTGTTCTTGAACTCGTTTGATGTCTTGAGGGGAATCCAGGTTACCAGAAAAGGTCTTAAAAGGGCAACGTCAATGGCAGAAGGGGAGCACAATGCACTCAACTTGGTTGAAATCTCTCACAAGATTAAAATCTCATCTTGAAGGTTGGGTGCTTGAGAATAAGGTCCCTTTGATGAAGACGGAACAACAGTTTCTTCAAGGAAATTTTTAGGTTCTTCATCAATAACATTTAGCGAGCTTGAAGGCTAGTTCGCAACGACCATTATGGAAAGCTCAGAAAAATAAGGACTATTTAAGGTTTGAAAGTGGCCTTGCGAGCTTGCCTCTTTCTCTGGATGGGCTTGAGGAGCAGGTTTGGACTAAAAGGAAATACAAGATGTCATGGTTCAATAAAAAAGAATCCAATATACAGAACGAAGTAAATGAATTGTTGTCTTACCTGCACAGGGGACAAGTTTTCGAGTAAACCCAATTGCTATGGTCCTTCAGTCGCCTGAAGTTGAGACTCTGGCGAGGGAGGGGCTTGATCCTCTGGTTCTGAAATAATCTCAACCAACTGTTGTGGTTCCTCAATTATGACTCGGAGCTCTGGTGAGGAAAGAATTTGAGTCTCTTGTTCTAGAATGACTTGGTCATTCTGGGAGTTGGTGTCCTCGCCAGGGGAGGTAGGAAGGAAGCAAGATTGAAATTCAATTTGAAGGCTCCGGAAAGAACAATAGGATCAACTGCCTTTTTCTTTTCTTCTTCCTCAAGCTCCCTTAGTATGATTTCAGCCAGGAACTTTGTTATGAAGTCTTTATAGCACTCTTTACCGCTGTATATGACTTCTAGCCCTGTTTCATGGTCTTTATCTCCAAACATTATGCTAGAATCATCAAACTTCAGAATATAGGCTTTGCAACACCCTTCAAAAAGCCTTTCTCCTAGTGAGTTGATAATATAGTAAGCTTCAGCTTCAGCTTTGAGGACAAAGAAGTGATCGTTCCAACTCACTAGGTACACCTGAGGCTTAGTGCTCTTGCGGATGTTTTCCTAGATTTCATCAAATGATGCAAGGTCACTCAGGTTTGCAAACTTTTCTGGGTTGAAATACCCAATGAATGAGCCATCAGAAGAAATCTTTAAAGGTCTGATGTTTTCCTTTAGAATAACTTCAAGATCAAAATTTTGATCTTGGTAGGTGCTGGCGAGGGCTTCATCCTTGCAGAGATTCTGCCATTCCGAAGAACCTTGGATAATAAGGTCGTCAAACTCGAAAACAGTGGGCATAGCGTCCGGATTTGAGCATAACCAATGAGCAACGGTGAAAACCAATGTTGAGCAAGCGCTTGCCCCAGAGGCTTTTTCACTTCGTTGATCGAAGGAGGCATGGAAGACATTGGCGTGAAGCCTTTCCTGTCCAGCTCTACTTGCAATCTCTGTAACTGTCCAGATACTACTTGGGGGCACATCCAAGGTTGAAAGAAGGCTGGAGATGTCTCAGCGAGAGGTTTTGGAGCCTTGGATGTTTCTCCAGAGGAAGAGTCAATCCTCCTGCGCTTATGAGACTGATAAAGATTTGGTGGGTCAGTTACATTCGATGAAAAAGCGGAACATACAATTGATCTGGGTAAAGAATTCTCAATACTTACTGATTGCCCAGAAGGATTGGACATTTTCTTCTTAAGGACTTGTAAGCTAACAACTATGTCTATTTCTTAGGCGTGCTATCGATTAGGAAGGAGAAGAATTTGGTCAAATACTATTAGGAAATTGCTAATGCATATGGCAAAGTTAAATGGAAGGAGTATACCTGTGGTTAGGGAGTTTTACTAGTATTCTTGTATAACTTCCTAATTGTTGTCAAGTCTTCTTCATTTGTAAACCTTTTACTGAAGTCACAAAAGATGTTGGCAAAACGAGCAAGCGGTCCTATGCGTCATATGTCTTCCCAAAGTTGGGAACGCCATACCGAGTATGTTTCGGTGACCGATTGAGAAATCACAAGTGGCTTTGACAAATCAGGAATTATCACTGTAAGAAAGCCAAAATGGTCATCCTGTAGATCAAGTGTGGAAGGATGACCTGACCCTCGCCAAAGAGTATATATGTTCAAAGAACAAGCAAGGGGCATGGGGGCATCTTGGGTAAGCCCGAGCTGTCTTTAAAAATGATTTGGAGCATAGAGCTCATACCTGGGGCTCGAAGAATCAGAGACTGGCAGGTCCTTGCAGGTGTGACTTTGAAGGAAGGGGTTCCTTGCAGAGTCATCTTACACTGGCGAGGGAATAAATCCACTCGCGAGGTTGCCGAGATGACGACGATTCAGAATCACTTCAACTGTTGCGGTTGGAAATTCCTTATGCGAGCAGAGGTAATTGAAGCAGACTAGATAGGACCATGCTCTAGTCCTAGATGGTGCAGACACCAAGGTTTGGCCCAGAAGCTTGTTCTCTTCAAAGGAAATGACTGTTGAAGGGCAAAAGAATGAGAAGTACATATGCAACCAGAACTCTACCATCCAGAGTGGTCCTGGTTGATTAAGGTCGAGTTTTGAAAGGACGACTCGTCTCAAGCCATAGTAGATATATGTGAGAACAGATTCAACCAAGCTCAGTTGTTCGTGATTAAATAGGCGTTCGGCAAGGTTGGTCCAGCATTTGTTGACCTTGGCGGAAGTAGGACAGAAGATGTATTTAGATAGCCAGTACTCCAGGAAGGCTATGCCTCCTTAATCGGTGTATTTCTTCTCTTGTGAAAAATGTTTAACCCAAGAAGAGTAGGAGGAATGTCGATTTGTTGAGGCTTGAACTAGTGTCCCGACTATGTGATTATGTAGCAAGATGTTTTCAAACATAGGAACACCAAATAGAGTATAAAGATCAAGAATTGTAACGCTCACATCACCGCAGGGGAGACGAAAGCAGTTGGCGGTGCAATCCCAAAATCACATGGCTGTGGCGAACGGTGCTTTGTTGCCACCAGCAGGAAGTGAAAAGCACAAATTAATGAGTTGGGTGATGCCAGCCGCTTCCCATCGATCAATATCTTTTCTGCGACGGTGTCGGTACCAAGCGAGGTCTTCTGCGTTTGGTTGCGGCCACTTTCTGATTAAACAAATGATATCTTTGTTTGTCCACTCTCTGGGTTCTGCCTTTGGATGTTCCTGGAACATTAAGGCTGAATTGCAGAGGGGATGGCGGGGAAGAGGAAAAAGTTCTGGATTAATTGGAGTTTCCAAAAAGGGACCAAGTAGGCCAATGCCTTCACTTGGGTCGACATTTAGAGAGATGATGGCCTCTGAGTTTTGTCGACTGGCGATGGCTTTGAAGTGACTGGAAAATTTCTTGACGCTTTGTTCTGAGTATGAGATGATGATGTCTTTACGTGAAGGCATGATGTCTGGTCGGAGAAGATGGACGGTGGCGAGAACAAAGTTTAGCTTTTGGCAAAGGAGGCTGAAAGATTAAAAGCAAGGCAAGCAAAGGAGTTTTGTTGGGAAGTGAGATTTTGTTGATGTGGACTCGTGCTTTTATATTATATCATTCGAGTGACGCAACTTTTTATAGAAGTTGTGTAACATGGCGCTTGCGTGTGATGTTACCGTTTGGAATAACAACGCATCATTCGGGTAAAATTCAAGTCTTTTCGCTTACATAGATAATTTAAGCTCAAGGCTTAAGGGGCAATGTTTGGGCCTGAAATAAATATTTCATATTGGGCTTAAAAGGCTGAAGTCTTGATGAGCCGCCCAAAGTGAGCCGAAGTCTTGGTGAGCGGTCCAGTTAGGAATGAAGCTTGGCAAGCAGCTAAGTAGGATAACAGAGTCCGTTTTCAGATCAATTTAGGACTGTAAGTTAAGATAGCTGATTCATGCGACTTAATGTTTATCATACATTTCCTGCTTTGGTTAGGTTTTCTTCATGAAAGGAGTTGTGATAACATTAGAACTATATAAAGATAAGACCCGTGTGCTAAAAGGTGTTAGAGTTATATTGAGATTCAAAGAGCATAAGACGTTCAAGAGAATTAAAAGACGACTACTGAGCATTATATAAGAAGAGTAAGAGCATTTGAGAAAGGGTCCCTGATCAAATACAAAAGCTTTGCTATATGCAAACACCTAGACATCTCGTCAAGAGATTCTATCCCTGCAACCAGATGATCAAAGTGCTTGTCACCAATCGAGTGAGAGTATTGCGATCAAAGGAAGCAACGCGACTGGAAGATTGAAGGGCTTGCCACATATCAAGTGAGAGTTCAAATATCCAAGGAAGCAGTATTCTCGACACATCGTCAAAGAAGGTGCTCTGCTTTGCACTCGTAAAAGGTAGTTTGATGTATCAATTTCTGGGCTCTGCTAGAGACACAAAAACCCAAAGTCCTAGGTTACTAGGCGAGAAAGACTCATTCAGACGAGGTTGGTGCTCTCTTTGTCTTAATCACTTATCAAGAAGTCAGACAACTTTACATTCTATATTTCGTTGAGAGACGGTGGCATGCCAGCGCACGAAGCACATACAAGATAAATCGATATCTACGTTCAAATTATCCAAAGTCAGTAAAAGAGATAGTTTGCGAAAAGATCTCCGCGCCGGAGATTTTTTTGGAGAAACACTATTAACGAGTTATTGGATGATTAACGAACAAAAAGAGAGTAACCCATACCCGTAAGTATATCTTACATTTGAAGAATGCATGGCGGTTGTTGTTTAGCATAATATGGTCTTCTGCGAGCCGTTGGATCGATCTTTCTCAATTGAGGCTCGATGATATGAAGTAACTAGCTACGTACTTAATTTGTTTATTGTTTTTACATACGAAAATTTAAAGGATGGCACACAACTACCTGAGGAAGAAGATAGTCCATTCCTTTCTGTGTGGGGTCTGTCGGCATAACCTTAACTAGATCGAGGACGTTTATATATATGGTGGTGCTGGACTCGGCTAGGTAGCTAGCTCGCAAATTAAGAAGATCGAAGATGGAAATTATTCGTTGAGGATGTCGGTGATGATGCCTTTCATTTCAATTTCAGGTCTGTCAACTACAGTACTGTGGAAGTTTTTCAACGACAATATATTATGCCTCGTATGGTTTGTACCTAAGGAAAATCTAATGACACAATATGTCAATATATGATCGATGACCCTTTGATCGATATATATAATTTTGAAAATAATTTCAGAACTCAGGACATATATTTGATCGATCCTTAGTCCATGCATTGATTGTGCTTCTACTTTTATATATTATCAGTTTATACGCTTCGAATTTCTTGCATCAGAAGTGATGCCATCATGATATATGCATGCATGCTCAAATACCTGAATATTGATGAGCATCTGCGTATTGCCAATTATGTTTTCATCTTTGGCCTATATACGTTCTCTGCTTCTTCTGTCTGTTCGATTGAAAGATCGAGGTTCATGCGTACTGGTTTTTATAGCATGAATGGGGATTTTGAACCTCACACAAATATGGGAATTAAGGATCCTGAGACTGTTTCCCAACATATATATATATTAACAGACAATACATTCAGGTATTGGCTACCAAGCTAAGACTAAACTAGCTTGAGGGATCCTGTCAGCCAAACCATATACATATATACGATCACATCCCGGCCTCTTCCCACCATCACATCATGGATACCTCAATGTTGTTGGTATGGCAAATCAAATTTAATATCCTTGTATAAATACTCACTTTATACATCTACCTTTGGCCTTTTGGTTCTTAATTAGCTTTTATTCGAGGATTAGAAGCCATTAATACGGTTGATGATGACAATTTATATATCCCACTAGCATGCAAGTTGCAAGCTCCTTCACCTCCAAGTTTCTACCGCGTCTATTTCATTGATATCGACCCATGTTCTATTAAGAATCAGTCGGTTAAAAAAAACGGTAATCGGACACGAATTGTTATGGTATTGATTATTGTGTAACCGATTATTCGGTGATTAATCGGAATCGGTATTTTTTTAATCTATTAAATAATATTATAATTAGTAATATATTAAAAAAATATCTAAAATATCATTACTATCTCCCACGATACCCTATTTCACAAATAAAGTCAAATTTTAACTTTTTTTACGTAAAATATCACTCCAATGGGTACCCTAAAGCAAAGTTAAATGTAACTTTGAGTTAAATTTTGAAATTATATTTATCAAAAGTGGGGAGAGAAAATGACTTGAAGTCATATTCTCCATATTTCAGTTTTTATTGTTTTAACGTTCAATTTAGTCTAGTTTAATTTTTAAGTAATTTTTTTACTACCTCACAAGTTATATATAGTCTAGCTATATTTAACTTTTAGACAATTTTAACTTTAAAATTTAAAACTCCATCATTGGAGAAGGTAAAATGATTAAGTAAAAAAAAATGTTAGGAAAGTGATCAAAATTGAACACATAGTTTAATATTAAAATAATAAACATAAGAGAATGCATTTCAAATAAGAAAATCACTCCATGCCAAATCTTCCTTGAAAAAATAAAATTGGGTTTTGAGTTGTTATTTTTAAATTTTGATTTCTCATTAAAAAAAATATCTGGTTGTGTAGGCAGTGTAACACACCGATTAATCGGTGAATCGGCTGATTAATCGGTCTCTACACAGTTCACTGTGTAGGGGGCCGTTCAGGTCTTAATCTATGCAATTTTTTACCGATTACCGATTACACACCGATTAATCGACTGTGTAGACTGTGTTTTCGAACACTGGTCGTAGTATAGTGATCGCAGCGCATGTTTGGATTCAAAACCCTATATTCGTGTTTGAATAAAGAAGTTGAAAGACACCGCTGCACTTTGTATAGTTGGGAACATACATTTCACATAATTTAATATTTACTCACTAAATCTATGAAGTTCTTAAAATACTGTTGATAAGTGGAAAACCGTTCCTAAAGATACCCTTATTCTTGATATTCTTGAGCAATTATATCAATGTAGTAAGTAATAAATACGGGTCATTACCTGTAAAGAATTGATGAAACTAAATTTTAAAACACTAATTAGATGCAATTATCAACAAACTAACATATTCGACCAAGACACACAAACACGGCGACAAAACTAAGTTAGACTACTCTAAAAGCTACGGAAATTTAACACTATATACTAGACACAGTGGTAGACTACCACACAAATATTGAAGGTATTCTTAGTTGATTTGTTTACCAAATAATTCGACTAATCTACAGCTAATGTAGAAAATAAATGTTGAAAGTAAATATGCTTATTAAAGCAAATGATTTAAACTATATGGTGAATGAGTTAAGAAGAATGTAATCCACCATCGCCATCCCATCTTTCTAACACATACTTAACTTAATGCACATATCTAATGAATGAAACTTCTCAGGAAGAGTTGATCGTTACAACCACATCTTATTACCTAATCATTATGCATATGCAGGTTTGTCATGGACTTCCCCTACATCTATCCCTCTATGAACCCATAGTCATAAACCTCAAGGTTTACAAAGAAGAAAACATTAAGATCTAGAAAATGTTTGAGAAGCTACAATCACATGTACATAATAAGCGTGTCCTGCTAGACCTAGGGTTTCAATCACTCAACGAAATAATCTATCCGGTGTATCACTGTAGAGAATCCGGTGGAAGAAATTATCTTCAGTCGCCCGTATCTTCTGACAATAGAATCCTAACATGCATACTAAGTTGTATACTAAAGTAAACAAACAAAAAATTCATCGTTGAACCATATAGAGAAAGGAACCTCATTCAAAAGAATATGCAAAATTAGGTCAAGGTGTATGCATAAAAAAAACTTCATGTACGGGACTTCAATCAGCTCTTTAATAAGGTATTTAGCTACTCATGATCAAAGTAAGAGAATCAAAATAATTCATAGAGTTGATACAGACAAGAATGATGAAGAAGAGTTGTTCCCGTCAGCTTCGATGGATCGAAGCTTTTGTCTTCGATGAACTCAAGACTGTCTGCCGTCGGCTCCTCTTCGATGGACAAAATTGTTGATTAGCCTTTTTCAAAACTCTCAAGTGGGTTTATATTCTCCTTGGTTTGGTCTCTCTCAATCTTTATTGGTCCAGGCTTATTTATTTGCATATAAAATCCTTCTTTTCTTCTATTTTCACTAGGAATCCTTTGATCTTTTCTTCTCTTTTTCTTTATTTTTCTATAAAACCTAATAAAATAATAAACATCATTAAATCACTCAAATAATAACAATAGATCAAATATAGAAGTATAATTACACACAATATAGACGCATAAATATGCGACTATCAACTGTAACGAAGGAAACAAAATAAATCAACCATGCACCGCAACTAATTAATAGGACATGCAATTTCTGCTATATATAGTTTGCAATTTGTAAATCGGACAGTGAATCGGAAAGGGTTTACAGAGAATCGATGATCTGAAGTTAATCTAAACCAAATGAAACAAAGGAAAATGTAATTTATAATTTTATATTATGCGAGTATGTTCAACGAACTCCATATATATGATTTTCATGGTGGCTCATCTTATCTCTATTGGTAAAAGCTGGTCACCTTTATGAACATCATTCCCTTTATTCAGTTACGTACGTTAGGTGAAGGTTTGAAATATCCCGGGGTTTCCTCAACAATAACCAATTGATTTGTTGTAATAACGACCTCTTACCAATATTATTGTTACCCTAAATTAAACCAAATATATGCAGCATTACTGCGTTGTATATGTATGATGATGAATCATTTCACATACTAACTTGTCCCTCATGCGCATGCGAAATAGTTAAAATTAAAGAAACACAAGGGTCGAAGCATATAATTAACCCAAAGACATTAGCACAGAGTAGATCGAATTTAAGAGCTAGCAGCCTTGCGAGAGCTCCCATATTTCGACAACAAATAATTTGGTAGTTGGTACCATATTATATAAAACAGACATAAAATTTATTTTTAATTAAGAAATATTAGGGTTGACAATACCACACTATATTATTACCTACTTTATTCTTTTGCCATGGATACAATTTTCTGTCAACAGTAAACACCTTATATACTTCTCCGTATGTATACATATATGTCTTTTGGATCAAGCTTGATTAGGTATTGCTTCCCTTATACCGACAGGTGGCATAATGGGTCGGAGGTTGACGGCGACGACGACGACTTAGTGAAGCTCCAAAGATCGTTCTCGCTGTTGTAGGCTTCAGTATGAGTCTGAGATATTCTACCTGGACGTAGGTATGGATACGACAACTGTATGTCCTCATCATTTGAAGGAGGAGACGAACAAAAGGGCATGTTAGGGTCACCGAAGCAGGACAAGTGCTTTGATGTCTCGTCCTCATGGCCATTGAGTTGGGAGGCCACGAGCCGATCAAGGGTAGCCCAGTCATTTATAATCCTTTGTTTAGGGTCATCATGATCCGGGTCGTTCGCTTGGTTTGCTGGAGAAGGTTGTTGTTGCTGTTGATGATCAGATTCTATGAGCATGTCATCACTAGTCTGATCATGATAGCAAGCTTTGAAGCTACGGTCGTGATCGAAATGAACAGGAAGTGAAGGAAGAGCAGTTTGGCTCTCGAGCCTCGGAAGATGCATGAATCTTTCATGGAGTGCGTCATGGGTTTCAAGCTTGCAACTAGTCCTTCCCATGTATAAGAGAATTTGATCGAGAACGCCATCGTTTCTCGAATCAGGTAGCATTTGGTTGTTTGGTGAGTCCATAGTGAAGGTAGGTTTGGGGCTCTCCAAGGCTTTCTGGTAGTTCTTCTTCTTGAAGACCCTGCAAACCACCCACCCATCTTCGATCATTGATTCTCCAATTGAGCTAGAAGCCTACATGCAGGAACAACAAGAGTTAGATAATTCTGTCTCGATCTCATATAAGATGGAGCTGAGGTTGAGAAAAAGTCATATATAGCTAATTAAGCTTACTGTGGTGTCGAGGCTGTTGTTGCTGCTTTCATCTAGTCTGTATTCATGCATGATCCAATCCGACTTTTGTCCGTGTGGTGCTCTCCCCTTATAGAACACAAGCGTCTTCCTCAATCCGATTCTTCGAATGCCGCTATAGATGATCTTGTCGCGGCCAGTAGCCTTCCAAAAGCCAGCAGCGGTTGCGCGATTGGTTCTAGTTCCGGTAGGATATTTCTTGTCCTTGTGACTGAAGAAGTACCAATCATTCTGTGGAGTTGAACCTATCTTACACCTCTCTACACGCCAAAGCATCAACGAATGAGTCATGCATATAGCATAATCCGAAAACTCAAAATGCATGCATGTTATTAAAGTGAATTGTTGAAGCAAATGTACCTTGAATGTCCCATGGCTCGAGTTTGTTAAGATCAACCTCTCGAATGACATCAAGATCAATTCTCTCGTAGGCAACTTTCTTCCTTAGATAGTAGTGAAGAAGCTCCTCTTCGGTTGGATGGAAGCGGAAGCCAGGAGGGACCTGAGACTGACCATTTATAGATAGATTCATTTGATCCTCGGATGACATTGGCAGCTAGTACAAAGGTTGAACCCAGAAAATTAGACCCAAACTATTGAAACTAATGCTCAGAGAGAGAGAGAGAGAGAGAGAGAGAGAGAGAGAGAGAGAGAGAGAGAGAGAGAGAGAGAGAGAGAGAGGACGAATGAGCTAAGTGAAATTGGAAGGAAAAGAAACGCAGTCATGATATTTTATAATGGGAGTAGGACAGGGAAAGGGTCCAAAAATGCACGGAGAGCTTAGGTATCATGGCTATTAGTGTACTCAGTTATGGGGTCCAAACCCTTGAAGATGAGCCAACCACCTAAACCATGGCCAGCCAAGCTGATCGAGAAGACCTAGCAAAGCTTACAGTAGAACTTGTCATTTCGAACAAGAGGATGTGGGACACCACAAGGTTTATAGGTAATGAAAATGGGAAAATGCGATAGCGAGGCAACAATACAAGTATTATTATAAAGTCAGTGCTGTGCGGCGGGCACGCCCACATCCAAACTGTGACGCTCGACCTTAATATCTAATGGAAAAACACCTCTCTCTCTCTCTCTCTCTCTCTCTCTCTCTCTCTCTCTCCCTCTCTCTCTCTCTCTCTCTCTGGCCATGTCTATGAGCATGCACTCATTCGTTTTACTTGTGCAACCACCTCAACGACAAGAAGCCAAAGAGAAGGACAGGGATGATGGGGTCGGAGACACTGAGCTTTCGTATGGACTATCCACAAGAAAACAAGGACGCGATGCCTTCTCTTGTGCGAATTTTGTTTTGGAGGTTGGAATTCCGAATCCCACTGGCATACACTGCAGCCAGCTTGTTCCATGTAGCTAGTGAAAAAAGTTCGACCTTTTGTTTGATCTGGATATTGTTACCCATGCACTCCAACGACTAGATGCATATCTAGCAACTTGGCAAACTATCGCAATTCACGTGCATTCCTATCATGTACTAAGGATTTTCATACTTCTCAAGGGCTGTCCACCTTGTTGCCAATTGGCTTCTGCATGCTAGTAAAACGTTCTATCTACGTGTTCGGTCGATCAATTCTAGAACATCGCTACGTGTTTCATGTTACCTAATTACTTGCCCACAAGTGTGCTATAATATATATATACACATATTATGTGGATCGATCTCCTAGCTACTCCTTAATTTCAGTCACATTGTCAATAACCTAGCTACAGCATTAACATTGGAGTCCCCAAGGGTGAGGCTCCACATAATCATTTATTGTACATATTCTGATCGCGTGGTACAAAAAATTGGAAGAAAGAAAAATGGAAAAAAGAAGAGGGCGTTAGCTAGATGATCCATCGAGTAAACGATCATAAAGATCAAGGTACTACATTGACATCTTCTTCATATACAAAAAGCTGTGCAGATTAATGACTGCCAGGAAATAATCTCTGGTCGCAATTGATCACATAAGTACACGATACAAGTGAGAGAAAAATCTTCTTTTCTCGATTATTTCTGTCATCATGGGTAGATGTGTGATCCATGCGGCACGGTGATATTATGGAGTCTAGATGGAAAATTGTAGTATGCATTAATTAATATATGGCATATATGATGTATAACATCATTTATACTTCTTAAAGTTATAAAATAAATATTTTAACTCGTAATTTTGTCTTTAATGTCCCTAAAGTTATGGAGTGATTATTATTGTTGAACTAAAATTATAAAAAAAAATATTTATTTTTTTAAAAAAATTGATAAATAATAAAATAATAAATTATATGAACGTGTTAACTCATGCTAGCATTTTTCGGCTAGAATAATAATACATTCATTTTCATCTCGATTGTTTCGGTTGTCTAGCTTGCTAGCCTCTTTTATCCTATTAACTTGGTGATGAGGATCCGCCATGAGCTTGGTACTCTTTCAGGTGACGATCCTTTTTTGCGTTTTGGGTTGCCCTAGCTTCTCCATATATATATATATATAGTTGCACGCATGGGTCATGACTGAAAAATGGTTGTAGTCGTTGTCTCAGATTCGAAGGTAGCCCTAGGCCCCAAGCTAATGCATGCATGCATGCAAATCCATACATATAGATATATACGTACGTTGCCACTATATTTCTGTCGATTAAAATGGTATGCGTGCATTTCTGTTAATCTTGAGTTAAATGCCGGCTAGAGTGACTTTTCTTAGTTTCTATCTCTTCTTCTAGCTTCTCTATACCTGTGGTCGATCTCCAGATATTATAGTTTCCGAACAATATATATGATGTCACCGGCCACAATATTCGCACTAGCTAGCTACGTATAACTCTATCACTTAGATAATCTCAAGTCCTCTTTGTGTTGATTTCGCTTCATTTTTCTTGAAGTATACTTAACTACCAGCACATATATGTAGTTCCCATTTTATGAATGTTTGAGTGCTCTAGCTCCTTCCAAGTCTTTCTCACGCTCAACACCCCCGTATATACACTAACGGTTCCACGCACTAGCGATATATATGGAATTATGCATCCTGAATATTCATAAAACTAGAGCCAAAATAAATTTTCTGTTTAGAACGAGAGAGAGATAGCTTGATCGATATCGATGTCGTCTTAACCATAATGATGAACGTTATTCGATCCATCCCAAGAATTCTATGCCTAATGATGATTCTATTAGGAGACTAATTGACAGGGCAACCACCTCTCCCTAACCTGCACTGCCATCGACGTCTCATCTTACTCCTCCATGACTTCATATCTTACGTACGTACGTTGAATCAATTACTAACCATTTCATGTGAATCTTCCAAAAGAACTATTACCAGTTGGGAGAGAATCATCAAAATAATGAGTACGTATTCAAGATCAATTAGACAAGAAAAAATGACGAATAACGATCCATGTTGATTGATGTAGCGAGCTAGTTTATTTTATGAGAAATTTTAATTAAAATGTAGAAGAGAAAAAAGAAGTTTTACAGAATACAGAGAGATGTAGAGATATATAAAAGTCTTACATTAAATCTTGCTCTGCAAGAAGAACAAAGACAGAATATGAAAAACATGAGTGTATTTCCTCGTTTGGTTTCCAAAAAGGAGAGGAAATCATTACTCTCCCTTTCTTTTTCCTTTGGAAGGGAAACTAAGAATTTCCATCAAGTTTCCCATTCAATGTTCATAAAGCATCTTTGTGTTTCCTTAGTATTGCTTGGTTAATGTTAGAAAATGAAAGTAAACTTATGTTAAATTACCATAATAACCTCATTTGTTATCACTAAAATATTTAATAAGTAAATTTGAAAGCATTTGCAAATTTACTTTGGTAAAAAAAAATGTTGTAATGATTACTTGGAGAGAGAAGAGAAAATGAATCCTATGGCAGAGAGGAAGGACTAATTTCCCCCTAATTTCCTCTCTTCTTGGAAATTGATTTCCCCTTCATTTTCTTTCTTGATCATTTCCAAACACTAGAATTAAACTAGAAATTTTCCTGATTACTTCAAAATTTAATTTTGATAGTTTCTAAACAAAATTACGAAACCATAAATTATGTAAAAAATTCTAGTAAGATTACTTTTAGGAGTCTTAATAAAGACCTTTTTTGTCAAATCGTTTGATTGTGTGACAATGAAAGTGAATCAAGTGATTGATTTTGAGAAATTAATTGAACTTATAATTTTTAGGCTTTGTTTTTTTTTTTGCTGGAAGAGGAAGAGATGTATCGAAAATATATAGGTGATTTTTAGAAGATACGTGTTACAGAAACAAGGAAACCAAACTCAAACGGGAAAAGGGGAAGAAAAAAAAAAGAAAAAAAAGCCAAAGAGACTCGCACTAGATAATAAGGAGAATTTTTTTAGAAGATATGTGGTACAGAAACAAGGAAACCGAAAAAGGGAAGGAAAAAAAGCCAAAGAAATTTGCAAGAGATAAGAAGTGGGGGGAAAAGAGGCCCGTGGGGATTTGAACCTGAATTACACGAGCCTTAACCATTTGTGCTAGGGTCTCTTTTCAATTTCTTTAGTACTTCTACAATATATATATATAAAAATTGAGGCCCCCAAAAATCGGAAGTTTTGTGCGGCAACACAATCCATACGGGCCCAGGACCGCCCATACATGAGTAAAGAAACATCCATACATGAGTACGTAAAGAAACATCGATACGGACTCATTGATATGTTTTAGAATTGAAATGAAGATGAGATGAGAATTATGAGAGTTGAATATACATGATAAAAAGATTGAAAGAATGCAACGTCGATCTCATTAGTTGTTGTCTCTTTAGATGGGTCTTACAGAATACTAAGATCAAATGTACTTGTATTTCACCTAATTGATTCCGTGGAAATTCATATATACGTAGCATAAATTACGTACATTGATTCATACATCTTGCATATATAACACATTAGTAGTAGTACGTACGTATTGCATGTTTCATTGAAACATATCGAGAGCCATTTCCAGTCAAATAAGTAGCCTGCTAACCCTGTTTTGGCAAGACATCCATCTCCAGCTTGATGGTGAAGTTCTATCAAATATATGCCCACGAGTTCGAACTAGCTTTCGGTCTTATTCTGGCATAAAGAACAAATTAACGTTGAGATAGTGTTGTTTTTTCATTCATTTAGATTTATTTTTCTGTTGCTCATCGATAATGAACTAGAAGCATGCATAGTTACTTCCGCTGCTAATTCTAGGCAAGTTTATGAGGTCCCATTAGATCATTATAGACTACTAATTAATAGAATAAGTTGATTAGCTAGCTAGAATGATCGAACAAGAAGATAGTCCTGAATGTTCTGAACTCGATCAAACCGTGCTTTCACTTTAGTGGAATCTAGCTAGGTAAATGTTTGTTTGAAACAATGAAACTTTAAATAGGAATTAAAGCAGCTTTTAGGTAACAGAATAAGTTGGCATGTCTCTCACATACACAATTATTAGTGAATGATTTCCTTACATTGACACATGATTAGTATATTAGAACTATTAATTATCATCTGATATAACAGTGGCTAAAGTTTTGGGATTTTAGCAGCTAACTTCCCTTCAACATATAGTCTGGATGATGGAGTTAGAGCAAGCCCAGCAGAGATTTCTTATAAATCATTTTTAGTTAAAATATAAAGATTTTCTCTTAAAATTTACTCCAGCAGCTCCCTTATCTTATTAACCAGTTTAGGGATTCCCTATATTTCATATTTTCATCCCCATAAATTATAGGCAACGAAACATTCAATATTGTAATTAATACTTTCCTTCTAGATTGCAAATGTAATTAATAATTATATTAATAAATAAATATTTTATTATCAACCAATTAAAACTAAGCATGTGTTTAAATCTAACTACATTTTAAGTGATATTGTTGGAGTAAATTTATACAAGTGATTAGCTAAAATAGGTTTCGGCTTTATTTTTGAACAAAATAAGCAAACTTTCCGTGACATTGTTGGAGTTGCTCTTACCGACTTACTGGATCGAGTATTACATATTATATTCGTTCTACTTCAAACTTCATCAAGTTTGTGATATATTTATCAATGAAAAACGTCAATATATGTTTGTAAGGACCAGCCCTGAGTTTTAAAAGGTCCTGTGCGAGATTAAAGGCTTGTTTGGGATAAATTTTTAAAGTGATTTCGATATTAGCGTTTTTAGGAGAAAATACTCTCGAGAGAAAGCACCTCTCATGGGTTTCTTAAAAAAATACTTTTAGGTATTTTAAGTGATTCCCCAAATTTTCTCAAAATACTTTGTATTATAACCAAACATCTTAAAATTGATAGAAATATTTTTTGAAGATTAAAAGTGTTTTGAAAAGTCATGCCAAACAGGCACTAAAATGTGGCCTATTATAGTTTAAATATAACAACAATCAAATGAAATTGATCAAATAAAAAAAATGTGCGCATTGAAACTAAATACAAATAAGCTGAATAAACGAACACAAATTTTAAGTTAAAGATCCGAATAAATTGTTGAAGACATATATAGTTGTAGTTCATCGAAGATAATGTATATTGTGCTACATATTTAAAGATTTAAAGAGATAAAGTTGGATCGCACAAGACTCTAACTTAATCCATCTGATCTGGTTGGATTACTGAAGAATACTAGCTCTGTTATTCCCACTTGTGTGGTCTGCTCGGATGGTCTTTTCAAAGGCACAAGTGGGACGGGTTTTCAAGCCGTGGTTTGGATGTTGGTATCCAAGTAAGAGAAGGGAGTGACTGAAGGGGGCACCGACTAGTGATCTGGAATCTCGCGGTGGTTTTGGGGTCGCGGTCGGGGTGTTGGGGTACTGAAGACATGTGAGGGAGGTTGGGAAAAGACTTTTGCTCCGTCGTGGGTCTCCGGGTTCGGATGCACAGATCGGTCTCCCGGTTTGATAACCACCAGTCGGGTTCTCTCAACCAACTTTACTATAGTATGTCGACCAGAGTTAAGTACTCGACATGGTAGGCTTACTATGTTCTGTGATCGGCTTTCTTTAGCGGATCAGTTGCAGCGGAGAAGATCGAGGGCAACGGTTGACAAGTGCTGGTCAACTTTGACTCAGTTGATTGTTAATGGGCTTTGGGGTTTGATTAGTGGTGCAGGTTTCAACCCTAATGCTAGTTGGGCTTGGAGAGTCCATGGGTTTGGATCAACCCGGTCTTTGATCCGTTTGATCTGGGATTCAAGACTGCAGATGTTTGCACAGCAATTTAATTTAGTGTAAAAATAAGTTCAAGCGGGATAAGTATTTTTTATCGTCCCGTTTCGCGCTATGTCATGGATCACTTGGTCATGGTTACTGGTCACTTGGTTACATTTTATTTTTTTGGGCTTATCGTGGAATAGGTTATTTGGGATAGCCAAACTTTGTTTATTTAGTCTACACTACGGCTTCTTGTCTGTCGTTTGCCTTTGCTAAGAGTAATCGTATGTTGTAGCTTTTTTTCATTCTTGTTTTCAATGAAAAGTGACGTCTCACGTGTTCTCTTCGAATAAAAAATTTAAAGAGATAAAATAAAATTCAGTAGGTTGGTGTAGAAATAAATTCATAAAATTTGCAAAAGAAAAAAAAATAGAAAACAAAGAAAAGAACTTCGAGACTGTGCACATTTCCAAAAGAGAGGGTACCTTTATTAAAAAGAAAAGACCAGTGGACTCCATTCTCTCTCTGTGAAAGAACAGAACAAAGAGACCAGTTCGAACGTATGTTGTTCGGGTGCAAATATTGGCTATGATGAGACTCACTTTATTACGCTATCTTTCGGAAGCTAATGACAACATAACAATATATAAAGAAACTATACAAATTTGAGGCCCCTCAATTTTGGAGTCCCCCTGTGCAGGTGCGCACCAGCGGCACAGCCCCGGGGCCGACCCTGATGTTTGTACTTGTTAGTTTAATAAATTCCATTTTTTGCTTCTGTTTTCTTCACCTGGTGTTCTTTTCGCACTTTATTAGTTTACTGGGTAACAATAAATGGTAACATGATTTGGTGCATAAGAAATTTATTATGATTTCATTAATTTTATATTCCAAGACCAACGTTCAAGTGACACATAACTTGATAGAGCCATTTTAACTTAATTATTCGGCGAAACATTACAGAGAAAAAAGGCCTATTATATGTTTTTTCTCGTGCTTCATTGTGTTTGAAGATGCATGCAATTATATGGGACTTTTGATTAATTAGGCCAATACATTGAAGAGCTTGCAATTATATGCACCAAGCAAGGTCGACCAGCCATATACTTTACAGAACGACCTTCACTTTATATATCAAAGCTTTCTCACAGGTCTCAACAAATTGATGAAATGGTGCTACTGTAATCTGAATGGACGTAGCATGACGAATTGACGATGCTTTTAAAAAATAATGCAGGAACAAGAGCAAGATAAGAAAGTAGAAATGCTTGACAGAAAAATGATTCGACCTCTCTGAGAAATATATAGATCAGGGGATCCATCGTATCATAGCTTCTTTGGGACCATAACTACCCCAGCCTCGTTTTGTTTCCAGCAGTTTGCAAATAGCTGGAACTGCCTAGAACCCTAATAGCTTAATTTGTCTGTCCAGTATTCTTTTGCGTTCCCCACTTCTACGAGTCAAGGTAACCAGCACTAGATCAAAATAAATAAATAAAATAAAATAAAAAGAGAGTCAAAGGTAACCAGCTGATCGAACGCACCTCTTGTAAAGAGGTGATCGAACTGCTGACACCCAACACATGGTGTTCGGCTTTAAAAATTTTAAGGTATCGAGAAGTTTTAAATTGTCTCTTTTTTTGATCGTGTGTATATGTATGTTTGGTATGTCACTGCCGTGGGGCAGAACGTTAAACGTAGACTCGTTGCTACTTGCCTTCTAATAAGCGATTAGAACGGGGAGAACACCAACCCCGCTCGATAGATTCTTTTCGCGTAAGTGACTTGAGAGTTTAATTTCGTGTCTCTTACCCAGCCACGAAGATTGATACTTTACAGCTCATTCGGTATAAAAAAGAGCAATCTTCTTGACAGAGTGTTGAGAACACAAGGGTTTGCTTCCTTGAATCACCAGATATTCACGCTCATTCGGGTGAAGATCTATTGATCGCAGATTTCGAGGTGCTTCCTTGAATCGTCAGATGTTTACGCTCCTTCAGGTGAAGATCTTTTGATTGCAGGTTGCGAGAGTTTCTCGAGATGAGAATGTTGATTTGACGAAAGCAAAGAATGTATGTGATGTTGATGCCTTGTGTTTATGAAGATTTTCCCTATATATAGGGAAAACAATGACTTGTGGAAGTTGCTTTAAGATTCTTAACATTTAAATTCACTTAATGACTCTAATTGTCCAAGATCTTACTTCTTAGGTCTTTCAATCAAAATCTAAGACTTGATGATAAGATCGCTAGGGAATCATTTCCTCCTTAGGAAAAGCCATTCTTCTTTCGGGCCGCAGGCACCGACCCAATAATATTAATCAAACCCTAAATTAATAAAGGCTATTTATTTTAGGCACAAACATTGCCCCTGAAGTTTCGAAATAAGGCTCAAGTCTAATTGAAGAGGTTTGGAAACTAGGACGCGTTGTTCAAGGCTAAACGGTAACTTTCCATTCATGACGCCACTTTATCATCCTCTCTGAAAAATCGCGCTTAGCAAAATGACGTCGTATAAGAACGCACACATTCTATCAGAACCCGTTCCTCAAAACACTCCTCTACTTTAGCATCTTCAGTCTCCCAAACTCTCCAAACTTCTTTGCGAAGATTTTATCATTTCTGATCAACCCTCATAATAACAACATGCTGCCTCACAACCACGAAAACCCACACCCTCACATCACTCAGAAGCATGCAAACTCTTTCGTCGATTCCGTCTACGCCGTCGCACTCCAAATAAACCCAGGATCCACCGTGACTTTGCAACTCTCCGATAACGCTACCGGGTGGCTGGGTCCATTCCTCAGTATGCCGTTCAACTTAGTAATCTTCCAAACTCTTCACTACGATATCTGCAGCCCTTCTTTGATTTTCAGGGAAGAATCTGTCGTGCCAACCGGGTGGAATCAAAAAGACGTGCAGTGCCAATTAGGCAAATGGTCGTCAACCTCAGAGTAAGAAAAATCCTGGTATAACTTTCGCAAAGGCATTGACAAGGACCACTGGACGTCCACTGGCATCGATCATCTACTGGACATGTGCTTCTCGCTATCGAAGGGGGGTAATCGAGCACCCTTTGCAGCCGCGATGTGCTTTTAGGAAGCGAGCTGCAATTTCTTCTAACTCCCTTGCGGAGATATGAGCATCCCTTTGCTCGATTTGGCGACAATTTGTGGAGTCCTAATGGCAGACTCAATCTGGAAGTAAGGTGACACATACGAGGCTATAGAAAAAGCCAACACAAATCGCCTTGGCTCCTACATCGCCTAGTTCACTACCTTCGGCAAGGACAAAACTCTCTGTTGAGGTATCGCTTTTCTTGAATACTGGCTATCCAAGTATATTTTCTGCGTATATGCCCATAAAGTCAATAAAAGCTTGAACCAACTTGCCGAGTGCTTATTTGAAGGCACTTAGGTTGGACTTGCCCAATCCATCATCACCTGTATCTATCACAACTTGAGATGGATTTCTTTGTTGCCGCTACAGTACAACAACTCCCATGGGACATTGTTGATGGCAGACCTCTGGCTATAGGTCTATTTCCCAGTGTTCTGTCACCAGAATACAAAACCATTCAAGGATGATGAGCTCATTGGCAAAACTCTTATTGAGCCTCCCCATATCGATCTACTCACCTACCAGAACAGTTTTGTTACTTTCTGCTCGCATACACTCATGCCGCCAACCCTATAAACACCATTCTCCAACGCCGCTTTCCTGAGGACTTAGCATCTGGAATCCTCCCCTCGCCAGAGTAAGACAACAAGGCAAAGATTGTCTTCATTCAGAGCAACACGTGTGCTGACCTGTGTGTTTCTGATGACAATAAGGTCTACTACAAGCTCTACGCTCCCAATCATTTCTCCCGGCAGCTCAGGCTAACTTAGAGCGCACTGATGCCTCTGGTCAACTCTGTCAACCGCTACAACACCTAGCAGGAACACACTCATCCGGAGGAAACTGAGATGGAAGATGCTCACTTCGGCTTCTTATTCATGGAATTATCTCCCAAATCCTTTACATTCTCCTTCACACCATCCCTCAGTGTGACGAAGTAATATCGCGTCTGGCAAGCGCAAATCTGGGATGACATTCATACCGTGCAACCCCTTACTCTCTTTGCCAGAATATTCAGGGAATTTCTCAGCCACTCCGCCTCCCCGTACGACACAGCCACCCTCCAATATGATACCCCAGAAAACACAGGTGTACCAACGCCATGGCCATATGTAAGTGACTCTACTTGTTCTTGTAAAAATTTTCCTTGCCACAGATATTGACAATGTTATTAACACTTCAACAACGTCTCTATTTGGACACTCGCTAACATAAACTCACTCCCACAGGTAGCCCCGAAGGAAATCATTCACGCGACAAGCGACATCCCCGCCACAATAAACGCACCATCCCTTCGCACTCTGACCGCGAGATGGAGGACATGAACAAGACAGCTGAACCCCCATGACCTGTAAGTTACTCTTTACTCATATCATTAAGGACTAATGTCCCATAGAGCTTTCAACACTTAATTGTTGTTTTTCAGAATCCTCGCAAATGCATTTGGATCCCTTCCCCGAATCGCGTCGCCAGCGACCTGCCTCTTTAGCTTGAGATTACCAAATGAGCCTGCACCTTTCATAGTTGCTCTACTTCGATGCCCTTGACCCGACATGGTCGTCACTTCAGCGTCGATGATGAAACAAGGCTACAACTTGAGGAGAAACACATATCCGACACTGGGTTGATTAATGGAAAGGACAATCTATCCCGTTTGGTAATGCCCAAGTTGTGGACAAACCCTGGCCAGTGCGTGATGAAAATATTCCCTTCACGAGTGAATGGGAATACTATCGGCTGCTTATCCAACCTTCTGTCGATTCTCCTCATAAGGTAAATGTTTATACTTGCCTGATAAATATTGTTAGCTACTCCTCGTGATCTCTAAAATTTGTTCGTCTACAGGATCTATTCCTCGAGGAAACTCAACCTGAGGCAGGCTCCACGACCAATGCGCTCCGCATTAATGCAAACAGAAATGAGGATGCTGCCTCTCAAAAAAACCAGCACATTGGAGTTATCGATGACACCCGCAACACTGGCGAGGAAATAACCACCTTCACTTTTGCAGATGCTCCATTCTCCTTTCACACCACGCACTATGCTCCTGGGCAAATACCTGAGATGCCTCTTGAAAATGAAGAGAAACCAGGGTTTCTGGCAGCTCGATCACCTCTTCTTCCTTCTTCACCTGCCCAACATGTCTCTTGCGAGCAAGAGGTACCTATTTTTTCGCTTGTGTTTTTTTTTTACTCTTATGCACTGGGTACGTTATATTCACTACTTATCTCGCTAGGTTCATGAAGCTTTGTTCACACCAACCTCCACGGGACCTACCCTCGAAGAGCATTCTTTGGAGAGAACCGTGGATACTGCCACTCCTCCACCAAACCCTACTCCAAACAGTGTTTTGGTGCCGTCTACCAATGAACGAGACAACCTTGCTAAAGCTCTTCAGAACGCCCTTGGAGAGCAAGGCTTGGCCTGTGAACTCCAGAATATACCCAGCCTCGAGGTGACGCAGTCCCCAAGTACTTCTGGGACCAGTTCTCACACCGCTCTCTACTCCCAACAAGCCTGAGAACTTGAGGCATTGTTCTCGAAGCTCTCATCCATGGATCCTGATCCAAAAAACATTGCTAAAGCTAATTAAGGACACTATCTAAAAACTCTTCACAACCGATCTAGACAAGCCTGAGGTCCTCGAGAGCACTTTGGATGAGGTTACCGAACTGCTGAAGATTTCCCCTGGTGAACTTGCTTCCCCACTTTCCCAGTACATGCAGGATCTTCTTCAGGAAACTCCAAGATCTTTACAAGACTGTCATGGAGCAAAAAAATGTTTTGGCGGAAAAAGAAGCAGAACTAGCGCGGCTGGAGGCAAAAGTGGCAGCCATGCGAGCCGCATATCTCCTCGTCCACTCTGATGCTGACCGATTGCTACGAGAGAGCTTCGCTCGCGTTGATGCTTTCAAGGAGGCAGAAAAGGAAGCCTCGTTTTTTCTTGAGAAATTCTCCGAAGCTTGGGCCAAGTATGAGCATGCCAAAGTGGAACTTAAGAGAAGAGCAATCCACATGTGAACTCGGGACGGTCTTTTGTTATAGTTCATTTTGTATGAAACACTTATAACTTATATTAGGCTAAGTATTTACTTATTTATGCATGGGCTTTGAATATAGATCAACATTTAAACCCATTTTTCTACTTTTAACAGCCACATAGGCCTCGAATGCTGGCCCTACCGAAAATAGGCAAGTCAAATTATAGCCCACTTTCAAACGGGAACCAAGCTTAACCCAATCGATTATCTCAAAATCCTTTAAATTAGGATCTAAATTTGAATTCGAGACTTGCGGTCAAATCACGTCAAATCCTTCGATTTCCGAGGAGCACGCTTCCTTCCTTGCAACCGTCTGGGAATGAATGATCATTAATATTCTTTACTCGGACGGGATGAACCGTCATAACAGCAAATCTCATGTCAATCACCATTACAGGTGAATTGATTCGTATATTTTAACCGCTTGGTTACATGCAAAGCCTCTAGAGTTAGGCTTCTATAAATATCACATCTGATTTCCAACACTTAAGCAATTTCATCTTCTTTCCCGAATAACTCCAGAGAAATGTCTTCTTTAAAATACTTCTTTTGGTTTCTTCTGAAAGCAAACCCTCCAGATGTTCTTGTTTCAAGTTTAAGCTCTAGATAACAATATCCATGCCCAAAACTGGGCTAGATAGCAATATCGACGCCCAAGTTTAACCTTGGTCAAGCTGCCCCTTGCTTCTCAGAGGTAACTGAGTCCAAACACCGGAGATGATGTCGCATCCACCCCCTTGCTAGCAACAGCTCTGCTTTTGCCTTTAAGGGAGCTAGGGGCACCTTCATACGAAGTTGTTCTTGCTGAAAAGTGCCAGAGCTGCGGGCCTACCACTCCTCATTTACATAGATGGCGGATCTAGGGAGGTGTCTAGCGAGGCATTGCTGACCACATCGGCTCGTTCCCGAGGCAGACACCAAGGTGGAAACTAGCACATCGGTGCTAACGATGAAAGAGACAAAAAGGCTCCCCATTGTCCTGTCTGGCTTTGGCCTGTTGGTCTAGTTTCTTTTATTTTGTCTCTTGATGTCCCTTTCTTCTTCTTTAAGTAGACTTTCTAGTTTTTACTTGCATGCAAATTTTTATTTCTATGGTATCAGAGCTCAAGGCCGCAAAGCTTTTGTAACACTTTTATCTTAAATAAAATTGATTCCATGTAATTTACTGTGCATTGTAAAGGTAAGGTATTCCAACAAAAGAGACTGTATTCATTGATAAAGTTAGCCACAAATATTGGCTTTGCGTAACAACAAAATTGTTACATTGATACTGATGTTAAAATTTAGTCGCAGGAATTGGCTTAGAAAAGAGTACTATATCGGTTTCCCCTTGAGTTTGATCAACCGAGAAAAGGTAAGTGAGCCTAAGCAAACTCAATTATGCTGCACCAGGCAGGTCATCGTACTCCCATACTGGATGAATGTACTTTTTAAGGAAACAACCATTAATGGGATTGGCATGAATTATACCATCGTGGTCACGAAGACGGACATCCATGGATATGATCAACAGTGTACGGCCATTCCTATTTTCTAGACCACTTGTCGCATCCTTCAAATTTCTCGCCAATGGGTATTACCACTTTTCACACCAATTTACCTTCTGCGAAGCTCTTTCCCCTAGTGCACCTATCATATGTTCAATCAAAATTTTGCGTTTCAACACAAAAGTGTTCATAGGCCTCTAAACTCTACTCGTCTAAGTCCTCGTATTCTTGCCACATTGCCTGGACATAGTCTTTGCCAATTAAGTCGTGCTGTTATATAATTCTTAAAGAATGAACATTGAGCTCCAAAGGTAAAAAAGCATCTTGTCCAAACATCAAGGCATAAGAAGTTGTCCCTGTGGGGTTTTGTTTGCTCGTATGATAAGCCCAAAGTGTATTGAACAATTCAGCATGCCATAAGCGAGCATTGCTGGCGAGCATACGCCTGAAGATGTGCAAGATGAGTTTATTACTAGCCTCTATCTGGCCGTTGGACTGAGCATAATAGGGAGTATAATGAAGGAAGTGAATGCCCAAATCTTTCATAAGCTTGTCTATCTCTCCAGACATGAATGATGCCTCTTTGTCCAAAATAAAATATTAACATCTTCAAATAAAAACTGACGAATGGTACTTGTCGATGCCACTTTTAAAGGCCTAGCTTCCACCCACAATAATGAACTTGTGTCCCTCGGACGAATGGGGGTGAATCATCCTAATCAAGTCCAAAGCTCATCCACAAGCGGGTCAAGGATTGATAATGGGTTGCATAGGGATATTAGGTAAGTGACTGATGAGGCCGTAAGCTTGGCAATCTTTACAGCTCTTGGAAAAAGTGATACAATCCTTGAGTATACAGAGCCAATAATATCCATGGCCCCATAATAACCAGCGCATCTTGGGACCACTCTGGTGTGCCCCTAAGTGTACTTCCCTCAGTAGACGTTTGGCATCTCACCCATAAACGTATCAAAGTAGCAAACCTTCCTCTCCTCACCTAAATTTTTTTTCCATTTCTGAGCATATAATTGGGAGCCAGAAAACAAATATACTTATCCACTGGTGCATTGGGGTTGTGGAGGTAAGAGATGACAACTCGTTTGCAGTTTAGTTTTGCTCGAGTGGGATGTGTTCCAGTTCAACCTCTGTGAATAGCTTCAGTAGATCACATGCACATTTAGCATAAGGTTCTAAGACTAGTCCCTGCGTTATACTTCTTTTCCAATTTTTTGATAATGAGAAAGGAATTTCCACGATAATAACATCTGTGACCTCCAAATCCACCAACATCTCAATGCCGATAATAAGTGCTTTGTACTCGGCTTGGTTGTTAGTGCAATGGAAGTTCAATCTAAAGGTATAGGAGAAAGTTCCCCAGTCTTAGTACTAGTACTTGAACCATCAAAATATAAGAACCAAGGAGTGAGTGAAATGCGAGCTAACTCCATGTCCTTACCTTCGCGGGCATCTAGCATTAGATGGTGAGTGAGAAAATCGGCCTCCGCTTGGCCCTTCACTGCCCTCTGTGGCACATATTATAGGAAAAATTCAGAAAGTGCGAAGATCCATTTCCCAATTCAGCCTCGTAGTATAGGCCGTGAAAACATATACTTTACCATATCTATTTAAGCAATGACACATGTGGTAAAAGATGGTATGTAATGCCTCAATTTTCATCCTGAAAAATACAAAGCTAGGCACAATTTTTCCATTGGCAAGTACCGTGTTTCGTAGTCTGTCAGGGTTTAACCAAGGTAGAAAATTGCACGCTCGGCGCAAGTAGTGTCGTCTTGTGCCAACAAACTTCCAATAAACGTCTTTGTAGCTGAGATGTATAGCTTAAGACGTACCCCTGACCTTGGCGGGATCAAAATTGGCGGGTTAGCCAAATACATCTTGATAGCATCAAAAGCCTCTTGGTGAATAGGCTCCCAGACGGTTCTGTAACTTTAGTAGCGGTGAGAATGGCTGAACCTTACCTCCTGCATTGGCGATAAATTGACGCAGAAATTTTATCTTACCTAGCAAACGTTGAAGCTCTTTCTTATTTTTTGGCGTGCTAGCATTAATCATTGCTTCTTTCTTATCGTCAGGCACTTCGATCCCTCGCTGGTGGACTAAGAAACCTAGAAAATCACCCACCTGAACCCCAAAGATACATTTGGCTGGGTTTATCTTCAACTGATGTAGTCTCATACGGCCGAAGACCTTTCTTAAGTTGTTCACGTGATCGGTTTGGTGTTTGGTCTTAACTACTACATCATAAATATATACTTCCATAGATTTACCTATGAGGTCATGGCAGATCAGATTCATGGCCCTTTGGTAGGTTGCCCCTGTGTTCTTGAGTTCAAGTTGCATGTCCACATACTCAAAGACGCCAGCAAAACTAGGACACTAAAATGTTGTCTTATGCCTGTCAACTTCCACCACTAGAATCTGGTAGTAACCACCTGTGCCATCCATAAATGACAACATCTCATGGCGAGCAACCGAATCGACCAATAAGTCTGTCACAGGTATTGGGTAGACG
This sequence comes from Geum urbanum, assembly GCA_946800695.1. Taxonomy (NCBI): domain Eukaryota; kingdom Viridiplantae; phylum Streptophyta; class Magnoliopsida; order Rosales; family Rosaceae; genus Geum; species Geum urbanum. The sequence continues at coordinate 42,814,792 of OX327013.1, read as the reverse complement.
TCCTTTGGCATGACATTGTTAAGGTCACGGTAGTCAAAACATACCCTCATTTTCCCATTCTTTTTCTTGACGGGAATGACGTTGGATAACCACTCATTGTATTTGGCCACGTGAATGATGTAAAACTTAAGCATCTTCTCGATTTCCTCTTTGACTAAGATTGTTGTTTCAGTGTTCATGCGACGCATCTCTCGGTTCATCGGCTTCTTACCCTCTATGATAGGTAAGATATAACATACCAGCTCTGGCAGTAACCCGGACATATCTTCATACTTTTCCGCGAAGCAATCCGCGTACTCGTGTTGAAATGCAATAATCCTCTTACATTCTTCTGGCTCTAATAATGTTCTAATTGCCACAGTCATTGGCTCTTTTGAGGTCCCCAAATTAATCTTCTCCATAGGGCTTTAGGTAGAGTATCATCCAAGGCAGCTAGCGCTAACTGAATAATCTCTTCCTCATCTGATTCATGTAACACATCATCATCAACATATTCCAACGTTGCAATCATTGGGACATGGTCATAGGCTTGGCTCTTCAATAGGTAGTTATGAAGTCGATCATGAAGAGATAAACAAGCCTCTGCCTTTATACTTGATAGAGGCTGTATCATTGAGCTGAAATTTGAGGGATTTTAATGGTGAATGGGCGAGGAACGTCATCAGTTGCTTGCATGATTCCCCATTGAGCTAGTTGAGAAGCCGTCACCTCTACGGGGCGACCCTTATTGTCAACACCCATACTTCTAATGGCCTCAGATCACCATTGTAGTAGCTGACATCTAGAGCGTTGGCGGACATTGAGTACGGTCGTGGGTCAGCCTCGATAATTTTTGGCTCTCCAGATTCCATATTCCAGAGCACCATCTGCTAATGAAGAGATGATGGCACACAGTAACTCCGGTGGATCCAATCTCGACCCAAGATTCCACTGTATGGTGTTGTGCATTCCACAACGAAGAAAGTGTGTGTACCAACTACTAGTCCAAACTCCATGTTTATATCTAACTCCTCGTCATATCCTTGTAGTTCTACTTCTTCATCCTCACCGTAGTCCAGCAATTCCTCGTCCTTGTCATTATCACCCTCTGCCATGTCATGGTTGATAGGGATTACGGCCTCAATGGTCACTACCATTTCGTCCTCAAGTGGAACCTCAGGTGTAGGTTCCATACTCGCAGGCGGGAATAAACCATTGTTTCCGCCAGCAGAGGAAGAAGCCGTCGTGTTTTGGTCAGAAAATTTCTTCTGCTCTTCTTCTATCAGTGCTTTTGGCCTCCACCTGAGTCCATTTGCCTCACTCGAAGCAATATAGCCTTCGATAGGTTCAATTACTCGTTGGAGACTCTTAAGTGTGACTGGTTTGGAATCTTTGTTGCTTTGATCACCTTGTTTATCGTTTCTGGATCACCTATGGTTTTGGGGAACCTCTGGTATAGGTTACAGAATTTTGGCGAGCAAATCCGGGTGGTTTCGAGCAAAGACATTGGGTATAGCTGCCCGAACCTTGGGTTCATGGGACTTCTTCCCCAAAACCACAATGGGGCTAGCTGCTAAGGTATTCAAACGCCTTCGTAATTGCTCAGGTGTGTAAGTCAATTGCTCTGGTTAGATAATTCCCATGTCCAAAGCTTCCAATGCTCGCTTGGCTGCTCCAAACCTTCAATGCAAATTTCACCACCTGCTGGGGGTTATCTCTATAGTTTTTTCTTTTCCCTTAACATACCACACGTTCTTCTTGGTGATATTTCTTGATGCGGGAGGAATATATGGTTTGGTGAGATGATCCTCTACATTGAATTCCGTCGTCATAGGCTCTAAAAGTTTCTCTGCTGCTCGCCTTCGCTTATACGCTTGCAAGTCCCTTGGATTCAGCTGTCGTAGGCTGCTAAACTGATAATGCTCAGGTGGAGATACCAATTCTGGGCATACTTTGACAGCTTCCATCAGCTCCTCATAAGATATTTTCAGACCGCAATGAATTTTGCAGCAAGAGCATAGAGCTATTGGTGATTCTACCTACAAATCTACCTTGTCTTTGCCCTTACCGAACGATACCGGTAGGGGCACCTGTGCGACGTCCCCACTGGTATGTAAGTCTACAGTCTGTTTCCTCTTATGAGGGTTTCTCCATTGCACATCTACCATATTTATCGCAAGATTCTCACTCGGGTTTGTATTTTGAGTCGCATGATTGCCATGTTGCTCAATGGCTATCTCACCCTCGTCTATCCACTGTTAGATCTAGAACTTCAAGTTGGTGCATTGATTTGTTAAGTGGGTCCATACATGATGAAAGAGATAGTAAGGGAGACCCTTTACGACTACTAGATTTGGTGAAGGTCCATATGGCACCTCGGCGATCCTCGCCTGAATCAAGTATTCCAGAATCTCTGTAACTCACGTTACGTCATAAGTGATCTGATGTTTAGTCTTTCGCACTGGTTCAAGCTTCTTTATTGGTTCAACTTTCGGCATAGGCATCACTTGCTTGAGCTTCTTATGGAACGATGGCAAAGGCCTAGGTCACTGCTCGAGTTGCTCGCCTGGCTGAATCCAATCACTCGATAATTGAGCAAACTTTGTACTATATTCTTTAATCTCACACATGAAGATATGGTATGCCCGAACCTGTTGTTGTACCTACAATAGTAATCACCTGTCCCCATGTAGGCCAAGTCGTCAAGATTCTTAACTGACCTATAATTGATGAGGTCTTCCATGATCAGATCATCCATGATCTCCTCCATCTGATCTTGCTTAAAGGAATACTACCTCTGTGGCAAGGGTGACCCTAGCGGGCGACCACTGTGTGGCTCTTTGGACCTTCGCTTATCCTTATCTACCACTCGCCCGGCCAGTATTCCATCTATCTCAACCATATTCATCTGTGTATCAGGAAATGGGTGGGAGTCAACCAACGAGACCGTCTTTAAAGCTTCTTCCTGGATTAGCTTTCCCTCGTTGATCCATTTTTGGTTATGGTCCTTAAGCTTGACACAGTACTTCGTTAAATGGTTTTACATACCGTGGAACTTGCAATACTTCTTCCCCTTCAGATGTTCTGCACTAGGGATAGCTCTGAAATCTATCTTGGCGACACGTTGGCTAATCTACTCGTCTAAGATCTCATGAGCCAAGTTGGCATCATAAGTGTACGTCTCGAATTCTGGCGTAGTAAAAGCCACTGTTGAGAGCTTGACTGATCCCTTGCTTTGCTACAACTTTCGGGGTTTTATCACTTTGTTGGAGGTTAATTCCACTGCGCGAACGTGTTCTCCCTTGGAGTCTGACCCTTCTTCAGCGAATTTTTCAATATAAGCTACAGTCGTTGGCTTGTTCCTCTCTGACACGTATGACGACCTAGGCGCATATGTCCCCCTTGGAAGCATTGTGCATATTATCCCTTTCCTACATGCCACTATAAGCCTTTGTCACTGTAGTGATGAACTCATTTAGAGAGAGATGTTTAATATTAAGGAATAGACGATAGTACTGCTCCTTCTGGCCATTGATCACCATGTTTATGACGACATCTTTTACGAAAGGCATCTTGTACAAATTATATTCCAATCTGAAATGGTACAAGAAAGCGACTAGAATTTCTGACGGCACCTTGCACATAGCTACCAACTTGCTGATACTGGTCTCGGGCCTTGTTCTGAAATGGTCGATGAACAACGCCTCCATAGCTAACCACTTTATTATGGTCCCCTTCTCCAGGCCAGTGTGCCACACCAACACTGATCCTGACAAGGAGGAGCCAAAGACCCTCAATTTGAGTTCTGGGTCTTCCGTGAAAGGTCCAAGTTGTAAAGTAAGCCAAGTACGTAGTGGCACTCTCATCTCCATTCCCCATGAAGGTTTGGAAACTAATTCGCTTGTAGTTCCTAGGCCATTTCCAAGTAGCAGGATTGGCTTTCTCTATAGCTGGGAAAGGAGTTTTGTACGGCTGATGCCCCTTGGCGACCTGAATATCACATTATTCCATGAACTTGTCAAATTGTTCCTGCCACGCGGCTGGGAAACTCTCTATCCTCCTCTGTGATCGCGTGCAATCAGAGATGGATTTAGTGAGGTTTCCAATATCCCAATATGTTCTTTTGAACAATGCAAGCATCTCCCTCATTTTTCATGCTTGAACGGCCTCCAGTGCCTGCAGAAAGTCCATGCGCATCTTGTCTTGACCTTCCACGAGGGCTACGAGTTGAGCCATCTGGGTCACTGGCTCTTATAGACCCTTGGTGAACTCAGTTCTCAAGGCGACCACTTCAGCAGTTGTGGCCTTATTTTTCTCTCCATTAGTGGAGAGTAAAGCTGCTTGATCGGCTAGTTGTTGTTTGATGAAAGCAAGCTGCTCCACCTGGTACTGATCACGCTTGGCGGCATATGGTCGGTAGTTCTCATACGCCAAGAGGTTGATTTCACCTTCAGATAAAAACTCAAACGCCATTACTAAGCGACGAGTGGTTCCAAAGATTAACTCTATTGCATTCGCAGGGAGAGAAAAGAATGTATGTGATGTTGATGCCCTGTGTTTGTGAAGAGTTCCCTTGTGTATAGGAAACACAATGACTTGTTGTAGTTTCTTTAAGATTCTTAACATTTAGATTCACTTAATGACTCTAATTGCCCGGGATCTTACTTCTTAGGTCTTTCAATCCAAATCTAAGACTTGATGATAAGATCGCTACGGAATCATTTCCTCCTTAGGAAAAGTCATTTTTCATTTAGACCGCAGGCACCAGCCCATTAATATTAATCAAGCCCTAAATAAATAAAGTTTATTTATTTTAGACCCAAACACTTGGAAAACTTATTACTGCATCTCAACATTTTTTTTAGGTGCATAACAGGGAAGGGGTCATAAACTTAAGTGGTGAATGAGATGACACACTGTCTTGGCCGGCCACTCGACTGATACCTAATTCTCACCTCTAAAACGCGTTAGTTAGTCGCCTTAGTGGTGATGTTTAATGTTCACTTGGCTTTAGCTTCACTCTAATCAATCTAATTAAAGTGATCATTGCAGGTGATCTAGTAAATGGTTCTTGTTTAGTTGGGTGTATTTCCTAACCTAAGTTCAAATTACGACGCCGTCATTGTGTCCAAACATTGTGCTGCAATGTACAGTTAGACCATTTCACATGGGTCGAAGATTTTTTCTGAGCCTAGAATGTCTTTGAGTTTGAGTTATTGACAAGTAAAAAAAGTCAATCTAATTGAAGTGGTGTAGAATTTAAATCTTGGAAAAAAATCACCACCATGGTCTGAATTTTCACAGCACTTTAAAAGTGATGTCCAAACTCCTAAAACGCTATATTACCCTATATGTGTGATGTCTACTGTCAATTTTTATTTATGTTTTGCTAACTTTGCTGACGTGTCAATTTTTTTGTTTGAAAATAAGGTGAAACTATTTTAATACCCTTGCATTTTTTTTTCTGAACCTCTCTCTGATCCTGGCCAACACAAACCCAAACCAAATCGGGTTGTTTTCTCAATTCAGGTTGTTTTTTATGTTCTCGTCGAGGGACGGGCCCAAGAGGCGGCAGGTGTATGAGAGCCGCCGAGGGTTTAGGAACACGACCAATCTGGAATCGCAGGAGGAATTATAGCCTTGGCAGATTTGCCACGTGAAGGCCAAGACACACCTCGACCTCGAAGCCATCATTGCAGTCGTCACCAATTGTTCAATCTCGTCTTTCCTTAGCTATTACGAGCGGCACTAGAGCTGGAAAGCCTCCTCGTTCACCGTCACCATTACAACTGTCGCAAAGGGCTTCACTGCAGTCAACGTCGTCCGGATCGACCCAACTTGGTCCTCGACGAGCGAGGCAACATTGGATCTCCAAGAAAATGTCGACTGAAGTTTATGGGTCATGTGATTTGACGTATTCGGTGATCATGGAAGTCCAAGAGTTGGCGTCTTTGAAATAGATGGTGTCGAAGACTTTGCGAGTGCGGGACATGTTGTTTGGGATGAATTTGAAGTAGATTGAGAGTAGGTTGTTGCCGACGAAGCAGTCGATTTCGAGGCTAGACTCGATGACGCGGGGGTGGAGTTGGAGGCCGTGGCGGAGAGAGAGGGGCTTGGTGTATATTTGTAGGAGTGAGGACTAGACGAGGGGAATGGAGGAGAATACGATGACTTCAATCGGCTCATCTCAGAGAGAGAGAGAGATACAAAAAAAGAGAAATAAAAGAAAATTGAAAATAAATGAACTTGTAATTTTAAGGGTAGTAAGGTCTTTTTGTATATATTTTTTTAAATGTCACGTCATCTACATAAACAGTATTATGATGGTAGGTATCACACATATAACATTTTAGGAGTCTGGGCATTACTTTGATAATTTTTAAAATTTTAGACATCATATCGATGATCCCGCAAAAGTTCAGTACCCGGTGAATTTTGTCCTTAAATCTTACATAGCCAAGGTTATACAATAGAGTGAATAGACTATGGTCGACAAGGTGTTAGGTTAATTAGTGGGCTTTGTCCCATTCTTAAATTGGGCCGTGATCGATAGAAATCATTCCGATCCATTACGTATCGTGCAGACGGGAAGTGGAAGACTCGGTCAGGATTAGTTTTAAGTTCCTCCTTACTTCTATTCTATAGGAAATTAGGAATGCAATTCAAGACCAAATGAGTTCTTCTTCTCCAAAATTTCTGTTGTAATAGTTCTCTGTTTCGATCGAACATTTAAGGGAAGTAGAAGATATTTATAACAGAGAACTTTTACTTGAAAACTTCACACGATCGATCATATGATCTTTTTTTTTTCTTGTTGAAATTAAGCGATGATCATACGATCGTTCAATTTGCATGCTATAATTATGTAACGTCTTTGCTAACAACTTGATTTGAGATGCGAAAGATCACAAGACTATGATTACATCGAGTATTGACGCACTAGCTATATTTTCCATAACCAAGAAGACCAACAATTGACCAAAACACAAAAGAGAAGGATCAAATGTCTACCAAACCAAATTCTTTCTTAGAAGTCGTAGAGGCATTCCTGCTACTACTTGAAAGACTCCACTGATCTGAAAATCCCACGGCAGCCGAGGCCGAACCACTCCCACATTTTGCCACAGTTCTCACGCTCTCGATCAACTCTTGAGTCCGACCCTCCTGAGACAATATCTCCAAAAGCTGCTCCGGACTAATCACCAACTTCACCTTCCAAAAATTCACATTGTTATACCTCGAAAACGCTACGGTGTAAGACCTCTTAACCGTTCCCTGGTAGTCAATCGACATCCGATACGGCGCTCCGGCAAGCGCACTAGGTAACGGTATGCTATCAGACCTAACATGTCCTTGACGCACAATCTGAGAACAACTAGTCATTCCCAAGTGATGATCACTTTGGCTGTTGAGCAGGAGAAGATAGTACGACTCACCTGCGACAAGTTCATCGTTTTGCGAAAGTGGTTTCCAGAAAAGATCGTGGCTTCTGAAAATGCCATGGCTAGGGAGCTCGTCCGTGATGGAGCTCACCGTAATTGGCGCGTAAAACTCCATGTGCCGCCGTTGGACGTCGTCACTTGGGCCACTCCACCAGCCTCTCCCAGACCACCGAACAAGCAGTTTCCCATCGATGACTTCCAACGATTTACACAGTGTGGGAGAAAAGAGAGGAAGAGATGCTTGTGTTATAGAGCTAAAACGTCGGTGGGAGTCTTCTTGGGAGCTTCCCTAAACCAACCGGAGGATATATAAAACAAAAGGGTAGAGGAAAAGGAAGGCAGAGTGACACCAAAGAAAACAAGTCATGTCGTCACAAAGCGAGTGTGTACATACTCTGTGTACACGGAGTGGTCCATTCATGGCTGAAAGCCTGAAATGGATGGGTTAGTCGGTACTTTGGGGTCCATGTAGCCGAAGAAGCATTCTTGTTTTCCGGTCAATCATCCCATTAAGAATTTTTTTTCTCGCTTTGTCTTTATCAAGGTCGAAGACTGGTCTAAATGTTAAAGAGAAATGGAAAGAGAGTACTTTACCCGTCAATATTAATTGGAGAGGGAAGCAATGGTAAAGAGCTGTATCAAGAGAATATTGTGTTGTAGTTTGACCTATGAACAATGAAGACGGTATTCATGTTCGAATATAAGGTTTTCTACATCAAGTGTTGTGTCAAGCATAGGTAAAGAGTAATTAGCACAACCTAGCTCTGGCCTTTAGTTAGAGGCAATTATGCAGTCACTCTATTATACAAACTCGCATGATTAAAGTGAAAGTGGCATAGATTTTGACTGGTCACAAGCATTTAGAAAGAGATGGCCTTCAAAATCAAGGATCATACTATCATAGATAGCCATTCTTTTTAGCCTTCCACGAAACAGAGAAGTGCGTAGACGAGTGGGAAACCACGGAAAATATGGGAAGACAAATTGGTGGCACTCGCATTTCCATGGGACATGAATGAAGCATTTAGGCGTGGGGTAGCTATTATGAAATCTTACAAACGATTTGGGATGTGGACTTTAATCACAATTGTAAATAGTTTCTTTTGGATCGAGCATGTCTATATTCTTTACTTTTAGTACTCTCTGATGTATGCTGCAAATCATGGTTACTCTCCCTATTCTCAATTCTCTCTGGAGTTTTAATTTCTGTGGTCTCATCAATAGTGTTAACTCAACTTGGCAGCCGATTCGGCTCTTAACCAAAAGAAAAGAGGATTATTAATTTTAGTTTCGTAATTAGTATATAATTAACGAACAACTTTATAAGTTGTAAGTCGTGCAGTGTAAAGGAAATCCTACATTATTGTTGCACTAATTAAGCATATCATGTATGTGAATAGCGAGGCGCAGCCCTTGAGACGTGCGATAGCTGCGGCCGCACCGGGCCTCCGAAATTTTTGGGGGCAAAAAAAGGTTATATCAGAGAAAATATCTAATTAATAAAAAATAAAGGCCTATATATCATCAACTAATTAAGGACTTGGTTTACTTGGAAGCCTCTCCATTTTTGGTCTCTCCCTTCTTTTTTTGTCCTTTTCCTTTCCCTAATATAGTTACGTTCCTGCCATTCCGACGTCTTCTTTTTTCTTCTTACTCACTTTTTCCCTCTTCCTAAACCATATTCCCCAGCGAGCAACTATTTCATCTTCTACGGGAAAAAAAAATCACTCATTCAATCTGTCTCAATTTTCATCGGTAATTTATTACTCTATCAAGTATTCAATATCCACGATCTTTCAAATATCAAATTGATTCTCAAAGATAAACTTAATAGTTCTTTCGGATTGTTTTTGTTTTTTTCGTAGGCGTTCTTTCAATTCAATATTTCGTTCTTGTTATGATTAATTATACGAATTTATGTGAATCATGTGATTTATGAGTTTAAATATATTGGAATAATTTGATATTGAATTGTTTTGATGATATGAAAACATAACAATATGAAAAGAACAAAAATTATGGCCATATTTTAGTTTTTGCAACATGCTCTAATTATGGAGGACTGGCCCTGGTGAATAGAGTAATGTTCTGGTCACTGATATCTGTAGTCAGTGATATCATATATGTGAGTAAAAATTTGGATTAGGACGTAGACTCATGTTAACAAACCAACAATGTTATTTATGAAAAGGAAAGGCATAGCATTATAATGTATTCAACATGCATTAGGCCTAAAAAGAAGCATTGCTTACAGTAGATTAATTTCAAGAGCATATATATTCCCCAACTTACTTCATTCAGGAATTGCTTCAAGCACTGGAATCCACCCTGTTGTATAGTAAGCACAATTAGTCTTATTCCCTGCTTCTCTGGTCTGGAGTTTCAAGAGCATTTCTTCCATAGGTACCTTCTTGGATAATAATACTTGAAGCTGCTGCCTTGTTATAACTACCATGATTCTCTGTCTACATGAATTATTGGCACCGACCCCTTGTCCATTAACTGATGAGAACAATCGGTATCCCCAACGACCTGAGGACATCGTCTCGTGTTCTTGAAATTGAAAGCCTTGCTTTCGTTGTTCACAATACACACGAATGCCCTCTCCTCTTCGGTTCCATCCCTCGGATGATGAGACTTAGATGGGTTCTTGTCTGCAAGAGGTGCTATGCAATTGCCCATGTGAGTTTCAAGAGAAGGGAACGGATGAGATATATATGCAAGTAATCATAAAGATCGAGTGAAGCAATTAGCAAAGACGTTTTGGATTGTGAGGAAGTTGTAAGAAGTTTTCATGGAACAAAGCTAGATGGTGATCCTCATCTATAAACTTACGTTTTCATAGATGGGGGCACATTGTTCATTTATTCTGCTCCTGCCCAGACGCAACTTGATTTGGGTCGGAAAACACCAATTAATACAAGTCCTGAAGTCCATACGAAACTTGGACCCAAGCCTTCCATTACCCAAACAAACAAGGATGGGCTTTTTTAGGATAGTGATGCGGCCGATATATATATTAGACCTTACTCACCCTACTCACCTTACAATAAATATATATCGGTGGCGAAATTGACACTTTTTTTTTTACAAACTAACATTCTCTTTCTTTGTCTATACTATCATTAAGGGAAGAGAGGTTGTTTCCTCCCTTTTTCCCATTTCTTCCGGATATACCCTTTTCACCTTAAATTATTTTAATATATGAAGGTTATTGTTCTAATTGACAAAAATTAAAAAAATTAATTTAACCGCCACATCTTCTTTATTTCTTTTTGCAAATGAGTAAATAACTATCAATTATTCTCTAAAACTCCTCTGGCATTAACGTGAGAAAAACAGAAACTTTTTTTTTTTACATTTCAAAAGAAAAATTTGATTTTTTAGTGTATAAGAAATACACACGAAAATCAATGAAGGGTGTGTGGTTTGTAATATAAAGGGTGCCAATTTCACATATAGTGAGCACCAAACTGACCAAAACCAACTACAGAAGATCAAAACAATGTTGTTGTACATATATACAAGGAAACAAGAGTTAACAGCCAGACTCAGGAGTCAGGAGTCAGGTTGGAAAAGAATCCTAGCGCACCTTACATATGAATTTATATATCAAGTTTTGTTTGTACCTTTCTCTGGTTTTCGGGACTCTTCTACATGCAGTTCTACATCATCAAATTTTCCGATCATTAGCTAATATACAAGTGTAGCAATAATATAAAACCAAAAATAAAAGAAATGTGATATGCAAGATAGGGCATGGCAGCCCCAAATTATTGTGGAAAGCCATCAATGAGTTAGAGTTGCGGCAATAGTATATACTATATATACAGCTAGCTATGTATGCATGCCTATCATGCTAAAGCTAGACGCCAGATTCATCTATATATCGATCACACATTATCGAAAAACCGTTCTTACAAAGCTAAAGGGTCCCTTCTCGGCTGCTGTAGGCTTACTACACATGAACTCATTGATTGAGTTGGTTGCGTAGAACTGTAGAACTCCAATAACTACAGTCCACAACTCTGTGAGACTGTGACTGCATATATTTCGATATCACAATATTGATCAAGTAGCATGCATTCCTCATTTGCCAAACTAGCCCATTTCACTCTAGGTCGTATATTTTTGTTTTGGCCATGTTAAGTCCGAGTTGGGTTCAATTCTTTTGGAGCAGTCTCGGCCACTCTTTAGATGATCTAATAATCTTTGGCTAATTGTCACTTGGATCTTGATATTTGAAACTCTAACCAATTCATTGCCGTCCTTTTAGAACGGTACTCCTTCTCAAATGTGTAGTGCATCCTCCTACGTTTTATATGAGCTAGTTAGACTTGGTCACTTTCACAATATATTTATATAGCTAGGACAACCTCTAAAACAGAACATTCAATTACAATTTCGTCACGTAACGTGGTTCATTTTCTTTTATATAAAGGTCAATTGTTATATAGGCTTAAGTATGAGTAAAATGACAATATGGGTACCATCAGCAATGAGCCTGGAGCTACGTATACGCAGGGAGGCATGGACTGATGGACCAAGTCTAGTCCATAGTCCATAGTCCACACTACCATCTAATGTAATCAAATGGCTTACTTGTAGCTTCCATTTTCTAATTTTCTGTTTAATTACAAAAAAAACTACAAGTCAATGGCAGATAATTAATATATCATTTATATAAGTCATGTCCAAGCTATTTATACATGTCCAAGCTGATTCAGAGTCGTATCACCTTTGCATATTGGACTGCAGAGCAGAGCTAGTTAGGGGTGGGATCGGTTCGGTACGGTTCGGTATTAGGTCGGAACCCGTACCGTACCGTAATAAAATATTCGGTTCGGATCCTATTCGGTTCGGTTTTTTGGCAAGTCCGTCCCACGAGTTTCGGTCCCAACGGGTTTCGGATCGGTATATTTCGGTTTCGGATCGGTTTTTTCGATAAAATTTTCTAGGCCTAAACAATTGTTTAAGTTAATTATTATTTAAAAAAAGGCAATATCATAGAGAGATAAAAGAAATGTGAGAGAATAAGAGTATTTTTGTAAGAATTTTCTATATATATGTCCTAAAAAGATTCAAAATGGGTGAATATATATTCATTTGTGTAAAGAAATAAACACAATTTTGTCACATATATCATTTCGGAACGGTTCGGTTTTATTCGGTACCGTACCATAAAAAGTTATTCGGTTCGGATTTATTTCGGTTCGGTTTCTAAATTAGTCCGTCCCACGAGTTTCGGGTCCAACGAGTTTCGGTTCGGTTTATTTCGGTTTTCGGTTCGGTTTTTCGGTAAAACATCCCACCCCTAGAGCTAGTAGCTCTTATCCACCATTATTGCTGTATGTGTTTTATCTAGCTACCCTCTTCAAATCTTCAATCCACCGATACCCTGAGTTTGCTTTTATTGCTAACCATCTTCTGCTCCTTTTTAACCTCCCCCTCCCGGCTATATATGCTCTAGTTTGCGTCAGGAAAACATATAAAGCACAGATCTTTATTAGAAGCCATAGCCTCTTGCTACATACATTCATTAGTTTCTAAGACAAATCGGATACTGCCAGAGGGATGGAGAAGACAGCCGGAAAGGTCATCACTTGCAAAGGTAAGAGCTAGCTACTTATTTTGCATTGTTATGCACATGTATCAGAAGCTCAGAACAAACTCAGAACACTTGAATAAAACGTACGGTTGATGATATGTATTGTGGTTATGAAGCTGCTGTTGTTTGGGGTCCGGGGGAGCCTTTTGTGATGGAGCAAGTTCAAGTCGATCCGCCACAGAAAATGGAGGTCCGAATCAAGATCCTCTTCACCTCAATCTGTCACACTGATCTTAGTGCTTGGAAAGGAGAGGTATACTATTTAATTTGCACACCACTCTCCATCAATTCATTAATGAATAATATTCCATCTCTTGCCGGCCGAAATCCGGCAACATACCATGCTTATGTTGTGAATGTAGACTACTACACATTCTGCATGAAGAACCTAATTACCTGCGAACCATATGAACAATCTCACAATTTACAACATAATTTGTGTGAGCTAAGAAGATGACATTCCAGTACTTGTGCTCTTACTTTCCCTTTTGCGTTGTTGAAGAATGAAGCTCAACGGGCTTTCCCTCGAATTCTAGGCCATGAAGCCGCCGGGTAAGCCATATATAATCATTTTCAACATAGAAAATTCTGAGTCTTTTAGTCTAACTAATATTTGACGAGCAGAATTGTTGAGAGCGTTGGTGAAGGCGTGACAGACATGAAAGAAGGAGACCATGTGATCCCTATTTTCAACGGCGAGTGTGGTGACTGCATCTGCTGCAAGCATGAGAAAACTAACATCTGCAACAACTTTGGAGTACACCCTTTGAAGAAAGTGATGAACGGTGATGGGAAAACGAGGTTCTCAATTATAGCCAAGGATGGCGGTGATAGAAAACCCATATATCATTTTCTCAACACCTCAACTTTCAGCGAATTTACAGTTCTTGAATCCGCTTGCGTTGTCAAGCTTGACAAAGCCGCTCCCTTAAAAAAAATGACATTGCTCAGCTGCGGTGTTTCAACTGGTATGTCTGCATCATACTAATTACTTTGCCATGCATGTTGTTGCGGTTTCAGTAGTTACTACATCAATTCTATAATATATGCAATAGTAATCATTGCACTTCAATTTTTGTCTAGATATAATACAATTTGCAAAATATTGTCGCACATATAATATATTTATATTTCCGGTGACTATTAAATTAGAAAATAATATATCTAATATATAGTTACTTTTTTGTTGATACATTAATATATATAGTAACTTGCCCCTAGCCATACGCTACTGTTTCGAGATATTGTTTTATATAAACTATGTTCTGCGCGATCAAACTAATCAAAGTCTCTGTTCTACATCGATCTAAGAGCCAATCACTCAAAAACACAGGGATCCAAATTATCCGGGGGGGTGGGGTGGAGGGGTGGTACCTTCTTGTATTTCTGTATTATTCCCTATTTATTATTATTGTTGAACGTAATAATTCTGTATATTATATGGTAAATATTCTCGTATAATTAATAGATATCTAATAACCATGGAAACGTTCATTAACAGTGGTGCAGAAATGTCCTCGATCGATAATTGTCTCAACACGTGTAGGGAAGAAAGCAACACGCTAGAGGTCTTAAGCAGTTGATTGTCATCTTAATTAAGATGTAACACATGCATGATGCATGCCTGTAGCAACTTGCACAGATAGAGTTTAGGAATTAGGACCCTGCCGGCCGAGCCTTTAAAAATAGTTTCTTAGCAATGCAAGTTGAAATAGCTCGATGCGAGTCATTGTCAATTATACAATTATACATGCATAGTTGCATATGAAGTTATGAACATCAATATTGATACATGCTAACTGCTATATATATATATATATATATATATATACACAGGAGTTGGAGCTGCATGGAATATTGCTAATGTTCAACCTCGCTCAACCGTCGCCATTTTCGGTTTAGGCGCGGTTGGACTTGCCGTGAGTTGTTCATTTCTTTCCATGTCAATTTTGGTTTTTCATTAGTTAATTGGTCTATGTTTTTGGGTGGGTCTCATGTGCGTACATACTATAGACATTACACATTTTGCTTCTTAATCCTGAAGAAAAGTGTGTATATCCGTGATGAAACTACATGCATGCGTCCACGCTACGTTGTATTAAGATACATAGCATGGTCGGGCATGGATCAAATCAATTTTCAATAAAGTATAGGGGAAATTGTATTATTAACTTACGTTGATAAATCTATTCTTGTTTCATGAGGCGTGCATTCCTTCTTTGTGCATAAATAATTTCAACATAAGACCGGTCTAAAATTAAATCTCACATCTACTATTTTATGCATGCATGCTAGCATATCATATTTGTATAGGATCATGCTGACTTTGCACAAACATATGTTATTATCTAAATTCATAGGTTTTTTCCATTAGGAAGATATAGTATTGGTTATGATTCATCAAGCAGGCCTCACTAGTCTAACTAATCAATATTTATCTGACAAGTCATGTTCAACTTGGTCGAGTCAGGTTGCTGAAGGAGCAAGGGCCAGAGGAGCATCCAAAATAATCGGCGTTGACATAAACCCAGATAAACTCATCAAAGGTACGTATTGGCACGGTGTGTTTCTTCTCATTATGTTAGATTCGAGTTTAATCATAGGCTTAAATATTATATAAGATATGCTAATAAGTTGGTCTTCTCATGCTTTGTACGTAGCCAATGCAAAGGGAATCACAGATTTCATAAATCCAGGCGACCCTGGCAAGCCTTTGCATGAGGTCAGTGGTTTTACGATAAAAATATTAATCATATATATATTACTAATTAGAGTACGTGATAGCTAGCTAGATGAATTGGTCTTTCAACAAGTCTAAATTAAACTGCACTTGTCTTCTTCCTCCGGAGATTACATCATAAATTTCTGTCTAAACATTAACAATTTTCATGGATGGACATGGTTACAGAGAATCGGAGAGATAACAGAAGGAGGTGTGGACTATAGCTTCGAGTGTGTAGGCAACTCCGATGTTCTCCGGGAAGCTTTTCTGTCTACACATGAGGTATTCACTCTATACCATTTTATCTGTGTAATTTGTTTATATTTTTTATGATCGACTACCACTGTTTCTAATTGTTATTGTAGGGATGGGGCTTTACTGTGATATTGGGAATTCATGCAACTCCAAAGATGCTTCCCTTCCATCCAATGGAGCTGTTTCAAGGTCGAAGAATGATTGGATCTGTGTTTGGAGGTTTCAAAGGGAAGAGCCAGCTCCCTAATTTTGCCAAAGAGTGCATGCGAGGGGTATGTAATTAAACTAATTAACCTCTCAGTTTATTAGTACCCAGTATTCTCATTTCCGGTTCTAATTACATGCAACTATTTTAATTTTATCTCATCGATCAGGTGGTGGATTTAGACGGATTCATAACACATGAACTTCCTTTCGATAAGATAAACGATGCGTTTCAGCTGCTCATTGAAGGCAAGTCGCTCAGATGTGTTCTGCATCTGTGAGCCTCTATTTCACGGCCCCTAGCTGCTTGCATGCATATGCTTGGAGCTAGGTGTGTTATGGAGCAGCATATACCCAACTTTAGTCTCCGTTGGCCCGAATCGACTCGAAAGTCTCACCTTTGTATTGGTTATTCATTGTCAAATAAACATTGTGATGTATCTTTCTTACTATCTTTTTTGTAATGTATGAAGGTAATGGTTGTATAGTGAGGCCTGCGCAACATTGTATCTAATCAGTCTTTATCATTGATCGACACATTTTTTTATTTCTCCTCGAGAAAGTTTTCGCATCTGGTTAATTTCGTTGATTAACGTACTCTTAATCTATTTTTTGGATAAAGACTCTTAATCTTCTTCTTCAATTAGATACCCAAAGTATGGAAGCATTATGACAATTTTGGCTACCAAATTAGTAAGAGGTTTTTCCATCCACCCAGATTTTGAGAAATTTTTTTTTACTAGTCTAAATAAGAATGTATAATTCTCACTCACCCAACATTTTTGAGAGATTTATTCCCACTTACCCAACATTTTCATTTCTTTTATATTTTCATTCCTAAATTAACCCCGTCACTCTATTTTTTTTCGATCTGGAGCTTAAGACCTCTCTATCTTCATCGTGCCATCATAGTCGACCCCTCAATCTCTACCCCGGCCTCGATCAAGTCGGCCTCGATCAAGTCGGCCTCATTCTCGCGCCTCCTTCAGCCTCGCTTCGGTCCGTGCTTCACCTTGATCGACCACTGTCGCATCGTAGTTGACATCCACAGCTCGCCATCGACCACCGCTTGGCTCGATCTCCTCGGCCTCGCATAAGAGGCACTGAAAAAACACATAGATCTCGGCTCGCTCCTCGCAAATCACTGCCTCATTCGCCTCCGTCTCCAAGTCCTTCGCCTCTCTCTCCACACCGCCAACCTCCGCATCTCGGCTCCGCCCGCCGACTCTGCCACGTCGCGCTTCTATCGCGTCTTCAAGGGCTTCCTGATCTTCATGCTTCTGCTTCTCTATGTGAAGCTCACGCTTACTTTAAGGGCTGACATTTCTCTCCGTAGCTGCTTCGGTCCGCCGAGGTTGTCGGAATCGTGTACACCAATTGGATCCACGTCGACGGCGACACCAGTTTTGTTGACAATGTGGAGAATTATCCCATGGTCTTGTTCCAGGTCCCTATGTGCAATGAGAGGGAGGTAAGATGATGTAGGTCTCTCTAATCCTTTTTCAAGCTTTAATAGAGTTTTGTCAGTGTCGAAAATAGAGTATTGACAATGTGGTTTGTTGTACAGGTGTACCATCAATCAATTGGGGCGGTGTATGTTCGGGTCTGGTCGAGGGAGACGATGCTTGTGCAGGTGTTCGATGACTATGATGATGTAGATGTTCAGCTATTTATTAAGGCTAAAGTGCAGAAGTGGCAGCAAAGGGATGTTCCTATAGTGTATAGACATCGTCTTATACGCATAGGGTACAATTATGAGTTATGATTATGTTAAGAATTATGAGTTTGTCGTAATCTTTGATGCGTATTTTCAGCCGGGACTAGACTTCTTGAAGAAGACTATTCCTTACTTCAAGGTATCTTGATTAAAAATTGAGGTTTGACATACACTAGATTGATGGAATTGAAACTAATTGTTTTGCAATTTAAGTTCATGATCATGTTCACAATACTTATAAGAAATATAAAGTGATTGATCATATGTGTGTGAGTTAAGTTAGAATATGTAGTTGTAAACATTAAACTGAGTATCAGTTGACCCTCAGCTGGTACTCAGATGACCCTCAATTGAGTATCATTTTACGGTAAATTGATATCAGTTTAGGGTCAACTGAATATCAGTCCTATACATGAACCAATTTGTTAGTATTACTTTATATGTGCTCTCCCATATATGCTTGATTCATTTATATCATGTATATTCTTCATAATTTTTATGTTGTATGAGGTTTACATTCAGCTCTAGAGGTTGTTCACCCTGTTTATTTTTCCTTAACTAGCAAGTATAAAGCATTGTCATTATATCTTAGATTGGTATATAGCTTGTTTGCATTGTCATTCCCCTCTGTGACCTAAATTAGCTTCTACTTATGCCGGGAATCTTGAAGTCATGGGAGCCCCTCTCAGTGGATCAAATTTAAGAGCATATATAATATCAGAGGGTGGGATTCAACTGATTATTATAATTTATGTTACCTAAGTCTAAAAGAATAGTAACTAGCTACATAAGTTCAGTCACGAAACTGACCTCAGTTGGACGATGTCCTCAGCGTATAATCGTTGCTTACTTATTTTGTCTTCTAGGCTCGCTTATTTCTTCTTGTTGTGGTTGCAATAGACCATGAAGAGTAAATGAATCACCGGCCCCGTAAGTATTTGATATGATTTTTTTTATGGCTGGGATTTAGAGCCCGAAAAATGACAAAATCGACCCGAAAATCACGGGTTCAGTCCGGTTTCTAAAAAAAACAAGCCCAGTGTGAAAAGCCCGAACCAAACTGCCCAAATCGGTTCGGGTTCGATTTTCAAAATTTAAAAGAAGCCCAAACTGAATTATATAAGCCAAGCCACGTGTTGCGCTACAATTGGATACTTAGCCAAGTCTATATAGTCTTGGCCACACATGATTATTGTCTACACTATATAATGTTAAATCTCTTCGACCTAGCAGCCATTTCTCTCTTCTCTTCTTGCTCAATCGAGCTGCTCCTCCCAAGTCCCAACTGACCAACTCAGTGAATCCTAATTTCATATTTTCAATAACACTCTTCACAAATGAGCTCGAGTTCCCGCAACTCATTTGATTCACTTGATACAAGGAGATCGAGTTCCCCCTCTCCCAACTCGTCTGCCTCTGATGACTAGAATGAGGTGCTTTAAGTCGAAGCAAGTTTGTCTTCCTCTGATGATGTTCTTGCCACTTCAAAGCCTACCCGTGAAAGCAAAGGAAAAACCAAGGAAATAAAAAGGAAGAAGACAGAGACCGACAAAATGTCGAGGAAATAAAGAAAAACACGGGTGGGTGCGCAGAGGTCCTGGGTTTGGCAGCACTTCACAAAGTACCAGGAGCATATATTCCTCACTGAAAATGGAGTTAAACGGTCGAATGGGCATACAACGAGAGCTCGATGTAAGTATTGTTCTAAATCTTTAGCATGTAGCACAACTATGAATGGTACTGGTACCTTAGGTAAACATATAGAGCTGTATTGTAAGAAATATGCTAGGTTGGGTAATTTAAAGGAGACACAAATTGTGTTTAATGCGAATGGAGACATGAACAAACAGTGGACAAATGAGAGAGTTATTGAAGTTGTTGTTGTTATGATTGTAATTGATGAGGTTCCCTTTAGCCATGTCAATAAGGATGGGTTTAGATATTTTTGCAAAATTGCGATTCTTTGATGGACTATTCCATGTAGGGGGTTATAGTTAAGAATTTTGTTCGTATGTATGACTAGAAAAAGCAGGAGTTAAAGCTTGAATTGAGAAAACATTCTGTCTGCTTAACAACAGACATGTGGACCTCTTGTCAAAACATTAATTATATGGTGGTGACTTGCCACTTTATAGATTCTGTATGAAGTATGCACAAAAGGATTTTAAACTTTTGTGTGATTCCAAACCATCAAGGTGTTACAATTGGGAGGATTTTAGAAGAGTGTTTGATTAGCTGGTCAATAGAGAGGGTGTTAACAATCACGGTTGATAATGCATCTGCCAATGACAAAGCTATTGATTATCTTCGGAGGAAGATGAACACTTGGAAAAAACCTGCAGTTTTAGGGGGGGCACATGCTTGTGAGGTGCTTAGCACACATTGTTAATCTAACTGTGAGAGCTGGTTTGTACTTGATGGAAGATTCAGTAGCTGCGATAAGAAATGAGGTGAGGTATGTTAGAAGTTCAAGTGCAAGACTAGATGCATTTAAGGCTTGTGTTGAGAAAGTGAAGTTGGAATGCAAGAAAGTATGAATTCTAGATGTTCCAACAAGGTGGGATTCCACCTATCTTATGTTAGACACAGCTCTTGAAGTAAGGAAAGCTTTTGACAGATTGGTGGAGGAGGAGAATGTGAAGTATTTGGGGTACTTTAATGAAGATGAAGTCGAAGAACATGATGAAGATTTTATGGAAACAGAAACTACAAAGATCAAACTGCCTAAAAAGAGGGTTGGGCCACCTACTTATATTGATTAGGAAAAGGCAGAAATATTTGTCACATTTCTGAAAACTTTCTATGAGGTCACCTTGAGAGTGAGTACTCAGTTGAAGCCAAGTAGCCATAAAGCATTCCATGATATTGTGGGGATTAAGGCAGAGTTGGATGATTTGTATGAAAAACCATTTAGCCCTCGGTCAACTGAAGCAGACTTGGTGTTGTATGAGATAGTCAAACTAATGAAGTTGAAGTATAAGAAATACTTTGGAGAACTTGAAGATGCAAATCAATTTTTGCTGGTGGCTTTAGTTTTAGATTCCAGATACAAACTCAAGTACTTCAGCCACATGTATCTTACCACTCTTAAAATGGAGTATGCTGATGTTAAAAAACAAACCGAAATAGTCAAAGAATTGGTTATGAGGTTGTGTGACGTATATGCAGCACAAAATGGTGATGGTGTACAGAAAAGGAGCAGAAACTGTTTAAGTTGAGATGAGGATGCTGCAAATAGAGAGATGGGGAAGAAATCTATTAGAGTTGGTAATGGTGGAAAGATGGCATCGATGTTTTCTTGGAAGAAGCATCTCAAAGAAGATAAAGAAATGGTGGTTTCACATGAGTTTGAGAGGTATTTAGTAGATCCTATTGAAGAACAATGTAATGATGATGAAGAGGAATTTGGCATCTTGAATTGGTGGAAGCACAATGGATCAAAGTACCTGAATCTGCAAGCTATGGCAAAGGATGTGAAGGCTATCCAAGTTTCAAGTGTGGCTAGTGAGTCAAATTTTAGTACCGACAAAAGAGTTATTGACCCTTATCGGAGTTCATTAACGCCCAAATCAGTGGAGGCACTCATATGCTATCAAAACTGGCTCAAAGCTGATAGCATTATTGGGGTTGCAGAATACTCCAACCATGGATGAAGTTGAGTTAATAGAAGCCATTGAGAAAGGTTGTATAAACAGCTTGTTGTGTTAATTTTTTGATGTTATGTGAAGTCCATAACTGCAATTGATTTATATTTGTGTCTACTTGTAGAAAAAGTAGCAGAGGATAGAGAGAAGCAAGAAACTGTAACCACCTCCAAAGTTGCAAAGCCTGTGAAAGGCAGCAAAAGGTTGTCACCAAGTCAAGCAATTGCAACCACTTCCAAACCTGTAAAGACAGCGAAAATGGGCCAGAATGGTGTTGTGAAGCCCTTATCTGTTTTCAAGGCTGCAAGACTTGAGAATATTGCAGCTGCTGTGCAATCTACTTCTCAGAGCATTAAAAAGAAAAAGAAGAACAAGTGAACATGTATTTTCCTTAATGAAAAATTTAAGATCCACAACACAGTGCTATTGATTTATGAGTATACACACATAAAGAGAAACCTTTATTCCTTCCTGCCGGGTCATCATTGCATTTGAACCTATCTTATATACCTCATACCTTCATGACTATATACCATCAATTCAAAGCAGTAACGACAAAAATTGAGTAAAGATAGATAATTACAGATTGTTACCTTGACGTTGACAAGACTGTTGTTTCTGATCATCATCAGTATTATGATCAGCATCATGATCTGGTGACTTGCAACTCTGACAAGTCTTGAGGACCTTCTTGAGTCTCTTGTTTGAACTATGAATGATTATATTGTGGTATATGTGGTTGAGATACATACTGTAATATTCTACTT
Source organism: Geum urbanum (assembly GCA_946800695.1). Taxonomy (NCBI): domain Eukaryota; kingdom Viridiplantae; phylum Streptophyta; class Magnoliopsida; order Rosales; family Rosaceae; genus Geum; species Geum urbanum. Next base: position 42,792,454 of record OX327013.1, on the reverse strand, counting down.
CTCGTTTATTCTGCTTCCAATTGTTACATGTTCAATACATATCATCTTTTTGTTGAATTCAACTTAACTGCACATCTCTTACTCATTTTATCATCTGTTTTCTTCGCTGCAAAAGGACTGAGAAACTAAGGGTTGTTGTTATTGTGCACTTCTTTCTCCAATGCGCACTGTTGTTGTAATGGGAGTGTAGTTTCCAGATTTAGTTTGTTATAAACTTATGGTGTTATTGCTACTTGCTTTATGTTTTGATTTTGGTGTTGTAACTTTGAGTACTCAACAGTTTTAGTATTCGAATGATGGTATTGTAGCTTAAATACTTGATAATTCAGTCTTTTGATTTAGTTTGTTTCAATTGAATTTTAGATTTGGTTTTGAATGTGTAGAGTTGATTGAGATCACTCAAATGTTACTACTGACTAAAACTATCACAGTAGTAGCAGTACCTGATTTATATTGGAGAATGAAGATAATTGGTCCATTTGTGTTGAATAACCCGATTAGAACCGATTTTATCGAATAAACGAACCGATTTATTCTGTTTCAGTTCCACTTTGGTTTCAACTTTTTAAGTGTTGTAGTCGAACCGATATATATATGTTTGGTTCGGGTTCGGTTCCCACCATAAATGGACATTTCAAAACCGATATAAGCCCTAATTTTTTTCTTTATTCTTATATATCGTATTGTTGGTAATAGTTTATGAGAATGTAGCCCGATTTGTATATTAAAGTGATTGTAGATTATTATGATTTGTGTTATTCAGGTCTAAAGAGGTGCTGAAAGTGGTTGCAGACGTTAAATTGAGTATCAGTTGACCCTAAACTGAGTATCAATTGAACGTCAACTAAGTATCAGTTGATGAGCCTATAGTCTAGAGACTTTGACGGTCAAAGTCATCTGGTCAAAGTCAACGGTCAAAGTCGCCAGAATCCGGTGACCGGTCAACCGTCGTCAACGATCAATGGAGAGGTAATGAGAGAGTAATGGTATTGAGTAAATTATTAATTAAAATAAGGGTAGACTGATATTTTTACTTAATTAATTGACTAATGAGAATATTTAAATCTTTTATAGACCAGTGAGAATTAAAAAATTTAACCCCAATCAGTAATGCGGAGCTTGTAAAAAAAAAAGTACTGCGGAGCCATATTACGTTAAATATTCTCTTACAGTGTGTTGCACATGAATTATAGTATATACATTATTTTCGTTCATAGAATAAGCAACATTACAAATAACGACTACCTTTATTTTTTCTGGACAATCTCCGCAATGGCTTTACTTCTTTTCTTATAGCCATTTACGAAAAAGAGTACGAGGAAGACAATGACAGATAATCTCCTCCATGTTAGTTGTTAGACGTCATACGTGAGTCGGTGATCGATGAGAGCGTCCTTGCTCGCTATAACAATTAACAAGTCCAGGCCAGCTGATTCGATTCATATCAATCACCTCCGCATAATTGTATACTACGAACTGGACTCAAGAGCTATCTCTTATCCACCATTCCACTGTTTTTCCACTGGTGTTGAATACTGAATGACTTACATCTAGCTACCTACCTACCTTCTTCATTCCACCGTACGTTACTATTCTTTTCTACCTTCCGTCCTTCAATTCGTCCCTTCCCCATATATGCTCTGTTTCACATAAGGATGACATAAAGAACAGATTACTGGCTAATTAATTCGCTATTATATATTCTACCATTATAAGGCCTTAGCCGGCCATACATTTACTAGTTTCTAAGACGTACAAATCGGATACCGACGGAGGGATCGACGGAGAACACAACCGGAAAGGTCATCACTTGCAAAGGTAAGAGCTAGCTACTAATTAACTAGTTGCGCTGTTATATTCGCATCTTATGACATCATTGATGTGTTAATTTGGTGCATGGTTCATTAATTATGAATTAAGCTGCTGTTGTTTGGGGTCCGAGTCAAGATCCTCTTCACTTCAATCTGTCATCTGTCATAGTGATCTTTCCGCTTACATTAAACCATGTTCATGCTATTCAATAATGTTCTCTTGAATTGCCGGAGTACGTCCGGCAACAACCATGCTTATGTCGCCAATGTAGACTGTGTACATTATCTATATTCACAATCTCACAACATATAAGACAGTTAATTTGTGGCGAGAAAATAAAATTTCAGTACTTAATTAATTACTAATTATACAGTTAAAGATTGAAGCTTTTCCGGGCGTTTCCTCGAATTTTCGGCCATGAAGCTGCCGGGTAAGTTGTATGCATCAGCTGTCACCATTTTACTAGCTAGTAGTACGTAGTTCTCCGTCTCCTCCGAAATTGATTTAGCTATATATATTGATGAACAGAATTGTTGAGAGCGTTGGTGAAGGCGTGACAGACATGAAAGAAGGGGATCATGTGATCCCTATTTTCATCGGGCGAACGCGGCGACTGCATCTGCTGCAAGCATGAGTAAACTAATATCTGCAACAACTTTGGAGGTGGCGGAATGAAGAAGGTGATGAAAAGGGCTGGTAAAACGAGGTTCTCAATTATGGCCGATGGCGGTGAGAAAAAACCCATGTATCATTTTCTCAACACCTCCACTTTTAGCGAGTATACAGTTCTCGATTCCGCTTGTGTTGTCAAGATTGACTCAGAAGCTCCTCTGCCTCAAGTCTAATAAAGTCTATGTTTGCATGTGTTCCGGATACACATTATTAATTTGGTCGATCGTGTATCATTTCACTCCAATGTGGTCATCTTAATTACTTAGTTTGGGAGTTGTGACTTTACTTGCATTTTTGAGTAAATTAAAAAGCCATCCATGTACTTATACATGCATGCATATGAAGTATGGACTGCGATATACAGGAGTTGGTGCTGCATGGAATACTGCTAATGTTCAACCTAACTCAACCGTCGACATTTTCGGTTTAGGGGATGTTGGACTTGCTGTGAGTAGTTCATTTCTTACCGGCCAGTTTTGGTTTTTTTTGTTTTCATTCACGTTTGCACTTCTTGTTGCATTATTGATTGTTGGACAAAAAGAGTATCTTCAGAGATAAAACAATAACAATATACACTTATAAATTGACAATATATAAGTTGAGGACTTCAGGAGTTCATGCATGTTCTCACTTCTTGAATTGGTGCATATATAAATTGACAATTTCGCATCAACTATCATTAGTCAGTGTAGACTATATAAACTATACCAAGCCATGAGATCAACTAGTTTTTTTTGTTATTGGGGGCGGGTTGCTGAAGGAGCCAGAGCCAGAGTCAGTGTACACTAATATTAATTCTACCTTTTGTGTTTACATTTCAATACAAGAATGATAGTGTCAGTTTCACACTAGTTTCAAATTCGTATTTATACAAATTACGCCAATCAAGATAGTCATATTCATGTACAATTTCTCATAAGCATGTAAATAGACCAAGCCATGGGAATCACAGACTTTATAAATCCAAGCGAACCTGGAAAGCCTTTGCTGGTCAGTGGTTTTGCACTTTTCTACAAGCATTTACATATATATATTCTCCGGCCACTACAGTATGATGATTTTCATGGCCTTTTATGGTTGCAGAAAATCAGGGAAATAACAGAAGGAGGCGTGGACTACAGCTTTGAGTGTGTAGGCAACTCGGATCTTCTCCGGGAAGCCTTTCTTTCTACACGAGGTATTCACTGATTTCACTCTATACCATTTCATCTGTGTTTTTTTGTTAATTCCTTTCTTTCACGACTATCCCTTATTTCTAATTGTTATTTGTAGGGATGGGGCTTTACAGTGATACTGGGAATTCATGCATCCCCAAACATGCTTCCCTTCCATCCAATGGAGCTGTTTTTTGGTCGAGGAATCATTGGATCTGTGTTTGGAAGCTTCAAAGGGAAGAGTCAGCTCCCTCATTTTGCCAAAGAATGCATGCGAGGGGTACGTACTTACTAATTAGTACATAAATAAAACTCAGTTCAATGCAGGACACTTTCATCTCCGGCTCTATTGTTCTAAACCAGAGTTATACATCTCTTCATCAGGTGGTGAACTTAGACCCGTTCATAACGCATGAGCTTCCCTTCGAGAAGATAAACGATGTGTTTCAGTTGCTCGTCGAAGGCGAGTCACTCAGATGCGTTCTGCAGCTGTGAGCCTCATCGATCTGTTTCACGTTCTCTGCTTGCATATGCATGGAAGTGTGCTATGGAGCCCTAGACTATCTTGGCCTTGAATCGACTCCAGTGTCTGTCACCTTCGTGTTGTAATTCATTATAAAATAAATAATCACGATGTGATGTATCTTTCTTAATGTATTGTCTAGAATGGTTGTATAGTGTTTGGTTTCCCGGTGCAGCATTGTTATCCAATGCAGGTTATTTACATTGTGATGTATCTTTCTTCTCTTCATACTAACAAAGTGTGTTGATCAACACATGAATACATCATCGAAATACCTATTAACTTTCCAACTGGGGTTAAATTCCAATTGATACCTGGTGGCCAGATAGTGAAATTGTTCCAGCAAACTTCCCTCATAGGACATACCAGAATGAGATTACACAGTGCAGACCGTACCTCTCTGCCTCTAATCACATTTCATGCCTATCATCGAAGATGAGTTTATCTTCAAACATTCGGTGGGCACCAGACAATTTGTAGTTTTGTACACAAAAAAACTAAGACAATATGCAAGAGAAAGTGATTAATAGAATGAGCAAGCTTAAGCAACCACCCATTAACAAAATAACCATTTTAAGTAACTTACAAAAGGACTGTTAAAAGGGTCTTCACACGTCAGGAACTAATTTGAAGAGATTAGTCTTTGGGGAAAGACCACAACCCAAAATGGACAATAATACATGAAATCTTTTGAAGCCTCAAGTACTTGTCCAACTCTATATTCCAGATAACGACACAATAAACCTCTAATGAACAAAAGATCCAAGGCTATATGAAGCCGAGGACTGGTATATGATAAACCAGGAACGACCAGAGGCATGGAGAACATCTTTACATAGTTGTATGTGTATTAAGATATATTTAAACCAGAACTGTAAAACAGTCTGGGAAGCCCAAAGACGAATCAATGTATGGGAAGGCGAGGAGCACGCGGACGAACAGGTGTCTTGGATGGACTTACCCTGCTTGTACAAGACACCAGAATCAGATAACAAGCGTTTTATATACATAATTCATACTTCTCTTGTTATTCTATAGGGATGACATAAAGATGAACCAACATGAAATCTAACCTGATTGGCAACGAACCCAAAACCACACCACTGCAGTTCAGAGCAGCAATTGCACTTTCAGCCTGCAGAGTGTACATTACCATTATATTCTAACAAACTGCAGCAGCCATGAGGTCTACTTTTGATAAGTAGACATCCAACTTTAGGACCACTAAAAATAGATTGACAGGCATTACACATGATTTTTACTACTTTACTTGTCAATTCATAGATCCATAGAATCCCCACAGTTACAACTATTTTTTGAGTCCTCCAATAACAATCAATTTTACACCTATCATAGCTTGCAGTTAGGTATATGTATCAACAATTCAAACATAGGCCTCCTGTGTTGACAAACCATCTGAAATAATGCTTTAAAACGCAGCACAATTTCTTCCTCCCCCATGCTCAACTGTCCCAACAAGAGACCATAGAATCACTCTACATCACTACTCACGATATGTCATGGAAGAATAGAAATCTCATTTGGACATGTGATTGTCACTGGAAATAGATGGTTATAAAAGTAGTAATAATCCTAGTGTCCCCTGTTGGACTTGACTGAAACACCAACCACAAACAGACCATTTTACGAGAATCCACTCTCCAGTCTCAGTTCAAGCAGGTGACACTAATACTTGGTTAATAATACTATGTTCCGCAATACACAAGAAACTTCGTACACAAAAAGTGTCTTGCAGTATTTTATCAAATAAGGGGGAGACAGAGAAAGGGCAGTGAGAAGATGCTTGGTAATTGATCATCTTTGAGGTTTATATTTTCTGGCAGTTTACCACGTGAGGCTTCTGATATTGATTTCGCTAGGATGCTCCAGCATCTTCAGAAATACAAATAAGCTATCATATATTGGCAGCTCTTCAGAATGGCACACAGTGACTTGAGAGCTCTGTTGGAGTCATCGTACCCTAAGTCTTAAATTATTAGGATGTGTGCCAAGTGTTGTATACTATAGCTCCCCCATATGTCTAGGCTTCTCTCAACCCCACTAGAGGACCTGAGGTGAGTAAGATCACCTATTTGTATGCGGCAGGTGCAGGTATCGACATGTTAGAATCTAAAGGCCTCTCCCATGATAAAATTTGTTGTTTATTAGACTTTTAGACATAGACCAATTATTGGATTACGGCTTGAAACTCACAAAAGAAACATTTGCTTGTCTTTGCAAGACTAGATACCTCAAGATATCCTACCCGTCTAAGACAATCAATATGAATGGAGACCAACAATTTCAAATGATGCCATCTCTGCAGGCCTAAAATAGAGTTTCAGGCAACCAAGCTCCCTCTCCATCAGTCAGTCACAAACCACATCACATTCATAAAAATCAACAATGTTTTTATCATAATATAGTAAATATCCTACTTTCTTAACTAACACATATATTGCATCAATCGGACACATCAGTCACACTTGTCAAGTGAAATAGAAACTCCAAAAGGCAGAAAGAGCATTTGGTGAATTACATTACTACTGTTCACAATCACAAACAGAATAATTTAGCCTTGCTGCATATACTTATATCCTCACATATTCTCTAGCTTCTATTAGTACATAACATCTAAAACAGATACTATTATGAAGAGAGCAGACAATACAAATGTAAGTTATAGAGGAAGAGACAAGTACCATCACAAACTCGACAAATGCAATACGAGTGGAGTGGTGATAGTCTCCCAGCAGCCTCAAACGATAAACCTGCAGCAGAAGAGATCCTCATGACTGAAGAATGAAAGGAAACATAATTCAAAGTTTCCATGAAATCACAAACCTCTCCACAAACTGATTCAAAAAAGAGCTTAACATCAGCTTGAGAAACCTGTGAAACAAAGCCAAATATCAGCTCACATTAACTTTCTTTAAAGAGTTAGTCCCCAACTGATGACAACATATATCCGAGAAAGGTACCTTCTTGTCAATATTTGTACAGTATATAGTTCTTGCACACATCTCCCGTTCATCTTCAGTCTAAGACAAAGTACAAACAAATAACCATGTTACTAAGAAAGAAACTATCAACTCCCAGAGGCTAGAACTTTCAAGTTCAGAGGTCTTCGATTGTCATAAAAAAAAAAAAAAAGGTTCACTCACCCGAGGCAAGAATGTGGGGTTAACAGGTGCAATAGCGGTTTTAGAAGGCAACACTCTCACAGGGTAGAATCCAAGCATTGTCCCAGCAAGACTCAAAGCAGCCCTTGCACCATCTGTTTAACAAAAAACATGACCCGTATCATCAGACAGTACAATCTAATCATAGGTGCACTTAAATAACTTGTCAAACTAATACCATTTTTTAAATTAAGCATCCAACAAGCCACATTACCTTCATCAGTGAACTCGATAAAGGCAAAACGGAGCACAGAATTCGGGTCACCACAAATTCGGCAGTCAACAACCTTCATCCATACAATAACAGCAATGTTCACAACCATAACTTTCATCCAACCAGTAAAAAAAGAAAAAACTATTCAAAAGAATACCACATTACCGGCCCACACGGAATAAACAGCGCCGCGAGCTGCTCCTCAGTGACCTATGTTCCAAAACACCACCACATCAGTTCACATAACAATGAGAACCAAAACAAGTATGCAACTTTCGTACCTGTTGATCAATATCAGATACATAGACAGTCCTCCTAATTCTATCTTCGCGCTGTGCTAGACTGGTCCTGCTGTTCATCCTCCTCTTCCCTTGACTACTTCTCTGATTACATAACAAAACAATAACAACAACACGGTCTAATTCAGTTTTGCACTCATTTCTTGGCAGCCCAAACAAACAAACAATTCAAACAAAAAAAGTGATGGGATTGTACATACCCGCCGACCGGGGAAACCTCCGGCGCCGCCGTTCATCTGACCAATTCGGTTGCCGTTCTGCATCATGAGCGCAGTGAAGTCAGGAAAGGGTGCTCCTCCGAAAGGGTGGCCAGAATAATGATGCGACGGCGGCACAAACTCCTCCGCCATGGGATTGAGCTTAGAGAAAAGCTCCCTCAGCTCCCTCATGTCCCGATTAAAGTTGTCTCCGTCGTCACCTCCACCGCCGTTAGATCGCTGCTGCTGCTGATGATGCACCACCACCTGATCGAAGTTTCCGTTACCGTTACCGTTACCGTTAGCCATGGCGTAGCTCTGCTGCTGTTGCTGGAGAGCCACCTCGATACGGTGGCGTAAAGGCCCGTGCTTTGACTGATCCTGATCTTGCTCTTGATCGTTGTTGGACGACGGTTGCTCCGCCGCCGCAATCTCAGGGTTCCGATTCGCCACCGCTGAGGCGGACCCCACCGTCTTCCCCAACTCTACCCCAGCATTCTCCAGATTCTCAACCACTGCCATAATTGACCTCTCTGTCTCTTTCCCTTTTCAAATTTTCAGAATAAGTTAAAAGATTAAACAGAAAAACTCTGATGATAGCTCATCAACAGCGAGACAGAGCCTAAGAACAATCGCACAACCTCGAGATCACTACGGAGAATACGAAATGGAGAAGCAGCTCAAACTTAAACTCGAAAAATTAAAATAGAGAAAATTAAAAATAAATAAATAATAGAGAAGAGAAAAAGAAAAAAAATGAAATTGGAGTTGTTGTTCAGAGTGTTATTGTTTTTATTTGGTTTTATTTATTTAATACTAGAGAGAGATAGGAAAGCTCTGTGTTTACATGACACGGAAAGGAAGGACCTGAAAATGGAGAGGAGGATGGTGTGCGTGAAACTGAGGAGCGAGCTTAAAGTCTCTCAGGTTCTGTTTAATCTCTTACGATACTACATGGGATTTTGTATTTGGGGATCATCATGGTGAGGGCATCGGGGGTGGTGTCTCGTAGGTCGTATCTGAACACGTGGCGCGATGGAAATGGTGGATGAGGAGGATTGATTGCGTTGATTCGTGGCCTAATCCTTTTGACTTTTTTATCTTACGTAGTAACTAGTAAAGTTCTCTCTCTCTCCCCGCGTCTGCGGACTGTTTGGATTTTACCGCTAGGCTTTAACAGACTACTGGACCGGGACCAGTTGGTGTGGGGGTATTACCGTCATTGCCTTGGTCCACGCCTAGTGAAAATTACATTCCTTAGTATTTTTTTGTTTCTTTCTCTTAGTCTAAGCAGATGTGTAAAAACAAAATCAAAAACATCGAACATCTAGTAATTGGTCAATTTGCTAGAGTTGTTTTCGGTGTAACCAGTTTGGTTCAACTAGCTTTCTTGGACAATTTTAGAAATTTTTAGGTTTCGTGCCTCTCTGACTTTGTTGTTGTTGCGTTGGTGCGACTCGACCGAAAATTAATGCCTTGAGATGAGCAATGGTGTTTGCAAGTGTCGATGTGGTTTTCGTTGTTAGAGAAACATCACTGGATGAACTTGTTAAGTGCACGATGTTGAGACCGTGTAACTGGCCTATTTTCTGGCAATAAAGGGCTTAATGGATCAAACGTGGCCTTGTGTTTACCTATTTTGCCAAATACAAGAACAACAAGGGAATAAATTGGTTTGCTTCGAGGGAAAACCATCCTCCACAGAATTTCAGTAGAAATAAACTTCAATCCTCCCCTCCTTCATATCATAGAACATACATATACAAAACTTTCCTACTACAAGTTTGTAACTGTCATACGTACGTAACCGCCATAAACTACATACTAAATATAACTTTCTTCTAATAGATTGTCACCTACTACTAACAACAATAATAACTATAATATAATAAGCATACTGCAAGTATATATTTTACATAAATGTAACATTTCCCTCCCTCTAAATTTGACCCTTGTCCTCAAGGGTCATATTTGGATAGCGTTCCTGGATGATCTCAAGAAGCTCATAAGTTGCATCTGCTAGAGAAAAGCCCTTCCAGTGTATGAGGACCTCAACATGATTGTTCTTCTTGTGCCGGTCCAACACAGCTTGTGGAGATGGTACAAAAACAACATCTTCAAATACAATAGGTAGAGAAGGTTGAATAACAACATTAGCCCCAAGCTTCTTCTTGAGATTACTGACATGGAATACTGGATGAACTCGAGATTCCTCCGGTAAGTCAATCTTACATGCCACTGCTCCGATCCTTTGAAGAACTTTATATGGACCATAAAAACGAGGAGACAACTTCATATTCTTACGGCGAGTCACCGAAATTTGACGATAAGGTTGTAATCTCAAATAAACATAGTCACCAACCACAAACTCACGTTCCATGTGATTTTTGTCATACACATGTTTCATGGGTGATTGAGACTCGGCTAAGGTTGCACACAACTCTATAAGAAGCTGATCACACGCCATCAAATCCTTGTTCACAGCTTCCACTTTTGCAGTACCAGGTACATAAGACAACACGGTTGGTGGAAGTCTCCCGTACACAATTTCAAAGGGAGTTTTCTTGGTAGATGAGTGCAAGCTTGTATTATAACAATACTCCACCCAGGATAACCACCGGTTCCACTCTTTGGGTTGAGCACTTGTGAAACAACACAAATACATTTCGATGGTGCGGTTGACTACTTCAGTTTGCCCGTTAGTTTGAGGATGATATGAGGAGCTGAAATTAAAGCTAGTTCCTTGTAAAGTAAAGAGCTCTGTCTAGAAGGTACTCGTAAATGCAGGGTCATGATCACATACAATTGTCTCCGGCAAACCGTGTAACCTGAAGATATTGTCAAAGAAAACTTGTGATACTCCTTTTGCGATGTACGGATGAGATATGGAAGTGAAATGAGCATACTTTGACAATCGATCCACTACTACCAAAATTATTGTTTTACCTTGAGAAATAGGTAGGCCATCAATAAATTTCATGGAAATGTCAGTCCATATTTGAGAAAGGATAGGTAAATGATGCAACAACCTAGCAGGAGAGCTATTTTCTACCTTGTGATGCTGACAAACATCACAACGTCGAATAAATTTCTTGATTGTATTTCGCATTTCTTTCCAATAAAAAATAGAATGTACCATTTGTAATGTCTTATGAAAACTTTCATGTGTACTGGAGTGGATTTCGTTGACAATGGTAGGAATGAGTGAAGAAGTCTCAATCAAATATATGCATTTCTTGAAGAAAAGAATTCATTCACGAAACTCCCAGGGGTCTATTGCTTCTCCATTTATACAAAGTTGGACTAACCCCTATAATTGTGGATGTGTCTACGTCTCTTCCTTGATAGGTTCCAACCACCGTGGAATAGGTTGTGAGAGTGCTACAAGTTCACCATGTATCTTCTTCCTTGACAAAGCATCAACCACCAAATTCTCATTTCCACTTTTGTATTCTATTGTGAAATCGAACCCCATTAACTGACTGAGCCACTTATGTTGTGCTAGAGTAGTTAATCTTTTTTCCCAAAGATACTTCAAGCTTTTCTGATCAGTACGAACAATAAATTGACTTCCTAAAAGGTAAGGACGCCATTTAGATACTGCAAACACCAATGCTAGCATTTCTGTCTCATATGTAGACAACAATAGATTCTTGCCTTGTATAGCCTGACTAAAGAAAGCTATTGGATGTTGATCTTGCATCAATACAACCCCCACTCCATTACCAGATGCATCACACTTCATAATAAAAGGCTTGAAAAATATGGAAGTGCTAAAACTAGAGCTTGTGTCATTGCCAACTTCAACTGCACAAAAGCATTCTCCGATTCATCGTTCCACGAAAAAGAATCTTTCTTTAACATCAGTGTGAAAGGCCTTGCAATCTTTCCATATCCTTCGACAAACTTGCAATAATATCCTGTAAGCCCCAAAAATCCACGCAAACTCTTGAGAGAAGTGGGTTTGGGCCAGCTTAACATTGCTTGCACCTTTTCGGGATCAACATCAACCCCACAGGCTGTGATAATATGGCCAAGGTAGTGAACGTGTCTTTGTCCAAACTGGCATTTATCCATCTTCACAAAAGTTTGTGAGAATGTAGAATAGACAAAGTAGTCTCCACATGCTTCAAATGATCTTCCCATGTTTTACTATATATTAATATGTCATCAAAGAAAACCAAAATAAATTTTTGAAGATATGCTTTGAATACCTCATTCATGAGAGATTGAAAAGTTGATGGAGTATTTGTCAATCCAAACGGCATCACCAAACATTCATAGTGGCCTTGGTGAGTTCGAAATGTCGTCTTCTCAATATCTTCAGGATGTATCCTTATTTGATGATAGCCAGACCGAAGATCCAATTTAGAAAAGTAACATGCACCGTGTAACTCATCTAACAACTCATCAATGATGGGAATTGGAAATTTATCTTTGATGGTGAGTTGGTTCAAATCTCGGTAGTCCACACAAAAATGCCAAGAACCATCCTGTTTTTTAACTAATAACACATGAGAAGAATAAAGACTTGTACGTGGTTGAATGACACCGGTCTTGAGCATGTTGACCACCAATCTCTCAATCTTTGCCTTCTAAAAATAAGGATAATGGTAGGGTCGTACACACACAGCTCCACTTCCTTGCACTAAAAGAATCTTGTGATCATGTGAACATGGAGGTGGTAACTCCTTTGGCTCCAAGAAAAGATCATGATAGACTTCTAATAACTGATCCATCATATGGTCATTTGAATCAGCAAATGGTTAAGTCTTGTTGGCACCCATATTAATGGAATACAATTGTAAAGCCACCTCATCATCACACTTCCTTGCAGCCCGTGTGAAATCTTCCACTCCCACAAGTCTATCTTCTGGTACTGAAACTCCTTGTAGAGTCACTAATCTACCATGTTTATTAAAACTCTTATATAACTTGGAAAAATCCCATAGAATATGACCAAGAGTTATAAGCCATTGGATGCCCAGTACAACATCATGTCCAACAAAATGAAGTATATAGAAGCCTGTAGTGATTGCAATTTTTGGAAAAATCATCCGTACTCTTTTTCACTTCCATGCACTATGCACCTTCCTTCTCTCGATTTCTTTGCAAATTTTTCACTTATAAAATTGTGTGCGCTTCCAGAATCTACCAACACAACTATAAGATGTTGGTCTATCTTACCCTTCACACGTATAGTCTGAGGTGATGAAGTCCCATTAATGGCATGAAGTGAAATCTTAAGAGACTCTTCTTTCTCTTCTTCGTGCACAAATTCGATAATGACTCTGGTGTTATCTTCCTCATCTTCTTCTGGCCAACTCCCTTCAATTAGGAAAAGCTTCTTACAACGGTGTCCTGACCCAAACTTTTCATCACAATTATAACATAACCCTTTTTTCACGGTGTATCTTCAACTCCTCCGGTGTGAGCTTCTTATTAATTGGTGATGAACAAGAAAAGTTGGTTGAAGATGTTAAGGCCACTTTCTTATCTTCTGATTGTGATTTTTTTCGTTGAGAAAGATATTTAGCTTCATAGAGACGAGCTAAACCAACAACGGCTGACAAATTCTTTGGACCACATGCTTGAACATCAATTTGAATTTATGCCTTAAATTCATAAAACATCCCACCTGCTAAGATTGTATTAATTTCCCACAGCGTCATAACAACCTCTCAAACTGATTTGATACTCCCGTACAATACCAATTTAGTGCAACTTTGTGAGATCACCAAAGAAGTCTTCAAATTGCGTTGGTCCATACCTAGCATGCAATCCTTCTTTGATTGTCTCCCAAGTAAACAACTCTTCATCTTCCTTCATCAACTGATACCATAGTTGAGCATCTCCTTCTAAATGGTATGCAGCCAATGAAACTTGCTCTTCCTTCGGAGTATTTTGAAATTCAAAAAACTGCTATACCCGACAAATCCAACTAGTTGGATCATTACTTCCATCGAAGCGTGGAAACTCCAACTTTGTAATCTTCGGCACCGACGAGTTACCTGACCCTCTATTGCTACTCTTGTGTAGTTCTCTATTGACAGATCCATCTCCCGTTTGCCTAATATGTGTTTTCGCTGCTTGTTGATCAAGTCAGTTATTCATCGCTACAAAACATCTCTTACATCTCCTTAAGAATTCTCTCTTGGCCTAAAAAGAGAGAACCAACCTGAGTCTCAAGACGACTTAAGCATTGCTCTTCCATAACCTGCTCTGATACCAAAATGTTAAGTGCACGATGTTGAGACTGTGTAACTGGCCTATTTTCTGGCAATAAAGGGCTTAATGGATCAAACTTGGCCTTGTGTTTACCTATTTTGCTAAATACAAGAACAACAAGAGAATGAATTGGTTTGCTTTGAAGGAAAACCAGCCTCCATAGAATTCCAATAGGAATAAACTTCAATCCTCCCCTCTTTCATATCATAGAACATACGTATACAAATCTTTCATACTATAAGTTTGTAATTGTCATATTTACGTCACTGCCACAAACTACATATTAAAGATAACTTCCTTCTAATAAATTGTCACCTACTACCAACAACAATATTAACTATAATATAATAAGCATACTGCAAGTATATATTATACATGAGCATAACAGGACTGGAATAGAATGATGGAGGGGGTACAAGTAGGCGGAGGAGGAGTTTTCATGGAAGGACCATGGTCTATGTCGAGCATTGGTGGTATTCAAAGATATATAAGGTAAAGCTTTAAGACAAACTTTTCTTTTAGGGGGAAAAATCCAATTGGGTTCTAGGCTTTTAGCTTGCTTGAGAGTCGAGTACTTAAGTTAAAAATTAGAATGTCAGTACAACCTAGTATATGATATTTGATCGATGGTCTCATTCAGTTACATAAATTAATGGTGGTTTGGTGGGTGAGACATGTATTTCAAATTGTGACATCATTAGATTACCATGTTATAGGAGATTAAATGCTTGTAACCTTCATTTGGTCGGCAGACAACTATGGTTTCCGTTTGCTATCTCATCATAACAAATAACATCAACTTGTAATATATTAGGTCTCAGACCAATAATTATAGGGCCGCATCATTATGATTAGTTATAACTTTTTTTCTCACAATTACCTTACCAGACCTAGTCAATCCCTGTAATTAGACCCTTTCACAAACCAAGGGAACCCAACCAAAACGTATTTCCGGCATGAGGTTTAACTCTTAGGTCTACTCCAGTAAGAGGGCTAACATTTAGCCCTAAAACGATCTCTAACAAGAAAGGGTTATAGGACTAGAGGGCTGAATTTAAGCAAAATTGACTAAATAAATGGCTAAATATAGCCCTCCATTTGACCTGGGCTAAATTTCCTGACTCTGGCTCATTGCCATATGGCTTTAGTTTCATTGGATGGAGGGAGAGAGTCTCATTTAATCATATTAGCCTTTTATTATTGGTGACCATCAACATTTAACCCAGGTTAAATATAAACAACTATTAGTTGAAGGGCTAAATTTTAACTTCGGGCCCAATTTAACTCTCCTTTGCTGAGTAGGCCTTAGAGCACCCGCACCAATGCCGACACGAGCAGCTCTAGCAGGAAGAAGAGGCGGGCCTTAGTTGCCGGTAGCACGAGCAGGAGCCTTCAATGACGTGCAACGGCGATAGAGGCGAGCGGCTACTGCACGTTGACCGGAGGATCGAGCAGCTGCTCGAGCAGAAGCTGCTCGTGTTAGAGCACGAGCTATGCTGGTGGAGCCCATGCACGTGGGTGACGCCAGCCCGGTTCGATTTTTTTCTACCTGTAATACACGCGCCAGTAAATATTTTTAAAAAATGACGCATCAATGAGGAGGCGCCATGTGGCGATTCAGATGGATAAAAATTCATAACGGTCAGATTGATGTGGACCGTCCATTTCAAATTAAAAATTATGATCGGATGACTAAGATTCAACCACAACGGCTATTTCAGAAATTTCTGTCATTTTACAAAATAAACCCTAAAAAATTACAAAAAAATCAAAAAAATTGCAAATAACACCCTATAATTTTTCTATAAACACTACATCAATTTCATTCACATCTCACACAAATTTGTGCATAACAAATTTATCCTCTCCTTCATCTTCTCCTTCATCCTCCTTTCATCCCTTTGTATTTTAGTTTCTAAAAAATGTCCAATTGGCTTGATTCCGAAGATTTGCAACTTTGTATTTCTTATTGTCGTATTAGCTTTTCCCTATTACCAGCAACATGCAAAAGTCCGACAAATTGTGGAAAAAAGTCTATGCCGATTATAAGGAAAATTGGGAGATTGCGCATGGTGAATCAAGGCCGGAGGGGGGGGGGGGGGGGGGGGGGGCTAGGGCTAGGGCTAGGACCCAAACCACGGTTTCTTCACGTTTTACAAAGTTGAAGCCGAGTTTTAGAACTTAGGGTGCTACTCTTGCATATGCACCGAATGAATGCACAATCCGGCTCAAATTTACAAGATGAGGTAAATGTTAATAATTTTGTCATAAATTATTTATTACATTTATTTTAATCAATGTTGACATCTCCATTTCCTAAATATTATTTTGACATATAAGTTTTTTCCCCTAGATAAGAAAAGCTCAATCATGGTACGTAGCACAAAAGAAGAAAGAGTTTACCAAGTTTGAATGTTGGGAAGTGATGAAAAACCATCCAAATTTTCGGCCCGTCGAACCTAGTATACCACCTCATTCATATTCCAACTCCGCAACTACTCCTCCCTTTACCTTAATGCCTCCCCCCGTCGACGTGGAGGATGATGAAATCATTGCAACACCACAAAGCAACGAAAAAGAAGTGTACTCTAGTCCGGTTAGACCAATTGGAGTGAAGGCGGCCAAGGAAGCTAAAAGAAAGGGGAAAAGAGCCATGACATCTTCAAATGATGTAAATGATGAGGTTTTGAAAACCATAATGGAAAATCAAAGAATGCATCTCGCCGGGCAAAAAGAAAGTGATGTCACCGAGCTAGTTTTATACCAAAAACAACTCGCTCTTAAGGAGAAGGACTACAAATTGAGGACTGAAGCGGAGGATTCAAGGATTATAGCAATGGATACGGATGCTATGACCCCAAAATCGAAGAGGTATTTTTCGAAGAAAAAAAAATTATCCTTAAGAGAATGGAGGAAGAGGAAGGAGATGGTAGCGATGAAGCATTTTCAAATTGTTATCGCCCACTATTTCAATAGTTTGGTATTTGTTTGCCATTATCAAATTATGTACTTTAAATTTCCAATAATTCTAGGCTTTGATTGAAATTATGTACTTTAAATTTTCAAGTAATAAAAACGCACTTTTTTTATTCCATCAAAGCTCACGCACATTACAATAAAACATAATGATTTAAAATCAAACACATCACTCAAACAACCAAAAAGAAAAATAAATAAAGCAAACATGTTGCAAACCAGGTTAATTAAAATTACACACACACATCATTTAAAGTCGTTCGCCGGTCTCTAGATACCAGTTGTGCTTAACTAAGTCTCTCTGCAACTCTCCATGGATGTACGCAGATTGAAGATCTACAACACGGTCGGCAAATCATTGTTCATTTTGTCCATCCCTTCGAACATGCTCAAAAGGAATGCGATTATCTCGTTCATCCACTGGTCTATCATAAACTGTGAAAGCAGTTGATGGGTTTTGTAGATCTTCTTCCTCCAACTCCTCCAACTCCTCCTCCACAAATTCTTCTTCGACAATCATGTTATGCATTATAATGCAAGCCAACATGATGCTCTTCAATGTCGATTGGTGATGACACCTAGCTACATGCCAAATAATTCCCCAACGAGATTGCAAAATCCCAAAGCATCTATCTACATCTTTGCGGTATGCCTCTTGTTTCTTGGCAAACAATTTCTGTGGTAGCTCATGGGGATTGGAGATTGTTTTCAAAAACGAGGAATACTTGGGATATATACCGTCAACTAGATAGTAAGTATTGTGGTAAGTCATACCGTTGACTTTATAAGTTGCACTCAGACTGTTTCAGGCAAGAAGAGAATCGAATATGTCCGATTGGTAAAGCACGTTGATATCATTTTGTGATCCGGGTACCCCAAAGAAGCTGTGCCATATCCATGTGTCATATGAGGCCACCGCCTCTAAAATAATAGTTGGACATTTCTTCCGCCTCGAGAATACCCATTGCCAAGCTGTGGGGCAGTTCTTCCATTCTCAGTGCATGCAGTCAATGCTTTCGATCATACCAGGAAATCCGCGATGCCTTGCTCTCTTTAGAAGTCGGGTTATGTCTATGGCATTTGGAGCACATCGATAGAGGTCACCGTAAATCTCATATATATATGCATACCCCACTTCTTCATGCATTGTAGTGTTGTGGATTCACCCGTCCTTGTTATTTCAGCACACTGGTCTACAGCTGCGCTGTACGCCAACATACGAAGAGCGCAATCATCTTTTGTTGTGGAAGAAGTCCAACCAATCTGGTGGCATCAACTCTTTGGTACCAAAATTGGTCGTGGTTGCAGAGATCCGTCATTATACGGTTGAATAAATTCGTACTTATTCGGTACCTTCGACGAAAGACTTGTTCGTTGAAGACGGGGCGTTCGATGAAGTAATCCTCCATCAAATTATGTCCTTTTGACTCACTCATTCTTTCTTCATTTGGTCGGCAGCGAGGTGGTTCATCATCGAACATTGCATCGACCATGACCGCTTCAGTGATGAAAGCATTAGCAATTTCGGCATTTCGCTGACATTGCTGTCGCCTCCTCCGGAAAAAATTCTCAAAACTGAAAGGATTCATCGTATCGGAATCTAGAATATATGGTTGAAAATGGTGTGAGTGAACGATGAACACCGATCAACAAATTTATAGCCAAGTGTAGATATTCTGATTAGATTAAATGATGACACGTGGACTCTTACAATTGATCGAAAATCTCTCCGGGAATCTTACACCAATTATTAGGACGATAACGATACGTGGACATGACACGTGTTCCTCGTGATTGGTTGAAAATCTTATTGAAAATTTTATACAATTATTTACCCGACAACGTTTTGTCGGTGTGACACATGTTAACTCGCCATTCGTCAGAAATCTTACCCGAAATTTTATTTATTTATTCATACGACAACAACACATGTCGTTTATGGATTGGTTGAAAATGAAAAAAAAATTTAATTAAAAAAAATTTATAAACAATAATTACACCTTCTCTTTAATGAATAGTGGATGCTCCACCTCAAATAACATAAATAAGCTTAATTTACTGATGCAGGTGCTCTTAGGGCCACCACCCTCAAGTATGGAAAGATGCCAACATACCATTAAGGGCGTTTCGCTGCTGCGAAAATAAATCATCCCCTCCCGAGCACTAAACTCGGTTGTTAAGTTTTGGACTCAAACTCCCAAAGATCGCTCGTCTAAAATAGAATCATAATCTTGGATTTCATGCCGCTTTGTCTCAACGCTATCTTTTTATGATACAGTCAAATACACCTGTCAGAAGGACACAACGGTCCATTGGGCTGAACCTAATGGATAGATGGGTCAAAGTTCAAAGCCCAATGAGCCTCAAATTCGGACTCGAACAGTTTAGCGTTTAGATAGCCTTTCTGCAATCCCTATGCACAGCCACGCTCTACTTAAACCGTCGTCGTTTTCAGTTCCGGGTGTCTAAACGCGCTTTAATAATCACGGCCCGGCTCGCCTTTCACGAGTCCCAATATGTCCGAGCCGCGCCGCGCCGCGCCGCAGTCAAAAAACACTACGGACGCCAAAGCAAAACCAAAATCCCACAGATTCATCCCCACTGCTTTCACCTCTTTCAGTTCCGCTGAGAAATCCAACCTCCGCAGAAACCCAGAGCACCAAACTCTTCTGCTGCTGCTGCTGCTAAAACGCTGCGTTTCAACCAAATCCACCACGCACTACTGCTCTTCTTCTTCTTCTTCAACAAGAACAGCTCAGGGTTTCCGGATTTCTTTTCCAGGTACTTAAAATTTCCAGCCCCAATTTCAATGTTTGCGAGCTCTATCCTAGCTAGCTGTGACAATTCACGCTTCTGTGAACCACCGTTGAAAACAATGCATCCAATAGGATGATGTTAATTGTGTAATTTCGGATTTTAGAATTTAGGATAGTGAAATTAGGGGCGTTAGGGTTCTTTGTTATTGAAGGATATGAAAGGGCGATCGCACCGTTCGGACCCGCCGGACGATTGGGTTGAGGAGTCGTGGACCGTCGATTGCTTGTGCGGTGTGAATTTCGACGATGGCGAAGAGATGGTCAACTGCGACGAGTGCGGTGTTTGGGTGCACACAAGGTGCTCTAGGTACGTGAAAGGAGATGACAATTTTGTTTGTGATAAATGTAAGAGAAGGAATAGAAAGAATGAGAGTGAGGAGACTGAGGTTGCTCAGCTGTTGGTTGAGCTTCCTACCAAGACGGTGAGGTTAGAGAGTTCATTTCCGCCACCCCCGAGTATGCCTGCTCGGCGTCCGTTGAGGCTTTGGACTGATATACCGATGGAGGAGAGGGTACATGTGCAAGGGATTCCGGGGGGTGATCCGGCTATTTTCGGTGGGCTTTCCTCGGTTTTTACTCCGGAGCTGTGGAAGTCTAGTGGATATGTGCCTAAGAAGTTCAATTTTCAGTATAGGGAGTTTCCTTGTTGGGATAAGGAGGAGGATGATGCTAGATTTGATGAAGACAGTGAGAATGCTGTGGATAGAGGTGCAGGGGTTCTGTTCTCGTTGATGAATGAGAGCATGTTGGCAAATCCAGTGGCTGCTTTGGTCGGAATGAGGAACCGAGAACAAGGTGGGTATGACAAGAAGGTTTCTTTGAAAGAGACAAAAAGGTGGGATAAGGAGGGTCGTGATGTTAGATGTGCTCAAAGTGGTGCAAAGAAGGAGAGGAGCTTAGTTCGGCCGATGGTATTACATACGGGCAAGCGTAAGAAGGACGATCTGGGGTCATCCAAAGATCGGAGTGCCAAGAAGAAGGCGAGAGCTGCTGAGAAAGAGGCTGAAGCAAGAAAGAAAGGGGCTCAATCTTCTAAATCAGGTGATTTTCTCTACTTTGGACGCATTCTGTGTTGATTTGTCTATGTTATGAGGGAAAAATGTTTTACCTTACTTATTTATCATTGAATTAAAAGCAAGGATTATTAGTGGTGGGTCAAATCTTGTAGTAATAGACTTTCTCCTGTTGACATGAACTTTTGTGTTTTCATTTTATTAATAGTGCTTACACCCTCAAGTGATGCAAAACAATTGGAATTTTCTGAGGACAGAGGTCAGATTTCCAAGGCTGATGTTCAGAGTATGAAATACAAGAATTCGAGCAACTCTGTGGTGAGAGAACATGCGTCAAATGGTTCTCTTGCGACAGATTATACTGGTGAAAAACACTCTTCAGAAGCCTTGCCATCTGATAGGTCTAAAAGGATTGGTGATGGACTGAAGGATGAGAAGGTTGACCACCAAGTTTCTGCTTCACCGGGGAACATGACTATTACCAAAATGGATGATGATGCTGCTGCTGTTGCATCGTTGTTAGAATTAAATGATGCCGGGACAGATTATCAACGAGAAGAGGTATGTCTTTTTGTTATCACTTCAGCTGGTTTAGTATGCTAAGTTTCTGAAATGCCAATACATCATCATTGCCCCAAGTTTCCCAATGTTCAGTAGTATACCCTCTGATGGCACCACACTTTTCCTTATTTCATCATTCCTATTGTTTGCCAAAAGGTTGTAACAGCCTTCTAGCGCAATGAAACTAAGAAACATAGAAAAATTCTTCATTCTCTGATATAAATGTATTGAAGATTTTTTTATCAACAAAAAAAGAAGGTATTAAAGATTCTTGGTTCTCTGAAATTTGATGTCAGAGCAGAGTAAGCATGTTAACAAATTAAAAATTAAAGAGTTTAAGCACCCTGAACTAGGTACTGCAGACATCACGTGGAATCTTAGATGGGCTCTAGAGAGTACCATAGGCACACACATATCCAATCAGCAATTATTCTCTCTTCGTACCAATAGATTTATGTTCCAGCATTATTGGTTGGGTAGTGGGCAGTATTTAATACTAGTTTGTTGGACTGCATGCTTGTATCATTTGTTAGTTTAAACATATTACCAAGTGTTTCCTCTACTTTTTTTCTCTTAGCTACGTTATTCGTCTATGCACATAAGGTTCTTATGTAATTTTACTTTAGACTCCAACTACTTTAACATTTGTGGTATTTACAATAGGGAGATAGTACAGAAGATGATACTTTGAATGTAAAACCACCCACTGAAGATGTTAGCACTGCACTGGAGGTTGCAGATCAGAATCCCTATCCCACTGGTGACTGGTCTGTACGACGTTCTGCCAATATGAAAACTGAAGATCACGAGGACAAATGTCGGAGCCCATTGAATCTTCAGACTTCTCTTCTCGGTGATGCCAAAGATCTGGACAAGTCTGCTGATCAAGTCTCTGAGAGTGCTAAACCTGATAAAGTCATAGTAAACATTCCCGTGTCCAGTGACCATAAGGTGCAAGGTGCTGACAGAAATTCGGAATCAGTTAGTGATTCTCATAAAGGGACAGGTGATGAAACATCTGACAATTGTCGGGCTAAACGAGAATTGGGAGAATTGGAGGATGCAATTACTCTTCAGAAATGTCCTTCAGATGTCAAACATGGTTTGAAGTTATCAGAAGAGCTCTCAAAACCAGGCGGTATTTTAAACTCTGCAGCACCACCTGGTCAGTTGAAGACAGTAGCATGTACTGGCAAACCATCTACCATTTCAGCCACCACCAGTTTGACCCCCAAATCATCCACTCCTCAGAGTGTAAAGTCTGGGGATGCTCAGAATTCTAATCCATTTACCAAGCAACGAGTAACATCTGAAAGTAAGGGTAGCACTAAGAAAGACCGTTCTTCATCTGCGGACATGGATCATGACAAGGACAATATGCCAAGGAAAATAGTAAAAGAGCAATTAAGATCTCCTACAAATTCTTCTCTCAAAACCTCACACTTCAGCAGGAATTCACATGATTCTGCATCCAAGCGGACCACATCAGAATTAAAAGATATATTACTTCGTTCTTCTTCCAAGACATTTTCAGAAGGGGATACTGCAATTCCTTCAGACTCTACTGAGCCTGCTGGACCCTTGCCCAGTCAGAAAGGTTTACATGGGCAAAACAAAACTTCAGCTTCAAGTGCTTTGCACAGAGGTGAAAGGTCAAACCAGACAACTTCTTCTAAGACTACTCAGAATCATCCACCACCTGCTTGTCCACCTGCATCATTGAGTTCTCAAGCGATACTAAGTGATGAGGAAGTAAGAGCATGTGCTTCCATTTATTTTGTTCTATATATCTAATCTTTCACTTCTGTTTTGAACTTATATTAATCAGCTTATGGGGATCTGTGCAGCTTGCATTACTTTTACATCAAGAACTTAATAGCTCTCCTAGAGTACCTCGTGTACCACGTGCTCGTCATGCGTCGAGCTTACCTCAGCATGCTTCTCCTAGTGCCTCAAGCTTGTTAATAAAACGGGCGTCTTCTTCTAGTGGGAAGGATCACAATTCGGTAATATGTCCATTCTTATATTTTGAAATAAGGCTACTTCCTGTGATCAATATTTTTGAGCCGTAGCCTTGCTGACAAACATGAGTAATACAATATAGGGGTCTAGAAGAAAAGTGAGGGATGCATACAAAGATGGGACCCGAAGTTCCCGTGAACTGGATGATGAAAGTAAGAGGATAGACAGAGTACCATCTTCTTCGGATCATAGGAGACAAGATGCAGCAAGTACAGTGGATGCTGCTACCAAGAGGGAGGAAAATGCATCTTCATCCATAAAGGCTATCCCATCTACCTCCATTCCAACTGCAAACAGTGGACCATCTTCATCCGCTGAGGCTAATGATCACAATGTGTCATCTGCACGCAGTTCACCGAGGAATGTATCTGATGATGATACAGGGGTGGTTGGTCCTGTTCATCCGACTTTACCAGGTAGGTTTAAATTTCTCTGTGGTTTCTTACTTTACATAATTCTTTTAGTTCAATATAGCTTACCCTTGTTTTCTTCATGCAGGCTTGATTAATGAGATCATGAGTAAAGGCAGACGAATGTCGTATGAGGAGCTCTGCAATGCTGTTATGCCGGTATTGTTTCCTAGAAATGCTCCATCTACTGTGTGCAATTGTTGTTTCCTACAGATTTTGGTACAGTAAAATACTTCTCAATATTTTCTTTTGTTTTTGTTCTGTTTGCAGCACTGGCATAATCTGAGAAAGCATAATGGAGAGCGTTATGCATATACAAGTCCTTCACAGGCTGTTCTGGATTGCCTTCGGAATCGACAAGAATGGGCCAGACTAGTTGATCGTGGTCCCAAGGTATTGTCCCGAACTATTTAACAGTTTTGATGTTATCTGTGTTTTTTTAGTACAATTTCTGCTGTGTGGATTAAATGTAGGAAAATACCAAACAGTGGACCGAAATTATGTGCTTTGAATGTCTTCTAATTTTGGGGGAGGTATGATGCTTCCTTGGTTTAACCTCTAATCTCAAAATCATTCTGTGGCAGACAAACCCAAGGAAAAAGCGAAAACCTGATGCTGACGATTCAGAGGATAATGAATATGGCAAGGGAGACAATCCAAAGGAGTTGGAAGGTAAAAGCATTGAGACACAGAGAGAGGACTTTCCAAAGGGCAAGAGAAAAGCTCGAAAGCGCAGAAGACTGGCTCTTCAAGGAAGAGGAATAAAAGATGTCAGGGAGAAACGGAAAGCAGATATGCTCAGCGATAATGATGTTGGGCCGTCATTTTCAAATTCCACAGAGGGTACTGTGTCTGAGGATGATATTCAGGGAGGTGGAGCTGGTCTTGGGAGTGAGGCCTCTTCGAGTTCATAGGAGACTGGGGCAAGTTGATTGTGCATTGTTTGGTCTCTGTCTTTTCCGAAAGCTTAGATGAGCTGTTTTTTTGGCATCTAACTATTCTAGGGGACTGGATATATATGGGACTACGGCCGCCACTTGGCTTTTAAGATCGGAAAGGTGTAATAATAGTGTACATAGTAATGTATATTTAAGGGTCACCTTTTGTTTATGTAGGTAGTGATTCAATTTGATTCTGTAAAACTTTAGGCAGGCTGCACCTGATCTCTACAAAACTTCTTAGTATATTCATCATGTTAATTTGCGAGGAAGAGTTTAGCTTATAGAAATCTTTGATAAATAGTGATTGACAAGTAAAAATAATGATTTGAATTCTCGTGTCCAAATTTAAGTTGTACTAATCTGATCAATTTGGATCAGATATGCTTGCCGGAAGTTATGTCTGAATGTGAGAAATAATTTTGTCGATGTTTGACGAAGATCATATTTCCATTCCACGATGGATGATAGTGATTTTGATTCGAAAGAATGCACAATTAGAACGCCGATGGATTAACTTATGAACTTAGAAAGTTTATGCATTGTCAAAGAATTAATTTCTCGAACTTGAAAAACATTTGCGTGTACCCTAATAATACTAATACTGTCGGAAAAGTACAAGGAGAAATGAGAGAATATTCCATTCCAAGAAACAAAGAAAAGAATAGAATCTAAGTATGGCTGCTAATCTGCTATGGCGCAGTGAGACCGAGACAGTTTCCATATCTTTCGGGTCGTTGGGCCTCCCACCGGGTCCAATCTCTCTCAACACCTATAAAAGCTTCCTGATTTCAGACTCCGCAGCTAAATACAAATACGAAAACTTAAAAAGCAAAGGAAAAAAAAGAAGCAAAGAAGATCGTTGAAAACGACGGTGAGAGATTTCTCTGGCCTTTGTCTCTCCGGCTCCCCAGGATCACAAAACCTACCGGCAACCCCAACAATCTAGGGTTTCCTCACCTTCCATCTCTTACATTCTCTCTCTCTGCTCCGCCGATCTCTTCCTTCCAGGTTCGTCCATTATCTCACTCTCGCTAATCTTCGACCTCAACTTCCTATTTTTCTAAGCTGGACTGTCAGTTTTAGCTCGATTTGTGTTTAGATTGAACTTGTGTCGATTTAAATTCGAGATCTTTGTGGTTCGATTTGTTATGATTTAGCTGAATGAAAATCTGTTTGGATTTTAGGTAGGTAAAGGTTTTGAGTCATTGTCGATTTTGACGATTCCGGATTCCGGTTTCATGATGGAGAACGAGGCGAGCTGCTTACCGCACACGCCGGAGGAGGAGAAGCGGATCGTTGACGAATTGACCGCGCAATCTGAAGCCGCCAATGTGAAAGAAGGCAGCTTGTTCTACGTTGTTTCCAACAGGTTTTGATCTCTTCTCCTCCTGAATTAGTCAAGAATTTTTATCTGTGCATGAATACGGAAAGTAATTTATATTTGTTTTTTCCGCGGCGTCATTCGTTGCTTTGTTGTGGGAATTCAGCTTCTTTGGGGTTTGAAGTGCTTTATAAGTTGATTAGATGCATGTATAGTATGTCTCTGTACTCCATAACTGAGTAAATGGACTTTACTTCTGAAGTAGGTATTCTCTGTACATTGTGGGAATTTTTTTTTTCTTCGAGGAGAGTGTCATTATTAAGAAAGTGAAGAAGGTTTGTGTACTACACTGCATAGGTGGTACCACTCATAAGATTGGTAGCTATTCTTTCGAGTTTATCAGCTGTTATTGCAATATCAGGATACTTTTCGTGTTAGTTAAGCATATCGTTTATGCTATTTTGGCAGGTGGTACTCAAGCTGGAGGAGTTATATTGAACAAAGCACTGGAGAATCGTTAGATGATAAGTGGGACTCTGAATCCCAGCATATGGATTTGGTTTCTTCTAAAACAGTTGATAGACCTGGACCAATTGACAACTCTGATATAGTTGAAAAAGAATGCGAGGGAGGTGATCTACAGCTTCGTAGAATGCTGATGGACCAGCAAGACTATGTCTTAGTTTCTCAAGAAGTGTGGGGAAAGCTTTTTGAATGGTAATTAACAGTCAAACTCTGTTGCTTCTAGGACTCCACTTCATTTTGTAGCTGTGTTGGCCTCCAAGGTAGATAGTCAAAATGCAATACCAGATTGGCGAATGGCTAAAGTTTTTCCACCATCCTTTATACAGGTATAAAGGAGGTCCAGCACTACCAAGAAAGATGATTTCTCAGGGTGAAGTTGTTAAGAATTTGATGGTGGAGGTTTACCCACTGTGTCTTAAGATCATTGATTCAAGAGACAACAGCCAGACAGTTATCTGGTTAAGCAAAAAGGTAGAACAAACTTAAATTAGTTATTCGTTCTATCCATTTATCGTCATTCAGAGAAACAGTGATTTTTCTAGCATTGTTGTCGTGTTTCTTGATATCCATCCGGCCCAGTTGAGATGTTTCTAGCATTTTTCTACCTTTTAGGGATCTAATTTAGGGGATTTCCATCCTTAGGGAATATATCTGCTTGTGGCTGTCAATAATGGAAGCCTCATCTAATGACTTTGACTATACATGTGGACACTGAAAGTTCCTGACATCATGAAACTGTTTCAGGCTTCTGTCCAGCAGCTTTATGAGAAGGTGCGTGCAATCAGAGGAATAGAGCAACAAAAGGTATTTCACATCCTTCTCTCTTCTGTTTCGTATTTTATTTTCTCTGCTGAATTTTGGGTTTGAGAAGTTAAAATGAACTTACAGTATTTTTTCCACCTAATTTTCAACCACAGGTCTGTATCTGGGACTACTTCAACAAGGAGAAGCAGTCACTATTGAATGCTTCTAACGAAACATTGGAGCAGTTGAACTTGCAAATGGATCAAGAAGTGAGTTCTGTTGTGAACTGATGATTGAGAATCATTATACGGCTGTCTTTTTTTCTTTTTTTCTTATATACTTTTTGCCTTTCCAGAGTCCAGACAATAAGTTCCCTTAGATTTACATTCTAGGTTGAGATTAAAACACTTAAATTCATTCATGTGAATTCTACCCTTGATATCAAATATAAGAGACCAGATACCCAAGAGAACATTCTGGTTCACCTGTAATAATTCTTTTTCATCTGCTAAATCAAAGCAACTATAAATACTGATACTGATCTGTAGATTTTCAGACATTAAGATCTGTAGTGCTATAACTAAATATTCCCTTGCATTTTTAGTGGTAGTGGTTTGGAGAAAATTTCACTTCTTTTAATGCTTTGAATAGAACCTTACAAGCTCAAAGTTGGGGTGATTATGTTGCTATATGTGTAATGATTATATGGTTTATTTATTTATTTTTATTACAGATTCTACTTGAGGTGCAAGCTGATGGAAACTATTCCTCTCAAACTTCCATGGATTCAACTGGAAATGAATTAGCATTGGTTACTGTACAACCAACGCAATCGATGTCAATTGCTGGGGGGCCTACTTTGTCAAATGGTCATGCACTGGGTTATAGTAAAAATGTGTTTCAGGGAAGTACCTTGGGTGGTTCAGCATCAACAGATACAGATGACAGACCTTATGTTTACAATCCAATGAAAAAAGTTGATAAGGGAGGGTTGGCAGGATTGCAGAATCTTGGAAATACTTGCTTTATGAATAGCTCCCTCCAGTGTTTAGTCCACACACCCCCTCTTGTTGATTATTTCTTGCAAGATTACTCTGATGAAATCAACACAGACAATCCTTTAGGAATGCATGTAAGTGTATTATCTAATTTCCCTTCTCTGCCCTCCTTATCCCCTAAAAGCTCTAATATATGATGTTGCTGTGTAGGGTGAGCTTGCCCTTGCCTTTGGTGAATTGCTGAGGAAATTGTGGTCCTCCGGGAGAACAACAATTGCACCACGTGCATTCAAGGGGAAACTTGCTCGATTTGCTCCTCAGTTTAGCGGTTATAATCAGCACGATTCTCAGGTTGGGACTGTAATTTTTAAACCTTGTGTATGCTTTCTGTGTAATGAAACACGTATCAGCCCTTAGATAGATCTAGCCTGTGAGTATACAAGTACAATACTTATTGTGAGTATGATAAAGATTAATATTTATGTGACATTATTAAAATGAATTGTGTAAAATAGGAACTTCTTGCATTTTTGCTGGATGGACTACATGAAGATCTGAATCGTGTAAAAAATAAGCCCTACATTGAAACAAAGGATTCAGATGGTCGTCCGGATGAGGAAGTTGCAGAGGAGTGTTGGAAAAACCACAAGGCCCGGAATGATTCATTGATTGTGGATGTTTGCCAAGTATGCATTACTTATAGCACTATTATTATTTTTTATCATATTTTAATGATCTAGAATATCAGCCATCAGCCATCAACTTTCATCTTATTGTTTCCCATTTCTGACTCATTTACGTAGAACCTTATATTCCAGAATCACCATATTTGTTTGTTTCAAGAGTAGTTTTCGTTGAAGCTCGATGATATATCACTATTAGGATTTTATTTTTCTTCGATAGGAAAAGATTTATCTTTGGATACTGATTGTGTATAAATTATCAGGGTCAATATAAATCAACTTTGGTATGTCCTGTCTGCTCCAAGGTTTCAATTACTTTTGATCCTTTTATGTATTTGTCGGTGCCACTACCTTCAACTGTCACTCAGTCGATGATGGTGACTGTACTTTATGGTGATGGACGGGGTCTTCCAATGCCGTTCACTGTAACATTGATAAAAGATCGCTCCATTAAAGATCTTACTGATGCATTGGCAACTGCTTGCTGCTTGAAAAGTGATGAAAGCCTTCTTCTTGCAGAGGTAATATGTCTTTCACTAGCCTAGCTTGTGTAGATTGTCCCTTACATTAACTAACAATTTAAGCTTTTGTGGTAAAAATTAAAAACAGTAGTCTAACACCTGTATTTTCAGATATATGAGCATCGTATCTATCGCTATTTGGACAACCCTTCTGAACACTTATCTTCAATAAAGCCTGATGAACGTATTGTGGCCTATCGGTATACTAAAAGGGCTGGAACAACCAGACTTGAAATTATGCATCGATGGCAGGAAAAGTAAGTTTAATTTCTTACTATAAATATATAACTAGCCGTGTCTTCTCATCTGATGTATGCATTGGCAGCTGGTCTCTTGTGGCATAGATCATAAGATTTCTGTTTTGACCAAAGTATTACCACTTTTCAGATGTACATCGGATCCTTTGAAGGGTCAGAGAAAGCTTTTTGGAACACCTTTAGTTACCTATCTAGGAGAGCACCAAATAAATGGAGTTGATATAGAAAGAGCAGTTTCTACATCTCTGTCCCCTTTGAAGAGAGCTGTTAAGCTTAATAGCACCAAAGAAAATGGCTCAACTTCAGAATCTGTTGATGAACCATCAAATAGCTACAGTTTGAGGTCCATGGATGGTACAGAAATAGAGGAACCATCTAGCAGGGAACTATCCTTTCACCTATTTGTAGCCCTTGATGAAAGAGGTCAGACATGCAAGCCACTTGAAAAGTTTTCTTCCTTAAAACCTGGTAGAGGTATAAAGGTTTTCCTGGACTGGACCCCAAAAGAAGATGAATTATATGACGCTTCTTACCTGAAGGATATACCGGAGGTACAGAAGTCTGGCAATACTGCAAAGAAAACTCGCCAGGAAGCGATTTCCTTATTCACATGCTTAGAGGCATTCTTGAAGGAAGAACCTTTAGGGCCCTCAGATATGTGGTATTGTACTTTTACTCATGACATGACTATGAATTTTCAGGCCGTATGATGTGATTGGAAGGAAAATGCAGGCTTTAAACTGTGGTCTTGATCTTTGTAATACAGGTACTGCCCAAGGTGCAAGGAGCATAGACAAGCTACCAAGAAACTGGACTTGTGGATGTTGCCAGAGGTTCTGGTTTTTCACTTGAAACGATTCTCATACAGCAGATACTCGAAGAATAAAATTGACAGTTTCGTGACGTTTCCAATTCATAATCTTGATTTGAGTAAATATGTGATGAGCAAGGATGGGAAACCTTATTTATATGAGCTGTATGCCATTAGCAACCATTATGGTGGTCTTGGCGGTGGGCACTACACTGCATATGCAAAGGTAAGGAAAAACTCTAGTAAGGTGGTATGGTCCATATGTCAATGACTTGGTAATGGTCGCATATTAGCCTTGTTTCATAGTTCTATGGGTCACTATGGCCTTTATAAACTATAAATTAGGACATTTTTGCATTGATAATTAAGGCCTTTTATTTTTCAATTGTGCAGTTGATTGATGAGAACAGATGGTACCATTTTGATGACAGTCATGTTTCTGCGGTTGCTGAAAATGAGATCAAGACTGCGGCTGCCTATGTACTATTCTATCGAAGAGTTAAAAGTGAAACACCTACAGGAGAGGGGGAGGCATCAGAGGCTGACATGACTTCTTGAGGACCTGATTCATCCACATTTTGCTGTTACAAGGTTTGAGGTTTCTTACTGTGCTTAGACTTGACCCAGATGGTATAATTTTCACATTGGCATGGACAAAGATCGTTGGTACCAAGAACGCAAGGGACAGACAGAAGCATTGTTGGTACGAGGAATGCATCCTTTATCCGTATTTTTTAGGAACAGGAAATTTTGGTAGATTGATCATCTCATTATCAATGAATCTGGTAAATCTAAACATCCACTTGACCTTATTTGTTGGTAAGAGTAGCAAATCATTCAAGTTCTCTAAGGCGTCCTACGTTTGTTTTCCTCTTCCTTGTTTAAGGTGGCCCGTGAAAGATTTTGTACTTGGCCGGACGGATGATTTTGTGAGTACATTCGGAATCACCGTGTAATGAATAAGGAGCACATTACTGAAATATTAAACACTGAACATTTATTCATCGCATTTGTGCTACTTACTAAACCCGAGTCGATATAGTGAATCGTCAGCAAGAACATGAATAGATGAAGGCAAAACATTGTTTATACATAAAACACCGTCCGGTGAAAAAGAGATACAACTGGTACACTGCAAATAAAAAGCTCTACTATTATATTATCAACGATGATGAAAATTGAATAACGGTCCTCTCCAGCCTCATGAGCAAAACCCTACCGACTAGAATTATTGGGATAATAAAATAATTCTCCTGCAAAAGCCGATAACACAGAAAAAGTTAAAGCCAGCCTAACAATTGTGTGCTGCCAACTAAAAAGTGTAAAGGGAGTATTAGTAATAGGAGAGGAACAATGCTTTCACCTTTGCCAAATTCTCAAGTAGCCTCTTCTATTTTCCTCTCTCTCTCTCTCTCTCTCTCTACCCCTTTATTCACACCTGACTTTTTCCGATCGAGCACTTGTGATGCTCTCAGCCTTTTTTGCTTTCTAACTTCAGAGGACGTTTTTTATCAACAACAGAAGCGACCACCATATTGAAATGGCACCAATCAAATTATATCTCTCCTGTAAATAAGAAAGCATAAGCCACTAATCAGAACCAAAACAAACACAAAAGTATCTACGCATTTCGAAAACGCTCTTAGACCCAGTTTGACAGTGTGCTTTTTACAAGTGCTTTTGCGAGAAGCACATTTTCGATTTACAAAGAAGTACTTCACTAAATGTGTGCTCCTGCCTTAAGTCACATGGCTGACGACAAGGAACCAAGGACACGGCGTTTTACCGCCAAATCCAAACGACAGTCGCTTTTGACGGCACGTCACTAATATTTAATTCCACACGGAACCCAAGAACTCAACAACCAATCTCCCCACTATGAATTACATAAACACAGTAAAACAGTAAAAACAATCAGTAAAATTGGAGTAACACTCACAGTGACGGAGGCGGAGGAAATGGACAAGTAGCCATTACTGGAAGAACCGGGCGGCGAATCTACAGTAATCGGGTTAATCCCACCCGAACCCGACCCGGACGAGTTGCCACTGCTACTGCTACTACTGTTACCTTTACTGCCTGAGTTACTGTTGAGCGAGAATCCGAGCGAGTACGCCGGAGTTCCGTCGGGTTTCAAAAGCCCGAAGTTCCTCTCGGAGCTCGGCCCGGGCTTCATGTTCTCATTGAACAAAGCAAACACGTAGATGTTGAGATCCGAGTTCGGCTTCAACGGCGTGCCTTTCTTCTGACAGATGAGCTTGATCAGATTCCCGTTGTACTTTTTGGCGTTCTCCGCTGTCGCTCCGGCCTCGTCTTCGTCGCCTTTAGAAGGCCAACCGGTCTCGGAAATGTGAACTTGAAGCTTCTTGAAGCCGAGGGAGCCGAGGGCGGCGTAGACGGCATCGATCTGAGCGAAGAGCATGTTGTCGTAGTGGAGATTCGTCGCCGGATCTAGCGACCCGGCGTTGGGCTGGAAGAGGACGTAGTCTAATGGAACTTGCTTAGGGTTTGATTTATAGGCGAAGTAAGGATAAGCGTTGATGAGAAACGGAGATCCGGTTTTGGCGTGGAAATCGAGGATCGGAGCGATGCAGTTTTTCAGGTCACGGCGGAAAGTGCCAGTGGAGGGCGGGAAAGAGGTCTCGAGAACGGAGAGGGAGTGTGCGGTGGTGACAAAGACTTGCTTGTCGAGATTTACCGCGACTAACGCGGCGTGGATGCTCTCCATCGCCGGGAGGAGGTTTCCGGTCAACGACGTGTCGTTGAACGTCAGGACTTCGTTGCCGACGAAAATGGAGGTGATTTTGGTGGACGGTATGTAGGCTTGGATATTGGTCTTGACCCATTCTTGGGCTTCACCCGGATGTTGGACTTTGGCGAGATACTCGTTGGGTAAGCAGACGGTGAACTCGATTCCGGTGTTGGCGAAGGCCTTGAGGACTTTTGGGTCGGCGTCATAGAGCTTGATTCTTGTGATTCCGATGGACTTTGCTAAGGGCACTACGGCGTCTGGTGTAGGTAAGTTGTTTGCGATTTGGCCGTAGTTGATTCCGATTGAGTTCACCGACACAAACACTTCAAGAAAACACAAATGAGAGTTCAAGTTAACTTACAGATATATAGTAAAGATTGAAACTTTGAAGCGAAAATGGGAGTTTAAGGAGTTGGGTTTTGCTTTTTTTTTTTAGTATGTAGTACCTGAAATTAGAAGAATGAAGAAGAATTTTGAGCCAGAGGAGTCCATTTTAGTGCAGGAATGAGCTGAAGCATAAGAGTGAGAGTGACCAGAAATGAGCTGTGGTTCAACTCACAGTCTCTCAGTCTGTGTGTTTCAGCCTCAGATATGAGCTGTGGAGGAGATAATGAGTAATACGCAAACTGTAAAAATGGGAGCTTGGTGGATATTTTGGAGCGCTCTTGATTGAGTGAGAGATGAGAGGGTGAAAAGACTAAAGGGGACCAAGGGAATAAAAGAGGCACTCTGCAATTTTGGGGAGTGATATTTTCGAATTTCGATTCTTGGCTCTCAGTTTTCTTTTTTGTTACCATGAATGACGATGCATTGGGTGGTTTGGCCTTTAGCTGGGGTTGATAGGGTTTGGTGGGTCTTGGGAGGGGTTAGTATTATCTGACAGGCTTCACATGGTCGCCATTTCCAACCCACTCAATCAGTGAAGAAGGAAGCGAAAGCCGCCTTCTTTTTGAGGAGCGGAGGACGACGAAGGAGAAGGACAAGAGTTTTACTTTATTCGTTTTGGGATTGACCTTGTTTTCTTTTCTATTCGATTTTCAGGAGCTGTTACTGAACCCCAGAGATTACGAATCAGCCTGAGATAGGAGGCAGGCATGCAAAGCAAAGCAGCTGTATGTCGATGTCGTGTGAATCCACCTTTCGCCGTTTTTCTTTTTGGCTTTGCAAAAATAATAATATCTCAGATTCTCAGTTTGAAGTCCTCGATGGCTACTTAGAGCATCCGCACTCGACGGCCGGATGTTTGAGATGGATGGTCCCGCTGAAAATGGTTCAAACAGTTTGGTTTCGGCGACGCACCGGCGAACAGGAGGAGAGGCGAGACCGAGTAGCCAACGAACTCGAGCTCGAGCGAAAATGGGTCAGGCTGAAACTCGATCAACTGGTGGAGCCCACCGGCACGTGGGTGACGCCAGCTGACATTTTTTTACTGGCGTGCGCTAGTAAAAGGTAAAAAAAATAAAGTTACACACCAATCAAGTGATGACACATGGCTCACCGAACAGAAGAAAAAATATCCAACAGGGCAGTTGATTTGGGCCGTTGATTTTAAAATTAAAATATGATCCAACGACTGATATTCAAACAACTTATTTTTCAGAGCGGATATAAACGGGAATACCCAAAATATTTGCAAAAAAAATCCTAAAAAATTGCAAAAAAATCCCCCCTTATATTTTCCTATAAATACTACACCATTTATTTCACAACTCACACTAATTTGTGCACAACAAATTTCACATCTCCATCCATCTCTTCTCCATCTCTACTCTCATTTTCTTAAGCATTTTTTTATAAAAAAAAGGGCCACCCATTGACTTCCTGTGACTACCCGAACCAGAATTCGTATGGTAATCGGCTTAGTCCACGAGTTTACAAGTAATCACAGTTTTTCGTAAATTAATTGAATTGGCGGTTTGGTTCACGACTTAATTATCGGGCGAGAATTTGAGATGAGTCTCTTCACAAGAATTGTAGTATGCGTGATTTCGAGTTCGTAGGCGGTTTCAGATAATTTTTTTCGATAACCGAGGAATATGTTATAAATATTTGAAATCGCGTAATTTTGTCGTGTTTATCCGTTTGAGTTTGAGTTATCCGAAACGTGGATGTGATTCGTTTTGGACCGTCGATCGTATCGAGCCGCGAGTATAAATGTCGGAATAGTCGAAAATTTGTCGAAAAACACTGTTCGGGAAGTTTGACCGTCGTTGACCAGAAAAGGAGCTCGTTTACCGCGTTGACCGAGTACAAACTGGACCACCGTTTCACTCGCCGGCGAATTTTCATTTCCGGCCACCTCCGGCTCCAATTTGGATATGGTTAACTTCTCCTCTTGATTTCCTATGGTTTAGCACTTGGATTTGTGAATTTTGGTGAGGTATTGAGGGAGAACGAGAAACTTGAAGTTGTGGGAATTCGGGGTCGACGGACGGTGGTGCTCCGGCCACGGTGGTGGTCGGAGATTAGGCGGGTTTGGCTTGTGGGGCCACGACAGAGCTTTTGGGAGTGGCCTCGAGGGCCGTCGTGTGCCGTGGTCGGAGTTTCGACGGAGAACAAGGTCGCCGGCCGATTTGGATTTTGGAAGTTTTCGAGCTGAATTCCGGCAGTTCACGGCGGAATTGGAGGAGGCCGTAGTTGTGAGATGTGTTGGGCTCGAATAGAAGAGGAGTTTTGGATTTTCCTCGCCGGGAAATTCTTCCGGTGACGGCGCGCCGCCGGCGACGGCGGCGATAAAAGGCGGAGCTCCGACGAGGCGTTGACTTTTTGAAATTTGACAAGTTTTATGCCGTTTTGCTCGTAATCGTGCCCCGATCATCGCCTTGAGATTTTCGAGTTGATTTGGTTATCGGATTTTAAGTCGAGAGTTTATGTGGAGAATTTGGGGGTTTTCGTCGATTATTTTGTATCCGAGTTATATGTTTCCGAAAATGGTTGGTTTCTGAGGTGTGGTACAGAGTAATGAATTGTGATTTTGATCAGTTATATTTTGTGATTATTCAGGGGATCAAGATCGTACGTTGAGCGAGGGATCTTCCGCCGGATCTCGTGATTAGCGCGTTTGCGCGCTGTGCAATCTGTGAGTGGATTTTTATTTACACTGTCGTAGCGAGTTCTTGATTTCAGTATTTATTTACAGTACGGTATTGAGATTATTTATTACTTTTGGAGGTATTATTTTATATTTTATATGGTGATGGCATTTACTTTGCATCGATGCATTGACTACTCAGCTGATCACCGGTAGTCCAGATCCAGGGTTGAGAGATTCTCCTGATGTGCCCACTAGGCTTGAGAGATTCGCCTAGTCTATCACCGTGGGGCTTGAGAGATTCGTCTGACCGTCGGGCTTGAGAGATTCGCCTGACACCTCCATTCATTTTAAGAACTCGCATTGTCTTTATATTATATAAATGGTGAAAGGCATATGATTATTTTCGTCCACTCACTCTAACGATTTTATTTGCCTTTCCCCTGGGCTTTTCGGTTTCTGTGCCCAGTTTGCAGTTTGGATTCTGGTGTTACACGTCGCAGTCGAAGGCTTAGTGTTCGAGCTACCTTTCTTTTTCAGTAGGTTTCTTGTTTATCCTATTGTTGTATATTTATGTATATATACA
The DNA here is from genome assembly GCA_946800695.1 of Geum urbanum. Classification (NCBI taxonomy): domain Eukaryota; kingdom Viridiplantae; phylum Streptophyta; class Magnoliopsida; order Rosales; family Rosaceae; genus Geum; species Geum urbanum. The sequence goes on along the minus strand of OX327013.1, from coordinate 42,755,205 downwards.
CTAGAGGTCGCTCTGATTACTCTGATGTTATACTTTTATATAATTTTTTCCGGATTTCTGTAAAGTACAGTTTTGCTTATTACTGGGTTGGGTCCTTTCACATTCACATTTTAGTCATTTGATTCCGGTTTAGGAAACTAAATCGGGGTTGGGTCCTTTCACTTTCTTCCGAAGATTTATAAATGTGCATCTCTTTCGCATGCCATAGTATTGATGAATTCAACGAGAACAAACAAAAGAAGGATAAATTGTGGGAGAAAATTCATGTCGATTACATGCAAAATTAGGTGTCATCGGAAGGAGAAACACCTCGAGAGAAGCCTAGGTCTCAAATTGCGCTTGCGTATCACTACAATAAATTCAAGATACCATTACAAAAATGGGGTCAATGTTTGCGAGGCGCACGTAAGCGTAGAGCTAGCGGCACTTCTCACATGGATGAGGTAACTCCTTATACTCGTCATCTCATTTTTATTTAATTTCTACTATGTAATTAATTTAGTGATTTTTTAATTAATTTTTTGTATGTCATTTTAATCTAATTAATTTACTGCATTTTTTAGATTAAGCAAGCTCAAGCATACTACTATGCAGCTAAGAAAAGATTGTTCACCCACTTTGAATGTTATGAAGTTCTTAAGAACCATCCAAGTTACCGAGATGTTGAACTAAGTACTCCGTCTCCGTATGTAAGCTCATATGAAGAGACTCCCTCCATTACCGAATCATCTCCAATCATAAATTTGGGTGACGAGGAAGTGAATGAAGCACCACCTGCCTACGTTGCCGGTCCGTCGAGTCCGGTTAGACCAATGGGATGCAAGGCGAAAAAGGAAGCAAATGCGACAAAAGAAACAAGGTAAGACTCCTATTGAGCAACGCACTGAGGTTTTGCAAACCATAGCAAGTGATCAAGCATCGTGGCATTCTACGAGGAAGATGCATAATGAAAGTGAGCTCAATTATTACAAAGAGTATATACAACTTCAACAATGAAAGGAAGCAAGGGCGGCAAATGAGTACCAACTCAAGAAACAAGAGGAAGAAACAAAGATCATGATAAGGAATTTGGAGGCTATGACCCCGATCTCCAAAATGTACTTTACCAAGAGGAAACTAGATATCCTTAAGGAAGCAAAAGATAAGGAAGGTGAAGTTGCCGATGATTCATTTGCGGATTGTTATCAACCACGCGTACTCTTTGCAGAGTAATTTTAGCAATTGTATTAAGAATAAATGTTGTCATTTATGTTTCCATTATGTATTTAAATTTTCAAGAAATAAAATTGTAATTTCTTTATGAAATTACTTGCCAAAAAATACATCATATTTATTTTGTCAAAATCGCAATTCGGAGATGACACGTGTCACTTTCTCATTGGCCACTAAATAGTAACTACTCAAGCAGTCTGTGAACTGCTGCATTCTGTGAACTGCTGCATTCTGTTTTACTTTTGCTCAAACAATTTGGTGATTTCAAATTACTCAAACAATGGGTGCATTTTAAGAGATCGACTCTTATTGTCACAATGTTTTGTAAAATAAGTCTCTCTCAAAGGTTTCCATCTACTTCAACGTATTATTATCACAATTAGTTCCGGGTAGCTACATGGGGATTCTTTTTCGGACAATTATTCATGGACCATCCTGTTCCAGTTGCCTATCGATTGCCAAGTTGACTCATTTTGAGCAAATCCTTTGAAGTACGTATTTATGAGTAACTTCACGTTTTGTCCTAATGAGAAGAGATTTTTTTTCCCCTTAAATCATCATGGTGTTTGTTGCTATTATCACGTTAAGAACTTATATCTTATAGATTTGGCTCTCAATTTCTCATTATAGTGTGCCATTTGAAAAAACATCGGCCAAAGGGGAGAAATTATAGATATTATGACCAATACAAAGTGTAATTATTTTTCTGAAGAGTTCACCAATTACCGACATTAAGGAACTCCCTAAAAATAATCTACATTATTATATGATCAATCGAGTACTCAACGATCATAACTAAATGAAATAGGTGGAGAAAGATTACAAAAATTAGGGTCTCATCCTATTTAGCTATTAATCTCAAAAAAACTAAATTACTGTTATCCGGCGCTCCTCAATCGTGGTGACGTTCAAACTGCCTCTGGATCATGCCAGATTCCCAGATTCGGTAATAAAAGGACAGAATAAGAGGAGCCCACAGTCCCATGGTGTCAGAGTAGTCCATAAGAGCATCCGCAGCGGGGATTCCTATTCGTAGGAATTCCTCCCAAAAACGGTGGTCCCCGCCAGTAAATAGGAATTTTGGACCTCTTTTTCCTCTTGTAATTCCTATTTGAGGAATCGGGAGAGGAATTCCTCGAGGAATTTCTTGTCCCCGCTGCGGATGCTCTAAAAGCATAAGCCCACACTCCCACACCCTACGGCAAGCCGAGCCAGCCGCCACACAAATGCCCAAACTCGGCACCAACCGAAATTCATCGGCACAGGACCACCGACTAGACCTCTGACACAGGATCCCCAGCTAGAGATTCTTGTCTCCGTCTCCCGATGGCGGGCAACGCGGTTTCGCCGATGGCGAGAACAAAGAGCCACCACCCTGACCAGGTTTCCATCGGCACACACCCACCGACGCCTGAATATGTCCTCCTGAGCCACCTCCATGCTGGTGGCGACGGACCTGTCTCGTTGGCTCGAGCAGTGGCAAGCGGCAGCCCTCGATTCCAACTAGCACCTAGTTGACGGGTACTCGGCACAGGATTGCCGAGTTTCCCAAGAGTGTCCCGTCGTTGGCTCCCTCTATAACTCTCGGTCATTGCTTTAAGGCAGCCTTGTTTTGGCCGCCCCCGACCATTCCCCTGCCTTGACACCCCATCTTCGTAGCCATCGTCTGCCGCCTCCCAGATCTGCGAGAAAACCCAGGAAAAGCTACCACAGAGATCCTCTCCACCGCAACCACTGCTCAACCGGAACTCTCAACAACCTAGCGAAGCTATGGTTCTCAACAACCGGAGCTCTCAACTTCTCTATGTCTCAAGATCATTTTGGGTTTTTTCACCTTCAAGTTCCTTACAGCACAAGTCAAACACAAACCAACCAAGAATTTTTCTCTAAATTGTTGCTTGATGATGGATTGCCGTTTCTGCGACAGCTCTAGTATGATTTGGTAATAGTGGATCATCTGGCAAGGCACCGGGTAAGTTCTCAATCTTCCTAGCTGTTAAGTTGTGTTGAGAATCAATTAGGAGATATAATTTCCTAATTGTCATATCACATTATTTTCTAGGGCCTAATATTACTTTGTGATTACCAGCCCCTCCCGGCTGAAGAGAAGAAAGAACTGGAGGAGATGCAGGAGATACTTGGAAAGATAAAGACGGTGAAGCTCGAAGAGAAGATTGATCCAAGCATTCTGGTCGGGCTTGTTGTAGAGTTTCAGCAGAAGATGGTTGACATGTCCATCAAGACTAGGGCTCGCCAAATGGAGACGTACTTGCGCAATCCCAATCACTGGGGCGACCTACTTCTCTGAATTGGCTAGGATGTTGTTTCAGTTGTGGACAGCTCTACCAAGCTAGCCTTGATGGAATAAGGTTTATATGTTATTAGTTGGTTTTTTGCAAACCATTATTGGCTTTTCTTTTTCTGCAAATAAAAGCTTATTTGACTACGTCGACAATTTTTATTGTCGGTCAAATGTTCAATATATTTTGAGTTACCATCAGTGAATATTTACCCTTACAGAAGGTCCCATATCAAGATGAGCCAGGTTTCCTAACGCAGCCGGGAGTCTTTTCTTGTAGCCTTCAACAAATAATAAGCTCCGGGTTATCACTTCTAAGCTTAGAAAAAGTTAGGCGGCGCCTGGCATTGATTCACTAAACTTTTTTTCGAAAATGGTTTTGAAGATACAAAAATATGTAAGTAAGGTTATATTACGAAACTATTTTTTACGAACGAAAACAGTAAAACGCGTTTGATACATGTATAAAATCTACAAAATAAATAATTAAAATATGTGAGATCTTAAATCTCAAATAAAAAATGATTAAATAAGTGTATAATTCAACAAAAATTATTCCCTACTTTTCTAATTTTTTATTTTACGAAATATGTTTTCAAAAAACAGTAAAAATGTTGTTCTGACATTTTACAAAACGTCGTGTATTTTTTATTTTCAAAAAAACTATCAATTACGTTTTTACTCTTTTTGTATTTAAAAAATAAAAATTGTTTTACAAAACAATACCAAGCGTGATATTTTTTAGAGGAGGAGGAGGAGGAAAAGTTATATTTGAGAAATAAAAACGCATCAAATGCATTACGTACGTTTTCGACAACTTCAAGGACTATTCACCTCACAAATATAAATTGATTATAGAAAAGCTGAGATTCCTGGCAACCATATAGCTCGCTCACTTGCTACTGTTACCACTTGAGGACTGTGGCAATACTTTTGGAAGCTAACGTTTAGAGAACCTAAAGCTCAGGGAGTGGCAACATTTTCCTTGGCAAGGGGAGCAATCTCTTCACCTTCAAATCCAGGTTCTCCTCCAGCAACTTCCAGGCTCAACAGCAACGTCTCCCATTGCTTGGAAGGTTCCTGTATCAGATAGAAGTCGTTAATCATTATCTCAAATTGTAAGGAGTAAGGACCAATGTCAAATTCTCGGATACTGATTTATCTCGGTATCAGACTAACCTTCCATGAAAGATCTTGTGCCATGCAATTCTGGATCATTTCTTTCATGGCAGTAGTACCATAACTTGCAACAGCCCTCTTCACAGAAGTAGCTATTGCAACTACATCTGCCGGATCAACTGCATCGCACTAAAAGAAATCCACGCATAGGAAAATTAATACATACTTTAAAGATAAGTAGAACAAGTAGTGAATATATGTTGTCATGAATCATGATGTAAATTTAAGTTAATTAATAAGTATTTACTTACATCAACATTGAAACCTCCCATTTGAAATCCGGTAAAACCTTCCTTGACAGTGTCGACAAGCCCACCAGTTGAAGCTACTATGGGAACCTACAGTAATTGTAATCAACACCATCAGTGGCCGGAGATGATGATCAAACTTAAGGCAAAGACAATGAAAGAACCAAATGGATCTAACTCCTTACTGTTCCATATCTCATAGCATGCAACTGAATGAGACCACATGGTTCAAATCTACTTGGGATCAACATATAATCAGCACCGGCAATGATCATGTGGGCTAATGGAACATTGAATTTCAACACTCCTACAGCAGTTCCAGGATACTTGGTCTCTAGCTGTTTAATCTGCTTCTCCAGATCCTTTTTCCCAGTTCCCTTATATAAAGAACAAACCAAAACTATCAAAGTCAATCAACCGTATTAGAGTAGAGATATATAGTAAATTCTACCAATACCTACAAGGACTATTATTTGCAGATTCTCTCCGGCCAACTCTGGAATCGCTTCCACTAGAATATCTGAACCCTTCTGCTCCTCTAGCCTACCAATGAAGCCTATCAATGGGATGTTCCTGTCGACTGGTAGCCCAACTTCGGCTTGAAGAGCCTCCTTCAAAAGAGGCTTTGCATCCAATACCTGGACACACAAAGCCAAATTGCCAATCAATACATTTTTTTCCTACCAGTTTTGTTACTGGAGTTAATAATCCTTACGAGTGACTTACAGTGGTTTCATCATAGTTGACATGTAAGTGCTTGTCTGTTGCTGGATTCCACTCTTGAACATCCATGCCATTCACAATTCCAGTGATTCCGGTTTTGCGAATAATGCTATCTAATTCAACCCCTTTTTCTTCTCCAGATATTAGTTCTTGTGCATAACATGGGCTCACTGTAACTACCTTGTCCGATTCCAATATTCCAGCCTTCATCCAATTGATTTTTCTTCCCTTTACAGGCTTGTTATACCTGTGATCAAACATATCAAAATAGGGAATGCCATCTCATAATCTCTAGTACATTTCTAAGTCCTCACATAATATACCCGTCCATGAAGTCGAAAGAGCCCTTGAGTTGATCGGGCAAATCAAGGAGTTTGAAGTCCTCAATAGCAAATCTCCCCTGGTAAGCTATATTGTGGATGCAAAATGCAACCTGCCATCATTCACCATGCACTATATGAGCTTTTATGTAAATAATTCATGCACCTCTAGACAGTTCTCATCAGCAAGGACTCATTACCTTGGCACTTTTGTAAATCCCCATTGGTTTATAAAGGGTTTTTAAGAAGCAAGGAACTAGAGCAGTGTGCCAATCATTGCAAATGAACACAACATCCTCTCCTGCATTGAACAAGCATAGATCCTTAGTAGAATTATTTCTTGGAAAGGTTAAACTTGAGAAACAAAGAGATAGATTCACACCATAAGGTCCAGAAAAGTATTCGTTACTATTTAAATTGAGAACCCTCGGTGCCTCCAACGCAGCCTGAAGTTCAAAAAAGTGACAATTCAACTTCACTTGTGTTTATAAGAGAGTATCTATTCTACCTAAACAGGATATAGTAATTCAACTGGAAGACACATTCAAGTTGCAAAACAGAAAATCAAGGATAAACGCATGACATGCCTGGCACAACAAGCTGAAGCGCAGTTGGTTGTCATTGTAATCGACTCCTGCCTTAGGACCATAGATTTTGGATTCTGTTTTACCCCATACCTTCATAGTAGAGAAAGACAATTGCATCAGTCATAGATCACCGATACCATACTCAAAGCTGAAGACAACAATAAATGAGGAAAATAACTACCGTCTCAAGGAAGGATGGGTGATCTACAAATACACGATCAACTCCTCGTTTGTAGCAGTGGAAGAACCGAACAGCTTCAACTCTTCCATTCACTTCTATCTGAAAAAGATAAGGCTACTGATCACTTCAAGGCAAATTTCCACAACATACATTTTAGTCATTTGCTCACTTAAACAAGAAAAGCATACAATCAAATCTACAAAACTTACCTCAACTAGTACACTAGTGTCCCATGCATCTTTGTACTGATCATAGCGTGGAGACACCGTCATAACACGGTGTCCATTTGCCTAAACATTTATCAATCAGGCTCTAAAATCAGCCACACAAAAGACAAGAAGACTAATCTCATAGAGCAAATTCAAGAAAATGACATACCGCCATTGCCGGTGGAAGACCTCCAAGAACATCACCAAGACCACCAGTTTTGCTCCACGGTCCGACTTCAGCCCCAACAAAGACCAAGTTCATTCCTTGACCGCAGACAATCTTCCCCACAGATCCAACACCACTCTCAGCTTTCCTCATGACTTGCTTAGCAAATCCACTAGGAAGGTTTCGAATACGAAGCATATCCGAGTTTCTCAAAGATCTTAGCCCATTGTGAGTCATGGATCGGTTGCAGAGACCAATCTGCCCCAACTTTGTCCTGGTTTCTGATCCTGAAGCTCCATTGACAAGTGCACTGCTCGGTACAAAGTTTGAAACTGTCACAGTTGTCATCTCCAATAGTCCAATATCCTTGCTCTGAAACAAACATAGATAAAAATGAATACACAACACAGTGATCATGTAAAAATTGAACAAAAGTTGCATCTTTAAGGGTTTAATCCCACAGGGATAAGGGATTACTCGAAGAACAAAGACCCAGAAAAAAAAAAGATGATCAAACAAAATCGAAGACTCTGAGGATCATAAGGGAACTATGCACTTAAGTTCTTTCGTTTCTACTAAGCAAGAAACCGCAACTGATATGAGAAAATTACTGGATATAGTTAACGAGAACAGAGAAAAGATCGGAGCTGATGACACCAAATCACATACCCGTCAAAAAAACAACCCCAGAAAATAAAAAATGGCTGCAGCAGAGAAATGAGATTTGCTTACTTATTACTAGCTCACTCCGAATTTCACTGAACAGAGCTGGATCGAGAGCGAGTGTCAAGGATTTGGTGGGAAAATTGATCGACGACGAAGTGGGGGATTTGTACTAGCTCGCTCTCCCTAGAATGTCTAGGCAAGCCACGTGGCGGGAAGCACGTGGACGTTGCATTGAATTTCATAATCGTGCGACATGTGTATGGAAATGATTCTATTTTTCCCAAGAAATTCATAGCTCATGGATGACGGACCAACTGAACCTGTTAGTGGAAGATACGCATTAAGCCATGAGTATAGTAAATCTGAGCATTTGGGGTTACTCTTTGATCAAGCCATTAAACTTACCGTTGACAAGATAGGTTGAAATTCTAGTACTCTTTCCTGCTAAGCCTGTCAATCGGGAGAAGACTTGAAATCTCAAGACCGAAAGCGGGCTAAACTCATAGGATTATAAATTTGGCCATGAGTGGATCACCCCTATGCTTTTTGAATGAGTTGGTCTCGGATTACTCCAATATCATGAAAGTGACCGTATAACTCGTTTATTTTAATTATTTATTATTATTATAAAGTTAATATTATTTTTCTATTAGGATAAACATGTACCTTACATCTATAAATATATTTTATAATTTTTTTTAACGCATAAAAGTGTTGAATATCACACAATTTTGAGTCATCTTTTTGGATAAGGACACGATTATGAGTCATTCAAATGATTAATCAATAAAATTTTGATTTAGTTTAAAATTTGCTATTTATGCATTGCACTTTTTTTAAACGGGTCATCCCGAGACCAACCTGTCTATAAATGGGTTGAGTTTGAGTAGGGGGTCACTATTTGACCCATAGGTCCAAAAAGTCTGTGGATGGCCCAAGGCGCTAAAAGCCCAAGTCCGGCCAGACTTGAATTTAGGCCCGAAAACGCCCGGCCTGTTTCGTAGAGCCAAGCCCGTCTAGCCCATCATTTATATATATTATAGATTATTTTACCAATATAAACCTCTAAACTCTCTAATTTACCTTAATATCATTAATTCATATACTAATTATATATTATTTAGTGTATATAATTGGTGATATATTTGATAATTAAATACTATTATTTGTTAATTTTTTTTATTTAATGCAAAAAAAAGTCTGACCCAGCCTAAAAAACCCGATAAGGCCCGGGGGCCAAAGAAGCCTTGGGATTCAAATTTTTGAAAAAGCCCAGCCCGAATCGAATTTTGGAGACATTGTGCTAAACCCCGATTCGGCCCATTGCCGAGCCTTAGATCAAGTTTGTACTTTCGACACGATAAAAATTATGACCCGACACGATACGACCCATTGACAGACCTACCTTTATTCTACCCAAAATTTTAACTTCAGGTGGATTGAATTAAAAAAAAATGAATTGAACTCTTGGCTTTTTGGAGAACCATCTATGTTGGGCCAAATCTTTTTTTTCTAAACGAGCATTATGTGTTAGGAGCAAAGTTGTAAAGAACAAAGAATATGCAAAGGATGGGAAAGGCTAAAATTGAGTTTGTTTGATCATTCATGAGCGCCTCCAAATGGCTGGTTACACAGCATATATATAAATATATAATTATAAGGTAGCAAAACGACATTGTAACTTAGTAAAACGACAAACTAGTTACATCGCAACATAAGATTTGGGCTTGAATCAGACTAACTAAAGGTGTTTGGACTGGGCCCAACATTATGTATGTTTGTTTTATACACAAAAAATGAGAGGAGCGTCAACATTCATATATTCAAGCTACGCAATTTGTTTCTATACAACTATACAAGGCTCTGAGCAAGCACACACAAAAAGAAAAAAAGATGCTAAAAGCTACAAAGTGGTGATCTAGACCCTAAATAGGTATCTGAGATCCTCAACTGTCAGACGAGTTGCAGAACCACCGTCGCCGTTATCTTCACCAAAATCAGAAGCTACCATTTGTTTCTTCTTGTCCTGAAGAGCTAATATCCTGTCGTCCACTGTATCCTCGATAGTAAGTCGAGTTACACTAACAGGCCGGGTTTGCCCAATTCTATGTGCTCTATCAACAGCTTGATCTTCAGTAGTTGGATTCCGTCAAGGATCTAACATGATAACATGACTTGCAGAAACCATGTTCAAACCAAGATTTCCTGCCTTTAGTGACATTAGCATAACCGTGACATTAGGATCATTGTTGAAGTCTCTCGATGCCAGAGTCATTGTTCCATCAAGCCTTGTGTAGTGTACATGTGTGCAGTACTCGTTCAACGCATTCTCGACCAAATCCAACATCTTAGTCCACTGGGAGAAGATTATTGTTTTAATTGGCCCATCATTTGGTGAGTTTGAAACTACACTAGTATCATGTGACTGTAATAGCTCAATGACAGCTCTGACTTTAGACGAAGTGTACTCCACAGCTGGTGGTTCCCTAGAGAGTGGAGTTGACTTAGCCAGTTGAGGATCTTTCCCAACACTACTAAGAAGCAAAGGGTGATCACAAACCTGCCGGAGACGCCCGCCTTGAATTGCGCACGCGAACCATATTCTAATTGGTTATAGAAGGCACGTTCCTTGTGTTTCTTCCGATTTTCCGTAAAGGGGGATTAGTAGAAGCAAGTACAGGGTAATTTGGTGGTGATGGTATTTATCTGTTTGGACTTGGCTTCCAAACGCTGTTCCGTTTCCTTGCTGTTAGAAAGAATACAAAACGAACAAACGTCAGAGGCTTAGATGGGGTTTGCCTGCCTTCGACGCTCCGATGCTTAAGTCAGATAATGTATCGAGTATAACAACAATAGTAAGAGTCAAGTGTTCGGCGATGTCTATACCTGTAATTAATGAGTTGGTTATATTGGTGGTTGAGCATGTAGTTGGATGTTGTTCTTCGATGTGGAATTCTCTGTTGCTGGTCCGAACGTTCGAGATGCTTGTTCGGGTGCGTGGCTGCTCAGATGAAGATGGTTCCTTGTGTGAAGTCGGAGCTCTGGTTGTCGTCTTGTCATTAGTCAAATGATGGGTCAAATTTCCCTCCTTATTTGGAGGAGAGTAAATTGTCTCATGCCTATCTATCTACTGTGAGGCAAGTTGATGCAGCAAATATTGAAATACAAGAGAGCTTATACATATAGGCTTGTGGGTGGCTGCAAACTTTGACAAAATGGAAGAGAAGGCATTAATGTGGCATGGAAACATTGAGCTTGAAATGAGGAAGACAAGTTGAATATCAGGCAAATGATGGACGTGCATGCATGAAATGCATGAATACATTTGCCTATATAAAAGCATGTTGCTATGGAGCAAAATGAGAGAGAAGAACCGGAGGGAGTTCACCACCTTGTGAGTTATCAAGAGTGAGATAGAAAGCAAGCCGGTAGTTATCTTGTATAAGTGTTATACAAGATTGAGATAGAGATAAAAACTCCAAGTAAAGAGTTTGTGTGTGTAGCAAAACAAAGTGTGTGTGAGAGTAGTGTTTCTCTCGGTGTAACCTTTATTCGTATAGTAGAGGTTTTTTTGTTGTTGCTGCCCCGTGGACGTAGGCATTTTGCCGAACCACGTTAATTGCCGGTGTTCTCTATCATTTCATTTCCGCTTGTGGTTGTGAGTTTATTTCCGATTCCATTCTACAGTTTATTCTTCCGCATTCCCTAACATCAAAGGGGTGTTGACCCATTTAGTGGTTAAATGTTCGTTAGTTAGGTGATGTAATGACCTATACTAACACCTTACATGAGAAGTCCACTCTACTCAGGTTAACTGTTTTTGGAGGTAAATTAAGTATAGGTCGCCCATCAATCATTGTTCTTTTTGTTCGTCGGAGCATAATAGCTTTCAGAACAGCTTGGAGCTTCTTGTAACCGAGGACTGGATCTCGGAATATTGGAGCCTTGATGGTATATTAAAATGACTGGTACGACACACCATACGGATTATATTTCAGAAATCTGAAGCAACTGTATAAATCATCGATTGTGTTTTGTATTGGTGTACCAGAAAGACACCGTCTTGTTTTGGCTCGAAGACTGCAGCAGGCTCTAGCAACTTGAGTTGTGTGATTCTTGATCGTTTGCGCTTCATCTAATATCACCCTATACCAATCGACCTTCGAAAGTGGCCCAGAACCCTTCTCAAATCCATTTCTACTTTTCTTTTCCTTGTTGTTGTCAGCATTAGAAGACATTTTTCTTTCCTTGTTGATATGGAAAAAATTATTATCATCCGCCTCATCCTCATCAGGTTGTTTCGGGCATTCATTGGTTACAATAGCATATGTGGTGACAACCACATCATAGCTTGAAAGCTCCTCATGATTCTTTGTTCTGTTGCCTCCATGATAAACAAGTACAGACAATTTCGCTTCTTGTGCGACCTTCTCATCCAGCTCCCTAGCCCACTGTCGAACAACAATTGCTGGACAAACAACCAATATCGTCCTAGCTTCTTCAGTATCTGATTTTGATTGCAAAGACCTCCTCTGCATTTGTATAAGTGCAATCATTGAGATTGTCTTACCAAGGCCCTGATCATCAGCTAAGATTCCACCAGGACAATTCCATTCGCTTCTGGTTTCCTTCTGAAGCATCCATGCCAAAGCGATTCTCTGATGTCGTTGAAGAGAGGCCGACAAAAGGCCTTCAGGTAAATTAGCTTCCAATTTTGGTTGATTGAGATCCTCTAATGCCGCTTGATATATCAGCCTCTCGTCACCTATCCCAGGCTCACTTGAGCTGGAAAACTGACAAGTAGTACAAGATGAATTTGTATACATATGTTCATCAGTTCCCCTGACTAAAGGGTCTCTCACAAATCCGCCAAGTACTGCAGGGTTTAGAACGTGCATGGGTACCCTAGCGAATCGACGCTCACTCGCATTTCCTTTCTGTGAGTACATAAAACCATGCGTTTGGAGAACCTGTCGACTTGGGGATTTCAGCTGTCTCATCTGTTCTTCTAACACCTGCTGCCTGTGGTGATTAAAATTAGGAGAGCTTCCATAAAAATCCGAGTGGCTTATGCTACCAAAAGGATTGGTACTTGTGCTACTGGTTCTGCTGCTTTGGCCAAAGACAGATTGGGACTCGAAAGATCTCATCTTGAATAATCTTGATCTATCAATGTATGTGACAGGAGAGATAAAATGATTTCGGTAGACAGGGTCCTTATATAGCCACTATATATAGGTAAGTCGAACTAATAGGACACATTCCTAAATCCTCTTGGAGTTCGGCACAGAAGCCTCTCCGTTTAGGAAAGCACGCAGTTAACCTTTCTAGACTAGGAATAAGAGATTGTACGTCCTTACGTATCCAAACTGGTTTAGGATTGGCCCTATCTACACTCTATATACGTACAATGTGATATTCTCTGCTATTTTGAGTAGTTCAATTCTGAGGAGGAGATCTTTGCTCATTCGATCTTTGTCAAAGTTGTTGGGTAGTTATGTCTCTGCCTCCCGCTCTCATTCGATCTAATATAGCATGCAACTAATATAGTATGTTTGAGCCTGAAATAAAATATTTTATATTGGGCTTAAACGGCTAAAACTTGGCGAGCGGCCCGAGTAGACTGAAACCTGGCGAGCGGCCCGAGTCTATGTTGAATTGAGACTATAAGTTAGAATCCATACGGCTTAGGATTATCAAACATTTCCCACATCGGTTAGGTTTCCTTTATAAAAGGAATTATGATAGCATTTAAACTATATAAAGATAAGATCGTGTGTTGGTAAGCATTTCGAGTTATATTGAGAATCAAAGAGTTGACGACGTACAAGTGAATTGAAAGACGACTATTGTGCATTATATAAGGAGAACGATAGCGATACCCTGAGCAATTACAAAATTTTGCTATATGTAAATACATCTCGTCGAGAGAAAACCTATAATCAGATGATCGAAGTGCTTATCACCTATCGAGTGAGAGTATCATATCAAAGGAAGCAACGCAACTGGAAGATTGAAGGGCTTGTCACATATCGAGTGAGAGTTTAGAATTCCAAGGAAGCAAAACCCCAATGTTCTCAACACATCGTCAAGGAAGTTGCTCTGCTTTGCACTGATAGAGAAAGTGTGGAGTATCGATTTCTGTGGCTCTGCTAGAGACACGAAAAAATCCAAAGTCCTAGGATACTAAGCGAGAATGATCCATTCAAGCGAGGTTGGTGCTCTCCCCGCCTTAATCGCTTAATCAAGAAGTCAGGCAATGCAGCTATAAATTCACATTCCGTCGTGACACGGTGGCACGCCAGCATATGAAGCACATCAGGATAAGCTGACATCTACGGTTATACTATCCGAAATCTATAAAAGAGACAGTTTGCAAGAGGCTCTCTACGCGCTCCTCTCTAGAGAGATTTTGGAGTCAAACATTTTGGCACGCCCAGTGGGACTATCTTTGTGTGTCTCTAAGCGACAATAGGGGATCCTTACAAAAGGAAATACCCCTCAATGTCGTAAACATCCACAACCAGTATACAGTACACACCTCCACTAGATGTCATTCATTGAGCAATCAAGTGGTTGAAATTCTCTTCGCTAAAGAATACTACTCAGCAATGTCATTCAAATCTTTCAGCGAGACATAGATCTTGGAGCTCACTTTCTAGGAATACCTAGCCTACGCGGCTAGGCGTGATGAACATCAAACAAACTACTATATGGCTCTTGGTCAACGAATTGAACAACAAGAAGATCTCCTCACTACTCAGAGCGAGAAAGTAGACTCGGCGCTGGCAGAAATCCAAGCTTTAAGGGTAGAACTCCATAGGGATCAAGAGGAGCGAGAAGCAATCAGAGCCCAAGTAGCAAGCCTTGCGGAAGGTTATGATAAATTGCAGACTGACATCGTGTAAACCTTGGAGACAAGCTCAGTTGAATACCGCCGACAAGCGGCGACACTGTCTTAAAGGACAGACAGAGACATAACGTCTCTAACAAGATCCATTTCTGACCTTACCAGGAGGACCAGACAAGCAGAGTCTTTCCCGCCAGCATGGGAGCAAAGATTGAATAGGTTTATGAATGACTGTGACATACACCTTGCCAAGATGTATGAATCATATGAAACTCCATTCCCTCCCATGCAGAAAGACGATCCAGAAGCTTGGCAATGGCCAAAATATTACCGACATCAAACCTTCCAGACTTTCTCTGACGATGATAATTCTAATGCGGCAACTCATTCAGCGTACTTTACACTGCAACTGGGGCAGTTTGTTGATAATGAGGGACTTAAACTGAGAGTCTTTAGATCATCCTTGTCAGGATCAACCCTCGTTTGGTATACGGGATTGAAAAATGGCTCGATCACAGAGTGGAAGGATATGGAGTCCTTGTTCATCGATCACTTCGGAATGGCAAGACCAGAAACCAGTGTTGGAAAGCTGGCTTCCTTGAGTTAATCGGCTACAGAAAGCCCAGTTACTTTCCTGCACCGTTTCTGGTCAGAGTATAATCTATGCAAGACTCCTTTGGGCAAAGAAGAGGTCGTTGAGATGGCCAAGAATGGCTTGGAGGATACATACCATCAAATATTCCTGAATAGAAAATACTTCTCCTTGAACGAGCTTATTACGGCTGTAACTAGAGCTTGCAGTACCATGCAAGAATGAGACAATAGAAGAAATGCGTCCAAGGGAACGTATACTGCTAGGTCTTACGACAAACCAAAGCCAAGAACCGTGACTTATATAGACAAAGTGGAGAATAACTAGGATTCAGATTCTGAAGGAGAACATGTAGAGGTAGTTTATTTGTCAACACAAACAAGGTCTTGAAACCCTGTAAACTTCAGAAGAGTAAAGGTCCAATTAAGCTTTCAACATTGGGTTTTACTAAACCAGAGTTCGAGGCATATACATATGATGATAATATGGCTCATGAGATCTTGGATGAGCTCTACAATATGCGAGTCGTCAAAGAAGACTTCGGACCTCTCCCCACCGCCGAGCAGTTGAAAGGAAAAATGTATTGTAAGCTCCACGGAGCATGGAATCATATCACGAAGGACTGCATCAAGTTAAAGGATCAGATCCAGAAGTGGATCAATGAAGGGTTCAAGTCCAGAATATCATGTACCCTTCCCAAAGGAGTTAAATCAAAGGGAAGGGTACAAGTCCAGAATATCATCAGTCGCATAGCCCAAGGGAGTTAAATCAAAGGGATTCTCAAGCATTCAAATGAATGTGATCGACAAAGAAGGTCAGTGAAGCAAAGCAGTCCAAATCAGGAATAGTTGATACGCTCGCTAAGCCATATGTTCCACCAGCCTCAAGAAACATTACTAAAGAGAACGTATGGTTTGTGAAAGAGAGAGGAAATACTATTGAAGTAACCCCAAGAAGGAGACGTAATCTTCAGCGACGACTTGGAGAAGCTAAGAGGGAGTTGGAAGTTTATGAGATGGGCATCCTCAAGGAAGAAGAACTGATCTATTCCCCAGAAAAGCTGCAAAGACGATTGAATGCACTTGTAGTAAACCCTTTGGTGGTCTTTGAGTAGAACTCTCGCGAGCCTAAAGTGCGAGCCGAACGACCAAATGTCTTTTATCGTAACCTAGAATTATAGGCCAGAGACAAGACACCAGAACCTAAACCTGAGGTTCATCATGACATACGGGAACGTAGATCAGCGAAACAACGCCTTAGGTTCAACGACGTGGCAATGCAAATGGTGGGGCTAAATAGTCCACAGCGGAAGAGAGAACAAGACGGCGGCATATCACTATTAGCGAGACCAAAGGCCTACAATGGAGACCAAAACCTTTGATCTAAGAAGAAAAGAAGAAAGCCAATTTGGACAAAGCTTTTCCCCCACTTTGATCTAAGACCAACAACCGTAGAACCTACATCTGGGGTTCAGATACAACAGGTCGTTTCCTTAGAAGTCACAGCAGACATAGATGTAGAAGATCGGAAGCCCAAGGATGACATCAATAAGGACGACGAAGAGCTACTGGACTACAGTGAAGATGAGGTAGATGACATACAAGAGTTCGTGGACGAGGAAGATATTGACATAAATATGGTATTTGTCTTATCCTCTAAATACGCAATACATTCGCAAAAGACAACAGTGGTTGAACCAGTCCCAAGGAAAGATGTCAATAACCTAGCAATGCCAGACGATGAACCAACACCTTCGAAACAGTATACGCTCCCCAAACAGTCGGAGGTTGATTTATCATTAACCAAGGGATACATGATGTTCGTGAAGCCCAGTCTGAACATGGCCATGCATATGCGACCATTATACGTGACAGGGACGATCCAGGGGATTCAAATTAACGAGTTATTAGTGGATTCTGGGGTAGCAGTGAACATAATCACCGTCAAAGCAATGGCATTACTAGGCATCCCCAACTCTGCCATCCAAGAGACAACCCTCAATGTTAAGAGCTTTCAGGGTAGTATATCTAAGACTTTGGGGATCATCTTTCTATAGGTGCACATAGGACCAGCCACCGGAATATAAACATTCTTTGTAGCAGAGTGCACAACTCTATATAGTGCAATTCTTGGACATGACTGGATTCATAGGAGCTATTGTGTGCCTTCATCCCTCCACCAGCAGATGGTGCTATGGAACATAGAGTCTGGCAAGGCAAAAATTGTTGACGCAGACCCCCCCCGGTCCATACTCCGTGTCCGCCAATTCTTTAGAGGCTAGTTATTACAACAGTGACCTCAGGCCACTAGAGGCATGTGGCGTCGATAACAAAGGCCGCCCAATTGGTGTAACGGCCTCTGAACTAGCTCAATGGGGTATTATTCAAGCAGACCACGATAGTAGCAGACCCTATACCATTGAGCTATCATCCAACCCGTCTCAATGATATAGCCTCTATCGAGTATAGAGGCCCAGGCTTGTTACTCTCTATACGAGTACTTCAACAATTTTTTAATGGAGAGTCAAGCGTACGAGAAGGTTCTAATGATTGCGGCATTGGAATATGTGGATGAGGATGTACTGAATGAATCAGGTGAGGAGGAGGAGATCAGATTAACACCAGCGGCCTTAGATGATATGCCTCCTAAAGTTAAGGATCCCATTGAAAAGGTTCATCTTGAGAGTTCAGAAGAGCCAATATCTGTGGCTATTAGTATCTTCTTAGAGCCTGACGAACGACTGAGGCTTATTGACTTGTTACAGGAATACGCTGATTGTTTTGCAGAAAGATATGACGACATGTCAAGACTATCACCAGAATTGGTTTGTCACAGCTTGCCTATTATGGAAGGAAAGAAGCCGGTAAAACAAGATATGCGTCGAATGAATACAGAAACAACAATCTTAGTAAAGGAAAAAGTTGAAAAAATGCTCAAGTCAGGGATAATATGAGTGACCAAATACAATGAGTGGTTATCAAACATAGTCCCAGCCAGGAAGAAGAATGGCAAGATGCGAGTCTGTGTTGACTACATAGACTTAAATAATGCAACCCCAAAGGATGCATACTCAATGCCAGTAGCAGATTTGTTGGTAGACTCAGTGGCTCATCACGAAATGTTATCATTTATGGATGGGATAGCTGGCTATCATCAAATACCAGTGGCAGAAGCAGATAGACACAAGACAGCATTTCGGTGCCCAGGTTTTGCAAGAGTATTTGAGTACGTGGATATGCCGTTTGAACTCAAGAACACGGGGGCAACCTACCAGTGTGAGATGAACTTGATCTTCCACGACCTTATTGGCAAATCCATGAAGGTGTACATTGATGATGTGGTAGTTAAAACGAAATGCAGAATAGATCACATTGAAGACTTGAGGAAAGTATTTATCTGGATGAGGCAGCATTAGTTGAAGATGAATCCAGCTAAGTGTGTATTTAGAGTACAAGCAGGAGATTTCTTGGGATTTTTGGTTCAACAACGTCGGATTGAAATACCAGATGACAAGAAAGAAGCAGTTCTCAATACAATCTCGCCAAAGAATAAGAAAGAACTACATCGATTATTGAGTAAGATCAATTTCTTGAGGCGGTTTATTGCTAATGTTGCTGGAAAAACACAACCGTTCTCAACTTTACTTAAGCTTCAGAATCAGAAAGATTTTGTGTGGGAGCCTATTCATCAAGAGGCTTTTGAAACTATCAAAGCATACTTAGCGAACCCACCAGTCTTGGTACCGCCAAGGCCAGGGGTTCCTCTCAAGCTGTATATATCAGCTACCGATCATTCTGTTGGGATTTTATTAGCTCAAGACGATATAGCAGGAGTTGAACGTGCTATCTTCTACCTCAGTCGTACCTTGAATGATTGTGAGACAAGATACTCGCCAATGGAAAAACTGTGTTTAGCCTTGTATTTTTCAGGATGCAAGCTGAGGCATTACATGTTATCCTTCACCACGTGTGTAATAACACAAACCGATTTTGTGAAATATATACTTTCGAGACCCATACTGAGGGGTAGGATTGGGAAGTGGATTCTTGCACTGTTAGAGTTCTCTTTGCGGTATGTATCCCAGAAAACAATAAAAGGCCAAGCAGTGGCTGATTTTTCGGCTCATCATCCAATGGAGGATGCTCGCGAGGAGCCGGAGTTAGATTTAACTCGTATTGATCTAGCACCTTGGCATTTATACTTTGATGGGTCAAGTACGAGCACTATGACTGGGCAGGAGTGGCTTTGGTCTCTCCATGTGGCCAAACTTTCTCTTATTCTTTCAGGTTGAATTTCCAGTGTTCAAATAACCAAGCGGAATACGAGGCAGTTATCGTAGGCTTGAAAATTTTGCTAGATATGGAAATTACAGATGTTCAAGTGTACGAGGATTCCCTGTTAGTAATTAGATAACTTGAGACCAAATATAAGGCTGGACCAGTTTTAAAGCAGTACGCCAAATGAGCATGTGAGTTACTCAAGTTGTTTACTGAAGTAAAATTGAGACATATCCCTCGTGAGGAGAACTATGCAGCAAACGAGTTAGCATAACTAGCAAGGAGGGTGAGCTTGCAAGATGGAGTACGCGAATGTATATTGAAAGTTGAACGAAGGACTTTACCGTCTTTCATCGCTCGCCAAGAAGAAAATAATGAATGGTATGTTGCCACACTCAATCATATTGATGTGGACTAGAGGCAGCCCATTATCTCATATCTCCATAATCCTAATGATCTGACAGATAAGCGGATCCGTTTTCTAGCTCTTAATTATATACTCAAGGAAGATGAGTTATATAGAAGAGGAGAATAAGGCATGCTCTTGAGATGTGTATACGGACGTGACGCTTAGTGATTGATGAGGGAAGTTCATCTGGGAGCAGTAGGTGCACATCAGGTTGGTCCAAAGATGAGATGGTTGATACGATGACATTGTTACTATTGGCCAGGTATGCTCAAAGATTGTATTACGTTCGCTAAAGGCTGTAAAGAATTTCAAAAACATGGCCCAATTAGCCACATGCCTAGAATACCATTACAGCCTATAATCAAGCATTGGCCGACTCGAGGATGGGTTTTGGACTTAATTGGGATGATTCATCCTCATTCATCAGACGAGCACAAGTTATCATAGTGGTTACTGATTTCTTTACCAAATGGGCCGAAGGTAGACCTCTCAGAGCATCATCAACAAAGGTCATTCGCTAGTTCTTATTTGAAGATATCATTTGCAGGTTTGGTAATCCTGAGAGTTTCGTTTCAGATAGAGGGGCAGCATTCATGTCTGGAGACGTCGATGAGCTCATGAAGAATTTTGGGATACATTTTCTCCATTGTTCTCCATACTATGCCCAATCCAAAGATCAAGCTGAAGCAAGCAAGAAGATCATCATACACATCCTCAAATGAATGCTTGATATCAATGCCAAATTGTGGCATGAAGATTTATTGAACACATTATGGGCCTATCGAACAAGAAAACGGACCCTAACATGCACAACTCCTTATGCTTCAATGTTTGGCCATGATGTAGTCCTCCTGCATTTGAAAATTAACATACAATCTTTAAGGGTAATGGAGCAAAACAACATAATCGGTGAGGATTATGTACAAGCCATGTGGCAGAAATATGAAGACTTGGATGAGAAGAGATTAAAAGCTTATGACAGTCTATGTGCTGAGAAACGAAAAGTGGCTCGTGCTTATGACAAATGTACTAGGGGCATGAGTTTTGCAGAAGGAGAATTAGTGTGGCTAGTGATATTACCTGTTGACGAGAAGATTGAAGGACGAGGAAAGTGGTCAGAAAAGTGGGAAGGGCCATACATCATTGATCGAGTTTTAGGCAAAGGAGCTATTTGTTTACTGGATCAAGATGAAACAATTCATGCTAATCCCATCAACGGATGCTTCCTAAAGAAATATGTATAACCATCTTGGGAATATGAAAACCCGCCAACAACAACTTAATTCAGTTCATTTACGCTCCTTGGCGACTCTCGCCTGATTGAACTGGAGGGGCAACACATTGGGATTTAGCTGTAGTTAGCCAATACCTGTGGTTAAATTTTAACTTCTGATTTTAAAGTCGTCTTCGTTCAGCCAATACTTGTGGCGAAACTCTTATTGTGGCTAAATAGGCCAAATTTTTATCCATTTGTATTATATCCATTCTGAATAAAGAGTTCATGCTCACCAACCGCTGTGGCCAAATTATGTACAAACAATGTTTGAATTTATCAATACGAAAGATGTTTGCATAAAATCTTTGCTTTCAATATAAACATATTACATTGAAACACAAGATCATAAAGGTTTTACGACCTTAAGCTCTGATACCATGTGAAGGCAGGCTATGATTAAAACAAAAATATAGTTTGTCTTTCCAAATCCTCGAACAGTTGATTACCAGTCCCTGAACACACGCATCAAATATGCATACATTGGGAAGGACCTCAAGAGACAAAAGAAAGAGGATTTGAAGCGCCAAGAAAGCTAGTTCAGCAGCCCAAAAGACCACTGGAAGCAAGTTGGCGTATGTTGCCTTACCCCGGGTTGAACTCTCTGTCGTTCCTTTCTAGGACGTCTGCATTCATGGGATCTGCAGCCTCCATGCACATAAAAACTGAATGGTTGCTGGCAAGGAAGACGAGACTAGGTTTTCCCCGGCGCTTTGGTTTTGTCACCCTGTAGAAACTTAGGATGACTTTGCCAAGGAAACACCTGGACATAGATATCACTATCTAGTCCAGGTTTGGAAATGAATATCACTATCTAAAGTTTGTAATATGGAAGGTTTTTTTTATCAAGAGGATATTCCTGATAAGAAAGCCAGAGCAAACATAGAGAAAAGAATTTCATCTCGTGAAGAGGCTTGGAAGGTATGACCAGCAGCAGAGAATGAAGATGCCCTTTATAGGAAGAAAACTACTGAACTGTAGCGGTAAAGCTTCTCGAGATTAAATGTACCCATTAATAAAGAACACGCATCTGCCGGGGATTGCGCCACAGAGTGATTTATCTACCCCGAGATGAAGGCGTGATAAGCAAAAGATTTTTTGGGCAGGTAAAAGATTTTATTGATGGGACAATGCATTATGGATTCCAAGCTTGAAAGTAAAGACCATTAAAGTCAAATAACAATGGTAGACGAGCAGTTAGTTTTTACATCAGACCCAATTTTGTTAAGATGATTCATGGCATGCCTATGTCTGAGGCCCAACATGATTATTCAAACCCTAGATGAAGCGTAAAAAAAATACTCAAAATAACATTATGATCCAATACAAATACTAAAACTACTAGAAGTATTCTGAAGGCATCATGGTACAGAAAAACGAGAGGGATTAGTCTCTAAGGCTTAGTAATTATAGCGAGAATGCTTTGTCCCTTAGTGACATTTTCAAAAGCTCAAAGTCTTGCCAGGCTTGCTTATACAAGGGCAAAGTGTTCATGACTTCTTCCTTAGCGTCATGCAGCAGCTAAGCTTGGTTTTCTCCTTCGTCCAGGAGTTGGCAAACAGATGCCTGATTGGAACGAGCGTTTGAACACAAGCGGTCCACTTCAGCTTGGTGACAAGACGGTTTAACATCTCTCAAAGATACCCTATTCACAACCTGGATATATCAATGTAGCAAGATAAATAGGGGTTATCGAACACGAGGAATTGGTAAAACTAAATCCTAACAAACTACTATGCTGACAGACTCGACTACAGAACACTAATGATATGCGAACCTAAGCTAGACAGACTCAAATGCTACGAAATTTTGACACAGTAAACTAGATACAGTGGTGGACTACTACACAAAATTTGAGGGTATTCGGAGTTGATTTGGTTACCGAAATAAATTGGCTAAGCTACAGCTAATGCAGAAAGTAAATGCTGAAAGTAAATATACTAATGAATGCAAATGGATTTAAACTATATGATTAAAGAGTTAAGAGGAATGCAATCCACCACCATCATTCCATCTATCTAACACATACTTAATCTAATGCACATATCCAATGAATGAAAGTTCCCAGGAAGAATTGATCGTTACAACCACATCCTATTACCTAATCCTTATGCCTATGCAAGTTTGTCATGGACCTCCCCTACATCTATCCCTCTATGAACCTATAGTCATGGACCCCAAGGTTTACAAAGAAGAAAGCATTAAGTTCTAGAAAAGGTTTGAGAAGCTACAAGGGTTCACAAGTACACTATGGGCGTGTCTTGCTAGACCTATGGATTTCAATCTCCCGACGGTAAAATCGGCGTATCACTATAGAGAATCCGGTGGAAGAAATTATCTTCAGTCGCCCGTATCTCATGAAACTAGAACCCTAGCATGCATACTAAGTTGGCCACCAAAGCAAACATACAAGAATTCATACGGTGAATCATTCAGAGAAAGAAACCTCATTCATAAAATATGCAAAACTAGATTAAAATGTATGTATTAAAAAGACTTCATGTACGGGGCTTCAAGCAGCCCCTTAACAAAGGAAAATTAGCTACTCATAATCTTAAATAATAACATCAAAGAATTCATGAAAGAATAATTTAAATGATGGAGAAAAAAGAACTCTTGGCGACGACGAAATCGTGCTCGCCTGAATCCTCTGTTTTTGTCTCTTCTCAATCTCCTTGCAAGTCAGCCGTACGTCCTTTTTCAGCCCCCCACTTGCTATATATATATGTTTAAGCTAGGTTAATTGACTAGCAAGTTGATCACGTGCATGATTCCAATCAAACTCCAATTAGGACTCTTTATTTATTTATTCATTCATATTTGATTTCCAAGTCCACTTCCACTTCAACTTCTTCTCTCACCAACTTTGCTCGCCAAGACCCAAAACCAACGTACGTACTCTCCTTTTACTAGCAATCTCATATATACAAATATATATAAAATTAGCTCTCCTCCTGCATCACATCTCGCCAAGCATATATCACCTCATTCTTAAAATTCCCTCACCAAAGACATGCATATATAAATATATATATATATATGTCTCATTTCGCTCTTAAACTCCCTCGCCAGGCAATTCCTCGCCAAGTAGCTTCAAAATATATTATTTAATCTCCTTTTCTTCATTAATCTCCAAAGTACCTAAAAACAAATAAAATTAATTAATTCACTCGATTAATAACAATAAACTAAATATAGGGAACAAATTAAATACCAAATAGACGCATAAATATGCGACTATCACTTGGAGGGCGACCAACTCAGCCTCCTTGGCTTCAAGATCTTTTTGTTGAGATAATGTGTTCTTCAAAAGTGTTTGGACTTGATTATTATCCTCCTGCGTCTGGCGAGCCAACATCTCCATTTCTTCGTTCTTGCGGTCTGCTTCGAACTTCAGACGTTGATGAGCCTCATATTGATTTTGGATTTGGTGAAGTCCTTCCTCAGACATGGTCTAGAAAAGCTCAACAGGGGCAGTGGCCTTTAATTTTTTAACCTGTTTTTGAGTCTGATTGATACTCTGAGGGAAATCTAGGCTGGTGGAGAAAAGCTTCTGAAGAGCAACTGAGATAGGAATAATGACGGCCGGAGGGGATCTCAGAGCACTTAGCCTAGTTGAAAGCTCTTGCAAGACCAAAATTTGATCTTGGAAAGTCGTTGCTTGAGTGGAAGGCCCTGATGATGAAGGCGGAGCAGTAGTTTCTCCATGGGAGATATTTTGTTCTTCATCAATAACATTTGGCGAGCTTGAGAGTTGTTCCACCGCGGCCATTGACTTGGGCTCAGGAGATTGAGGGAGGATGGATGTCTGTATCTGGTCTGGAGAGATAGCTTTTTCTTCTGAATTAGCATGTTGTTCAGAAAGAATTGTGTCGCTATTAAGAGAAATGGATGTAAATCAGAAGGAAACGCGAGGTGTCAGGATTTAATCAGAAAGGAACAATATATAGAAAGGGTAAGTAAATTGAAGTATTACCTGAGGAAGGGGCAAGTCATTGGATGCAACCAATTGCTGTGGTTCCTTAAACAGTTTGACCTGGAGCTCTGGAAAAGGCGAAGCTTGAACCTTTGGTTCTAGAGTAACCTCAACCAACTGTTGTGGTTCCTCAACCATTTGGGCTTGGAGCTCTGGCGAGGGAGAAGCTTGAGGTTTTGGTTTTGGGATGACTTCGTCATTTCGGGGACCGTTATCCTCGCCAGAGGGACAAGAAAGATAGCAGGAATGGAGCTCAATTTGTAAATGACGGAAGAGAGTTAGATGATCAACGACTTCTTTCCTTTCTGCTTCTTCAAGCTCTCGGAGGATTATCCCAACTAGGAATCTGGTGATAAAGTCTTTACAACATTCTTTCCCACTGCTGATAATTTTCGGCCCCGTCTCATTGTCCTCACCTTCATACATTATGCTAGTGTGACGACCCGGACCAGAATCAGCAGTATGATCAGCTGTATACGTGAGTTACTGCGTAATCGCAGATTTCCGACAGTTGTTTGAATCGCCTGAATTGTTAACGACTTAATTATTGGCCGAGAATTGGAGCTGAGTCTCTTCTCGAGAGTCGTTGTACGTGTGATTTCGAATTCGTGGGCGGATCCGGATGGTTATTTGGACGACCGAGGAATTAATTATGAATATTTGAAGTTCGGATTTAAATGGTGGTGCTCTTAACGACTAAAGTACCGGACGAGAATTTGGTTTCGACTTCTTCACGGAAGTTGTAGAGAATTTAATTTCGAGCTCGTAGGAACTTCTGGATCATTTTTCTGAGTTACGAAGATTAAGTTGTGAATATTTCTGATTGTTGATTATCTAGTCGATTAAATATGTGCTGGTTTGAACCGTTGACTTTTTATCGCTTTGGTCGATGTGTTTGACTTCGGGTGATAATTGAAGAATATGTCGAGACGAGTTTGTTGCCGGGAGAATTATCGAAATCGAAATTACGACGAGAAAGTTACGGATATTCGAAGTTTGTCGAAGAGATAATTACGAAGTTTCCAAAAATGGAAGGCCTATAAATAGAAACCTGCTGTTTTGAGCAAGTCAAAACTTACCATTTTGGGAGTTGACCGAGTTGACCGAGTCAACTCGGTGGAGGAGTGGCTTCTCGACGGTGATCGACGGCTTGCCGGCGACGGTGCTCGTCCGGCCACCTCCGGCCTTGGGGAAGGACCCCATCGAAGCGTCTCGGCGTCCCCATCACGTCTCCGGCCACCATGCACAGTGAGGTTCACCGGAGTCAGAGGAAATTCCGGCAAAAACATGGAGAAAACTTGGTGAATTCGGGTTCATTGATTTCGGCCAAATTGAGCTACAATTTGTAGTGGGCTTTGAAGCTCTCCTCTCCATGATTCTAACCATATAAGTATGGAGTTCTAATTCGATTTGTGGATGATGAATTTTGGATTTGAAATTTTGGGAACAATTCGGTTTTACATAAAATTGGACTAGTTAGAGATTGAATTGGCCTTTGTTGCAGTTATGAAAGTTGCTCAGTGGATGATTTTGAGTGGAATAGGGGTTGCTCCGCCGAGAAATTTTCAGATTGGTGGTGGCGCCGCCGTGGGCGGCGGTCAACGCGGCGGTCAACGGTCAAAGTTTGACTTTTTGGGGTTTTCGACAAGTTGCATGTCATTTCACTCGAAATCGCGCCCCGATCGCAGTGGGGAGGTTCGTTTTTCGAATTGAGCATCCGAACTTACAACGAGGTATTGAGGTGTGATTTCCGGATTTCCGACAGTTTGTCGTAATCGGATTACGTGTTTCCGAGAACGGTGGTTTCTCGTGATTTGATTTAAATTGTCGAGTTATGATTTTGAGAAATGGTTATTGTGATTATTCAGGGGTTCGTGATCGTTCTTTTGGCGAGGGACTTTCCGCCGGATCACGGGTTAACGCGTATCGCGTTACGCTAGTCTGTGAGTGGACAATTTCTTTTCACGGATTGTTTGCGAGTCTTTATATACGTTTTATGAACTTGAGCATGCGTATGAGATTTCGGATCACATGAGCATGTGTTTTACGATTATACGATTATACTTATACGGATATACGTATACAAATATACATACACTTATATGTTGTTTCATGCATTTGCATCGAACTGTTTATGATTTGATTTTCATAGAGTACAGTCTCAGTTACGTTGTTGTATCGATACACTTGCCTCTCGGCTGATCCCCGATGGTAGGCCGCCAGGAGGGGCGTCGTTACCCCGACCTGACCGGTGAGGGGCGTTTCCCCAGAACCGAGGCCCTTTCTGGCTTAGAATCACGTGGACTAAGGACCTCGTGATTCAGACTGTACTAGCACGGAGGTGTCTATGAGTGACCCCGTGGGATTTATACTTGCATGCTCAGTACGCTGGAGGATTATGGTTTTACCTCGTGTACTTTGTCTCACAGAGTACAGTCTCAGTTAGGATGCCTCCTTGACGTGCTTTCCGTGTCAGTACGGTTGTGGATCCTATTGAGGATCAATCGACGCGCGATTTGCCAATAAATTGTGGGTTTGGATGAGTATTCTGAGTTCAGAGAATTGTGTGGCACGGTTTGCCTGGTTGTGTGTATATGAGCCTCTACATGTTGCCTCAGAGTAGAGAATTGTGGTAGTTGATGTTTGTCTGAGTCCGATCATTGTATTTGGTGGGCTGATATTGTGTGAGTTCCTGTTGCGACTCCATGGCCTACATTCAGGGTGTTGTGTATACGGTAATGGTTTTAATCAGGCTACCCAGCATTCAAATGAGGAGTGTTTACCCACCTGAGGCAGAGATGCATTGTCCACATGTTTGTTTCCATTTGCACGTGTTATGTGGCTTCAGAGGAAGCGGTGCACGAGGTTCGAGATGAGTTTGAACCTGAGCATCAGAGAAAGTCTGATTGATGTGCCTCGAGATAACCGTGAGGAGCTTAGTGTGCTGCACTCACAGGCAAGGGTATCGAGAAGGAAAGATTTACGCGGTTTTCGATGTGATGGTTTGAGGAAAGTGGACTTAGTCGAGATTTTGATAAGGTTGAGTTCAGGCACCTCGGAATCAGTGACATCATCAGGCTGTGACCTTTTCGATTATGTTGAGGGTCATCAGATCAAGCAGAGGATCCGTTTGGTGATGGTGGAGATCACAGAGTAGCGGATTTGCTCATGTGGCATGAGTTTGGGCGATCGTTGGTGATCCTTTCTCGCAGCAGGTGTTGCGGTGACTTGTGTTCGTGAAGCACTCTCAGTTGTTATTGTGGTGGCCAGGAGGGTCACGTTACGAGGGAGCACCCTCAGCCAGCTGTGTTTGCGATTCGACAGCTTAGAGTTCAGAAGGAGGTCATGATGCTGTTTCTAGAGTTTGATCAACGTAGCCTTTTAGATGAGTTATTCATCAAGTCACGATTGACGTGGGCGGTTAGTTGGGCATGTTGGAGTTCGTGCCATGACCTTGTTTGAGGACAGATTTTTCTCTGAGGTTACTGTTGTTTGATATCCATGGCGATTGTACTTGTATCTCCACTTCCGAGATTTTGGAGAGTGTTGCATCCATCCGGAGGTTGTGAGATCCTTGTTGGAGGTTATGTGTTAGCTGCGGATCTGTTATAGTTGGATATCGTTGATTTTGGTGTGATGTTGAGTATGGACTTACTGACGATGCATTTGGCTGTGTTCGAGTGTCTCGAGAAGGAGGTTGTGTTCCGACGACCAGATTTTCCCGGGATACTGTTTCACGGTGATGGTCGAGCGGATGGTGGAGACGAGTTGTGTTGTTTGTTGAGCTCATGTTGTGGATACTACAGTTGTTGTGCCCAACATTGGTGATGTTAAGGTGGTTCCTGAGTTTCCTGGCATGTTCCGGAGGAGTTACCAGGTATTCCTTCAGTTCAGAAGACCGACTACACCATTGAGCTTGTACTGGGCGCTGGACTTATTTTACCGGCATCTTGTCGTTCGGAGCCAGCGGAGCTGATGGAGCTATAGTTTCGACTCCAGGAGTTGCTGGAGGAGGTTTCAGGAGATTTCAGACGACCCCGCGTATTTGCGTGGTGTGCTCTTACATTGTTGTATGGATGATGGATGGTTCGACGTGGTGGTGCGTTGACTACCGGAAGCCTGATTCGTTTCAGAGGAGAGTGAGTATCCTCCGCTTCAGATTGATTATTGGTTTGATCAGCTCGCGAGAGCTTCAATCTTTTCGAAGATTGATATCGGGTTCGGATACTATCAGTAGAGGATCAGGGAGTCAAATGTGGTTTGGACAGCTTTCGGATCTCGGTGCGGGCATCAGGAGTTTTTGGTCACGCTGTTTGGTTGACCAATGCCCCCGTAGATCGTGTGGACTTGATGGACCAGGTGTTCAGAAGGTTTCTGGACGAGTTGCGGTCATGTTCGTCAGCAACATCCTGATATACTCCAGGAGCGTGGGCCAGCACCTGAAGCAATTGCGAGCGGTTTTGCAGACTTCGCGAGATGATCAGCTATTTGCGAAGTTCAGCCAATGTGAGTTTTGGTCGATTAGCGTGACGATTTTGGACTGTGTGATGTTATCCGAGGGAGTTGGCGTGGATCCTGATCAGATAGAAGCCGTGTTGATTTGAGGTTGACCTACCATTGTACCAGAGATCAGAGGTCTCTTGGGTTTGGCAGGCTATGATTGACGGCTTGTGCAGGATTTTCCCGGATTGCCACTTTACTTTCCGGATTGACGAAGAAGGCGTCAAGTTCGAGTGGTTCGATGCACGCGAGGAGAGTTACTTACTCCTGAAGGATGGTTGACCGTTGCTTCGGTTTTGACCTTACCTGACGACTGCGACGAGTTCGTGGATTATGGCGATGCATCGAGGTTTGGATTTGGTTGTGTTTTGATGCTGTGTAGCAGAGCGGTGGCTCATGGTTTCGGGCAGTGGAAACTTTATGAAGCTACATATCCTGTGTATGATTTGGGTGTAGCTCTCCTAATATTAGCATCAGAGAGTTCGAGACACTACAGCTATGGCGTGCAGCGAGGTGTAGGACGTACACTGATCACTTGGGTTTCATCCACTTGCATTTTCGGCCAGATTTAGGCTTGAGGCAGTGTAGATGGATGGGGTCGACTAACGACTATGGCTGCACCTTTGAGCTTGTTCGGGAAAGGTTAGAGTCTGTACTTTGACTATCCATTTGGGATGTTGTTACTGATACATTCAGTCAGAAGTCAGGAACTTCAGTGTTTCATGTGTGTGTGTGGCTTGAGTTTCCGTGTTAGCCGAGTGTGCGCTATGGGAGCTGAGTTCGAGTGTGATGATGTTGAAGCTCATTGTTTCGCACGCATTTGGTGCTAGTGATGCGGAAATGTATCAGATACTTCGAGTTTTCTACTCGTGACGCAACCTGTAGAAGAATGTAGCAGTTTGTGTGTGCAGATGCCGCATTTGTCGATTGGTCATGGCTAGGAGGCAGAGACTTGCCGAGAAGTGTCATCCATTAGGGATTTCCAGTTGGACGTGGCATTTGTCCCTGTGATCTTGTGTGTTTGTGCGCATTTTGGTTTGTGGTACCAGTTGTCAGGCTATTGTGGACCATTTGATGAACTTAGTAAGTTTCCTTGTACTTTTTGGGAAAAGATTTCAGTGGCAGGCTGGCATAGCTGTGTTTGACGGAGGTTGTCCATCTACGTGGTGTACCTGTGTCCCAGTTTGCTGGTCGAGGTAATCAGCTGCAACTGTGTGTTGGCAAGCTTTGCAGTGAGCATTGGGGACCAGATTACAAGTTAGTACCGGTTCTTATCCTCAGATTGGCGAGCGATCTTTGAGGACTATTCAGACCTTGGAGGGCATGTTGTGGACCTCGGTATTGCAGTTCCGGAGGATTTGGGACTAGCAGTTTCACTTGTTCGAGATTGCTTGCAGTGCCAGTTTGTTGATCACTATGTTTATGACGTTGCGTGATGTCGTTTTGAGGAACGATATTGTACTCCATTGTGTTGGAGCGAGTTCGATGTGAGATGATATTTGATTCGGATTTTGTGGAATGTGCTACCACAGACTTTTGATTTAGCGGAAACAAGTTGATAATTGCCCGAGTTCGATGTTTGAGTTATGTTGATGTGTGTGGACTGAGTTGTGATTTGCCATGTTGTTTTGATCCGTATGTGGTCATAGGCGAGTTTGGGTTGTGCCGTATAGTTCGGCATCGCCTATATCGTTGGTTTTTATGTGTGTTGTGTTCCGTGTGGCGGAACTGTGTTTCAGGTTTGCTACGTGTTGTGTACCCTATATGTTCCTTATGCAGGAACACCTGGCTATTGTGTAGAACCAGTTCATATTCGAGATTTGAGGGTACAAGGATTTCAACACGAAGCTATCTCCTATTGTGGAGTCCGTTATCAGAGTTGTTCAGTTGACGTTGTCATTGGAGAATTGAGCAGTATGCGGAGGCAGTGCTCCTACCTTGTAGTTGGCAGACTCAGAAATTTCGAGTTCGAAATTTTTTTTAAGGGGGGTGGATTTGTAACGACCCGGACCAGAATCAGCAGTATGATCAGCTGTATACGTGAGTTACTGCGTAATCGCAGATTTCCGATAGTTGTTTGAATCGCCAGAATTGTTAACGACTTAATTATTGGCCGAGAATTGGAGCTGAGTCTCTTCTCGAGAGTCGTTGTACGTGTGATTTCGAGTTCGTGGGCGGTTCTGGATCGTTATTTGGACGACCGAGGAATTAATTATGAATATTTGAAGTTCGGATTTAAATGGTGGTGCTCTTAACGACTAAAGTACCGGATGAGAATTTGGTTTCAACTTCTTCACGGAAGTTGTAGAGAATTTAATTTCGAGCTCGTAGGAACTTTCGGAGCATTTTTCCGAGTTACAAAGATTAAGTTGTGAATATTTCCGATTGTTGATTATTTAGTCGATTAAATATGTGTTGGTTTGAACCGTTGACTTTTTATCGCTTTGGTCGATGTGTTTGACTTCGGGTGATAATTGAAGAATATGTCGAGACGAGTTTATTGCCGCGAGAATTATCGGAATCGGAATTACGACGAGAAACTTACGGATATTCGAAGTTTGTCGAAGAGATAATTACGAAGTTTCCAAAAATGGAAGGCCTATAAATAGAAACCTGCTATTTTGAGAAAGTCAAAACTTACCATTTTGGGAGTTGACCGAGTCAACTCGGTGGAGGAGTGGCTTCTCGACGGTGATCGACGGCTTGCCGGCGACGGCGCTCGTCCGGCCACCTCCGGCCTTGGGGAAGGACCCCATCGAAGCGTCTCGGCGTCCCCATCACGTCTCCGGCCACCATGCACGGAGAGGTTCACCGGAGTCAGAGGAAATTCCGGCAAAAACATGGAGAAAACTTGGTGAATTCGGGTTCATTGATTTCGGCCAAATTGAGCTACAATTTGTAGTGGGCTTTGAAGCTCTCCTCTCCATGATTCTAACCATGTAAGTATGGAATTCTAATTCGATTTGTGGATGAAGAATTTTGGATTTGAAATTTTGGGAACAATTTGGTTTTACATAAAATTGGACTAGTTAGAGATTGAATTGGCCTTTGTTGCAGTTATGAAAGTTGCTCAGTGGATGATTTTGAATGGAATAGGGGTTGCTCCGCCGAGAAATTT
Organism: Geum urbanum; assembly: GCA_946800695.1. Lineage (NCBI taxonomy): Eukaryota > Viridiplantae > Streptophyta > Magnoliopsida > Rosales > Rosaceae > Geum > Geum urbanum. Next base: position 42,722,420 of record OX327013.1, on the reverse strand, counting down.
TCAGATTGGTGGTGGCGCCGCCGTGGGCGGCGGTCAACGCGGCGGTCAACAGTCAAAGTTTGACTTTTTGGGGTTTTCGACAAGTTGCATGTCATTTCACTCGAAATCGCGCCCCGATCGCAGTGGGGAGGTTCGTTTTTCGAATTGAGCATCCGAACTTACAACGAGGTATTGAGGTGTGATTTCCAGATTTCCGACAGTTTGTCGTAATCGGATTGCGTGTTTCCGAGAACGGTGGTTTCTCGTGATTTGATTTAAATTGTCGAGTTATGATTTTGAGAAATGGTTATTTTGATTATTCAGGGGTTCGTGATCGTTCTTTTGGCGAGGGACTTTCCGCCGGATCACGGGTTAACGCGTATCGCGTTACGCTAGTCTGTGAGTGGACAATTTCTTTTCACGGATTGTTTGCGAGTCTTTATATACGTTTTATGAACTTGAGCATGCGTATGAGATTTCGGATCACATGAGCATGTGTTTTACGATTATACGATTATACTTATACGGATATACGTATACGAATATACATACACTTATATGTTGTTTCATGCATTTGCATCGAACTGTTTATGATTTGATTTTCACAGAGTACAGTCTCAGTTACGTTGTTGTATCGATACACTTACCTCTCGGCTGATCCCCGATGGTAGGCCGCCAGGAGAGGCGTCGTTACCCCGACCTGACTGGTGAGGGGCGTTTCCCCAGAACCGAGGCCATTTCTGGCTTAGAATCACGTGGACTAAGTAAGGACCTCGTGATTCGGACTGTACTAGCACGGAGGTGTCCATGAGTGACCCCGTGGGATTTATATTTGCATGCTCAGTACGCTGGAGGATTATGGTTTTACCTCGTGTACTTTGTTATTATTATTTACCTGGACTCGCATATGTTATTTTAAACATATATATCAACTGGTGAAAGACATTTATTTTCGTCCACTCACTCTAACAGTTTTCATGTCTTTCCCCTAGGCTTTTCGGTTTCCGTGCCCAGTTTGCAGTTCAGGTTCTGGTGTCGCACGTCGTGGTCGGAGGCATAGTGCTCGAGCTACCTTGTTTCTTCCAGTAGGTTTATTGTTCTACCTACTGTGGTATACATATATGATTATACATTAGAGGTCGCTCTGAGTATTCTATTGTATATATTATACGATTTTACTCCGAATTTCTGTAAAGTACAGTTATATTTACTACTTTACATTATTGTTGATATATTGAGAAATCTGGATGGGATTGGTGCCCACGGTTTGATTTTTGTGGCATAGGATGAAGTGTATTTTCCGCGTGCAGGTAATGGTAATTCCACGTTAGTAACGAAACTCTGCCAAAATTTCTACGGTTTTTGTTGGTTCGTGTTTTCGAAGGGGTTCGATTCCGGTTTAGGCAACTAAATCGGGGTTGGGTCCTTTCAGCTAGAATCATCAAATTTCAATATGTAGGCTTGAATGCACCCTTCAAAAACCTTTCCCCCAGTGAGTCAACAATGTAGTAGGCATCAGCTTCGACTTTGAGAACAAAGAAATGATCATTCCAACTCACCAGATATACCTGAGGCTCTGTGCTCTTGCTGATGTTATCCCGTACTTGATCAAATGATGCAAGAGCTTTCAGGTTCATGAACTTCTCTGGACTAAAGTATCCAATGAAGGAGTCATCAGAAGAGATCTTTAGGGGCCTGATGTTTGCCTTCATAATCGTCTCAAGTTCAAAATGTTTGTCAGGGATGGAGCTGGCGAGGGCTTCGTCCTTGCAGAGCTTCTGCCATTCCAAAGAACTTTGGACAATGAGGTCGTAAAATTTGGATACTGTGGGCATGGCATATGGATTTGAACGTAGCCAATGAGCAATGGTGAAGACCAATGCTGAACATGTGCTTGCCCTAGACTGTTTCTCGATTCGTTGGTCGAAGGAGGTGAAGAAGACATTGGCTCGAAGCTTAGCCTGTCTGTCTCTGCTCACGACCTCTGTTGCTTCCCAGCTAGCATTTGCAGAGGCTTCCAAGGCCAAAGGGGGTTAAGATTCATCTTGGCGAGCAGATTTGGAACCTCGGGTTCTTGAAGATTCTCCAGAAGAAGGATCAGTCCTTGTGCGCTTTAATGACTAATAAAAAAGCAGGCATGTCAGTTATAATCAGTAAGACAGCAAAAGCAATGAACATTGGTAAAAGTTTTTGAGACTTACTGACTACCCAGAAGTGTTGGACCTTTTCTTTTTTGGGGCTTGCAAGCTGGCGACAATGTTTGTTTCCAAGGCATGTTGTTGATGGCAAGAAAGGGGAAAATTGGTTAAACGCTATTAAGAAATTGCCAACACATGTAGCAAGGTTAACATGGTTCTATGAATGAGAAAAGAAGTACACTTGTGGCCAGGGAGTGTTGTTGTTTTTATACAGTTTCCTGATGATGGCCAAATCTTCTTTATTCGTGAATCTTCTGTCAAAATCACAGAAGATGGTCGCAAAGAGAGCAAGCGGTCCCACCCATCATATGTTTTCCCAAAGCTGGGAACACTAGCCCAGGTACGTTTCGATGACCGATTGAGAGGTGGCGAGTGGCTCCGTCAAAATAGGAATTGTCATAGCCGGGAAGCCAAAATGAACATCATGTAGATCCTGCACCAAAGGATGGCCAGTCCCTCACCAAAGACAGTATCTATTCAAAGAACAGATGAGAGGCATCAGGGCATGCTAGGTTAGCCCAAGCTGTCTGGAGAAGTGATTTGGAGCGTATAGCTCATACCCGGAGCTTGAGGAATCAGGGACTAGTAGGTTTTTGCAGGTGTGACTTTGAAGTAACAGGTTCCTAGAAAAATCATCTTGTCCTGGCGAGGGCATGAATCCACTGGCGAGGTTGCAGGGATGGCGGCGATTCAAGATTACTTCAACTGCTACGGTTGGAAAGTTTATATGCAAGCAGTGGTGTGTGAAGCATGCTTGATAGAACCATGTTCTGGTTCCAGAAGATGTAGTCGCCAAGGTTTGGCCCAAAAGTTTGTCTTCTTCAAAGGAAGGGACTGCGGAAGGTTGGAAGAAAGGGAAATACATCTGCAACCAGAACTCTACCATCCAGAGTGGTCCTGGTTGATTGAGGTCGAGTTTTGAGAGTACAAATCGCCATAAGCCGTAGTAGGTATAGGCGAGGACGGATTCAGCCAAGCCCAGGGTTGTGTAAATGTGGCGCTTGCGTGTAATGTTACCGTTTGGAGTAGCAGTGCGTTGCTCGGTAAGATTCAAGCCTTTTTATTCGCACAGTTAATTTAAACTCAAGGCTTGAGGGGCAATGTTTGGGCCCGAAATAAAATATTTCATATTGGGCTTAGAGGGCTGAAACCTGGCGAGCGGCCCAAGTAGGCTGAAACCTGGCGAGCGGCCTGAGTCCGTGTTGGATTGAGACTATAAGTTAGAATCCATACGGCTTAATGATTATCACATTTTTCTACATCGGTTAGGTTTCCTTTGTGAAAGGAATTGGGATAACATTGAAACTATATAAAGATAAGACCGTGTGCTGGTAAGTATTTAGAGTTATATTGGGAATCAAAGAGTTGAAGATGTACCAGTGAATTGAAAGACGACTACTGTGCATTATATAAGGGGAACGATAGCGATACCCTGAGCAATTACAAAAATTTGCTATACACAAATACATCTCGTCAAGAGAAAACCTGTAACCAGACGATTGAAGTGCTTGTCACCTATCGAGTGAGAGTATCAGATCAAAGGAAGTAACACAACTAGAAGATTGAAGGGATTTCCACATATTTAGTAAGAGTTTGGAAATCCAAAGAAGCAAAACCCGAGTGTTCTCAACACATCGTCAAGGAAGTTGTTATGCTTTGCACTGATAGAGGAAGTGTGGAGTATCGATTTATGTGGCTCTGTTAGAGAGACAAAAAAACCCAAAGTCCTAGGATACTAGGTGAGAATGATCAATTCAATTGAGGTTGGTGCTCTCCTCGTCTTAATCACTTAATCAAGAAGTCAAGCAACGCAGCTATAAATTCACATTCCGTCGTGAGACGGTGGCACGCCAGCATACGAAGCACATTAGGATAAGCTGACATTTTTGGTTATATTATCCGAAATTTATAAAAGAGACAGCTTACAAGAGGCTCTCTACACGCTCCTCGCCGGAGAGATTTTGGAGTCAAACATAATATACATTGTAATTTATAGTCTCATTGTTTTCCAAACTATCAGGTTTACTGAGATTTCTGTTATCAAAAGTATTAGATTGTGAGCTACACCATAGCAATAACCCACCCACTTCTTTACCATGATTTTAATGTATTTACATATTTTGTGTTGTTATAAGTTGGCGACACAAGCATATTAAAGTTTAGTTTGGCATACTATTGTAGAAAATATAGAATTGGAAGCAAATCACTGTGTATTCTGTATTGCAATGTTTCACATCCTTTTCTAGGAGGATGTGATAATCTTGTGATGATTACACGATTGATGGCATATAGCTGTTACACCAGTTACAAACCGTTATAGGAGTTACATAGCAAGACATAAATTATAATGATGATATAAGTTACAATGATACTAATTGGTCATAACTAGGCACATTCGAAAACCCTTCAACACTCCCCCGTGTGCCGGTTATGAGTGTGTAGTCGATGCTTCCTTGATGCTTCATTAAAACCTTGTCGAGGAAAAAACCTTTGTAGGAGAAAATATGATCAGGCCAAGTAAAAAAATAGTGCAGGTCATCATAGACGGTGATGTGACACAAACCATGTTATCTCATTAAAACCTTGTCAAGTAAAAAAAAAATTGGGACAAAAACAACATTGGTCAAGGAAAAAGAGTACAACGTGTCCTTCACATTTAGAAACGCCCATGTTAATACTATACTCCCCCAGAAGTCTGCATCTCCCCTTGATGTCAACCATCAGGATAGCTTACATAAGTTGAGTAACCCTATGCTCTCCACATGTTTCTCAAATATGGATTTAGGCAATGACTTAGTGAATAAATCTGCTACATTGCTCTCAGATTGAACTTGGTTTACTTGGATCTTGAGAAACTGTTGTTATTGCTGATTATAGAAAAATTTAGGCGATATGTGTTTGGTGCTGTCGCCTTTGATGTAACCTAGCTTCATTTGTTCGATGCAAGCAACATTATCCTCAAATATGCTTATAGGTTCATCAATGGTTGATTCTAGACCACTTGATCTTTGAATATGTGCAACTATGGACCTCAACCATATGCACTCCTTAACAGCTTCATGTAGAGCAATAATCTCAGCATGATTCGAAGATGTAGAGACAAGAGTCTTATTTGTAGACCTCCAAGATATTGTAGTATTTCCAATAGTAAAGACATAACCAGTCAGGGAATAACCTTTGTGTAGGTCAGAGAGATACCCAGCATCAGCAAAACTAACTAACACATCGCATGGATTGTTAGTGTATGGGGTGAAGGGAGAAGTGGTACCACCCCCATTGGTGGCACCCTTGCTTTCTGCAACAAAAGTCTTTATTCGTGCCTCTCTGTAGGGATAGAACAAGCCCATATCTATCGTACCCTTCAAGTATCGAAAGATTGTCTTTATGCCAATCCAATGGTATTGCGTGGGCGCAGAGCTAAATTTAGCTAACAAGTTCACAGAAAATGAGATGTCCGGTCTTGTGCATTGAGCTAAGTACAGTAATGCACCTACTGCACTTAGGTAAGGCACTTCAGCCCCTAAGACTTCTTCATCCTCATCCTTTGGACGAAATGGATCATTCTTTCGATCTAGGCTGCGGACAATCATGGGAGTGCTAACAGGGTGTACTTTGTCCATGTTAAATCTTCTCAACATTTTGTGGACATAAGCCTACTGGTGAACTAATATTCCACTGCTACGGTGCTCTAGCTCTAGGCCTAGGCAAAATCGCGTCTTTCCAAGATCTTTCATTTGAAACTCGGATTTCAATTATTTTGCAGTGTCTTTTAACTCATCAAGAGTCCCAATAATGTTCATATCATCGACATAAACAACGACAATTGCAAATCCAAAACTCATTGTTTTAATAAACACGCATGGGCATAGTTCATTATTCACATCCTTTCCAATCAAGTATTCACTTAGACAGTTATGCCACATACGTCCAAATTGCTTCAATTCATATAGTGAATGTCTCAACCTTATTGAGAATGCACTTCATGATTTAGAGTCACTTGATTTGGGCAATGGAAGTCAATTAGGAACTTTCATATATATCTCTGAATCTAGATCCCCATATATATATGCAGTAACCACATCCATGAGTTGCATGTCAAGTTTTTCAGAAACTACCAAACTGACAAGGTAGCGAAACATTATGACGTCCATTACGGGAGAGTATGTCTCCTTGTAGGCAATTCTAGGGCGTTGTGAGAAACCTTGCACCACAAGGCGGGCTTTATATCTCAATACCTCATTCTTCTCATTATGTTTTCTAACAAAGACCCATTTATGTCCTATAGGCATTACACTTGGCGGGGTTAGCACTACTAGGACAAATACCTGTCTCTTTGTTAGAGAATCTAATTCAGCCTGGATTGCTTCTTTCCATTTGGGCCAGTCTGCTCTTTGCTGACATTCTTTAACAGAGCGAGGTTCGATATCATCATGTTCTATGATTTCCTATGCAACTGATAATGCAAATGCATCATCAAGGATCATAGATTCTCTATCCAAAATCTCAAGTACGCTAGTATAATTCATTGAGATCTCTTTATTCGCTGAACTTGGATCAACCGTTGGAACTTCCTCCAAATTGGTTGTCTCTAGGACATAACTGTAGTCAGGAATAATTTCATGAGTTGGATTTTGAGTGTTCATGATCAATGGATTAGGTTGTGCCAAACTCTCTCTCTTCCTAGGGCGAGTATCCATCGAACCTACAGGTCTCCCCCTCTTCCTTTGGGGAGCCGCGGCCTCAGCCACCACATGTCCACCAAGTGTGGTAGCGCCACTACCTTCTACATTAGGATTAGCAGCCTCACATCCTCCTGGTGGGATGTCTATCCTTGCAGGCATATTTGCAGCAGGTATATGTGACCTCGTCACTTTAGCAAGGTCCGTAAACGCATCAGGCATCAAATCTGCTACGTTTCCAAGCTCTATGATTCTCCAGACTTCACTATCTGCTAGTGCAGAGTGGGGATCAAGATTAGACAGAGTGGGGACAGACCACAATAATTTTTGTCGTTTCTTTGGAACATTGGTGTTCCTTCCTCCCCTTAACAATGGGAAGGTTGTCTCATCGAAATGACAATTCGCAAATCATGCGGTAAAGAGATTGCTTATCAAGTGTTCTATATAGCGGATTATAGTTGGAGACACATATCCAACATATACACCCATTCGTCTTTGATGACCCATTTTTTCTTGTAATGGTGGCGCAATAGAAACATAAACTGCACAACCAAAAATGCGTAGACGCGAAATATTTGGTTCATATCCAGTAACCAACTGGTACGCAGAAAATGGTTGTCTAGCAGCGGGTCTGAAACGAATAAGCATAGCTGCATGTAATATCGCATAAGCCCAAGCAGAAGTAGGGAGATTGGTGCGCAAGATCAATGCTCGTCCGACCATTTGAAGTCTTTTAATGGCGGCTTCTGCAAGACCGTTTTGGGTATGTACATGAGGAACTAAATGGTTAACATCAATCCCAATGGCCATGCAATAATCATCAAATGTTTGCGATGTAAACTCTCCAGCATTGTCAAGACGTATTAACTTGATAGGATGATCTGGGTTGTGAACCCTTAAGCGAATAATTTGAGCTAGATGTTTAGCATATGCAGCATTTCTTGTGGACAAAAGTGCGACATGTGACCAACGTGTCGAAGCATCCACTAGTATCATGAAATATCTAAATGGCCCACATGATGGGTGGATAGGTCTACAAATATCACATTGGATACGTTGTAAGAATGGAATGTTCTCTTTAGTGTCTTTAGAGTAGAACGGTCTTGATCCCACTTTGGCTAAAGAACAGACTTTGCAGAATGAGTGATTAGCATTTGATATAGCCAAGGATGATGTTGGTGCAAGCTGGAAGTCATCGTTGACTTGGGAAGCATTATATGGAACTAAAGCGCCACAGTTGGCGTTAGTCCTTTGCTGCTGGGGGGGGGGGGGGGGTGTAGCGATGCCAGCCTCTAACTGGCGGTTCTTGCTTCCTTTCACTCTAAATAAAGGATGTTCGTTTGAGTTTTTTAAAATACGGATCATCATATCACGACCTGGGTGTCCCAATCTATCATGCCAAAGCTTATATGTGTCTGAATCCCACAAGTCATTTCTCATGACATGGTTAGATTCAACGACTCGAATGGTTGTTATACAAAGCCCATTTGGCTGACACATTAACTTCTGTAATATTCGGTTTCTACCAAAATCATTAGAGGTAATACATAAGTATTCAATTTCATTCTCACAATGAGTATTTGTATGGAGTCTGTTGGCTTGGATGTCTTTACTACTCAAAAGGGTTCTTGGGGCCCTAGGAGCATAGAGAACATCCTTGATGGTGAGGATAGTGGCATTTGGCAACATGAATTGAGCTTCACCTCGGCCTTGGATCAATTTTGTAGATCCTCCCATCATTGGGGTTAAAGATATTCGACAAGGCATAAAGTTGATAAAAATTTGTCTATGGCGAAGCATAGTATGGGTGGTTCCATTGTCAATGAGAAATTCAAGCTCTCCAGGAAACATACCAAAGAAGCAAAACTTTGTTTCAGAAAATCTAATTTTTTTTTCTTCATAATATCGTTTTCTGACCTTTATGTACTTAAACAGACATAACTTTGTCTATAAAATAGATATTGCTGAACTGAATGAAGTTCTAGAAACTAGACATCTGTAGCTTTCCAACCATATAAAATTCATAATTTGGCTCATTTTGGTCTGTTTCCAGTATTATGTCAAAGTTGATTGAATTGCACAGTCACATTCTAATTTCGCACTTATTGTGTTTTGTGATGATTTTCAAGGATTCAAATAATTTTGCAATCCCAAAAACAGTACATAAACGACTTTGCTAGTATTTATTCCATCTATAATCATTTGGGTAGCTCTTTTCACTCATAACCAGGTTAGGAGAAATCGATGTAGGTGGGGCATAACCCGCTTAAGTACACTATTATCGAAAGTCTCATTTTCTAGACATTATGAGCTACTAAAGTGAGCCCTAGTAGAGAATAGATTTTTAAATATTACAAATCTATTTACTGTAGACAGAATAATTATGCCTGTTATTAATAAAACAAACAAATGCCTTTATTAATAATGCCAATGAAATACAACAAAGTTGCTAATCCAGAAAGAAATTGACCAAACATTGTCAAATAAAACATAAGGCACAAACGTCATTTATTCTTGGAAAATTAAAAGCTCTACTCAAAATCTGGTGTCTTATCGATAGAGTCTCTGCCAAATTTGAAGTGAACTATATTGAGATTAGCATCAGCTTTATCTCCTTCTTCTGCTTCATTGTTGTAGGACTCTAAGTCCAACTTTTCGTTGTATGCCTTATAGTAAGCAGCAAGACTTGCACTAGCTTTGCATTGTTTATACCAATAATCACTTGATCCACATCGGTGGAATACACCATTACTGCGATCTTCTCCCTTGTCTCGAGTTGCATGAGCTTTGGCCTTGCCTTTATCGGCATAAGCAGGTCGAGTACCATGGTTGCCTCGGCCTCCACGACCTCTTTGGTGGCCCCTTGTGGCACCCCCTCTCCCTCGGCCTCCTTGGCCTTCACGCGGTGCGTGGTCCTTCTTAGAGTGGTTTTGGGGACCAAGACGTCCCTCCAATCTTCCCTTTCCATTAGGGTTCCACTTCTTGCACTTCCCTTTTGAAGTGCTTCCATAGTTCACCTCGATGATCTTCTTTGTCCTAATTGGCCTTGAACTATTGTTCATAAGTATGCTATCATGCTTTTCTGCAATGAAAAAAATCCGAATAAGCATATTATAAGTTGTGATATTACCGGTTATAACCTCATTATGATACCGATTTGCAAGAATCCTTGCAGAAACCGGGAAGGTGGAGAGAGTTTTCTCGAGCATGTTTCCTTCAGTGACGTTCTGTTCACAATATCGAAGCATAGATCAAAGTTTGAGCATCTCAGAGTTAAATGCTGCAATAGTTTTAAAGTCTTAGAACCTAATGGTGTTCCACTTCTCCTTCAGATCTGGGAGTAGGGTGTCTGCTATGTTTCCAAAGCGATCTTCGAGTGCAAGCCATAATTCTCTAGGATCATTGACATTCATGTACTCCTATTGGAGTGATAGATCCATATGGCGCCTCATAATGCTGACAGCTTATGCCTTCATTGATGTTGTTGGCTGGTTAACAAGATTTGCATTGACTGGTTCGATGCTGGAAATGATCATCTTAGCGGTCAATGCATTCTTCACATCTGTCACCCATCGGTGATATTCAATGCCTTGTGGGTCCAATTTTCTAAAATCAAGCTTTGCAAACATCCTGAAATAAAACAGAAGATGTATTAGTTTTGCAGTCACAAGGACATCCACTACAACTATAATTTTTCAAGATTAATATCTGGATTAGACTGTTGCATATATATGGTCTCACAAACTCTCTTTGTTCGTTTTATCGATGCATTTACGAACTTCTTTGTTTGAATCGATATGAATTATTTTATTCACATGGATTTCATTATTCATTTAGGAACATTGTTCCATAATTCATACAGAGGAGAAATAGAAGGGGGAAAGAATCTCCAAATTTTTCGGGTAAAAAGGAGTGAAAGAATAGGTTATTTAAAATAAAATTGCGAAAAGCAACAACTTTTATATTAAAACTTACTTGCTGAAAATTCCCTCCTTTTTCTATTCTTTTTTTTCTTCTTCTTTTCTATTTCCCTTTTCTTCCTTTTTTTTCTTCTTCTGCAAAGTCTTTTTCTCTTCTTTTCTTCCCCTTTTTTTCCAGGGCAGTACGTGTGCTGGAGTTGTGAGGCAGATGAGCAACGTGGGTCGCGGCTTAGGTGTTGAGTCCCGTCTTGAGGAATCGTAGTTTCAAATCGCGAGTTGGAGAGGAGCAACTGGTTTGGAGTCGCGAGTCGTTAACTTGGCTCGGTGGGAAGTCTGGAGTTGCGAGGTAGACGAGCGACTTGGTTAAGCGACGCGGGTCACTGGGGTGATGAGCGACGCATGAGATGAATGACTCGGCTTGGAGATCCAGGAGCAAGGCTGAGATCGAGAAACTCGGGTGAGAGAGGTGAGTCAAAAATTGATCTGTGTTTTTGATTTTTGTTCTGGGTAAAGCTACATGCTTGATAACGTGTTGTAGGAAATATATAATTGGAAGCAAATCACTGTGTATTCTGTATTATAACGTTTCACATCTTTTTATAAGAAGATGTGATGATTACACGATTGATGACATATAGTTGTTACACCAATTACAAACAGTTACAGGAATTACATAGCAAGACATAAACTACAATGATGGTATGAGTTACAATAATACTAATTAGTCATAATCAGGTACATTTGAAAATCCTTCGACGTACTAAATTATACCCCTAATTCTTTATCAGGAAAAGCTTTCATTGGCTAGTGCTTTATTAGTTAAATTGATGATCATCCACACATCAAATGGTGCGGCCAAGTCGAGCTGTCAAGGCCGCATAGTCTCATACCATCCACACACCAAATCAGTGCTTATTGTAAAATCCTTGTATATAAAGACTAACGAGTCATACAAATTGTTGGTGGTTTTAGACCATTTATATCACATGTGGCTGCAAACAAACAAGATATGGAATAGGTAACTTAATATCAACGCATCAGCAAGGGCAATATCCAGAAAACTTGTGGACTTTTGGCCTACATCATAAAACAGTCTCAAACACAAGAATTTTGAAGGATAGATTCATCTGCGTATTCCATACCATCACAATTTTCACTGAGATTTTTGTAAGGTTCATATCAACGAGACTCTTGGACCACAAGATTACTTTCCAACCACAGGAAAAAACAATATTTTGTAGACTAGTTTTTGTGGCGTCGAGTCAGATCAAAAATATAAAATCGGCGCCAACAAACGGAACAGAATTTTATATGTATGAGCACCCGATGACATTTATAGAGACTTGTTGTCCAGTTGGTGAATGTTGAGATGGCCAAAATTGGGTCGGTGGTTTTGGAACGCAATCCCACAAAAATGGGTTTCCATGCTTGTCCCAAAGACTAGGATATGATCCTTAGAAGTTGGAGAGCTAGAGTCTCGAGATTGGTACTCCTCCTTGTCACAAGGAAGATTAAGTTAGAAATCGTAAGCTTCGGTCATTTGATAACAGAATTAGAGTAGTATACTGCTTCAGAAATTAACACGGATGGCTGTAGTGTTGTTGGCAAAATATAAACCTAGCAGACCAAACAATCAAAGCAGTTCCTGTCTATGAACATTGGCCTAGTCATCCTTCCTTGAAGTTTCCTACGCAAACAAAAAGGCCCCTACATATATTTTACCAATTCTGTTCTAGTCCGTCCGACTCAACCAATCTTAGTTTTCTTCCCCTACAAAATTACCTTATTTTGACTTCTGGGTAAACAAATAAGCAGAGCCTTGAACCCTCAACACGTTGGGTTAAATTGATTTCTAATTCAACAGGGGGTTTTTGCTTAACAAACAGATACCCGAGAACAGCTGGTATATTCTTTCTTCCCTAAGCAACATGCATAAAGCACCAAGAAGTTTCCAAATCCCTTAAAATTCATAACTGGAATTAAGCAGACGCATATGACTAAAAAGGCTGGCAAATAGTGTTTATACAATTATAATTTTCTCCGGCGGAGAGAAAATTACATTACAAAGTTACAAACAGACGCCAATCCAGAACCACATTGATCCTAAGAAAATCCCATTAAAAAAAGGCTCCTTAGTTGAGGAAAATGAGATTGAATACATACCAAACACCAAAAACGACCCAATCACACCATCTTCTTCTTCAAAGTCCTCAAATTTAGTAGGAAAACTAAGAAGAAGAAAAAATTAAGAAAAGCTAAACTCCTGGAATAAATTGGGGATCTGTGTCCTCCCCCTCGAACTTGAACTCCTGCTAGTCTTATCTATGTGCTGTCACCAACGTCTCTATGAACCTCAACCCGTCGAATCTCGGCTCGAATTTCTTATCCGACGACGACGACGACGACGCCGTTTTCGAATTCTGTTGCCCATTACCTCCACACGAAAAACTCTGTAAAAATCAAAACAAAAATTCCGATTAGTAAACAATTAATGGTTATAAATTTAAAGAGAACAAAAAAAATCATAGCAAACCTGGCCGTTAGGGGAAGATGAGGATGAGGATGAGGAGAGAGCCATGGTGGACGCGGCGACCATGGATGCCACAAGAGTACTCGACCCCTTCATTTTTTTTAAGCTGCGAGTAGAGAACACAGAAACTATGCGCTAGGAGGAGCTCGGAGAAAGAGAAAAAAAGTTAAAAGCGAATTTTCAGGCGGACGAAACCCGACGGAGGTCGCCGGATCTCGACCTGAAAAAATGGCTTCTTTTTTTTTCTTCTCTTATTTTTCCTGAGAGAGAAAAAGGCGTGGTTGTTAATAAATCTGGCGCTCTCTGGGCTCTTTATATATAAACACGGCTACCGGACTTAACGGGATTTAAATTTTAGTTTTAGATCCGCAGAATCTTTTTTGATGCGCTGGCCAGGTTTGAGTGGTGGAGATGGTTCGGATGTTGTGCACCGTTGATTTGGGGTTTGAAGGTTAAGTCGGGATGGGTCCCCGGCGGTACGATGAGGTAGGTGCATGATTAGATTACGTGTGCGGGAAAGTAGGTTAGAGAAGCTCGGTGGTCACTGAGGTGGACCAGGGAAGATGCTTTGATTGGGCCGAAAGATATCAAGGGATGGGCCCCCAAGAGCGCGGGGGTATATTATATTAGGCTTTTTTGCGTTGTTCGGTTTCGACGCCGCTGGCACGGTCAGTCTCGACGCCGTTTACTTAGACTCTTGGATTTAATTTTTCTTTTTCGTTAAATTTTAGTCAAGATATACAACAAAGTCATTAAAGATTTAAAGTCATTGTGCATGTTATTCGTCTTTTTATCCTCCACAGTCCACGCTTTCAATTAAGGTTGTCAATTTTGACATGATTTATGAACTCAACACAAAATTCACATGAAATAAAACGGGTTAAACTCACATGATTAAAAAATAAATCAAGCATGGGTCAAGCCGTTATGACCCGTTTAATAAACGAATCAATCCGCTCACATAATTATTACCTGTATAACCCATTTATTAATTGAGTTGGGTTGACATATACATGACTCTTATACACAATCCATTTAATTGGGACTTACATACTATTCTATTTGAACTTTATATAAATTTATAGAACCTATTGAATAGGTTGCATAGTTATTGGATTTAAATTTTTTAAAGTTTGTGTTTGTAATAATTTTATTTTTTTGTATGTAAAGTTGTTTGAATTTTTAACCTATTTAGTTTAAATAGGTTACATAATTCAACACGACACGGTATAACTCAATTATTAAATTGGTCATAAACGGGTTACACAGGTTAACCATTTTTTAAATAAGTTGGATTTGAGTTTACCTTTTTGATACGAATAAGTATATGACCTGACACGATACGACTCATTAACAAACCTACTTTCTATGTCCAATCAAATATACTTTCTAAAAAAATTTGTCCAATCAAATTAATTATTTTAGCAAAATATTGATCGAGAAAAGTACTTTGAGATGCTTCAAAAAAAATTCAGAAATGTGAATTTAGTATAATATTCTGCGTGACTAATATTTCTGCAATGATATTCAGTGACAATTGCGCACTGGGCCACTAGCTACCAAGTGCTTGCCGGTTGCATGTTTGAAAGTATCTGTGATTGTCCAAATTGGGTTGAACAGTCCAATAGAACACAAGTGGTCGAGAAATTTTTTGATATATTTTGATCATTCTTGAATTAGATATATATATACATGCACACTTACAGTTCTAAAAGAAAACTGAATTAATTATAGAATCTGACTCAATTACAGAAAATATACCTAAATATATAAAGACTGTGACTCACTCCAACACTCCTCCTCGAGTTAGAGCATACAAATCTTGAATGCTTAATTTGTCAAGTGAGTCATTGAAGGTCCTGGACGAAACAGTTATAGTAAGGATGTTAGCTAATTGCTCATTTGAATGAACAAATGGGAATGAGATAATACGAGCATCTAGCTTCTCCTTGATGAAGTGTCTATCAATCTCTACATGCTTTGTCCGATCATGCTGAACAGGGTTATGTGCAATCTCAACTGCAGCAGTGTTGTCATTGGTTGTTTTGTCAATAAAGAGGCATCGGTTGTTTCTGCTTGAAACCCGAATCCCTTAACAAATATTTCAGTTATAACAACTCACAAACTACTTGAGCCATACTTCTATACTCAACTTCTGCACTAGAATGAGCCACCACATTCTGCTTCTTGCTCATCCAAATAACCAGATTTCCACCAACAAATGTGAAGTAGCCAAAAGTAAAACGTCTGGCAGTGATGTTCCCTGCCCAATATGCATAAGTGTAACCACTAGTCCCCAAATCTCCATGTTTGAGAAACACAAGGCCTTTATCAGGAGCAGACTTCAAATACCTTAAAATCTGTATCACAACATTCATATGATCTTCACTAGGATTATGCATATATTAGCTCACTACACTAAAAACATAAGCAAAATTAAGTCTAGTATATAACAAGTAAATTAATCTTTCAACTAACCTTTGATATAGGGACTTGTCGGTAGGAACTTGATCAAAATACTCTGCAATTTGATGATTCAGTTCAATGGGTGTATCAACTAGTTTACTGTCCAGCATATCAGTTTTTGCCAATAGATCTAGAACATACTTCCTTTGACTTAACATAATGCAACTTTTGTCTCGAGCTACCTCAATTCCCAAGAAATACTTCGGCTTCCCAAGATCCTTCATCTCAAATTCAGAAAAGAATTGAATTTGTAACCTCTTTATTTCATCAAGGTCGTCACTTGTCACCACCATGTCATCCATATAAATAATCAAAGCAGTTAGCCTACTCTGCCTATGCTTCAGAAACAAGGTGTGATCTGAGTTGCTCTGTCTATACCAAATCTATCTCATGAAAGCTGTGAACCTTCTAAACCAAGCTCTTAGGGATTGTTTCAATTCATACATAGACTTCTTCAATCTGCACACTACTTTTTCACTTGTAGAAGTACCATAACCTGGAGGGAAATCCATGTAAATCTCTTCATTCAAATCTACATGAAGAAAGACAATCTTCACATCAAACTGTTGCAAGGGCCAATCTAGATTAGCTGCCAAAGACATAATGACTCGAATAGTATTGATCTTTGCTACTAGTGCAAACGTCTCATCATAATCCACTCCATATTTTTTAGTGTATCCTTTTGCAATCAACCTGGCATATATCTTTCAACTGAGCCATATGCATTATACTTCACAGTATAAACTCATCTACACCCAACAGTCTTCATTCTAGGTGATAATGGTACCAAGTCCCAAGTACCATTCTTGTTCAGAACATCCATCTCAACCTCCATTTTTTTGGCCCACTTCTCCTCTTTGATTGCATCATGCACCTTACTAGGAAGAGATACAGCAGATAAATGATTCATAAAGGCTATATAGAGCTTGGATAATATATGGGTTGACACATAATTAGCTACACGATACTTAGCTTTAGCTGGCAAGAGAGGTTCATATTTTTTTGAAGGTTGACTACGGGTTGACCTAGCAGACAAGACTCTTTCATGGACACTAGAACTAGACAAAAGAACACTACTACATATCTCAAGTGATGACAGGTCAAGATAGATTGTTGATAAAGAGGGAGAGACTGAACTTGCATGTACATCTTCAACAACTTGTGGCTGATTACTGACTAATTTTCTTCCTTTCGTCTTGTTATACACTTGTTCGACATGTTGAATACCTTTAGAACTCAGAACAGACTCACCAACCTGGGTATTTTCGACGGGTCGAGCCTCATTTTCGACATTTCGACACTACTTTTGGACGATCCAGAGTGCTACATTCGACGGGTCGAGCCTTATCCTCGACGGGTCGAATTCCATCTACACATTCCTCGACGGGTCGAAAGTCAGCTTTGGGTTGGTTCCGGTCACCATTCTCGACGGGTCGAGGCTCTTCCCCGACGGGTTGAACCACACTTCTAGGTGAAATACTGTCAATTGGAATACGAACTTCTGGTGCTACAAACTGGTCCTCATAAAACAGATTCTTCTCTTCCTCACTAAGAGTTGTTGGAGGAGAGAAATAACACAGGTCTTCACTAAAAGTTACATCCATGGTGACATAGAACCTTTTGGATGGAGGATGATAACACTAGTATCCTTTCTGGTGAGTGTCATAGCCAACAAACACACACTTAAGAGTACGAGCCTCGAACTTGGACCTATGATTCCTCTGAAGATGAATATATGCCACACAACCAAAGACACGAGCAAGAAATTTATTGAGAGATAGGATGACCACATGTTTAGACAATACCTCAAATGAAACTCAATTCTGAAGAGTCGTAAATGGTAGTTGATTGATGAGGTGAGAGACACACAACACAGCTTATCCCCATAGATATTTGGGCATGTTGGCATTGTGTAGGATAGCTTTTTCCATGTCCAAGAGGTAACGATTCTTTCTTTCAAAAACTCCATTTTGCTCCGGTGTCTGAGGACAAGTAGTCTGATGGATGATTTCATGCTGCTGAAAATAGTCTTGGAAAGAATGGTTGACAAAGTCCCCGGCATTATCAGATTGAAATATTTTCACACGAGCATTATACTGAGTACAGATGAGACTATGAAAAGCAGTAAAAGCAAAGAACACAACATCCTTGTTTTTCAGCAACACAGCCCATGTTAATCTTGTGAAGTCATCAATAAACAAAACAAAGTATTTCATTCATATCAATGTTGAATTTTTCGAAGGCCCCCATACATCAAAATGAATCAGCTCAAAAGATGCTGAACTAGAGGACAAACTAGGAAAATAATTGGACTTATGACTCTTAGCAAAAACACAAGTTTTACAATGGAGAGTTGACTCCTTTATTTCTACAAACAAAGATTATATATACTTCTTCATAACTGCAAAAGAAGGATGACCCAATCAACGATATCATAGTCAAATCTCATTCACTCTATCATAACTCAATGTCGGGGCAACATTTGGTGACGATGCTCTTGTCTCCCCGCTATACATGCAATCCAAGTGAAACAGTCTCCCCCTCAGATCTCCCTTGCCTATTATCGCTTGAGATGACATGTCTTGAAAGGTCGTATACATAGGAAAAAAGGTTACAAAATATTTTTTTGTGAGTTTCATTCAGAGACAAATAATAGGTGATGAGATTAAGAAGGAGCATAAAGGACATTATGTAACACAATTGTTAGAGTAATTTGAATTGACCCTATACCTAAAATTGGGAAAGACACATAATTTGCATTAGATACTTCAGGGATGGGAGATGAAAACAGACTCGAAAATAAAGAATTATCAAATGTCATATGGTCAGACGCATTAGAATCAATTATCCATATATCACCACTAGTAAAGCTAGAGACTTTTAATGCAATACCAAATTTACCTCTTCTCTCATGAGAACAAATACCTGTAGTGATATCTTATCTTTTTATTCCATAGAAATCAGGTTCTTTAACCAACTAAACTACAGCCTTGCTACTGTGACTCATGTCATAGGTGCCTCCTTTACTTGCTTTATGAGGAAACGAGTCTCTGTAGTGTCCAAACTCCTTATAGTACAAACATTGTACCTTACTAAGATCTGGTCCACGAGCCGATTGTATGCAAAGTTGATTGTCTTTAGGCTTCCAACCTTGTTGAGGTTTTGATTGTACTGTGAGACTTGAAACCTCAGTGTGAATCTCCTTTAGTTGATTGGACTCATCTTTGTGAACATAGGCATATGCTTGTTCCAAAGTTGGTGGTGTGGCTTATCGCAGTAGCTCTTCCTTAGCAGTAGCAAATCTCGAATCCAGCCCCTTCGGGAAGATGTGGACATGCATCTTGTTTATAGACCTATTATGTGTAGCAATATCAAGGTCACTTGTCATAGGGTTTGGATCCCTTTCATTCAGTTCTTGCCAGATATCTTTCAGATTTCCATAATACTCTATAAGAGGTTGCCTATTCTAGGTAGTTGTGCAGGCTTGACATGTCAACTCATGTACTCTGACAAATCATTCCCATCATAATATGTGGTTGCAACAACATCCCAGATGCCTTTGAAGAAGAGTAGTTAGAGAACAACATCATAGTTGGTCTTATAATAGATTTCAAAAGAGTCATCACTGTATTAGAATTCATAGTATCCCACAAAGCTTGTTCTTTTCCAGCATTTGCTGGTCGCGGTAGAGTACCCGCCACATACGGCCACTTTCCAACACCTCCAAGATGCCCCTTCATCAATCTTGGCCATAACTGGTAATTGGTGTCATCCAATTGTACTCCACATCTTGTGTTCCCAGTCTGAAGAGTCATCAATTGTGTACGAGTAATTTCAGGTTGTTCAAAGATTTCAAGATCTATTGCAAGCAGGGTTAGACGTCAAATCATATAACAAAATTGCCAGAAGAACAGATTCAGGTCGTCAGGTTTCGTCGGGTCGAGGGCAGTCTTCGACCCGTCGATCAGGGTTTAGGTTCAGGTCAGGCAGTAGAATTCAGGTCAAGTCAGATTGCCAAGATCAACTTAGGCTCTGATGCCAAGTCAAACTATGGAAATCGTGGCATGTGAACCCCCAATATAATCGATGTTGTCCCAACTTGAACCACATTTAAGGTGTTGGATTTTATCCAAAAGGCATCAGTTAATATTGGGTATAGTCCATTCACTTATAAGTCATCTTTTATTTGTCATTTTTCAGATGTGAAAATTTTCCTCTCTAACACATCCCCTCACGGACAACCTACTTAGGCTTGCACGCACAACAAATGATCATCTCGGTAGGAACGAGAATGATTCAACAAATTTAGATGACTCTCTCGGACGAAACGAGAACGAGCCGACAGATCCGACATCAACAACCTCTCTTGAAGCAGAAGCAGAGACATGACAGGCGGGATGAACAGAATGTGGATGAGGAATCTTGGCTCTGATACCAAGTCAAACAGAACACAAGTGTTTAGAGAATCTTTTGATATGTTGATCAATCCCGAATTTGGTATATATACAAGCACACTTACAGTTCTAAAAGGAAACCTAATCAATTACAGAATCCTACTCAATTACAATTACAGAATATATAACTAAATATACAATGAGTGTGACTCATTCTAACATCATCAATAAGATCCAAACTAAAGTTCATGAGAGTTGCAAATAGGGCAATTGAGTCTATCAGTTGCAAACCGAATACAACTTTTATATAGGCAAATGAGTAAGAAATAAGAACCATGCTTTAACCATGTGTTTTTATCGAATTCCGACTCATTTGTAAGAACCAAACCATGCTTTAGCAAGTGGAAGTTGCAAATGGGACAATTGAGCTGGTCAGTTACACATAAAATCTAAGTTTTATATTTACTTTGATATCTCAAAAGCATAAATAAAACAGGTCATGCATGATGTATTTTGTTACTAACTTTCTATGAGAGTAATATGATTAATGACAATGTAGTAAAAGCGTGGATAGATATACATACTATATCATAACAGTGTTGTACCAAATCCGAGTTGTGAGTTACAAATGTCGTGAAGTTAATTTCCAGCATGTGAACATGTATGAGTTGGAAGTGAAGAGTTTTCCTCTTTATCCACGGAAAAACGTAGCTGAACAAACCATTTCCCTTTTTCTTTTTCTTTTTGTGTGAGACCCTTTCCTCAATTGACTAGGATCGTGAACAACTTCATTTATATAAGGACCAACGCATTCCTTCGTTTTCCACGCACCAATATATTACAAGTTTACAACTCTCTTCTTGTTCTCGGGTTCTTACTTGGCTCCACAAATTCTAGAATTTCTGAAGTGCACGTGATTGAGTATGCCGACTTCTTTGGTGATGAGTATGGTTTGGCTCTGCTTCTCCCTCCCATCGTTTGGACTAGGGATTCCAAGGAAAGCACCAAATCCGTGAAGGTTCAAAACCATTCATTAAGCAGTGGTGTTGTGACAATGAATAATAATGCAGCAACTTCAGCAAGCACTATATCATCTTCAAGCACATCTTGTGTGAAACCGCAACATACCCTAGTTAGTTAATTCGCGAATCACCAAATCCGTGAAAGTTTAAAACCATTCATTAAGCAGTGATGTTGTGACAATGAATAATAATGCATCAACTTCAGCAAGCACTATATCATCTTCAAGCACATCTTGTGTGAAACCACAACATACCCTAATTAGTTAATTCGCGAATCACCAAAAACGTCCGGTTTTCGAATTTTTCGAAAGATTCGGGAAAAAACGCTTTTTTTTACTCTGGCGAATTATTCACGAATTATACGTTTTTTTAATAAAAAAATTAAAAATATATATATTTTTTTTAGAAGAAGAAAACTAGGAAAATCTAATAAAAAATTAAATCGAATAAAAAAATTAGATTTTTTTATTAGATTTTCCTAGTTTTCTTCCTCTAAAAGAAATTTTAAAAAAAATTTGGCCAAATTTTTACGAATTTGATTCATAAAAAATAACGTACCTTTTTTACTAATAGAGCAACGTACACTGCAGCTCTCCCCTGCCTTGGATGGACTGTGCTCATCTTGATACTTTAGTAATTAGTAACAATTAACGGAATATTCTTCTGATGCATATTTATGTAATAATGAATGTACACGCGAGGTTCAACTGAATTCGAGTTTGCCGGCTTCTTAATTTGAGTTCTTTTATAGTAGATTTCAAATAGGAAGACGTTAATGAGCAGACTCTGCCATATATATGCTATTTTTTACACTTCTATATCTGTGTTAGTCCTTCGATTTGATTCCTTAGTCTATCCCTACAATTTTTAGAACGAAAGTTCGTTCGAAGTTGAATAAAACTCCATGCATTCATTTACCCAATCTTAGGAACGCCGTATACAATACGTAACCTAGCTAGCTAGCCTTCTTCAGCTTTTGGTATACCAGAGACTTGTCTCTGGTCTTGGGCCATATACGTACTCGATGAAGCGTGGATCCAATCCATGGAAGGAAGTAGCTGCATATAGCCTGACGTGTACGGGTACAGTTGAAGCCTTCAAAGGTTGAGCTAGATCTTTCTAATAATCCGATCCGATCCTTCTTTATTTCTCATTTTCTCGAATTAAATTTAAGCTGGTCTTCCATCTCTATCCACGAGATGACCACGTTGCACTATGGATTGAGAAGATTCAACGGCTTCCTATTTCCCATGTAAACAGCTCCGCTAGCTTGTCTCTTCCAAACACAACAGGTTCGATGTCATTGGAACTGGAAACCAAAACCTACTACAGTATAACAGATAAACATGCACATCGTATTATATTCAACTATGATTCCAAGGAAGATATTAACAGAAGACGAACTTGAAGGTGTATACTTTATTCCGGTTGCTAAGATTTTTGTGTACAAAGGTGCGTTCATAATTCATAAACTTCATCTTTTATAATAGAAGCTTCCCGAACCAAAACTACCTTTGTACACGCGAATATACATTACATAAGGTGGTTTTTATTTTTGCTTTTCTCGTGTATTATAATTTTCGATCGGATCCGGCTCCTCTAAAGTAAGAGGGCCGTGAACTTCTGTGAATTTTTTCTAATTTCAGTGTTTCACTTAATCTAATGATTAGATTAGTGCCATCGCATTAAAAATGGTTATTTTAGGAATGTTACTCAAGTCACGGTTAACTCCAAAATTAGCGTTGTTAACTATGATTTTGGAAAGAAAAAAAAAAACAAACATTCTGGAGATCAAATCGTGAATTGTTAGAGACAAAATATTCAAAGCCATGCCATGGAGCACTCGATGAAACACACCGGCCTACACTATTTTCCTCTCTTTTATGCTGGCTGAATGAAGTATATTTCACCTAGATTATTCATATTTGCCTTGGCACTTAAATAACCTGATTTATGGAATATTGTGGGGACCGGGGTTTACAATGAATTCATATGGTTACAGTTATAGCTAGGATTCTTATATGGTCTATCATTCAATTAATCAATGTATTATGCAGATTCAAAGATTTAGGGGAAGTTATGGCATACTTTCCTGGATTCTTGATGAAGTAACGCAATAGAAGATAAACCCAGATCAGTAAAGGATTGACTAGAAATTTAGTATTGAGTGGGTTGAGAGCGGGAAAGGGAAGATTAAGGACACAACTCCATAACCAAAGGGGAAGAAGGGCGAGAGTGGGAGAGAGAGAATTATCTTCTTCTTTTTTCTTTCTGTTGTCGGCTCAAACGGTAACACTCTTAAATCAAATTTATAAATTTTAAAGTTAATCTTACATGACGCTAATCTAACTATTAGATTAAGTGAAATATTGAGATTAAAAGAAATTCAAGGAACTTCACGACCTAATTTTCGATCGATTCTTCTAGTTTTAGAAATCCGACTCCTGCAATGTCTTGACCTAATTTGCTTATTAGAAAGAAAGAAAAAAATTGAAGGGTCGGTGTAATTTGTGGATTCAAAATTAGCAAAAGTAGAAAAAGGATTTCATATGAACACAATTCATGCAAGTGGACCAACAGGGAAAAGGTCCTAAATTGGAATGTAGTCTCTGTTCGTCCCTTGCTCGTCTCCAAAAGTCCAACTTGCATAACTAATACGTACGCGGTCAGTCCAGCCAGTCTTGAGCATCCCCCCTCCGCGCTGTTTCGGACCAAATCCAAATCCAACTTCACCGTGGAAACGAATCCCAACCTTTCTCTCTCTCGAAGTTTCCTATTCCCTCCACTATATAACTAACCCTTCCTTCCACAACTCTCTCACAATCAAAAACTTCCAATTAACTTCCTCCTATACCAAGTTACCCAACTCTCTCTGTTTCGTTCTTCATATCCAAGAATTGGGTTTTCGTATTACTTAGAAAGCAAGCAAGCAAAGCGATCATGAATTCCATGTTCAGCTCATTCGATATTCTGTGCGGAGAGTTCTTGGGCCAAACTCTCAAGACCTCGTTCCCTACTTCGCAGCAGCAGCAAGAGAAGAAGACGGGTGGTGCGACTATGTTTAATAACAGGGCGGGTACAGTTTCAGGCGATGAGAAGGAAGAGTCTGTGCTGGAAGGCGCCCAGGTTAATAAGATGAGGGCAGCACCATGGCGGTTTGCGGTGGAGTTGGATGGACTCAACTGTTTTGAAACCCTCGTCTAGCTGATCGGATCGGAGTCTCATTCATTACCTGGATATTCAGATATTGGTTCAACCAAGAAAAAGAAAAGAAATCAATATACTTGTACATAAGTTATACTACAAATGTAATAGCAAATTTATGATTCTTTTACCAATTTTCAGAGAATTTTCGTGTTGATTTCTTTCTTGCAAAATTTAACTTCATGTCTAGTATGATCTAGCTACAAGTACCTGGGATTTGATATGATTTTCCTGAAATTAGGGAAAGGCTATATTCAGAACTGTATTCAACTGGGTTTGGGTTCTGTTACGTTGCAGCTTAAGCTTGCTGCCAAATAAGTATTTTTGACCCTAAAACACTAAAAACTACCTAGATGCAACACAGAACGAGTTCTTCATTCTAAGCTAGAACCGTAAAAACAATTAGACAAATCAAACTTGAAGTGGCTAGTCATTTAGCCTCCCAATTTCCAGGGATCACTCATAAAGATTTCTCCTTCACCGATAAAAGAGTTGAGTTTTGTTAGGTTTGAAATATCGGCCCACAATTTGGTTGAGTTGACATGTACATGCCACAATTCAAGTATAATTCCCGTCACCACACTCCGTAAATTTCATATGTTTTCAGCTATTTAGGCCATATCCACAACTAATCCCTCGTTCGGTATTTGGAAAAGTAAAGTAATTTGCTTTTTGTCCTTTTATTTTTCTTGGGAATGGAAATGAAAACTTGTTTTGGTTTCTTTTTGGCGTTTGCGTTTGGTTGGTATTAGGAAAAGAAAGGAAATGAAAGGAAAGTAATTTTCAGGTTTTACAATAATAACCTCATGTCGAGGGTTATTAGGTCGAGATTTAAGCACAATTGTAAAATTCAAGTTCGGTCCATGGAACCGGGCCAGGCAGGACCAAGTCGGGTATCTATAATTTTCAGGTCGGGTCGGGCCGGGCATAATTGTTTTTTATATAAAAAACAAGTCAAACTCAATAGTCGCAAAAAAAAAATTAAAAATTTATAACATTTTCTCAAAGATACCCAAAAATATAATTTTTTGTTAAATTCTTTGTCAAATTTAGGAAGAATGGAGAGAGAAAATAATTAATAGTTAAACTTTTTCCTCCAATATTTTTCTCTCTTTTGACTAGAAAATGAGACTATATTATTGGAGATGCTCTTCGATCAATACTCAAACATCAACTCAAAAACCATATAACATTTTAAAAATAATGAATAAAGATTTTCTTTATATAAAACTAAATTATTCATTAATGTCAAGTAGCAAAATGAGAATCTAATAGCAAATCTAACTATCAAACTAAAACTTTATTTATTAAGGTCATAGCTTGTTTCTTTATCTTATTGTAATTTTTTTATATAAGTATATATCATAATCCATATATTAAATTTAAAAAATTAAAATATAATACGAGCTTTCGGGCTGGGTGGGCTTCTTACGGGTTGGGTCGGGCCTGAGACACTAAACCTAAATTCAGCCCGACGGGCTGGACCTATTATGGACTTTTTTTCGAGCTGAGCTTGGATTTCTCGAGCCTTGCGTAAGCCCCCAGGTCAAATGGCCTAATCTCATGTGCAATAATTTCAAACTTCAAACAAAGTTAATATAATAAAAAGAAAAGATAATGATTGTTAGCAAATGGGAGGAAAGCAAAATCCCAAGTTGAGTGGGGAACTACCTTCCCTTCATTTTCCCTCATCTCTTTAAAATTGGCTTCCATCTCATTTCCTTTCCTCAGGTGTCCCAAACACTAGAATCTCATTATTTTCCTTTCCTTTCATTTTCTTCCTTTCCTGCCAAACAAACGAGGCCTAAGTTTCATACGGCTTCGTTAATAGCTTAAGGACCACTCATCCACTGTTAAGGTTAGTCTTTCCAAATAACAGGGTACAGACCACAATTCTAAATTGATTGCTTGCTTGCTTCTGTTCATGGATTGTGTTGCTTGCCCAACTCAAACACAGATCCGTCAAAAACGATATTTGGTATAAATAGCCGACTTTCTTGAAGTCAGAGGCTCCCGATGGGAAAATGCTTTGTGTGAATTTATTTCTGTGCTCAAGTGCTCAGCCACGTGAACAGAGTTCAAGTCATCTTATGGGGGCCCAAATTGCTATACACAATGCCACAAATGCACAAGCAATTCCCAGAAATTAAAGCAGCAAATGCATATGCAAGCCTATATTATGGACCAGGACACCAGGTTTCAGCGACCGCCTCAGTCTCATTCATGCTTCAAATGCATATGAAGATCAATTTATTGAAGAAAGAAAATGAACGATTAGAAAAAACTTGAACATTTCTCTTTATTCTTGCAGAACAAGATCCTTTCATGACATTTTCAACTTTTAATGAATTACAGCTATAGATTCCCTCAGTTTGTTTTCATCTCTTTTGGCCTGGGGTACTTGTACAATTGAAGCTATTCATAGCTTAAATTAGGAGGAGAAAGAATATGACACCTCCAATCCTCTTGAAAAGGGGCAAAGTTTGGACAGTCATCGTTCGGCTATCCCTCACTTCGTTGACAACTAACTTTAGCTTGGCATCTCTGGAGTTGGGCAGTAACCATTTTGTATCATAACCTCCTGCCGATCTTTGCAAATCTTCGGGCTACTCCAAATATAACTGCCTTAGTCAGCAGCCCCCGATCAAGACTGCAAGCAAGGACAATAGCCCCACCGACAACTAGAGCTTTAGGTATATTCCGCCCCACTGGTTTCTCCGCTGTATCTGACTTTTCAACCTCCATGGAACCACTAGGGCTATTTTCCACTGATCTTAAGTAATCTGCACTGACTTTGGTGTTGATCTGAGCCATTTTAGCACACCGAGAAAGTGGGGCTTTAGCGGCTCTCTCCTTCTGATATAAACGTAGGCCTGGTTCAATCTTTTTAACAGCTCCCCACATACCTTGACGAACTCCAAGTTTCGCAAGCTCCCAAGGAATGCCCATATCTTCATGATGAAACAGTAACACCTCACATGAAGTAAGCTGACCATCCCCTCTTTTTGTTTCAACTGTTCATGTATAACAGATACAAATGTCAGCAGGTGTTTCCATGACCACAATTAAGGTAGGACAGAAATATGTCAATTAAGTGCACAGAAATAAAAATAGAAGTTCTTCGTTTCTATTTTTATTTTGAAAGTCACAGATATTTTTCTCTGTTACTATATTTTTCCAGTAATCAAAACCAAATTGTTTTTCGGATTATTCATAGACAATATCAGGCAAGGTTCCATTACCCGCACGAATGCGCCAACTTGAATAGTACAAATCAACGCGTCTAGGTTTGTCACGCCTTGGGACAGCAGAGGAAGGCACTCCCTGAAAATAAAGTATTGCGACACATTATTTCCTGAATCAGAACAAAATTGTACTTCATGAATAAAATTAAGTTTAGACTATCTTTTCAAACCCAACCAGCTAGAAGAAAACAACGTACAACATTTGGCTGATGATTCTATTCTAGTATACAATCCGGAAACAAGTTTCCTTCATGTCAGCCTTATTGATCGATAACTCAAACTACCAATAGGTAGTCCTCACTAGAATCCAGTGATGCTATGCTACTACTTTAATGGTGTTTGAAACTAATGTTTAATCAAAGATGTATTGACTGGACACATATATCTTACTGATTCAGCTTTTTCCTAGCTAAAACTAAATGTAAGTTGGAATCTAAAGGACCCCTTCCATAATATAGGCTATAATTGATTCGTGCAATTGTCTGTGAGGCTGTACAGAAAGTTTTCCCCCTCTCTTACCTTAGTTACACAGTAGTATGACCTTCCTGATTCCCAAATGCGACGGCCTATCAAGTATTCTCGGTCGCTACAAAAGAACGGGAACTGTATCCAGAACAAACAAAGACAAAGACCGTAAGTCATAAGCCAACACAACCGGAACAATTCAAGAACAGACATCACACAATTCACACTTTTCTCACCTTGCGGACCCAGTGCACTAGCATGGTTCCAGTAGTCGGGCACTCTTCCAAAGTAGAAGCCTGGATAAGCATATCATCCCACTTGGCTCGAAATTCATCATCCCAGAAGAAATCCCTCACTGTCTCCGGTGTAGCATCCTCGAACACAGTTCTACTGCGGTATTGCGGAGGTCCAGTCTACAACACAAACAAAAGTAACAATATTCAGTATAAACTCACCAAGAATATACATCCTGAACAACACAGTTTCTGTACTAATCCGAAATTGGAGATTAAAAAAGTAGCTCAATTACATTGTTATCTACCTGAGGATCTCTCCGCCAAGCTTGATAGGCCATAGTTGCGGTTGACTTATCCATCATATGAATCCAGGCCGGCCCTCCATCTTTCTCCTCAACAAGCTGACATATGTGCCGTAAATCCTCATTCGAAACACTTTCCGCTTCTTCTTTCTCAATCAAAGAGGAACTGCCACACAAAAACTCTCATCAAACTCAAGCTCTAAGAAACTAAAGAGGCAAAAGCAGCAATCAATCAAATCGAAGTTTCGAAATTTCTTCGAACAAAGTCAACAAACCTGCAGTCTGAGCTGGTGTTAGGCGCCAGAGACAGATACTGGCTCTGATTTCTGTCCTCAGCAGCCCAAGGAATGCAATTGGGCAGCATAGAACTCAAGCTTGGAAGAATAGAAATCCCACACGTGGACGAAGCTGGTGTCGATGAAGAAGATGACGACGATGACTCCTTCTGTGTTGAGCTGTCTAACAATTCTCTACCAACAACCGTGACCCATTTGGGCCGCCACGACCAGCCGACTAAAACTCCAACAATCACAGCAATCCACAGAGGAGTTATGAACTTGACAAGCTCCCCAAGAACTTCGACAATCGTGGGCCTTCGTAGAATCTCCATCAAAGCCGACGCCACCGCCAATTGTATTCGAATTTGTGAGAATTGAATAGCAAAGAAACCCTCGAATGAATCGAATGGAGGATATGCGTTGAGCACAGCGATTACTCCTCGAGGGTTTCGAGAGAAGAAAGAGAGAGAGAGAGAGAGAGAGAGAGAGAGAGAGAGAGAGGAGGAGTATAGGGATGATGGGATCAAAACTCCCAGAGGGGGTGAGACCCAACAAGGAGATTTGGGTCTTTAAGAGATAAAGGGGGAGAGGAGGAGGAGAACTGGAGAAGAGATGTAGATATGGGTTTGATGTTGTTGTTGTGCAGCAGAGATAGAGGAGATGATGATGATGATGATGGAGGAGGAGGAAGATGAGACGAGGAAGGAAGAAGACAGACGAGTGGATAAGATTGGGGGAAAGATAAGCGGCCGTGAGAGGCTTGTTGGGATTTGCTGCCGTGAGAGGCTCAGTGAGGCCCAACCAGAGAGCTTTGTTTGCTCGTGATTTGGTGCCCAGTGGCCAAGACCGAAGTGTCAAAGAGGTAAATAGTAACGCCTTCCTCGCAGTCTCGCAGAGAGGGGAGAGAGAGAGAGTGACTAGGAGTGAAGTTTATTATGTGGTTTTGAGTGGTCTCGGAGACGAGGATGCGATGAAGCGTTTGTGTGATTCTGAGTTGGCCTGCGCTGGTTTCTTCTTGGTTTTCTATATATACCAGCAAGGGTTGGCTCTATTATGCACACTCTCCGTGGGTAGCCGCGTTCTCTCTCTCTCTCTCTCTCTCGTTTTTCACGTTCGCTTGACTTGGATTTTTATGTGCTTTACCTTCTTTCACTGTCCTAAATACTGCATTTTTTTTTAGTTGGGTGACCTTTCATTTAATAGAATCGAGAGTTACGGAAGACTAAGAAACCTGCTAATTTAGCTGTGAACTCCCCATATCAACTCAGATTATAATTCAACAATAGAACAAACTTAACAAATTTATGAGCCAATAAGTTATCTTCTTTATATACATGTTTAAACAGGTTACCAAAAAGTTCTTCGTTAAAGGCTACAACATCCTCGATGATGTGACCAATCTTAAATCGGTCTTCTCTGCTTACTCGTGCCCTAGTAATAGCATTCACTACTTCCATACAATCGGTCTCAAAACAGACCAAAATCAAGCCATATTGTCGAGCTAATGAGAGGGCCTCTCGGCAAGCCAGAGCCTCCGCCTGTTTCGGGGTACAAACATCAGTTAACTTCTTACATGCTCCCCCCACTATGGAGCCAAACTCATCCTGTATCACTACACCTATACACCCAATACAACTCTCCAGGTCTATAGCACCATCACAATTGGCTTTTAGCCATCCCGCACTCGGTGGAATCCTTGGATGTTGAGGTCTCCTCAGTCTTGGTTGTGTCGAGCTCGTTACATTACGGCTCTGTAGAAGTTGATATGTGCCTTGATTTGGAAGGCCAGTTGATTCGAGGACATAAACTTTGTAGACTACACTCTTCTATCACATTCCTTCCACACATACCACAATACAAGCATCATTCCTGCAAGCTTTTCCTTAGACATGGTGTCCACACATAACTCAAACCAATCTCGGATAGAACCCTGGTCACTTAAGTTACTCACCACCAAAACCAAATCTGGAACTAGTTTAATCAAATCCTTTATGAATGGACATTGATTTTTTAGATGTAAGATGGTCTCCTTGCTGCAATTACATAACATACATCATCCCCCAACATTGACACATTTGCTTTGTAGTTGTGTTGTAGTTGGCAGTACCTCTCTACAAACCTTCCAAAAGTGCACCTTGAACTTCCCTGGTACCTTAGCATCCCATAACGCTCTCTACATATTCCTGTTTTTATTAGGATTGGAGGAACCTGTTGTGCCATGTCTAAGAGAAAAGAAAAGTTTGTAAGCACTTCTTGTTGTAAAATAACCTTTCAGATCATAATGTCAAACTATATGATCCGAAACTTGCAGACTTCTCAAAGGGATAGATAAGACTTGAGCGGCCTCCACTGGTATAAAACACCTCTTCACATTTTCTTCATCCCACCGCCCTTCAAGAAGTATAAGATCTGATACTTTGTTCACCAAAACCAAACCAGGTAGAGGAAGAGCTTGTGGTCAAAACGAAATTGTCTTTGGTATCCACATATCGTTCCACACCCGAACAAATTGACCATCTCCAATTTGCCAACGTACCCCCTTTGATAACAAATTCTTAGAGGCAAAAATGCTCCTCCAACAAGCAGATGGACTCTCCATAAATTCACACGACCAAAAATCCCCATTAAGATAGTACTTAGAATTAAATAACTTTGCCATAAGAGATTTCGGGAATTTGATTAACCTTCATGCTTGCTTTACAAATAAAGTTAAATTTAGCGTATAAAGATCCTTAAACCACATGCCTCCATCATCTTTTGGTAGACACAGTTGTTCTCATGATAACCAATGTATCTTTCTCTTATCATCATTGCTTCCCCACCAAAACTTCGCACACATTTGATGTAAGGAGTCACAAATTTCCTTTGGAAGCATAAAACAATTCATTGTCTCTATAGGTAGTGCTTGAGCTAAAACTCAAATAAGTAATTCTTTCCCGGCACCACTCAATAACTTACCTTGCCGACCTTCTAATGTTTTACTCAACTATTCCTTTAAGAAAGCGAAGGTTGACGTTCTCTTCCTTACCCAGTATGTTGGCAACCCGAGATACTTTTCATGCTTAGGGACAATATCAACGCCTAGCCTCCCTGCAATTTGTTCCTGTAACAATCTCAGAGTCTTCTTGCTAAATACAATATTATTCTTCTCAAAATTTACCTTCTGACCCGATGCTTGTTCATAGTCACTTATCACCTCTTGTATATGCTCACACTCCTCCTCTGTGGCTTGCCCCAAACAACAAGCTATTATTGGCAAAAAGAAAATGATGAATGGTCGGCGCACCAGGAGCTATTTTAATACCCCGCAAGCACCCACCTCTTGTTTCTTACAAAGCAATGCATATTAGATCTCTGCACATAGAATGAATAAGTAAGGGGATAAATGATCTCCTTGTATGAGTCCTCTTGAGGGTGAGATATACCCCTTCGGCTCACCATTCACCAAGAAAGAGTATCTCACAGTAGTTACACATTGCATAAACATCTTGATCAAAGAAGCCTGAAACCCTAGTCTTTTCATAACAGCTTCCAAGAAACCCCACTTTATTCTGTCATAAGTCTTGCTTATGTCAAGTTTCAAGACATTGTTGGCTTCGTGCCAGACTGCCAATTATGAATAAAGTGTGATACCTCGTTCGCAATCAAGGTGTTGTCTGTGATCAATCTACCTGAAATGAATTCCCTCTGAAAGGAATAGACAATCTCAGTGAGCATAGGTTTGAGACAATATACAATTGCCTTGGAGCATATTTTATATAGTACATTGCACTGGGAAATAAGTCTCAACTACGTCATCTTTGATGGATTGGGAACTTTTGGAATTAAGCACAGATGGGTGTAGTTCACCTTTCATAGTAATACCCCCAAATGCA
Organism: Geum urbanum; assembly: GCA_946800695.1. Lineage (NCBI taxonomy): Eukaryota > Viridiplantae > Streptophyta > Magnoliopsida > Rosales > Rosaceae > Geum > Geum urbanum. Next base: position 42,689,627 of record OX327013.1, on the reverse strand, counting down.
AGAAACTCATATTTGCTTGCACCACATCACCTCCTACAACATCCCAATATTTTTGATAAAAGAGTGAAGGCATCCCATTTGGCACTGGAGATTTGGTCGGTTATATCTGAAACAAAGCCTTCTGTATCTCATCCTCCATATAAGGCTTACACAAAGAGTTGTTCATCTCCTGCGTAATTCGTGGTTGCAAAGTGTCTACGAACTTCTCCATCTTCTCTTTATTCACCACTCTCGCAGAGAATATACTGCTAAAGTAATTGACAACTATACTCTCCACTCCTTCCTGGGATGACTGCCATACACCATCCCGATCAAATAGCCCCAGTATTCTATTCTTTGCCCTTATATTAGATGACTTTTGATGAAAGTAAGATGTATTGCTGTCACCTTCTCTCATCCACTGTACCTTAGAGCGTTGTTGCCAATAGTTGCTCTCCTCCAGTAAGAGAGTATCTAGTCAACTAGAAAGAGTAAGACTCTCCAACTTTGCAACCTTTCCTTTTCCTTCTTCAAGCAACACTGCTAATTTCTTCTAAATCTCCTCCATCTCCCCGTGTCGGTGATCGAAAGTAGCCTGCTGCCAAGATGATAATGTAATGCGTGTAACCCTCACCTTCCCCACTGCTGAAAACAATGGCCTACCAAGAACTATCTCCGACTGGCCTGCTTTAACCACGTCTTCACAAGGTTCATGTTGAGTCCAGAAGCTTTCAAATCGGAAGCTACCCGTTGAACCGGTGGCGGCTCCGCTTCATATACCCACTCCCAATAATAGTGGGACATGGTCACCATGGATCGGTTCAAGTACCCTCACTCTTGTTGCTGGGAACAACTCCGTCCAAGTAAGAGTTCTAACCGCCCTATCCAATCGTTCATGAATCCCTCTCCTCTGCCATGTAAATTGCGACCCTTGAAAACCTAAATTGCCCAGGTCACAGTAGCTCAAAGCACTTCGAAAAGCCTGCATTTGACCCTCTGGTCTGTTTTCGGTCCCTATCTTCTCCTCCAAGGATACAAACTCATTGCAATCTTCCGTTACCACCCATGATAGAGAAGACTCATCAACAAGCTCACACAATAATTGCCATGAACAATGGCGCTCCAACGTAACAGGGTTACCATAAAAGTCGGTAAGTCTCCATCTTGCCCTAGTTGCACTGCCCGTATTGATCTCGACGTCGATTTGGTTTTTAGATTTCGATTTGAAATCAACCTGGACATCATTTTTTCACAACATGACCAAACCCCCCGATTGACCCAAACCTCCATCTCAACCCATGCTCTAAACGGATTCACAGTTCAAATACCCTACCTTCAAACGCAAACTATTCATATATAATCCCAATCCGAAATTTTGGTCTCGCAAAGGAATAAGATTGTTGGTCGATGTTTCTGGATAAGAAACCACAACGCTTGTACAACCCCATCATTGTTGAGACCACGACAGTTCCAAGCTAGGACCTCCATGATCGCCGGCAAGGTTGTTAGATACGTACAGGAGCCAAAACCCTAGCTCCGTAAATATATCTCTTTTATGTGTTTATTAAAGCATGAAGAATTGAAATGTCGTAAATACTATGTTGCCTAGGAGAAAACACTGCTTATTTGATTATATACTATTTTTCTTTTGCAATTTCTGTTAATTTTAAGAGAAAAAATATGTTCGGAAATAAGAATCAATTGGCGTCGAGTTGGTAAGGGTCTCTAGGCGTAGAATTGCCACATTTGAGTTTGAATTGGGATAAATACACCGAGTCTGGGACTCATGGATAAAATTTTCATCTTACAAGTTGTGACCTGTGCAGCAAATATGATGAAAAACTAGTCAATCTAGGAAGCAGAATCAAAACAAGGAATCTAAATTTGTGGGAGCCCAAGGGGCATTCATGAGTTGAACAAGACTAGAATACAATGCCATCTCTGAAAACTGAAAAGGTGCCTCACTGCCACAAATCTGGCCTAACCATGCTAAACATTAGCCACTAAAGATTCGTTGGTGGCTACATTGTACTGTTCCACCACTTTTGCCATCGAAAGTGTCATTCATTTATTTACTCCAGTATGACTTGAGTCACCATTATACATATTGGTGGCCATATGCACGCGTTTTGTTTTAATATCATTATTGTGTAGTCACCAGACCACACATTAGTGTGCGGAGTTTTTAAAAGTTGAACCAGAAAATAAGTGATGGGGTTTTAAGAGTATTGTAGTCCACTCTTTTTACTATCGGAGGCACCTTCGACGACGCCCCGCCCCGCCGCCAGCACCTCTGTATCTCTCCATGCATTCGTTGACGGTTTTCCATGTTCTCAGATCTACAAATCTTCCCCCGTCTTCTCAGCTTTTCTCATCGTGCTCTATTGGGTTTTAATTCGGTTTTGGAGTTGTAGGTTCTATTTGGGTTATACAGTTTGTTGTTCAAATCGATTGGGTCTAATGTTTTGCTTCACTTTGGGTAATATGGTCTCGGTTGAATTTGAGCACGCACTGAAGCAAATCCGGACAAGACTGATTATTTGGAAGAGGTGTGCTTTTCCAGGTGAATTCTTTTCCAGTTTTCCTATAAATCGAAGTTTTACATTAATACATCCGTTTACATTTGCATGTAAATAGGGGTTTATGTTAATTATTTACTGTGCTGGTGAGGAAGCCGCTGCAAGTTTGTAAGCTGCCTTTGTAGTTCGGCTTCTCATTTCGAGGTAGTTTTAGGGTGTTAGTAATAGCAGAGCATGACTCAATTTCGGATCTTTATTGAAATTAACTAGTGATTATTCACTATAATTGTTGTAGAGAAATCAAGGTACGATCAATCTTCAGTTATATGAAGTTATCATCGATCATTGACTAAATGTAAGCTGAAGGGAAATCAATGCAATATGAAATAGAATGCCTCTGTAATTTTCTAGAGCCATAGCGTACCTTATACTGATAGGACTAAGTTTGACTTGTGTTATGTTGCAGAAATGACTGGACTCTCTAAACTTAACTTCATTGAGCGTTGTATGTTTTCTTATGGCAGTGAGTCAAATAGAAGCGATATGGTTCATATGTTCAATATACAATTTTTTGCTTGACTTTATCCATTTAGTATATAATTTGTATGTTAATACAATATATATATAAGATCGTGTACCACTTTCATATCTTACAGTGATCATAGCATTTTATTGTTCATCATAGTCTCTTGTTTCTCTATACTAATGTTGGGTTTTATGTAATGTGTCTTCGAACTCAGAGTAGACAAAGCTTTGATGGCTTCATTTGCATTCAAGATGATGTTAAAGTATTACAATAGTATTTGTCAGCTAAGCACTTGGTATGGTTTCAAATGTCCCTGACTATTACCTTTTTTTTTCTTCTCCTTCTTGTATGCAGCAGTTTGGCACCATTACTTGTTAAGGAAGTATGGAACCAATGATATCTCCTTCTAATCCACAATTAGTTAAGTATGTTGGAGATGGCCAGATTAAATAATAGGACTAGGAGAACTAAGGCAACCTACAACTAATGATGTAGTATAAACCAACTTTAACAAGCTTAGCCAATGTCGGGTGTTGCATGGGAAACTGTTTTTGCTCCACATGCTATTTTCTTAAATGAAGACGTAAGTGTCTGAACTGTTATTTGATGAAAATCAGAGCCGCTTCCATTTATAATCTTGTAGTTATAAATCCACATCTTCAGTACACTTCCATCACTGAAAATGAAAATCTGATGTGTTATGCTAGATTTTAATGATAAGCAATATCATGGTGACCAATGTGATATTTGCAGGTTAGACTCTTTTTGTCATTCCCATGTCATTAATATTTGTCATTTTTTAATGCCGGTTAGACCAATGATAAGCTTCATCTTCTCAGCCTTCATCGTCGTCCTCTATTGGTTTCAATTTTTTTTGGGAGTTATGGGTTCTAGGGTTTTGATTTGATTTGGGTTATATAGTTTGTTGTCTAAATCGATTGAGTCTAATATATTGGTTCACTTTGGATTATATGGTTTGCGCTGTAATATGTTATGTATATCTATGGTTTACGAGTTTGTTTTCTTAATCGATTTGGGGATTTTTCTTGTTCAGGTACTCAGAATCAAGAATCCTACAAGCCTCACCACGATTTGCTCCGCTGTATCCTCAATTCAGGTAGCATTTCGTTCCTCTTAGCTCTAATTTGAGTTCAGTTCATTCTATATAAATATCTGTTTGTTTGGGGTTATAGAGACATATTGCTTTCACTGATGAAACATTTATGAACTGCTGTGTGTCGAATTAAAAGTGCTTATTGCTTCATCAAATCTTAATTGTGATAAAGTGTCACAGCTCTTTTCTAATCGTCATGTGCTGAATGTTTCGGGGGAGCTAGTGGAGATATGATGAAAATGTACAACAATGAGCCAATGACTGGCCTTAGAGCATATTGGCAGGTATGGTTGCTTATTTTTCCTGCATTGTGTTAAGGACAACATTGACTACTCTCTGTATGAATAGGCGAGTGGTGGTTATTATTTTTTGAGGTTGGTAATAATCTTTGAGCGATGTAGTATTGATATATCTACCTGTGAGCAGTCATTTAATTTTTTTTAATTGCTTCTAAACATTCAGTTGCTTGTGTTGGGTGAAAATGGATTTGTTGTCTCCCACATTTGTAGAGAAACATATATATAATCTTTCAAAGTTGAAAGTCTATCGATCTAAGTAAAAAGATGGGCTTCTTAGTAGCATGAATCATAACTGGATACTTATATGAGATCATAAAAGGTCTTTGTTTATGAACTCCTACCTTCTTTTTGTCCATCGATCTAGGTTTAATTTTTTTTGTACTTTATTGGTCTATTTGATGCCCTGTTGATTAGCTTCTATTCTCCTCACTCAGATGATTAGTTTGTTTGATTTTGAATACCATCATATATTAGTAATTTCTTATCCATTTGATGTTAGCTTCTAAGGTAATGGTCGGTCAAAGTACATGCTAACAATATGACATGACATCAAGGTCTGGTTTCATGCATTATATATTTATAGATGCGCTCATTTTAGTATGTTTGTGGTTCTCTAATCATTATTCCCTTTCCAGGAAACCTTATATCACATGAATCACGGAAAGATGCTTTGGATGGTGTTATGTTTGTTATCTTTTGTTGACTGTTATCGTTGATCAGGTAGGTGTTTAAAAGAAATCTGTCTTTCTCTCTGCTGATTTTGGATTGGTAAATAATTTCTTGCAAGGGTATTATGAGGGTTTAGGTAGATAGAGTCGATAGATTTTTGAATTATTATAATTGAAGATAGTAAAGACTAGCTAACTCATCTATTCTCCTTCTTCGTCTCTTTTGCACCGCCAAAATTTCTTACTCTGTGTGTGGTCATGTATGTTCTTCAGAGTAGAAGGCTTCCTGACGTGATGTTTACAACAAGACGTAACTTAATCGATGGTGGCAAGTCTTCTAAACAGATTGACGGTGTACTTTCATCAATCTCGGTAAGTCTTCGTAATAATTTGTATACCTTTAAACTGGGAACAACATTTACTAAAACTGGGAACAACGTTGACTCTTTATAATATAATAGCATAGTAGAAACTTTTAAAGAAAAACTGTGGTGATTAGATGATAACATAATCCTTGAATCACAGAAACCTCGTTGACATTGGCTAGACTTTGATTCTGTCCTAAAAGATGGTTCTTAGTGCATTACAGATGAAGATGTATGATTAGGTAATATAATCTCTCTCCCTCGTTTTCATTTGGTTATTCAAAAAATAATAATAATGATAGATTATGACATCTTTAACACTCAGCTTTTATTTAGTAAGTGAAAGAAAGTGATGATCCCTCACACTACTTTTGTTTGTTCTTCAGTTAAAAGAGACAAAGGATGAGGGACATATTCCCATTATTTCTCCTGTATTTTAGTTTCTCCATCTTATAGTATTGAGGTAGTTCCTTATGTATGACCCTTTGAAGAGTGGCTTGTTTATGTATTTTGCTGAAGTACAACGTAAAGTACAATGTATGGCTGGCTCGGCTCCACTAGTTTCTTGTTCAAATTTTATTTTTAATATTTTTTTTAGTTTAGAAACAAAATAGTCACCAATTGAACATTAGTGAGTTTGTGAAGTGGGACTCAGAAGTTTGAAGTCACCGACAATTTTAGCATATAATTGAATTTTAATGGTGGGATCCGGTTTTAAGTCAGCGAATTTGATGGGTGAGAGTTTTGGGTATTTGTCACCGAGGTAAATTACACCATCAACTTAGTAGTAGCCCAACGGTGACTATTGCCTATAGTCACCAATCAATGGTGCCTTTAGACACCAAAGTGGTTGGTGTCCATAGCCCAGATCTCTAGTAGTGCCTCTTCGCCACCGGATCCTTTAAAGACCAAGTTGATCTACTCTCTTCCTGCCAAACCCTTGGACTAAGTTCATAGTTATCATCATCTCACAAATAAATTAAATTAAACATCCCATGACATCAATACCAACTTATTAATAATATCCATTCTTGTCTACTACTTAAAATGCTTTCGAGTGTTCTGTATATCATGAATGAACTCACATTCAAGCATATGATACTACTTACTGGGTTTAGGTTAAGAAAAGAAACAAAGATGTAGTTAATCTCGAAACGCTTGTGAAAAAGAACTCGCCAACCACTTTCACTTGCTCTCTAAACACCGACAAAAGGAGAAGGAACCCTAACAAATTTCTATAATGACAAAATTGAAACCCTAATTATGTAAGGTCAGTGAAGCTAGTTTAATATATTTGCTTCCCCACAAGGCCAAACGTCCATTACCAAACATAAAATAAGCTAGTGGGAGTCATAAAAAAATGCAGCATATTTTCTTTGCCTAGCTAATCAAACTACAATTCCAGCATTTGACTCACTCGACGAGTTAATCCAATGCACGCGCTTAGGTTTGTTGCTATACAACTCTGACTAAGATGCAGAGATAATTTGCGTAATTAAGGTCAACTTGATGAAGGTTTCAACAATTTGATCTGAAATGCTTATGCAGAATAAATAGGATTGAGTTCCCATATGATGTGCATGGCATGGTCTCTGACTCTCTGCCCCCAAAACTATTTGACCTGACCATTTTTTTCTTAATTATAAGGTCACTTTTACTCAGTTTCTTCTACGTAGAGCTTCAAACCGCATAATCAACTCAAAAATACCTGAGTCATATATCCCCACGATTTCACACCAAGACAAGGCAGGTTTCCTTGTTGTTAATTGTTTGTCAAAGAAATAAAACGGTGATACAATCTTATAACCGTCCACCCAAAATTTGTAGTCAACCATTAGATCATTTCTTTTTTAAATTTTATGTTCGTTAATATGGTATTTGCAAGAAACATACAAGTTAAGGCATAACACATTTTCAATAAATTGCCTCGAAAACGATAAGCATAACATTAGTTTAACATAATGCAAATTACAATTTTGTACACTCCAAAGCATTTTCATCTATGAGGAAACTAGCGCAACCCATATTTGGAAGAGCCCGCTGGTACAAGTTTGCTTGCAAATAGCTTCAAGAGTATACTGCACACAATAATGCATGCAACTGAAGCAATAAGTCAAGCTGGACGAACCACCTACTCCATGTTTTCGTCGTGCAACTTATTTTAAGTGGCATAGATCGAGATTTTAGTGACTTCAAGGTGTACACTAAATCAGCGGGGGAGCTACATTGGGGCCAGCCCAGGCTACGGCCCCTCTTTCACTTTGAGAGAAACAACTCAATATCGGCAATAAATTATGTCAGTATGTTGCAATTAAACTATTTTTGTTAGAGTTGTTCAAGTATTCAATGTTTAACTCTCATTTGTAGTAGCTAACTGACACATAATGAGTAATACATTACGGCCCCTCTTCAGATATTTTTTTGGGTCCATTTTTAGCTATATGACATTACATCAATTTTTATATCATATTTTGACATCTCTACCATTCAGATTCTATTTTCTAATGTGTAGATCACTTATGCAATTTTTCAGCCAAATTGATTATAGTTAAGACATTCAAAACTTTGGTCCATCCATTGATTTAATCTAGTTCGATACCTTAATGATCATCATTTTGGCTGAAAATTTACAAGAATGATCTACTCATATAGTTCTACTAATTGGACGATGGAGATGTCAAAATATGATCTAAAAGTAAGTATAATGCCCTATACTTGAAAATTGACAAAAAAAAAATGGATACCTGAGTGGAAGAGCCCTATAATACATTATGCTAAGTACCGATTAAGAATTACGAATCCTATCTAATTTAATTATTATTTTTCTTATGAATAAGCCATCAAGCCAATTTAAATTTGCTTATTGATTAGTTTCTCTAACGCCCTTGTTTATATTAAAATACTACTTTTAGTATGGAGATATTTTAAAATAAAAAAGAAAATTGTAAAAATTCTCAAATTAAAGAATCTTTATTTTCAAATTCAGTGTCAGAATTATTGGAGTAACAACTTGCGCAAGTCATATTCATTATTTTTTATAATTAAGTTATTATGAAATATTTTCACGATATAAAATCTCGACGAAGACTTTACCTTATAGTAGTTAATACTTTCACGAGCACAATTTAATATTTTTAAATTAATTAATTAATTATTAATATTATTTTTTAAATTTTACGAACACAATTTTAGTCCTTAATATTAAATTCTGGCTCCGCCACTGCAATAAATCATCTTTCGGATCTCCCACTCACATATTCACATATATAGCTGCTTCACCTACATGATGGTTATGTCTGAAAAATAGACATATATAGCCTTATATGGAAACAAACTTCACTTCCACGCTTTACACATGCGAAGAGTTGTCCTAAATCCTAATCAAACTCATCTAATTAATCATTTCAATTTCATACTCAGTTTTCTATGTTACTTGTACGTACAAGTTATAATTCCAAGTTAGTAGGCTATTGTCACTAAAACGAAACTGTTCGAAAATTAATCAACACATTGTATTATAAACTTGCAACATCGATCGACACTTAATTTTATGGTTCTTTCAAGTTCTTTGAAAATAGTAATCTGTAACCCTAATTCCCTAAACCATTGCATGACTTTAAACCAACTTAACTGCTCGTGTAATTTTCATAAGGGTTCTTTTCATAATTAATTAATGTGAAGCCTTGCAATATTAAGTTTCAGGAAGTGACATTGTTGTTCTACATATGGATTCTTGGTATGAACTATGTACCAAACTGACGGTGATAGGAATTTAGGTGCGTATGTAGGTCCAGAACTGATAGCTCAGTTGTAGTTACATGCTCGAATTTTCCTTTAAGAAAGAATATTTGCACCACTAGGGAAAATCCCATCTGCTGTGCAACTTGATTGTCTAGATTGTAATTAGCAATCAGGGCAGTCACACCGACCCATCACACCAGTCACTTCTGCATCTTGGTCACTATAACTTGGTTTAAAGAATCCAAACCGAAACGGTGACCAACTTCATACACTACGTCCTCGATAGTATTCAACTTAGTCAATGGCCGGTGAAATAGATTATGGATCGGAGGAATGCATGGACTTGATCGATGTAGCTTCTCTGCTTCTGCGAGCAGAAGAGTGATAGATTCATTACACTTTTTGATGATTAAGCCGCAAAAAGTGTGTGTGGGTGTAGAATTGTAGAAAGGAAATCTCAGTTAAAAGATGATACTACACGTGCAAGAAGTGCTTCACACAGTCAAACGCGTAGGCTTGAATTCGTATCAAAGCTTGGTTGTTGGTTGCCTGATTGGATTCTAAATGCCTCAAAGCCACAGTGTTGAGCATAATTGAACATGGTAGGGTCAAAAGTCTAACCAGAACTGGAACTTGCTACTTGAAAGGCATATGGCCGCTAGTTCAAACTCTACATGAATCATGCAATGCAGCTAGGCACATTTGTCACCAAGCATGTGTTGTGCTTAGACTGTTAGGGTATCAAAATCAAAAGATACTATGGATTCTCTCCAGATTTTCCTGACTAAAAACTGCATATGTGCATATGCCTAACTGTCCCGGGGCATGAACGAGCAAAAATGGGGCAGATGGCCTCTTCATCCAGTTTTTTTTGTTAATGCATAAACATTTACATTACAATAGAGGAAGTGAGCAGAACCTAGTTTTAGAAACTGGTGTGCCAAATGGCATCGGCACCTTCTCCACATCTCTGGTGCACCTCCTCCATTCTCTCCACTGATTTGCATATGCCGCTGCAGCTCCAATCGAATGAGGCAGCACAAGGGTTCCCTGCTTGAGCTTTCCATTCACAATCTATGACAGATTACAGAGTTTAGTGTTAGGAATAAGGTCCCGAGGAATACTACTTATTCTTGTTAGAAGCATGGATTACAGTTTCAGCAGATAGTTAGGTAATTTTACTAGAGGCGGCTAAGCTTATTAACTGACTGTACAGTTCATGAATACTCAATCTTGAGGGCAAGTGATTTTAAATTACCTAACAGTAAAATTTCTGAAAAGCCAGATCACATGTTTGACAGCTTACCTGGAGGAGTCCCACAACAAAGGCTTCGCTCATCAATGTGCTCAACATCAAGACCAATAAACCAAGAACCCAAAGAAACATCTTCATTTGCATATTTGTGAAGTATGTGTCTGGAGGAAACAAGATCCCAATCAGTAACATTTTCCAGTTATATAAGTGGACTGCAATGCTCCAAGAGAGCTCTTACCGATGCACTGAAATGTAGGTTGCCAAATCTTTGGAAATAGCATATATTTGACCTGAGGCATGCCGGAAATATTTATTTCCTTCCTCTCCAAATTTCCAATATTCTGGTTCGTGGTACTTGACCCCCCTACAGTAAAGATAAATCATCAATGATGTGCTAATATAATAATCATATGGGTGCACAATATTCAGCTACTTACTGATGTGCTAGGACAGGTCCAGACTTCATGCATCCAATATACGTACGGGGCTTTGATCTATGGCGAGCCAAAGTAGAACCAATCATACCTACGAGATTTAAACTCCACTCAGTACCCTGAATTTGAATCTAAGTTGTTCCTTCGCCCGGTTTCAAAAGCAGAAATAGCCTAGAACAGATACACCTACCAAGGTTTATGTGCACATCATCATCAACTTTAATGTAAAAGTCAGCATCCCACTTATTGACAGCTGCTGTGAAATAAATTTGGGTTTTCGATGACAATTCATGGTATCCCTCTATATGGTTCTGCAGGCATACAATGGTAACAATGCATAAGGTTCACCACAGTAGTATTTCAACACTGAACCAAAGAAAGATCTCAATTCTAAAACAACTAGAACAATCCCACCAAAGGATTTTAGATTTTGTTCCTTTGACTGGTTCCCAAGAAGTTATATCTGAATGACACTTCATATGTGTCTCCAAACTACTGATCAGACATAATAGGCTACCTTGGTCCAAGCATTGGTAACTTACCAGTCGAAAAAAATCTTTATGTTGCTCATCTTCTGCCTCAATGGCACGATCCAAAACACCACCGGTAGATGCACTGAGGACGAAAAAGAAAGAATGGAACCATTACGTGTGGGTGTGTGGCCAACTATCGTTCTGAACAAATAACTAAAAAAGCCAGTTTGCCTACCTGTGACCAATAACAAATCGCATTATAATGCCCTTCTCTGTCTCCAACTTCTTTAACTCGTCACCTAGAGAAATGCAATAGAGATTTAATATAGCAGCAACCGATTTTGATGTTATACAATAGTCATTAGTCTTTTCAATTCAAACCTCCAGGCATCCATGTTTCCCTGATTGAATCCCTTCGCTTTCTGCTGCTGAAGGCAGTCATGATTCCCATCACAAAGAAAACCTTCTGGCGCTCCTTGCTTCCTGATTTTATATCAACCAGAGATCCTTCATTATTGTTTGATTTGGAAGCTCTAGTTGCTGCTAGCTGAACCTCCAATGAGGAGATTGTCTTGTCTAGCTTCCTGAAAAATTACTATGAATGTTAGATATGAAGCAGCTTTGGTCATACAATCACATACAAAGAAATGAACTCATGCCATATTTACTAATTTCAATTGAAAAGATTTTGAGTTCCAAATATATCTTCAGAATATATTAGAAGAATATGAGAAGTTACCTTATCACATCATGTGTCTGAGAGACTTGAGAAAAAATGTCTCCTACCTCGTCAGTGTCTTCCTGCAAGTTGCATAGATAAAATTATAGTGTGTTAGGACGATATGAACCTAATGAATATGCAGATCTTGTAACTTGCCTTCTTCTCACAGTCAACAACGTGGTGAAGAGATCCTAGTTGATATTCCTCCGATGATGAAGCCTCTTCATCCATTTCATCTTGATCAAGGACAGCCCAAAATCTGCAATGCAAATGTGAACCAGTTGAAATCCATATGGTAAAAATCTGGTATATCTGCTCCATGACTCATTTTATTGGTGGAATAGATGCAGCTACAAACTCTGGGAATGTACATCCAAGGCATTTTGATTTGTTTCCGATTAGTCAGTTCAATACAATTTTGTTGCTCAAATATCACAATTGAACTCTCACATTTTACCAGCTGCTTCAGTAACTCAGAAATAGTCGAGTAGCTGCTTGAAGCACATTAAGTTGTGCAACAGCGGTTTTAGCAGCAAACGGTAAGTAATTTTTCATAGCATCTAGTAGCCAAACTTCAAATTTCAACTGAGTTACAAAATCAACATTTCAAGCAAATGAGTACCGAAACCCAAATCTGACTTAACTCACAACAATGCAGGAAACTTATCTGCATTTCCCAATTCCAGATTCAGTGAGCCACTTAACCTCTCAGATTTCAGAGCTAAACATCACTAATCTACTACATTCCACATTATAAAGCCAACTAAGATGTATATAGTCTCCTTATACTCTCTACTTACATCTATCAGAAAGAGACCTACTTATACAGAATTACCATAAACCATTAGCAAAAGTGGGAATCTTGAGCATTATGGGTACCAAAAGCACAGACTTTTGAATCAGAGACCAGAGAACTAAAAGCTCAAAGAATGAAACTTTACAATGCCCATTAGCCCAGCAAGCAATTCTAGAAGCTGAATCGAACCTGTTGACAACAAGAACACCCAAGAAGAAGCTGACAATGCAAAAGAGAGAGACCCATCTGGTGGAGATTCCATTGCCGATTTTGTGAGGTCTGCTCAGACCCATCTGATTCTGATTCACAAAAAGGCTTCACCTTTAAGGAAACCGAGGCTAGCTAGCTTCTTCTCTAATCTTAAATCCTTTTTCTAGTAAAACAGTGTGGGGCTATCAGGTTACGGTGAAGAAGACAACATAAGCAAAGCCATTAGAGAAACAGCACAGACAGCAACAAATCCATGTCCTGAAATAGACCCCTTATCATCATTTGAAAAGGAAATGAAACTGATGGAGTTTTCAGTTTTGAGTTTAGTTTAAGGTGAAAGAAAGTGTCTTTGCGTTGCACTTTCATCAGCTTTCTTTAACCAATCAATTTCAGTCTCTGGGGAGATGGGCTGCCTTGTAACTATGCCCCTTCCTTCCATCTCGTTGCTCTGTCGCAGCAAATATTATATATCTTTCAATGGACAATGGACACAAGTCGTGACAGCTTTAACTACCAATAATGCCCCTTTATTCTCAAGCAATGCATTTGGCCGGCTACTTTCTCGTGAGCTCGTCTGTTTCGGTTCTGTATTCCTTCTTCAATTGGTTTCTTAATCTTATGATTTAGAAGCCCTCATTATGCACACCCCTAGCTCGTTGTCATGTATTGTTTTACTAAAGACTATTCCAACCATGAATATTGAGGTGCCAAGATACATGTTTCATGCTTGTAACAATTGTACGTTACAAGCAATATTCCCGATTATAACAATACAAAACTATATTATTTGTGGCTAGTCATCGTCTGATTCACCATTACTTGTCCATAACTTGCCGCAAGTTTTTAATCCTTGGCATGATGAGGAAAATCTTAAACAAACCCTTCTAGCTATATTTGTATATTTTGGCCTTGTGGTCATTTTCCTACAGAAAAAACTTTTGTACCTTAATGTCATTAAAATGCAACAGTCAGATTCAATGGGTATAAAATAATTTTTAAAATATCTTACGTACGAGATGTATTAATTTGTAACTTATGTTCTTAAGTAGATTAAATTTTTAAAATATCTGTTTGGTTCAAATTAATTCGAAAGCAAATATGCTGATTGACGATGAATCTTTTTTTTTGTTACAATTTTTTTTTAGTGAGAGCTTAGTTACACTACACTACCAGGGTCAGGACATATATACAATTTCGATCCTGAAAGACTTATGGATGATACACACCTGTCAGACCAACCTACAGTTAAAGATTTTTCCAAAAAAATTTACAGATCGCCCCCCAGCATGGGACTACTCACAACGGAAATCAAACACGAGTGAAGATACCATCACTTATTCGCTCTTACCACCTGAGCCAACCAACGGCTGACAATGAAGCTTTTTGTAGCAGAGTCAAGAATTCAAAAGCTTAAAAGCGGATTTAAAAGGTAGGTTAATGTTTCAGAAAAGAGATAGGTAAATGGTGATGGTGTAAATAAGAAATGAATTGAAGGACAATATCGTCAAATTAGGAGAGCATTTCCGCAAGAATTGCTGGAGAGGCGGACACGTGTCAAGATAGAGAGAGAGGAGACAACGTGAGTACATGATGAGCGAACAAATGATCAAAAGCATAGAAAAAAAAAATCTGTATTGTAATGTTTTCATAATCTAGCTGCTGCTGCTGCAAATTGAGCCAAAAGCTTGAATCTTTGAGCTAAGATTGTTTTATCTAATACAATTTTCCATACCTGATCTATTTTTTACGAACATATTGTGTGCCATGTCTACATTTTGCAGAAGATGATGGTTGACGGAGAGTTGGATCCATGCTCTTTAATTTGGGTTTTTGGTAGCATAATCCATGACGGAGCTAGGAATTTATCTTTCTAAAAGTTGCCGTAGTGGATATATCTTTCGAATATTTGATCCAAAATTTGAATTAGAAAACCTCTTCTAGATATATCGATGAAGAGATTTTGACTCGTTATGGGATGAAATGAAAATGAGTAGAGGTAGTCAGGGCACAACATATCAGCTCATGTTTGAATGGATCTATTCATCATCGGAATTTTCAGTTGTGGTCAATGATGGACTACTACTAGGACTCTTAGAAATATTGTAAATCTGCTCCATGTATACTTGAGAAGATTTCTGGTACGATACAGGAAAAATGAAACTTTGTCCTCGGTATAAATGTATAGTGTGTTCAGCACTTCAGCTTCAATTCTGTTCCAGACTACGAATACTTCTTCCATATATATGAACATGTCAAAAGATTGTAATAATGAAGATTCGGTACTAACCATTAGGATTTTTGAAATTTAATTTCTCCATTCAGAGCTAGAATACTTCTTAACAAGCAACAGGCCAGGGCCAGAAAAATGAGAAAATAGAGGGATGCTCTTCATTTTTTCAAGAGCATATAGTCTACAGTTTTAACTATCTAAAAATGTGCAAGCAAATTCCATATCACTGGTACCAGAGTCGACCACGTTTCTCCTTTTTTATCTATCTTTTTGCAAAAGCAGAGAAGCTTCCTTTCATTTTTCCCCAAGACCTTGTATCACAGTATCACTGTCAATCTTCAAGTTTTCTTATCCCATTGTACCTTTTGTGTCAAGAAATTTCTTAAGCTTTATAAGTCCTTCCAGTAAAATCAACAAGACGATAAGACTGCTGCCACTATTGATCTACATTGTATGTGTAGACTTCCATATGATGGTTGACATGTTAAAACTTTGACTTGGCATGGCATCATATTTTCTTAATTTCCCACCACTTTTTTTATATAGATTTGACCCACCCTCCAAGCATAATGTGCCACCAATCGTTTGCATAAATAAGATAGTCTCTTGTCTTTTTGTTTTATTCTTGACCCAGAGTTTTCATCCTTGATCAGTTTCTCTCTCTCTCTAGAGGTACACCATGAGCAGCTCAATGAGTTCAGTAGTGATTGGTTTTCTATGCCTTCTCTTTGTTCTGAATGGCTACGGAATATGGATAACAATGGCTGACGCTAAGATGAGTAGCCGTGTATGTAGTACATCATTATAACTGTCAACATCTTAAAGATGCATGTGTCTTCTTATTCTTGAAGTTGAATTTTGTGTCCTAAAACTTGTGTACGTATCTTCTGCAAATTGCAGGTTCACATTATATATCTGGGCGAGAGGCAGCATGACAATCCTAAGTTGGTCACAGATTCTCATCATGATTTGCTTGCCACCATACTTGGAAGGTAACTAATTTACAGGGACATCTCATATATATTAGGAACCAAAAGAAGTCAACTATAAACGTGATGAGCTTGGGTTTTGTGATCCAAATTTGAGAAATGTTTGTATATTTTTATTCTGCAGCAAGAGTCTGGCCTCAGAATCGATGGTATACAGTTACAAACATGGTTTCTCTGGATTTGCAGCCAAGCTTACAGAAGCACAAGCACGAGAAATTGCAGGTACGTACCTGTGTTTGACGGATATTGCTAGCTTGGTGAAACAAAGATATGTGATCTGGTTTATTTGCAGTGATCAGAAAAACTCATGAAAAATAGTACTCTCATGTACTAATCACTGATATGTCCTACTGTAGAGTTGCCTGGTGTGGTTCGAGTCATACCAAATACTATACACAAGCTGCAAACGACTAGGAGTTGGGATTATCTTGGCCTCTCTCCTCAATTACCTTCAAATAACATTCTTCAGAACAGTAATATGGGTGCTGGAGTTATCATAGGTGTCCTTGACACAGGTGAGTTTGTCTCTCCTGGTGCTCATATGCACGCAGACGGATACGAAAAAACCTACTAATGTATCGATGAATGAATTGTGCAGGTATATGGCCAGAGTCTAAATCTTTCAGTGATGAAGGCTTAGGGCCAGTACCATCTCACTGGAAAGGTGTGTGTGTAACCGGGGAAAATTTCAATGCCACGTTGCATTGCAATAGAAAAATCATTGGAGCTCGTTGGTTCAACGATGGAATACTAGCCGAGTATGGACCGCCTTTGAACTCATCTGAAACACCTGATTTCATGTCCACAAGAGATGCACATGGACATGGAACTCACACTGCTAGCACTGCAGCTGGTTCTTTTGTGACCAATGTTAGCTACAAGGGGCTTGCTCATGGGACAATTAGAGGGGGTGCACCAAATGCTCGATTGGCCATTTACAAGGTTTGCTGGCTTGGAGGTCAATGCTCAGATGCTGATATGCTCAAAGCTTTCGATGAAGCCATACATGATGGAGTTGATGTGCTGTCACTCTCAATTGGGTCTTCAATTCCACTCTTTTCGGAGGTGGATCAACACGATGGCATTGCAACCGGTTCCTTTCATGCTGTGGCAAAAGGAATTACTGTTGTGTGTGCAGCTGGAAATGGTGCACCTGCGGCGCAGACAGTTCAGAACACAGCACCGTGGATCATAACTGTCGCAGCAAGCACCATTGATCGAGCATTTCCTACTGCCATAACTTTAGGAAATAACAAAACTTTCCTGGTACTAATTCTCTTCTTTGATTGTGTGGCAAGTTACATTGTTTTCGATTTTGTAAACATTTCACATACTTAATTGTTCTTATAGGGTCAAGCTATCTATACAGGACCTCAAATAGGTTTCACAAGCTTGATGTATCCAGAGGCTGATGAACATGATCTTAATGCCTCAAAGTATCATGATCTGTTAACTTGTTCTTATTACAGTCTTTTAATAAGATGTCATTCTGCAATCTTATAATTCATTTTGATGAGGTTACCCTTTTGCAGTGAGTGTCAGTCTCTCTCGCTTAATAGAACAATGGTATCTGGAAAGGTGGTTCTATGCTTCACTTCACTCACTGGTAGTGTAGTTGTAAGGGCTTCAACTGCTGTGAAAGAAGCAGGCGGTGTTGGGGTAATCATAGCCAAAAATCCAAATGATCTCTTAAGTCCATGTAGTGATGACTTCCCTTGCATTGAGGTTGACTATGAGATTGGCACCAGAATACTGTTTTATACTCGATCTACAAGGTAACAATGTAGACATTGTTTTATTGTTGAAGTGGTTACTACGTACTGTGGTTTGTTTCTAACGCATGACAAATTTGGTCTGGAATGCGCAGAAATCCTCTTGTCCAGTTGAACCCTTCTAAAACACTAGTGGGGAAGCCACTATCAGCCAAGGTGGCCTATTTCTCGGAACGGGGACCAAACTCCATTGCACCAGCAGTTCTCAAGGTATTGATCTCAGTCGCGATTTGTTGATAGTGGAGATCATGGCCTCTGCTTAGTAAATTTGCTTTGTTCTTTCTTCTTGGACAGCCAGATGTAGCTTCGCCTGGTGTCAGCATATTGGCTTCAATTCCTCCACCTGATTTAATTGGGGAAGGTGGATATGGCATGAAGTCGGGAACATCAATGGCAACGCCTCATGTTTCTGGCATTGTCGCTCTTCTCAAGGCAGTGCATCCTAACTGGTCTCCAGCAGCCATTCGATCAGCGCTAGTCACAACTGGTATACACATTTTCATGCCAAAAGTTGTTATGTCTCAGCTCTTCTCAAGGCAGTGCATCCTAAATTGTCTCCTAATATTATGTCATTGTTAAACGATGTTTCTTATATTTCCTGCAGCATCTAGGAATGGTCCATCTGGTCTACCGATTTTTGCAGAGGGAACTCCTCAAAAGTTGGCTAATCCATTTGACTTTGGAGGCGGTATTGTGAACCCGAATGGAGCAGCAAACCCGGGTCTAGTATATGACATGGGTGCCGCAGACTACATGCATTATCTATGTGCCATGGGCTACAACAACTCTGCCATATCAAGGCTCAGTGGCCAAGCTACAACATGTCCAATAAAGAGACCTTCCATTTTGGACATTAACCTGCCTTCCATAACAATACCAAGTCTCAGAAATTCCATTACAGTAACAAGAACCGTCACAAATGTAGGATCGCCTAAATCCGTTTATGAAGTTACAGTTGAACCTCCTTTGGGTACAGTGGTATCTGTAAAACCCAATTCCTTGGTCTTCAACTCTACGGTTGACAAACTCGCTTTCGAGGTTACTATTTCCCCAACCCACCAGATGAACACTGGGTACTACTATGGAAGCCTTACTTGGAGTGATAAACAGCATGCTGTGAGAATTCCCCTGTCTGTGAGGACAGAGTTTTTACAAAATTTTGCTGATGATTACTGAAGTGATTAGTGGGATATTTTTGATTTTTTCAGTACAGTTTACTGAAACACTATATTTAGTTTTCAGATTCAATGATTCATTCACATATCAATGAAAAATAATGAAAATAAGTCTCCTCTTTCCTATATAAGTTCTGTAAATCAAATTCTGTCCTCCTCAATTTTTTTTCTTTTCCGAAATGTATTCCTTCATAGACCACAAGTACATTCCTATGTATAAAATATCCAAGTATATACAAGTATAATATAGGCTTATGGAATTAAGCACATATCTTTAATTCTGTGAATAGTAAAAAAATAAATGGATGCACAGTGATGGATAGTAATACATATCAAATCTGGGAAATAATGGATTTCATCTTACCAAGAGCATTACTTATCTTACTATCTATGACAATGAAAAATTGACCAAGTGTTCTATCACTGTCTGACTAGACTTTCATTCCATGGAAGAAGCTCCAAATGTATAGGAGTCTAGCTATAAAGTACATAGGGCGAGAATAGTTTTGGTGAAGTCATATAGGGTCTGCAGAAAATGTTTAAATCTTTGTAACAGTTAAAGATCGTCTCAGAAAATAGCCATGATGACTGAATTTAGAGAGAGCAAGGCTCCACCAAGGCCTGAGGTTTGTTCTTAGAAATGTCTACACATGAATATATATATATATATAGAAGAGATCAAAGTGGTTTTCACCTATGAAATTTAAATAATGTTATCGAATTGAGATGTGATATATATGATAATATCTTTTTCATCAATTGTCATACAAGCAGGGGCAGTATAAGGCCATAGCAGTTTGTTGGGTTCTTGAACTAGGTACCCTATTTTCATGGAACAGCGTAATCACTGTAGGAGATTACGATTACATCTTGTTTCCGGTAAGAACCTTGATCATGCCTCATTTTTTTTTGTCAGGTATTTATTGTGCTTCTGAGTTCTGAATGTATAATATGTCTACACCTTTTTGGTATTGTCTTATGGAGATTGAATAAAATCTGATTCTTTGATGCATATATCTTTTCATTGCAGAGGTACCATCCATCGCGGGTTCTTACACTTGTATCAGCCATTTGGACTTATAGCAATGGCAGCACTAGCTTACTATGAGGCAAAACTTGATACTCGAAAACGGATCTTAGCTGGATACACTATATTCTTCCTTGGTACCTTGATGCTGATTGTTGTGAGTATTATATGCCTACACTGCCCTTGTTTTTTCACGCTAAGTTAAACTATGCAAATATTTGACAGTTGACACCATTTTTCATTTCACATTTGTAATATATAGGTGGATCTAGCAACGTCTGGGAGTGGAGGAATTGGACCTTGTATGGGGTATGTCCTATTGTTGCTGCATTAGGGGTTGCAGGTGCTCATGCTGAAGGTGGGATCGTTGGCGACCTATCACTCATGTGTCCTAAATTCATCCAGGTTGATCTTATCAAAGTTTTCTTTTAGCAATTCTGGTCTTCCTCTCAGGCTTTTACTAGAATAACATGCTAACCTATGTTTCAGTACATTCTACTGATTCTTGTTAACTGATGTTTTGCTTATGCAGTCCTTTTTATCCGGCTTGGCTGCAGCTGGTGCTTTAACCTCAGTTCTGAGGTTGATAACAAAGGCTGCTTTTGATAAATACAACAATGGTCTTGGCAAGGGAGCAAGTATGCACTGTCTTGAGTGTCTTCTTCCATGATATACCAGTTTATAGTTTGATGATTTTAATCACTTACAATTTCCTATATTGTATATGGTTTTTTACCTTTTATTTGCAGTGTTGTTCCTGTCAATTTCCACATTCATTCAGTTCTTGTGTGTTCTTCTGTATGCAATTTACTTCCCAAGATAGCCTATAGTAAAGTACTACCGGTCCAAAGCAGCCTCGGAAAGGTCTAAAACTGTATTATCTGATCTGGCAACTTCTGGCATCCAAGTAGAAGGAGACGTTGAAGTATATTACTCAACTTTGTATAATCTCATAAGGTGTCCTGCACTCGGATATATACTTTCAGTACTAAGTAGATAACTTCTCAAATTGTTACAGGTTCAAAATGATGCTACCCTTCCACAAAGATTGAGCACTAGGAAATTGTTGAAACAAAATTTATGGATTTGGTTTGTTCTTGACATATGCTCTAACATGCTCTATATTCCCTGGTTTTATTGATAGTCGCATATTTATGCGTCTATTCGGTATTTAATTTGTTTCCTATGTTTAGTTTATTGTTATTAATAGAGTGATTTAATTATGCTTATTTGTTTTTAGGTATTTTGGAGATTAATGAAGAAAATGAGATTAAATAATATACCTTGGCGAGGAACAGCTTGGCCAGTAAACCAGAGGAGATATATTTGTGTTATGCGAGCAACAACTAGTGGGTTTGATGTTGGAGTTGGCTAACACGTGAGCACAGGAAGATAATTAGCTCTTGCTAATTATATATCATTATGAATAGCTTGCGAGTGGACTTGGTCATTTGCGAGCAGCTTGGAATTGGAAGTTGAGTTAAAGTAGACTTGATGGAGTGCACATGATTGCCAACTTGGTTAATTGAAAGAAGACAATTAATGCTTGCTTGGCGAGCTGCTCGCAAGGTGAGAAGAAGAATCATTCTACAATAGTGAGATTAAGAAGAGATGGGCTTGAGTTGGAGTCTAGGTTAATTAACCTAACTAGATTGGAACATATATATATAGCCTAGCAAGAGAACGTACGAGGTACGGGGGAGTCTAGGTTAATTAACCTAGCTAGATTGGAACATATATATATATATATATATATATAGCCTAGCATGAGAACGTACGAGGTACGGGAGAGTCTAGGTTAATTAACCTAGCTAGAGGAGCTAAACTCCATTGTTAAGGGGCTGTTTTGAAGTCCCGTTCATGATATCTAGATTACTTATGCACGTTAACAAAGTTTTATTTTTGTTATTTGAATGAGGTTTCTTTGTTATTTATACAGTGATGATTCTTGATTATGTATGCTTTGAGTGCACGCTTAGTATGCATGTTTAGGAATCTAATTCGAAGAAAATTGATGGTTGTTGGTGATTATTACCTTCCTCATGCAACTTTCAATCGTAGAACCCATACATGCTTGGTATAAAAAACCCTAGGTCTAGTAAGACACGACCATAGTGTACTTGTGAAGCCTTGTAGATTCTCAAACCCTTTCTAAATCTTAATGCTTTCCTCTTAGTAAATTTGAGTCTGGGACTTCGGGTTCTTTGAGGGATAGACAATATTGATAAGCAGACCTTCAATGTTGTAAACATAAGGATTGGGTAATAGGTTGTGTTCACAGCTCGGGGCCTTCTTGGGAATCTTTCATTCATAACATCTGCATTGTTTAGTTAAACATGTGTTGTCTAGATGGAGTGACGGTGGTGGATAACATTTCCCTTAACCTTCTTTATCATTGAGTGTAAACTTTACTTATACTCTGTTTTCTGTTTCAGTTTCGTAATCTGTTTTGAAGAATTTTGTTAGTCAACCAAACCAATTTCGATTATATTGAAATTTTGTGTGGTAGTCCGCCACTGTGTCTTTAGTGTCTAGTAATTATTTTGTGATTTTAGGTTGAGTCTAGATATTTTAATTAATTACGTTAGTGTCAGTTGTCGAGGCTGTCAGGTTTTTGATTTCCGCGTCTGTTTGTAGTTAGAGTATTGAGTCTCATCTTTCCCTGTGGATTGACCCCTATACTATTGTACTGCATTGGCAAGCATATTGAGTTCATTATAGGGTAATTTTGAAGGTGGTTAAGCACCGACAATTTATCTTTGAAAATACTGGAAACCACAAGCTTGGCTCATGGTAAGTTTTAATGTCTGATTCTTAGATTACATGTATATCACTAATATCAGTATATGAATAATAACAAACAATAGTTACCATGTATCAGGTACCCAGTTGTTCTGATCACAGTGTACAATGTAGTGGATTTGGTATCGAGATACATACCTCTTGTGCAATGCCTGAAAATGGAATCGAGAAAGGATCTCATCGCTGCAATTCTGCTGCGATTCCTGTTCCAGCGGCATTCTACTTCGGAGCAAAGTATGGTGAACTGGGATGGATGATGATACCTGTAGGACTCGCATTTTCCAATGGTTACTTTACTGTATGTGTCATGACAGTGGCACCCAAAGGTTACCAGGTAAGTGTCAAAATGCATGAATTGGTACTCTAGGTCACTTTTTAAAAGTGGATTATATTCTCATAAAAGTTTGTTGCTTGGTATTGATTTGCAGGGATCTGAGCAGAATGCATTGGGCAATTTGCTTGTGCCGTGGCTTTTCTTTGGCATATTGGTAGGGCTTTCCATTAGCTGGTTATGGCTCACAAGTTCTGAAGCCAAATTTTAGAAGAGCCAAACGAGCTCTTAAGACACCAAAACCTAAAGTAGCTAGGAAGATTGAGAACTTACCCAGTGCCTTGCTAGATGATCGACTATTACCAAATCATACTAGAGCTGCTGCAGAAAGGGTACTCGATCATCAAGCAGCAATTTATAGAAAAAGTCTAAGAAACTTGAAGGTGAAAACATCCAAATTGATCTCAATCAACCAACTACCATGTTTTGGTGGTATTTAGGTTTTAGGCTTTTAGCTATTTGTTGTATTTGTTTTTTTTATTTTTATTTTTACAAAAACACAAGATTGCATTAGATGAATACCGAGGAGACTAAATTTTAACTCGGATCAAAATCCGCTAGAAACTTACCTACTTTAGCAAAAACAAAGTAAAAAAAGAAGTTAATGATGCATCACCAGCCGATTGCCATCACCAGCCGAACGAGGACGTCTAAAAATCTATCTAGGGTTCTGTCCCCGCCTCGGGTCTTTTACCTTCCAATTCTTTTAACCAGAGCAGATGATTGATTGGGGTTGTTTAGTTGGGCATAATGCGTTTTCTTGTGTCGAAAACATACTTGAGCTGTCAATCCCAAGGATCAAACTTTCAAATCTCTGGATACGAAATTTCGTCCATGATCACACCCTAAACGGTTGTTACATGCTCTGCAAATCCCTACTTATTAAGAATCAAGGATAACTGTGCGGTTAAGCAGTGCCTGGACTATGGTGGTCACTTTGTTTTAGGCTTCTTCTACTACCCTACATTGGCTGGCTTAGATAGGTTGGTACCTAGAACAATGGAAGCTTTCTATAGAGAAGATGGAGCCATACATACATGCCTTTGGCACTTCATATTAGAGCTGCTATATCAAAAAGGGACTTACTGAAACTTGGAGAAGAAATGATGTATAGATGAGCTTTTGACTTGCTCCATAAAGCTTGAAGTGCAGCGGTAAGTCCCCTCAAGTCAGGGGAGACAAGTAACATTTTTTGAATTGCATAATAGCAAGGTAAATTGATTTGAATATGCTCTTCTACTTCGTATATATGCGAAGCTACAGTTGTATATATTTCCTCTACCTGGCTTAACTTTTGTCTTTGTTAGTACGTAGTCCCATTGTATGACCAAGTGAAATATAGAATTGTTGCGGCAACCCTCAGAATACAGCTTTGAGAAACTCTGATTCCCTTGTTTATTAGAACAGATAAACTACAGCCTTATGTAAAGGTTACTCAATTGACTAACTAATTAAGTAGTATGATTCAGTTTTCAGAATTTTCATTCATATTGACCAGTGAGACGATTATACTTATATTTCAGCAGGGCATAAGAATTATTCCAAAAAATAAAATAAAAATACTTATCTTGTGATGTTCTTAGCAAGAAAGATCATAAAAAACTTAACCAGGATCGACTTCTCAACAATGTGATTTGCTTATCTGGTACTAATCTATTTATTTCTTATGCCCCAATCTCTCCAAACCCTTTATTCTTATTTTACTACCAATATTTTAGCATCAATCATTGTATCATATCTATGGGACTGCAGATTAGTTATATCAGAAACATTTTTCTTGCTACTCTAGATTAATATTGCCATTGACTACTTGAGGATCTCTTGCTTTCATACTTGTAGTCAAACATTGCAATTACAAGGCTATGATGCAATTTTCTGCTTCACAATCACGTTGGCACTAATCCGTCGGATAAGTACTGATGACTGTAAGCGTTTGAATTTCCAGGACACCGGAACCTTTCCTAGCCTCCATCTTCATCTAGAACTTTATTATTAATGGGATATGCTACATTTTAGTCAAATTTTGTTAGTTGAAGCATCATAATAATATAACATATGGCATCAATCCTAGAGTTTCTGAGGTTTAATCGAACTATAAAAGGAAACATAAGTAGCAAACATTTGAGCATATCCATTGCTGTTCAAACACCATGGGATCTCTTCTAATGAAGAAGAAGAACAGCAAATTTTTGCTATTTGTGACAGTCAGTCTTTTCTTAGTACTGTGTAGCCAAAACTGAACGGTGGACGCCAAGACTAAAGTAAGGGCTCTAAAACTAGCTAGAAGTACTTTGCATTTTCCTAACAGAAAACAAAGAGTTTTGACTTTAACTATTATTGGTCTTTGATAGGTTCACATAGTCTACCTGGGTGAAAAGCACCACCATGATCCTGAGGTTGTATCCTGTTTGCATCAAGACATGCTTGCCTCAGTTGTGGGGAGGTAATACATCTTATAATCCCATTAAAGTACAAATCTTTGGAAGTAATATTTTTGCTTTGCCACATGACCAATAAATCATAAACTGACTTGAGAATCATTGATTAGGCTTACTGGATCTCGTTCGGGCTGACTGTACTTCCTTATGTCTATGCAGCATGGAAGCAGCCACTGATGCTATGGTGTATAGTTACAAAAATGGATTTTCCGGTTTTGCAGCTAAATTAACAGAATCTCAAGTTAAGAAGATTACAGGTACTTTTATGCTCAACTAAGTCCAAGTTTATGTTAGTCATGAGAGTTTGCATCTGTGTACATAGAGTTACCTGGAGTTGTTCGTGTTATACCGAACCAGTTTCATTCTCTGCAAACAACTAGGAGTTGGGACTATCTAGGCCTCACTCTTAATTCTCCCAATAACCTACTAAGTGACACAAACTTAGGTGATGGAACTATTATTGGCCTACTGGACACAGGTAATAACCTCTTTTTATGTAATTGTTTGTGTGAGCTAGTTTCAACTCTCTAGTCCCTTCACAATGAAGCCTTCAAATTGTGGCAGGTAAATGGCCAGAGTCAGAGGTATGTTTTAGGAAATAAGAATATGGAGAGAATAGTTTGAAGCAATGAATTCTGTAACTTTATTAATGAAGGAGCAACTCCTATATATAGGAGAGTACAAGAGGTACAATCAGGAAAGTAATCCTATTACAATACTGGATAAGTTATACTTGCCATATCCTGTAATCTCCACCATAACTAGGAACATCAAATATCCTACAACACTCCCCCTTGTGCCGGTGTATGGTGGTGATGCCTCTTCATTTGCTTCATTGGTGCCTCATTAAAAACCTTGTCGAGCCAAAAACCTTTGTAGGAGAAAAATCGGTCTCGCCAAGTAAAAAGAGTGCAGATCGTCGTAGACAATGATATGACACATAGCTATGTTGCCTCATTAAAAACTTGCTAAGTAATAAAAACCCAGTGGGATAAAAACAACCTTAGTCAAGGAAAAAGAGTGCAACGTGTCCTTCACATTCAGAAACGCTCATGTGTATGCTAGACTCCCCCTGATGTCTGCATCTATCCTTGATACCAATAATCAAGGCAGCTTAGACAAGCTAAGCAACCCTATGCTCTTCACATGCTTCTGGAATGTGGATTTGGGCAATGACTTAGTAAATAAATCTGCCACATTGTTCTCAGATCGAACTTGGTTAATCTGGATCTTGAGAAACTCTTGTTGTTGCTGATTATAAAAATACTTAGGCGATATATGCTTGGTATTGTCGCCTTTGATGTAACCTTGCTTCATCTGCTCAATGCAGGCCGCATTATCCTCATAAATGCATGTAGGTTCATCAGTAGTGGATCCCAATCCACAAGTCTCACGAATATGTGTAATAATGGACCTCAGCCATATACACTCCTTAATTGCCTCATGAAGAGCAATAATCTCAGAATGATTCGTGGATGTAGCGACTAGGGTCTGCTTTGTAGACCTCCAAGATATCGCGGTGTTTCCCATAGTAAAGACATATCCTGTTTGGGAACGACCTTTATGTGGATCAGAGAGAAATCCAGCATCAGCAAAACCCGTCAACACATCACAAGGATTGTTGGTATAGGGGGTAAAGGAAATGGCGTCACCATCTTCAATGGCATGACCTTTCGATACGGTGGCTTTCCGTCTTGTCTCTCTGTAGGGATAAAACAAGCCCATATCTATCGTACCCTTCAAGTACCTGAAGATATTCTTAATGCCTGTCCAATGACGTTGCGTGGGCGCTGAGCTAAATCTAGCTAACAAGTTCACAGCAAATGAGATGTCCGATCTTGTGCATTGAGCTAAGTACAGTAATGCACCTACTGCACTTAGATAAGGCACTTCAGCCCCTAATAGTTCCTTGTCCTCATCCCTTGGACGGAATGGATCCTTTTCTGGATCTAGGCTGCGGACTACCATGGGGGTGCTAGCAGGATGTGCCTTGTCCATGTTGAACCTTCTCAACATCTTGCGGACATAAGCAGCCTGGTGGACTAATATTCCACTACTACGGTGTTCTAGCTCAAGGTCTAGACAAAACCGTGTCTTCCCAAGGTCCTTCATCTCAAACTCGGATTTCAAGTACTTCGCAGTATCCCTTAATTCATCAAGGGTTCCGATGAGATTCATATCATCGACATAGACTGCTACTATTGCAAATCCGGAACTTGTTCTTTTAATGAACACGCAAGGGCATAGCTCGTTATTCACATATCCCTTCCCAATCAAGTATTCACTTAGGCGGTTGTACCACATACGCCCGAATTGCTTCAATCCATACAGTGACCTTCTCAATCTTATAGAGAATGTGCTCCGTGGTTTAGATCTACTTGACTTGGGTAATTCGAATCCATCAGGGACTCTCATGTATATCTCTGAATCTAGATCCCCATAGAGATATGCAGTAACCACATCCATTAGCTGCATGTCCAGTTTTTCGGAAACTACCAAACTGACAAGGTAGCGGAATGTTATGACATCCATTACGGGAGAATACGTCTCCTCGTAGTCAATACCAGGGCGTTGTGAGAAACTTTGCGCCACAAGGCGAGCTTTGTATCTTACAACCTCATTATTCTCATTACGCTTTCTAACAAAGACCCATTTATGTCCTACAGGTTTTACACTTGGCGGGGTTAGCACTACCGGGCCAAACACCTGTCTCTTTGTTAGTGAATCTATTTCAGCCTGGATTGCATCTTTCCATTTGGGCCAATCTGATCTCTGTTGACACTCTTCAACAGATCGAGGTTCGATGTCATCATGTTCTATGAGTTCATGTGCAACTGAGAATGCAAATGCATCGTCAATGATCATAGATTCTCTCTCCAAAATCTCATGTATGCTAGCATAATTCATCGAAATTTCTTTATTCACTGAACTAAGATCAACCGTTGGAACTCCCTCCAAATTGGTTGTCTCAAGGACATAACTGTAGTCAGGAATAATTTCATGAGATGGATTCTGAAAGTTGATGAACAATGGATCTTGTTGTGCCGATCTCCCCCTCTTCCTAGGGTGAGTATCCATCGAACCTATAGGTCTCCCCCTCTTCCTTTGGGGAACCGTGGCCTCAGGCACCACAGGTCCACCATGTGTGGCGGCGCTGCTCTCTCCCATCATAGGGATGGCGGCATGACATCCTCCCTGTGGGATGTCAATCATTGCAGGCACATTTGCAGCAGGTATATGTGATCTTGTCACTTTAGCAAGGTCAACAAACGTATCAGGCATCGAATCTGCTACGTTACCAAGCTCTATAATTCTCCTTACTTCACTATCTGCTAGTGAGGAGCGGGGATCAAGATGAGACAAGTTAGGGACTGACCATGACAATTCCTGTCGTTCATGTGTCCTTCCTCCCCCTAACGACGAGAAGTTTGTCTCATCAAAGTGACAATCCGCAAATCTTGCGGTAAATAGATCGCCTGTCAAGGGTTCTAAGTAGCGGATTATAGTTGGTGAAACAAAACCAACATATATGCCCATTCGTCTCTGAGGACCCATTTTATTGCGTAAAGGTGGTGCAATTGGCACATAGACTGCACAACCAAATATGCGTAGGTGCGAAATATTCGGCTCATATCCAGTAACCAACTGGTATGCAGAAAATGGTTGTCTAGCAGCGGGTCTAAAACGAATAAGCATTGCTGCATGTAATATTGCATAAGCCCAAGCAGAAGTGGGTAGGTTGGTACGCATGACCAAAGCCCGTCCAACCATTTGAAGTCTTTTAATGGTGGCTTCTGCGAGACCATTTTGGGTGTGTACATGGGGAACTGAATGCTCGACATCAATCCCGATGGACATGCAATAATCATCGAATGTTTGCGATGTAAACTCCCCAGCATTGTCGAGACGGATCGACTTTATAGGATGATCGGGGTGGTGAGCCCTCAAACGAATAATCTGGGTAAGGAGTTTAGCATATGCAGCATTTCTTGTGGACAATAATGCGACATGTGACCAGCGTGTCGAAGCATCCACCAATACCATAAAGTATCTAAATGGTCCGCATGATGGGTGGATGGGTCCACAAATATCACCTTGGATACGTTGTAAGAATGGAATATTTTCTTTGGTGTCTTTAGCGTAAGAGGGTCTCGCTCCTACCTTGGCTAAAGAGAATGCTTTGCAGAACGAGCGATGAGCATTAGACATCACTAGTGAGGATGCTGGCGTTTGCTCAAGGTCTCCATGGACTTGGGAAGCATCATAGGGGACGAGAGCACCACTCTTGGTGTCAAGTCGTCTCCTCTTGGGTGAGGAGGTGTCGGTATGATGCCGACCATGGATGGTTGCGCCACCCCTCTTGGTGCCCACCTCCATGTTTGTGTGAACCGCTCTTTGGTTCTTGCTTCCTTTCGCTCGAAAGAATGGATGTCCGTTTGAATTCTTCAAAATTCGGATCATCATATCACGACCTGGGTGTCCCAGCCTGTCGTGCCAAAGCATATATGTGTCTGAGTCCCATAGGTCATCTCTTATGACATGGTGTGACTCTACAACTCTCATAGTTATAATACATAGCCCATTTGGCTGACACATGAGCTTCTCTAGTATTCGGTTTCTGCCAGAATCACTAGAAGTAATGCATATATATTCCATTCCATTCTCACAATGAGTATTGATATGAAATCCGTTGGCTCGGATGTCTCGACTACTCAGTAGAGTCCTGGGAGCCCTAGGAGCATAGAGAGCATTATCAATGATGAGTTTTGTTCCATTTGGCAACAAAAGTTGGGCTTTCCCTCGCCCTTGGATCAAATCCGAAGACCCACCCATCATTGTGGTTAGAGATGGTCGACAAGGCATAAAGTCGATGAAGAGTTGTCTGTGACGAAGAATGGTATGTGTGGTTCCGCTATCAATGAGGCATTCAAGCTCTCCTGGAAACATACCTACAAGAAAACAAGTCTTGTATGAGGAAAGATCGGAAAAATTAACTCAAAATTTTTTCTAGGGATATGCCTTCTACCCATTGAAGCACCCCATCGAGTTTTCCTCAGGTTTTGGCTTTCCTCGGGCAAACTGACCTCCGAGTACTTAAATAGGCATAACTTTGTCTAGAAAATAGCTTTTGACGTTCCGGATGAAGTTTTAGAAACTAGATATCCGTAGATTTCCGAGCATATAATACTCGTATGCTGGATCGTTTTGAATCAATCACAGATTCATGTCAAAGCTAAGCAATCTGCACAGCCAAATATGTTATGTCGGTTTCAGACCTCTGTCTAGTAAAACGGGCATAACTTTTTCTAGAAAATAGATATCGACGAGATGGACATAGTTCTAAAAACTAGAAGTCCATATATTTTCAGCCATATGCCAGCCATATGTTGGTTTATTCTGGAAAAATTCCAGTTTGTCGTCGATGTCAACTGATCTGCAGAGCAGATTCTGTTGTGCCCTGTTTCTGACCTTTGTCCAGTAAAACAGGTATAACTTTTTCTAGAAATTAGCTATCGACAATCCGGAGGTAGTTCTGAAAACTAGACATCCGTACCTTTTCAGCCATATGCCACTCATATGCTGAATATTTCTGGAAAATTCCCAGTTCGTTGTCGAAGCTGGCTGATAGTGCAGCAGATTCTGTTTTCTGCGATTTTGGGGATTTATAGCACTCTTAGCTATCCCAATAGATACATGGACGAATTTGTAAGTTTTCTAGGACATCTAAAGTCGTTTGGGTAGCTCTTTTCACTTATGACCAGGTGAAGAGAGATCAATGTAGGTGAGACATAAAGTCCGCTCAAATACCTTTATCGAAATCTCTTGTCCTAGACATCACAAGTTACTAAGGTGAGCCCTAGTAGACGATAGGTTTGTAGCAACCACAAAACATGTATATTACACAGAAAATGTAGACAAGCCTATTATTAATAAGCTAAAACAATGCCTTTATTAATAATGCCAACGAGTTACATCAAAGTTTACTAATCCAGAAATTTGACGAATTACAATGTCAATAATAAGACGTAGGCCACATGCCTTTATTAATGGAAAACATAAAGCTTTAATCAAAATCCGGTATCTCAGTAATTGAGTCTCTGCCAATTTTGAAGTTTGCCTTAATGAGATTAGCCTCTGCTCCATCTCTATCTTCTGCTTCGTTGTTTCTTTGATCCTTAAAATTCGTAAAATCTGAGCACACTTGCTTGTTGATTTTCTTCCGAATTATTGGTGTGTCGGAATGCAACGAAATTTTTTATACCCAAACTTGATACGTATATGAACACTTCTGCAAATTTTCATAATTTTTTGAGACCTCTAGCTAGGTCGAATAATTTGTACAATAGTATGCAGAAAACAGTTCCGAAAACTGATGTGTTCAAGGATCAAGTAGATTCGGATTGGGTGGTTTTGATGATGATCTTGGAAATCCATAGACCCCTCATATCTATTGCTTATCAATGGTAATCAATACCTATTGACCCAAAACTTCCGAAATCTAACTTCTCAAACATTTTGAGAATAAACAACTCGTTTGATTCGAGAAACATCATGCGTCTTATCTTAGCCTCTCTTGGCATTGGTACCTCAGCCTCCATGGCTTCCTTGGTCACCACGGCCACTATGGCCGGCGCTTCCTCTATCATGGTCATTGATCATGACCTTCATGCGCCAACTTATGGCGTCCTTCCTTGTGTGGGCGGTGGTGGAGACCAAAAAACTGTCTCATCAAGATTCCCTTAACTTAAGGGTTCCGCCCCTTGCGCTATTCTCTTGATGCGCCTTCATAATTCACATAGTGAACACTCTTAGTTCCAACTTGCCTTGAATTATGATTATGTAGAGGATTTTCTCGATCAAACACCATGAGAAAACAGAAGATGTATTAGTTTCGTAGTCGTAAGAGACTTCCTCGACAACTAATTTGTTTTCCAATATAATATTTGGATTAGACCTTCACTTTGATGTATATGGTCTTACGAACTCTCTTTGTTCGTTTTAATCGATGCTTTTATGAACACTCTTTGTTCAATCGATTTTGTGAACGCTCTTGGTTCACTCATGAACGCTCTTAGTTCATGTGGGAACGCTCTTAGTTCCAAGAATGCCCACCTTCAAGAAAGGTGCGGTGTAGAAAGGAGGGATAGGATGTTATCCCGAAATCCCTACGGAAAAATTCAAATTTCCCAAAAGAGTAGGTTATTTTGAAAAGACAAAGCTGAGTACATAAAACTTACTTGTTGTTTTATTACAGAACAATTCTTTTTCTTCCTCTTTTTTCTTTGGGATCACAGCAGCTATTGCAGTCGGCGGCTATGCTCAATTTTAGGGCTTCGTGCTGATAACGTGTTTTAGGAAATAAGAATATGGAGAAAATAGTTTGAAGCAATGAATTCTGTAACTTTATTAATGAAGGAGCAACTCCTATATATAGGAGAGTACAAGAGGTACAATCAGGAAAATAATCCTATTACAATACTGGATAAGTTATACTTGCCATATCCTGTAATCTCCACCATAACTAGGAACATCAAATATCCTACAACAAGGTATTCGATGACGAGGATCTGTGGCCAATCCCAAGTCAGTGGAAGGGTCAGTGTGTATCTGGTCAGCAATTCAGCTTGTAACAATAAGCTAATAGGAGCAAAAGATTACATTGACGGTTTTCTTGCTGAGAATCGACAGCCATTCAACACCACAGATAGCCTGGATTACATGTCCCCAAGAGATGTTGGAAATGCTGCGAGGCACTCTCACTGAATAACACACCGGTAGCTGGAAATGCTGTACTCTGCTTTACATCAGTGGCCAGGCGAGCTCCGGTAGCACTAGCTGTCTCAAGTGTCAGAGCAGCTGGTGGGGTTGGAGCGATTGTTGTCAAGAGCCCTGGGGATGTCTTGGGTCCATGTAGCAGTGACTTTCCATGCATCGAAGTAGACTATGAGCTCGGAACTCAGATCCTATTCTACATTTGCTCCAGCAGGTACTTTCAGTGACCATCATGCATCCTCTTATCAATTCAAGCGACTCTTTTGTTGAAATATGAAACTTGGACAACACTATGGTAAACAGTTCTCCTGTGGTAAAATTGAGCCCTTCTGTGACATTGGTGGGGAAGCCTGTTTCAACCAAGTTTGCTGCTTTTTCATCTAGAGTGCCGAACTCCATTTCTCCAGCAATACTGAAGGTACAAACTTCTACACCGTTTAGGAAAACTGAATCCCAATAAACTTTTCCTTGAGAACCAAGTCACTAATGTAACATTATTATGCTGCCATAGCCGGACATAACTGCACCTGGTGTGAGCATATTAGCAGGCAGTGCTCCGTTTGATCCGTACATGAATGGAGGATTTGCCTTGCATTCAGGAACATCAATGGAAGCTCCTCAAGTCTCGGGGATTGTAGTGCTTCTTAAAGCATTGCACTCTGATTGGTCTCCTGCTGCAATAAGATCAGCAATTGTAACAACAGGTACGTGGTTGATCGATCCACAGTTACAGTCACACTTTTAGCAATGACCAAAATGAGTGTAAAATTTTATGACAGCATGGACAACTGATCCATTCGGAGAGCCAATCTTTGCTGAGGGGTCGCCACGAAAGCTTGCCGATCCATTTGATTATGGAGGTGGAATTGTGAACCCAAACAAGGCAGCAGACCCTGGTCTAGTATATATGACATGGGAGTAAATGACTACATATTTTATCTATGTGCTGTTGGGTACAATAATTCGTAGATTTCTCAACTTGTTGGGAGTTCTACAACATTCTCAATTACAAAGCCTTCTGTTCTCGATGTGAACCTGCCATCCATTACCATTCCAAATCTAAGACAGAAGATTACACTCACCAGAGCTGTCACAAATGTTGGTCCAGTCAACTCAACATACAAAGCGCAGATAATCCCTCCATGGGGAATCAGTGTGGCTGTGGCACCTGAGACTCTGGTTTTCGACTCGGGCATTAAATCCACCTCTTTCAATGTTGCGGTTTCAACCACCCATAAAGTTAACACATGGTACTGTTACGCTCACACCCTATTCTATGGAGCACCAAATAGATAGATGAACACAATACCAAGGGAACCAAATCCAATAGGAAACAACCCAAGAACAATAAAGAGGATAAGAAGACAAGAAGAAGAATACAGGGATATACGTGGTTCGGCAATAGCCTACGTCCACGGAAGTAGGGAGAATTTCACTAACAATGGAGGATACAAAGAGAGAAGGGTTATAAACAAAACCCTAGAACTACCCACTTTTTTGCTCTCACACTCTGATTTTGACTCTCTTACTAAAAGCACTCTCTCACACAACTACACACATAGAATGCTCTGTATATATATACAACTTCTCTCACTACAACTACTTTGCTCGTCAGGAACACTGTTCCTCGCCAAGAGACACAAAGCTTTTTACGTACGCTACAACATCAGTCAAACTTCAGCATACGACTCGAGCACCTCACGTGCACCTCATATGGGTCTTCGCGAGCAACCTTATGCGAGCAACCTTACGCGAGCAAGAGTTACGCGAGCAAGCAAACCAGAGCAAGTCTTTGCGAGCAAGTGTGAAACCCACACACAATAGGTACTACTTCGGAAGCCTCGCTTGGATCGATGATGGAGGGCATGTGGTAACAATTCCCATATCTGTCAGGACACAAATAGTTCAGTACTTTGCAGATGGCAATTGAAATGTAACCCACACCATGCCAGAGCAGAGTTATGAAATAAGTGTGGATTTAGTAACTTCTACAGTAATAAGGGATGAAAAATGAACATATTTTTCACTTTAACATTCTGCAGATTCAGCATACTCCCCAGAATTATGCCACATATATGTGGAGTGTGGATATGCTATATAGTATAGGCTTATGCAGTTATGCACTTGTGCACATATCTGTGATCCTGTGAGTAGTACAAAAATAATGGATACACAAATATGGGAATAATGGAAAATAATGGACTGCATATTATTAAGAACATTACTTATCTTACTATATAGTTAATGACACAAGTCTTATTGTCTTTAAACAACACAGATCATGCAACCTTATACTGATGATCGACCATTGAACTGATGTCACTTGTACATTACAATACAGTTAACTAATTGAATGCAGAGTTGAAATGAAAACTTTAAGGAGGGTCAAATCTCTATCTGATTGCAAACACCAGGTTCCAAGTACCACTTGAGAACTCGGACAGAAATTTCCTAGTTTGTTATCATCTTTCTCTGTTGCTTTTTCAAGCATCATATAAGGGGTTTGTACAGAAAGACCTTTGTCCTCCAAACAATCCTGCTTTCCTTTGAAAAAGAATAGTCCTGCCACTAATGGAAGGAAAGATAAAAGGCAATCACTTATGAGTTGTGGGCTAGGAATCTCACAGCAGGGCTTTGGTAAAAAGCAGCCAATAAACGTGCTTTTAGGGACCTACTCACCTACACCAATGCATTGCAACACCACAATCATTCTTCCTCACTTTTAAGTAGAAACATGAACACAAAGCCAAAAACTTATAATCAGTGTGCGTATACATATAGAATACACATAATATGCTAACATACATGTTACTATGTTAGCATGATTTCCTCTATGTCAAATCTGCAACATCAATCTCTCCCTCCATCTTAATTATTGTTTGACATGCCCTTAACTACACAGCATAACTCTAGCTTGTATAGCCCGTATAATATCAGTGTACATTGCTATGCTGTATTGTTAAGATCATATAAATCAATAATTAAGACGTGCGGATGGAGAAATTGATGCTGCATAGAGGATATCATGCTAACGATACATTAAAGACAGCAGAATTTTCGGTTAATCTTCCAAAAAATTAAGAGGGTAAGCAGAAATGATTAAGAATTATATGACAATAACAGCATTTCAATCGAAAGTGTTTGTGCTCTAGTGTTCAAGTAGACAACATAAAAGCTGGGGAGGTAGAAATGTTAGCAAAAACTTTCTATCCAATATGATTTCCTCACATGGACCTCTTCATGTTGTTTCTCTATCAGTACCTACTGACATCAAATCAATTTTTGCTTTTCAATTGATTGAGGACTAAAGCAAAGTAGTACTACAATACAGAAAAGATTTTCTACTTTTCAAATTCTTATGACGTTATAATATGAAGACGCAGGCTCGTTAAAGTAGTTGCAGATGTACAAGCTGAGAACAAGAAATACATACCGGCCTGTAGGAAATCATAATAACTTCATCCTTCTATGCTGATGGATTCCAATACAAGGTTCTACTCTCTGGTGGCTCTTGCTCTCTTTTTGATTCATCATCACCTGGATACATTAGTAGAGGCCACAAGTCAAGTGAGTGTTTATAATCTACATGCATGATTTCAACGTTTAGGTTTAACTTTTATTTCCATTGTTCATTCAACACAGGCATTTGACAAGAGTTTTTCAGGTGCACATTATATATTTGGGAGAAAAGAAACATGATGATCCCGCATCTACACAAAAGTTTCATCATAAGATGCTCACCAACTTGTTAGGAAGGTATGGTTCCACTTGTCACTGTTCATTGTTTTGAATCCCGATGTCAATATAGCTTGGCATTCATTACTAAAGAAATGAGGTTCTTGTTGAAGCAAAGAAGCTGCATACAGCTCCATTCTCTACAGCTACAAGCATGGCTTTTCTGGATTTGCTGCAAGATTAACAGAATCTCAGGCAGAATCAATTGCAGGTAATAAGAGCTATTTTTAGAAGAACTACATGATAACTTTAGCTATATTAGCACCAATTCATTGCTATCACTATAAACTACAGACTTTCCGGGAGTTGTTCAAGTGATTCCAAATCGCGTTCACAAGCAGCATACAACCAGAAGTTGGGACTTCATTGGAATTCATCAGCATTCTCCGAAAAGTCATTTAACAAGAAGTTTGGGAAAAGGAACTATAATTGGTGTAATAGATTCAGGTAACATACTTTTTATCAACACCAGTAGAGACTTAAAAGTTGGTCTGTTGTTGAACATAACTTTGAACATCTGTGCAGGTGTTTGGCCAGAGTCCAAAAGTTTCAATGACGAAGGCATGGATCCTATCCCATCACATTGGAAAGGAATTTGCCAGAAGGGAGAGGATTTTAACACTACAAACTGCAACAAGAAACTCATTGGTGCTCGCTGGTTCATAAAAGGAGCAATGCATGAACTCAAAACGCCAATGAACAAAACTGACACCGCAGAGTTTCTGTCACCAAGGGATGGAATTGGCCATGGCACTCATACAGCTTCCACAGCCGCTGGTAACTTTGTCGAAAGAGCCAACTACAGAGGACTGGCTTCAGGACTTGCCAGAGGAGGAGCACCCCTTGCTCACTTAGCCATTTACAAGGCTTGTTGGGCCAACATAGGATGTACTGATGCTGATCTATTAAAAGCATTTGACAAGGCTATTCATGATGGAGTAGACATTCTATCTGTTTCTGTAGGCAATCAGGTTCCTTTGTTCTCCTATGTCGATCTACGTGACACAGTAGCAATTGGTTCATTCCATGCAACAATGAAGGGGATATCAGTAGTTTGTTCAGCAGGAAATGATGGCCCTACTTCTCAGACCGTTGTGAACACTGCACCATGGATCATCACTGTTGCTGCCACCAAAATAGACAGGACCTTCCCAACAGCTATTACACTTGGAAACAACCGCACTCTTTGGGCAAGTCCAATAATTTTCACAACTAAATCTGGAAAATGAAGCTGTCACTTGTTAAATTTTAACATGTCAACCGTTGCAGGGCCAATCTATTAATACTGGAGAGCATAACCATGGATTTGCGGGCCTTACATACTCCGAACGCATAGCCATAGACTCCACAGATGATTCAGCGTGAGACCTCAATCATCTCCGTTCCTTTCCTTTTATATAAAATGTTCAATTTGTTCTAGTATATTTACAGTGTCACATTATTTCATATTACTTGAAGCAAGGATTGTCAACCTGGAACTCTTAATGCAACATTAGCCGCAGGGAAAATAGTACTATGTTTCTCCAAATCAGATGACCAAGACATTGTTTCCGCATCAGCTACCGTGAAGAAAGCAGGTGGAATTGGCCTTATCTATGCAGAGTTTCCCAATGATGGACTCGAGTCATGCAAGATTCCATGCATTAAGGTAGACTATGAAGTAGGAACACAAATACTTCTCTACATCAGAAAATCAAGGTAAGGTTATTCAGAAATGAAGACAACAATAGTACTTATAATAGAGTTTATAGTCTTTACACCATACTTATGTGACACTTATGCTATAAAGGTTCCCAATTGCCAAGCTCAGTGATCCAGACACTGTTATTGGGAAATTGGCATCTCCACAAGTTGCCACATTCTCAGCTAGAGGACCTAGTTCTATAACACCAGCAGTTTTAAAGGTAGAAAAGCCAATACCTATTCGTCGATCCAAATTAAAAGTAATTTAATTTACTTCAATTCTCGTATATGCAATGTGGTAGTGATCACTTGTTGCAATACCCGATCAATGACCACAGCCTGACATAGCTGCACCCGGCGTGGACATCTTAGCTGCATTTCGACCGCACAACAAGAATCATAGAAGTGGCTATGTATTTCTATCAGGAACTTCAATGTCATGTCCTCATGTCACAGGCATTGTAGCTCTCATCAAATCAGTACATCGGAATTGGTCTCCTGCAGCAATAAAATCAGCTCTAGTCACTACTGGCGAGTCAAACCAAACTTTCTACTTCAAATTGAAAAAAAATAAAAATGTACATGCTTATATGTAACTCACACGTACTGACCATATTAACATCTATGCAAATTGCAGCGTCTCAAACTGGAACAGATGGAACAAGTATTTCTGTCGAAGGTCAGTCTCGCAAGGAAGCTGATCCCTTCGACATAGGCGGTGGCCATGTTGATCCCACCACGGCAATGAATCCCGGGCTCATTTACAATGCTACTGCATACGAATACACTCAGTTTCTCTGTTCCCTGGGTTACAGTAGTGCATCACTCACTAGATTAACCTCGACTACAACAAACTGCCTAACAAAAACTCATGCCATGAACCTCAATCTCCCGTCGATCGCTATTCCGAATCTCAAAAGAACAGAAACGGTGACAAGAACAGTGACGAATGTAGGGGAAAACACTAATGCAATGTACAAGGCTATATTGCAGGCTCCTCCTGGGATTAAAATGACAGTTGAGCCTCAAACTTTACGTTTCAACATAACCAACGAAGTTGTTTCGTACAAAGTTACCTTCTCCTCAACTCAAAAGGTGAATGGAGGTTACAAGTTTGGGAGCCTAACTTGGACAGACGGTGCGCATCGGGTCAGGAGTCCAATAGCCATTCGTGTTGTAGTCGATTCATATGCTGATGTATGACATCTCTGTAACTATATATTTGTAACAAGGAATTTAGTCACAAATTTGGTATTGGAAGGGTTATCACGAAGTTGTTGATTATCCTAGGCAGGCAACTCATGCCTTCTGTTTATATATAAATAAATTCAATTCATTGTGAATAATATAAGATCATACTACTATCAACTATATCCTATTCAAGTATATCATCGAGACATTGGAGAAAACTGAAAAACAAGAAAAATATTTTGATTGTATTGATGCATTATAAAAGGTTTTCCTTCGTGTCCACTTAAGATATTAATATTTTCACGATAATGATAGATGATCGTTTAATATTTTATCTATAATCACATCGATCTTCTCGACGGTCATTAAGTTTTGAATTTGATTGATCATATGACCAGCGAAAGAATACAACTAAACTTGTGTTACATAATCGTTTATGTTGAAGTAGCATTCTTTCGGAGTTGAGTTGTTGAATTGAGTTTGCTCCGTTCTCTCTCCTGAAAAACATTCTCCAATTCCTAACCCTAGTGACGTCGCCGCAAAACCGATATGATTTTCTTCTCTCCTCCCCGAAAATCTCCTTTCTTCCCTTGTTTTGGTGTCTCTTCTCTCTAGTTCTAAACCCTAAACATCCAAATATAGGCCGTTCCTCCATCGGTGAGCATGGCCGAGGATACTGATGATGTAGCAACCCAGTTTGCTGCGGCTATGGCCTTCTTTGACGACGATCTCGACGTTGTCGATCTTGCTTCTCTGACCGAGAAGGATGGTGGTGCTGATTTGGCTGCGACGTGGTTTGGCGTTGCACGACTGTTTGGCCCGGTGGCTTTGCTGGAGGCCCGATCTCAGTTGCTCAAAGCAACCGTGGTGCAGCTGTGGCACCAACCTATCAGGCCAAGTAAGGTGGTACTTCACCACCATGATGAGACCCGATTCTTTTGCAGGTTTGAAGATCTGGTGGCTCTCTGACGCATCGTCCAAGGTTCGTGGTTCTTCAAGGACTATACGGTGGTGGTGGAAGAGTTCAATAGATTCTCCGATCCCTCCGCGGTTCTGGTGGCGGTAACACAACCGTAGGTAGTGGCTCACAACGTTCCCAAGGCAGCGCTCACTCGGGAATGGGCGGAGCGGATCAGAAACTTTGTGGGTGAGTACATAAAGCATGATCCGGATTTGTTTGCCAATGGAGTGATGAAGATCAAGGTCCGACTTGACCTCCGCTGAGGCATAGCGGTCAAGAGGAAGATTTGATTTGCCTTGAAGTGCATGATGTCGATTGCTTTTGAATACCCAAAGATGAATGAATTTTGCTCTCTCTGTGGCTTGTTCATTCATGGTGCCTCCAGGTGTGTGATGGAACAGACTAGGGAAGAGCGGCGAGCCGAGAGGGCAACGACTCATGCTACATAGGCACCTCCGGGCTTGGAGAATTGGGCGGCGGCCCATGCTACGCAGCCGCCTTCGGGTTTTGAGAATGGAGCTGCCTCTACCACGAAAGCAGAGAACCTCAGGTCGGCGGTGCAACCACAACAGGTGGCAGTACCAATGACCTCAGTGGGAGTGACACCGACAGCCGAGGTCATGCATGTTGGATATGTGGCAAGCATGCAAGGTCCCCGGGTATAGGGTTTGGAACACATGTCCTACATGTAGGATAACCCTCTTTTTTAGAGGGACCCAATAACCCAGTTTGTTTTTTCTCAGGTTTCAGTTTCAGCTGGTAATCCACAGACAGACCTATATGGGAGAAAATCTTACGGCCCAACAAGTAGTAGAGAATGCTTTTAAGGGTATGCGATCTTATGTCTTATCATAGTGGCGCAATACAAAAAATGATGTCGCAAATTGTTGGATCCTCTCTGAGTGAGATGACCCTAGTGCACATAGACGGAGCATCATCGCTGACTAAAGATAGCGGACAACGCACATATGAGGCATCGTCATTGACTTCTATAGGATCGGGAATGGTTGCTCTAGTTCCGAAGAGTAGAAATAAGATAGGGACGGTAGATGAGACCCCACCGTTGGGAGTTGCAGACAGGAAGGCAACGAGTACCGTGTAGCTGGGATATCAAAGTACGAGTCCCCACAAAAGAAGGTGGCATTGACTCCAGCTGTCGAGTAACAATTGTTGCTATAGTTTATGGTGCATAACTAGATATGATGTGAAGTCTAAGATTTTTTTTAGTCATTTCTCTACGTCTAACCCGTGTAGTTATGTGTAATAGGTATGTGCTAAGCAAGTACTAGTTTAGATTACTCTAAGGAGTTCATTTTATCAGGCTAATGATCGGCATTTTCCTTGTTATCTTTCAACTCAATCAATTTTATCGTTCATCCAAATAATTAAAATAACCTTCATTCATTGAATAATATAAAATAACAAATGAATCGTCAGAAATGTACGAATAAATATAGGATTGCAGATATTTTGTAAGAAAAATATAGGGTGATAATTCAGTCCAGACTCCAGAGTTCATACGTATACATATTGATCTGAGTTTGTTAGTAAAATTTTGTGCGCTTATTTTCTCACTTCATAAAAAAAAAAAACGAGCCCAGGACACGGCGTCGTTTCACAGGTGCCGTGTAGAATGGGCTGAATACTTCCCCAACCCAGTTTTATCCAAAACTCTCCTTCACCTCTGTGCTGAGACACACTCACTCAGCAATGGCGTCGTCCATGTCTACCTCTCAATACCTCTTTTCCTCTTTCTCTTCCACCAGGTCTCATCGCCTCTCTTCTTCTTCTTCCCTATGGGGCTCAGCCATCATCATCAGCAGCTTCTCCTCCAACCCAAACATGACTTCCCCACAATTCCAGACCCGCAGAAGACTCAGCGTCACCGCAATGGCTCCTCCCAAACCAGCCAAACCCGGAGGCAAAGCCAAGAAAGGTAATTTAAATTTCACATTCACATTCACCAATCCCCAACTTCATTTTCGTCCAAACTTCAATTCAACTCATAATGGGTGTTTGTGCAGTGGTCGGAATGATAAAGCTGGCACTTGAGGCCGGGAAGGCCACTCCGGCGCCGCCGGTGGGTCCCGCTTTGGGTTCCAAGGGTGTGAATATCATGGCTTTCTGTAAGGACTACAATGCCAGGACTGCGGACAAGGCCGGCTATGTTATTCCTGTCGAAATTACTGTCTACGATGTCAGTGACTTTTTGGCTATGAGTGTGTTTCACTGAGTTTGAAGTGTTGTTGTGTGTTGCAAGATTGTAACTTTGTTGTCGGATTTTGTGGATGTGGCAGGATAAGAGCTTTACTTTCATATTGAAAACTCCACCGGCTTCGGTTTTACTTCTCAAGGCTTGCGGTACGTGTTTCTTGTTGGGTCTTTCTGAGTTTGCTGTGTGAATTCTTTGCTCGAGCCTTGGTCTTTAACTGTTTAGTTAGGTGTTTGGTAATGAGATAGTGGATATAGTCATATAAACAGATATTGCTGTACTGAAGTATAGTTTGTAACTAGTACTTTTATTTGTGTTATCTCATCAAACGAAGACAAATGCTGAAAGGACAATTTTAAGAGGTTTTCATGTCTTCATTGTTGATCCGAATAACATATATTGTTCATGTGAGCACTGAGGAGTCTACTGCCATGAGATGGAAATTGCGATTTCCTCTTTAATTGATTTCGTGCATAGTGAATACTGAGTCGTATACTTCACTCAATTCAGCAGCTATTTAGCTCCCATTACCGTGGTGCGGCAGATAGTTAAGAATGGATTCTTGACCGCTAGAAGCTGTTTGGGGTGGTGCACATCAAATCTTATGATAGGACTGAATATGAGAGACGTGGTTACTTTGTGAATAATCTTGTAGGTTTTGATTGTTACTGCAATACATTGTTTCTATCATCTCTGTTACATATGCTATACATCAAGTGTTTGCCACTATTTTTAGCTATTCACTATGAGAGTTTATACTAGTTTGGCTTCTCAGTACAGGTTGCATCTTCTTTTCATCTGTCATAAATCACAATATAACCAACCAGTTGCGTAATAATGTTCATTTGCATAATAATATCAACACCCATATGGTACATTGTTTGTTCACCTGTGCTGAGTGTTATGCAGGAGCGGAGAAAGGTTCAAAAGACCCACAGATGGAGAAGGTAGGGACAGTAACTATTGACCAACTGCGTACAATTGCACAAGAAAAGCTACCAGACTTAAATTGCACAACTATAGAGTCGGCGATGAGAATTATAGCAGGCACTGCGGCTAATATGGGAATCGATATTGACCCTCCTGTTCTTGTAAAGAAAAAG
Source organism: Geum urbanum (assembly GCA_946800695.1). Lineage (NCBI taxonomy): Eukaryota > Viridiplantae > Streptophyta > Magnoliopsida > Rosales > Rosaceae > Geum > Geum urbanum. Next base: position 42,645,105 of record OX327013.1, on the reverse strand, counting down.
AAGGAAGTTCTGCTGTGATTCCAGCAACTTTTTGTGCTTAAAACCGTATCTGTAAGCTTATAGGGAGGATTGATGCTAGTCAGAATGTAATAACCTTCAATTTTTGTTGCTGGCATGGGTTCATCCATGTATTGTTCATTGCACTGATTTTTCATGTATCATTCTTATTCGATTATTCCAATTATCTTGGCGTCAAGAACAAAGTTAGAATCTTGCAAACACAATGAAAACAATCAGAAGCTTTATTGCTAGTTTGAACATCTCCTTGATCATACAATTAACAATTCAAAAGAATCCAAGTCTCTCTCGGCAAGAATGCTAAGTGCTGGACAAAGGCCTTCAAGCAGAGCTAGACTGACAAGCAACTGTAACAGTGTAACGACCTCAACAACTTGATTTCTTGTTATGTGATCCGTGAGGTACTATCAACTGCTACTTCTTTCCCAAATGAACATGATACTTGCGAGTTGCAAGTTACTAGCCGCGTCAGTCACAATCTTTTCGTCCACAATTCCACATGATGCAGATCATGACATCGTCCCACCGAATTTGACATCACACCAGATGGCAATGCCTAACAAGCCGATCCCTTTGGAGGTGACAATTACCGCACATGTACACAGCGCCAAACAGCATCAGCCAAATTCTTTGCGGGTTTACAAATTTGTTCATCCAATCCAAAATTGATTAGAAGAAAACTTAAGTTAAAAAAAAAAACACGAAATCTTGAAATCTTGAAATTAAATGGCAATTTCTTTTCCTAGCTACGTTATATGCATGCCTGCCAACTGCCAAGAATATACTCATATTCATCACAGTGACTCACCCGAGGTCCTGACCTGAGTCATCGACTATTTCTGCGATTCCTGAAATAAGAGCCTCTCTCTTTTATTTCGACCTGGAAAAGAGCCATTAAATATGAAAGCAACACAAGTTCCTAGCAACCTGCAACCACATATCTTCTCCTCTTTTGTTCAGCACTTCTTCCGGTACTTAAAAAATTTAGAAAATCCGACCAAATCATTTGACGTAGAAAAATAAAACAATTACAGAGGTGGTTACGGATTTTAGTCCATTTAAATTACAGATAATTAAATAGAACGGCGGCCCAAAAAGGGTGTCAGGGAAATGCGAATCCTTAATGGATATTGAAGGACTAGAAAACAAAATCCAAATTGATCATTGAAAAGGAGACATCCCTTCTTCACGAACAAGACTACAAAAACCCTAAACCAGTTTTTTACCCAGCACACATCTGCATCGGACTCTGCCCCATTCTTTGTACTTGTATGTCTTGTATCTCTCCATTTTTATATATATATATATATATATATATATAAATCTCATTCAAGGCCAAAACCCACGTACACTGTTTCTGTTCTCTGATAATCTCTCAGAACCCAATTATCACCACCAGTCCCTTTCTGTTAGCTCCATTAATATACAGACCCAGAAGATCCAGTTTCACATATCTCTGCTTCAGCTTAAAAGGTACAAGATTTCTGTTCCTCTGTTCTGTACCATTGTTTCTGTGTTTGTGGATTCATTATCTTAATTTCTTTTTGTTCTTCATTTTACAATTTTGTGTGTTGGTATCCATAAATTCAATGCATATTCAATTACCCAGATTCTGAGGGATACAAAGTTCATTGCTTTATTTGATTTGGGAGGTATCGGTTGGTTGTTTGGCGCTTTTGCTCTGTTTTGTTAATTTTTTCTGGGAAAGCTGGTGACATTTTAGCGCTTTTTGACTTGAATTGCATGATGGGCCTCATGAATTTGTTTGGTCATATCCATATATATTAAGCCATTGAGGATAAGGTCTGAGGCTTTTGTGTTGGTTTTTCTTGTGAGCTATTTGTCTCTGGTTCTGGTATGTGTTGGTGTTAATTGCTTCAAATTTGTCTCAGTGAGATAGTTCAGTTTGTGTGATATAGATTGTGATTCTTATTCTCCACTAGTCCAATTTCATGCATGATTCGAGTACTTTCTGGTTTCATTATTGTTTTCCTCTGGACTTTGCTTATTTTGTATTCTAAGTTTTTGATGATTGTATTGTTGTTAGGTGAGCTTTCTCTGTATTCAGCTTCTACTTCTGATTTGCAATTAGTAATGCTGTGAATCTTGTCTATATGACCCAATGCTTGGCCATTGAATTGTTATAATTCTATCTGTTATTTGCCCATTCAGTATTAAGATTTAACTTATTCAGGTCTAAGCTTTCTTTTTTCCACAATTCTAATCCTAAAGTACTTCAAAGTAAATATTAACTTATCTACAAATGGATCTATTTAGCATTACAGCTTATGTTTCTCTTTCATACATCCTTGGTGTTAGTCTGCATGATCTTTTAGTTTTGCTTTTTAAATAAGTTTCTAACAGAATAATTTGCCAGCGTTAAATGGACTCTCATTTCTAACAATTTTTGTTGCTTATTCAGATGGAAGCACAACATTCTGGTAATGGGCATATAATTGAAGTCTGTGGAGATGTGCAAGATAACGAGTCAAACTTGGGCGTTAGCAAGATTTGTGGGGAAGCACCATGCGGCTTTTCAGACCCGAAAAACAGTTCCAAGGATGCAGAGGAACGATCAGCATCTATGCAGAAGCTTTTGATTGCAGTTGTGCTATGTGTAATCTTCATGACTGTTGAAGTTGTTGGGGGAATCAAAGCCAATAGTCTTGCAATTATGACTGATGCAGCGCATCTATTGACAGATGTTGCAGCGTTTGCCATTTCATTGTTCTCGCTATGGGCAGCAGGATGGGAGAGAACTCCACGTCAGTCTTATGGCTTCTTCAGAATTGAAATACTTGGTACACTTGTTTCCATCCAGATGATATGGCTTCTTACCGGGATCCTAGTCTATGAAGCCATTGTCAGACTCATCAATGAGACTGGTGAAGTTAAAGGTTCTCTCATGTTTGCTGTTTCTGCATTTGGCCTAGTGGTTAACTTTGCTATGGCAATCTTGTTGGGGCACGATCACGGTCACAGCCATGGGGACCACGGTCACGGTCACGGTCACGGTCACAGCCATGGCCACAACCACGGTCACAGTCATAACCACGACCATGGCCATAGTGACCACGATCATGGACATGGTGATCATCATCATGATGCTGAGAATCCCCATGATCATCATTCTGACGGAGAAGATCACACACAACCGCTGCTTAGTGAAAATGCAGGAAAGAAGGAAAGAAATATCAATGTGCAGGGGGCTTATCTTCACGTACTTGGGGACCTTCTTCAAAGTGCTGGAGTTATGATTGGTGGAGCAGTTATATGGTGGAAGCCCGAGTGGAAGATTATCGACTTGATATGCACCCTTGTGTTCTCTGTACTTGTTCTGTGGACAACAATCAAGATGTTGCGCAGTATTTTGGAGGTTCTTATGGAGAGCACTCCTAGAGAAATCGATGCCACAAAAGTTGAGAAAGGTCTTTGTGAGATTGATGAGGTAATAGCAATTCATGAACTGCACATTTGGGCCATTACTGTAGGGAAGGTGCTACTTGCTTGCCATGTTATTGCTAAGCCGGATTCGGATACTGACGTGGTACTGGAGAAGGTGATAGACTATATCAAGAGGGAATATAACATCACTCATGTTACCATTCAAATAGAACGTCAGTAATTAGGTTAGTTGTGTTTTTCTCAGACTTGAAATTCGTAAAATAATATATCCACCATCTATTTGGCTTTGCTTTCTAGTTTCTAATTCGTGCTCACTACATATCTTATATGTTTCTGCAATTTCATCTGCGCTTTATTCTTCAATGTCGTTATCATACATTATGAGATAGGAAACTAGAATGAAGTTGAATAGAAAAGTGACCATTTGGAAATTAACATATCCAACTGGAAATTACATGTTCTTTAATAGCTCTACCACTGAAAAATTAAATGCAGAACAGGCCACTCTAGCAGCATAAAACCCTGCTTGCTTTGCCAAACTTTCAATTTCTTTTTCTGTCCTCTCCCTTTCAGTTGTAGTCGTGTTCATCAGAAACATATCAAACTGAAACAAGCTTTTAGCAGAAACATTAGTTTCAGGGGCCTCTGGGATCACCAAATTTACCACCATCATCTTGCCATGGTCTGGCAAGGCCTCATAGCAGTTCTTTAGTATCATTAGGCACTGTTTGTCATCGAAAAGGTGTAGTACCCACTGTTCATAAAACCATCTGCATTAGTTGAAAGCTGTCTAGATTGAACCATAGGAGCATATTGAACCTCCAACTTTAAAAAGTTAAGATTATGTTAAATCAGAATCTTATTAAAGAACTAACCTTCATGAAAATGGCATCTCCTTTTGGAATCCTTACAAACATATCTCCTGGAATATGCTCTATACCTGAAGCACGTGCTTCCACATGTTAACAAAGTAGAGCTATGCTATGAACAAGATCAAGAGAAAAATGAATAAACTTCTACTGTTTAATGGAAGTGCTTAATTGACTTCCCTGTACTAAACTAAACAATACTTTGATTTCATAGCAGGGTAGGAGGGAGCTTTCCCTATAACAGGAGCCAAATCATAGTTAATACCCTTGATGGTAGTGTACTTGGAGATGATCATGTTAAGGATAGTACCATCCCCACCTCCCACATCTACCAGTGTATTTACACCTTCGAAACCCTTATAATTTTCCAGGATCGACTTCATCAAAATTGGGTTAAACTCTCTGAGTGAGTTCTTGAACAGTTCACCAAATCTAGCATCTTGACCAAAGTATTCCCCCAGATCCATTCCGTAGGCCTTGGTAAATGGAATTCCTCCTCCTAATACTGCATCTGCCAAATGGTACCTATTTATGACATAGTAAGTTAAAAATGGGCGCAAACTCAGTTGAATGGGACATTGTCAATTTGTAGTGTACAGATAAAGGAAACTCAAAGTAACAGACTTTGTATGAATTTTGGTACCAGCTATGTATGTTGGCCTTGTCATTGCAAAAGTTCATCAAAGTTGCTAATGATGCTCCATCCTGGTCCCGAATGAAGTACTTGGCAACCGGTGCCAAACCATAAAGCCTCAAAACCTTCACATGATCAGCTTGGTGGTCGGAAACTGAGCAAGTCAGGATGGAGTGAGCAGACAGAAGCCGAAGCATACGATCAAGCACTAAAGGGGCATCAGGGTTTTTGTGAGAGGGGAGCTGTGATGCTATATCAGAAGGTGAAAGCTGAGAACCATGGCCAGCACTGTGTATTATGTCAAGCACACCAAGTTCGATGGCAGCTTTGAGCACCATAGGAAGTAGTGATGCACTTACTAGCTGCATAGCATATTCGGCGTGATTGGTCTCTTCATTGATTGTAGACATTTTTAGATGGTTTATGTTGCTAACTGTCTCTTTAGAATTGGGTTTTTTCTGTATCAGCTATTGATATGTGCCAATATTTATAAGCATGAGTTTTGAACTTGTTTAACTCCATCACGGTTCTGAACATGGTGTTTAGCTCCATCACGGTTCTGTATTGCACCAACTTTTATTTGGATGCATGGCTTGACTGCACCATTTCATACTCTATTAAGTCAGCCTTTGAAACTTATAGCAATTAGATAAGATATTCTATGTCCATGTGGAGTTTTGTTATTGGAGTATGTTAACTTTGCTTTGGGTTGCTTGACTCCACGTCTGCATCATTTCATTTGGTCAAGCAGCATCTGAAGCCTACTTCAGGCGAAAGATTAGTCTACACACGTGGGTTAAACTTGGATTATTTATTTGGTGTACAAAAAATTATTTGGACGAAAGTGACTAAATACAAATTATGGGACGAGAATTTTGTATTTTGTAACGGGAAAAATGATTATAATCAATTTTGTTATAATCGACAATTTAATCATTGAATTTTTGGAAATATTAAAATAGTCACTGAACTATTATCTTACATATCACTTTAATCATTATGTTCGTTTTGGACGCCAATTTTTCTTCTTTCTCACCGATCTTTACACTTCTCCTACTTATGTTACATGTTTTTCTCTCAAAATTCTATCCATATAATGAAAGAACATGACAAATTTTAATTTTTAAAACAGACAATGATCAAATTGACAAACAAAGTAAAAGTTCAATGACCATTTTGATATTTTTAAAAGTTTAGTAACCAAACTGTTGATTGTGACAAAGTTAAGCGATCATTTCAGCTATTTTTTCTTTGAGAAAATTACACCAACAGTGTCTGGACTTTTTTGTGCCCACCAAGTTAGTACCTGGACTCTCAAAATGATCAATGTAATACCTAAACCACATTTTTGCTATATTCGTAGTACTTCCCTTAATTTTCCATCAGCAAAACGTTAGTTTGCTGACGTGACTTAATAAAAATTTGACTAAGTTGCACCAATAGTGTCTAAACTTTTCTGTGCCCACCAAGTTAGTACCTGGACTCTCAAAATAATCAATGTAGTACATAAACCACATTTTTGCTATATTCGTAGTACCTCTGTTAATTTTTCGTCAGTAAAACGTTAGTCTGCTGATGTGGCTTACTCAAAAAATGGTAGACTTGTCATTTTATTTAATAATTAACTTAGATGAAAAATTGAGTTAAAAATATCTATCCCGGCCTTCTAAGTTTTGTTAACCTCCTCGTCAATGGTGATGGCGATCTAGTGACCGATGAGGTTGAGAATGGTTGGCACGACATTGAGGCCGACGAGGTCGGGGTAGAGCTCTGAAGCGTCGGCAATGGCTTTGAGCCTCTTAATCTCGTCGTGGAGTTCGACTTCGGAGTCGGCAAATCGTTCGGGTTGGTTTGGGTACTTGAGGCGGCACGATGCTCAAAGAATATGACTAATTTCTTTAGGGTTTGAGAGTCCAACGCATCTAGTATGCCTTGGATTTTCTCTATTCCCTCCAAAATAGGCATGTACATAAAAAATTGATCAGAGACAGAAGCAAGATTTTGAAGTGGTGCTCAAAATTAGTGGTGGTTCTAGGCTTGAGTAAGCGCGGATACAAATTATGTTGGTTGGTTGAGTTGTGTTGGTAAGAATTAAGGACTCTGCTGATGCTGTCGATGGAGTTGGAACTCGGCCAACGTTCGCTTTTCAATGAGATACGCCGTATTGCTATTGTTATTGCTACTCTTGTTGTTGAGATTGTGAAAAAAAATGTAGAATATGTTTGTTGTTGCTACATTTGGTCATCGATCTGGGACCTGGTGGGGTCCATGAAAGCCCCAAGTTGTGGGATCGATGGTATTGAGACTAAGAAGCGCAAGGGTTGGTGGTTGTTCATGGTGTTTTTGACGATCGATGATCTCACTCCTCTGCTGGCACGCCCTGGTTTGATTAAGTCGTCAAAGTAAGAGGAGGGAAGATAGAGTAAGAGACCATCGATGGTGATGGACTTCTTGGTGTTGGGGTAGAGAGAGTGACTGAATGGATATCTTTAAGTTAATAATTCGAAGTTGAAAGGGTATATTTGTCATATTTCACTAAAATGTTAGTTCCTTGAGCTCTACCCCAACCTCATTGGCCTCAACATTGTGTCAACCATTCTCAACCTCGGTTACTACAACACCGAGATCACCATCGCCATTGAAGAGGATGTTAACAAAACTTACAAGGAAAAGACGTTTTTAACTTAAATTGTCATTTAAGTTAATTATCAATAAAAATGACAAGTTCACCCTTCTTCGAGTAAGCAACGTCAACAAATTAACGTTATACTAACGGAAAATTAATGAAGGTACTACGAATATAGCAAAATGTGGTTTGGGTACTACATTGATCACTTTAAGATTTTAAGTACTAACTTGATGGACACAGAAAAGTTAAGACAACGTTAGTGCAATTTTAGTTTTGCTGACAAAAAATTAACGGAAGTACTACGAATATAGCAAAAATGCGGTTTAGGTACTACATTGATTACTTTGAGAGTCCAAGTACTAACTTGATGGACACAAAAAAGTCCAGATATTATTGGTGCAATTTTCTCTTTTTCTTTCGGCTATTTTTTCTTAGTAGTATACTAAACTGCCAATGATACTCAGCTATTCCTAGTCGAAGCAGGAATACTCCTTCTCGTTTCCAATTACACAACCGCTTCACGGTGATTACTTACGGTTCAAACCAAAGTTGCCAATAACGGAACACGGCTTTACAGTAATTACATACTGTTCAAGACAGAATCCATTCCTTATTATGATATGATCGATGATCAAGTCCCTATATACATGCACATATATATATATCGTTAGATTAATGATCGAGAATACAAAGGGTCTCAGAGTTGACACCAAGAAATCAACCAAGATAGTAAGATACTATGGCTCTTAAAGGCAGTCCAAGTCTCCGATGTCCCTAATCTCGATCAAGTCCTAGAAGCCTCTTCCCTGTCTTCGGTGCTTTCAACTCGGGTACCAAAGTTTCTAGTGATCGGCCACAGAGGGAGTGGAATGAACGCTTCGCAGTCGTCTGATCCGAGGACCAGAGCCATCAAAGAAAATTCCATCACGTCCTTCAACACTGCTGCCAAATACCCTCTTGATTTCGTGGAGTTTGACGTTCAGGTAACAACAGATGGCTGCCCCGTCATTTTCCATGACGACTTCATCATCACTGAAGACAAGAGCGTGATAACATGGTTAAGCTTCAGCAAAAAACAATCAAAACCAAGCAGAATTGAAACCTTGAAATGAAGAACACAGAGAAGAAGATTAACAAAGCTCAGAATTTCATTGATGAAAACCTTAACCACTACAACAAGTAATCTGATCCTTATATATGCATCACAACAATTGTGTGCTACAGTGCCAGCTAATATCCTACTGTCAAGCTCCTTAACGTGTCAAAATACAGCTATTCTATTACATTACATACTTAACATAATAAGCTATCTACTGTTAGCCACCTCACTCTTTCTGTTATCACTGTTAACACACCCCCTCAAGCTCAGCAGGGTCACCAAGCTGAGATTGTTACAATGATAGTTAAATGTAGGACTATGAAGACCTTTGGTGAGTATATCTGCAGTTTGTTCTGTTGTAGGCACATAATGTAGCAGCAAATCATGTTTTTGTACCCTTTCTCTTACAAAGTGAAAGTCATTGTCCAGGTGCTTTATTTTGGAGTGAAAAACTGGATTTGAAGCTAAGGCCAGTGCTGAAAGGTTGTCACATCGAAGTAGAGGAGGTCTTGGAATTTTAACTTGCAAATCACACAGCACATGTCTGATCCAGGATATTTCTGCAGCTGTGTTGGCAAGAGCTCTATATTCAGCTTCTGTTGAGCTTCTGGATACAGAACCTTGTTTCTTTGATTGCCATGATATAGGACATGAGTTGATATAGAGTATAAATCCAGTTGTTGACCTTCTGTTGTTTATTTCACCTGCCTAATCAGCATCATAGAATGCTTTAATACAGACTTCTGGTTTACCAATATGTTGATCTTGATGTTTGTAGAACAGTCCCTTATGCAAAGTACCTTGAATGTATCTCAGAATTCTTTTTACTGCAGTAAAATGAACTGTAGTGGGAGCTGACATGAATTGACATGCAGTATTAACTGCATAGGCAATATCTGGTCTTGTAAAACTAACGTACTGTAATGCTCCCACAATGCTTCTATAAAATGTAGGATCAACCAGGGGTTCTCCATCAGTTTTGAGCATTTGAGAATGAGGAAGACATGGTGTGGCACAAGGTTTGGTTGACTGCATTCCAGCTCTAACAAGCAAGTCTCCTGCATATTTCTTTTGACTCAGAAGTAATCCTTCTGGTGTGTATGTCACTTCTAGACCAAGAAAATAAGACAAAGCTCCAAGATCTTTCATTTCAAAGACTGAATTCAACTCTGTGATTATTTCTTCCATCCCTTGATTATCTGAACCAGTTATCACAATATCATCTACATATAGTAGAAGAACAACAATTCCTGCAGTGCTGCTCTTGATGAATAGACTAGGATCAGAATGAGAAAACTTAAAACCCAATCCAGGAAGAAAACTTGTAAATTTTTCATGCCATGCTCTAGGAGCTTGCTTAAGTCCATACAATGACTTCTTTAGCAAGCAGACATAATCAGGATGATCTTTGTTCACAAAACCTTGAGGTTGTTTCATATATACTTCCTCCTTAAGATCTCCATGCAGAAAATCATTTTTCACATCTAATTGCCTTAGTTTCCAGTTATGAATGGCAGCAAGAGCAAGTATCATTCTTACTGTACTATGTTTTACCACTGGACTGAAGGTTTCATCATAATCTAACCCTTTTTCTTGAGAAAATCCCTGTGCAACCAGCCTGGCTTTATATCTAGAGACAGTACCATCCTGATTTTTCTTTACTTTATATACCCATTTACTTCCAACAACATTTTTTCCTTGTGGACAAGGCACCAGGGACCATGTACCTTGCCTTTTTAAAGCAGTGATCTCTTCCTGCATTGCATCTTCCCATTCTGGTTGTCCTAATGTAGCTCTATAATGTTTAGGCTCATGAACATCTGTAATGTCAGTTACAGCAGTAAAACCAGCAAAAAAGGGATACTCATCGTATAGTTTTTGTTGAACAATAGATGAGAATGCACAGTACTCACTGAATGTTTTCTTTTTAACAATTCCATTTTTAGCTCTTGTCAGCATAGAATGTCTGTTATAGTCCTGATCCTCAACAAATTGATATTCAGGATTCTGGAGCATATTATCTACAGCAGGATCTAAGAAAATGTTACCATTGTTGGCAATCACATCTTCTTCATTACCTTGTACATCAATGTTATTAAGAAAATCATCATTGTTTGGAACTTCTTCAGCCGCTGTATTATTACTTTCATCATTGTTTGGAACTTCTTCAGCTGCTGTATTATTACTACTAATGAAAATGTTAATGGAGCTAGCATGCAGGACAAGATTACAAAGGATCTGCTGTACCAAGGAAAGAGCAATCCTGATGGTCTCTTTCTGTTCAAGAGTTCAAAGTTCCAGAATTCAAATAAAGAGGTGTATTCTGCCTATGTTGGAGGTGTAGTCAAAAATACTACATGACATCAAAGATTTGAACATCCTTCTTCTGAAGTCACAAATAGAATGTTATCCCTTTTTGATATCAAATATAGTTCTGATACATCTGAGTCTGTATGTACTGATTGTATTCAAGGAAAGATGCATAGGCTTCCTTTCTATGAGTCTAATAGTCATAGTCTACAACCCTTTGAGAAACTACATTCTGATGTATGGGGACCTGCTCCTTGTCATTCTCTTGAAGGATACAGATATTACTTGACTTTCATTGATGACTGTACCAGATTTACTTGGATTTATCCTTTGATAAATAAATCAAATGTCTTTCCTACTTTTGTTAAATTCTGTGCATTTGTTAAGACTCAGTTTGGTGCATCTGTTAAAATTCTTCAGTCTGATGGAGGGGGTGAATATATAAGCAAAGCTTTCAAAGCCTTTTTGTCATCCAAAGGGATTCTTCATTATAGATCATGTCCATATACCCCTCAGCAGAATGGTCTTGCTGAGAGGAAGAATAGACATTTAGTTGATACTTCTGTCACTCTTATGGTAGCTGCCTCTTTACCAAAAGCTTTTTGGTTTCATGCTGTATCTCATGCTGCCTATCTGATTAATAGAATGCCATGCAAGTCTCTTCATCTTCTCTCCCCATTTCAGAAATTGTTTCATAAGGTACCTGATGTACAAAATCTAAGAATTTTTGGTTCAGCATGTTTTCCTTACATTAGACCTTATGCTAAGGATAAATTGGAACCTAGGTCTGTACAGTGTGTGTTTCTTGGTTATGCTCTGGGATATAAATGGGGTATTTTGTTATAATATTCCTCAGAACAAGCTTTGGATGTGTAGACATGTACTACATCAAGAATCTGTGTTTCCCTTTGCCATCACTCCCTCTTTAGTTTCTTCTCTAGCTTCTTCTGTTCCTTCAGCTACATTTTTTGCTCATTTACCTGTATATTCTCCCAGTGTTGGTTCCCCCACACTGTTTGAAGGGGGGATTGGAGTAGCACAAAATAGTGGAGATAATGGAGTAGCACAAAATAGTGGAGATAATGATGGAAATGATAGTTCTCTAAGTTCAATCTCAAAGTCAAGGTTCTTCTGTTAATAAAGTTGTTAGTGAAGTTAGTATGCAAGAAGACTCTACTGATTTTGTTACTGCTGTAGGGCTGAGCAATAGTCAGGTTCCTGAGGTCAGAAGTCATGTGGTGTGTAGCACCAGAATCTCCAATCCAAACATCCTGATTGGTTCCAAAAGAGCTTGCCATATTACCAGTGGCCATAGCCCTTGAGTGAGCAGTCATTGCTGCAAGGGAAGATGGTAGTTCATCACCTTGATATGCAAAATTAGATCTGTGAATGCAGTTCAGAGAACTATGACCTTTAAGGCCACATATTTGGCATGAAACAACTAACTGAGATGGATGTTCTGAGCCAACATGAGTTCTGTAAAAGCAATTTACAGCAGTGTGACCCTTTTTGTTGCATATCTGACATTCAGGTGCTGAGCCATTATCATTTCTGTACACTGGAACATTAGAGGAGGAAATTGTGGAACCATTAGGAGAAGGGTTGGATGATCCTCTCTTATAGTTAGGATTCTGGAAACATGTGTCAGCAAAATGTCATTTCTTGTTGCAGATTTGACAGGAGTGAAGCTGGAAGCAAGTATCAGCCGTATGACCTTTCTTGCCACAGAAGGAACACTCTCTAGTATTGCCTTTCTGTCCCTTGTCAGATTCTCCAAAGCCTTTGTCTGAAAATTTTCCTCCTTTGTTATCTCTTTGAGTCCAGTTTCTTCTATGTTCACCATTAGCAGAATCATTTCTTGCAGTCATTGCACTTATAGTGGAGTGGGGTCGAAAAATGCCTTCCAAATCTCTTTCAGCTGCAAGTAGCTGAGTTCTGAGATCTCTGAGTGAAATAGGAGACCCCCTCTTTCTAGCGCCATCTTAATCATTCCATACTCTTCAGGACGTCCATTGAGGGCAACAATGATTATGTCTGCATCAGCAATCAGTACTCCAACTGATAGAAGTTGATCTCGAGCACTCTTGATTCTTAGAAGATATCTCTCAATTGAATCAGCTCCCTTCTGAATGGTTTGAAGTTCAGTTTTGAGTTGCATGATGTTAGCTCTGGATACTGTTGAAAATCTTTCAATAAGAGCATTCCATGCTTCATGAGATGATTTGCATCCAATGATGATATCCATTATATCATCACTCAGTGTGGCCATCAGCAAACTTAAGAGTGCCTTATCTGTTTTCTTCCATAGCTTATAAGCTTCACTGACTTCTGAAGTTACTTCACCTTCTTCAGTCAGATTATATCTTGGAGGAGCTACCTCAGTTCCATCAAAGTAACCAAAAAGCTCATTCCCTTCAAGAAGAGATTGGAACTGAAAACTCCACTTGATGAAATTGGATTCACTGAGTTTCACAGTCAACATGCTCAACAGAGAATTGATTGAAACATGACTCAGTTTAGAATTGTTTGCAGCAATACTCAATTCAGCTGCAGAATGTTGACCACTTGAAGATGTAGGAGGTGCCATATCTTTCTGTAATTCACTTAGCAATAAATTTCTATATGAAGAAACTTGTACTCACACTTACAGCTTCACAAAATTTGTAACAACACAACACTGAGCAGATTAATCACACAAACACAGCATATTGACACAGAATTCTCTCACACAACATACACACTGCTATTCTTCTCAAATTTTATTAACTCAAGCTCTGAAAACACTGATTTTCCTTACTGATTTTCCTTTTAACTCAAACTCTTCTATCCAAACACTATCACAGTTATGCTTCTGATTCAAACTATCACTTCTATACTTAACAATTTAGCATCAGTACTCTATCATATTAGATTTGTACCAGAACAGCAAAATATAAAGGGAGACTTAGAATTTAGACCTGAAATCTGAAATTTTTACAGAACAGATCCAAATCCAGCACTGCACATGAATCTGAGATGCTGTTCCAAACCCTTGCACTCGATGCTAAGCAGATCTGCAATAGAACAAGTCTTGATGAAACCCTTGCTTCGTTAGTAATCAAACTATTCAATCGAAACGTGAGCGAATATGCAGCGGACACTACTCAAGAGCTAACCTGGCTCTGATACCATGTTAACATGGTTAAGCTTCAGCAGAAAACAATCAAAACCAAGCAGAATTGAAACCTTGAAATGAAGAACATAGAGAAGAAAATTAACAAAGCTCAGAATTTCATTAATGAAAACCTTAACCACTACAACAAGTAATCTGATCCTTATATATGCATCACAACAATTGTGTGCTGCAGTGCCAGCTAATATCCTACTGTCAAGCTCCTTCACGTGTCAAAATATAACTATTCTATTACATAACAGACTTAACAGAATAAGCTATCCACTGTTAGCCACCTCACTCTTTCTGTTATCACTATTAACAGAGCGGTAGTGTGTTTGAAAAGAGAGTAACAGATTTGTCTCTGTCCGAGTTTCTTTGCTATGGCCCACAAAGAGAGCCAGGAAAGGAAGGAAGACCTTTGTTGAGAAAGAACAATAAAGATGGTCAAATTCTAAGATGGGATGTTGAAAATGATGATCCCCTCTGTACCCTTCAAGAAGTCTTTGAGAAAGTTGAACCTTCTTCCCTCGGCTTCAACATCAAGATCAAATTCGACGACCACATTGTTTACCAGGAGGACTATCTCATCCGTGTTCTCCAAGCCATCTTCAGATTTGTGTTTGATTACGCCAAAGATATGCCAATTGTGTTCTCGATATTCCAACCGGATGCAGCGCTCCTTGTAAAGAAGCTGTTGCAGGAGTCCTACCCTGTCTTTTTCTTGACAAATTGTGGCGGGAGCGAAGATGTGAGAAGGAACACTTTGGAAGAAGCAAGAAAGCTGTGCTTGAAGGGTGGTTTAGATGGTGTTGTGTCGGAGGTCGAAGCTATTTTTGAAGATCCTGAGGCAGCAACCAAGATCAAGGAGTCTAAGCTTTCACTCCTAACATATGGCAAACTGGATAATGTGCCGGAGGTTGTATACATGCAACACCTAATGGGAACTGACGGAGTGATTGTGGATTTGGTGCAAGGAATAACGAAGGCAATGTCCTTGTTTTAGCTTAAAAATTCTATTACACGGTTGAAATGTCATAGCTAGTATAGTGTACATATTCAATTCCATATGCTACAATGTATGTTGTACTCCTGTGGGAAATGGTATGATCTAGTGGGAGACATGAAACCAATATTTTGTGTCTTAGCTTCTATTTTTCTTTATTCTTCAGTTTCATTATTTCATAGTTTTATTCTTCAGTTTCATTATTCCACAACTATGAAAGGAGATTAACCTTAAGAAACACAAAAACAAAAAACAAAGAAAAACAACAACAAAAAAACAGAACAAATCCAACTGGATGTTGGATATTACATGTTCTTGAAAAGCTCCACCACTGCAAAATTTAATGCAGAACATGCCACTCGAATGGTGGGAAACCCTACTTGTTTTGCTAAACTTCCAAGTTCTTTCTCTGTTCTCTCATTTCCAGTTGTATTCATGTTCATCATGCACATATCAAACTGGAACAAGCTTTTGGCTGAAAGACTAGTCCCAAGGGCTTCTGGTATTACTGTTTCTACCGAATTATGCGCGAGGGTGCAATGGGGCAGAAGCAACAGTGATATGCTTCCTTCCTTCCCGTACGTCCGAACGTTGGGACTGTTCGGATGGGCGGGCGCTTCATCTTCTCTTCGTGCGTGCGGGCTTCTCCTTCCTTCGTGCGGGTCTCTCTTCTGTCGTGCGCTTCCTCTTCCTTCGGGTGATCAGGCGGGTGTGTTCGCGTGCGGCTGTTAGAAGAATATAACAATGAATAGACGGTCAGGGGTCGAGACGGGGTGGCCCGCCTTCAACGCTCTGATGCCTAAGTCAGAAGATGTATTGGATATAACAGTCAAGCAAACGAGTAAGTAGTGTGTTTGGGATGTTGAGAGATATCTTACCTGTAATAAATACCTGATATGTATAGGTGGTTGAGTTTGGAGCCTGGTGGTGTTCTTCGATGTGGGACAACCTGCACTCTGCTGGTGTGTGATCCGCTTATTCGGGCGCGCCCCCCACGGGCGCGTGCGCGCCCGGAGGGGGTGGGTCTGGTGAGTGAAGTTGGAGCCTCCTTGGTGGTCTTGCGTGTGGTGTGGTAGGTGTTGCTAATCTGCTTAAGTGGATAAGTATGTTAATCGTACAACTAATGATGCAATACTAACAAGTCCCCAAGTTAAAGAGAACTTTCTTGACTGGGGAGTTGAAAAAGGGTGCGCGATTAACAAGACTACTTATCCGCTCGAGCAGTGGTCATGATCCTGTGACCCCCCAAGTCCCCCAACTCTCCGGTCAAGAAAAGGGCTCGCATGAAGGAGCGGGACCTGGGTGTCCGAGCGTGTACCTGTTCGTTCGATGGTGTACCTGTTCCTGTGTTCTGGGCCCGGCATCCCAACTGATCTTGCTAGTTAGGACCCGCGCGCCCGTGGGTTGTTTGGTGTACCTATGGGCCCGGCCTCCAAGCACGACTTTCTATATATGCTTGGGAGCCGCGCGCCCAGATGGGGTGGGATTTTGGAGATAGTCATGGGGTAACAGATACAGACGTATAGGAAAAATAGGTAGATAGGTAAATAGATATATAGATATATAGGTATATAGATGTAGTATGATATGATGCGTGAATGTATGGTATGAGGTGTGTATGCAAAAATGCTATCCGTACGCCAGTTATGGTATACACTGCGCACGCCGTACGTCGACGGGGATGCCGTCGCGCATGCTGTAGCGTCAACGGGGCGATCAGAACCGCGACCTACAAGTGTTACGGCGCCCATGATCACGTACTCGTGCCGCCCATCGGCCTTAGCGCGCGTAGAGGCCTCTGCCGCCTAACCCGGGATGATTTCGCGCCCGGAGAGGACGGACCCCACACTCGGTCTACACTCATCGGTCTCGGGCCCTTAGGAGGAGAGGACGGACCCCACACCCCCCAGCCGGAACCCGAGTCGGAGAATCAATCGTTAATGTTACGCCCACGGAGGGGAAGAACCCCACACCCGTGTCGCCCATCGAGCTTAGCCCTGCTAATTCGGCTTATACCGTTGCGATCGTCGAGGAGGGGCGCACCCCACACCCGCGTCGTGTCCGTGGCCTATAGGGGGGGACGGACCTCACACCCATACCAGGGCTTAGCTTGGCGTACGGAGGGGAAGAACCCCACGCCCGTGGTCGCCAATCGTGCTTAGCGCGCGCAAAGAGGGGACGGACCCCATGCATGTTGGCGCCTAAACCGATTTTGTTTCGTCAGGAGAGGGGACGTATCCCATGCCTCTGCTAGGAAGGATCTAACGCACGGAGGGGAAAAACCCCACGCCCGTGGTATCCTTGGCGCGCGCAAGAGAGGGGACGGACCCCATGCCTGTTGCCGCCCATCGAACTTTGGAATATCCAGAGAGGGATGTACCACATGCCTTTGGTTGGGATGAGGCGGCGCGCGGAGGGGAAGAACCCCACGCCCGTGGCAACCTTGGCGCGCGCAAGAGAGGGGACGGACCCCATGCCTGTTGCCGCCCATCGAACTTGGAATATCCAGAGAGGGATGTACCCTATGCCTCTGGTTTCTTAAGCCAGCCTGTGTTTGTGCGAACGGGGAGGACGTACCCCGTACCCAATGCCTGTCGGTCTTAGGGTCTGCAAGGGGAGGACGAATCCCTTGCCTTTCGTAATAGGCGACCTGTGTTTTTTGTGCGTACGGAGGGGACGTGGCTTTCGTTTTCAGTGCCTGCAACCTGCCAGGACTGAAAAAACGGTGCCGGTTGGTCGTCTTATCGCTGCGCGCACGACGGGGGGTCTCCCCGTTTGTGTGCGCCCATCGATTTTAGCGCGCCATGCCAGTTGCCGCGTAAATCATGCTGCCAATTCTTACCAATGGGCGCCCGTTGACCCGTAGTGCTTGCCTTGTTTGGACGTGGGCGGGTGATATGTTTACTCCGGCCGTGCGGGTGGTGTGGCTTGCCTTGGGTTTGGTGGTGTGTTTGATGATGGAATTGTTGAGGTGACATTCCCGTTGATCTTCCCTTGGGAACCGTTTGTGATGAATGTTGGCCGTCGTCTTTAATGCTGGCGTGGGTCAGGCATCAAATGCTGCTGTCGTCATGACTGTTTGAAGGGCAGGCGTTACGCGCGTGGGCGCGTGGGAGTAGTGCATGGGTGCCACGTGTCGATCTGTTGGGGGCCGTGCTAGGGTTGAATTTAAGGCGGGAAGATGGTGGGCTGGCACGGTTACTGAGAAGGGTAAGTGAACAGGTTCGTGCCACGCGTCGCGATCCGTCGGTGGGTGCGACAGAATGGACGGCTGGCGTTGGCTAGCTGACGTCGGTCGATTAGTATAAATAGGGGTGTGGTTTGTCTTGTTCAACTCTTTCATGACTCACAAGAAACTCTGTCGAAATCACTTGCGATCTACCTCCTCGAGCTTTTCTGTGTTTGTGTCCTCTGTTGCCGGAATATGTGGTCGGCGTTTATATCCTGTACTACCATTCCAACCTGGTGAGGCTCCTGTCCTTGATGTTGCTTGTTTCCCCCCTCTCTGTGTTTTGTGTGTTTCTGGGCTGTTTGGGTGTTTCTGGGTTTTTGGCTTGTTTTTCTCAAGAACAGGGCTTGTCTTTGAGGTGGGGTGGGTTCGATCTGTTTTGGGTGGTGTGTGGTGGGTTTTTGGTGTTTCTGGTGTGTTGCTGTCTGCTATCAAGTGTTGCTTCCTTCGTCCGTGAGCCGCATGGGCGAGAGTCCTCCAGTTCTTGCGCGCGCTTGGCATGGGTGAGCGCCCAACGGGCGCGGGCGTGCCAGTAGGCCATGCCAGTAGTGTTTGCGGTGTCTCACAAGAAATAGGAATAGAATTTTTACGAAGTGTTGTATTTGTTTGCTAACCTTTCTGCGCGTGCGCTTGCAGCGAAGAAGATGGATGAAGTGGCCAGGCGTCGAATGCTCAGACTGCGGAGTGTTGGGGAGAAGGCCCTCGGGGTGGCGGATGAGATCGGACGTGCGCCGCCCGTGGGCGATGCGGGTGCCCCTTCTCTGCCCGTCCAAGTGCCACAAGCGGATGTTCCTCTCCCGCCACCAGGCGATGTTGCGGGGACCGAGGTGCAGGTCCAGGTAGAACGTGAGCAACAGCTGGTGGCGCGGGATGATGTCGTGGACAGGCGGATGGTTGTTCCTGCGCTGGCGTCGTCGATGAGTCGTGCGCTTGCTGTGGTGCCGTCTCCAAGTCGGGCGATTGTTCCAAGTCGACCTTCAAGTCCTCCACGAGGCTCTTGCTCTCCAAATCCCATGTCTCTGTCCTTGGGTGCGCCAAAGTCTCCCCCGCAAGGAAAAGGCGGGGAATAGGCGCTGAAGCGGGCGCGGGTGGAAGACTCCTCTCCCGGCCCTGCCCTAGGGTCGGGCGATGATGTTATGGATAGGCTGCGCCATTCGCTGGCGGATGATGCTGCCGTGCTTGCGTCCCTGCTGCCACCGGTGGAGGATGCCCCTTTTGATGGGCTGGATGCGGTCTTTGGCTCGTGTACCCGGCTGATGCAGCAGGTCTTCCGTTATCGCTCGCGGGAGATTGCGGAACTTGCACGCCTCAGGGCTGATGCGCTGGAGCACCGGAAGGTGGTGGATCGGTTGGTGGTCAGTCGAGACAAGGCCAATGATCTGGCGCGCTGGTACGTCGCTCGTGCGGACGAGGCGAATACCCGGGCGGAAGAAGCTGCTGCTTGTGAAGCTTTGGCAAAGATTGAGAGGGATAAGGCCGTGGCCGAGGTGGAGTGTCTGCGTGACGTGCTGCGGCGCGTGCGTGCGGAAGCAGCCGCCCGGGAGTCGTTCCTGCAGTCTGAGGTTGAGAGGCTAGCGGGCGCCGAGGTTCCTGCGTACGAGAGAGTGGCGGGGCCTTCCAGGGGACCTGCCGAAATGGAGCTGGATCCGGTGGTCATGCGGGTGGCTCCGGGCGAGCAGGTGGAGGCTGAGGTGGCGGCGTCATCCGATGAGGGTGAAGAGCTGGATGTGGATACGGGTGGAGTAGTGTAGCTTTTCCATTTCTGTTGTAATAGAGTAGGTGGTATTTGAATGAGTGAAATTTCTTTCTTTCCGCATGTGTGCCTTGATTTTTTTTTTGGCATCTTTTGAATAACTGGCGCGAACGTGGAAAGCAAAATGTTACATTTAAATGGCCTATCCCCAGTCCCCCAGTCCCCCGAGTACATGGGCGGGCGGGTCAAGGACGAGCGGGCGCGACAATATAGGTTAACGGAAAGAGCATAACAAAAGTACAGTGATCAATAAGTAATAAAAGTACTTCCCCAAATGTTGGACGCTCCATGGGCGGGGTGTTCCTCTTCCATTAGGTGCGTTGGTCTGGACGATCGGCGGTCCGTTTCCTCGCCCCCTCAGTAGATTACTCGAGGTGTGGTCCTGCGCCGCTCGTGTGCGGATCGCGCCCTCCGGTCCGTGGGTTCCAAGGTGAGAACCTCCTGCCTGCCCCGAGGCTCCGTGGTTTCCTCGTGATTGTATCCCCGAACGTGCCCGATCCCATGCCCGGTTGGGAATCTTCCCAAGAGCAGGTACCCTGCGATGATCAATTTTAGCTTGCAGATCCCTGGCCTCCCAAGTATGGCGTTGTAGGGGGAGGGGGTGTCCATGATGACAAAGTCCGTCCGGATCTCGCTGTGCGGGGAGTCGGGCGCGCCAATCTCGACCCGCAGGTTGTAGCTCCCGATTGGATACGACGTCTCGCCCGTGAAGCTGGCGATGCACTCATGGTCCCGCGTCATTTTGCTGGCGGGTCGTCCGAGCGCCGTGTATGCGTCGAAGTAGATTATGCTCACGGACACCCCGCTGTCAACCAGCACCCTCTTCACAAGGAATTGGTCGATGATCGCGTCGATCACGAACGGTAGGGTGCTGTTCTTCGGGTTCTCCTCCTCGTCCCTTGCCGTGAAGCTGATGGTGGGCGCCTCCTTCCTTCCTGCCTTGGGCGGTCTCCCTGCTCCGATCGCCAGCACATCCCTGCTCGGGCGATGATGCTCTCTCCTTGCGCTTGCCCCCGGATATCGTGTTGATAGTCCCACGGGTCCTGGCGCCCGTTTGGCGCTGCTGTCCCCCCGCCCTGGGAAGGGTTATCCCTTCGTCCTTCATGTCTTCGAGGGCCTTCTTCAGCATAATGCAGCTGTTGGTATGGTGGGTGGCGGCGTTGTGAAATTCGCACCATACGTCCGGGAGTTGGCCGGCTGGTACCCCCGCTTTCGTCATGTTGTTCGGTGGTGGTATTCGGTGTCGATGCAGGTGGAGTAGGCACTCGGGCGACTGCCCGTCGATCGTGAAGACCTCCTGCACCGGTGCCGGTGGGAAGCGGGCACCCTGCGCCTGGTTGTAGTTTCCCTAATGGCCGCAGAAGAAAGGTCTCTAGTAGTTCTGCCTGTACGTGTCCCGGTTCCTCTTGAAGCTCCCGATTGGCCTTCCGTCGTCCGCCGGCTGCCGTGGTTGAGCGTTTGTTGCTTCTGGTCTGCTGGAGCTGGGTTCGGAGGCGGATCCGTACACTCGCGTCTCCACAAACGCCTTCTGTACAACCAGGTCCATAATCTCGTCGTAGTCGAGATGCTCCTTCCTCACAAGTTTCTCTACGAATGGAGTGGCGAGTAAGTTATCCATCAGGGCGACCTTGGCCACTCGCTTGTCAAGGTCCCTGCATGTGCTGGAGAGCGTCCTCCACCGGTTGATGTAGCTCGACAGGCTCTCGTCCATCCTCTGGCGGACCTTTAGGAGGATGCCCGTGGTGTTGTACTTCCCCTGGAGCCGATAGCGCTTCTGGAAACTCTCCGCCAGCTCGAGGAACGAGTGGATGGATCCTGGCGGGATCTCGTAGAACTAGCTCCGCGCTTCTTCCGCCAGCGTTTCCTGGAACAGGAAGCACAAGGTTGGGTCTGAATATCGGGTCCCGTCCGTGGTGGACCGAAACTCGTCCACGTGCGCCCGTGGATCCCCGCTCCCATCGAACCGAGCGATCTTCGTTATCTTTGCGTGGGGATCCCTTCCCATCTCCAGTATGTGCGCCGCGAATGGGCTGACCCGGGGGGCGAACGTCCCGCCCTGACCGGCCAGCTTGTCCTTGCACAAGCGTGAGACTTCCTCCGCCAGCTCTTCCATCCTCCTTAGGATCAGAGCATTATTCGTCGGGGGTGCCGACTCCTCCACAGGCGAAGGCGCTCGAGCCGCCTGGGCGTTGGTTCTGGCGAACGGATGTCGCTCCTCGCTGGTGGTCTCCTGGGTTTCTTCGTGCTGCTCCATCTGCTGGCTGATGAGTGCTTCCAGTCGTTCTTCCATCCTCCGGCGGATTTGGCGCTCCTCTGCTCTCTCGAGCGCCGCTTCCCGCAACTCCTGGACCATGCTGCTGATGCGCCCGTCGTCGTCGTTCCTGTCGGCCGCCAGTGCATTCCGCCCCTGTGAGTCTGGCGGCGTCTCCCCATCGGGCGTGTTGCTGCCGTTAGTCACCGGGTTGAGCATGTGGACCTTTGATTTTGGTGGTGTTTATACGAGGTTTGCAATTTGTAAGTTTCCCACAGACGGCGCCAGATGTTTCTACCGAATTACACGCGAGGGCGCAATGGGGCAGAAGCAACAGTGATATGCTTCCTTCCTTCTCGTACGTCCGAACGTTGGGACTGTTCGGATGGGCGGGCGCTTCTTCTTCTCTTCGTGCGTGCGGGCTTCTCCTTCCTTCGTGCGGGTCTCTCTTCTGTCGTGCGCTTCCTCTTCCTTCGGGTGATCGGGCGGGTGTGTTCGCGTGCGGCTGTTAGAAGAATACAACAATGAATAGACGGTCAGGGGTCGAGACGGGGTGGCCCGCCTTCAACGCTCTGATGCATAAGTCAAAAGATGTATTGGATATAACAGTCAAGCGAACGAGTAAGTAGTGTGTTTGGGATGTTGAGAGATATCTTACCTATAATAAATACCTGATATGTATAGGTGGTTGAGTTTGGAGCCTGGTAGTGTTCTTCGATGTGGGACAACCTGCACTCTGCTGGTGTGTGATCCGCTTATTCGGGTGCGCCCCCCACGGGCGCGTGCGCGCCCGGAGGGGGTGGGTCTGGTGAGTGAAGTTGGAGCCTCCTTGGTGGTCTTGCGTGTGGTGTGGTAGGTGTTGTTAATCTGCTTAAGTGGATAAGTATGTTAATCGTACAACTAATGATGCAATACTAACAATTACCATATCGATAACTATTACTATTCCATGGTCTGGCAATGCCTCATAGAAGTTTTTCAGTATCGTCAAACATTGATTGTCATCATAATGGTGTAGTATCCACTGCATTCAAAACCATTTGCATTAGTTCAAAGCTCTCTAAAGCGCATAAACCAGCAAAATACTGGTATGTCTCTTAGCTAGCTAATAGAGCTAACCTTCATGTCTAGTACGAGATTTGTGCAAAAGTACATACATACTAGTATACTAGTACTAACAGACTTAACCTTTAAGAAAATGGCATCTCCCTTCGGAATGTCAACAAAGATATCCCCTGCAATATGCTCAATACCTGAAACAAAGTTCCTCAAAAAGTTAGTGTACTTATCAAAGTGTAACAAATTGAGCTACACTATGCAAAATACCAAGAACAAGCAGCTTAATAAATGTAAATGAACAATATATCTATTCAAGAAGTATTGTAATGTTTGAATAAGATTTCATACTAGTATATGAGGGAGACTTTTCTTTAACAGGAGCCAAATCATAGTTGATAACCTTGATGGTAGGGTATTGGAGGCTATCATGTTAAGGATAGTACCATCTCCACCACCGGCATCAACAAGTGTTTTTACGCCTTCAAAACCATTATACTTCTCTAGAATCTTCTTCATAAAAACAGGGTTGAAGTCTTTCATTGAGTTCCTGAATGTTTCACCAAATCTAGCATCTTTAGCATTGTACTCAACCACATTCATTCCATAGGCTCTAGTAAATGGAAGCCCTCCTTCCAAAACCACTTCTGCCAAATGGTACCTGTTTTTGACATGCCACCATCTGAGTTGCTAGAAATAACTGTCTTCACAATCTAGGCAGATCCTTCTAATGAAACAAACATTGTCACATACCATAAGACTTGGTAATTAAATGTTGTATTATCAGCTATCATTGTTGACTTTGTCATTGCATAAGTTCAGCAAAGTTGCTAGGGATGCTCCATCCTGGTCCCAAATGAAGTACTTAGAAACACTTAGAAACCGGTCCCAGACCATAAAGTCTCAATACCTTCACATGATCATCTTGGTGGTCGGAGACTGAGCAAATCAGAATGGAATGGGCAGACAGAAGCCGGAGCATACGATCAAGCACTAAAGGGGCATCAGGGTTGTTATGAGAGGGGAGTTGTGACGCTATTTCGGAAGGTGAAAGCTGAGAACCAGGGCCAGCACTGTGTATTATGTCAAGCACACCAAGTTCTAATGTAGAACAGATGACATTGAAGATTGAAGAAGAGCTCGCTCGTCGGAAAGGTAAAACCGGTAAACTGCAGGTCTGGCAAACGGTGTCCGATTTGAGCACATAATACCTTTCCGGAAAGGGAACGACGAAATAAAATGGGTCCCCATGGAGCATAGGGGACTATGCTTCGTTTTTCGATCTGGGGTCGTTTCGGCCTCGGAAAATGTGTTTTTGTGTTTTTGGACCATTTTAGGATTTTATTTATTTTTGGGTTTATTTTTATTTCGCCCGTGGGCCCGCTTGTTATCGCCCTAGGGTTTTGTTTCGGTATTTAAGCGCCTCTTTGTGGCTGCTAGACGCATCTTTCATATTATTAATCAAAAACGCGAACTTTTCTCAAAATCTGGTGGATTCCAGTTTATCTTGGTTCTTTCTAGGTTAATCGCTTGATAACCTATATACTCCGCTGCGTCAAGTTCTATGGCAGCTTTAGACACCAAAGACAGTAGTGATGCGCTTACTAGCTGCATAGCATATTGTGAGTGATTGGCCTCTTCATTGCTGGTGGACATTGTCAGATGGTTTATGTTGCTAATGGTCTCCTAAGAATTGAAAGTGTCTGTATAACTGACATACATAGTTATTATGTACGATAAATTTATTTAAGCATTTAGAGTTGAAGATCGATAGTGTTTAACTCCAAAACGGTTCTGAACATGGTGTTTAGCTCCATTACGGTTCTGAATTATTGTACTCATCAAAATGGACTAATGGATATATATATATATATATTTATTGTGCTTCTGGAAATTAGGTTGAATATCTTTTGTCCATGTGGAGCTTTCTTACCGGTAGTGTCACTAGTATGTTACGTTTGGATGGGTTGACTGCTCGAATTCATTTTCAAAGTCAGCATATGAAACACCATAAAATCTTAAATTGTAGCATACACCATTTGGATGTCTGAGGTTTTCAAATATCACTCAAAACTGTGAACTAGTGTGCCTACCAGCTCTCCTTTCACATATGATTTATGTTGGTAACAGAGTAATTGAGTAATAGTTTCCTTAATGAGAGTGAGTCTATATTAGCTGCTAATCTTTTCTGCAAATGTATATGAAGTTCACATTAGGACCTTAACTATTTTTTTATCAAAAGTAAAGTAGGACTGATATATCAGGAATAACAAGATGTTAATCTATCCTGATAAACAGTTTATGAAAGTAAACAAATCGTGTTTTAAGTATATGAAACTAATAACACAATTATGTTTTTCTCTTTGCAGAAATCCCTGAATTCAGGGAAGAAAATTACAAAAAAATTTCACTACGTAATAACTCTTATTATAAGATTATAGTTTTGATAATACCAAAATTTCAGTGATATCATTTCTCTAAACTCACGCACTAGATATAAGAGTTATACTTCATCTTATTTTACAGAAATTTATAATAGAAAGATACACAAGTTTCAAACATGAATTTAGTTATCACACAATTAATTCACTATGAACACTTGAGATGCTTGCACCTACCAATCCAACCTCATGGTATGCAAGATGTATGCATGAGTTTAAATGGTGTTTTGTGAAGACTTTGAGACATAAACATCAGCACAAAAGCACTTGTATAAACAGACTCAACCTTAAAGAGAAAATGAACAAAATCAATTTTCACAACTAAGAAAGACAAGGCATGCTTATTCTTTATATATGCCAAATGAAATGGCTTAAGAAGAAGACCAACACGTCTCAGCCAAGGAAATCAGAAGGAGTTTTAGACAGTTTTTAATCCTATACCAAATGTTAAAACTTGACAGCCACATAAAAACTTGTTTACAGTAGAAAATATCTTCACTTTATAAGAGATAAAGATGAAGTTTAAAGATTAAGTTTTTAAGGAAACAAAAACTTAACTAACTAATTTAAATAACTTGACCAGAGAAGGGTTTTAAAAGTGTTTTATAAACAGTTTGAAGTCTTGAGATAGTTTTTCAAATAGAACAATAATGATGTAGAGACTTCAGGGATATAAAACACTTTTGTTATCCTTAGTAAAAACAGTGAAATGCATATGCATGCTTTTTACCTGAGACCATGAAGTTTTCATGGTATGATGATGTTAGTCTTTTATCTTCAATCTTCTCTTGTTTGAGTCTTCTAATCCATGTTTTGTTGAGTATAAAATATATCGATAAATGTCTACTTTCAGTATACCAATTAGAGAGTTGCAGATGGTATTCTTGGCGTACTTTTTATGAATGAAGAATTTTTTGCTTCTGGAAATGAGTGTTCTATGTCCATGTGAATTTCTGTATTAACCTAACGTACACCATTTGGATGGCTTGACTGCATCGTTTCATAATCAAAGTCAGCTATTGAGACTTGTGATAGGCTGGGTAAACACCTAGTCAAAGATACCTTATTTTCAACCAAGATATATCATTGTAATAGTCACTTATAAGGGTTATCGAACACAAGGAGTTGGTGACACTAAATCCTAACACAAAACTGAAATGCTGACAGACTCGACTATAGTACACTAATAACACTACAAACCTAAGCTAGACAGACTCAAATGCTACAAAATTTGGACACAACAAACTAGACACAGTGGCGGACTACCACACAAAATTTGAGGGTATTCAGAGTTGATTTGAGTACCGAAATAAATCGGCTAAGCTACAGCTAATGCAGAAAATAAATGCTAAAAGTAAATATGCTAATGAATGCAAATGAATTAAACTATATGATTAAAGAGTTAAGAGGAATGCAATCCACCACCGCCATTCCATCTTCCTAACACATACTTAACCTAATGCACATATCCAATGAATGAAAGTTCCCAGGATGAGTCGATCATTACAATCACATCCTATTACCTAATCCTTATGCCTATGTAGGTTTGTCATGGACCTCCTCTACATCTATCCCTCTATTGAACCCATAATCATGGACCCCAAGGTTTACAAAGAAGAAAGCATTAAACTCTAGAAAAGGTTTGAGAATCTACAAGGGTTCACATGTATACCATAGGCGTGTCCTGCTAGACCTATGGACTTCAATCTCCTGACGGTAAAATCAGTGTATCACTATAGAAAATCCGGTGGAAGAAATTATCTTCAGTCGCCCGTATCTCATGAAACTAGAACCTTAGCATGCATACTAAGTTGTCCACCAAAGAAAACATACAAGAACTCATACGGTGATCATTCAGAAAAAGAAACCTCATTCAAAGAATATGCAAAACTAGATTAAAGTGTATGCATTAGAAAGACTTCATGTACGGGGTTTCAAGCAACCCCTTAACAATAAGTTTAGCTACTAAAAGACATAATTAAAGAACTAAAATAAATCATAGATTTGAAACAAACAAACAAACTAGATGAAGAAGAGCTCTGGTCGGCCAGAATTCGACGGGTCGAGGAAATTCTCGACCGATCGAACCGAGACAGGATTGAACTCCTCCCTTGGCTGCTCTTTCTCTTGCACGAATTTTTCTTCTAAAATCTGATTCTCCCTCTTATAAACCTAAAATAGGTTTATATACTTCTCCTTATTGCTCTACTAGAGTCCACGTTGGAATAGGCTTCTATAATTGTACATAACTCCTTCTCTCTTTCCGTATTGAGTTAGGAATCCTTCTTTTGTTTCCTTTTCCTTTATTTCTCCACGAAACCTATTAAAATAATAAACATAAGTAAATCACTCAATTAATAACAATACACTAAATATAGGGAACAAATTAAATACCGAATAAACGCATAAATATGCGACTATCAAAATACCCCACACTTAAACATTGCTAATCCTCAAGCAAAACACTAAACTAAAACTTTAAAAACAACTCAACATAACTCTAACTACATGACTCTAACACCCCTTAACGCATTGTCTCAGCAATCTACCATAATTGTAACGCCAAGATTAGTACGACTTTACATTCACCTTCCATCAAGTTTCGAGAGTTAACTTCAAGATATGACACACATGTAATATATAGGACGAAGACATAATCATGATGAAAGGAACTGCAGCATGCAACAAACAAGTCAAGATTCAACCTCACTTAGATATGCTCTCAAAAGTGTTTCACTCAAAATATGTCTAAGGTTTCCACTCAACTCAACTACTTGCCAAATAGACCAAACCATATGCTTACTCTTGTGACAAATCTCCACAGATCAAAAGCTGTCATCTTGAGGATCAAAAGGGCTTTCATGGGTTGTAATGGGGCTTGGCTCATAGGTTAAAGAATAAATGGATATGAAATTCAAATATGATTCTAGAACCCAGTAGAGCACCAAATAAGAGACTTCTTCAAACTTTACAACCATGAACTTTTTCACTTTTATGGCCGAATTTCATCTTGTTGGGCCTTCACATCATTCTTTTCATCAACAGTTAACTCGGGTATCAAGCTAGACATCACATTTTTTTTTCTTTTTCTTTGTTCTTTTCATTTTTTTGAATCACTAGCTTGATACCCCACACTTATTTCTTTGCATCACCTTTCGACATCATCGTCATCTTCACATACATGTCTCATGTATAGCTCTACCAAGTCCTAGAACAAGGGTAAAGATATAACTATTCTAAAGTTTAAGGTTAAAGATATGTGGGTGATGACATAAAGTTTAAACATGTAGGCTCAAAGTGGTTAACTAAGGGGTGCACATCTTGTGTACACAAATTCGGGACACAGGCTTATATGGCTATGGTGGTGTCCCCTAAATGCCTTTATCACTTCCTCAATCAAAACATATATTGACTATAAGCTTCGAAAAGTATAAGAACAAGTTCTAATAATATCTAGAGTCCATTAACTTAATCTGTGGCAAGCAATTGATACTCAATAAAGAAAGCATGTGTATTCACATATAGGCTCAATTGCTCACAGGTCAAATGAATCTCAACAAAGTTTAAGCATGCTCAAAAAACTGTACCATGTTAACTCATTTCTACATCAACTACACATTCGCATATGCAACATATATCAAGATTAACCAAAAAAACTTAAATAACATCATCATCTTTTAGTCACAACTCTGGAAGATATAATCACATCATGGACATGTTAAGGGTGCCTAAAACTCAACACATAAGACTCTTTTTGTATTTTTTTTTCTTGACACTTTTTACTTTTGTACTTGGTTTTTCATATAAGACACTAAAACACACAAGAAAAACAAAGAAAAACTCAAAAATATCAAAACTGGGCGAAAAGACCCTTCCACGACGAACTAGTTGTCGAAAAAGACCCCCTCAATCTTCGACGGGTCGAGGAATTCCTCGACGGGTCGACGACATGCATCTGTCCAAAATCTGCCAAAATTCGACGGGTCGAGAATTCCTTAAGGAATTTTCTCGACGGGTCGAAATAGGTCCACTATACTGTGCAACTCGACTTTCATAATTTATATAGAATTAATCATACATCAGAATCAGCTGAAATTTTATGATCAAAAACTAGACACATGTACAAACATTCTCTCAAAATTTCAGAATTTTACGAGACCTCTAGCTTTGGCAAATAAATTTCACAAGACAGAAAACTGCACAGTACCAAAATAACACCTAAAAACGAAAAATTTCTACATAGACGCTAAAGATATGATATAAACCCCACCCCACACTTGAAATTTGCATTGTCCTCAATGTAAAACAAAACTAAAACATACAATACATCAAACAAGCATGGAATGAAACACATAACACATCACAAATCACACTAAATATGAAGAAAAATAAAGTAAAGGAGAAGGAATAAGAAATCAAATCTGGTCGCCACGCTTCTCCATCAACATGGGTTGCCTCCCAAGTAGCGCTAAGTTTAACGTCTTCAGCCAAACATCTTCAAAACCATCAGGTGGCTGTGGTCTTGGCTCGATCAAGTGCTTGGTCCTTAGCAATAACGTTATATGAGCTCTACTAAGCAACTTGTGTAAATTTGGTATCCCACACACACAAGACCCAAAGTATCTTTTTCCTTTCTTCCTCTTCTTCCAAAGCCTCCTCTTCTTGAGTCCAACAAACAAGGTAAAGAGAATATCCTTGTTAGACATATGGTGATCAGGTACCACCATCTCAATATGCTCCAAAATATAAGGGGGCTCGGTAGGTAAATCCTCAAACTCAAGTGTTTCGTTGGTGTATGAAACAAGTGTGGAACTTGAGTTTGATAGCTCATGTGGTTGTGCTGGCAGTAACTTCCCCTCAAAAGGAATTTCGATGGACTCCTCCTTAAGGAATTCGCCTATCTCATCATCATCAAAGAATGCATCCCCTTCTTCCATTGCAATTTCAGCCTCAGTAGTCACATTCACAGACCTATATTCAAGAAGAGCTTCGAGCTCATCCAATTCTTGCTTGATCGGCTTCCGTTCTGTAAATTCTGGCTGACTTAATCCAAGCACTGTCTCTAAAGTATCCTCACCCCATCCATAATGAAGATAATCCTCATCAAGATGGTCTTCCTTGTCTTTTTCCTCTTTCCCTTGCTTTCTTAACCTGCTAGGAAAAAGGCACATTGGTGGTAATCAAAGGTGAAGGTAGAGGACATACCTGCGTTAGTTTCGGTTTTGGTTCAACTTTCATTCCAGGTGCATTCTCAACGGGCTGAGTTGGGGTTTTTGGATTGACTTTTGATGGCTCATCAAATACAATTTACTCTATAACCGGCTCTTCCCATCGTCTTCTTAGCATTTTGACATCTGGTTTTGCATCCAACACCTTCCCATTTTTCAAGATTGTAGCATGGGCCTCATATTGGCTTTTGAGATTGGGGAAAGTGTTGCTGGGAAGACCTCCTGGGTTGGCTTGAGTGAGTGTTTGTTGATTTTGGCTTACTTGCCTCTGTAGCAAATCGATTGTCTTACTACGCTCATGCAACGTTACCTTCATCTCCTGCACAAAAGCACTCATCTCCTGCCTAAAAGCACGATTCTTCTGCATAAGAGCACGATACTCCTCTCTTTCTTTTTGTTTATCTACCATGATCTGCTGTAACATACTCATCAATCACTGCTCTATATCATCTGATTGCTGAGGATAGTCATAGCCGGAGTGATCATCCTATGTAAGAGTGTAAGGAGGTGTATAGTATTCACTTTGCATGGTGGAATAACTTTGATATGGAAAATATGCACATTCCTCATTTGAGTGACCTGCCATTGAACATCTTGAACAAACCACAAAATTAGAATATATAATACACAAAGGTTAAGTTAAATTTACAGACTCTGTTAGGACTTAGAATTAAGCAACTCCCCGGCAACGGCGCCAAAATTTGATAGGCTGGGTAAGCACCTAGTCAAATATACCTTATTTTCAACCAAGATATATCATTGCAATAATCATTTATAAGTGTTGTCGAACACAAGGAGTTGGTCACACTAAATCCTAACACAAAACTGAAATGCTGACAGACTCGACTATAGTACACTAATAACACTACAAACCTAAGCTAGACAGACTCAAATGCTACAAAATTTGGACACAACAAACTAGACACAATGGAGGACTACCACACAAAATTTGAGGGTATTCGGAGTTGATTTGAGTACCGAACTAAATTGGCTAAGCTACAGCTAACGCAGAAAATAAATGCTGAAAGTAAATATGCTAATGGATGCAAATGAATTAAACTATATGATTAAAGAGTTAAGAGGAATGCAATCCACCACCGCCATTCCATCTTCCTAACACATACTTAACCTAATGCACATACCTAATGAATGAAAGTTCCCAGAAGAGTCGATCGTTACAACCACATCCTATTACCTAATCCTTATGCCTATGCAGGTTTGTCATGGACCTCCCCTACATCTATCCCTCTATTGAACCTATAGTCATGGACCCCAAAGTTTACAAAGAAGAAAGTATTAAACTCTAGAAAAGGTTTGAGAATCTACAAGGGTTCACAGGTACACTATAGGCGTGTCCTGCTAGACCTATGGACTTCAATCTCCTGACGGTAAAATCAGTGTATCACTATAGAAAATTCGGTGGAAGAAATAATTTTCAGTCGCCCGTATCTCATGAAACTAGAACTCTAGCATGCATACTAAGTTGGCCACCAAAGCAAACATACAAGAACTCATACAGTGATCATTCAGAAAAAGAAACCTCATTTAAAGAATATGCAAAACTAGGTTAAAGTGTATGCATTAGAAATACTTCATGTATGGGGCTTCGAGCAACCCCTTAACAATAAGTTTAGCTACTAAAAGACATAATTAAATAACTAAAATAAATCATAGATTTGAAACAAACAAACTAGATGAAGAAGAGCTCTGGTCGGCCAGAATTCGACGGGTCGAGGAAATTCTCGACCGGTCGAACCGAGACAGGATTGAACTTCTCCCTTGGCGGCTCTCTCCCTTGCACGAATTTTTCTTCTAAAATCTGATTCTCCCTCTTATAAACCTAAAATAGGTTTATATACTTCTCCCTATTGCTCTCCTAGAGTCCACGTTGGAATAGGCTTCTATAATTGCACATAACTCCTTCTCTCTTTTCGTATTGAGCTAGGAATCCTTTTTTTGTTTCCTTTTCCTTTATTTCTCCACGAAACCTATTAAAACAATAAACATAAGTAAATCACTCAATTAATAACAATAAACTAAATATAGGGAACAAATTAAATACCGAATAGACGCATAAATATGCGACTATCAACTTGCCCCGGCCTATAGCCGATCGAACACATTTTCAAGAAAGGTGGATAAGATGAACATCATGAGATTTAACTAGGTTGACTCGTAGAAATATCTAGTTGGATTAGGTAAACACAGAAGGTGAGAAGAAGACAGAAGAAACTTGAACATAATATTAGGAAAATTCACCTTTACTAATAGGCCACACCAATTGTGTGTACAATAGTTTCTTAGCAGGAAAAGGCTAATTTTATTTGGAGTACGTAGCCAGAGAAAAATTGGACAAAGATATTTATTTTCCACTATTTGACAAAGACTACCACTATAGAACTGGCACAAGCGCTAACAGCTTAACATATAGCATTGAAGTTGCAGTCTTGCAAAATGATCAACCTGATTTAAACAAGTCTAGGCAGCACTATTTTGCAAGTCCTCTGTCCAGAATTTCTTGTAGAACTTTCCGTAGGTGAAGTTTCTGTACGTAGCTGGTTGGTCATGGCTGATGAGCTCCTTGGCAGGACCGATCAAGGCATCATTTGATGAACAGTAAAGGTTGGAATTGATATTCTCTCTTTATTGCAGTTCACAACAGCTCTGTGCAGCACACTCTTGTACCTATCATTGCTAATTACCTAATCACCAAGTAATAGGGCCAAAACAAACAAATCAGAAAATCGATATGTTATGTTGTGAAAACCGACAATTTGACCAAATTTTGTGACAGTTGAACAACATAACACGTCAAACATATGGTAAGATATTGATATCGAACCAAATTAGTACTGGTTATCTTACCTGCATTTGATCACCAACAGGAGCGGGGTGATAGGCAGGTAAACACCTATTCAAATATATCTTATTTTTAACCAAGATATAACATTGTAATAATTAATTATAAGGGTTATCGAAAACAAGGAGTTGGTGAAACTAAATCCTAACACAAAACTGAAATGTTGACAGACTCGATTACAGTACAGTAATGACACTACGAACCTAAGCTAGACAGACTCAAATGCTACGAAATTTGGACACAACAAACTAGACACAATGGCGGACTACCACACAAAATTTGAGGGTATTCGAAGTTGATTTGAGTACCGAAATAAATTGGCTAAGCTACAGCTAATGCAGAAAATAAATGCTGAAAGTAAGTATGCTAATGAATGCAAATGAATTAAACTATATGATTAAAAAGTTAAGAGGAATGCAATCCACCACTGCCATTCCATCTTCCTAACACATACTTAAGCTAATGCACATATCCAATGAATGAAAGTTCCCAAGAAGATTCGATCGTTACAACCACATCCTATTACATAATCCTTATGCCTATGCAGATTTGTCATGGACCTCCCCCACATCTATCCCTCTATGAACCCATAGTCATGGACCCCAAGGTATACAAAGAAGAAAGCATTAACAAGGGTTCACAGGTACACTATAGGCATGTCCTGCTAGACCTATGGATTTCAATCTCCTGATGGTAAAATCAGTGTATCACTATAGAGAATCCAGTGGAAGAAATTATCTTCAGTTGCCTGTATCTTATGAAAATAGAATCCTAGCATGCATACTAAGTTGGCTACCAAATCAAACATACAAGAATTCATACGGTGAATCATTTAGAGAAAGAAACCCCATTCAAAGAATATGCAAAACTAGGTTAAAGTATATGCATTAAAAAGACTTCATATACTGGGCTTCAAGCAACCCCTTAACAATGGGATTAGCTACTAAAAGTCATAATTAAAGAATCAAAATAATTCACAGATTTGAAACAAACAAACGAGATGAAGAAGAACTCTGGCCTGCCAGAATTCGACCGGTCGAGAATTCCTTCGACCGGTCGAATCGAGACGGGTTGAACTTCTCTTGCGGCTTGCTCTCCCTTGCTCGAAACTATGCTCTCCAAAATGTTGATTAACCTTTTCCAAAACCTAAAATAAGTTTATATACGTAGTCCAATTACTCTCCTAGAGTCCACATTGGAATAGGCTTCTATAATTGTACATAACTCCCTCTTTTCTCCGTATTGAGATAGGAATCTTTCTTTTGTTTCTTTTTCCTTTATTTCTCCATAAAACCTATTAAAACAATAAACATAATTAAATCACTTAATTAATAACAATAAACTAAATATATGGAACAAGTTAAATACCAAATAGACGCATAAATATACGACTATCACGGAGTCATTCAGAGGTGAGCCATGGCCTCCCCCCCCCCCCTCCCACGAATAGAAGTTCAAAGTTGGTGTAATGGTAAGCACAATAAACTAGGGGTCAGCAACGGACCCGGCCGGGCCGGGCTTCAACAGTGGAGAAATGTTTACCGGCCGGGCCGGGCTGGTTTTTTCAATTTATAGTGAGATCCAGGCCCGGCCCATCCAGGCGGGCTTCACGGGCTTTAGCGGGCCGGGCCTCTTAGGGTTTAACGGGTCGTGCTTATTCAAATGACTAAAATCAAAAGTTTAAAAACAATACAAATCCAAATCTAAAATACCCCTTTACATCTAAATTGCATCTTCAAATCAAAATTTCAAATTTACAAATCAACAATGCTTCAAATATTGGTTGCAAAAATTCAAAATGCTAAACATTCAAATCCACGAAATACTTAAAATTCAAATACAGAATACTATAAATCCAAATCGAATGATATAAATCCAAATCAAGAATGCTTAAAAGTCCATAGTTCAAAGTCCA
Organism: Geum urbanum; assembly: GCA_946800695.1. NCBI lineage: Eukaryota > Viridiplantae > Streptophyta > Magnoliopsida > Rosales > Rosaceae > Geum > Geum urbanum. Next base: position 42,609,251 of record OX327013.1, on the reverse strand, counting down.
AAATTACATCTTATAAATCCAAAAATCAAAATTACATCAACAAGAATCAGGAAGATTAGTTGATGAGAAAACTTCATATGCAACTTCTATCGGAGTCCTCTCTTGAGGAGGATGTGAGACATCAAGAAATATGGCCTACACATTATAGAAAAAATGTTAATAACCTACACATTCAACAAAATTTGAAAACCAAAAAAATTAACAAAATGCATCAATTGATCAACCTACCTTTCCTTTCCTCTGCTTAGTGCTAGACTGCTAGTGCATCAATAACATTTCCTCATTGCTCCTGCATCATGATGTTTGGAAATGATTAACGTAGCATATTGCACTCAGGTTAACAGTTAACTTAGCACCTGACTTGCAATGATCACATATTATGTCCACACATTTGCAGATTTGCTATGTACACTACACTGACTACAGCAACACATGCTTAAGGATTGAGACAGATTCAATACATCTCAGTTACTTCATCATTTCATCTAAACAACAGCTAGCACTCATAAATGAACTACTATATTCATCATTTCATCTACACAACACTGACAATAGCAACTCAACTACAGTTACCAAAACAAATACATTTCATTCCCATTCACAACAGCTGCTTCGATTTCCTAAACAATTCAAATTACTGTCAACAATTCAACAATTCAAAAATTAAAATACTGTCAACAATTCAACTAAACACAAACTCTAGAATACATATGCTTGCTATAATATTCAGATCTACCAATTCTTTCAAAATTCCATCCTTTTTAACTTCATCATTTGAAGATCTATATGTACAACAAAATAAATAGATCGGGACAGATTCAATACCAAGTAGATTAGCCGAAGTAGTAGTAACAGATTGGATCGAGACAGAATACCAAGCTGTGATGGACCTGTGTCACCTGTCAACTAAAATATCATACTGTGAGAGAGAGAGAGAGAGAGAGAGATGTATTCTGGAATCTACAAATCCAACCAAATAGAAGCAAACAAATGAAATAGAAGCAAACCTTTTAATTCCTCTGTTATTCCTCGCAGATCCTCTGACTTCTCTCGGTGAGAAAGAGAGAACCAGAGCAATACCAAGAGGTGAGATCCTCTGACTACTCTCGGTGAGAAATAGAGAACCAGAGCAGCTCGATGAGATGTGAGTCAGTGAGTGTGAGATCAGGAGGTGAGGGTGAGTCAGATCGAGAGGTGAGTGAGAGAACGAGATAGAGAGGTGAGTCAGATCGAGAGTTGAGGTGAGGCCGTGGGGGTGAAGCCGTGAGGTGAGCTAGTGAGGTTTGAGAGAGGTGAGTGTGAGACTGTGACTCTGTGAGTCTGTGAGATCGAGGTGAGGTGAGTCTGTGAGATCGATGTGAGGTGAGGTGAGGTGAGCCGGTGAGGTGAGGTGAGTCTGTGAGATCGAGGTGAGGTGAGCCGTGAGTGGCGTGATGTTTGAGAGAGGTGAGGTGAGGTCGAGAGGGTGAGCCGTGAGCGGAGAGAGATGCGAAGAGGGAGAGAGGGCTGAGAAAGAGAGAACCAGTTTGACAGTTTGACTAAAGAGAGGCGGAGAGAGATGCGAAGAGGGAGAGAGTCCTTAACGGCTCAATGTATAAGCTTATATACTGTGTGAGTCTGTGAGAGTTAGATGTTAGGGTTAGGTTAGAATGTTAGGGTTAATCTAGACTGTTGAATATTTATCACAAAATAAATCTGAACCGTTAAATCGTATATTAGTTTATTTAATTATATCACTTATATATAATGATTATAATCTATACTCTACATGTTTCTACAGCGAGACCACCGTATGCTACCGGCATACAAAATTGATTCAAAACATATTAACACGCATCTAAATAGGACTTCCTATTACTTGAAAATTGGTTGAAAATATTCGCCAAATGTGACTGTAGTACTCTTACAACTGAAACGTAAATTACCCCTCCAGAAAATAATTTTTTGACATCAAATTTTGGACACATATTCTTATGGATTACATATCTATCTCATAGTGTCAAAAAAATTTACATAAAAAAACAATTTACACACTCCCACCATAGGAAAATAAGGAAAATAAAATGAGTGTATTTTAGTTATTTCACAAAATTTGTTTAACTATATTGATCGACGTCTGAACTTACTTCGATTAGGCTAATTTTTACGTAAGGTATCTTTTATTACAAAGTGAACTATTATATATGGCCTTCTTTATTGTTAAAACATTTTAAATTCTTATATTGTTTGAATTCTCTATATCCACACGACCACACTAATGTTCTTACATTTATTCCTTAGTTATATAGGATAAAAGATTTTTGTGAAACGTAATCGATCATGTGTCATCATTTTACAAAATCGACTGTCGGATTGGTTGTTCATAATATTCTAAGTAGGCCGTCCCTAATTTTTATAAATTTTGGACATAAACCCTAAACCCTAAACCCCAAACCCTAAACCCTAAAAAAATTAAAATAAAATCCTAGAACCGTAACCCTAACTTACCCTAAACCTCAAATTCATAAACCTTAACTTACCATAAATCTTAATCTCTTAAACCCTAACTTACCCTAAACCTAAACCCTAACTTATGCTAAACTTTAAATAATGACTTAATAGTAAAATAGATACACAAATTTAATTATATATGGAACTCGAATATTCAATCTATACATGTATATGTAATATATTAATATATATACACAAATATAAAATATATATATATATATTGTATAATGATTAAAATCATTAACTGGTATAAATTGTAGGTAAACTTTAACTAGGTATAAATTGTATAATGATTAAAATCATTAAATGATTTAATGATATATGTCAATTAGTCAATATGTGTGCGGGCTTTGACGGGCCGGGCCTAACGGGCTTTGACGGGATTTTGGCGGGCCGGGCTTTAGATCTCTAAACCATGGTCGGCCCACCAACCACATTGGCGGGCTTTTGCGGGCTTTTTTATGGGTCGGGCCGGGCTTTTAACCCAGGGGCTTGCGGGCCTCCACGGGCCCACGAGACCCACAGGCCAAATGATGACCCCTATAATAAACACATGATAACCCTTCTCTGAAATCTCAAGTTCGAAACCCGGTTCGCCTAAGTTTCCATTATTTTCAGGTTTTGTTTCTGTTTTTTCCTAATCATTTCAAATTTTCAGCTTCCTTTTATCCCTTCCATTCAATTTTGTTTTTCCTTTAGGTTTTCTGATCACCAATATTAAAAATGAAGGTGTGGGGGATGGGGTTGACGGCAACCCACTTGCCATCTCTAGGGACCTGTAATCCAGGCACATCATCTTGGAGAAGAATAGTGATAAGGTTATCGTCTGTGTGTCCGGGCAAGCCATAAGTAAGCTCTGGCTCTGGACATGGTGGATAGTAATTCAAAGCCATATGCTGAGATTGCTTGCCTAAAGCATTCAAAATTTAGTCCTTTTCCAGTCCTAAACTCTCCGAAAGGGCCTCGAGCAGCTTCAGTACTAGTCCTCTAACACTTGTACAATAACCACTCACATCATCCCTATGATCAAAACAAATTACAAACGATTGTAACATTAATTTTTTAATTTTTACCTGAACGACGAAGGATTGGTCGGCCATTCATGGACGTAATCTTCAAGAGGGTAGCAGTGGAGTCTGAGAAAGTCTCTCCAGTTGGCGGTCTTTTCAGTCTTGACATTTAAGCTGGTGGAGAGTCGTGTGGTCTTTGAAGGTTCATCTGAGTACATCTTCAACCTCTCGCTCTCCGGCAACCGGAAAAACTCTCTTGCTATTCTCAGCATGCCATCGATCATCTCCTCTGGTATTCCATGGTTCTTAACCTGAACATACAAAATTACAAATACATTAGTATTAAGCTGTAAACTTCGGTCCGTCATGTACACGTAATATATAGGCCGGGTTACATATATACCTGAAAGAAACCATCGTTTTGGCAAGCTTGAGCGATCTGTTGGATAATGTTAGAGTGGTTGGGGCCGTTGAGGCCCTGAAGATCAATGGGAGGAATGGAGCCATGTGATGACTCCTGGACGTCGGTGAGGTTTGGACGGTCAGAGATTGGCCGAATGTAGTTTGAGGGGACATGGTTGACGCCGGAGATGAGGTCTGTTAGGAGTTGCTTTGCTGTGGCCATTATGCTAAGAACAAAAGAGTAATTGCTTATTGTGAGACTGAAGGTTTGTGATGGAATGTGAATCTCTTGGTTCCCCTATTTATAGTGATCGTGAAATCAATGTAATACATTTTTTTGGGTACAGAGTAGATGCTTAACTTCTGCATAAAGTCATAGGATCGATCAAAGGATGACGATAGGGTGGAGAGATTCTTGCAAACTTGTAGCTAGGATTTTCAAAAGAGACTAAAATACAAAGTGAACCGCCCTTTCCCTATTTGTTTTACTCATTAATTTATCGAAATACGAAGAAATTTAGTTTACATGATAACTGATTTCGTACACCATAAAATTTATGTAAATGAAATGAGACTTAATTTACAAGTTAACTAGTGTCGTGCTAGTTAAGCACGGAACTAGTTAGTAGCTTGTCATTTTATTGAGAGAAACTAGACATGTGAATGTACCGGCACTAATGGTTGTCAAACTGTTATTCACATGTGAATTATGGAAATAACGTATATATCCAAACCGAACATCATAGTTGCACGTACTCTTCGATAATGATAATGGAATGCTAGGTTGATGAGGGTCGGTAACGAGTAGTGACAGAGATGGACGCACTCCCACTATAATATCCTCACAAATCTTATTATCTGGTTTGCATGGTGAGTTAATTAAACAAGCTAGAATAACAATATTACATAATCTTTGTAACGTCATGGAATGGATCATCAACACCAACCCAGCAAAACTCTGCTTGAAATCCTTGAGGTTGCTCCCACTGTTCAAATTTCCACTGCTATTGCTTACAAAGTAAGTGTAGGCTAGACACGAAAATATTGTTAAAATGAAAGAAGCATTACTGGAGACAAAAACTATTAATTGGAGGAGCATGAATTAAACATGTGATTAAGCTTTAAATCATTATGGTGAAATAATTAATTATCACAAGCCAAAACGCATTGTTCACAGGTACGTACTTAATGATTCGATATTGTTTCACTAAGCTGGAGAAAAGCCAACTGAGATGGTGCTGTCTTGGAGTACGTGTATTCCTTTTCTTGGGAGGAAATACAGGGAAGTAACCTAGCTTGTGGACTTGCCACAATTTCCATTCTCATGTCTCGTATTATTAATACGAGATTTAATATGTAGAGATTTTAAATATCTTCTTCCAATAAATAGAGATTTTAATACGTAGAAACATTTGATAATTAGCTAAAATTTCTACTCACAAATTACATTTCTTAAAGACTCGAACAAATCTCACTTCTTCTCACACCAAACAATTCGAGTCAATTAGTGTAAAACTTCACACTTTTTTCACGAATGAAGTGATGTGATCGAATGTGTTATAGACAGTAACAAAGTGGCATAGAATTCACTACTGTATCGACAGCAAAGAAGGGTGATCAATTCAATCATCTGTGTGTATCAAATCAAATACGCAACCACTTCAGATGAAAGTAAGAGGCATGCAAATTGGCCTCTATGAATCTGTGGCGCAAATCGTTATCAAGGTACGGGGTATCTTTTGTCCTGTAGTTTATGACATCTTGAGCTTGATCACAAGAGTGACATAGCCATAGCAACGTCATTCCTTACTAACCACTCTTGTTTCTCATTGACATCACCCCGACAACATCATCACCCCCTAAAAGTCAAGGCTATGATAAGCAAACAAAAATGAGTACGTAGTCATTCTTAAACATATGCCACCAAATACTATGAACAACTAGATATGTACATCTATAGCTCAAAACTATCGGTGATGGAAGAACTTAAATACAACATGCTAGGAAAAAGAAACACAGATGTGGCATCAACGCTGTTCACTTATGAAACCGAATGCTGCTTCAGATTTGATGGGAGCCGGTCGAAATACAGTGCTCGAGAGCGTTTCAGCTTCAAATTCCATTACAAAAGAATAGGGTACCCATCACATGAAAAAATTGTAACATAACGATTGGATTATTGTTAATAGCAGTGTCACATAGAGGAAAGGTCTGCATAGCTAAAAGATAAAAGTACAGATAATAGCAAAGAGAAGAGAATAAGTCGGTTGTTCCCATAAATTGCCATGAAAATATGTTTTATCTTTGGGATGGAATACATAACATAGTCTCTAGTTCAATTACTGGTTCGTAATGAATTGCAACTTCAACATTCTTAGCGAAAGCAATTTAATCCTTTAAGTTTTACTGCTGTGCTGCACTAAAGAGAGATTTACTGATGATGCCGGTGGCCTCAACATAGCGATCCATACATCTAGAGATGCAGCTACTCTCACCGCTGCCTAGACTTGATCCTGGTTTGGTGATGCACTTGTCAAAGCACTTCGTCCTCAGGGTCTGTGTAGCAAATGAAGAACAGTTGAGAGCCAAAGATAATAATTTCAGAGGGGACATTGAACTTTTACATGATGAAAAAGGAGATAGTAAAAAATTGGAATACACAAGAAATCAGTAAGCATAGCATCAAAGAGAGGCCAGATAATGAAGGCATAAAATAGACACGCTGATTAGTAATTGCATTTTTGAGCACTTGAAAAAATAGCACATTATTCATCAAACCACAGTCCCTCATCAAATAAAAAGAAAATTCTATGACATTGATGAATGTCAATGAAATAATGAAGTATGTGAGGGAAAAATCAAAGTTCCAACCAACATCTATTACATCCGGCTCCCTCCAAATCCAACTCCCCCTTACAATCCTCCTCGTTGGTGCAAACAAAAGCATACACAACAAATAATCAAGAAGCACATCAATGCATTGATGAAGGTCAAGGAAAATCATCCAGCAGCACACTACTTTAACAAAGGATGACACATAAGTGAAGGAACGAGAATGGGAAACAGGAGGAGTGGTTTTTCCTAATAATAGGAGTCCAGTATTCCAAGTTCATGAACAGTTTATAGGTATGTTCTAGTGAGCTAGACTGAAAGTAAGGACCTACAAAAACACAGTTCGTGGCTGCTTCCCCTGCACGGGAACAACCCTGGGACCATTATCATTGATTATGAGGTGTCTCAACACCTGAGACAGACAGATACACAAGCTACACTACAACAACCCCTCTGATTCTAATTAACATATAGCGCAAATATCGAACTCTAAGATATATGATCGAGTCATTCGGAAGTCCCTGACAAACTAGTAAAACTTGCAAAACCAATACATCAAAGCTTAAAATTTGGTATTGCAAATTCTAAAGTCTAACAGAGCAATCATTGTATTGCAAATTTATACTGGAGCTCAAACAAGTTCCACACAGACACAAAAAAAAGCGGAGACATTCAACTATTCAAGTACAAATTCTAATGAACCAGTAATTAAAAAAACGATCTTTAACTGAAAAACTACACGCAGAGACTAAAGTTCATATATTTATGAATATGATTAGAAAGACGAAGGGTATGAGATTAATACGTCGAGAAACTCTTCGGCATAAGCCTGAGCGAGTTGGTTCTGATACTGGCTCTTAAAAGCGTCAGGGTTGAATTGGGTTGCTGAAGATCCACTTTGCGATGATGAGAAATCCATGGCTGACTGAAAACTCGTCTCTCTTTTCACCACTTGGCTTTCTCCCCTCTAAAACCCTAAAACACTACTGCTTTGCTTCTATGGCTTCAGGCTTGGTTGCTCTTCTCACCAAATATTGAGGGGCACCAATTCGGGTTTTGGGCCGTATTTACAATCTGTCACGCTTCCACTTCAAGGCCCAATGTCAAGTCTCCAGGGTTTGGACCTTGGAGTTCTTCGTTCGGCCCACGTGAACTGTTTTCTTTTATCTTTTTTTTCCGATACAAAAATAAAAACCAACCAAATTAAAGAGAGAATCTCTGTCTCTGATAGTGTTGTGAATTCTATGACGGAAGGCTACCTTAAAAATTTAGTTGTTTCGTGACGCCAATTTTGACATTTTACTGTTAATGGCTTCGTCAACCTTAGTCACGTTGAAGTCGATGATCTGCTATGTATGGTTGAGACTTGAGACTTGAGAAGGCTTCGATCATATGCCTCGTCTGGCAGCCTCGTCCCGTAAATTCTTTCTCCAATATCAAATTCTGCGCCGACTTCTTAAAATGTAAACAGAGAAATATTACATGAAGCGGGCCGGGCCTGAGTGTACATTGGGTCGAACAACTTCGGTCCAAACAAAACTAATTAACACTTTTTAAAGTCCGAAAATTAATCAGTGCACCAAGTGGAAATGCCCTAGACATGTAGAATACAATCTTAACCATTTATTTAATTTAATATTATATGACACTAAGACTAATATTAATCTTAAATTAAATGAATAGTTGAAGTGATGATCGAGGGGTTCGATCAATCTCGTAATCTCCCCATTGCAGTTAGTGCAGTACTTACTCTATGTTCGTCCCACAAATTTAGCTGTTGTACGTTAGATTGTTCCTCATCAAATGCTCCCTGCAGTCTCTTCTGCAATTAATATTCGATCTGAGCTTTTGCTTCAGCCTCTAGATCGATCTGGAACGGAGACAAATGGGTTTTCGATGCCACACGCCATGAACCACTATTATTTCACTTTGGATATATCATTTTCAACACGGGATCGAGCTAGCTAGAGAGAAGGAGACAATGATCGAAGATGCATATATAAAAGACATACATAATAGCCACCAACTGGATATCGATGATGATCGTTCGATCTATTCTCTCTCTCTCTCTCTCTCTCTCTCTCTCTCTCTCTCTCTCTCTCTCTATATATATATATATATATATATATATCGATCCCACCATCGATCGATCTGGTTCTCTCGATCTCTATCTCTCTGTGAACGCTATCAGCTGCATGCAGCTGCAGTGGTCCATTCGATTCAAATTTTCAGAGAAGGCGTGGTCCTATATATATATATATAGAGACATGATATATCCCAAACAGAACTATCATCGCACCGATCAATATCAAAAATTCGTGATCATATCGATCATGCATCTTTAGATCGACTTTCCTTTCCTCATTTTTGATCATTAGCTAATTCATTCCGATCGATCCATTACGTTAATTGTTTCCTCTTCTTCAATTCCCTCTCGCTCGCTCGCTCGATTGAGAACATAAAAACCTGAAGGCTACCTAAAGCAGCATAATTTGTAATTCAATTTCGTTGCAGCTGGAGCTGGTCCATACATGCATATATACATATAAAGCCAGACCTAGAATGACGAAGAAGAAAGAGCTACAGAGGTATTATCGAGCCAGTGGGAATAGGATAAGCGTAGACTAAAGTACGTTAAAGACGTCCGGGCCATAGCACAAATTAGCTTCATACATATACATACATACACACTCGGACGTCACACTTTTCAATATATACCAGTCATGGCAAAGTTTTGTCTTCGATTTTTTTGTAGCACCAACCGAGAGTAAATGTAAACTGATGACAAGCTCCGTGAACCGGAGGGTAGGGTGTGAAGATCAAACAAGCAAGTAGTGAAAGATGGAGAGCTAGCAGGCCCCAACCTAATAAACGACCCCAAAGTCTCCCGCAACCCTAAAAACCCTAGCGTGGGGCAAAACCAAGAAAGAGAGCAAAAAAAGAAGTGGATCATGGAGGAAGAAAAAGAAAGGTGTAATCCCCAAAAACCATAACTAAGTAGTACACAAGCTAAACGAGGCATGATGCAAAATGATGCATAATCGATCTCACTAGAGGTAGACATTGTCCATGGGGCTTAAGGCCTAAGCTATGTGTATGTATAGGACTATAGGGTTTATGTGAATATAGGGCAGGGGGTCCAGTAATAACTTTAATGGGTGAGACATCATAGTCCACTTCCCCATCATTCTACACAATATATTGGTTGCATTACATGTTCATACATAGATTTTGTATAAATAGTCATTGGTAGCGAACTAGATATATATGTACACTTCCGGGAAAAGAAAGTTATATGTAATTAGATAGTCTGGTTGGGACTATGTGCTTTGCCTGGCTATATATGCAATCGCTCTCTCATACAAAATGTTCTCGCCCTTTTGAATCCCGTGGGAGATGTTTGGAAACAACCCACTTTAGGGTTTGGTGTGCTAGCTTCCTTGTTGATTTGGGTGTTCTCCAAATTCAGCTAACCAAAACACATCGTATGATGATGGACGCATGTCAAACTCGTTCTCTAGCTAGATATTAGTCACTACCATGTAATTGTAGTAAGAGAACCCTTGTAATACTTTCATACCTTAATAATATACGAGGGACTAATGTGTGTAAGCCTACCTAATAATATATAGCATCGATCTTAAACGCGAATATAGAAACCTTTCAAGATCAAGAAGAAACCCATGCACATCTATAATTAAAGAACACACGCATATGTGGGTCGATTACAAGTACTAAAAAAGAACACACATTGACTTTCCACGATCATACAAGAATACACTTCCATATGTAAGTTGGTCCAAGTTAATTATTCCTTACGCCTAATTAAGTCCCAGTTATATTTCAAATCAATCATCCCCCACATACCAAAGTTTGAATTTGTCGTCACTGATCAATCGTGCTACAGCTAGGTCACCAGCTAATAGTCCATTTATAAAACCAACCACTAGTTTGTTCTTTAAAGAATCTCATCCTAAGCCCGCAACTAAGTAGTTTAGTACCAGATTAATACAATCCGGCCATACTTAAGAACAAAGTCCGAATCAAGTACGTAGTCCAACGTTAATTACTTTGTTTGTTTCGGGAGGATTTGGCTTTGGTCTTCGTCCCTTCCTGCTCTTTCCTTCTCTTAATAAACTGGAGTTGTAACTTCAAAATAAAAAAATAAACTGGAGTTGAGCTTCTTGATCTTCTACACGTTTTTGTTATAAACTACGACCATTCTGAGGAGATATATATAATCATACTTGCATGTTATTTATAGTAATGATTCAAGAATTATATATTATTCGTTAAGATGAACTTATAACTTCAAAAAGAACATTGCTAAACAAAGAAGACTGCGAAAATGTTTATATATATGATATATCCAACCAAGATTCCGCTTGAGACAAGCTAGGCATTCTCAAAGGAAGCATAACTCCATGAGTTGGGGAGAGCATACCAATTATGTTGAAAATAAATTGTATGAGTTGTGCAATCATATATAAACCATTTTTGGATGACATTTTTCTTCTTACAAGTCTCGGTAAGTATTTATTGTGTTGATTTTCGAAGCCCATTCCATCTTGCGTGATTAATATTTGGAGTTTTTCTCCAAATCTCAAGAATAAAATTTTTAATTCTCGTTAATCAAACAAAAGATTAAAAATTCTCATTAGTCAACTAATTAGATAAAAATATCAGTGTACCATCAATTTAGTTAATGAATTACCCAATATCATTACTCTCTCATAACCTTCCCATTGACTATTGGCTTGACTTGAATTGCGTTGACCATTAACCGTCAGCGTTGACCGGTCACTGGATTCCGGCGACCATGACCGGATTCCACAATTTTGACTGTTGACCATTGACCAGTTGACTTTAATCATTGACCGTTTACCCTAAACTGTGTATAAGTTGACCCTAAACTGATACTTAGTTTACCTTCAACTGATGAGTTAACTGAGTGTCAGTTTAGGTGCAACTGAATGTTAGTTGAGGTGCAACTAACTGAACTTAGTGTCAATTGATGTTCGACTGAGTGTCAAATCAATATCGCACGAAATCAAAAACTCATTTCAAACCACACAAACACTTTTGAAGTAAAAAACAGTAACAACACCTTCACAAATTAAGAACACAATTTCGTAAGAAAATTCAAGAGAACAATGTATGTCCGAATTGAAATGTTCAATAACCCTAACAGAGTAAAAGTGAGCAATTAAGCCAATCATGCAAAAATAACGATAGCAACATAGCTTGAGTTGCTCCAACGTACTAGCATATGACCTTCGGACCATATGACTTCGGCTAGATTCCATGACTTCTGTTAACAACAACAAAGTTAAAAGAGATAAACACAGATTAACATGTCAATTTTGGACATCAACTGTTCCAAATCTGCAATCTCGAAAGGTGCCCCGTCTAACTCTTTGGCTTGTTCAAGTTCAGTACTGTTTATAAACACCTTTATTCTAAATGATGCTTATAAAAAAAAGGAAAGGTACATGATGTATTGAGAATCAATTCACTTTTTTGATTCTGAAGCTAACTAATTTCCTTTTGTTTCTAGAAACTGACATATGTATGAATGCTTGCCTTTGTGATTTTTGTTTTGTTCTTACTCGAGCCACCAGATCATGCGAAAGTACTAATTCTCCTTAAACTTATCCATCATTACAAAAGATCATCTCACAAGGCATTGTTGATTTGGTCTTCACTTAAATTGGCCCAAACTCAATCTTGGTCTAATTTGGAAAACCAAGACGTGTTGGTGTTTGTTTTGGCTAGGTTAATTGCCTAGCAAATCATCCATCTATATATATAGGGAGAGAGACTGCTGGAATTATTTGTGTGAGAGTAATAGAGAAGACCAAAACCAATAGTTATTGTTCTTATTGTTTGTTAAGATAAATTTCAAGTTGAAAGCTAGATAGATTTAGTGTGGTGGAGTGATCTTGATAGTTGAGAGAATAGATTCTCTACTTGTAGAAGAACATAGAATTGGGTATATTGGGTAGTTGGAGTTTATTCGTAAACTCAAGTTGTAATCTCTCTAATTGATCATCGTGGATTTTCTCGCTTGCTCAGAGAGTAGACGTAGCTCAATCACATTGATTGAGTGAACCACTATAAATCTTTGTGTTGTTTATGTTTGTTGTTTTCTTTGTTACTCATTGATTGATTACCACTGTTTGTCACATTTTCGCACAACAAACTGGTATCAGAGCTCCTAGGTTCAGACTAGGAGCAAATTAGTTTCAATGGGTGATAGAGAGAAGTCTTCGTCTTCGGGTACTTTGATCTCCATAAGGACAACGATGCGCAATGCCAAATTTAAAGTTCAGAAGTTTGATGGAACATGCAATTTTGGTATGTGACAGTGTGAGATGATGGATGTCTTGTGTCAACAAGAATTGGATATTGCACTCGAAGAAAAATCCAAGGATATGGATGATGCAGAGTGGTTGAGAATAAACAAGTGGGCTTGTGGTTCTATCAGATTATGTCTTGCTCAAGATCAGAAGTTCTGGGTTATGAAGGAAACCATTGCAAATGTTTTGTAGCAGAAGTTGGAAGATCATTACATGACCAAGAGTGTTGAGAATCGGTTTCACCTCAAAAGGCGGCTCTTTCGGTTCAATTATCGACAGGTATCTCTATAATTGAGCACATCAATAGTTTCAATAAGATACTCGCCGATTTGACTAATTTAGATGTGACGATTAGTGATGGGGATAAAGCTTTGCGTTTGCTTAATTCTCTACCCTGATGAGTACGAACATTTGATCACTACTTTGCTCCATGGAAAGAATGATGTGAAATATGATGATGTTTCAAGTGCCTTGGTGAATAGTGAGTATAGAAAGAAAGAGAAGCAGTTGCATGATGTAGGACGTGAAACACTTGTAGCAAGAGGATGATCTGAAGACAGAAAACAGTTTGGAAAGAGAGGTAAATCTCGTTCCAAGTCTAAAAGTAAATTTTTTGCAAAAGATGAGTGTGCATATTGTCGTATGAAAGGACATTGGAAGAATGAGTGTCCTAAGTTGAAGAACAGACACAAGAAGAGTTCTGAAGTAAATCAAGATGAAGATGACTTTTTTTTGCTTTGACTTCGACTATAGTTAATATTTCAGACAAGTGGATTATGGATTCTGGTTGTTCTCATCATATGTGTCTGAAAAAGAAGTGGTTCTCTTCTTTCAAGGATTTGGATGAAGTGATAGTTTTGATGGGAAATAACAATCCATGTAAAACAAAGAGGATTGGTACAATCCGTCTGATGATGCATGATGGAGTAGTCAGAAAGTTGACTAATGTTTGGTATGTTCTAAATTTGGCAAAGAATTTTATTTCTTTGGGTACTTTAGATAAAGATGGGCATACTATCACATTGAAGAATGATGTTGCCAAGGTTGTCTCTGGTTCACTTGTGTTGATGAGAGGTCAAAGGCACATAAAATTATATTTTCTACAAGGAAGTACAATTATTGGTGATACAACAGTTGTCAAGAGCATAGATGATGATGCAGACACCACCAGATTATGGCATATACGTCTTGGGCATGTTGGTGAGAAAGCTTTGCAGGGATTAGTGAAGTAGTGTCTACTCAAAGGTGCAAAGACTGACAAGTTGAATTTTTGTGAGCATTGTGTCTTGGGAAAGTAGATTAGAGTGAAATTTGGTACAACAATGCATCAGACTAAGGGAGCTCTAGATTATGTTCACACAGAAGTTTGGGGACCTACCAAAACTGCATCTTTAGGAGGTAAACATTATTATGTCTCTTTTGTTGATGATTTCTCTATAAGAGTATGGGTGTACACCATGATGGGTAAAGATGAAGTCTTGGGATATATTTGTGGAGTGAAAAAAGATGATTGAGACCCAGACAGGTTGAAAAATAAAAAGGCTTAGATCAGACAATGATGGTGAGTATACGTATGACCTTTTTTTATAAGTTGTGTCAAGATGAGGGTATTGTGAGGCACTTCATAGTTAAAGGGACACCACAGCAGAATGGGGTGGCAAAACGCATAATCAATATTTGTTGGAGAATGTTCGATATTTGTTATCTAATGCTGGATTAGGAAAAGAGTTCTGGGCTGAGGCAGTGACATATGCAGGTCATCTCATTAACAGTTTACCTATTGCTGCAAATAAGGGCAAGACGCCCATGGAGGTATGGTCTGGAAAACCTGTTACTGATTATCATTATTTGCATATTTTTGGTTGTCCTGCTTATTATCATGTCAGGGAAAGTAAGCTTGATCCAAGAGCTAAAAAGACTCTCTTTATCGGATTCAAAGAAGGTGTTAAGGGATACAAGCTATGGTGTCCAGATATGAAGAAGACTACTATGAGCGGAGATGTGACTTTTGATGAGTCAGCTATCGTAAATCAGTTGAAGCAGAAAGATTCCCAAGAGAAGATCGTAGAGAGTTTGAAAAAGGTGGAGTTTGAGAAAAGTGTCCATGCTCCAGTTGATCCAGTTGGTGCTATAGTTGAGTCAAATGATTCAAGGGAGGATAATATTGAAGTTGAGGCTCAAACCCAAGAGCCTACCCAGCAAGTAGATAGACATATTGCACAGAGAAAAGGAAAAAGAAAAACTGATAGGCCAGCATGGCTTAGTGATATGATGACATATGCACTTCCAATTACTGAAGAGGAGATTCCTACTACTTATGAAGAAGTTGTTATACATACAGATAAGGTAGAGTGGGAAAAAGCTATGGGTGAGGAGATGAAGTCTCTTCACAAGAACAAGACTTGGGAGTTGGTTCAGTTACCAGATGGAAAAAGAGCAATTGGGTGCAAATGAGTATATGCCAAGAAGGGGGGATCTCGATACAACGCTAGATTGGTAGCAAAAGACTACGCACAAAAGGAAGGCATTGACTACAATAAGGTATTTTCTTTAGTTGTGAAGCATTCTTCTATTCGTATTTTGTTAGCCTTGGTTGTGCAGTATGATCTTGAGTTAGCTCAGCTTGATGTCAAAACTACATTTCTACATTGTGAATTAAAAAAAGAGAGATCTACATGGCTCAGCGTGATGGGTATAGAGTTGCTGGAAAAGAAAATTAGATTTGCAAACTCCATAGATCACTGTATGGATTGAAGCAGTCTCCAAGGTAATGGTACAAGCGGTTTGATAAATTTATGCCAGGCAGAAGTACACCAGGAGTATTTATGATCCATGTGTATACTTTCGCAAGCTACGTGATGGACCTTCATTTATTTGGTCTTATATGTTGATTGCATCTAAGAGCAAGGTGGAGATAGATAATTGGACAAATTCAAGCATTACTTGGACTTGATTGGTGTTTGTAACATTTGAGGATCCTTACGGGGATGTCGGAGCGACGAATGGTGTTGAAGTTCTACTTTGGAGAGATTAGCATTGAGTAAAGTCCAAAGTAGAGAATTATTGATTTGGTCTTCACTCAAATTGGCTCAAATACAATCTTGGTCTTATTTAGAAAACTAAGACGTGTTGGTGTTGGTTTTGGCTAGGTTAATTACCTAGCAAATCATCCATCTATATATACATATATAAAGAGAGAGGCTACGGGAATTATTTGTGTGAGAGCAATAGAGAAGACCAAAACCAGTAGCTATTGTTCTTATTGTTTGTTAAGATAAATTCTAAGTTGAAAGTTAGATAACTTTAGTGTGGTGGAATGATCTTGATAGTTGAGAGAATAGATTCTCTAGTTGTAAAAGAACATAAAATTGGGTGTATTGGAATTTTGAGTAAATTAGAGTTTATTCGTAAACTCAAGTTGTAATCTATCCAATTGATCATAGTGGAATTTCTCGTCGGCTCCGAGAGCAGACGTTCAATCACATTGATTGAGTGAACCACTATAAATCCTTGTGTTATTTGTGTTTGTTGTTTTCTTTGTTACTCATTGATTGATTACCACCGTTTGTCACGTTTCCGCACAACAAACATGTCATTTTAATCTAGAATGATAATTCAATCCAACTTTGCAAATAGGTTGATCATAAAATCAAGTCACAATCCGATTTATCGAATACTAGTATCAATTTCAATAAGATAGAGTTTCAATCATGCGATTATTTCTAATCATCTTAATAGTACCATGAAATTCCTATGTACTTTAAATTCCTAGGATTAATATCTTGCCAAGAATTGTAAGGGCATCTCTAATGGTGAAGTTCTATATGGAGTCCTATACATATATTTAGGACTTCAATTTAGGACTTTTCATTTAGGACTTCAATAATTTCCAATGGTAAAGTCCTATATTCTCAAAAAATCCTTGTTTTATGTTACATTTCCTCTCTCCTCTGTCACTGGAACCCACTCCGATCAGTATAGGACAAGTGCTAAACAAGGATCTAGTTTAGCACTTCTTATAACACCCAGACCTATATTTATAGGGTTTAGCACCTCTGATTTCAACCATTGAAGATGACATTTTATCACCAAAGCTATTTATCTAGCTTTTAGCACCTCCCATTGGAGATGCCCTAAGCCAGAAAAGAAGGACTCACATTTGTCAAACTCAATATTCGAAGCACAAGCTTCAATGTACTCAATATTATTCTCGGTGCACCATTCCAAACATGATCCCCTGGCCTCCCAAGCTGGTTCATCCTCCCCAAGCAAACTGCTCCCTTCAGTTTAAGAGATTCCATGCTCGGTAAAATCAAACTGTGAATCAGCAAAAGGCTCCCCCACCTTC
This sequence comes from Geum urbanum, assembly GCA_946800695.1. NCBI lineage: Eukaryota > Viridiplantae > Streptophyta > Magnoliopsida > Rosales > Rosaceae > Geum > Geum urbanum. The sequence continues at coordinate 42,591,810 of OX327013.1, read as the reverse complement.
ATTAAACGTCTCATGTACTCAACATGAACCAGGTGCCCCGGCACAAGATCTACCTTATTCCCTATCCACAACGGTATATCAAACTTTTGAAGGTCATTTCAAGATACAATTTCCGAAGTTCAACAAGAGATGACAACTGCACAATGGTTTCAATATTAAATAAATCACATCAAATATGCTATACATCGCCCTAACTTCTAAAGTCCCATTACCGCCGTCCATCGCCGATGCGACTCTTCACTGCGTCATTTCGTCGAACACCTCATCTGCATCGACCCACATGTCCCTCATTGAGATCACATCAATCTCCACCGCACTGAATCACTGCTCCTTGATGAGGTGTCGTGACAAGCAAAAGATAGGCCTAGATATCAGCAGCATATGGCCGATAAAATTGATGGTCTTCATCTTCATGTGCCGCCTTCGCCGCTTTATTAGGTTTTCGGTGCAGCAGAAGCAACTGTGGTCGTCAGGTTGCGGCCTTGTCGCGGCACGGAGAGATCTAGTGCTCGACAAGTGGCCGAGCTCGAGGCCGAGCTCACCTACTACGGTGACGACGTCGTTGCAAGCACGAAGGGAGAGGAGCTGATGGCCGAGGGTGAGGCCGCTGAGACCGACTGTGACGCCGAGACCGACTGTGAATAGGAGATCGTCGACACAAGGCCGAGGACAGACGCTAGATTGTAACCGTGGCGAGGTGGAGGCCGAGCTGGGAGCTCGCTTCTCTACTGCTACTGGACCAGAGAGAGGGAGAGAGATAAAGAAAAGGGTAATATCGGAATAAAAAAAGAATGTGAATAGTTGGGCAAGCGAGAATAATCTCTTAAGAGTAGGCCTGTGAATGAAGAGTTTTTGATCCGGACCCGCTCCAAATCCGTACATATTAGGTGGATTTGGATCTAATTAATTTTTTGGACTCGTTGATCCTTTTGTAATTCGGACCCGTTAACTCGTTTATTTAACAGATTGGATCCAAATCATAAGTGATTCGATCCGTTAATGATCTGCCCCGTTTATTTTTTCACTTATTAAATATAATTTACTTTTATTTACATATATGAAATATTATTAATCTAAAGTTCTCTTTTTCAAAAATAAAATTTAAATATCTTTAACAAAGTTATATAAAATTATTAATAAATTGAAAGATTAAAAACCCAAAATGATTTGTTTCTTGTCAAGTTCTTCGATGTAAATTGAGTTTTTTTGGGGGCTCTCTAGTTTGTTTTAAAGGAATATTTTGATTATGTGACATGTTGGTAATAATTAACATATTGATAAAAGAAATAAATTTAGTAATTAGCATATTGATAAATTGGTCCGATCTGCTCTGTTGATCCGTCATATCCGGATTTGAGTACTAAAGATCCACTGGATAAACAAGGCAGGTCGAGGGTCGCGTCTAATTTTTTCTTTCCTTAAACGGATCCGGATCTAGATTGATCCGGTCTGATTCCGCCCCATTGACAAGCTTACTTACACTACCAACATTATCACTATAGCAGACAACATTAAAAAAACAGGCTGACGATATTTTAAATCGTCGGCTATAGTAGACTATAGCGAACAACAACACAAAAAATCGTCGATTATAGTACTATAGCCGACGATTTTTGCAACAAAAAGCGTCGGCTATACTTTTGTCGACGCTTTTTAGCCTACAGGACTATAGCCGACGAAAATCGTTGGCTATAGTATAGCCGACGATTTTTGGTGTTGTCGGCAAAAGTATAGCCGACGTTTTTTGTGGCAAAAATCGTTGGCTATAATACTATAGCCGACGATTTTTTGTGTTGTCGTCGGTTATAGTCTATTATAGCCGACAATTTAAAATGTCGTCGACTTTTTTTTTAAAATTTCGTCCACTATAGTGAAAATGTTAGTAGTGTTAAGAAGATTTGTTGAACGAGAATTATATAACCTTATTTAGAGTAGTGAAAAAATATTTCTCAAAATCTGAACTTTAGGGGAAATTCTCCTTAATTTTTGTATCACAAGCTTGCCAAACAACTATTAGTTAATTAACTTGTTGGTCAAACCCATGCAAAGACTAAAACGATCTACGCAACATGTTTGCAATCTTGTTAAGCTAATCATGTCAGGCTTATTACGGGGAACAATAACACAAGAAACCTAGTTGGGCGGCTAGAAGAGCCTAAAACAACTAAATGTTCATTTGTTGGGTTGCAAATGTCAGCAATTTGAAGGGTGAAAACTTTGGCATCTCAAAAATGGTTTTGTAGTCAATTTAAACATATTAATTAAATTAATTAACAATCAAGTAATGGATCGGAGGATTTAATTAAATTAATTATAGCGATGCTTTCCGATAAACACAAACGTCACTGTGTCCAGGAGTTGGTGACGATTGCCGCATCTTAACCACTGTAGCACCTTAATAATCTCTCTAACTATTTAATTAACTAACTAGATTAATTAATTCCATCAACTATATTTATGTTACGAGAGTCCACACAAAAAACAAACCATATGAAACACAAGTAGCTCATATATAATATAAACTACGTACAATAACATCACGGACCCCAAAATGGCAAATTAAGTACGTTATATACTAGTTCTTAATGAATTGGATTAATCCTCTTGCATATGTTATGGGAATTAATTTGTTAGTTATATAAGTGGTCCATTTATAGGCTCCAAGTGGCCAGAGACTAACGCAACCACATGACAGACACGTTAGTGAACAGTAATACTACAACAGCACTCAAATTAGGTCACATTTATATATATGTATTAAACATTGAGATAACAAAACTTTTTCAGATATATACTCGATCACCTCGGTTTTGCACATAAATTTTTGACGGGTGAGAGCTAATTAGCTTCCCATAGACGCTTACACATGAAAACGATCAATGAGCTTCACCGCTCGTGTTGCACACACAGACACAAAAGACACACGTAATTTGCACATAAATTTTTGATTAGGATGGAACACTCGAGGGCCCCTATTGATCATTCTGGATATAGAGGCAGAAAGAGATACAAAATACCATGAAAGTTGAGGGAAAACTGGAGGATGGAGATGTCCAAAGAATCCAGTTGTGCCCTAGTTCGATCACATTCATATTGTGTTAGTTTTTATTTTTATTTGACGAGATTCATCGATTCATTAACATTAATCAGGTTTTATGCATGATACATATTGCTTGAAGAGTCAATTTTATGAGCACGTACAATGATTGGATGGTAGGGATCAATGTAGTGGAATAATACTTGTTTAATTTACAACAATGCTTCTCAAATTTAATTGGATTAAAACGACGAAGAATAAAAAGGAAAAAAATTTCGTCGCTTCAACTAATTTAAGCGGCGACTATTGACGTCGTCGCTTAAAAAACAGAGAGTGACAAATATTGCTCAATATTCGTCACTTATAAAAGTATTGAAGCGACCAATATTTACAGTTTGTCGCCTCCGTTTATCCCTAGGCCCAGAACCATATTTTGTAAAATTTAGTGACGACATTCAATTTTCGTCGCTAACTAATTATTGAAGCGACAAAATTAAGTGAAGTCGTTGCTCGAGTATAAACAAAGCGACGAACATTGGTCAAACTTCTTCGCTTAGTTTTTTTTTTCATATGTCTTTGTACTTCGTCTTAAATGTAATCTGCATATATAGGTAAAATTTTAGGTTTACAGATGCAGTCGGGTTCTACATCTGTTTTTGGAGGAGAAGAGGGAGAAGTTAGAAGAAAGTGAGATTGGAAGGCTTTTGTTGCCAATTCTTTGATTCTTAAGTAAGGTTAGCGCAATTTTCTTATATTTATCCTTCTTTGAGAGCATATTATGTATTAATTCAATTTAAATGGTTGTTTATGTTGGTTAATAGAAGTTGGATGATGTAGTGTTGAATTTTGTGTTTTGTTGTTGTTTTAGTGTTAGAATATGGAAATTGTGGTGTTTATCAGCTTAGAACTCCCGTTTGAGAATCAACAACTCATCTAGTTGATCGAGATGAGTTGTTGATTCTCGAATTGTCCCATTTTTGGACACTTTAGACGAACACGACTTTGTTGATCATTTTGCTATTCATATGGTTTCATTTTCAGTTTTGGGATATAGTTTCGACAGTGTCTCTCTACAATGTTCCTCGAGTGCAAATTAGGTTGTTTAGATTTTTGTACACTTGGGGAACTATAGGGAGATGTTGCTGAAATTTCTGAAACCTGTAGCTGAAACCACATAGGTGCAAGAGGGTTAACAAAAGTCGTATTCTCCTGAAGGGGATATGACCCAACCTGGAGGAATAAGGAGAAGAAGTGTTGGGACAGGTTTTGATTGTATCATAAATGTTGTGTGCTAACCTTATGCATATTGTCTATTTATGTTATGACAGGAAACATGGATGATGTCCCCGACAAATCTTTTATGAATCATCATTATACACACCTTGACTACATAACTGGCGTACTTAACTTCATCAATTTTTTGAAGACTCACACTATTGGAACCTAGCTAGTATCTCCCTTGCCCATGCGTAATTTGTAAAAATGGTCCTTATTATAAGGATATCGTAGAGATTTATCATCACTGCATACACTTTGGTTTGGATCCGACTTTCACAGTTTGGCACCTACATGGGGAAGTTTCTGGTCAACCGACAATGATCAGTCGACGAAGACAGTGGCTTAAAGACAGAGTCGAGGCTTCCAGTGTTGCGGGTCCTTTAGTGATCCTATATGTGGAGATTATACAAGATGTATTTTCATACTATTCTGAATACCATGGAGATGCACCGCATAATGTTGTTGAAAAAAATGCTGAAGTTCACTTTAATTACATGATAGACGATGATTATGCGAAGTATGAAAGGCTTCTAAGGGGCCATTGTATGAAGGGAGTGAAGAAACTGTATTAAGTGTCATATTACATGCAATGAAAATTAAAGTTGAAAATGGATGGTCGGATATGAGTGTTGATAAATTATGTGAATGGTTGCATAAGTTTTTTAAAGGGCATAATTTTCCTGTGAGTTATTCGAGAATTAAAAAAATCCTCAAAGATCTTACCCTTGGATATAAAAAAAATTCATGTTTGTGAGTTCAATTGTTACCTATTCAGGGGAGCTAAAAATAAAACTTGTAGAACTTGTCCAGTATGTGGTGCTGAAAGATATAAACCAGATATGGATGACATTCCAAAAAAGGTAATATAGTATTTCCCTTTCACTCCTATGTTAAAACACCTATTTATGTCCCCACACACCGCAAAGTACATGCGATGGCATAAGAAAAGGCGACTAGATGAAAGTACCCTCCGGCAACCATCTGATGGAGAAGCATGACAACATTTTAACAGGACATTTTCAGGTTTCGACGACATTAAGGGAAGAAATGTGCAGTTTGAATTGGCAACTGATGGTTTCAGTCCATTTGGAATAATGTCAACCTAGCATAGTACATGCCCCGTGGTTGTGATGCCATTTAATCTCCCCCCTAATATGTGTATGAGGAAGGAATATAATATGTTGGCCGTCTTGATTCCTGGCTCTAAATGCCTTAGTGTACTCATTCGTCCATTGATCGACAAGCTCAAAGACTTGTGGGAAAATGGAGTATCTACTTTTGACAAAGTGGACAATGATGTATTCACGATGAAGGCCGCGTTGATGTGTACTATAAGTGACTTTCCTAGTTTAGGGATACTTGCGGGCTCAACGGTGAAATGGTACAAGGCATGTCCAATTTGTCTAGATAAGCTGACAGCATAACATATTTGTGGGAAAATTATTTATGAAGGGCATCAAAAATGGCTCGACGAGACAAACTCGATGCGATCAAGTTTGGCATTTAACAGGAAGCCAAAGTGGAAAAAAAGACCAGCTCATAAAGACGAAGATGAAATTTTGGAGGAAATTAGGTCACATAGTTACGGTACTCTTAGCCATCATCCGGATTTTCTAGTCCCTTACTCAGCACACAACAGACAATGTTGGACCTACGAGAGCGTATTTTGGTTGTTTCCCTATTGGTCTTCATTGTTAATCAGGTACTTCTTAGGTGCTATGCACATTGAAAAGAACATGTGTGATGCTATCCTTGGCACCATTCTTGCAATTGAAGAGAAGACCAAGGATGGTCCAAGGGCTCGCAAAGCGTTGGAGAAAAGGAAAATCCACAAAAGTCAACATCAATCGGAAGCTGAAAAGAAGACAGGAAAGGTTCCTCATGCACCCTTTTTAGTTAAAGAGGAAAATCGTGAAGAAGTATTTGAATGGTTTTGCAATGCTAGGTATCCACTTGGCTATGCGGAAAGTTTGAGAAATAAGGTCAAACTAACCGATAAAAAGTTTTATGGATTGAAGTCGCATGATTTCCATGTCCTGCTTCAACGTCGTCTTCTAGTAGTTATCCGAGGATTTTTGTCAAATAACGTCGTGAAGCCATTGATAGCATTGTCAAATTGGTTTCAAAAATTATGTGCTAGGGAGTTGAAGAAGGCAGATGTTCAACAAATGGAAGTTGAGATAGTGATGATTCTCTGCAACGCGGAGTTGATTTTTCCTCCACATTTATTCACCTCTATGGTTCACCTTCCCGAACAAGTTATGCTTACAGGCCCAGTACATTTTATATGGATGTATCCGATGGAAAGGTATGTGCACCAACCAAATATTTTTCTTTTTGTTAAACTGAAATTACACTAACTGTATATATGCACTAATCGAAGATAACATTTTATAGGCAATTAGGTGAATATAAAAAGTCAATGAGTAATACATGTTACCCCAACGGGAGTATTACAGAAAGATACGTATCATCGGAGTCGGTGAGGTACTGTATGTCTTATCTGCAATTGGAAGAACATGAAGATCCCAATCCCCCATTATGGAATATTAGCTGTGTTTCGCACTTAGTTCAGCCCTGTATTATGGATACCACTGGAAATATCAGGTTACCAGAGGAGCAAACGGCTGAGGCTCACTGGCAAATTTTGACGGATATAGAAGAAGCTCAATATTAGATGGATACTCATTTGCAGGCGTACATAGCAAAAAAAATGGTGACAATTACGACGAGCGCCCTATAAGGAGGAGTTTCTATTGATGGTTCTTAAGATATGTACGAAAATTGAACTATTTTTTTTCTTGTACAAAGATCCTAAACCCTAGATAGTATAACACTAACACCATCTATTTTTCAGGCAAAGATTCTCAAGACCTTAACTTTAACAAGGCTATATGGTCATTGGCTCGAGGTATGCAATTCACCCGGATTTATAAGGCGTGCTATGTGAATGATATCAAGTATGTCTCATTAGATAGAGATCAAAGTCTTGTGACTCAAAATAGCAGGGTGATGTTAAGCACGAAAGTTGGAAACTTCTATGGTCATCTTGACTATGTAGTTGAGGTATGTTATCCAGACAATATGTTGGTCGTGTTGTTCAAAGGTATATGGCACAACACCACTGACGATCTAGATGTCGAAGAAATTGACACTGTCAAGGTAGATCATGGTTTGATATCAGTGGATACAAACACTAGTTACTATGAGAATTCACCATTTTGTCTTGCGATAAAGACAAAACAAGTGTTCTACTTGGACGATCCTGCGACGGGTGGTACTTAGAAGGTGGTGCCAGAAATGTCGCACCGAAATGTATACAATGCCAAAGTATTGGCAACAGAAGATAAAATGCCTCCTTCAGGGAATCAAATCACAGAGCCTTACCAAGAGAACACACTAAGTTCAATACAATTTTACCATATTGATGCATCTAATGTCCAACTCGATTTAGAAGTACACGAAGAGAATGAAGAATCAAGCGGTGATGACCGAGATGATATTGACGTCGATGAATTCGATAAGGAAGAGGAAGATGAAGACGATGATGGCAGAGACGACGAAGATGAAGACTACTAGTTATTATGTTATATGTTGTAATATGATGATGATGATGATAAATATTTTATGTTGTAATTTTGAACAATATTTACAATATTCTTATTAAATAAAAACATATGCAAACAAGCATAACTAATCTGTTAAGTCCAATCCAAGTGACAAATATTGGTCCATATTTTTCGCTTTAAATATAAACGACACTGTCTGCACAAAGATTGTCGCTTCAGATCATGTGAAGCGACGAAGTTGGACTCACTAATCCCTAAACCCTAGGGAGAAATCATAAACCCTAAACCTTGATCTGAAGAAACAAAGTTGGACTCACTACGCAGCCTAGTGAGTTTAAACTTCGTCACTTCACATGATCTGAAGCGATGAATATTATGTGATTGTCGTTGCTAACTTAATCATATTTGAAGTGACGATGTTTGACAATGTTCGCTGCTTCAGATGATCTGATTATATTTAGATTTTGCTTCTTCTTCCTCATTTTCCCGTTCTTCTTCTGTTTTGCTCTCTCCGTGTTCTTCCTTCTGCAAAAAGATAATCTCATATGTGTCCCTCTCCGGTTCTCCCTCTCTCTCCCTAAATTCACCCTCAAAACTATTTTTCGTATTCAATCTCGTCTGTCTCCATCTCTCTCCGGTTTTCAAGCTTTTCTTCAAGCCAAGGTAAGATTCCCTCTCCTTCTCCCTCTCCGGTAAGCTTTTATTCTGGGTACCAGGGTCAATTTTAGGGTTAGTTTTCAATTTTAGGGTTTTTTGTATTTTTGATTTTGTTTTAGGTGATTTCGTATAATTAGGTTTCAGATGCAAGATAAATCTTAATGACTCGAAGGTAGATGACTTGGAGGTAGAAGATTTTGATTTGCTTCTTGGTAGATTTGAGGTGATATTATAAGTCAGAGTCCGAAAGGGTATGGATATCTTCATCGGAATTGTTGCTAATCTTCACGTTCTCTTTCCTCATCATCTTTTCTTGATTAGAGCTTGTGATTTAGGAAGAGGAGACAGTAGGTTTGCATATAAGGTTAGTCTTTCTCTGTATTGGTTATATAAACTACATATGGTAGAGGCTGTTTACAGAGTTGATGTGTGTTAAGTTGTTCCAAATGAGTGTGTGGTACAGTGTAGGAAAAATTGACAAAGCATTTGGGGTGGAGTAGATTGGAATTGAGTTGGTGTTATATGGTTTTCAGTCGTTGGAAAAGAAGTGTACGGAACTTTTTGCAGAGATGTTTGCGTATATATTTCTATTGTTTATCTAAATATTATTGTGGGTTGTGATACATTGTACATTCTTTTCAAGCTGATAAAATTAATGTTCTCCGACAGGGGAGACGTGGTGAAAGCTTCCAGTTCTTCGAATTTCGTAATTTTGGTCAACTGATCAAGTTTCTCAGTTTTGCTATCGCTCCCTTCACACCTGCACAAATGCACAATTGCATAAACATATCTATTTGTGATGATTAAGAGATAAACATGCACACAGTCATCGACTAATTCAGCATGAATTTGGTCTAGACAGTACGATAACATGCACAATCCATTTGACATGTCTTGCAGTTATTCTGGTTCACAATTCAATATGCATATGATATGTATTTAGACAGCTGCATATGATCTATATCAAAAAGGCTAAACATGCATTAGACAGCTGTATATGATCTGTATTTATAGGTTCTAGAGTAATGGCACCAGGTTCTAGTGCCCAGAAGAAGAAGAAGAAGAAGAAGAAGCTCGAGGCAAAAAAGGAGAGGAAGGCGACCGAAGCATTAAGGGCGGCCGCGACGGCGACGACGAGAGCAGAGGCGGCGAGAGACATACGGGTACCCATCCCATCGTTGGAAGATACCAACCCTTCGGAACTAGGGAATGCTGGAGGTGGCGCTGACAGTGGTACTGTGGAAGGCGATGACAGTCCTCTGAGAAGTATTAGGACTAAGAGGGGTCCTATAAAGTCGGGTAAGCTTTTTCAGCGTTATGTGCTATGTGATAATAAAAGTTTTGGTCTACTAATAACATTACTTTATCTTACAACCCGGTATGTGTTTTGATATAGCAGAGGTGGTTGATATGACAACGGGGAAGAAGGTGAATGGGCAGAACCTTGAGAAGCGCGACATCGTAATGGGCACAAAGACTGCATATTTGAAGATGATGAACAACAAACAACCTCTGAATGTTGAGTACGCAGAAGAATACAAAGGTCCCAAAGAATTGAATTAGAGGATTTAATGTCCCGAGACATAGGGAGCACCGTACGGAGCAAAGTTCTGATGCTTGCGCCTACCTTTGTTGAGCTGGATGAGGAGCATCAAGATGCATTGACCACTTATATGGAGGTAAAAAATTGTTTTAGATTAATTTTCAAAAACTATTTTTCAGTCACATTATATTGAAATATGATAATCAAAGGCTCGTTTGATTTTGTTTGAACTATTTTTTAATAGATGTTCTATGACCTCCCTCCCACCGAGACAGGCATGTGGAAATATATCGACGAGACCGCCACAAAGATTTACATGGATTGGAAACATGACTTCCATACTCATTACGTTGAAGTATCAAAGGCGACACCCGAAGAGTTCATCCACCGACCTGAGCAGTGGGAGTACCTCAAAGCTCACTTTGAGGACGACGGTTATAAGGTAATGAAAATTAATTATCGATTTTTGCATTTGATATAATTTCTTAATTCTCATATGAAATATGTTAATATATATTCCAAATAGTTTTTGCAGGCGATGTGTGCCGGAATGCTACTAACCGAAACAAGGGAAAGGATAAGGGGTATGCAATCAACCATCATTCTGGCATCACTTGCTACAGCTACTGGGTTGCTGCAAATGAGGAGAAAGGGCATCTAGCGCCTTTACTCCAGACAGTCTGCGATGTTTATCAATCATCCAAAAATGTTTTCGAAAGTGGTGAGTGACATTGTTTTATGCGAATATGTTTTTGACTTGGAATTAAAAAGTATAATAATACAAATCTATTGGACAATTATTTTTTTGCAGGCAGCGGTGAAAAGGAAGATGGATGAGCTGTGTGCTAGTCGAGTGAGTGATGAAGTGGGCAGGAGTTACGTGACTAACCCCATTACTGTCGACGAGCAGATTGTTGTAATCGAGCAGGAGCTGGGTAGGAAGCCGGGGATGAGGGTCCGAGGTATATTTTTTTTTATGATTTATCTTTTAACAAACCCCTTGACTTTTTGTGTTGTGTTTTTGTTTTTAGATACCACATGGTTTTTAATTTGACTATTTTTTTTGTTTTTACCAATTTTCAAGGTCTAGGGGGTGCTTTAAGACGCCTGCCAAAACCAAGAGGCGGTGCACGCATGCCCTGCAATGATGTGGAGGTTGAGGATTTGAAGAGGCAACTAGCAGACATTTCCAAGTGGTGCAAAGCCTAAGAAATCGAGAAAGAAGAGATGAAGCAACGTATGACAAGGTTGGAGGCCTCTTTCAATGATGTCATCTCGGCCCAAGGCAATCCGGGTGACAATGTCGCCGCAGCAACTCTGTTTGTCGCTGATAAATCCTCATGTGCTTCAGTAGGCATTCTCGAGGATGACCAAGACTAGGACCCTTCATTTTCCTTGTATTTAGATTAATGGATAATATTGTTATGAAACATATTGTAACTTTAGATGAAAACTACGTATTTATAAAATGTAGTGTACGTGTTTGTGTTATGTTGAATGTGTGTTTTATGTTATTTGAATGTACGTATTGTGTTATTAGGATGCGAAAAAATTGGTTCAAACCAGACCCACAAACCTATTTTTCTGCTCTGTAACACTAAATGAAGTGACGAAAATTGTTCAATATTTGTCGCATGAAAATCTAAGCGACAACCAAACTTCATCGCTTCCATGTTATCATCCCATGTTTTCTTCTCTAAAACCTGACGTTAAGGGACGAATTTTGAACCAAAGTTTGTCGTTATAAATCGTAAGCGACTAGCCCAAAGTTTGTCCCAAAAACTCACAAGCGACGACCCAATCTTTTTCACTAGATAGTGAGCAACGAACATTTGATTCGTCGCTTAAAATATCTATGCGACGAAGATGTGTTCAATGTTCGTCGCTTAAAATCTAAGCGACAAGAATGAAGTGACGACAGCCGAGTCGTCACTTAGGTATTAAAGTGACGCGTGCGGTACTGAAGCGACGACAAAATATCGTCGCTTCGATCAATTTTTGGCATGGTGACACTACTAAACCAGATGTACAATCTTATCTTCCCTGCATTAGCTTACAAAATTGTAATCAAAGTTAGCTACTAGCTGCCATATATATATAGCACGCTTTTAGCCCTTCATTTACTCTAACCCAGGTGATCCATCGTGGAAAATGTTTATGTGAATAACTTCTATAACCCAGAACCCTGTTCACAAAAGTGGAGCTACACATGGATTACGATAGGGTATAGTCTCTTTAAATTTTGAAAAATCTTTATTTTGTTGCTAAATTTTAGAGTAAATTATCAAATTTTAAAATTTAGCCTCCCCCAAATTTGTATACATGTTTAATAAGCTTACCCGAAAAAAATTTTTAACCCTCCTCATTTTAAAATCCTAACTCCACCCTTGCTTGGTTATATGTATACGTATAAGATCTTATGGATCTCACATGCATGGAGTGATCGATCGAACCAGCTTGTAGTACTGTGCAACAAAATATGGTCCATACGAAATAGTTCAAAGCAATTTAACACACCCTTCTCCTGATGACAAACAATAACTATCAAGCTGTATATGTATCTTTCATGCACCTAATATATTAAAGATTGGGAATGATCAGCCTGAAGTAAAATACGTAATATTCCCAACTATCGCTCGCAACATATGTATCTGGTAAGTGGCGAGTAATATATGGAAGATATTTGGAAAGTTTGTAGATGTAGAGTTTGTTGGCAATTTTCTTAAGAAACAAAACACAACTTTCTTAATTTTGTGTGTCTAAAATGTGAAGATCAAGCAAAAAGAATAATTGAAGAACTTATTAATCTCATTGGTACTCAGGTAAGTCATGCATGTGCATTTTATAATTTTTCATTGAAGATGATAGTCTTGCCTCCTATCCTAACTCAGTCTGTCTCACATATAGCTTGACTCTATTTGTCATATTTAGAACTAAAATTTAAGCATTTGTGTTTAAATTATCTTGCTGAGTCAAATTAGTTATTGCCTTGATACCCAAGAAGTTTTTTTGATTAGGGAAGTTCTTTTGCAACTCGTGACATTGTTTTCCTGAGATATATAGAAAATTTTCAACTAATTTTTGTGATGCACAAACCAATACTACAGTTGGTATCTTTGATTTTTGCAAAAGTGTTGGTGCCCTACGTACCATTTGTTAGCTTCTGTTTAGAGTACGTTAGCAAAAAACCGTTTTGCCCTATTTTGAAAACTAAACATTTTTTAGGAAAGCTCTTGTTTGTCTTCTTGTTTGGTCTTGACATTCATATATCACATCTCTTACATTTGGCCAAGCACAAACGTCTAAATTAGCTCTGTCTTTATGTTTATGTGGTTGTTCTCTTAACAGATCCATAAGGATAGATTGTAACATTAGTATCTTAGTCTTATTGTTTCTCTTTGACTAAGAACATAAGGCTCTAACTCGATTTGTGATTCAAACCTCGAGATTTCTACATGGTGTATGATCAATTTAGAGAAATATATTTTTCTGGTCATGTGATTTATTTTTCAAATCAATAAAACATTTATCTTTGGTTTATATTAATCATGCTTTGGGCAATGGACTTTTGTCTTTTTCTTCTAGGACTATGGTTGATTACTTGTCACTTTCATATATGAAAATAGCCAAATACTAAAGTCCAAATCGTGCCTCACATGACTGAGGTGTTGTCCTTAGGTAAATTGTCTTGATAGCGTATATAATGAATGAGATTTCATTCATTTCAACTTGGTTGTTTGCTTGAGTGTTTGTAGAGTCTCTCATGGTGCATTTCTTAAGTTGAGTCTGATGCACTTTTCATTGTCCATAATATCTAAGCGTTCTCTTCTATTGTATGTAAGTCTTAGAGTTGGACAAAACTCTCTTTCATATTCATCATCTTGCATTCCATGAGATCGAATTGGTAAGTGCAATCAACCCCGAAATATTCTTAAGAACCAACTCTGTAATAGGTGTGTTATGGATATAAACCTTCTGATATCTTCGTAGGTAGAAATGAAGATAGAAGACCGAATGGATTTCAAGCTAGCTAGTGTAACAGACTAGTATGGATAGAATCTTTTCTTGTGATCCTTAGAGAGATTTGCATGTGTAAGCACTTAGAAATAAGAGAGGGAGTACAATTTCGTCTGAAAGACTAGAAATGATAGCCCCGTTTAGTGCTATTAACGGAGTTGTAATCTTATGAGAAGTGTCTTTGCATGTTTTCTTAAGGATCGATTATAAAAAAAAAAATGAAGAATCAGTTTGCAAATAGCTAAGTTATAAAATGAAGCTTCTAATAACCTTTCATTTAAACACTTAGGCAAGAGAGAGTGTAGCTCTGTTAGACTGTAGATAGACTAGCGATGATATCATAGGTGTATGTATCCCCAGAGTGCAAGAGTCTTGTAAGAAGTGTCAATTACATAGTGAAAATATTTGTCCCTCAAGAGTAAAAAGCACACAATTTTTCTCCCTGGTTAAAGAGTTTCTACGAGTAAAAAACGTCTTGGTGTTATTTGTTCTTTTACTCTCTTGCACATTTACTTTACCTCGTTAAGTATCAATCATTCAAATTAATTTCATATATTACAATCTCTGATACGATCTTTTACCACTTATGTTTACGAACTACAAGTATTCGTTGCAAGAAGCTTGCGCGAACTTCCACTTCGAAAACACATGGTAGAGCCGTTTTTTACAATATTGACAAACTTTTTTTAATGCATGTCTTACATACAATCTCATGTTAGTCACGTTGGATAGGTGATTATACTTTCTTCCATTTCTACAATAACTCAACTCTCCATGAGGGCAGATTTTGATTTCCCATTTATTCCAATTCAATGAATGAATGCGTTTACTTACACATATAGAATCGAATCAGCATGACTGAAGGCATCACAAGTTACGACATTGGTAATCTCATCACCTTCACCTTGACAATTTGGTATGTTTTATTTGATTGGCGACATTCTCCATTCCAAGCAAACGTCTTAAATTAAAGTTGAACTATTGAATTACAAACGACATGACTGTAGATATTGGAAATAGAAATAACGGAAGGATTTTTCCTCTCCCAAAATTGATTGATGCTAACCAGAGTGACATTTTTGCTAAAAATCACACTGCTCTTTTGGAAGTTGATAACTCAAATCCTTTTGGTATATGAGCAAAAAACGCTTAAATTCCAAACGATCCCGATCAGTAGCCTCTCCAAACAAAAAGGAGTCGTCTGCAAACAAGAGGTGGTGTAAAACGGGAGCATCTGGACACATTTGGATGCCACCTATCCTGCATGTATTGACCAAGGCCGAGATCATGGCCAAGAGCCCTTCCGCACATAAGATGAACAAGTATGGAGATAACGGATCCCCTTGACGAATGCCTCTCGTCGGAATAATGTAACCATGAGGTTGCCCTAGATGCATAACTGAGTAACTCACAGTTGGAACCATGCTCATTATAATATCGATCCAACCTCTGCTAAAACCCAGCTTACACCACATGAACTCCAGAAACTTCCATTCGAGTCGATCGTACGCTTTACTGATGTCCAATTTCAAAGAAAATAAACCATCTCCATTACTTTGTCTTAATTTATGTAGGAAATGCGCTACCTCATTTGCCACAAGAGAGTTGTATGAGATCATTCGTCCTGGAACGAAAGCACTCTGCAAGGGAGAAATTATAGTGGGTAATATAGACTTGAGATGATTTGCTAACACTTTTGAACCAATCTTATATGCCAAGTACATTCCACAAAGCACTAGGACGCAAATCCTTTGCTGTTTTAGGATCTTTAATATTCGGAATCAAAGTCAAATGTGTAAACTTAGATGATAAGGGAATGTGACCTATCTTTAAGAAATGTCGAACCACAAAAGACGCATCCGATTGAACAGTAGACCAGTATTTTTGAAAGAGAAAATGTGACATCCCATTGGGTCCAGGAACCTTTGACGGGTGCACTTGAAATAAAGCCTATTCCACACAATAATATTGTTGATAAGTGAAGATGGTCCTATATATAATGAGAGAAATAACCCACATATTATCATGGCTTAGTCACTCGATTGCATCGAATCACCAAAATTGATTTTCGAGTTCAAATTTCTATTTTCTTCCACACACACACAAAAAAAAAATCCAGTTACGATTAACTAATTAATCACCATCGAGTGAAATCCATCATATATTTCCTTCCTTTCTTTTTCCTCTTCTCTATATCAGCAAACAGATTCTTAAAAATAGGTACGCATCCATAGAACTGATAGAAGAAAAATTCCAAAATTAAAGGTGAAAAAGAATAAAAATGGTCCACCAATCCTAGTTGGTGTATTGAATTACATACTTCATACTACCTCCCAAAACATCTGGCCCTCTGGGCCTTATCGTAGAGAACATTAATTAAATCAGAAAATTACAACAATAATATATAAAACAAAATATCCCCTCCGGATTAAAAACGAAAATACCAGCACCCAGGTTGATGACAGAGACAAGCTCACATGAACCCCACCAGATAATACATGGGGTCCCTACGTATAATTTCCGAGAATTTATTGCAAATAAATCTTAATTAAAATTAAAGGAAGTGCGTATATAACTAGAAAATAGAAAAAAGAAAAATAGAAATGTATTATGCCTAAGCCTAACTATTTGAAGGTTCCAGGCAGCGAAGCACCCACCTCGATCTTCCTATAGGGACGACGTCGACATAGACCTCCCTCCCTTAAAACCTCCTTCTCTTTTCCTCAACTCTTTTTTGTTTGGTTTAGTCTCTCTCTCTCTCTCTCTCTCTCTCTCTCTCAAACCCCAAGGTCAACAACAAAGAGGAACTTCGCTCTCTAGCTCATTTGAAACGTCCATGGCTTTGGTGTGTCTGAAGAATGCACCGACCGTCGTTGTACTGAGAGCTACCTCTTTCGATCTCATAGCCTCTGCTTCATTCATGTTCACCTTCTTCTTCTTCCTCCTTTCCTCTTCCTCCTGATTTTTTTGACACACTAGCTCCCTCTTTCTCTCTCTCTCTCCGACCCACAATTTCTTTTCATCTGTCAAATCCCAACCCTAGAACAAATACCAACAAAAAAGAATCGCAAAGAGGAAAGTAGGCAGCTGAAGAAGAAAAGAGTTAGCTAGATACCAAAATTGCCCACCCTGCTCAGAGTCGTGGTCGAGTTTTCTTCCCCCCTTAGATCTTCAAGATCTAGTTTTCTCTGATCATGAATTTCGGCTCAGGCGAAGACGGTAAAGCTGCTGCAGCTCCTCCAGGAGGTAATAACAAGCTTCTCTTTTCACCCTATTCTTCTTCGTCTTCGTCTTCTTCTTCGCCTCATTTCAACACCACCACCGCCGCCACTCTCCTCCTCCCGGGCGGTCACAGCTCCACCGGTTGGGATGCTTACGGCGGAGGTGGTGGGCCAGACACGAGGCTGGAGCTGATGGACTCTTCCCCGCGGAACACGGAGAGTAGTTTTCCAAGTGAAGTGAACAATACGACGACAGTTGTGTCGGCGCCGATAGAAAAGGAGCACATGTTCGACAAAGTAGTGACGCCGAGCGATGTGGGGAAGCTAAACCGGCTAGTGATTCCGAAGCAGCACGCCGAGAAGTACTTCCCGTTAGACTCGTCGACGAACGAGAAGGGCTTGCTGCTCAATTTCGAGGACCGGACCGGGAAGCCGTGGCGATTCAGGTACTCGTACTGGAACAGCAGCCAGAGCTACGTCATGACCAAAGGCTGGAGCCGCTTCGTGAAAGAGAAGAAGCTCGACGCCGGCGACATCGTCTCCTTCATGCGCGGCGTCGGCGAGGTCAGTAACGACCGCTTCTACATTGACTGGAGGCGCCGCCCCAACGCGCCTGACCCTCACTACCACCACCACGCGCCTTATCACGGCTACGGAGTTGGTCCTCCTCATCCTCCTCCGCATCATTACTCGTTCCACCGCTCTGCAGCAGTCCCGTGGAGCCCACTCCTAATGCGGCCACCTGGATCGTCGACTTCTTCGTCGTCGTCATTTGCACGCGACCAGCATTTACAGCAGATCAATTACAGCAGCATGAATAATTATATCCATCCTTATCGGAACGGCGGTTACGCAACTGCGACTAACGGCGGCGGTTATGCGTATGGAAATGTAATGAACATGAACCCGGGGCCTGGGCCGGTTTATTATCTGAGATCGGGTGGATTAGGCGGAGGCGGAGGATCAGTGGTTGTGCCACAGCAATTACATGAGCAAGAGGGCACTATGGCTCATCATCAACATGGTCAAGTGGGGGGTCTGGGTCAGCAGCAGCTGGGTCGGGTTAATGTGGTCGATCCCATGGTTTTGGAGTCGGTGCCTGTGGTCCATGGGAAAGTAGCCGCAACAGGAGGCAAGCGGCTGAGGCTATTTGGTGTAAACATGGACTGTCTCGCATCCGATCACTCCTTCTCCGACAAGTGCGACATCTTATCATCATCAACAACGACAACAACAACGGCTCAACCGCCACTGCAATTAAGGCTCTACGACGGAACGCCGGCCACCACCGACTTCTTCAACAGGGGGAAGACATCCTCGTCCTCCTCCATGTCTTTGGACTTCGATGTTTGACAATGTGATGAAACAACTCAACTTGGATCGATGACATGTTCATAATTGGTACAGAAGGTGTACAAGGTTTGGGGTTTTATATGCGTAGCTTAACTAGGAGAAATGCCAAAGCCATCATATGTCTTCTTTCAATATAGTTTAACAACTTATTTTTCAGACATCATCATCATGATCATGTGTTAATATTACATATGAATCTATATGGGAGAGAGAAAGAGAGAAAGATCATCATAGAGAGAGATAGATAGTTCATCATCAGAAGAAGAAGATGGGAGAGTGAGAAATATTCGATGGAAGACATAGATCTCATCATTGCCCAAGATTTCATGCTCTTAATATTGCATTTTTGTAGGCTCTGGTCTCAGTTTCGATCCCCGCTCTCTATTAATTTGTATCCAATCCAAGCCATGATGATGAATTTTTATTATATATATTACTTCTCTCTTCGGCCGCCGACTTGTTCTCTCTGTCTTAAACTAAATTTTGGATATAAGCTTTTTCTCTGCTGACTGTTGAAGGCAGTGGATCAGTTCGGTGCAGGTAGTAGTTAGATTGAATGATAAAGGTACCTGATCGATGTAGTAGCAGTTTTGTATTTTACCTTGGGAGGTTGTTGTTCTTGTTCATGTTCTTGTTGCTGCTAGCTGCTGCTGCTTCCTTGGGCTCACAACCCCCGGCAGGTTCTATTTGCAGAGAGAGAGAGAAGCTCAGATCGATCGATACAGACAAAAAAGATATACCAGGTATGTAAAATAAAATCTATTTCTTTAATTAACTTCTATTTATCATCATTAACTTCCATCATTAACTCTTGCCAGTAATGTTGCTCTCCCATCTTTTCCTGCAATATTTATTGACTGATTTAAAAGCCTCCAATATTAACTGCTAGCTGGTTCAATTCATTCATTTGGGTTCACTTACTCTATACACTTTGAATTAAATTCTATTGCTTGGGAAGTAATCCAATTGGAGACTATTTGGCTAGCTCTATGTTCTTCAGCTGCCTAGCTACTAAGCCTTCTTATATTGATCATAATATAATGCATGTTGTTCAAAAACACTACAAGAATTAAGACAGTACTTATACAACTAATACAAGTGCTCCCTTTGTTGGCTATATCACGATTATCACCTGTATTAGACTGTTCTCTTTGTCCATCAGATATGCATCACATGCTTGTTTGGAATTTAGTCTTTTACCCAATCTATGTAATCCTAAAAGTCTTAATTTGAACTTAATGTGGAGACAAAAATGACATCTGTGATAAGGTTAAAGCTAGCAGTACTATATACTAATGTCCTTTCTTTGACAGTATCTTACATTCACTTGCTAAAGAACCCTATAGTTTCTACTGTATATAGAGAGATTACTTCTTACAGTGTCTGCTTGCCTTTGCTAGCTACAGTTATATCATCAGACAATATCATATTTAGTATGGTATATTCATTACATATGATAGCTAAAGCTTTTTAACTACTTGAGCAATGTGGGTGTGAGCATATGAAATTGATCTACGTATTATATCATGGATTATTCTTCTGTTCTAGCTTGTAATGCTAGTTTTTACCCATCTTCACTTCCTTTACGTACTGACGAATTTTTTTCAGTACTCAATCTCATCACACACACACACACACACACACACACACACACACACATATCTCGAGGGGTGGAAACATGAGACCTGAAAACATATGTTTTTTCTGCGCACTCATCTATGTATCATTTATTTCACCGTACTCTTCATTTTCATATATTGTGGTGAGAATTTATGTTTTTTCTTTTTGAAGAGGAGAATGTATGTTTTAGAGAAGGAAAAAAGAAGATAAATTTAAGTTGCTTCGATTCCCGCTATAAGCGCCATATATGTAACTAGCAGACTTTTATAATTAATCTAGTAATCTTCCCCTAATACAGTGTGTTGCTGTGATCAAGGATGCCTAGATTTTTGGTTGTTTAGGGTTTCATATCTTCTAAGACTGTTTTTATCTATTGGTACGTCTTCCCATTAGTTGTTCTAACTTCTAAATTAAAGACCATGAAGATGTACTAGTTCCTAGCTAGTTTGCATTATATATAGCCAATCAGACAGTGTCGCATTATATGCAGCTTTAGGGTTTAGGAAAGCATGCAACTTGAATTGGCTTTTTTATATTTAAATTATATATATACATATATTGATTTAACAATTTGGCATCCCTAGGTCAGTATTTTCTAAATTTCTAGATTGCATATACTGCATCCAGTTTGGAATTTTTAGTAAGGGCTTCTCATTCTAGGGATATATGTACACACACACAGAGAGTTCATCCTTTACCATATTCAGCTTAGGGTGTAATGTGGTCTATAAATTGTTTTCAAATTCAGTTAGTTTACATAGCTACTTATAGTGAAAGTTCCAATTCAATTTCCTGCTAGTACAGGAATTGCATTAATGGTCACAACACAGGTCTGGAAACTCCCCCTTTCACATTTGTAGCTGCTCATTTGCAGGTTCTCTCATGTAGTGTGTTCGTGAAAACTGTTTCTAGTTACAGAAACTGATAGATTCCCATCAGATGTCAATGCATATACGTACATGTTTTAATGCCTCTTTTCATTTGTTATTAATCCCCCATATATCAATACAAGCTAGTCAGGCATGAAGTTTCCATCACCAGCTCCCAACCATATATACGTGCATATATGACTATTTGAATGAACAAGCAGTACTTAATTTGTGCTCAACACTTTTTAGTTTTTCTGGAAATTGAGATAAATTGTTCCTAATTAATTAAGGTCCAATTGTGCATCTTCACTATGCATTCGATCTGGCTACTTCTAATCTAAAAGATCAAGTATGTTTAGGTTTTCTACAATATGTACATTGTGCGTGAAACAGTTTATATGAGTTAGAATTAAGATGGTTTGAAAATAGTAAAAGAGATTCAGTACATATATGGCTACAATTCTCTTGAATTGTCTTCTGATCGAGCATTACCGATGAGGCGATGACATATGATTTATATATGCATTCAGGCTAGGGTCTTGTTCAATTTCAATGTCTTCAGGGTTTCTATTAATTATCACCCTAAATACACCTAATGTGTGTTATTTTGCTCATACAGTCATTTTGTAGTACATAACTCTTCTTTGAAGAAGTCTGATATATCCAAGCAAACGAAACCATCCAAATCAGCTGAATTCTTTCGTAGAAATCAAGCTATGAAAATGAAAATCTTACTTAGGTGATGGCACGCATGAGGTCGATTCCCTTATATAATCCTCTGTCATACGTCACATAATTTCAGAGTGTGTTCTTGTTGTCTTGACAATAAGAGAAGGTAACTGAAAATCGATCGACTCATTGGTGTTCATCCAAAGAGAAATCAGTAGGGAGCAACCATATATGGAGCAGGAGGCTAACAGAAAAAGTACTGAAGAGAGAATGAACTGTGTTTTATATATGGCTTGGTTCAAAGATTTTGTTTCCTGAGAAATTGAAGGGACATAATCTTGAAAGAAAGAAAGATTACTATATGTACATGCATGCATTAGCGATAAGTAATGCATCCTAGACAGTTTCTACTTATTTTTGTTCTACGGTTGGAGCAGAACCTAACTTAGCTCAACATACAGTATTAGCCTTAGTTAGGTGCTGCAGGCCGGTTTAGAACAAATTATAGGAGTTACGGAAGAAAATGTGGACTACGTATATGCTTCACTTCTTGCAACAAAGTCGTTCAAATCTATAATAATCACTCGTTATTGTCCATGTACATCATCGCTTCCCTGATATTATCTTGGAACAATTTTTCCTGTCCTCATCACGTTGAATTAATACAAAAAAATTGATTTGTCAAAACTCCAAAGTAGTGTCAAAGTATATCTAGCTAGCTACTCTCAACATCATGCTGACTTGAAAATGCTATGTTTGATTTCCTACGTAGTTAGCTGGCTAGGAGGAAACTAAAACCTAAACGGCAAATATATCTGACATTATTGACAATTATATATCCAATGGAAAGAAACAGCTCTATGTTCTGGTCAAGC
This sequence comes from Geum urbanum, assembly GCA_946800695.1. Lineage (NCBI taxonomy): Eukaryota > Viridiplantae > Streptophyta > Magnoliopsida > Rosales > Rosaceae > Geum > Geum urbanum. The sequence goes on along the minus strand of OX327013.1, from coordinate 42,569,102 downwards.
TGATCAATCAGGACATATATAATAACACATAATTCTTCTCTCAAACAAAAATACCCCAAAGGAAAATAAGAGAAAAAAAAAAGTATGCATGTAGAGTCAAAATATATAGCAGAGAAAGGGATGTCTTTAGAGATATGTAACTGTTGTGTGTTTGGAGGATGTCATGCTTTACAGGGACAGCGCCACTGCGAATGCTTAGTTTGCTACGCAAACGTCGACCTTGAACCAGTGCTGCTTCAAAAAGTCTGGGAGTTTTTACATATCAACTAGGATATGCTATATGCATTATAACAATTGCAGCCCCCAAAACCCTTAAAAAAAATGGTATAGCTAGATGTAGGCAAGCATCTAGGCACAGATAGATATGCATGAATATAAATCCATGAGTGCAACAGGTCAAGTAGTATTTAGTGTTCAGTGATACCAGTATCTAGGGCTGCTGTTGCTGCTGCTGCTGCGTATGGATCTGAGTTAGTAGTAGTAGTAGTAGTGAGTACTGTTTTCAAGCATGCTAATAGATACTGCTGCTGTGAAGCTAACAGATCAGTACGTACGGGACAAGCACAACGAAATACGCAGCTCTTGATCATATCACTGTTCTGCATTAATTTTAACAGTACACAACCGTTTTGTCCATTTCTTGATCAAAATGGGCAACTGTTGTACTCATATTTTCTATATGAGCCTAACCCTAAATCTTCTGGTTTTAAACTTCCTTGTGTATATATAATATCTGCTGGTTTTTCTGCTGCACGTTTCTATAGAAAAAGCTCTCAGTAAATGAAGGCAAAGCGAAACAAGATTCTTAGATTCCTGAGGGAGGGATTTATATGGAACTGGAATTAGGAGAAATGGATCGGAGAAGGGATATGGATGGAGCAGTCCCCACTCTAGGGTTTTGATCGAAATAGGCGTAATCAATGACGCCAATATATAGAAAGTAGTAGGAGAATACGTTCTTTTGAAATTTCTTTTTCATGCTTTGCCAAACAAAGAAGGTTGGGCCAAACGCGTGCAGTCTCTCTCTCTCTCTCTCTCTCTCTCTCTCTCTCTCTCTCTCTCTCTCTCTCTCTCTGTGTATGGCCTACGCTGATATTTTCTCTGCTTAAATGCACCAAAATTTTCTCGTGATTGATACAGTATATATTAATATATATGTGATCGATTGTGATCGATGTACGTATTACTAGAGCCCTAGTTGGCCAAAAACAAAGGATGTGATTGATTTCACTTAATTATACATACATAGATATTTGGAAAATATACTTATGAAAAATGAATTGAACGTGTGTGACATTGGTCGATTTGTGTTAAAGGGTGAATTTAGGCTTCCCATTAGATTTTAGGGCTACTGTAGGATTTAAAATTTCAAATCAGTGTTTAGTGAGATTCAAACACGTAATTTATTGACGTAGTTTATGATTGAAAAAAAAACGAAATAAATAACTTTACATCTCGTCGTCTGGATCAACAGTTCGTCAATCGCTATATTAGGGAAGAGTTAGGTTTAGATACTAATCAGTCCATCTTCGATGGAAATTGTTTAGGGCATGCCAAACATATATACTAATTAACGTAAAATTAAGTTACATGCACTTGACGTTATATATACAACGTACTTGTATGTTTAGGGCTCACATCAAGAATGCTAAGCTTTGTGGAGGCACGGCATATGACATTGGCACGGCATGCTTTCTTCTTTCTTTTCCTTTCCTTTAGCTATCATCATCTTAATTCTATCTCACCCAACATTCCATGTCCCCAAAGGTGAAATATGGACCATATATACACCCCATCTGGGTCTCCTCAGAATAGTCAAATTAAAGAAGCAAAGCCACCAACGGCCGAGATGAACCGGCTTTTCACTTATGGTTCTGTTATTAGAAGAAGAAGAAGATGCAGCAGCAGGAAATTTAAGGAGGAAGCAACTCAAACAAGAAAGACTGTGTCTGTGGGGCTATACGGCCGGCCTTCAAGAAATTTTGGTGACAGTGAGCTAGCAACAGAGCATTAACAACGACAATGCAGCGCGCGGGTAGTGAGATTGATCATTATTGATGCAGAAGGAGCGCAGAGAAGCTAGCAGCCGATCCCATAAAACTATAACAACCGCGCATAATTACAGATCGACTAGTATAAATATGAAAGCAATAGGTCATGGAGGGTTTCGTTGTTGTTATTCACATGCAGTTGCACTATCCCCAAAAGGGTTCAAAACAGCCGTAAAGATGTGTATGAAAACCTTACTATATTTGTAAACCAAATAGACCAAACAGGATGAGATCGAGCTATATACTAGTTTCATGCTCAGCTCGGTGGGCCTCAGCATGCAGAGGGGGGATTAACTAGCCTGAGATTGAGCCTGATCAGAAAAATAACAACCTCACCTGGATATGGGATCGGATGAAATTAATACACCGCTCTGGAATTCGGCACCATTGTCGTCGCTTCAATATCGAAGCAACAAGAAGTCGTCGCTCTAATGCCGTCGCTTCATTCTTGTCGCTTCAAATTGAAACGACGAACTTTGAATGAAACTTCGTTGTTTCGTTATTTCAAGCAACGAATATAATCTTTGTCGCTTGAAAGTTCAAGCGAAAACATTGGGTCGTCGCTTGAAATTTCAAGCGACAAACATTGATTCATTGAAGCGACGAAGTTTGGTTGTCGCTTCATTGTTCAAGCGACAAATTTTGATCAACATTTGTCGCTTCATTCTGTGTTACAGAGCAGAAAAACAGGTTTGTGGGTCTGGTTTGAACCAAATTTCTTCGCATCATAATAACACAATCCGCAAGAAATTCAAATAACATAACGCACACATCCAGCATAACACAAACACACTACATTTCACACACGTAGTTTTCATCTAAAGTTACAATATGTTTCATAAAAACATTGTCCATTAATCTAAATACAAGGAAAATGAAGGGTCCTAGTCTTGGTCTTCCTCGGGAATACCTGCTGAAGCACATGAGGATTTATCAGCGACAAAGAGAGTTACTGCGGCTGCAGCGGTAGTGTCACCCGCATTGCCTTGGGCCGAGATGACATCATTGAGGGAGGCCTCCAATCTTGTCATATGTTGCTTCATCTCTTCTTTCTCCATTTCCGAGGCTTTGCACCGCTCGGAAATTTTGACTAGTTGCCTCCTCAATTCCTCAACCTCCCCATCGTTGCGGGGCACGCGTGCACCGTCTCTTGGTTTCGACATGCGTCTTAATGCACCCCCTAGACCTTGACAATTGGTAAAAACAAAAAAAATTGTCAAATTAAAAATCATGTGGTATCTAAAAACAAAAGCACAACAGAAAAAGTCAAGTGGTTTGTTAAAAGATAAACCATAAAAAAATATACCTCGGACCCTCGTCCCCGGCTTCTCACCCAGCTCCTGCTCGATTACAACAATCTACTCGTCGACGATGACGGAGTTAGTCACGTGACTCCCGCCTACTTCATCACTGACTCGACTAGCACACAACTCATCCATCTTCCTCTTCACCGCTACCTGCAAAAAATTTATTGTCCAATAGATTTGTCTTATTATACTTTTTAATTCCAAGTCAAAAACATATTCGCATAAAACAATGTCACTCGCCACTTTCTCCTGCGCATTTGGAGATGATTGATAAACATCGCAGACTGTCTGGAGTAAAGGTGATAGATGCCCTTTCTCCTCATTTGCAGCGACCCGGTAGCTGTAGGGAGTGGTGCCAGAATGATGGTTGATTGCATACCCATTTTCCTTTCCCTTTGTTCCGGTTAGCGGCTTTCCGAGCACACATCGCCTGCAAAAACCATTTCGAATATATATTAACATATTTCATATGAGAATTAAGAAATTGTATCCAATGCAGGAATCGATAATTAATTTTCATTACCTTATAACTGTCTTCCTCAAAGTGAGCTTTGAGATACTCCCACTGCTCAAGTCGGTGGATGAACTCTCCAGGCGTCGCATTTGATACATCAACGTAATGAGTATGACAATCGTGTTTCCAATCCTTGTAAATCTTTGCGGATGTCTCGTTGATATATTTCCACATGCCTGTCTCGGTGGGAGGGAGGTCATAGAACATCTAGTACAAAAAAATTCAAACAAAATCAAATGACCCTTTGATTATGATATTTGTGCATATAATGTGACTGAAAAATAGTTTATCAAAATTATTCTAAAATATTTTTTTACCTCCAAATAAGTTGTCAATACATCTTGGTGCTCCTCATCCAGCTCAGCAAAAGTAGGCGCAAGCATCAGAACTTTGCTCTACACGACGCTCCCGATGTCTTGGGACATCAAGAGGCATACCAGATTGACCGACAACAGGCGAGGTATCTCAAGTACAAGAGGCTATAGATTGCATAAATGATAAATGATAAATGATATATTACAGGCGAGTTCATCAAGGTCTTCCCAATTTCAGAGGGGCTCATGGGCTATATATTGCATAAATGATAAATGACATGTTAATCTTATACACATCATTAATGTAATGACAATTATTTATCTATAATAATTTCTTTTGCAACAAATAACTCTACAAAGAATTAAATCAATACACAACTAAACTATATATAAAAATCCCAATACTAATCGGTTCTTTGTCTTCTCCTATAAGGAGTCTTTGATCGATGGAGACTGAACCTGAATATATGCTCAATAATAGGTTCTTCAATTTTTCATTTTGCCTCGATTATCAAATCCAAACTTCACACAAAACTGTGTTGCTTAAAATATCCCTTAAGTTAGCGACGAAGTTTTCACAAATATCCCTTTGTGAAAACTTCGTCGCTTGGCCTTTAAAGCGACAAATAGGAACCAATCTTTGTCGCTTGGATTGGTTTGAACTTAACAGATTAGTTACGCCTATTTGGATATGTAAATATTGTTCAAAATAACAACATAAAATACCATCAAACGTAAATATTTTTCAAAATAACAACATAGAAGATTTATCATCATCATATGACAACATATAACATAATCACTAGTAGTGTTCCTCTTCGACATCTCCGCCATCATCGACTTCATCTTTCTCTTCCTCATCGAATTCATCATCGACTTCATCTTCCTCCTCCACTTCATGCTCTTCGTGTACTTCTAAATTGAGTTGGACATTAGATGCATCAATATGGTAAAATTGTATTGAACTTAGTGTGTTCTCTTGGTAAGGCTCTGTGATTTGATTCCCTGAAGGAGGCTTTATATCTTCTGTTGCCAATACTTCAGTATTGTATACACTTTGGTGCAACATTTCTTGCACTACCTTCCAAGTACCACCCGCCGCAGGATTGTCCAAGTAGAACACTTGTTTTGTCTTCATTACAAGATAAAATGGTGAATTCTCGTAGTAACTAGTGTTTGTGACCATGATCTACCTTGACGATGTCAATTTCTTCGTCATCTATGTCGTCAGTGGTGTTGTGCTATATACCTTTGAACAACACAACCGACATATTGTCTAGATAACATACCTCTACTACATAGTCAAGATGGCCATAGAAGTTTCCAACTTTTGTGCTTAACATCACCCTGCTATTTTGAGTCACGAGACTTTGATCTCTATCGAATGAGATATACTTGATAGAGTTCACACAGCACGCCTTGTAAATCCCAGTGAATTGCGGACCTCGAGCCAATGACCATATAGCCCTGTTAAATTTAAGGTCTTGAGCATCATTCTGGTTCTTTGCCTGAAGAAAAGATGGTGTTAGTGTTATACTACCTATGGTTTAGGATCTTTGTACAATTCAAAAAATTTAAGCAATTTACGTACATATCTTAAGAACCATCGATGGAAACTCCTCCTCATGGGGCGCTTGTCGTAATCTTCACCATATTTCGCTATGTACGCCTGCAAATGAGTGTCCATGTAACATTGAGCTTCTTCTGTATCCGCCAACACAACATCATTCAACTTCCATTAACCAACATAAACAACCAATTAAATTGAATTAATACATAATATGCTCTCAAAGACGGATAAATAGAAGGAAATTGAGCTAAGATTACTTAAGAATCAAAGAATTGGCAACAAAAGCCTTCCAATCTCACTTTCTTCTAACTTATCCCTCTTCTCCTCCAAAAACAGATGCAGAACCCAACTGCATCTGTAAACTTAAATTTTACCTATATATACAGGTTGTATTTAAGACGAAGTACAATGGTAGATGAAAAAAAATTGAAGCGACGAAGTTTGACTAATGTTTGTCGCTTCGTTTATATTTGAGTGACGAACTTACTTACCTTTGTCACTACAATGTTTCTTGTGCGATGAAGATTGAATGTCGCTTGAATATTAGTCGCTGGGATAAAAGGAGGCGATAAACTTTGCATATTGGTCACTTGAATGTTTTGTAAGTGACCAATATTGACATATATTGGTCGCTTCAGGTTTTTTAAGCGACGACATCAATAGTCGTCGCTTGGATTTGTTGAAGCGACGAAGATAGTTTTGCATTCTCAATCTTCGTCGCTTGAATCACCTTATCCACTAGTGATAATGTTGTTATTGCTCTCTAGCTAGCTGCCTCGATCATTAATTTAGACATCCCAGCTGAACCATATATTTGGCCAACCCTTAATTAAGACAGTTTTTTTCTGAGAGAAATGATTTTAAGCCTCAATAAGGCCATGATGTGTATGCCTCAATTTTAGGTGGCATATCTACATCATTCATAAAATTCCATATCATATTTCTTATTTACTACATCATTTTACAAAAGTCTATCATGCCCATTATTGATTTAGTGGCTATAACTTATTCTATTTAAAATTATTAGAAATTACATACTATTTAAAATTATTAGAAATGGCATACTATTTAAAATTATTAGAAATTGCATACGATATAAATCAATTGATCAAAGAATATATATTTTTTTGTCTGGTATAATATTCACCTTCTTCAAAATATGATCAAAGAATATTTCTATTTTGTCTGGTATGTATTCGATCACATTCATCAAAATTGATCGATAAGTTATATATATCATAAATCAAATCAATTAATGTTCTACAATAACAATATAAGGTTTTTGTTCATCGTCTTCATAAGAAGACGTGGAGATCTCATATCTAATCTCACCATTTTATGATCTTTGTGGTGAATCATATGAAAGGCATCCAGAATTACAAAAAGGAGAAGAGGAAATTGGTACCAATACAAGTTAGTGAGGTTATTGAGATCATTTTGCTCTAAACTATATCAGTAAGTGGTTCTAGTATATATTTCGATGTTTGAGTTCTTAATTAGCAGGGGTCAGATATTAATAGCACTATTGGGGAAGAGATTCGAGGCGACGTAGCATCCTGGTCGCCTCGAATAAATTTCTCGTCGCCTCGATTTTTTGTCACCAAAAGTTCGTCGCCTCGATACGTCGCTTGAGATTGATCCCTTCACCATTGGGGCGACGTAGATTCAAAACTTCGTCGCTTCATTTTCATTGAAGCGACAAAAAAACAATTACGTCGCTTCAATTTTTCGCCGCGAAGATCAAAAAGTTGTCGCTTCATTTGAAAACAGAGCGACGAAGATTCATCACTCTACGTCGCTTCAATTTAAAACGGAGTGACGAATATTTAGCAATCTTCGTCGCTCCGTTTTAAATTTAAGCGACGAAGATTCATCACTCTACGTCGCCTCACTATATTTAATTTTTATCTTTTTTTTCTTTTTCACCCAAATGGAGCGACGCAGATTGACCAATCTACGTCGCCTCGATATATTTAATTTTTATTTTTTTTCTTTTTTAGTGAATAAGGCGACGTAGATTGACCAATCTACGTCGCCTCGATATATTTAATTTTTATTTTTATTTTTCATTTTCAGTGAATGAGGCGACGTAGATTGACCAATCTACATCGCCTCGATATATTTAATTTTTATTTTTTTCATTTTCACTCAATGAGGCGACGTAGATTGACCAATCTACGTCGCCTCATTGAGTGAAAATGAAAAAAAATAAAAATTAAATATTATTGTACCAAGTCACGACCTATCGCAATTTATCGCAATTTAGGCTAACACAAAAACTCATTCATGAAATCAAGTTATATAGAAAAATATTCCACAACTCAAAACGTTATACGATACAAAGCGACCTATCACACAGTAGACTAATACTGGGGGACGGCAATGCAGTTCGATTACGAGCCAGGAGGTGGTGGAGGAGCTTGAGGTTGTTGACTCCCAGCCTGGAATGATCGCATTAGGGCCTCCATTTGTTGGACCCTTTGGGCGAGCTCACTGTAATCCTCTCTGGCCTTCTGCGCCACCTTGCTCGATCTGCGCGCCTCCTCGCCCGATATGCGCGCTGCCTCGCTCGATCTGCGCGCCTCCTCTCTGGCTTCAGCCACCTCCCTTTTCAGGGCTTCGGTTTCCTGTACTCGGGGCCCTCCTCTCGGTTTGGGGTCGCATGTGAGAGCGCGCCCCACCCCTGTCACGTCGAACAAGAACAAATATTAGTAATGGAATAGTAAACAAAAATAAAGCAAAACGTAAATCGAGATGAACGACGGTGGTTTAGGAGATTTATTACCTCTTATAGAGGTCCCGGGCCTTGAACCCACATCTTCCTCTATGATATTTATTTGTGTATCAAGAGGAAGATGATGGGCTTGGGAAACCGCATCACCGTCTGTGTCACCCACAACACTATCTTGTTGCGACAAGACTTCATCGAGTCTTCGCTTCACTGCCGCCTGCTCAATTAAAATATATTAAATAAATAATATTACAATATGGCATTCTCAAAATAATTGAAATAACGTAACGTGAACCTATTTGAGCTTACCACTTTCTCAGCCGCATTCTTGTCCGGTTGGTATACGTTAATCCACGTCTGGGCGGCGGGCGCTCTATGACCCTCATTCTCCAACACCTCGCTTCGGTACGAGAGGGCGAGAGATCCCGAATGGTGGTTGAGCTGCTGCTCCTTGTTCTTGTTTCGGTTTCCTCGATTCCTTTCGCACAATCGCTGCCACACACACACAAAAATCATCGATGAATTAGAATGGATAAACATGTATATTTTTAAATTGTTGGCTACCAAAATTGTGTGGATAGTTTATGAAGCTCACCAAGTAAGCAGGGTCTTCGAAGTGGGCTTTTAACCACGCCCATTGGTCTTCCCTCCCGAGAAACTCGGCCGGAGTCTCCTGGCTGACGTGGAGATAATGTTGATGGCAATCGTACTTCCAATCCTTGTAGATTGTTTGCGCCGTCGCATCAATGAAGTTCCACATCTCCACGTCAGTCGCCCGGATGTCGTAGTTCGTCTAGCACAAGACATTTAAATTCCGTTATGTAAAAGTTATATTTATATAAACCGTAAAGTAACAAAGTAAGCTAAGGGCAGTAAGTATACCTCAATATTTGTATTGACGATATCGCGATGCAAATCGCTAAGTCCCAAAAAGCTAGGTGCAAGTATTGGAACTTTTCCGCGGATGATGCTACCGATGTCTCTGGACATCAGACTCCTGAATTCCCTCGTCGCAGGCCCCCGATGCCTCGTAGAGTAAGCGACTTGTAGTCGCCTATTGTTGTTCATCCGGACGAGGTACTCCATCTTCATCCCGACAACGACTCCGCGCTGTTGCGTCGTCAGATCTCCGGTTGCCATGTCCACCATGTCGGGGAGTTTGGTCTTCTTGCACCGGATGCTGAGGGCGGGAGGGTGCTGTGGCGCCGTAGTGGCGTCGTTGTCATCCACTTGAGGAATCGCATCCTCAAGGTTTGGGGCGGGCGTTACAACCCCTACTGCTGGAATCGTCGGGGTCGCAGATTGTCCCGTGGGGCAGCCCGACCCGGAAGCCCCCTTTCTGCTGAATGGTCGCCACGCCGCCTCCGCCACCGCCGCAGCTGCCGCCTCCGTAGCTGCCGCCGCCGCCGCCGCCGCGGCTTCACGACGTTGGATCGCCGCTTTCTTCCTTTGGTGACTTGTATTTCCGGGAGCCATTATGTTAAAACTAATAATCTATTAAAATTCAAATATTCCACTGAAAAACTAATAAGCATGGCTCTCGATAAACTAGGAGTAGTCGCAGACATTTGTGTGGAAACCATCAACTATTCTCAAACCATCGACTATTCTCAAACCATAACCTTGATTAAGAAAGACAATAGCTTTATATGTCAACATACTACATATTTATGACACACGAATAAGCAATACATTAAGTGAAGTACACGAATATTTAAGACACAAAGCATAAGCAAAACACAAAGCATAAGCAAACTCTATAATCATATCATACAGGAAAAGAAGAAATAAACAACCAATCTTTGAGTAAAAACCAGCATATATACTACATCTTAAATGATTTAAACTAGCTAAATTGTTATGTATTAATTAGATGATTTAAACTAACTAGTTTATACAGTCCACCTAAAGCATCATTACTTGATATAAGATGAAGGAGATAAGGTTGGGGACAGCGAACCTCTGATTGGTTGCAGACTAAGTTTATAAGATGGATACATATGTCACCTTGTTCAAGGCTCAAGATGAAGTTGGTTTGGCCCAATTTTTGTTTGAAAATTGTGATATTGTCCTGTTTTAAAAGGAAATATTTGACCCTCAATCAAAAGGAAATAGTTAGTTGTCATTGTTGTTCCAACGTAAATGGCATGACAAGACAAATTTGCAGAATAAGAATGAGTGAGAGTCATTTTGAAGTAGTCTGATTATATGTGAATCTGTCACTTACGTTTTGGACATAGTGCTTGCCAATTTGTTAAAGAAGGCTTCTATATAACACGTACATACCAACTTTGTAGCCTAACCAATTCGCTTCCGAGAAAACAAAACAGAAGTGAAACTTAGGTATGGATGCAATCCCATTTCAGTTTACTCAGAACTAATGGGACAAGTTAGAAGTATAATGAACAAATGAATGAAGAAATTGAACAAGAATTGTAAATTTGAACAAAAACATGAAGAGGAAAATGGCCAGTACAGACAGGCTTAATTTACAGTACTGGATTTAGCAGACCTCTTTGAGATGACTTGCTTGAGATCATCATAGCGGCTTCGGTGATGATCAATCAAGATGCATAAGAAAGAGATCGTAAGTTGACCCCGTCATTTCATCGAACAGTTGGTGGGCAACATTGTGATGCACTCAAGACAGTAAGTAGCACAACAACACACTCTACTTCTAATATGAATCCATACACCGGTTACAACACATCTTCGATTACTAAACAAATCACTAATATTGCAACACATCTTCCATACACCGAATCAATTTGAAAAAATTGAAAGAAAAAAATTGAAACATAAAGAAGATGATCGATGCTTATCGAGTTTGCTTTGAAGATGATTAGAGAGCTTTGGAGCTTTGAAGAAGATTATCCGGGAGCTTTGAAGAAGATGAAGAGAGTTGTTGGCTCGTTTAGGGTTCGGCTTCGTCCTTGACGGCGATGTGCAAGGAAAGGAAGAACAAAAGGAAATGAAATGAAGGAAATGATTAGAGACGAAGAACGAAAGGGATTAGGGAGCTTTGAATCTGGGTTTAGGGATTTGGGGCTCGAAGATGATTAGAGACGAAGAACGAAAGGAAATGAAATGAAAAACTAAGACGAACCAAACTGTGAATCTGGAATTATAAAGCCAACGAGGCGACGTAGATTGACTTCTTCGTCGCTTCCTTTACATACGAAGCGACGTATATTCCTATCTTCGTCGCTTCCTTTACATACGAAGCGACGTATATTCATATCTTTGTCGCTTCAATTTATTGATGGAAAGGTAATGAACTGAAGATAAAAGCATCGATGAAGTTTGGAATTATAAATTGACGCGACTAAGAATGCAATCTTCGTCGCTTCAATTAATTGAAGCGACAAATAATGGACATTCTTCGTCGCTTCAAGTAATTGAAGCGACAAATAATGGACATTCTTCGTCGCCTCGTAGCTAGTCATTTTGTGTTATTTTTTACAAATTCAAAAGTAAAACTAATTTTTTAACGCTTACATAAATTATGCTTTAAAGAAAATACGAATTTAGGTTTCTATGTCATTAATAATATTATTTAGTCCTCCTCGTCCTCGTCCTCGTCATCGTCCTCGTCCTCGTCCTCGTCCTCGTCCTCGTCCTCGTCCTCTTCTTCGTCCTCGTCTTCGTCCTCGTCCTCGTCCTCGTCTCCTTCTTCGTCCAAAAGTAGTTGAAAATCTGGGTAAAATTGTATCACCGTCGGAGTGTCCTCTTGGTAAGGCTCGAATATACGATCTCTTGTACGCGATATGTTTTCATCTATGGCAAGTACGTCAGCGCTGTAGACATTGCGGTGTGATATTTCTTGTACTACCTTCCAAGCACCACCAGCCTTTGGATCGTCTATGTAGAATACCTGTTTTGCTTTGGTTGCAATTATGAAGGGTGAATCCTCATAGTAACTGTTGTTTGTATTCACTGATATCAGTCCATGATCTTTTATAACGGTGTCAAGATCTTCCTCGTCGTCGGAGTTGTGCCATGTGCACTTAAACAACACCACTGGCATACGGCCTGCATATAATACTTCGACCACGTAGTTAACATGGCCGTAGAACTTGGATGAACCCATGTCTATCATGACACCGCTGCTTTGAGTCACGGTTCTTTGATCTCTATCAAACGAGGTGAACTTGACACCGTTCACATAACACGACTTATAAACCCGACATTGCTGAGGTCCTTGAGCTAATGACTTTATTCCTGCAACCAAGCTCGGGTCCGAGTTTTTTTCTTTAAGGGACACCTGAGAGATAAGTGTTAAGAGAAGTTAAAGATAAGTGTTATAAACCCTCAAAGAACCTTACAAGAATTAATAGGCATATGTACCCATGTTAAGAACCATCGAAGAAAACTCCTCCGACGACGAAGCTCGTCGAAGTCTTCACCATTTTTAGCCTCGAACCTTCTGAGATGTTCTTCTAGGTAAGGTTTGACTTCGTCTGTTTCCACCAAGACTTGCTAGTGAGCCTCAGCAGTCTCAGCCTCAGTCAACCTGAACTGGCAATGAGTCTCGATAATATCTGGTCTTACTAAGAGTGAAACACAGCTGATATTCCACTCAGGGGAAGTGTCGATATCTTCGTTATACATCCGTCTGAGATAAGACTTACAATACGTCACCGACTCATGTACGAGGTACTGTTCAGCAATACTACCTTCCGGGTAACGTGTATTCCTCATTGACTTTTTATATTTTCCTAATTGCCTGCAAAAACACCCTCAAGATTAGTACAATATTTTCCTAATTGCCGACATATTACATAACGAACATAATATTAGCAATGAAAAATATTTTACCTTTCAATTGGATACATCCATGTATAGTGTACTGGACCTGTAAGGAATACTTGTTCAGGCAGATGAACCATGAGATGAACCATAGATGTAAAAAAAATGTGGAGGAAATATGAGCTCCAAATTGCAGAGAATCATCACTATCTCAGTTTCCATGTCACGCACAACCTCCTTCTTAAGCTCCCTACTGCATAGTTGACGAAACCAATTTGACAGTGATATCAATGGCTTCACAACGTTTTCTGGCAGGAACCCTCTGATAACCACAGGAAGAAGACGTTGAAGCAACACATGGCAATCATGCGTCTTCAATCCATAAAACTGTGACGGGGAACTTACTTTCACCTTACTTCTCAAACTACCTGCATAACCAAGAGGATACTTAACATCCCTGAACCACTGGAACACATCTTCTAGATCATCTTTTTTAACTAAAAAGGGTGCATGAGGAACTTTCGCCGTACCCTGGTCACCCGCTCTTTGCCACTGGTTTTTTCGCACATTCCTTTTCTTCAAAGCAGCACGAGCTTTTGGACCATCCTTAGACTTCTTATCAATCGCAAAAATGGTTCCAAGGATGTTGTCACACACATTTTTTTCAATGTGCATGACATCTAAGCAATGTCTGATCTTCAATGATGACCAATACGGTAGCTTCCAAAATATGCTTTCGTGAGTCCAACACTGTCTGTTATTCGGATTGTACGGCACCTTCAGGTCGTCATGTTGGCTAAGAATAGGGTAAACGTGTGACCTAACGTCCTCCAAAATTTCATCTCCACTCTTCTGATAGGGTCTTCCGCCAAACTCCTCATTCCCGTTAAATGCCTTGCTCAATCTCCAAGGGTGATCTTGGTGGAGCCATTTTCGATGACCTTCATAAACTATCCTCCCACATATATGCTCTGAAGTTAGCTCATCTAGACAGATTGGACATGTCTTGTACCCTTTCACAGTTGACCCCGCAAGCATCCCTAAACCTGGAAAGTCGCTAATAGTCCACATTACCGCTGCCTTCATCAAGAATACCTCATTGTCTACTCGATCAAAAGTATGGACTCCAACGACCCATAAATGTATTAGCTCCTCGATCATCGGCTCAATGAGTACACTAAGGCACTTTCCGGGAGATTTAGGGCCTGGAATCAACACTGATAACATGTTATATTCCTTCTTCATGCACATTGACGGTGGTATATTGTACGGCATCACAACAACGGGCCATGTACTATACAAAGTTCCCATTGTTTCGAATGGATTGAAACCGTCTGTTGCTACTCCAAGGCGCACATTCCTGCAGTCCCGTGCAAAACCTGGAAAAGTTCTGTCAAAATGTTGAAACGCTTCTCCATCAGCTGGGTGGCTGAGGCTACCAGCCACGCATATCCGCTCCCCCAGCCATCGCATATGCTTGGCAGTGTGTGGGGACATAAACAAACGCTTCAACCTTGGTGTTAGAGGGAAGTTACGAATTATTTTTTTGGGAATATCATTCGTATATGGCTTATATCTTTCAGAATAACACACTGGACAAATCCTCTCGTTTACAAGCGCCCCCCTGAACAACACACAGTTAAACTCACACGCATCAATTCTTTCGTAACCCAGTGAAAGATCACTCAAGATTTTTTTTATTCTCGAGTATGAACAGGGGAATGTGTGCCCTTTAGGAAGAAGTTTATTAATGTAAATACATAAAGAGTCAACACTTGTGTCCGACCATCCATTTTCATTTTTCATTTCCATTGCATCTAATATGGCACTCAAAACAGTTTCCTCACTGCCTTCATATAATGGGGTCTGTGACTCCTTCAATAATCTATCGTACTTTTCATAATCATCGTCTACCATGTCATTGAAGTTCATGCCCGAATTATCTTCCACTGATTGTTGGGGTGCATCTGCATGGTATCCAGGATAATAGGGATATGCATCATGTAGAATCTCCAACTGCGGGTTCACTGAAGGACCAACACCACTAGAAGGACCAACTTTGTCTTGAAGCCACTGTCTTCGTTGACTGAGCATTGTCGGTTCAGCAGAAACTTCCCCGTGAAGGTGCCAGACAGTATAATCCGGACTCAAACCACTGTGTGATAAGTGATGATACATGACATCCATAGTAACCTTGAACGGACCGTTCTTACAACGTTTGCACGGGCAGAAGTGATAATCGGCTCCGTTACTATGTCGCCGGGCAAAATTCATAAACTCGAATATGCCTGTGATGTACCTTGGATCAGCATGATGATATGTCATCCAAGTTTTGTCTGGGTGTCCGTCCATGTTTCCTGTCAGCATAAACAATCAATATGAACAAAGTTACCACGCCACAGTTGCGATTCAACCAAAACCCCACACTTCTTCGCTTTATGCCTCCGGGTTGGGTCATATCCCCTTCAGGGGAACACGACATTTGTCAACGCTCTTGCACCCATGCGTTTCAGCTCCAGTTTAGGGAAATTTCGGCAGCATCTCCCTACAGTTCCCCGAGTGCACACATATCTAAACAACCTAATTTGCACTCGGGGAACATTGAAAGGAGACACTGTCGAAACCATATCCCAAAACTGAAACTGAAATCACATGAATAGCAAAAGGATCAACAAAGTCATGTTCACCTAAAGTGTCCAAAAATGGGACAATTCGAGAATCAACAACTCAACTCGATCAACTAGATGAGTTGTTGATTCTCAAACGGGAGTTCTAAGTTGATAAACACCACAATTATATATAACCATACGCTCGATTTCATGATTAACACTAATAACACTACTAATTAAGGCTCGAATACACCTAATCTACACTAATCATCAATTAATTTCACTAAATTTAACCAAATTTCAAACATTAATCATGAACCCATAACATGATTTATCACAATTCAATGATTCAAACACTAAAACTACAACATAACACCAAATTCAATTCAATTTCAAAAATTTCACATCACCTTCATTTACACTTCTAATCATCAATAAATTTCACTAAACTTAACCAAATTTCAAACATTATTCATGAACCCATAACATGATTTACCACAATTCAATGATTCAAACACTAAAACTACAACATAACACCAAATTCAATTCAACTTCAAAAATTTCACCAAAACTTCAATTTCACTTCTAATTTAACATATTATGCTCATAAAGAGGGTTAAAGAGATACAAATCAAACTAACCTTACTCAAGAATCAAATCAATGGCAAGAACAACCTTCTTTCTCAATTTCCTAAAATTTCTCTCAAAATCGCACAAGAACAGCTCCAGAACGCGAATGAACTGTTTTTCTAAAATTCTAACTTTATGAACGGTTTGACTTTAAGAAGAAGAGTAGATCCAGATTTAAAAAAAAACGAGGCGACGAAGATTGAGCAATCTACGTCGCCTCGATTTTCTTCGAAGCGACCAAAATAATCTTCGTCGCTTCGAATGTCAAAAGTGGTCGCCTCATATTGTTGAAGCGACCAATATCAATATACGTCGCCTAAATTTGTTGAAGCGACGTAATTAAATCTATGTCGCCTCGATTTAAATTGGAGCGACGAAGATATGTAACTACGTCGCCCCGATTCTCTCCTCCAGTAGTGTAGATTTTTTGGGTATCAGTAAAATATATAGAGACTGCTAGCTAGGGTTCATATCAATTTATGCGTTAAAGATATTGTGGTTTATATATATATATATATATATTTTGTTAGGTTTTGTTTTTGATTAGCTTTTATCCATAAATTTGCTTAAATATAGGTTATTGCCATTAATTTTGATCTATGAATGTAATTAAATGTATATATAGAAAGGACAAGATTGGTTTTGTATTTCTCATTTAAAAAAAAAATCATACTTATATAATATATAATATATTCGTATCAAATTGAGGCCACACATCATGACTCGATTGAGCTCTTTAACATTACTCTATTGGCTAATTAAGCTTATCTCCACGTACTCTATCCAGATTCCTTTTTCGTCTTCTGCTACGTACTCCATCCCAAAGACAATGTTGCTAGCTTTCACGAATTACTTATACTAATACGTACGCTAGTTCCATGGAATTGTGAAGATGTGATGTGGACCATTTGACAAATGGACCATGTGCTATGGCAGAGAGCGCAAGCGTGATAGAGAACGAGAGCTTGGAGATAATTCCAATCTGATTACATGCTCAAATAACATGCTCTTTTTTACTTTTGACTGTTTTACACAAATTCTACATGGTAGTAACTAGTTACTCTGATGTAACAGTACTCTTGAAGAGAGGTAAAGATGGTGATTGTTACTATGGTGAGTACCTCTTGGAGGAGTTATGGTAAAACGGTAAATGGTAAATGGCCTAAGTTTTGAGGTCCCCTACTGCCATGATTTGTCACTTTTGTTCTTGGTGAGTGAATGGGTAGTGTCCAATGTCCATGTACTACTACTACAGCTTCCCACTGGGCATTCGACACCAAAGCCTACAGTAATGTAACGCAATGCATGTTTTCAATGTTGGTACTACATGCCCCAACAGTAATTAATTCAATTTCATTGTCCATGCCCCTTTGTTCCTACTTCCCTTGCCCATTCAATACCTTGTGTTCGTTTACTATGTTTCATTTTTACAAAGGCTCTCCTTATTCTGGTCCACAGTGAGAGGGAATGTCATTTGATTTTTACCATATGAAAATATGTGCCTTCAATTGGATAAGGTATCTGTTATTGTTACTGATATATGTGCTGGACGTTAGACAAGTCACTAACATCGCACTAGGTTATAGTACAGGTTATAGTGAAATGTACAGTTGAATTTTGATAATTTAATATTTAATTAATTAATAATTTTGTTAAAATAATATTTGTTATAGGTCCCGATTTAGAGACAACATGCTAAATTAATAATTTATTAAATTTATAAAATAATAAAATTTCGAGAAGTTATATAGACTTCATGCAATATTTAAATTAATAATGTCTTAATGCATATAATTAATTATTTATTTATGATGACTTCATGAAAAATGACTTAATTGTGACTTGTTACTTCCTGAAATTGATGTCACCTTGAATCTCATTTTGAATTTTTCTTAACATTGGAGGAATTTTTAGTATAGTCTTTTTATAACACATTTAATAATGTGTACAACAAATTAAAAAAATGATGTATATTGAATTAATAAGTTATTAATTAATGAATATATTGATAATTATTATAGATTTTGACAGAGAAACAAAGACTTCGTATCATCACACATTACTACGTACGCGCGTATCAGGATATATAATTTAAGAAACAATGAAATAAACAAATAATACCTAATGGTCCGGATAGGCATCTAGCCAGAGAAAAACCAGAAAAATATAGTATCAAATGGGAAAGGAAAAATAAAAACCTGCAAATTCTTTATGATTATTGCCACAGCTTCTTCAGATGCTCGCTTACAATCCTGAAACGAGGAGTCTCCATATATGCCTAGTAGTAGAGAGTCCCACAAGGAAAAAAAAGAAGTCAACAGAATGTAAAATTATAACCTAAGATAAAACAATTGATCCGAAATTCAAATGATAAACGGAGGGAGTTACTTTTAAAATTGGCATGGCACCAGTATAGAACTTGACCGCATCGGCATATGCTTCTGATTTGATACACTTTCCAAGTCTAGTAGGTAGGTCATATATGAACTGCACTTCCATATATAAGCTTAAGCTATATGTTAAACTCACACAAAACCACACTGAATACCAAAGCATGACATATAATTTTCCGGACCTGAAGTTTACGAAGAAGATTACGGGTGCGATGCAACTTTTCTACGTGTTCTCTCTTTTCAAAAAGAGAAGTGTTGACCCTGTTTCTCCTTGATTGCACCGACATTATCTGTAACGATACTTCTAAGTTAGGCTTGGGATGTGTGTTGATGCAGCAAGGTAGAGTTATCGTTTACGGTTCCCGATAGTTGAAACCTCATGAAGTGAATTACCCCACTCATGACTTGGAGTTAGCAGCGATCGTTTTCGCGTTGAAGATTTGGAGACACCACTTGTATAGTGCTAGGTGTCATATTTTTACCGACCATAAAAGCCTTACGTACTTCGTTAAACAACCAAAACTGAATTTGAGACAGATGAGGTGGATGAAACTGTTGAGTGATTATGAGTGCACTTTTGAGTATCATCCTGGAAAGACAGACGTGGTAGCTAATGCTCTTAGTCAGAAATCAGGAGTTTCAATTCTCTGTCACATATACAAATGACTCTGATGCCACTACTATCTGAGTTACGAGCCACTGGTTCATTTATGTATAAAGTTGAAGAAGAATCGAGAGTCTTATTTGCCAACTTTCATGTTCGACTTGTTCTTATTGACAAGGTTCGTGAATTTACAAGATTCTGAGGAAGCGATACGTGGTGGCGGACAACCAGACTTCACATTACAGAGGCACAGGTTGTTGGTAATCAAAGGTAGACTTTGTGTTCCGAACAATGAGGTGTTGAAACGAGAAATACTCGATTAAGCTCATTGTTCAGCATATGTAATGCATCCCGGTAGTACGAAGATGTATCAAACTCTTAAGGAGTATTATTGGTGGCCTAATACGAAGAGGAAAATAAAGACATTTGTGAGCCAGTGTCTCATTTGTCAACAAGTGAAAGCGGAGCGACATAAACCTTCAGGCTTAATGCAATGTCTAGATATTCCAGTTTGGAAATGGGAGCATGTTACTATGAATTTTGTATACAAGCTACCTCGTACATCCAAAAGTCATACGGGTATTTAGGTAGTTGTAGATCGCTTCACAAAGTCTGCACATTTCATACCAGTCATAGAGAAACTTTCTGTGAGCAAACTAGCTCAGTTGTATATGCAGAAGATTGTGAAGTTACATGGTGTACCCGTTTCTATTATCTCATATCAAGATTCACTCTTCACTTCATAATTCTGGAGAGATTTGCATGAAGTTTTGGGAACCAAGTTATGATTCAGTACAGCTTTTCACCCGAAACGGATGGTCAGTCCGAGAGAACAATTCAGACTCTGGAAGATATGCTAAGATCCTGCGTATTACAATTTTCGGGAAAATGGAATAAGTACCTACATTTGATGAAATTTGCTTATAATAACAGTTTCCACTCCAACATTGGAACGTCACCATATGAAGCCTTATACGGGAAATAGTGCAGGACCCCGCTATGTTGGAGCGAGGTAGGAGAGAGAAAACTTATTAGTCCAGATATTGTGCAAGAAACGTTAGAGAATGTGCATATCATTCGAGACAGGTTACAAGTTGCCTAGGATCGACAAAAGAGTTATGTGGATGTTAGGAGGATGAATGTAGAGTTCGAAGTTCGTGACTGGGTATTTTTAAAATTGTCACCATGGAAGGGTGTAATGCGATTTGGAAAGCGTGGCAAGCTTCAATCACGATACATCGGACCATATGAGATTATTGAACGTGTTGATGATGTTGCTTATCATTTGGAGTTATCATCAGAAGTAGTGCGAGTTCATGATGTCTTCTATGTGTGCTTATTTCGAAAATACATCTCCGACCCCTCTAATGTCATTGTACCCCAGCAGATTTCGTTACGTGAGGACTTGGTCTATATTGAAGAACCAATGGAGATTCTTGACCGTAGAGAGCAGGTTCTCCGGAACAAGACCATTCATTTAGTGAAGGTTTTGTGAAGGAATCATGCAGTGGAAGAAGCCACTTGGGAACCAGAGCAGCACGAGCAGTATCCTCATCTTTTTTAACAGGTAGGTAAATTTTGAGGATGAAATTTTTATAAGGGGAGTGGATTGTTACGACCCGAACCGATATTACGCATTTATTGAATCATATTAAACTTTATCGTATATTAGTTGTTAACGACTTTTTCATCGGACGAGAATTCGATTTGACTTTCTTCACAGAAGTTGTAGAGTATTTTATTTCGAACTCGTAGAAATTTTCGGAGAATTTTTTGGTTAAGCGAACTATTTTTATTTATTATTGAAAGTCGGAAGGGAAAAATATGAAAAATAATTTTTGGTCGGTTTAATCGCAACCATTGGATCTTGATCAGATCAATTTTGGACAATTGATCTTGTCAACTGCTTCGGGTATAAATAAGTGTTTTTCTAAATTTTTATTTCAAAAAATCAGAATTTTCATTCGGCCTCAACCCATTTTCACCTCCACCGACCCACGTCAGTTGACCCGACCCGACCCGTCGTTTTCGGCAACATCTACGCGACAAATTTTTATCGGCTCAAAACTAAACAAAAGTAATCAAAAATAGTATAAAAAAGACTAAAATTTCCATTTTGCCCTCGTTCCCTTTCATTCTAACAGGCAAGTGCACTTGCACTGTGTATAGAATAATTTTCCTTGAAAACATACAAGCATTTCATGATTCTGCATTGTGTTGTTGCTGTCAAAGAAGCTTTACTTGCAAAGTTGGAATACTTAGCTAATTTGCTTTGACCATATATCAGGATAAGGCTCGGGCCCAAATTATTACTTCTCTCTTACTCGGATGCGACCTTTTGCTGGGAACTTGGTAGTGGTAAGAAATGGGCTTATACAGTACTTGTAAAGTAGCTCTCTAATCTGAGCTTTTGGCCCGTTCTGCATCAAGCAAATTCACTCTCTCAGAGCATAAATGTAACAGCATAAATGAGATGTTAGCAAAAACCAGCACAAATGAGAATCTCAACTGTCCAAGCAGGAGTTGTGAATTTGTCATCACTTGTTCTAACACTTTGAGATTAGCTTTACATTTCAAAGACTCGTACTGTTAGCTATATTACAGTATATACTGCATTCTAATATGAAATTGGACACATATCTGGGTCCAGAGTCTCTAGCTTCCAACGCCAATAGTCCCTTCTAGTACTATCAGCTTAGACGTGTATGGCTTCACTGGAAAGTATCTGTCCAATATGTATACAGGTTAAATCAAGAATGAAATAGCTTGGAACTGGGAAGGGAAGTAGCTAACCTTGTTTGTGGTTAGATTTTGCCTTGCATGACACATTTTTCATACTTCATGGAACGTAAAGTATCTTCAGCCTCAAGCCACAGTTTTTTGTACACTAAAGCTTCAGGGTCCATATCTTCCTTGGTTGAATGAATGTCCCTCGAAGTACTCCCCATAACCTGCATCATATCATTACATACGTTAATGTCCAGTCTCCAAGTACAGTAGACGATTACATCGAGTACTGGAATGAATATTATTGGCATCATATCCACAAGTTTTACCGGAATGATATCATTGTTGTTCCCAGTGCCTGTGTTGCTGTATGAAGTAAAGGAATGCAACTTCTTTTCAGCAGAATCATGACGATCAACATTACACCCCTCAATGCCATCTGAACTATCAAGCTCATGCGGAAATCCAAAGTCCCTTGTGTTTGTTACTTGAAAACCCATGTTTGAGCACTGAAAGAGATTCAGGCTTCAGGCTTGTCGATCAACATAGTATTTAAATGTGTCCATAACATGTCCATGTACAGGTATAGGTTCAGAAGCAATAACCAAATAATACTAGTTTTTGAGGGATATGTTGGATATGTTGGATTAGCTAGTTAAATAGCTCCATATTAAACACAAATCAAAGCACACTAACTATTCATTTCATTCTTACTACGATAGCAACACTGTTTTGTCTAGACAAGATAATTAAATTACTGCAATCTAAGGTTAATGTTCCTACATTAATATGCAATAATCACACATTGGGATTCAAAACATATCAAGAAACTAATATGATAAGACTCATATGAGACTAAGTACATATTATAAAATGGTAAAATGCAGAAATGTCCATTAGCATCCTCATAAAATGTTAGAATCTGAGTGCCCAAGGGGTTTCTTACTTAAATTTTGAAATATAACTCCAGAATTCACCATTGTCTTGAAATCAGATTGTCATAAAAAAAATGGAAAATAGACACATACCCCAACCTTGAAGAACTCTGTGGACTTATTAGGACAGTATGGAGTGCCTGTAAGGGTAAAATCAGGTATTGGAGTTCCTCCAGCCTTATGTTGGAAGCACGTATAAAGGTTATTGACTATATGCTGGATCAAGTCATGCTCATTGAATATATTTACATCATTTGGACAGTTTTGTACAAGCAGCTCTGACAGTTCAAGCATCATATTTAGTATTGTTGAAACACCCAATCCTGAATGTGTAGACAGCAACTTGGATACACCCTCAGGAAAGTTGAGCATAGAGCCACTTGCTGAGCAATTAAGCAAGGCATATTCTCTTTTGGGTGTATAGAAAGCATCAGAAGTTTGAATCCCAATTCCATTAATTGAAGACTTTGATCCCGACGTATCAACGGATATCTTTCCATTGGAGAATGAACTAACAGCACCGACAAATACAGATTTTCTCTTTTGGAATGATGATGAGAAATCATCTGCAACACGTTCATTCATATAGCAATCAACAATTGCTTTAGAAGGACGAGGAATAAACCGAGGTGCCAGCGGATTCAAACTATAACTTCCTTCTTGTACATTTTCAGAGAAGTCTGAACTCAATGCCCTTGAAACAAAGGGAGATTCTCTAGAGGCCAGGGTTCCTCTCCAACAAGGTGAGTCCACATCAGAGTCGTTCTCATCTATCTTTGACGGATGAGAAACAGCTGTCTTAGCATCAAGATTGTCCGAACTATTTTTATCATGAACCTTCTTAAAACCAACTTGTTGATTGGACTTATCCATTAGTAACGGGCCTGAACCCTCACCAGATACAATTTTGCTAACTCTCTTTTCAACTTCATCAACACTGGGAGCTTTATCAAGGTCAGTCCTTTTATCTTCACCATACAACACGTGATGAAGATCCACTATGTCAGAAGTACTAAGTTTGGAAGAACTATTATTAAATTTCACTGACAAAACGGGGCTTGGGTGCCAAGAAGCTGTGCTGATATCTGATGAGCCATGCCCCACATCTGGAAAAGCATTGTCACTTAGAGAGAAAAGTGTAGAATTAACTGTATAGGGATCAAATGTTGATAAGCTACTCTCACCAAAAGCCATTGTTGAACTATGGTGGTTCCAACTTGTAGCTGGCGCAGTATATGCTAGCTGAGGTTGAGAAGAACTTTCAGATGCAGACCACATAGGCGACACTGGAAACTCATGTGGAGTGGCCACAGAATTGACCTCTGAAGAAGTGAAAATTCCAACATCTAGTAATTCTTTGGATCTAGAAATGAATGGATTTTCTCTTCCCATGGTTGAATCACTGCACTGCTTGCGAGCACTTTCAGAGTTTATGTCATTGAGTTTTGATTTTTTACCAGGTTTTCCTGCCCAGAAGCATGCTATAAATGAAGAACTTTCTATATCGACATCATAAAAAGTAAATTGGCATCATAAGTCGTGTATCATTATACACTTCATTAATGAAATTGCTTCCCATATATAGTAATATGTCCATCCAACTCAACAGAATGCTGAATATAAGATTTGAGTGTTCTAAAAAAAATATAAGAATTGAGAGCAAACTGAGAAATTGTATTTTGCCTAAAAGTTAATACTACACAATGAGTTACTTTGCCACACACATTAAAGCCATTTTGTTGTGTTTGCACTACTTCGAAGAAGAGCAGCAAAACACAAATCATGTATTAGGAGTTAGGAGTTACTCAAGCTTAAAGGCAATATATGGCATTGGATATTCAGTTGACCATAAGCATCAAACAACAACAAAACATACAAGATTGTGAGTTATGTCATCCGAAAATGAGCAACCAAGTCACTACAAAAGACAATAAATTGTTGCTATATACTATAAGATTGTCATGCAAAAGTCTAAAGCAGAAATGAACTGAACCAATGTACATTACAAATTAGGCAAAAAAAAACTACCTTGATCAAGCAATGTCTCATAAGCAGATGAAGCACACTTGTTGGAGGCCACAGCCCACAGGGCCACAATTCGAGTCAGAATTTGCAGATTGGTGCTGCTTAAACCGAGAATCTGAGCCAATTGTTGATGGGTTTGGCTTCTAATTTGACATTAGACAAGGGTGTAAGCAAAGAATCACAAGAGTGGTCTACTAAAGTCCGTGAAGAAGTCCAAGTGGGTTGGGCACTAAAACGGTTCAGCATAAACGGCTGAGCTTTAGCAGACAACCGAGACGACGAGACGATGAGACGACTCTCGAAACATGACCCTCCTCCTCCATTTCAACGCTGTATAGTGTATACGGTTCAAGTCAAAACCCTGATTAAACCCCAAAAACCAATATCAGAGAAAGCAGAGCAGTAAAGAACTTTGTTTTCAATTTTGATGATGAAATCTCAAATAACTCTGCTTTCATTGCTTTTTATGATCTAAAGCATTGATTTTTTCCTGAGCTATGCAGGCATACTCGTTAGAATAAGGATAGAGATTGAGGACATACCAATTGCAGATTTGCAGATGAGTGAAGAAGACGAAGAAGGGTCTTTGTCCGAGTCGGTCTTTCTCTATCTATTGATTGCTTTGTCTATTGAGTTTTGTTATGTCGCCTCGAAATCCTGACCGGTTCTTTCCCGGTGTTTGTTCGACTTTAGTTTTGGTCAAAGACCAGTCCGCTTTGGTTTAGAAGGGCAACTTGTAATGAAAATTCTTACAAAAGCATATTTCTTGTATGCAAGTTCTATGAATATAACATAACAGTGAAATGTAACATCGATCATCCCCCGTTATGCTCTATGTATATCAATAATAATAAAAATCCTTAGAGGGTACAACCATCGAGTAACATTTGAAAACATTCCTCAGTTGGTCTATATATCTTTGGTGCCATATGGTGGCTATACCGTGAATAAGCGGACATCTCTAATATTCTTTGCAGAACAAAGCAGCTGTGGACTTGTGGTTCTACCATTCCATTCCATTCAGCTATGTCATCACAGGAAACTGCCTCCTTCTTATTGCCTATTATTGTCATAATATTTTGAGGAAATTAATCTTGGTTAAATTACATATAAGTTCATTTACATAAAATTTATACTAAAGTAGATAATTCAATATTTTTATCCCAAATTAAATCGTCCCTATAATAAATATAACCTTAAATAAATATAACCTTAAAATTTTAATTATTACAGCTCTCTCTCTCTCTCTCTCTCTCTCTCTCTCTCTCTCTAGTGAAGCCATGACAGAGACAAAGTACAAAACCAGAAACGAAGGAAGGAGCAATAATGACAACATCAACCAAAAACGAAGGAATGAGCAGTAATGACAACATCAACAAGAAGCCAAAAGCAAACAAGAGAGGCAAGGGCACCGATAAGAGAGAATGAAAAGGCCCTCGTATTCACAACGACTCCGACAAAGAGATCGGTTTCGACGAAGAGGTTTTACGCCAGGATCTCTACGAGTATGAAGAGGCGGCGCCGGAGGAGGAGTCCAGGAAGAACCGTCGGTTCCACCCCATCGATAACCTCGATTATGAACTACCTGAAGATTTTAAGGTCTAATGGAGTTTGATTTTATTCAATACTAACTCATAGTTTGCTTCTCCAGTTCAATAGATTATTACTTGGATTGCTTTGATAAATTATCTGATTGCTGGATCTAGGGTCTGTTTGTGTTGAAAATAAGTGCTATGTTTTGGTTGTTATGGAGTATGTGGTCTACGTTAGTCTGCGGTAGTGTGTATGTTAGTATGTAGTAGTGTATACAAATTGGTGTATATGTTAGTATGTGGTAGACACACTACCACAGACTAACGTAGACATAGCACTTGGTAGTGTCTACATTAGTCTGTGGTAGTGTGTATGTTAGTATGTAGTAATGTATACAAATTGGCGTGTACGTTTTGGTTGTTACGCAGTAGTGTCTACGTTAGTATGTCGTAATATGTGTGTTAGTATGTAGTAGTATATACAGATTGGTGTGCTTTGGTTGTTTGCAAAAAAATGATTTTCTTTTTTATAATAATTGTGATGACATGCAGGGCAGCACCGATAGTGATCAAAGACATGAATTCAAGTCGAAAAAGAAACACGATAAGGTGGCAGAACATATTGATGTCGGACGTGAGTTGAGAAAAAAAAGACATGATAGGCAGGCAGAACTAGTGAAACGCCAACTGATGTCCCAAAAGGATGCTGCTGTAGCCGAAAAAGGTAAAGGGAAGTCACCATCTTCGTTGGTCAAAGATGTGAAGGGCAAAAAGAGGAAGACGGCAAATCAGAACGCTCAGTTCAACTACGGAACAGGAAGAAGGCAACCGAAAGCATCAAAGAACAAGTAGTAGTGTAGTGATTTCTGTTGTGTTAGAGTCTGATGTAGTATCATGTTGTTAGGGTCTGATGTAGAACCTTGTGTTACAAAACAGTAGTACTTATCATGTTTTGAAGTAGTACCCTAAATATTTTGAAGTAATGCTTACTAGAGACAACAGTAGTACATTGTGTTACCGAACATTAATCCCCCATTGTTTTTTTTTCTCTCTCTCTCTCTGAAGTTTTGAAGAAGATCGACAAAGAAAAAAAGTTAATATAAAAGGGCAAAATTGGAAAGACGAAAAACATGGATAAAAAAAATGACATTAATTAAGATAAAAAATATAAATAACCTTATGTGTGAAATATGGTCTCTAATTGAACTTTTATGTAATTTCCTAATTAAACTTCTGAAAATATCGATGCTTTTCTGAATTGCAGGTAATCCTCAGCGCGCAATCTCTTGGAAAGATCCAAGCACATAATATGAGAAATAATAGTCTTTGAAAGTGATGCAATTTGGCACGGTCTTTAGAACAAAAAGTTGCAGAATATATTACCCACACATATACACTACTACAGTTACAATAAAAACAAGTTTGATTTGCATACTGTACAACAATATATGGTACACATGAAACTGGAAAGCACTGAAAAATACACCACTAGTTCATATAGGATCATCATATACATTTAGTACATGGTACATATATAGTTACTCCATCGATCTAGTATTTACATGATACTGCAGGCATTGACATTATCATCGTTGAACATGTTGCTGACTTTATCATCTCCCCGTTGAGTCACCGGAATGGTACCATGTTTGTCCCCAATATTGTAACCATGCCGGTAGTAGTTGTAGCTCTCTTTGAATTCATTGGTTGTATCCCTGAAGTAGTCAGTGGTGGATGTGAAGAACAAGGGAGGGTTTGGGGAAGGCCAGAACTCAGCCCTCTTTCCCGCCCTCCTCACCGCCTTTAGAACCTTGTTCCGTTCAACATAACCGACTACTGTCGCCTTTTCCATCGGTAAATCCACCTCAACAGAATCAATCCCTAGGTGCATACAGCAATTGTACACAGAAATTATGAGTAAAATGTACTAGACCAAAAAATATGAGAAAATTGTTGTATATTTGCAATAGGAATACTTGTAAATGATGTCATCAAAACCTCTGAGCTTGAAGATGGCATTTTTGACAACTCTCTCACAGCCAGTGCAGCACATCCTGACTTTGAGCTCCACAGTCTGAAAAAGAAAGGAGAAGATTTCAGAATCTCTATAGAAAAAGCTTGTTTCCGGCCAATTTACTTTTTCTGTCCACAATGACTTTCCTTCCTTTTCATTTTGTTCTTTTTATTGTTTCAGACAGCTTTGAACTTTCAATCAGTTAATATAATTGGAAGCCAAAGGGGCTAAGAAAAGCCACGAGGCCAAAGGGATCAAGATCATGATCATGATCATCATTATTCTTATAGTTTTGTAAATCATTAAACAATGTCTTTAACAGTTTTTATTGTTTTTTTCTTTCAAAAATGGTAGATAAACTTGTTCATGAGATTAGCATAACGTATCTGATAAGTACACCAGAAATTATAACACGAAAGAAGAAGTTCTGTACTGAAGTTTGTATAGACATAGACAGAGGCTGAATGAGAAGACATATATGTATGCATGGTGAACGGTACTCATGCAGAAAATGATCAATGATACCTCAAAAGATCGAAAACAAAAATCATTCAGATGGAGGATCATGAAAGCGAACCTGCAAGGAAGGAGGTCGACCCCTAGGCATGTTGTACTTGAGTTTGTGGATGCTGCTGCTGCTGCTTTTGTGATGGTGGTGGTGATGGTGGTGTTGCTGATTGTCAAAGTAACAGAAGTATGTAATGGAGGATAGGATAGGGCCAAATGTTCTCTTTAGTTGGGTTGCCATGACAATTGGGTTAGTTGCTCTTTATATATAAGGAAGGAAAACGATTTGGGACATCTACTACTCGAGAAAAACCAACCCTAGAAGATATTCCTCAGTAGCCTAAGGCATTTCATTTCCTTCCCCTGAGCTTTATCTAAATCGATTCCAACTTAGCAGCTTTCCCGTAGATATAATCGCAAATTATTAGAACATTTTGGACAGGGAATGGTATCTAAATCCTCACATTAATGCCTGAAATGTGGTTGAAGCTAGCTTATATTACAGTAGCTTCTGACAAATGAGAAGGGAATATATCAGCTATTTCCATGGTGATGTGGATGAGCTGAAGGATAGGAAAGATGGGTTTTTGATGCAAAGGGGAACAAAATATATTCTCAATTGTTGTAAATATCCATCTTTTTTAACCATTTTGAAAATCACTACAAAACATGCACTACCATTTATCTACAAAGTCTATTAGCAAAGTTATATTCCCACATTGCTATTAGTATTAGAACCCTGTATAAATTATAGGTATTTCACAATTGCAGTGCAGCCCTATAGAAGAAAGGAATCTCTTGGGTTCTATACTTTTCAGTTAAGAATATCAATTGGGAGTTGCTCTAGCAATAAAATATGCTATCAAGAAACTGGTACAGCAGCATTAAGTTTTTTCGTGCTGAACAAAATGATGGCATTTTCCCCACAATACCAGAAACTTGGGCTTATACAGCCATATATACAACTTGTTTATCTAATTGATAACCAAAATGGAGGGGTGGTTGGTGATTACTTGGTGTACTCTTTTAGCAGCTCAATTTCATTTGTATAATTTCAACGCTATCTATAAAACCTCACAAAGAATAATTCTGGTTTAATTAATGGAAGGTTCTGATGCTTCTGAGTTGATATTCTATATCTCCTCCATATTTCACACAACTTAGCATATATAGTAAGCTTTAGGAGACAAACAGTACAAAAGAAAGACTATATCATGTGAAATACTATCAAGCATGATCTTGAAAATGAAATACTATCCCTACAGTAGTCCTAGTAACCTTGGTATTGAAATACCCGGCCAGGTAATGAGCAGGAATACACAATATGCACACGTACACATGCATGAGGAAAAAGCCAGAAGTTCTTCCTAATCTCAATACTATTATTGTGCTGCATCAGATGTAATTTGGTCATGATACTCTCCAACAGAGCATATGAGTGTGATGTAATTTCACTGTGCACCTTGCAATACACAATACAACGTGCTCTTATAGTCTTATAGATACCTGGTTTGGACATAAATATTTGATGAAATGCACCACTACCATTGCTATATATTCATTGGAAGGGAGTATTGTATGTAGAGTAACAAAATATATACCTGCAGAGCCACAAAAATACCTACTAAACCTGGTGGTACAAGAAAAGTGGAGCTAACTAAATCATTCTCCGGTGGCTACATGAGGAACAAAGATGGCCACCAAAGCAACTGCCGACCATACAATGGTTAGAAACAAACATCGACAATCTAACTCATTCACCCACATCAGATTCCAGTCCACCTATGGAGCATGGCTTCACCAAAGTTTTACTTCCTCTTTTAGAAAACAACTTTTGCACAATTGGCCTATATCTGAACCAAAAGAAGAGTGATCAGTGAGACATTGATAGTTAAACTACAAGACATTTGAAAATCAAATTTTGATAAGGGAAAATATGTTACCAGTTGAGAATTTCATGTTGGAACTTGGAATATATTCTGTAGCACCCACTTGCAGATCTCCTCCCCTTCTTGTAACCCTTCATTTGGTACATTTTGTCCATTCAGCAGTTACACACTCCATTCATATATAACACGCATTGTGCAAATTCATCCCTTTAATTATCATCTTAATTAAGCCCATCATTCCCATATCATCTACTTTGAAAAGCAACCAACAGATTTGAACAACAGCATCAGATCCAGTGAATCGCTTTTCAAAATCCTGAGCTGTTATGATAGCCAGCCTACAGTCTGTAACATTGGTACGTGTTTTCAGCCTTCGTTCCTAAGTAACGAGCACAAAGAGTGGCTATCCCACTAGACCAAATCGTCACCAACAAAACAAAATAAACAATCGCTTCTTGATAAACTTTATTCGTTTTCTGAACTGATAAAACATGTCGATTATCAAGTTATGATAATCTCAAGTGTTTTGCCCAAATTTAGTCGCCAGTTGGTTTTATTCTGTTTGGATCAATGACAATTTCTGCTACTAATGCTCTGTTGGTTTCAATTTAGCTCTCAACACAATGAGAGGGAAACATCTCATGGACTTGCAAACAAGTCTAGCAAAGATAAAGAATTTGAAGCAAAAATAGTGGGATTCAGCAATGAAAATTCCAAATTAATGCGGCTCTTTGCAACTTTGTTCAGAAAAGATGAGAAAGAACTTCATAGAAAACCAAAGTCCTCCTACAGCTTCTGATAAAGTCCAAACTAGACATTTTACGAAAATGTTTAACCCCTGCATGGCTGCATCGATGATCCCCCAACACGTTACCAGGAGCAGTTTCTTGATAGTTCTTTCTAGGGCTTGAAGACAACATCAATTCAAATCCGCGATCCGTAATGCCGTTTATTTTCCATACAATTCCAAGAACGTCAAGTTAGGCGCTGAGTTGACAAACAAGGCCACTCCAGTATTATGCCCAATGGCTTATGATCATAGGCGAGAGGACTCTTGTACTTGGGCATGGCCTCCCATATATCCAAATCGACTACGTTGAGGAATCTAGCAGCTAGAGAAGCAAGGAAGAACTGAAGATGGTACGGTCCAAATGCAATGTTGAGTGATTTTCGGCTTAGACCTTCCACCTTACACCATTGCTTGCATACCTCCGAGAACGATTTCCTATCAACTTTTTTTGGTAACCTAGCAAGGACTAGGTCAAGTATATCGTCGTTCAACGATGAAAATATACCGGGCCATTACCCCAGAAGGAGAGAGATTGAGAAACGAAACCGATGATGATCTGATTGATCTCCGTGGTCTAGAGCATCTCCGACAGACCCTCTCAATTTGAAATTACCTCTAATTTACGAGTAAAAGCATCATTTTTATGTTTTGATCTAACAGTATCTCGTGAGAGAGAAAGAAACTCTATATTTATAGAAAGATAAAATATTTTAAATTTTTCTACAAATCTCTAAACTTTAATGCTACTTCTTAAAATATATATTTTCTAATATTATCATATTTCTAACAAAACTTCAAACTAACTGCATGCTTTGTTAAATCCTAGAGAGTGTCGCCCAAGCTTTCTCTCCCAAAGTTTGGTTGCGCAACACCCTTTGGCCATGTCGAGTGGAGTATCAAGAAGTTTGGCAACAGCCTTTGTTGTCTCAGAGCATGGAAAAACCTCTTTTGGAGTTAACGATGCCGAAAATTCCAAATCTTAGGCTGTAGGACGTCTTCTTTCTATGAAGAAAGATCTGAAAGTGAAAGATTTTCATGGAACAATTATAAGAGTTTGGGACCTGAAGAAGAGGCTATCCATCCCACCAGAAGGAGACCACCACATCTTTTGCTTCATTGTGGAGGAAGAGCGTGATCAAGTGCTCCATGAAGGGCCTTGGTTCTATGCTTCCATTGTGGTTGGTTATCCTAAGGTTCGTAAGAGAAGAGTCAAAGGAAAGAGGCTTTTACTGGAGGAGGAGATGACACCGTCTGGTGTGTCTGTTGCCGAGAAGGGTGCACTGACCCCTATTGTGGGGGAGGTCTTGGCCATAGAGGGTGCTAAGGACCCAGGTGAGCCCCTGAATAGAGGAGTTTCGATTAGACGAACATTACCTTAGTTTATTCATGTTGGTGTTCGTCTTGGCTATGAGAGGCATGTCCTGGTTACTTTGTATTCTTTTCTGAGCATTTGTTCGTGAGCTAGTTTAGGTTTTCTAAATTAGTTTAACAGTAGTCAATTCTCTCGAACCTTATAGGCGTCTGCTGTATAACAATATTCCATTTTGATTAATAAAATGCATCTTATTTGATGATAAAAAAAAATTCATACTTTCAATTTTTTTCTCTTACTTCATATTTTCTCTATTTGTTCTACTATTCCCTGATTAATATCTTGATTATATGAATTTTGTTATTATATTCATTAGCTTATAGGATATAAAATAAAGAAATTTGAGATAAAATATTTTAAAATTTTCGACTCTTACTTGAAGTAAAGTTTAATTTTTTTTGCAGAGACACGACAGAGTTGTCAGTTGTGTTTGGACTTTGTATGGGTTTTTACTCAGAGTTGTGGTTTGGGCTTCACATATTTTTCTCTTTGGGCTTAATTCTGACCATGTGGTTTGGGCCCTAGATATTTATAGTTTTATACGATTATACGTGATGCGAGCTTTCTACCTAGTCTCCCAAGTGTTGAGCTGTTAAGCCGCTTCGTCAAGTGACGGGATCATTACAACCTTGGCTAGGCCCTGGAAATGAGGACATTAAATATGTTTAGGACGAGACTATCCATCAATGTCACTTGTAGTACCGTAAGAACTTTAAGGTTGAGGTCGTAAATTTGTCCTAATACTGGCAGTGTAACGTAATTAAGCTCCCACCGATGCATTTTTTTAACCAAAAAAAATATATCACTTGTAGCAAAACAGTGTTGCGACAGACATTGAAAGAGGATTAGAATCCCAGGATGATATGACACAAAACTAGCTTATCCATAACTCCACTAGTCCACATCCACAAACTATACACGTCAAAACAAAAATGGACTTCTCTTCTACTCTAGTTATCTATGTATCTTTTACAGTCTTCTTCGATCTTCCATGGTGTATAATCCAAGCCAGGTAAGTCAGAAATGGGTGGCATTCATCAGCTGCCGTCCCCTTGAATCCTGAACAAGCACGAGAGATGGACGACTTGCTGGAGACTGGACAAATATAATCTACCAATTAGTTCATACATTCAACTTCCAAAGATGCAAGCTTTGTTAGGGGTTAGGAATCGATCTAAAAGCTCCATATATGTACACACAATGAAAACAAATCAACCGTTACATATATCCTAATTTCTTCAACAACAAACAAAAAAATGAAAGGGCAGGCAGCTATCGTAGCTTGTCCTAATTAATTAAGCAGCCGGAGCTCCGATAAGAGGAGGAGGAGGAGGAGGAATAGGCAGGGGGTACGTAGTCACAAAGGGAAGATTTCTGAGAATTAGAAACCGAACCCTCCTCGGAAACGGCGCAGAATGGAACATGTGCTCCAGAATCCTCGCCAGTAACACCATGTACTCCTCCATCATCTCCGCCACACCCGCCCCGCCACTAGTATCATCTTCTTCGATCACTTCTTTGTCTTCTAGAATCTTGACGTGAATATCAATCAGAGACAACCTAGCTTTTATGCGAAATTTGTTAGTTTCTTCTCCTAGAAATAGAAAGAGGAAAGAGGCTAGGACCAGAGCATGTGAACTGATTACCACGGCGCAACTCATCCATTTAGGGCCGCCTGACAGACTTGGTCTGGCCCGGCCAATAGAAAGCCACATTTCTAAAATTCTATATCCCAATTGCCCCCCTGCAAATACTTTCCACTTTCCAGTGTGCTATTAGCTTGTTTGCTCACACGTGTCCGGATGACTCGTTCCTAGCTTGGTCTCATACTCTCATATATATATCCACCCACCTTTTGTTAATAAATTAACAGAAAGAACAAACTAGAAGAAGGTTTGCAGCGCATTGGCTTTACATGAATCCTTATCCTATCTATCCAAACTCTGAGATTCATTAAATTATCAAGAGCCTAATGTCACGAGCTTACTTTTTTCTGCTAGCACTCGTGCGGCCTTAGCACTCCCCTTATGCTAAGTCAGCCTAACTGTCGCCAACGCTTGGCTAGAACAACCGAAAGATCGAAGGGAGAAGAGCTTTGCAAGTAAGAAACTTGTATTGCTAAAAGAAAGCTTTACAAGAGTTTGACAACTTGCTCCTAGAGTTCCTTTCTCTAGTCTCTCTAATCTTTCCAATCTCCAATCTACCCAATCTAATCTCAAATGGGAGGGGAGGTTCCCTATTTATAGTCTCCACCTCCATGCCTATGTGATTCTAGACTAATCTAGCACATATACAAATATAGGGAGTTCTAGACCTTTCTAGACAACTCCAAGATGTCCCTTGACGCTTCTAGAGATCTCCGGAGTAGTCTTGACCCACGAGCCTCTCCAAGGTTCTAGAGAGTTCAAGACCTCTCTTGATGCTTCCCGAGTCTTCCGGAAACTTCTGCGTCCTTCCGCAACCTTCTAAGGCCTTCCACGGCCTTCCGGAACCTTCCGTAGTGTTCCGGGTGCCTCCGTACCATTCCGGACCCTTCCGGATGCTACCACACTGTTCCGGACCCCTCCGGAACTAACCCCGCTGTTCCGGACCTTTCCGGAACTGTCTCTGCTGTTCCGCAGCCTTCTAGCACCTTCCAGCACCTTCCAGGCCCTCCTGGGTGCCTCTGGCAGCCCTCGGGTGCCTCTGGCAGCCCCCGGGTGCCTCTGGCAGCCCCCGGGTGCCTCTGGCAGCCACCCGGGTGGCCCCTGGCTGGTACCCGGCTGCCTCCGGGTGCTTCTTGGGTGTTCCAACCCTATCTTTGAGCCATGCTTCCCTCGCGAATGCTCAAGGCAACCTTTGAAATGTTGGCGGGGCGTGACATTCTCCCCCACCCAATCTCGCGATGCCCTCATCGCGGCTTCCCCATTGTAACGTCGGACCTCGTCCTTGAATCGCCACAAAACGTCCTCGGACTCCCAGCTGGCTTTCGTGTCGGGCAGACCTCTCCACTTGATAAGGTACTCCCTGTGGCTTCGCCTCCCCAGGCGATAAGTGACTCTATCCGCGAGCACTTTTTCCACGACCTTCGTTATCACCCGATGTGTAGCCTCCCTAGCTGGCTCCTTCACGAGTTGTAATGCCGATAACACCTTCGCGCCTTGCTTGGTGACCTTGGTTGGCACTACACAAACCCTGTCGCCTTCCATGATGAACATGCTTTTTGGCGAACGGTATCGGAATCGCCTTGACCCGATCATGGAACTCCATCCCCAAGACAACTTTGTAGTCATCCATGGGCACTATCGAGAAGTCTAATTTCCCATGCCAAGCCCCCATGCTTGTCTTGACTCCTCGAACTCTCCCTAGAGTTGGCTGAGCTGGTGAATTGATCGCTTTCATGAAGTATCCTCCATCGTTGCCCTTAAGTCCTAACCTTTGGGCCTCCTCAATGGAAATGAAGTTGTGGGATGCACCTGTGTCGATCATCGCCACCGTTGGCTTTCCCTTTATAGTGATGTCGACAAAGTGTAAGCCTTTACCTACATCCGTAGGAGTGGATTCGATCGCGTTCAGCAGCTGTATAGCCCCCATACGTGCATCCTCGTGGCCACCCTTGGCCTCCATCTCACTTTGACGGGTCCCTAGAATTGCGCTCAACGCATTCTTCTTTGGGCAGTCCCTCGCCCAATGAGGACCGTCGCAAAGGAAACACCGGTTGTCATTGAGCTTCCCCAAGCTCCTCGTGTCCCTTTGCTTTCCCTTGTCCATTCTCCGTCCCGATTGGCTGTTTTGCCGGAACTCGTCCCTGCGTGGGCTTCCGTTCCTCTCACGTAGGCCTCTGTCTCCCCCACCCTTGACATGAATACTCTCTTTTTCCCTCGGCTGGCTGCTAGTCTCCTCTCGACTAGTGTAGTCGATTAGGCTTTCGGCCACAGCTATGGCGGTAGCAAGGTCTTGCACCCCACGTCGCCTTAACTCGGCCTTGGCCCATGCTTGAAGACCATCCATGAAATTGAAGAGAGCATCCTTGTCGGTCATGTCGGGGATCTCAAGCACTAGATTGGTGAAATCCTTGACATACTCACCAATCGACCCCGAGTGCTTGAGTCTTCGCAATCGAGCTCTTGCCTCATCCTCGGCATTCTCGGGATAGAATTGCCTCTTAAGATCCTTCTTAAATTCGTCAAAGGTAGAGATGGTGCACGTACCTTTTTCAATGTCTCCTCGCCTTCGCCTCCACCACAACATGGCTGTGTCAGTGAGGTAGAGAGCCGCTGCCCGAATCTTGGCATCCTCCTCGTTGATGCCTACGGCTCCAAAGTATTGATCTAGCCCCCATAAGAAGTTGTCCACTTCACGAGCTTACTTTTTTCTGCTAGCACTCGTGCGGCCTTAGCACTCCCCTTATGCTAAGTCAGCCTAACTGTCGCCAACGCTTGGCTAGAACAACCGAAAGATCGAAGGGAGAAGAGCTTTGCAAGTAAGAAACTTGTATTGCTAAAAGAAAGCTTTACAAGAGTTTGACAACTTGCTCCTAGAGTTCCTTTCTCTAGTCTCTCTAATCTTTCCAATCTCCAATCTACCCAATCTAATCTCAAATGGGAGGGGAGGTTCCCTATTTATAGTCTCCACCTCCATGCCTATGTGATTCTAGACTAATCTAGCACATATACAAATATAGGGAGTTCTAGACCTTTCTAGACAACTCCAAGATGTCCCTTGACGCTTCTAGAGATCTCCGGAGTAGTCTTGACCCACGAGCCTCTCCAAGGTTCTAGAGAGTTCAAGACCTCTCTTGATGCTTCCCGAGTCTTCCGGAAACTTCTGCGTCCTTCCGCAACCTTCTAAGGCCTTCCACGGCCTTCCGGAACCTTCCGTAGTGTTCCGGGTGCCTCCGTACCATTCCGGACCCTTCCGGATGCTACCACACTGTTCCGGACCCCTCCGGAACTAACCCCGCTGTTCCGGACCTTTCCGGAACTGTCTCTGCTGTTCCGCAGCCTTCTAGCACCTTCCAGCACCTTCCAGGCCCTCCTGGGTGCTTCTGGCAGCCCCCTCGGGTGCTTCTGGCAGCCCCCAGGTGCCTCTGGCAGCCCCCGGGTGCCTCTGGCAGCCACCCGGGTGGCCCCTGGCTGGTACCCGGCTGCCTCCGGGTGCTTCTTGGGTGTTCCAACCCTATCTTTGAGCCATGCTTCCCTCGCGAATGCTCAAGGCAACCTTTGAAATGTTGGCGGGGCGTGACACTAAGGTATGGTTTTTGTATATTTCTGCAGTCTGGTTTTCCGATACCACCTCCACCAGTCCGTTACAGCTTACAGGATTACAAAGACACAGTTAAGCCACAGCTCCAATGGTAGGATGGTATCAACTATCAAGACACTGATTGTGAGCATTGGGTTGTGATCGTTCTTCATAAACAAAACTAGGGACACAGTCCATTTGTATAACTAATATACTCGATGAGTCCACTACAACATGAACATCTCAAGTTTACACATAAACACGTACAGACGAATTCTAATACACAAACATGATTCTAATATGAGGTTATGCCTTGTACATATGCATGCATATAAGAACGCAAACACTCGCTTCAAACTCGTGGTACATAAATCACTGCAACGAACCACAAGGTCTCTGCTGCCTGCAACGTCAAGATCTAACGGAAGTCCATACCCCACTGAAGGCTATGAACATAGTTAGAACTAAGGGAATCCCAACAGAAATAATGAACGCCGAAGTGAGACCATGATGTTTTGAAGCTGCCTTGGAAGGCACTAAGATCTCCATTTGGTTGCTCTCTGATGAATTATCTTCTCTCCTCGTCTTTGACTTAACCTTTGTTGCGGCTTCCTCGGTGGTTTTCTTGCTCTCATCAACCAGTGTTGTTGAAGGTTCTTCAGATATTTTTCTGCTTGCATCCAACTTCAGAGGATGGCTCCCTATATCCTGCTCGTTGAGGTAAAGAGTCGTTTCTGTAGCTTCACTGGCCTGCATGGATCGAAGCTATGTTGAAAAATCTGATTTAAATATATATCTTTAAATGACTGTCTGGCTATAGTAATGACCCTTACCTCAGTAACACTAGATTGTACTTCATCTTCTTGGCCATGGTTTGAATCTATCACATTACCATCATCAACTGACCCAGCTGACCTTTTCATCGCCAAGCGGATTCTCCTTGGAGCCATGCCCTGAGTAACGAGCTTGTCCAAGTCTGGTTGCTCTTTAGATTGACGGGTCTTACGAGTGATTGCAGTTCTACCAGCATGATCACAACTGTTGTTAACGGAAGAACTCCTACTGGTTACTTCTTCTTCCTCAAAGAATTTTGCATGCCCTTTCTCCTCTTCATTAGAGGTGAGGCTCTCCTGTACAGCTTCTCTAGCCTACATGGAACCACCGAACAATTGAAGTAAAAAAAATGCATATGAAAGACTTATCATACTAACTTTCTAAGGACTTTTACCTCAGTAATAGTTGAATGTACTTCATCTTCTTCTTTCTTCTGGTCTGGCACCCTCGTATGTTTATCAACTCCTAAACGAATTCTTCTGTGGGCCTCTCCCTGATCGGCGAAATTCGGATGTGATCGTTCTTGAGGAGTACGGGACCTGAGCTTGATCTTAGGTACATAAAACTGAGGACTGTCTTGGTGTTCGACCCTCTTCCAACTAGTAGGTCCATCCAAATTGTTTGACATATGGTAGACTGAATCCACAGCAGAATCAGTAGATGAGATACCAGGATAACCCATATTTCCCATTCCAGGTTTCTGGTCATAAACAGAAGCTGGAGTTTCGGATCGGGAAGAAGCGAATGAGGCTTTATGCAGCTCATCCTCGGGATCACATTCTTCAGTAGACAAGTCAGGAGCTCTCATTTCCAGATCATGCTGTTTAACAACAAAGAAACAGGACACAATCAAATTTCTACTGTATATAGCAATTGAACTAGCCGGATAATACCGCATTCTAGAATCCAGATATTCAAATTTGTGTGGAAGTATGTGAAACAAGATAAACTGGAAAGAAAATCACAGCAACTGTAATTTAGAAAAAATTAGAAATATATACCTGGGCCATCTTGGTATCTGTATCACTCGATGCACCATTCAGACACACATTTTCTGGTGGTATGTCTTGAAACATGAATGGACAATCAAATAGATGTGTTTCACTATCACCCAAGTTCTTTTGACTGGTTGACTCCTCACAGGAACTCTCATACTGATTATTACAAACCTCATCTAACAGGTCTGAGAGAGATACATCCTGTTCACATGTGCCATCCTGAAAATGCAATCCACTGTTATAATTGCCGAAGTCACTGGGAAAAGGTGAACCCACACAATCTAGCTCTGTGGTAAACTCTGTATGCAATGGTGAGAAGAGTTTCCAGTCAATTTGGTCGTCAGCGGACTCGTAGAATCCCCGATTTACTCCCGGAAGATAATGTTCCTAAAATTTGACAAGCATGAAACCATGATATTTAGTCACAGTATATCTGTAATTATTATCCTTAAACTAGGACAAGGACATCACAAAAGGAATTGAAGAATCAACATCTAACCTGAATGGTTGTTTCTTCTATTCCATGATCTTCCACATCAGAAGCCATACAACTGTCAGAGCGTGGCACAGTCAGAGCCTCAGGGGTCCTGTGGTCAGAATTGTCATTAAACCACCTCGATATTACTTCTGATTGCTTTCCACCTTCCATATCTGGCGTTGTTTCCTGAACTATATCCGAGGATGCCTCATCAGGAGAGGTGGTCGGAGATAAGCCAGTTTGTTCTACTTCATCATACTTCAGAACATCAGTCTTCTCCTCCGGTTTATGGAACAGGCGACAAAGAACAAAGGCACACTGCGACAAGCATTCTCAAATGAGGAATGAATTTACATCTATTCAGAACACAATCTTTTCCTAATTCACACAATTCCAAAGCTACTAAGTATATATGCAAAAGGATAAGTGACCAAGGAAAGAATCTGTGGAAGTTGCCATACCTGGCCAGGAGCAGTACCATCGAGCTCCTTCTGGGTGGGGCGATACTCGTGCATGATCCAGCTGGTGCGCTCGCCCTTGGGAGCACGGCCTCTGTAGAAAACCAATGTCTTCTTCATTCCAACCGAGCCTGTGTTATTAGAGGCAGACTTGAACTGGCGGGACTTAATAGTCCGGTCCTTCCCGGTTGCCTTCCAGTACCCAGCATCCGTGGCTCTATTGGAGCGATGACCATTCGGGTACTTCCTGTCACGCGGGCAGAAAAAGAACCACTCCTGATCATCCGACTTTATCATGGACAGCTCTGCACAGAAACATCACAACTTAGCCAATCACAGCAACAAAGCTTAATTCTTAAAAAAGATCACTAATTGTTACAGCTACTGGTATTGGGTACTTAAAATTCCATCAAGTATCAAGTAAAGAATCTAAGTATTAGTATTCAAGCTCAGTATGTCAGAGTTTCTCCTCCAGAATTTACAAACTTCACATAAACTAACAAGCATAGGCTAACAGAAATGGAAACCAAGGCACACAAAGCTGCAGGCTTTGTGTTATCCTACAAATCACACTATGAAAGCTACAATCTTTTATATCGTATTTGAATTGGGTAGTTAAAAAGAGCTAGAGTATTATTCTGATGAGGAAGAATTAAGCAAGGTAAGGAATATCTAACTGATAAATATTCATAGTGACGGAGCGAATAAAGGAAAAAAAAAATCTCAAGCCATCCAAATCAAATATTCTTATTCACAAATTTTCAAACCCCTAAATACCCAACTAAACACTCTTCTACTGAGTATAAGTTTAAATTGAACTGAAAAAAAAAACGAGAAGAGAAATTAGTACTCGGCAAATCCCAAGGCTCCCATTTACAGACGTCGATTTCGGGGATGACTTGGACCTCGGAATGACGGCCGTTGATCTTCAGCCGTAGGTAGTGGTTGATCAGCTCTTCGTCCGTCGGCCGGAATCGGAATCCCAACGGCAGCGACTCCATCGACAAAACCGCCATCTGATCTTCGTCTCTCTCTCTCTCACTTTCCCAATTCTTCTTTTTCGAAAACCCTAGACTTTTAGAAGAAATCTGACTTTTTTTCAGCTTTGGTAAATTTGAGGTTGCTGTCTTCTTCTTCGTTCTCTTTTGGGCTCGGAAATAACGCGGCTTCGTTCAATCAATGGAGAGCTGCAGTCGTTTACTTAGCTCTTACTTTGTTTGGGTGACTCGGAGGTGTGACCGGGTTTCTATTGGCTGCATGATGTTGACTCTATGTATGAGCGGGTGTAGGAGATTATGACTTGCATAAAGTGTACACGTCTCATTGGTCTAGCATGAAATTGTACGGTACTTTACTCCCTGCCATCTGGTAATTATCACCATCGCTGAATTTGTCCCTTCCAATAATGACGTCTCTGTGACTCCAAACTCTGACCGGTACTTATTTACCGCGGGAAAATTCTTACTGCAGATCCAGGGAGAATGTCTCCTTGCAACATCTAGAAATTTTCATGCGAGCAATTCTAAATTATAAAAATTTAGGGGCCGTTTTGTAGATAATGTGGTTTTATTTTTCGAAATAGAAATGATGTACTGTCTATTAAAGGTGGAATTTTGGCGGTTTGGTTCAATTTTTAGTAAAAATAAAACTAAACCGTAGTATTTTTTCGGTTCAATTTT
The DNA here is from genome assembly GCA_946800695.1 of Geum urbanum. Classification (NCBI taxonomy): domain Eukaryota; kingdom Viridiplantae; phylum Streptophyta; class Magnoliopsida; order Rosales; family Rosaceae; genus Geum; species Geum urbanum. Next base: position 42,526,169 of record OX327013.1, on the reverse strand, counting down.
TTATATTTAAAAGAAAAACAGTGACTATTCGGTTAGAATTTTTTCATTTATTTTTGTTTTTTACATAATGCATAAAAATTAACTTTTTAAAAAACTAAATAAAAAATTTCCTATAAAACACTATTATTTGAGTCACCTAACATTTTTATTCGTCTCTATGAAAGAATTTGACAAGGATTGTGCATAAAGAAACTAAAATTTTAGAAGTTTAAGGTTTTTATTTTACATATATTTATATAATATATTACAAAATACCCAAAATGATGTATTTTTTTGCGTACTTCGATTTTTCGATTCGATTCGATTCGATTTTTATAAATCAAAAACCGAAACGGAACAAAATGTTTCAACTTTTTTCGGTTCGATTTGTATCAAGGAATGTAATATCAAAAATATCAACGATATTTCCATTTTTTTGTGAGTAGATATGAAATCATCATTACATCGTCGAAATCTCATTTCTCTTTCCTTATTTAGCGTGAATTCATTTCTTTCCCTAATTGACTCCCACGTGTCACTATCTCCAACTATTTATTGGCTCCAAAAGTCAAATAAAACCACTACCATGGCAGGTTTTGAACTCCTAACCACTCAGGCCATCTCTAATCCTAGGAGGTTATATTGGCCCTGCGGTAATTTACTTGTGATATCCCAATGTTTTCATATAATTGTTAATGTTTATGAATAATTCGAATTCAATTTAGTCGTCGCGGTAAACAAAATTGACCATCGGTAAGTACCGAGGTGTCTCAATTTGAATATTTATCGAATCGACGAAGTAGGTTGACTTTTGGTGAAAATCACAGAATTTGTCAATATGAATTGGTAGACGCAAGAATTGTTTAAATCGAAGTTACGACGAGAAAGTTATGATCAGTGGAAGTTTGACGAATTATTGGAGTATAAATAGAGGTTTCCTTTTTAGGAAGAGGGGGACTTTCCCGTTCAGTCTGAGGCCGTTGACCCGCGTTGACCATCTCTGGCGACTAGAAATTGCCGCCTAGCTCGGCTCCAGCGAATCGCCGGTGTCCTGTCACCAAACCGGCCGACTTAGATGTCGAAATGATCGGCTCAGTCCCTTCTTTCACTTCCTCATGGTCTGCCACCTTGATTTGACCGGACCAAGTTAGAATCTCAAGGAGAAAGGCCGGAAAAACTTAGGTTTTGGGCCGACGCGTTTTCCGGTGAATTGGTAGGCGATGAGGTTATGGTTCGGTTCGGTTCCTTTTCTTCTCCTATATGTAGTGTTGTGCTTCGAGTTGTGAAATTTGATGTTTGCCGACTGTTTCGACGAGATTGATTGATCTCTGTCGATCTTCGTTTGGCCGCTGCCATGGTCGGCGTTTCCGAGGATTTTGGCCGATGAGGGTTAGGGGCTTTTGTTCCCCTTGTCATGGCGAGTCGATCCCGACTGGTCTCGAGATCCGCCCTGGCTCGACGGCAGCGATCGGTGCCCGAGAGTTTTTTTTGGCCCGTGGGGTTTCAGGCTTGATTTCGGCCATGGCAGTCGGAATTAGGTATAGGTCGTTTGAAATAAAGTGTTGGGCTTTGAGAGAGGAAGATATTGGTGGGTTAACTGCCACCATCGATGGTGGTCTATGGTGGCGCGTGTGACTGAAATTTTTTCCAATAAATAGTCGTGTTATATATTTGGTTGGAATCGTATTGACGCTAAGAACATATTTGTGAGGTTTAATTTGTGATTAGGATTTGTCGTTCAAATGGGTGGGCGGTGGTGACTACTGTCGCTGCCAGTGGTGGTGCAGGTGACAAAAAACTAGATGTACCTTGTATCATTAAGTTTGTAATACCATAATGTTATTGCGCTAAAAATTAGTCAAGCATTTATCAGATTTAGTAGAATATTTTATTATATTAATATTGGGACAATTTTTTTTTTGTTGCAATAGAGTTAATTCCAGTTACTTATTTTCTAATTGAATACAATATAATTATTTATTTTAAATTACGGTAATTAAGTAGGTTTGGGTCGTTACATTAGCCCCTCAAATATACTATTTTAATGAATAGTAAGGGTTATATTTTGTGTCGTCTTCAATCCGTAAGGGTTATAGTTTTATTTTTTATACTATTTTATTAATTCAAACTTTTAAACTTATATATATATATATATATTCAAACCTATATTTACGCAAAATTAACTATTTTTAAACATATATATTTAAACCTATATTTATTTCATTGCATTTAATTTAGTCGTTGTAAATATTACCGTTGACAATTATACTAGTGTCTTAATTGCATTGTATTTATTATATTCATTGATGATCCATTTAACAAATAAATTATTATTAATATTTTAAAATATTATATTTTTTGTATTTATTTACTATATTACCGTTGCATATATTATATTTATTGATTTTTTTTAAATCTATGTTTCTAAAGTATTACACATGATAAATTTATTATATTGATTATATTATTTTAAAATAATATTGTGATTATTATTGGAGTTAAGAAATTAAAATAAATTGATTAATTAAATAATGCAACCACAACATTTAAATTGACATAAACATTAATTAAAATTAATATTAGCCACTAGATACATCAATTTTTTAGTGTTCAAGTACAATTATGGTCCCCACAAAAATATAGTTCAGAACTATACCGAGGGCCATATATAGCCCAGCATTTGACCTGAACGGGATACTTATAGCATTTTTGATACAGCCTAGCCCTGGATTGGAAACGGGTTTTGGCTGATTTTAGGGCTATATCAAGTCCTTGGCCTTGGGCTAGAGATGGTCTTAGGTAATAGCTATGAGGCTAAACCGATTGAACCACGTTGGTTATTTATACAAGATGCACAGTGTTTAATATATAACAGAGTAAAAATATGTCATTCTATCCTCAAAATCTCATATTATTATTATTATCTATTTCAACTTTTAAATTTTCACAGATAATTCAATCTAATCAAAATTTTCTCGATATTTTCATCGAAATATCCATATTTTAGACCATTGATATATCCTCGATATTCGAGATTTTACTCCCTGGTTTGTATCGGGTTCAATTTTTTTCAGCCGCAGCTCGGTTTCGGTTTGAATTTTTTGTTGGTTTTTGGTTACAATGTCCAACCCCTACTTTCCACTAACCCTCGCTTATGAACGGAGAGGGGAGGTTGTGCTCGGAAGAAGCGTTTTAAGTCTTCAACAATATGATTATACGAATGTCGAATTAGAGTGACTAATTAGTGACTAATTAGGTGATCTTTCATGTGAATTATATGAATTCAATGTAACCCATGAGAGATGGACTGTCAATATCATTTTTCCTTCCAAGTTCTCACAGATAAGAGCAACTCCAATAAGTTTCTTATACTTGATTTTTTTCTCTATTTTAAGAAATATTTTAGTTCTTTTGCTCCAACAGATTCTCTAAATACATTGCCTAAAAGAAAGAATATGATGAGAGAGAAAACAACATTCCCTAAATTTATAGTAATTTCTATAAAATCTACAAAATAAAAAATCAGTTAAAGTTGAAACAAAAGATGTATCGTAATTTATGTTTTTTGCTTCCTTATAATATTTTTATTATAGAAAAATTGTTAGAGATGCTTTAAGACCTAAATCCTTCTTAGTGTAGTAATTATGTTTTAGTTAATGCTTTTCGTCAAATTAAAGCGTGAGGTAATCGACAAACTTAGGGCTTAAATGTGTGATGATGCATTCTTTTCCGTTTCTTATGCTCCACGGTCTCACTGATCTCGGTCTAAAACTAAACGTTTGGGGGATTAGAAAAAGGCCCGGTGAAGGAAAATGGCTATAAGGCCAAATCAATGTTTGCCACAGTCCTAATCCCGAACGAATGCCACAGTCCACAGTCCACACAAACCACAAAGTTAAAGTTGGAGTATGAGAAAACAGTAACCACCAAACATTACCAAGTACTAACTAAGCTATGACAGTGTCTTCACTGTCTTGGGTCTCAGAAGGCAACTTAACATTCGGGTCCAGCCTCCATAGTAGAAATGTATTTCTAAACAACCTTTGCAAGTATTCTTTGTACTCGAGTACACTTTTGGTATAAGTGGTAATCAGTTTCCTTAGTCCAAACAAAACAAATGACAAGCTGAACTACAGAGAGCCAAAACAGAGTAAGATTTTTCTACTTCTACAGATTATTATTTACAAGTTTTACCTAAAGACCAGGATGGTAACCAAGAGGCACATTCTACACACTGGTATTCACCCTCGGTGCGTCCACCCTCTGCAGAACTCTCCTTGAACTGTACTCATGGCAGAACGCCAAGGCAAGCCGCAGTGCAGTTCCGAGTCCAAGAACCACAATAACACCTGTATATGAGGTTCAACGATTAATGTCAGCAATTTTTAGCTATAAGTGATATCATATTCACATTATTAACAGCCAGAAAGTTACCGATGATAATATTTATGGGAACTGCAGAGATGCCAAGGGTTGCAGATATTAGTATGTCCAACAGAAGACCACCTATGAGTATCGAAAAAGCCACCCAAAGTGGGCTCATACAGCCCTGCAACAAAGAACAAGATTAGAATAGCTATCACATCACACCCATTAGTGCATCCAATAAGTTTCTATAGTCTATAAAACGCTTCTTACCCGGTCTCGGTTTCCATAGGTTGTTTCAATTCTCCAAACCCAGTAATTCGTCTGTAACACCAAATACACTGATTAATGAGAGATAAGCCTTTGCGCTAGTTCATGAGACACAGCACAAATTGGAAAATTGCACTGATGTAACAAATCATATTCTTCCTCTATTTCACTCTTATTCCTTAACCGTTACCCCATATCTTATACATCAATCTTATTTTCATGGCTGAGGCAACGAGATTACAGACCAAAACTAAATGACAAAGTTTGGAGAACAGATAACATTTTGCAATATAAAACAAGAGTCCAGCTTCACAGATAAACAAATGGTTATATATTTCTTGTCGTAGCAAATCAAGTTACAATCTCATATTTACAACATGTTCTTCAATTACAATATCAATTTATATCATACAATATTACTCTTTAAAGATAAAATTCAAACTAGCTTCAATGCTTATGCAAACAGAAGCGTAGAACCATGAGCATTAAAACTGAAATGATAATAGATATAGCCCAACAGCACAAAGCACATACAGTTGGCTGGGACTCCGGAGATGAAACATTTGTAGCTACTCCTCTGCACACAAATAAAACAAAATTATTAATACGCACACTTCTTACTTAGACTAATTTAATTTAATTTACAAGATGATAAGAGTGAGTAATTTACTGGCAAATCTCGCATTTGTTGGATCCTTTGCTACGAAACCAAGTGTCTATACATGATCTATGCGCTTTCGCAAGTCCGCCTCTACATAAGCATCCGAGATCAATCAAATTCTCATCCTTATCCTGCTGGCACACTCTACACAACAACAACAACAACAATCAGTCAATCAAACTGTTTCGGTTATCGAATTCGGTTCCGGTTGAAAGCCTTACAAGTTCAATTGACGTTTTCAGAGCTTTTTTACCTGCATTGTTCGTTAGAGCTAGAGTTTCTGGAGTGATGCGCCTTCAACGCCTTTGAAGAACTGGCGGAAGAGACAGTCGGAGGCTCCTCAACGACGACGTTTAACCCCGTAGTTTCGACTGCCTGATTGGGAATCGAGCTCGCCGCCGCAGCACCACCGCCGCCGTCACACTGCTGCTGCTGCTGCTTCTCGAGGTCGGGAAGCTCGGTGTTGTTTGAAGTGTCGTTTTTACTGGTCATCTCACAGCGGCGGAGCTCAATCGGAACCCTAGAGCCGCCGAGAACGGAGTCTAGGGATTTTCAGATGAGGGAGCAATTTGTATTTGTGACGGGAAAAATGAGAAGACGTTGGGAAATCAAATTTCAGCATAACTTATAATTTTATATTTGATTAATTAATAATTTTGTTAAAATACTATTTTTAGTTGATTTCAATTTAAGAATAACGTGTTAAATTAATAATTCGTTAAATTTATAAAATAATAGAAATTTAAGAATTCATATATGTCCCAAGTAATGTATAAATTAATAATACCTAAATACATAAAATTAATTATTTATTGACACAATAATGATTAGTTGTTTTTTAAATGAATTTCAACTTTAATTTCATTTTGGACTCTTCTTAATATTGTACTTTGAACTTTTCTTAACATTGTAAAAATTTCTAGTGTTTTCTTCTCATAAAATATTTAATAATGTAGAAATATTCTTTCATGCATAAGTTAACGCATCGACACACTAGAATTAGATGGTTATTAATATTATGTAGACTACTTTGCAAAATAAGTAGACTAAAATGAAATGATTTACTAATACAAGATAAACAATTTTGCAAAATAAGTAGATTGACATGCATGTCAAAAATTAGTACTTCTTTCATGATGTTAGTTTACTTGTTTTGTGAAACAATATACCATGTGTTAGTAAACTATTTAATTTTAGTTTTCTTGTTTCATGACGTTAGTCTACTTATTTTGTCAAACAATTTACTTAACATTAGTAAATCATCTATTTTTATTGTATCGATGTGTTAACGTACTGAATGGGACTCCAGTAATATCTACACAATAAATTGAAAAATAATGTATATTTAACAAGGTATAATAATAATAATAATTTATAAATTAATAGGTTATTGATTAACGAATAAATTAATAAAATATTAATTTATTGATTAATTTATATCATGCTAAATTAATAAATTTTATCAATCAAAAGTTATTAATTTATAGAGATTTAACGATTATTAATTTTGTTAATAATTGTGACTTTGTTAGGTTGGTTTGAGTCAGAACGGTGACGATGCCCACACGCTAAGTGCTTTGAATAAGAAAGAGAAACAAAAGCGGCGAAGAAGATGATTCATGAGTTCGGTGCGGGGGTTTTATTAAGTTGAGATTATTATTGATTGTCAATAACTATTACTCTCCTAATGAGCCTCTCTCAGCTCGCGAGCGCCCTCGCTCGCTCTCTCGCTCTCTGCAGAATGTGCTGGGAGGGATGTGACCAAGTGTGGGTCTGACCCGGCCCATTCTGTGGCTAATGCGGCCCAAACTGAGCCTGTTAAATTGTTTTTGTGTATGATTTCTTGACTTGCTTTAGTTGCATGTGATAATGGTAAACGTGATGTTCATTCGTTATTGTTAATGACACATTTATTAATTTGGAATGAAAATTATTTTGAATCGAAATAAGAAGGAATTAAAATTAAAAAAAATTAATTTCATTGAATTGTTTACTTATCAATTAAAATCAAACATGAATGAGAATTATTACCATTAATATTGTTTATTTACTATAAGGAATCAGAATCAAAATTGATTTAATTACTAAAATATTCTTTAAATTGGTATATCATTGTTTGATTCAACTGCTAACAACATTACAGTACTAAAAATGGTAAGTTGTTTCAATTTTTAACATAACCTTATGGTAGGGAAATGTTTCTTGGCTCCGTTGAATTTGAACATATTTTCCTTGCACAATATTGTTCTTCTCTTAAAACCAAACAAAAACATGAACATGGACTAGAATGTAAAATAAGTACAGGATAAGGGATAAATGGGTGGAAAAAAATAAAGGTTAATTTCCTGATGCAGCATAAAGTAGCAGATAGAGACAAATAACAAATTAACCATGAAATAACAAAAAAGAGAAACATCTATCTAAATGACAAATTCAACCGAAACAAAAAAGTTAACAGAGAAGCATCCATGCCAAATAAAACTAAGCCCAAGCACAAAGTAGCAAAAAAGAGTGGTATATAAATTTCTAGTTAGGGTTGGGTATCTATGAATTTTTGAATTTACATGAGGACATTTTTGATAGAAAAAGTTGATTCCTAAACTCAACTCCCCCTCAGGAATACAACTCCGGGTTTATCCCGGAATTATTCCTGATAAAAAGGTAGGTCTCATCTCCTCCATTTTGATTCTCTTATGTGCAAGTAAACGCCGGAATTCAACCCTCCCCGAATGATTCCCATTATTTTGATTCCCATTCCAAATTACAATACATGCCATTAGTATTAGCCTTGAATCAGTGTAATGCACTAATACTCGTTGTGTATGTCTTGGTAAAGCCGCGGATGATACAATCTCAAGTGAAATTACAGTACTATTGTAGGCATAATTCACAGGGAGCCAGGTTCATCCAGCTTTACTCACTACTCGCTTAGTATTGTAGTAACTCATAAACAACTTAAGGAAGCAACAATTATGAAAATTCCATCACTCCCCTGCAACAAGAAAATCCAATGTTTTGGAAGTTATACATTCTAATGTGTATGGTCTCATGACCACTAGTACTATCGGAGCTACAAGATATTTCGTCATCTTTATTGATGATCACTCCAAGAAGGTTTGGGCTTATGCACTAAAAACCAAAGATCAAGTCTTCGAAGTATTTAAGCAATTTCATGCCAGCATAAAGCAGGAGAGCAGGAGATTGGCAAGAAGCTGAAATGCATTCGCATCGATAACGGGAGAGAGTACATGGGTGCGTTCAAGCATTACTGCAAAAGTAATGGAATCCGTCATGAATGATTTATTTCAAAAACTCATCAACACAACGGAGTAGCAAAGATGATGAACAAAAATATTGTTGAAAGAATAAGAACAATGTTATCGCATGCCAAGCTGCCTAAGAGTTTATGGGGTGAAGCTCTAATGACTGCGGTTGATTGATTTACATCATCAACACTGTTAAAGTACTTCTTGTACTTCAACTTCATCTTCTTTGTCATGCAGGATCCTATCACTAAGAAAGGATGCAGTTGTGATTGGCTTATTAAATAAGTCATCTAGCTCTGCCTTGATAAATCAACCGAATGAAATGCTGCTTGAGAAGTAGGCCTCAGTTGTGTACTCACTTCACTGTCACTTCATAAAATATTTTTAAAAATTGAACAAAGATTGCTGCTCGTTCCCAATCAGCTTCAGTAGGTGGTCCTACCCTCTTCCTACCCTTTTTTGCTGTGTTTGTGCTAGGCAAAGTACTCTGAGGATCCCCCTCTACCTCCTCTTCTTCATCAAAATAACTCTTGTACTTCACATCTTCTTCTTCAGCCAACCTCTCAAAACCCTTCTTCAATCGAATTTCATTTCACTATTAACTGAAGTCGTAACCAGGATATAAGCAAGTCAAAAACGTTTACACGTGCTTTGTGTAAGAATGTGGATGACAGTGAAATCAAGTTTTAAAACTTGTAATTGTGCCTCTCATGTTGTAACAAGAAGAGAGGCAAGGCCTTTTAGATATTCAACAATTTCAGAGCCTCCCAGCTTTGAAATTCCGTATACTCTGTCAACAAAAGTGATTGAAACCTGCAGAAAGGTAGAGTAAAAACCAGGGGTAATGATCAGTTAGTATACAGTATGTACTTGAAACAAAGAATGACATGAAAACTCAAAATTAGTGAAAACCGAACAGGACCGAGCACACATTTTCTCGTTTAAAGGTAGTCAAAGCTAACCAGAATCCACAAAGGAAAACATGAAATGATGTATTTTTATCTACCTCTTCGATATGGTAGCCTTTCCTAGAAGCCCGAACTATCATTTCCATCTGTAATACATATCCTTTGCTGACACAGGAACTAATGATATCTTCAAAAGCTGATTTCCTATAAAGCCTACAATCTGAGTCTTATTTCTTTGCTTACTATGATTTCCATCATTGTTCAATGCAATATAATACTCATGTACCTAAATGATCCTGTCAAATCTGAAGCACCAGGCCATAAAAGCGTCTGTGCAAGTACTTTAGCCCCCCTACTCGTTAGTTTGCGCATAAGATTCCACCCATGTATGCCTCCTCCTTTAACATAACGGGTTCCAGTAACTATATCCGCACCAGTCTCCAACTGTTTCCAGATACGCATGCAAGATGTAAATTACGGAACATTTCTATGTATCAGGCCCACTTGGTATAGTGAGACAAAGCACGCGAAATGGATTTGCTCTTACTTGATAAAACTAGGCAAATACTTCGGCAGCATCACAAGAAGCAAACAGATCAAATGAATAAACCTCTGATTGTTTGAAGCTGATGAAAGATTCAAGTGCCACTTACATATGAACAGCCAAAATCACTAGTCAAACAAGAAAACTGCAATTCTCGCACTCTCTTCCCTTGTTATTGAAAAACACAAACACTTCAATTTTTATCATTTCCTACTTATAAGATAACGACATGAACAAGATGCTGTTGATCTCACTTGACTCTTCTGGTATTCAAATAAAGCTATCACAGCGGACAGTTAACATTTTCAAGGAAAAGGCAAGTATCTTCAGAAACAAACACACGATGATTGACCTCCTTGAGTTACATTCACTACACTTACATGGTGTGACAAATCAGCATCCATTATCACAACAAAGTTCCCAGAGGCATGCTTCAATTCATGAATGCAAGCAGTTCCTGCAATTGGCAGACAACGAAACAATTTGTACCACATCTTATGAACTAATAACAATACAGCTGCATCTTGTTTAGTAATTCTAAATCATCCAATCCAAATCAGATATCTCAATAACAAAAGCATAACACGTACCCAACCCAAGCTTCTTAGCTCTAGCTCTCAAAAGCTGCAACAATAACACATCATATCATTTTTTAATAATAAACCCAAAGTATCAAAATTGATTTTAAGTGCTTTGAAAGAATTTTGAAAACAATGTTGCTTACGATGCGATCGTGACCGTAGAAGTCCTGCAATTGCTGAATCACCTGTTGAGTACCATCAGGGCTCCCATCGTCAACAATGACGATCTCAAAGTCAACATCCCTGGAAAACCAAAACAAAGCGAATAAAACGACGACGTTTTGGACTCTATGGAATTCGAATGAGAGAGAAATTGGGGTCAGGAAATGGTTTTACCGGAGATGCTTGAAGACGAGATAAACGAGGAGGGCTATGTTGAGGTTGGGACTATGATACTGTACTTGTTCTTCTTCGTCGTCTCCATTCTAGTATCTTCAGTTTCGAAATTCGCTCGGAGTAATTCTCTGAAATCGACACAAGAAAGAAGTTTAATCTCGGTCAAGCAGACGTTGACTATAATCGGACGGCTACTGCTGTTCCAGTGGTTGGGAGGGTCGTTGATCAGCGTCAAATTTAGAACGTTCGGGTCTGCAGAACTGGGCCAAACAAACCCGCACGTGGCCCAAATTGGCAACAGTGTAAAATAACATTTTTTCTATTTTTTTATTATTATAAGAATCTGTCACAATTTTCTTTCGAAGCCTATAGAGATGATCATATCAAACCGCTTCCAACACCCTTCCTGACAGTAATAGATTGGAATTTCACTTTGATCAGCATTGGTGAGAGTTTAGCCTAGAGTAGTATCTATAGAATTTTTACCAACTCGACTTACAATGTAAAATAACTTTATTTCGTAATGTGTTGTCTAAATGGTCAAAATTTTGACAATATCAGTCTACAAATAATGGTTGAGTTTTACCTGTAACATTCTTATCACAAAATTTACATAAACTAATTTTTCGGGGATAGTCACTCAAATCGGACTGTAGTTAACTGTGATAGGTTCACTTTGTAAGTTTTGCCGCTCCCTACCATTTTTGATGTATGATACACTAAAAGAGTTATCACTTTCCAAATCATGATACGGCTTGTTATAGCTGATAAGCATTACACCAATCTTGAGATCACATGAAACCTAAAACTCCTCTAAACAAGATTGTGAGAAACAAAAGCATAAAGCTCAAGAAATTATAGGATGGACCAACCATCAAGTAATCCGCATTCCCCCTCTTCTCTTTATTTTTCTTTATCACCTGCAATGATCAATATCCTTGTATTGCCAATCAAGGCAATCCTTTATTCCCTTACTCTCTTTTATATATACCTAGCCCATGCAATGCAAGTTCTCCAAACCTCTATACTACCCCAAGCTCACGACACAACCTCATCGTTCTTGATCTCTATCCTCTATTGTACTCAAAACCATGCTGAACGAAACAGGCAAGCCCACCGGCCACAAGCAACTCGACCGCGAAATTCCCGACATGGTCACATCCATCACCAACCGCATGACCGATCTCCACAAGTCAGACTCAGTCCATGGCCACGGCCACGATGACGAGGATGAGCATGGTTTGAGGATCGTCACCCTTGCAGGAACCAACACCGGAGCCACACTGCGAACCGAGTTGGATGATCATCACGAGTTGGCTCATCGTAAACATGGCCCTGGTCGTCATCACCAAGGAACAGGTCCAAATGGAGACCCCGAGGGGCTAGGAACTTACGTGAACAGCAACTTCCAAGCCATCAACAACTCGCTCATGATGGGGGGTAGCTACACCGCGAACAATCCGGGAGTTCATCTCGACATTTTGGATATTTTCGAACCACATGGGTATCATAAGCCAGAGAAGAAGGGTTGGAAGGGTAAGAAGAAAGAGAACCAAAGTGATCACCGTGAGGAGCATGATGCATGAGCCCTGGCCTGAAATTCTGATACTACTTGAACGAAAGCACGTATGATCTTGATTTAGTTACTTTAATTTCCATGGAAACAGAGTTGCTAAAATATTAATAATTAGCCTTGTATGGCTTTGATATGGTTTTAATTATGTGACAAATTGTGTTCCTGCATTCTATGACATTCTTTGGGCTAATAATCACCATCTTGTATGAGGCTGCATGCTTATAATCTGACGAAGCTGCTAATTCATTACGGATTGAGCTAATGCTATTGGCTATGATTGGTTAATTGTGATACAATAATCTCAAAATATAATATGTGATCGATGGCAGCTCGGGACCCGTAAGATAGACTAAAACATCGAGATTACCTGATTTTTTTCTAAAGTGCACTTAAGAGAGAATAATTCCTAAATACCAATGACCCATGAGTAAATCACTTGAAAATAAATTTGGTGGTTATAGTGGTAATCTGAGTTCTTATTTGTGTAATTTTAGTTGTATTTTAAGTAATAACTTAATTTAGAAACTTAGTTACAGCTTTTGAACAAATTGTTCTCAAAATTATAAATTATAAATTTAATTCAATTAATTATAAATATCATAAATAATTTTAAAAGTATGTGATCGTTGTGATAATATTTGTCCTAATTATTATAAATTCACGTTCAAATATATTATAATTTTAGTTCTAAAAAAATCAGAGAAGCGGAGTATGTTTAACAAAATTCATTAAAAATGAAACAGGGGTTCAAACTTCAAAAGCACTCTATATAATATGTTGCCTAGCCCAACAAGGGATCCCTGGTTACACCGGAGGAACTAATTAAATCTTCTTAATTTTATTATGTTTAACTGGCTGATTGTTTATCAGCTGCTCCCTGACTAGAGGATCGTAACAATTTGGCAGGGAAGAAAAAGAAATTGAATGCTTATATAACTTGGCTTCATGGACACCGTGAATCGTCATCGACGGAGACTCTGATGACCGGTAAAGGTTGCTCCGGTTCCTTGATTGCTTCGGCTTCTTGGGCTAGCTTTGTCACACGCTTCTGCGTTTCCTTTTTCTTTCCCCAAAGAAGAATGTACAAGCCTATTATCACAATGATAGACCCCAACAAACTGCCCCATGCAAATATTGCAGCATCAATAAGAAATGCTAAGCACCATAGGCAGTCACATATTACTGATTATATATAGGTATTGAGTATTGACAACTAGTTCTGCTTGAAATATTGTACCTTCCAAGGTGGAGTTGTTCATGAAAAAGCGGGATACCAATCGCGGCTGCCATAACTTGAACCAGGGGGCTAAATGCTGCAGTAAACACAGGTCCCCTTTTCTTAACACACCATGACAACCCCACAAAGCCTAAGCCTGATGCTAACATCCCCTGAACACAACAATAGATCTCTTATGAACCAAGAAATCACTACCTAGGAAACTGAACAAATTTTAGTAGGTATCTTTTGATTGAAAGTGTTTCCTAATTTTATTTTTAAATGTACACGAGTCAAATCGTTTTAAAGGAGGTCGCGACGTAACACTTCAATTTTGGAGTGTCATTTCGCCACCCCAAAAAGAGTACTTACTGAAAACAGGACAGTGAGGATTTGTGCTTTCCCCCTCAGAACCCATACGGAGAGGTTTCTACTAGTGCACAATCCTAGGATTGTCGACTGAAAGGCACCAAAGAAGTTCATTATAGTAGTGCTAGAATACTGACATGGATATAGCTTGCTTATGTTTGACTGTACAAGAAACCAAGAAGACCATAACAGAGTTCCAGCAACCAAAGCTATTGAACCAATAGTCCATCTCTCCTCGTTTCTACTGCTGCTCAGCTTGATACCATGATCCACCATAGTCATCTGAGTACTCGTAGATTTCGTGTGATCAAACAAAGCAACTCCTCTGTAAAGAGTTAGTATGAGTGCACCACTGATGCAAATCACTGTACCGAGAACTTTGGCTCTACCGCTGTTGCATCTCAAGTTCACCTTCTCTATTCTAAGACACAACAGAAATTAAAAAGAGTAAACTTTAATTAGCCGGAAAGATTCAAGAAGTATATGTACGTGGTTGATCAGGTTTTACTGTGAATTAGTTATTACCCGAACGGTAATGCCATTATGAATGTGACCATAGGGACCATGTTGACAAAGGCACAAGCAAAAGTAGCAGATGTGTATTGGATTCCAAGAAGAAAAAAGTACTGTGTTATGGATGACCTATATTACAACGAATTAAGGATTTTGTATAAGCTCGACAACAAGAAAGTATAAAACCAACTGAAAATACTGAGTCTGATATGGATGACTAACCCAACTGAGGCACTCAAGAAGAGGTAACAAACGATCCTTAGTGTAAGCCTTGGTCTAGTATTTCTGCAAACAAGCTTACTTATTTGAACAGAAATTCGAAAATAAATTTCTAAAAATAGAAGTGAAACTGACCCAACTGAGATTCATGGTTGCTTACCTCTCCCAAAAGTAACTAATTGGAGCCAAGAAGATAGTCGAAATTGTCAACCGGTATGTAATGAGAACCAAATGGTTCATTCCTTCATCAAGCACTTTCTTGAGCAGAATATTCACTATGGCAAACACAAAATCTATGGCCACCATAGCAATGAAAGGCTTCCATTCCTCGAACCCCTTCATCTCCACGGCCATTCGGTTAGTCTCGATCAGGCTCTCAGCAAACTACTGAAACTAGTACGTAGCAAGAACCTCTCTTGAACTCTAATCCTGGAAAACAAGTTTCTCAGGTTTATATAACAAAGAAAGCGCGCACATGCGCTACTCAAGGAGGCAGATAGAGCTATCTAGACCTCTCAATTTTCTGCCTTTTCTTTTGAATGATTTTTCATGTGGCTGATGAGAGGTAATTAATATAGACAAATTCCAGAATAAGTGAGTACAAAGCAAGATTAAAATTCTTCAAATCATATCTCAATGCTTTAAGCAACCAACTTTGACATTATAAAATTGTTTGATGCCTCTTCTTTTTTGCTTTCTTTTGATTGATCCTTTCCATTTTCTAATATATGTGAAAATTAATAAATCAGGAATGCATGGGAATTATATATATATATATATATATATGTATACACACAATTTTAAGATAGCGAATTTGCTATTTTTCTGTTATTCTCTTCCTCTCTGTATACCTATAAATGATGCATGTGCATGGCTTATCTTTGGCTATCTTTGGCTGTTATAGGCATCTTTTTAGTGGTGATAAAGAAATAAACATATACTCTGACCTCGGCTACTGTACCATCCATGGCATCTAATACTCCGATCATCGTGTAAATACAGAAAGATCCGACTGTGTGGTTTAGAACAACTTGTCAAATCTTACAATATATCAATTCAAAAGAGAAAAAGAAAGAGAAAGCTAGAGGAGGAAACATAGTGTTTTAAACATGCAAGCTATATGGTTTATGCATACTTTAATTAGAAGTCAATTGCTCTTCATTTTATATCAGATCGAAGTAATGGCGCATTGGTTTTAAAAGTTTTAACATAAATATAAATGTACTCCTAATTCAACAAGGAATATATTGGAGGGTGTCGAACCTCGATCGTCGACGATTTCTGGTGTTGGTTTGTGTTTTTGTGTTGCGCAATGGCTAGTAGTAGAGTTACCCTATGTTGCACAAATACATGAATAATAGTGATCGATAGTTCGATGCAACTGATACAAGCTTGAGGGAGAGAGGAGTGGCGGTCTAATATTGACTGCAGTTGTTCTCTAGGGATTCAAGAAATCCCGAAGATCATACATGCATGCATGCTTAGGCACCTCTTTATTATCATTTTAACGCCTTCTGTTAGTGTTGTTGTATCCAAGGTGTCAAATCCGGCCTCCACGATTAATACTTTTACAAGTCGAAGATGATAGAAACTCAAGCTTTAATTAATTTCTGTCACTCAGTTCACAGATATAGGGCATGATTAATGACAAGAAGATGTGATAAGCTAGCTTATCAATTGCTGACACTAATCACTGCATCATGATCATCTCTGTCGTATTTTCCTTACAAGAAAGCGATACTATAGAAACAATTCTAGCTACTAATTAGATCGAGCATATCCAATATGCTCCATACTAATCCGAACTCCTAAGACAAAAATCTAACACAAAGCTAAGCTAGAAAGATGACCATCGTATCATTGGAGATGCACTTAGAACGACTCCCAACACTAGATAGAGAGTTGCTCTTGAGCACTATAAATAACAACGAGCTATAGCTAACCCCTATATATATATATGGTTGTTTTGAATGAGGTTCTTCCATTCCCATCCTCTGCTGATCAAATTAAGAAAAGTAGAAATTTGGTACCAAGTTAAATCACGAATTTGTCTACATGCTCATAATATACTTTCTGGGATGGCCAAGACCATCAAACAGTCGTATGTCAGTTTGCTTTAATCTGTTGGCTGACCACGACCACTCTGTGGTGTTATTGGGACACTACTTTGCATGTCATCTCTTCCTTTTTATTCATTTGAAACCAAGCCAAGGGGATCATGACTAAGCTCTTTAAAGTAACTCATATATAGTACGTAGGATTGATCCTTTAGATAGGCACTATAGCTGGTTCCTTGTGAAAGATGGTCTTCGAAATGATAGGAGATAGCTAGCTAGGCAATGGACGCATGGTACGGTCTAGGCAGCTGTGTGAACAAAATCAACTATTGCCGGCCATCATATCTCAACAACGATATTTCCCTATGAATTGGTATATAGATATTTGGCATTCACCATCTTTATGGAATTTCAATATATCAATTAATGATCTCCTACTTTAAAACATAATTTGCACTAAAAGTGGCAACGATGGAAAATAGGTATGGAACCAGTGGCGTAGTTAGAAATTTTGTTCAGCAGTGTCATTTTTTTATTATGTAAAAGACGTATGATGCACTTACTCCTATTTTCAACAAAATTATTCACGAGGATATCAGTTGTGTATTCATAATCCGAACATCATATAGAACTTTATTTTATTTTTGAATTGACTTACTAAACGAAACGATGAAATGAAAAAATAAATTATATATAGCTATCAATCAAATAATAAATGCTTTAAAGTTAAAGTTTTATTAAATCATTGATTCAATATATGGCAATAATAACATAATTTAAGAATTTATTTGATTAGTTAAAGCAAAATAGTTAACACAAATTAATGTTTTTTTTTAATATTCAGTAGTGTCAAAATAAGTTTTATTGTTTAAATTCTTAATAATTAAATAAAAATATGTCTTTGATTAATAATAATTCAAAATTTGAAGAGTGTGATTTGACACTCGACTGCAACACTGCGCGGAACGTTGAGATATTTTGGTTGATTATGTAAAGCTTTTAGGTAAGTGATGTTTGTGGAGTCAAAAAGTATATGGAGCCATGAATGGAGGTAACTCCGAAATTAGTGGTACGTTAGAACAATGATATTATTTAGAACTAAAGTGTAGTCGATATGTATGCTAGTTTGAGAATGAGTTGGAGTGAGATAGATGGGATCATGAAAGTCATAAGTTGGAACTTAGAACTATGTTCTAAAATAAATAATAATATTAATATAATTAAAAAAACCATGTTGCTCGATATTACGTAGGAAAGAAGAAGATATGAACTGCTGCGAATCAATGTTGCATGTCTATAATGAGAATGTTTTTTAAATGGGTGTGCCTATTTATTATTTAAATTTTTATGGATAATTTTACAAGTTCAACTTTCTATTTTAGCCTTTATTTGTTATTCTATTCTTGCTCCCAGTACTCAGGCTAACCGACTTGTCTCCAACTCGATTCAGACTCGGAATCTCAAACCAATTCCAATTCCCAGCTTGTATGCCTACCTCCTCCTCCATTGCAATCAACATCCATGCCAAGTCAGGGTCCAAAAGCGAATCCAACACTGGTCTCTCTAGGGTTTGGAGCAACTACATCTATTGTGTTTGTCCAACGATATTATTGATTGGGTATCGTACTCGTACACTAAGTGATGTTAATTCTTAGTAGAAAAGGATATAGTTCAAAGCTTTATAAAAAAATAGGATATGGGGATCAATTCTACATTTGTCATTTGATCATTGCCTTTTGGGTATAAATTTGTATCCTGGGTTGCTGATTTGTTGGATATCAAGTTAATTTATTAAAACTCAATAGACGAATTTGATTAGGCCCGGTCCTGGCCCAGGGTCCAATATTATTTTTTTTAGTAATGTAAAAAAAAAAACTAAATAGAAAAAGTCAGAAAGAAGATGAGAACAAAACAACTCGTCCGTATCTTCTTCTCATCGAGCTTGACCGTGTTCTTCATCTTTTCATCTTCCCTTCTTCAATTTCTATCACTTCCCAATAGTTGGCCGGTAATAATGGGGTAAAATACCCGTTATTCATCTTCTCTTCTCCAAAATCTTAGTATAAATAGGTGTAGAGATTTTCCGCAAATATTCATCTTCTCTCAATCTCTCTGCCTCTCCTAATCTCTTGATTCTCCCTCTCTCAATTACAATATTCTATTTGTTTATACTAATTTAGAGGCCCAAAATTAAAAGCTCTACTACTCTTGAGACCCAAGGTAATCTGACTAATCTCCCTCTCTAATTTAATTTCTATGTTGGTAGTTCATATAAGATGAAATTTTGATTATTATGTTTGCTTATTACAGATTTACAGAGAAGTTGAGTGGGCAGTTGGGCACTGGGGGAGGCAGCCGGTGGCAAAGAGGCTCAACCATCCAAGCCGTTGTGCTTTCCAAACTCCCATTGAAAAAAAAACCCAGGTTCATTGTTTTATCTCTTTAATTGATATTTGTTCTTGATTAGAGATGAAAAAGTCCGCTAGTGAAAAAAGGAAAACAAGAAAACAAGAAGATCATTTTTTAAACTCACAAAAAGGTGCTCTAGATAAATTTATATAAAAAATAAGTGTTTCTTCGGAAAATCAAGGTGAAAGGGAGGTCGTCGAAGAAGTTTATATATGTGAGAATGAAAATGTTCAAGGTATAGGGCCTATAGGCGAACATGAAATGTTCAAACCGAAAATAAGGAAGAATCAAATGTGCTTGAAAATGAGAATATTGAAACTAATCGTGTGAGTGAACTGTCACAAGGTACAATGTCTTTAAACATATATGATCCTAGAGTTTAGGATAGTTTAGATAGAAACATGATAAATTTGCTTGTTGAAAAGAGTCATATTAGAGATTTGAATATTATTTTTTTCAAGGATAAATTAAATAGGGGATTTTCTGTGGAATATTATTCTCAAAAGGTTGGGAATAATAGTGAAGTTTTCGATAGAAAATGATTGGTTTACTCAAAAGACTTGGATAATGTTTTTTGTTTTTGTTGTAAAGTTGTAAGAAAAACTCATTGGAAAAGTATATTAGCTTATGAAGGAATTGATGATTGGAAACATTTGGGGGAGAATCTTAGAGAACATGAAAAAAGTGGTGAACACCTTTCTAACCTTAGGGCTTGGAATGAGTTACGACTGAGATTGGGTACAAATCAAACCATTGATAAAGAATTACAAGAGAAAATAAAGAAAGATACTGAGTATTGGAAATAAATAATGGTTAGAGTAATTGTTGTTGTTAAACGTCTTGCTATGAATAATTTATCCTTTTGAGGAACAAATGAAAAAATATTTGAGGATTCAAATGAAAATTTCTTTGGATCGATTTCTTGAATCAATTAGAGAGTTTGATCCAATAATGAAACAACATTTTGGACTCATCCAAGAGAAAGAGATTCATTATCATTATCTTAGTCATAGAATACAAAATGAATTGATAGCTACGTTCGCATCAAGTGTCAGGAGTGTGATTGTAAAGAAGATTAAAGAGCCTTGATTTTTTTTCTGTGATTCTTGATTGCACTCCTGATGCTAGTCATCAAAAGCGAATGACTTTGATAATAAGATGTGTAGATGTTGAATGTCATCCTATTAAATAGAAGAGCATTTTTTTGGAGTTTTTAAATGTAAAAGATACATCGGACTTGAGTCTTTTTGATGAACTAAAAGTTGCTCTAAGCTCTCCTGATTTAGATATTGATAATGTGAGAGGACAAGGTTATGATAATGGTTCAAATATGAATCCTAGAGCTTTTTATATGTCATGTGGTTGTCATTCTCTTAATCTAGTACTTTGTGATATGGCAAACTCTTGTGCAAAAGGAAATTCATTTTTTGGAGAATGTCAAGAAATTTATAATGTGTTTGCTAATTCAACAAAGCAATGGAATCTTTTACTTCAATACGTACATGAGTTAACTTTGAAATCTTGATAAAGTTGTATTGAAAGTGTGAAAGCGATAAAAAATTAATTTCCCAAAATAAGAGAAGCTTTACTCAAACTTAATGAAGTTATTGATGAATATGAAAATCATTCAAGTTGGGAAGTAGGTAAATTATTTGAAGGTGAATTTTTCAGTTTTGAGTTCATTTTAAGTTTTGTTATTTGACATGATATTTTGCACAAAATAAACATGATGAACAAAAATTTGCAAGCTGGGGATATGATTCTTGATGTTGCTACTAAAAGTTTAAAATGGTTGATTTCGTTTTTTGAAAAATATAGAGAAGATGGATTTATTTCTGCTATGATTGATGCTAAAGAAATTGCAAGTGAAATAGGTATTGATCATGTACTTCCTCTGAAGCGTGGAGTTACAAGAAATAAACTTTTTGATGAAATTCCTAATACTAATAGAGAACAACAATCAGCTCAAGAAAATTTTAGAACTGATTACTTTCTTGTTTTTGTTGATATGGCTATTGCTCAATTGAAGAGTAGGTTTGAACAAATGGAAAGTTTTGAATCTATATTTGGCTTCTTATTTGATGCATCGAAGTTGATTTCATTGGATGTTGATGAAATGAAAAAGTGTTGTTTGAAACTTGAACTTGCTTTGAGGCATGATGATGTGTCTGATATTAATGCAAAATATTTATTTTATGAGTTAGAAATGTTGCAGGAGATGCTACTAAATGAAGCATATGATACTGGAAACCATGGAATTCCATTAAAATTATGAAATTTGCAAAAAAAATGGACATGTTTCCAAATATTTTGGTTGCTTATAGAATTTTATTAACTGTACCTGTTACAGTGGCATCTACGGAGAGAAGTTTTTCAAAATTAAAGCTAAAAAAATCTTACTTGCGGTCAACAATGACTTAAGATAGATTGAATGACTTAGCAATTTTGAGCATAGAGAATAAATTGTTGAAGAATGTCAATGTTAAGCACATAAATTATGACTTTGCATCTAAAAATGCGAGCAAAAGTCATTTTAAATGAGCTTATATTAGTTTTAAACAATGTAATTTTTATATGTCGGAGTATTGGTTTATGTTCCCTTTATTTTTTTGTTTTTTTTTAATTAAGAAAAAAAATCTACATAAAGGGCCCAAATTTGTCTTTCCCCCTGGGCATTTGAATGCCCAGGACCAGGCCTGATTTTGATGGTTGATTCTTAAATTCAGATCAAATTAATTTCCTTGCTTGATTTCGCAAAAAAGGGGATATGTTCATATGGCAATTTCAAATTAAAGATAACAAATAGTAGAAGACCAAGGCAAAGTTGCAGGAGAGAGAACATATTGTTGTTGGCAAGAACAAAGTTACGTACTATCATTTGTTTTTTCAAGGCTAAAACCGGAATTAAAATTGTTTAAAAAGTAAAGAAGATCTATATAACAAAAATAAAAGTGTGAATAGACGCATAATTTCTAAATTCATGTCCACCTTGATAATTAAATTAAGGGTTATATAGGAATCACATTCATAATAATAATATAATTGTAGTGAGACCTACATTCCTCCGTGTGTTAGTATGTAGATATTATTGGGTTTGTTTGTGAATGCTTTTAAAATGTCTAAAAGCGTTTCTGGATTGATAAGAATAATTAATTATATATAATAAAAAATCGAAGAAATAGAAAAATGATTTGGTTGAGTTTTTCTTGATTTTAAAATCATTTTTAAAAATTTCAAAAGAATTTTCAAAGCTTTAAGAAGGAGTCACAATCAGTCCCATTATCAAAATCATTTTCATTCGCTTATGTGTAAGTTAACACATAAATTATCTTATCTCATAATCATTTTCTCATTTTTTAATCTTATTAATTAAAATTAAGTAAACGCATCATCATTAGAATAATGATCCATAGATAAGTACAGCACCCTAGGTTTCCCGCTACTACACCTTCGATTTCTTGATCTCTCTCTCCCTCTCATTACATCTTCATCTGTCCTCGAATACAATACAATCTTGTAAAAGTTATAATTCAATGTACAGGAAAATTTTGATTTAAGAATACTCTATATATGAATAATCTATTTATAGTAATTAAAAATCTTGGTGTCAATTTAGAACCAGTATAGAAATAACTTCTACGTTGTAATAAGTTATAAACTTTTCTAGTCCCATATGTAGAAAATTTTCCTCTATATAATAATAGTTGTCTAAAATAAAAAAAACATAATTTGATTTAAGAACAATGAAAATACATTTCTATAGCAATTTGACGTGATGATTTCTATTTATAGTTGATATCACATATTTGAGGTTGTTAGTATCTTATAACTCATATTTATTTATGCTTTATAGTTGCTATCGTAAATAAATTATTTTCTTTATATTTGCGCGATGTTTGTGATCTAATTTTTAATTAAACTCCATTAAGGAATAACCTTTTTATAATAATAAATTTTGCTCGGCCCAATAATATGGCTGTATAGAAGTTTTTCTGCACATATTTTAGTCGTGTATTTCGCTTATTGGCTTATTAAACAGAAAATTCTAATATGTTTGGACAGGCTTCTGTTTGTTTACCTTACATGGGCCTGAGCCTTCACCTCTTTTCCATTAGTTGGGCCTGTATGACTTCATCCTATCACTCTAGTCTATTCTGCTATTTGCAATACGTTGGGCCTAATGGCACTAAATAACTAAAGAAGCAGTGGAAAACAAGGAAAGAAACCGGACTCGATTGCTTAAGAACGACGCAGATTTCCCGCCTTTCTTGCTCCAAGTGCTGCATATTCACGCACAGCTCCTGCCTATATATATATATATATAAGTTTCAGATCGACGGCCACCACCACCTTCTTTGAAGTTCCATCAAAGTATTTTGCAAACCCTAATCGTTTTGCTTTCTCTGTTCGTCACATTCAAATCTAACTCCTTTTAAATTCTGTAATCCCCAAATTTATGCACATCGATCACCAACCGAGGACTACATTGTTATGATCTTCTCCTCCAATGTCGTTTAGTTCCGAAATCATTGATCGGCCGGGCTTGCTTAATTTGTTGCATCTTATTGATTTTTTGTGTTAGTTAAATCTTTGTTGTACATTTGTTTCAGATTTTCGGACTTGATTTCGATAAGCTATCAATCACTGGTTTTGATCTACACAATCACAACAACATGGCGTTTAGTTTCAACGTACCTCAGGCTTCGCGTAAGCTTTCACATCTCTACATTTTTCACATTCTGGTCAATCGTTTTACTTTTGAATGCATCATAATACTAATGTTATTGTACATATGCGCGCTGTGGCAAAATCCTTGATCTTGGTGTGGTGATTTTGTTGTAGGATTATAAAAAATTAATAAACCATGTCATGTATGCGCTTTGTATTCTTTGTGTTTGCAAGAAGCTAGGACATTTTCTCAACTTAGCTATTCCCCCCTCTTTTATGCAACAGCTTTTGGTACTTTTACTGCCCCATCTTTTGGGACCTTCGGTTTCGGCACTCCCGGAGCTCCTATCGGAGGCCCTACTGTTACAATCTCCATCACCTCAAGACTTGGCAATAATACTATCACCGTAGCCTCATCTGATGGTACTAATATCACCGTTACCCCGAATGCGGGCACCAATGTCTCCATAACCCCAATTATAGGCACTACTATCACCATAACCAGCAACCAAACTAGCACCCCAGTGACCCCACCACCAGCTGGATTTTTTCCCTTTCAAGCCTCCTCTAGTACTCCTAGAAGCAACTTATTCAATTGTGCCTTACCAACATCTGCTGCTACATGTCAATCGACTCCCACGGTTCCTAGCAGCCAAGTTGGTGACTCGTCTCCTTATGAACCGCACACTAGTTCTCTCTTTGGTGAGTTTCATTTTTCATGTATACGAGTTGCTTAAATCAGTTAAATGCATTGACAAAAAATAAAGAATTATAACTCATTGTGTTATACTACTTTGTGATTCAGGTTTTGGACCGCAGAGTTCTCCATTTGGTTAGTTTCATTTTTCTTGTATACAAGTTGCTTACATGGACAAAAAAAGAGAGAAAAATAACTCATTGTGTTATACTACTCTATATGTTTTGATGCAGGTGGACATATGTCCTCAACGACACTACCTGGGAACAAATCCGCAGCTCAGTCAATAGATGACTTTCCAGCTCTTCGTGGCCTTCATGGCCGAGGAAGTAGAATGGCTCCTTACACACCGGTTTATGAAACAGAAGGTTGTTCTGGTCCAGTGTTGGCTTCACTATCAGCAATGCCCATCTATGACCGTAAATCTCACGAGGAACTGAGATGGGAAGATTATCAATTGGGGGATAAAGGTATATTTTGTAATTTGAACTGTTGAAATTTCCCTTTAACTTTAATTTGTCATCATTAATTTGTACACTTATTGCTAAGTTATGTATGTTTCAATATTAAGTTTCAGGTGGACTGGAACGTACTAGTGGGAGTGACTTTGGCTTCAACATGTTCAACAAGTCATCTCTTCAAAAGGAAAAACCCACTTCCGTTGGAAGTCCATTTGCTCGAACTTCTCCAAGTCCATTTGAAACCTCAAATTCAACTCCATTCTCCAAGCCTACGCCCTTCAGTTCACCTTTTGGGACTCCATCTGCACAGTCTGGGCTATTTGGTCCATCAATTCCCCTGACTACTGCCAGTCATTCCAGTTTTTCACCATTTGGGGATTTTGGGCAAAATTCATCATCACATGTAAGTATCTTGTATTCTTTCATAAGTAATAACCACTACAAAATTAAATTTTGTTTTGACGTTTCTTAAAATGCTATAGGACACCATGACTATAAATTTATATTTCATTTGTGCTCATGTGCAGCAGCTATTTGGACGTATGCCTTCTCAAGTGTCTCAGCCTGCTCAGACTAGGACATCTCCATTCAGCAACAATCAGACTAGTAATTCTCCTTTCGGCAACAATCAGAATAGTACTTCTCTCTTCAGCAACAATCAGACTAGTGCTTCTCCTTTCAGCAATCATACCAGTACTTCTCCCTTCAGCAACAATCAGACAGAGACAGGTACATTCTTTGGTGTATTCATTGATAGGCATTCAGCTTCTTATCAGTTGATGTTGCCTATTTTCTTAACCGGTTGGTTTTTTTTTTCTGGCTTTGTCGGCAACTCAGGCAGCTCTGGGGTTTGGTACTGATTGTACAATCTCCCATCATCCAGGGTATGCCATATCTCCTCTCACTAATGTATAATTAGTGGGAGTGCATATTTATGATGTTTGTCTTTATTGAATTTGGTCATGATATGTGCATATCATAGTTCCAGAGATATCTGGGATTATTAATCCAATAGTATTGAATATCCTAATCTGAAGTTTCCTGGTGCTGGTGACACTGTAGTTTCTGAAAACGTTGTTTTCAGCATCTGTTAAATGACTCAAATCCTTTGAAAAGCTATGTGATTGGCCGAGCCGAGGATAGGTTACTAGTTACTACATCGCTTCTGTTACTGTTCTAGTGCCTACCTTTTGTTTGGTCCAACCTTAATGTGTTTCATATTTGAATGAAAGTTATGTGCTGATACCTTTCTTCTTGTTCTTGTCATTTGCAGTGGCTTCTATTTTTAAATCTTAAGTATGTTATCGCGGATGCAGCAATATGTTAATCAAAATCGCTGGCAAAAGTAGTAGATGGGGATGAATTTCGAAGATGGAAGAAGTATTGCATTGTGATCGATGTCCTGAAATAAACATGTAATATTAGGTGTTTTTAGTCCAAACATGTCAATTATTTCAAAGATGGAATGTGGATGATGGTATAATTAAGATCATAACTTCAAGTTTAGTAATCTTTTGATAGTAATGTTTTGTATCAACTTTCTACGCCGGATAGATGGTTGATGTATGTTTTTTTTAGGAAATACAGGGAAGGAACCTAGCTTATGACAGGGAAGGAACCTAGCTTATGGACTTGTTAGAATTTGCATTCTCATATCTCGTATTATTAATACTATAATAATTCTACATGAGAAGAGACATAACACCTATACTCCGGATTACATGATTGTTGTCACATAAATTATTATTAAAGAGAACATCCTAGATAATCACATGCGTTTCCTCAGTTCAAAAATTATCTAAATTCGAAAAACTAGCAACTTATGTAAGAGATAATTCATACCATTTGTTTCTTTAAAGATATGTGGTACCCTAATATTAGTAATGGAACTAATCAAAGTACGACAATCTTTAATCCTACCTCCCACTTCAAAGTGATCCTCCCTCTGTGTACACAGAGCCGAAACCACTACAACACAATCACTCTCGAGGTCTACATCGAACCACCTATGGTAAACGACAATAAAATACCCGGCCTTCAACGCCTCAATCTCAATTTACAAGACAAACATTGTACAAGGGCACGGACGTGCAAGGACAACAAGGCATGTACCATTTTCATCATGGACAATAACACCAATCCTGCCTCCTCCATTTGCATCCGTCCATACATTAATTTTTATTCTTCCGCTTGGGTGACTCCATCGAACCATAGGCCTCTTCACTTTTACATGTGCTGGCAAAGCAGCCTTGTATTCATCAAAGAAATGTCACGAATGTTGTTCGGTAGAAAATTGCTCTATTTCCAAATTGCACTATTTCTTTCTGAGCAAATGGCCCACAGAATTGTGAAGAACCAATCAAGTTGGTCTCTTGGCGTCCACCATATCCATTCACGTAGAGAAGATACTCTATCATGCAAAATAAAGGATTTGCATGCCCCGGTACCTCCATATATCACATACTACTGGGCACTTCAAAATTAAATGGATCTCATCTTCAAAAGCTACGTCACATAAGGGGCAACGCGTATCCTCCAATTCAACTCGCTTCGAAAGAGCGCTGGGATATTAGTTATATTGAGTCTTTCATTCCCATGAGTGATGCTAAGGAGATTAGGGAAACAAGAATTGGGGTGAAAGATTTACCTAATAGGCTTATTTGGCCAGAGACTAAGTCAGGTAGTTACACTGTTAAAAATGGTTACAAAAAAGCTTTTATCCCTCAGCTTGATACCGCTAATACAGCCTGTTCAATAGCTGTGAATCCTAAAGTATGACGGCTGATTTGGAACGCTATGGCTATTTCCAAAGTTTGTTCTACCAGAAAATTATCAACAATGCAATGCCTTGCCTTTTTTTTTTATCTTTTTAGGAGGAAGCTTAAACTATAGAGCACTGTTTATTGCTTTGTAATTGGACGGAGAGGGTCTGGTTTGGTAGTAGTCTTGGCTTGAGGATTGATAAACAGAAGATTACTACTTTTGACAGTTGGATCATTGATATGTTGAAGAATGTTCCGAATGGTGGCTCAAGTACTTGGATCATCTCTCTGATCATGTCCTTATGCTGGGGAATATGGAAGGGAAGATGTGCTTTTATCTACTAACTTAAGCCTTTAAACCCAGATTCTGTCATTGCTAGCGCTTTTTGCTTGGTCTCTGAACTGATGGACATTGACTCTTTGACGACTACTGGTATTGAGGCTACAAGTCGGATTGAGGTTAGTGAGAACTGGGAGCCCTCGGTGGTCTCCAATATCAAGCTTAATGTTGATGGCGCTTGGGATAAGCTTACTAGGCGTGCTGGTATTGGTGTCATCCTTAGAGAGCACGAGGGTAACTTCATTGCAGGGAGGTCTAAAGGCCTTGCTACCTCCTCAGCCATTAAAGCCGAGGCAACTGCTCTAGTTAATGGTTTGAAGTTGGCAGTGGAGGTGGGATGCAGGAATGTGGACATAGAAGGGGATTCTTTGGATCTGTTTAATTGCCTGAACAAGGACCCTTCTGTTTTAGACTGGAAACTATATCCTTTCTTGATGGAATTTCATTGCCTTAGGGCATTGATGAACTGGACATCCTGGAGATGGATAAAACGAAAAGCGAATTGTGCAGCTGATGTTACAGCCAAGCTGGGGAAAGAAAGTATGTGTAACCTGACTTGGGTTAACTCTCCACCATCCTCTTTGATGGAGGTGTTGGCTCATGATGGTCTCCCGGAACCACCTTAGATCTTTCTTTGTCTTCTTACTCAGCTTTTGCTGAGGAACCATTGTAGGATCTCTGCAATGTTGCTTGTGTTTGTCTTCTTCATTTCGTTTCATTCTAACGCTTGTAATCCAGTCTTTAGTTCAATATATTCCAATTTCGACCAAAAAAGAAGAAGAAGAAAGAACGACCCTATTTGGAATAATTCCTTTAATTAATCTCCAGATGAGCATACGTACCTTTGAGTGAATCTCAGCATGCCAAATCCCCGACCAATATTTCTTCAGGTTCTCAAGATGGTTGATGTATGTGTTTAGATTAAAAAAGTTTTAAGATTGATGGTCCAAATTTGATCATTTATGTCAATTCAAGTTCAATTTTTTTGTTTAAAGTTTTGCTTCTCAGTTTATAAACTGTTGGATATGTGACATGTCAAATAATTTTTTTTTGTTCCCGAGGAAAACGACCATCGAGAGGAGTCGGATGATCATTTTATTAAATCAATACGATTAAGGTCGTAATAGAAGCATCCAGAACAGACTCTAATATGTGTGTTACATTATTAGAGATACTAGCATTAATCGACTCGCATCTCAATGGGATCATGATAATCCATGATAAATAGAGTAAAATATACCCCTAAACATGCAATTGTGGTAGGTATGTCAACCTTAATGAATCTCACTAACCACTTGAGATACAAGTTCGTCATAAGCATTAAAACCAAGAATATTACCAGAACATCATAAACACTGGCCGAGAAGAAAGACCCTCCTGGGTCCCAAGCATAAGCAAGGCAAAGAAAACCTGAATATAAAAATAAATCATCCCCGAGAGAGGCACTCGGGTCCTAAATGAAATCTCAAGGCCAAAACAAGATAACCCAGGCAGCTCGAAGTAGCTCATTTGGGTCTCAAATGCGAATCCAGGATCCAACAGAGGCAAAAAATACTTGTGAAGCCCAAGGAAAGCACTTCGCTCCACTAACACTTGCCCAAGTCTCAAAATTGATTGTAAGGGCCCAATACAATTCAAACTCGGAGGCCCCAAACTAGGCAGTCTACGTGGCTCTAGCCCACTAAAGATACTACAACAGTAGTCTACAATGGCCATGCAGTCCTGCCGATCGGTAGTGTTGCACCGAGTTCCGATGACGTTGTCCCAACACCAAAAGGCCCGCCCAGTTTGCGACCAACGAAGGTTGCTCCTCACCGAACATAACAAGTCAAGACGATAGACATCAACCAATCTCCTCATCACGACCAGAGATCAGGTATAAGAACCCGACCCACACAATCCCAGAAATCTCAATTGAGCACGTCTTGGGCGAGATCTCCACCCAACCTCATCTATTGGCCCTTCAATGCCGCTCGATTCCCTTGCACTTGAAATCGAGACATGCGAAGCAAAGGAAAACCAACCATGCCGGCTTTGAACACCGACAACCCGAAGGGAAGAGAACCCCGATACGATGCCACTATAGAGCGCCCTTAAAACAACATCGAGGAGGCCACACGTTGCATAGATCTCGCGGTGTAGCCGGAGAGTCGGAGCCGCCAAAACGATTTTTGTAAACCCTAGGAGAGCCATCTACTTTCACTATGTCAAATAGCTTGTAATTGTTGAAAGGTTATTTTTCTTTTCTTTTTTTATTTCAATTGACAAATGTCATTATTTTTATGTCGACAAGTCGTTTTCAGGTGATTTGAACATACATGACTACCACATTGTCAACTAAGATAGTCACCATATATACGACGATACACTTAGCACATATATATGAGTATTCTCCTTCACATCTCGCAGAAAAAAGCAATTTATATTGGTTACACACTCACACCATCAGAAATATTTAAATTTATTTTCATAATAGATAAAAATCATAAAATCGTAAAAATTTGAATAATTTGGGTCAAGATGGGCCAAAAGTTACCCGCGGCCTAAAACGTTAAAAGCTCGGACCAACTGTGTACAAACATCTCGACAAATGTTGAACACTGTTCATGTGTACACAAAAAAACCAAAAGAAAAACTTGAAAATAATACTATAATAGAGTTAAGTAGTTAACATGGTGAAAGAGAAAGGAAGGCAATTGAAAAGTATTGATAAAACTCATAAAAGGTTTGAAAAGTATGGAGTGGTGCAGGCAGTGAAGGGGTCGTCCTTCTGACCTTCTCCGTCTCTGGATGGATTTAATTATTGTACTACTTGAATCTAATTACCAGGCGCCAAAGAGAGCCCAGATGCACACACATATGACACTGTTAAAGAGCATTATTTTGAGTACGAATTGCTTCAAATGCTATGCATTACTGTCTCCTACAAGTAGGGCTGGCAATGGTACACAATTTCATTCCAATCAATTCCTATACCAATCGTACCAAATAATTTGGTATATCAGAAAGTCGGTACATGGTACATGGTACAGTATATCGTATCAACTTCAAAATACGGTACGGTAGGTGGTTCAAGTTTTTCCTCTACCGTGGTATACCGTACCTACCGACTTATCCTATATTAAATTATTAAATATAAAATATATATATTTAGTACTTTGGAAGTTTGAGTATTTGTACTTTGGTATTCAGTTTGTGACTTTTTATTTGGTAATTTGGTTGAAGTTGTATAAGACTATGGATTTGTGTTGTGATTTGTCGTTACTTATTTGGATTGGGCCTTTAAATTTTTGGGCCATAAATATGTTGGTAGAAGCCAAGTACCAACCGTACCAATCGAGTACCAACCGTACCAAGTAGTTGGTATACCAACGTTATTGGTTGGTAGAAATGGTGGATTTTTCCTACCAATTATATATTGGTTGGTACATGGTACTAGGAAAATGTAATTGGTATACCTACCAATCCACCCCTACCTACAAGGGTGGATGCAAGCAGTAGCCTGCTTCGACTGCAGCCCCGTAAGATTTTTTAGTAAAAAACTCTGGACTATAGGTAGATCTTGTCATTTTTTTGGGGTCATTTCATATATAATATATATACTGATATATAAAGTACTTATTGTTATTGATATTACTATATTTTCGATGTGTTTTCAACTCTCGGTTCACCCATTCAACGTGAGTAGTTTCAATCATTTGCATACATCTATTCTCTTAACACTTTTCATCACTCGATTATTTATAAATAACGAATAAATCATGAGTTATATTATTTGAGGTTATACAATGGTGGTGTTGTGGTTTATGTATGCTTATATATCCTTGATTCACAGGTTTGTAATTTGGTATTGAATTTCATTATAATTAACTTAGATCTTAATAAATACTCTTGGAAATAAGATAAATGATAAGTTGTTTGATGATTCAAATATTTTGTATCTTGAAAAAAATATGCAAAGATTGTTCAATCTATTGCTAATGGTTCAGTTATTAGTGAGTTTGAAATCAATAAGACTCGGAAGGAGGATTTAGTATTAGCAATATATAATTTTTTTACTAGGAAAATTTGTCTTTGTGTTCTCCTCTCGACGATGCTCCCAATATATTACACATCTAAAAAAAATCATGCACTACACAATACAACTCTTCCAGTTTTTAAATCCTGAATCCGCCCTTGGTCTCCTATCTATCAGGGAATCGAGTCATTGAGTTTGCCTCTTCGAGATTTTTTTTTTCATCCAAAGCCCCTTCGGGATAGATGGGTGTGCATTGCAGCACTACTGGCCGGACACCACTCCATGATGTTCATGGTGGATTTAGATTCTTTTGTTGCACAGTTGCAATACTTATGATATTTTCTGAATCAATTGCTTTGTTTTCCTCCTTTTAATTATTAGTGTAAGTTAACGTACCTTCTAACAAAGCTAAAGCGTTTCCCTCTATAAACCAGGTGGTAAAATTAATCCGCAAAGAATATGATGATCAGTTTCGTACCAACCAGGCAATTTATTGTTCTGTAGCAGCAGCAGCTAACTGCAGCCAAGAAAGAGAAAAACTTAGCAGCTGATCATGACAAGGTAGGTAGCATAGATCGACATATCTTCTTGGCCGCACTACAACAAAGGAGGATTGCCACGAATAACACAATGGTGGATATTCGGACAAAATTGAGTCATAGTCGAAGCCCTAAAGTATGTATGTTGGTGCCAATCCCGCCAATCCGTCTATCCCACAGCCTTAATCATCGCATTTTATATAGTTTAACCAGACAAGGAGGAGCAAAAATCACTGGTCTATTAACCAAATCTCAAATTCGCCCACACACATTTTTGATTGATTGATTGTTGCTCGGTTGCTCCATCTAAGTAGTTTTTCTCTGTTCTATCTTCAATTGATCTAGCTGTTTCTTTAAGCCTTGTAAACTCCCTAAATCCTCAACCCTCATCATCTCCAAACCCACCGTCACTCCAATCCGAAACCCTCAATATCCTAGAATGGGCCTCCGCTGCCACCACCATTTCTCTCCGCGTAGGTTGTTGCGACTCTGATCGGGTGCGATCCGATTAGTTCAATCCAAGTGCGAAACTTCTATCTGTTTAGTTTGTGATCTCAGATTTCATTTATATGCATTATATGTTTTCTTCTTGTTCTTGAATGGACGCAGATTGGTATGAATTCGTATTCATAATAATATTTGATGCTTCAGATTGGTTCTAGTGGTTTGTACTTTGGGTTATTCTGTTATGTTCCGACCATGAATTCAGAGTGGGTAAAGCATGTTGTACCTATTGTTATTGGTTGATTAATTGAGATTGGAATGCATTTGGATGATGTTTGTTGTTTTTGACATTTTGTGAAAGCATTTTGTGTTGAGGCAGAGGATGGAAAGAGGCTCTGGAGCATGTTGCTGCAATTCTGAGGCAGAGAGTGCGAATAAGATTTACTAACCGTTGCTTTAGTATTTTTTAGGTGTATAAGAGGTTGGTTTTATCATATATATGATATCTTTATGTGTGCTTTGGTTTCTACTTCTTTGCTGTTACATGATTCACATGGTCAATCCAATAATGTGTTTGATCTTCCCTCTATAGAAGTGCATATGTAGATGTTATACAGGGTAAGTGAACTACCATGTGCATAAGGTCTTAAGATTACTACCGATATATGTACTCCCTGTACAAAAGGTATTGAAATTTCTTATTGATTTATAAGGGGAAAATTATTTTTATTTATGAAGCATGACTTTTTAGACGCATTTGTATTCATACTTTGTCCGACTATGTTTTGCTTCAGGGGTATCTTCAAAACATGCCGAGTTGAAACTATAGTAAGAATGTTTTCTAGGAGCCACACTGTATATGGTTTATTTTCTTCTATGGACTCACTTGTTTCATTTGTAATCTACAATACTCCCTAACGTTTTTACAAGGAAACTCCAAGTAGTATATAGCAAGGATACCAAGTGACAAACTGACATTTGTATATATATAGTTAATTTGGTACAATTAACCCACTCTTGTCTTATCTTTTGCATTCTTTATACTATGCAGGTGACAATTGTTATGGTGATATTATACTTTATACTATGCAGACATCAAGTGATAACCCAACGAGTATTATCAATCTAGAATGGCTAGCGCGCTCTGGTTTTTGCTCAAGTTTATTTATTTATTTTGTTCTTGTTCTTCTATATATAAATGAATTGATAAGCACAGTTTACATTTTATAGCTACGGTGAAGCTAGTGTATTATTTATTGCTTCTCTATGATATTTATATATTCTACGCATTTAGCAATTATTTTGTGAAGAAAAACTTTTCTTATTCTTATTAATAGGTGTCTGAAATAATTGGTTGGCCTTTAGCCATTTTTATGCTCGTACGAATTGTCTACGTGTTCTTTGTTCATGCAAATGTACATATCTACTTTCGAATGTGTACTTACGTGTTGTTTTGTTGTTACTATGATTTTGTAGGCAAGATGCAGCGTTTGGGATGCTCTTTGCCTTTGTTGCTAAGTATATTAATAAGCTCTTTGCCTTTGCGTTTGAGCTGAACGCATTAGAATATGACTCAAACTAAGGGATCTTGGTAGGCTTAGTTATAAGCTATTTATTGAATTATCATGATGTCAAGTATTACCAAATTTAAGGTTTAGTTATCTGACATTCTCATTCTTGTGGTTTTTGTATTTTAGCCAACCTGCTACTTGGCTAACAATATGTTTGCTCCACTTGTAGAGCAGAGAAGGGAAAGGAAATGCATAACTGAAATGAAAAAGGTCTTCCCAATGGTTGCGGTACTTATGTGCATAATTTTTAGTAGTTAGCTATATTTGGAGCTTGTTCAAATTAGATTGATTAGCTAGGCATTGAATTTGAAAAACTTGATGGATCAAGATTTTAATTTTACTGGATGATTTTGTGTTTGGTGAATTTCATAAGGTTCATGGATTTTATTCGTCATTTGAAGTGAATGGACACTGTTCAATTGTTTAATTAAGTAAACTGATATAAATACAAGGAATGCAATTCTTAGTATGA
This sequence comes from Geum urbanum, assembly GCA_946800695.1. Taxonomy (NCBI): domain Eukaryota; kingdom Viridiplantae; phylum Streptophyta; class Magnoliopsida; order Rosales; family Rosaceae; genus Geum; species Geum urbanum. Next base: position 42,490,928 of record OX327013.1, on the reverse strand, counting down.
AATTAGTTTTAAAATTAATATGACAAATTACCACAAACAGATTTGGTGGTTTTGTTTACCATGGCCCACATGCTTCACCACAAAATTGCCACCAAAATAATGAATAGTAAACGATTGCAGCCCTCCCATTCGCAACAAATTACATGTTTGTAGCAAGTCGGTCGCTGTAGTGCAAAATAAGGGTGATTGCCACCGTTGTTTGTGGCAATCGACCAAAATTGCCACATTTGTGTTTTTGGCTATTGGCCAAAATTGTTGTAGTGCCGGATATAATATGTGTGTGCTACAGTAATTTTCCGTGTGTTACGTTACACAGTAAGTTTCTCTTTGTGTTCAGAGCATTTGCACGGGGCTCCGGTTTTGCTCGAGCAACCGGTGAAAATCGTGGAGGCCAGCTGCAATAACACGAGCAAGGAGGAAAACGTGGTGCAGCGGTGTCGTCTCATCCCGGCAACCGGACGTTGACGACGGTGAAGAGTAGCATGGCGGAGCCCACGCACGTGGGTGACGCCAGGTTACCGAGTTATTTTTTTCTTTAGGGCGTGTGTAATACACACGCCCGTAAAAGTAATTTTTTTTACAATGACGGACAGACCAATCCGAGTGCGACACGTGGCGCACATCAGATCTACCATCACCCTCGACGGTCAATTGCTCTGAGCCGTCCATTTCAATTACAAAATTGAATCTGACGGCTTAGATTCAAATGCAACAGCCAAATTGAGATTTTCTGCAAACCTAACGGGCAGACCAGAATTACGGCACAAAAAAAATTCTAAAAAAATTCCAAAAAATTACAAACACCACCCTACAATTTTCCTATAAATACTACATCAATTTTACAAACCTCCCACACCAATTTGTGCACAACAAGTTCATAATCTCCTTCCATCTCTTCTCTCATTCATTTGTGTTTTTTTCTCCAAAATAATGTCGAATTGGCTTGCTTCGGAAGATTTGCAATTGTGCATTTCTTATATGCATGTTAGCATTGATCCTATCACCGGCAACAAGCAAAAAGTCAAAAATTGTGGGAAAAGATTTATGCCAATTATATCGAAAATTGGGTGATTGGTCATGGTGAATCAACAAAGGAAGATCGGACCCAAACCGCCATTTAATCTCGTTTTACTAAGTTGAAGCCGGTTTTCAATCTTTGGAGCGAAGCTCTTAGTTATGCACAAAGGAATCCACCACCATCCGGCACCTCTCCACAAGACCAAGTAAGTTCTAGAAATTTTTTAATGCTAGAAATTTTTTAATGTCTATTATTTTGATTTTATGAACTAAATGTTGTCATCTCCATTAAACATAAATAAATTGTGACATAGAAATTTGTTAATTTTTATAGTTAAGAAAAGCTCAAATCTAGTTTGTGTCGAAGACAAAGAAAAAGTTTTCGAAGTTTGAATGTTGGGAAGTGGTAAAGACTCATCCTTTTTTTAGGGAAACCACGACTACTAATCCACGTATTTACAACTATGAAGCTACTACTCCTACCGTTAGCGAAATGCCTCTCACCATCAATTTGGATGATGATGAGGTGATTGCAACACCAATGAGTAACCGCGAAGGTCCTTCGAGTCCCCCTAGACCACCAGGAGTGAAGGCGGCAAAAGAAGCAAGAAAAAAGGGGAAAAAAATATGACTCCTACAAGTGAGCTACGAGATGAGGCTTTGAAGACCATTGCGACCAATCAAGTCATTTTGGCCGCCGCTCAAAAAATAAGTGAGGATAACGATTTTGCTTTACACAAAGTGCAACTCTTCCTTCAAGAGAAAGACTTCAAATTGAGAGCTCTACAAGAAGAAACAAGGATCATGACAATGGATATGGAGCAAATGACCCCAAATTCAAAGAGGTATTTCACGAAGAGGAAAGTGGAAATCCTTAAGCAAGGAGAAGGAGACGACATCGAAAAAAAAAAGATAGCGAGGGAGCTTTTTCAAATTGTTATCGCCCACTTTTTCAATAGTTTGACTTTCATAATAAATCTAGGCTTGGTTTGTCATTATATAATTTAAATTTTCAAGAAATAAAAATGCACTTTTTATTTAGAGACGTTATTATAAATAACATTACATGAAATCCAAATTCAAATACACCAAATTCAAATACACTAAATTAAAATACACAAAATTGAAACAAACATAATGCAAAAACATATAATTCAAACAACATTTTTAGATATGTTCACCGGTCTCTAGAAACCAGTTGTGCTTCACCAAGTCCTTCTGAAGCTTTCCATGGATATAAGAAGACTGAAGATCAACAACACGGTCACGAAACCGTTGTTCATCCAGTCCATCCCTTCCAACTAGCTCAAAAGGAATCCGACTACCTTGTTCATCTACTGACCCATCATAATTTGTGAAAGCACTTGATGGGTATTGTAGATCGTCTTCTTCATTCTCCTCAAATTCTACCTCATCAAACTCTTCCTCAACTATCATGTTATGCATAATGATGTAAGCCAACATAATACTTTTTATTACCCCTGTGTGGTGAGACCGAGCTGCATGACGAATCATTGCCCAACGAGATTGTAAAATGTCGAAGCACCTTTCCACATCTTTGCAGTATGCCTCTTGTTTCTTTGAGAACAACTTCTGTGGTAGAGTATGAGGATTGGAAATAGTTTTCACAAATGACTAGTACCTTGGATAAATTCTGTCAGCCAGATAGTAAGTGTTGTGGTATGTCATATCGTTGACTTTAAAATTCTTTTGCGGGCTACTTCCGACAAGGAGCGAATTAAGATATCTGATTGGTGAAGAACGTTGGTATCATTATGTGCTCCAGGTACCCCAAAGAAGTTGTGCCATATCCACGTGTCATATGAGGCCACCGCCTCCAAGATAATAGTGGGACCCTTAGAATGGCCAGAGTATGCCCCTTGCAAAGCTGTTGGATAGTTCTTCCATTCCCAGTGCTTACAGTCAATGCTTCCGATCATACCTGGAAATTCCCAATGTCTGGCCCTCCTTAAAAGTCAAGTGATGTCAGCTGCATTTGGACTACGGAGGTAAATGTCACCGTAAAGCTCATGCACTTGAGTGCACCACTTCTTCATGCATTCTAGTGTGGTTGATTCACTCATCTTTGTGTATTCAGCACACTGATCTGCGGCTGCGCCGTATGCCAACATTCAGAGAGCACCAGTCATCTTCTGTTGTGGAAGAAGTCCTTCCATTCCAATGGCATCTACTCTTTGATGTCAAAATGGATCGTTGTTTCAGAGATCCGTGCAAATATGGTTGAATAAGTTCGAATTCATTCGGTACCTCCGACGAAATGCTTGCTTGTTGAAGACCGGGCGTTTGATGAAGTAATCTTCCATAAGATTTTGTCCCCTTTGCACCCTCAACCTTTCTTGGTTTGGACGGCGACGAGGTGGTTCATCATCGAACGCTGTAACTACCACGACCACTTCAGTGACGAAGGCGTTAGCTATTTCTGTATTTTGCCGACATTGTTATTGTCTCCTCGTGAAAAAAATGTTTAAACTAAAAGGATCCATCTTACTGATGCTGGAATGTGAATAAATGTTTTAAGAAATAGCAAGAAAGTTGTAGATGGTGTGAGAATATATGAAGCATGATGATCCTTTTATAGCCGATCTTAGGTTATCTGAAATTTGATGATGACGACACGTGGCATCACTTGACTGGTCAGAAATCTCACCGAAAATTTTCGGCAATTATTCACACGATAATGGCACATGAAAGTGCCACGTGTCGCCAAGTGATTGATTGGGAATCTTACCAAAAATTTTGTACAATTATCTGTAAGATAACGTTCTGTCGGTGTGACACGTGTCAACTCGTCATTAGTCAGAAATCTTACCCAAAATTTTATTCAATTATTCATACGAAAATGACACGTGTTGTTTATGTATTGGTTGAAAAACAATTATTTAAAATCTTAAAATTTTAAATTAATTTATGAATAGTAATAGGAAGTGCTATTTTTTTACACCGCTGTGCGAAAAACAGGAACTGCACCTCTTATTTGATGAATAGTATTTGCTCCACCTCAAATAGGAGGAGCAAAGCCCTCCCATGGGTGCATATGCTCTTAGAAACGTAGAATCGACTACTCACATTACATCATGATTGGGGGGGGGGGGGTTGTGATTGGCACATTTGATAACAAGTATTGGCCAGCACTGGATGGGACAGACATTTATAGAGAGTGAAACATGTGTTTGGTGTAATCTGGGACAACAATTAATGACACTATGCAGTCCCAAATCCCTCTCAATCTCTTGTTATTCTGAGTACTATTTTTTGGGCACTCAGAATCAAGGTTCTAAAAATCGTTAGGCGGTTCTAGACAGTGAAGACACCTTCTAGTATCTAGGCGGTTAAACGGAGATTAATCGAATTTTAGACAGATTCTAAGCGGTTTTTATTTAATATATTTCTATATAGAATAAATGAATACTTAAAATAATTATATAATCAAATTAGACATAAATATAGTCCAAATAGTTATAATATCCAAATAAAAATATAACATAGAGTCATAATCTCAATTCTCAAGTAACATAAGTGATAAGTCACATAACACAATCCATCAAACAAAGCAAAAACATAACAAAATAAAATCAAGCCTTATGGTTTCCATCCATATTGTCACCTTCATTATCAAAGTCATAATCTCCATCATAATCCAAGTCGTCATCCGATATAAAATCTTCATCATCAAGTTCTCTTACTCCAATATTACGAGAATTTCTCCTAGGCTCTTGAATACCATCATTTCCATCCCAAGTGATATCGGAGTCCACATCTTCATCACCTCCTTCTACAAGCCATACTTGAGTTTCTTCGGCTTCATTAGCAACAAGTGAGTCTCTTGCACTTTTCTTCTTATTGATAATCTTAGCATTGAATTGCACATAAACTAAATTGCCCAACCTTGTTGCATCTAATCTAATCCTTTTTTTTTGTATGCACCTACATTTACAATTGTTAGAAAAATATTAGCATATGTTACTTGTCATAAATCAAATAGTTTGCTACTTTCATGTTTTAATTTATTAAGAACTTACTAGATACAGGAACATAAAAAATAAATTATATTTAGTACTCATTTCTTCAAAAGTGCTCCAATTTCTCTCACACCCGGAAGAACTTGTGGTCTATGAAAGGATCCTTATAGCCATCACTACCGCCGCAAATACTATAGCCGACGATATATGTAAAACTATAGCCGACGAGATAAAAATCTTGTCGGCTATAGTGGAAAAAATGAATTTTTTTAAATTTTTTTTTTAAAAACTCGTCGGCTATAGTACTATACAGACAGGTTTTAGCCAGCCGACTTTAGCCGACGACCCTTAAATATCGTCAGCTAAAGTCCGTTGGTTAAAACCTGTCGATAATAGTATAGCCGACGAGGTTTTTATCCATTATCGTCGGCTATAGTACTATAGCCGACGAGTTTTTAAAAAAAAATAAAAAAAAAATCATTTTTTCCACTATAGCCGACGAGATAAAAATCTCGTCGGCTATAGTTTTACATATATCGTCGGCTATAGTATCTGTGGCGGTAGTGCATGTTTAGCAATTTTGTAACATAATTTCCGTAACTAGCCCACCATTCAACTAAAGAAGCAAAATATCCACAATTAGGTATTAAACAACTAAACATGATAATAAACAAAATATAACTACCGAATTGTAAATGTTCATGCCCGGATTATAATTGACCTTAGAACATGTGTTTAAGGCAAAAGCTCTTCCAAAGTTACATTCTTTCTGTTTATATGTCTTGAACTCTTCATTAGCTACTTCGGTTTGCACTTCAACATCATTTGGGAAGAATCTCTCCACACAATCAAGTAATCCACTCATGACATGTTGATTCAAACATATATTCTCATCTTTGTAGAAGTAAAATGAGTTCAAGAGATACGAGGCCAAATGCAATGGACTATCAAGTCTATCACTTGCTTTTTTCTCTATGATATCCAAGATTAGATGATAAGTAACTTCTACACCATTGAAGGCTTTTTTGATCTTTTCTTTAGCTTGTTCAAGTTCTCCATGCAACCATCTCATGGATGGTTTGTCTTAATCAACAATTCGAAAAACTTTAAACAAATGACCAAACACGCTCAAGCAAAGTAAGACCCCACTCCAAAAGCTACCACTCAACATAGTGTTATATGCTCTTTTTTCTTTTAAAGTCTTGGATTGTTTGTATTCACTCCAAACATTACTAGCAACTATAGTCCTTAACTCATTTCTCTTATCATTCAAGCTTTGCAAAGTTAGAAAAGCTTGATTACCTGATTAATTTACACAACATTTCCCTTATCCTTTTCTTAATTGGTCACCGAGCATGAGTAGAATTCAATAAACTTCAACAATTTGCAGCAAGGTTGTAATAATTGAGTAGAATTCTTCAATAGGAGCCCAGCGATAGTATATATACTCATCTCATACAGAAGAACCCAAAAGCAGAATCAAGGAAATTTATCCCAACATTTCAAGCAAGTTCCACAAATATAATCGATTCCCCACCGAAACTTGTAAAGAGTTCAGGATATTAAACATGAAATAGTAACAGTGTTCAACATGTAGTGGAATCAAAGTACGAGTTTCTTCAACAGATTAGAGTTTTCACTGTTCTTCAATTCCGATCCTTTTAAAAAATCTCCGAGAATAACTTTCTTCAATCAGTAAAAGAGTGCACAAAACACTGATCCAAGGCTTCACGTTGATCACAGCTTGTGAATCACAATCACACAACTTCACCTTCAAATCAAAGATAGAGGAAAACTTATCTGATCGAAGCGAGCTCGATTTGAGCAATCGATGAGAATCAGACCTCTGAGATCTGTATATGAATCTGGAGATACTAGGGCTCTCCTTCCGGAGGTTTTGATGAAGCTCTCGAGCTCTTCCGTTAGAATTCCTTCGTAAGGAATGTTCCTTTAAATAATTAATAATTAACTAGAGTAAGTGCACACTATGTGTGGGTAAATTTTGAGTAAAAATAAATAATTTTTACACTTTTTCTGTTTTTTAAAGGTCGAGACTATTTTCACAACACAATATATTAAGTTAATTCAATATTCTATCTTTACATTTTTTTAATTTAAAATTATATTAATTTTTCTAAGTTCACCCATTTTCATATCAAAATTAAAATGTCCTAATCGGTTAAAAGCTTTTAAGTTTTATTTCTAAACTCCTTTGAAAATTTGAGAACGAACAAAACAAGGTGACGAACTTCAGTAAATGTTCGTCGAACAAAGTTAATATTTTCAGTAGAGTCTTACTAAAATCATCTTTGTATCGAATAAAACATGTGTTTCAGTAGGGGTCTACTGAAAAAGTTGAACAAATTCAACAGAACCCCCTGCTAAAAATTAGCATATATTTCAGTAAGGGTCTGCTGAACGGAGTCAAAATTTTCAGTAGACACCTATGGAACAAAAATTTGTTACTTATCCCAGGATGTATGTAATTATTGTAACCCATAAAACATAAAAAAAATGATATACTTGATTTCATGCTCCTAATTAGTGTATTAATTATCTCTCCATTATATAGTTTTAAAGAATAAAAATTGTTTAAGTCAACTATTTGTATATGGATAATATAGTCTTTCAATAAATTTCACAAATGTAGGGTAAACTTAGTAGATTGTAAGGTGGAAATAGTCGCTCACTTTTTAAATGTATTTTGCTAATTATAATTATATCTTTAATCTGATTTAATTATATTCAAGTGAGAAGGCTAAAATTGGAAAGATTGGAAAAATGGGGAAACAAAACGGGTCTCTTAATAATAGTATAGATTATACGAACTTGCAAAACGTGCAGTAAATGATCCAAAAATCTCTCGTCTCCTGCGGTATATAGATTCCTACAGTACTATTTACATGTTGCATACCAATATTTTAAAATATGACACGTTTTACGTGTTGAGACTCGCCTTAGTGTGGGGCTATGACTATTTGCATCATTCTACGAAGAAGAAAAAATGTAAAATGCTTAAAACACGAAAAACGTGCAAAACATGTGTGTAAAACACGAAAAACGCGTAAAAATGTGACGCATTTTGCTTTCTTTTTTCAACGTTTTTTTTAAATTAAAAGATATCTATGGTTTTCACTCCAAAATGATGTCATTTTCTCCATCATTCTCTTTTCGTATATAAGTAGCAAAATAAAAGTTCTAAGAGAATTCATGATTTTATATGACAATGAAGATAATGATCTTGAAAGAACTAATCTATATGAGAATACTAAATCTATTGTTAGTTGAGCATAATAATGGAGATCGTGATTATAGAGATGTCGAAGATGGTAATGATAGTAATGATGATTATAGCTTATATGATGATTTATTACTTGATAAAGATGATACATTTGAAACATGAAGTTGAGTTAATGTTTATATTTATATTTGAGACTTTGATAATTCAAATGTTTATACTTGAGACTTTGAATGTTTATGTTTATTGAATATTTTTGTATAAGTTTTTCTTCAAAAAAATTTCGCGTTTTACGTTGAGGTTATCATCTTTGTGATGCATTTTAAAATAATAATATATATATATATGTGTGTGTTAAATTTTAGCTTCGATCAGGTTGATAGCCAGTACTGCAAATCATCAAAGAGATTGGCTGGTTATAATTCTGCTACCGGTACGGTTTCTCGGCTCTCAATCTATATTGTCTGGATATTCATGAACAATAAGACAGGTTATGAAAAATATAAATTGAAAATTCATTGGTTTTAGAAATTTAGAATATCAATTTTCAGTCATATAACGAAGTTTTCGTTTTAACGAATCTAACTTTTCTATGTGCTTTTACTGCTGCAGTGCTTTGTGATTGACTTGTTAGTTTATTCTAAAAGTTAAGCATATATAGACTAATCAATAAATTGAAGATCGAGATGGATATATGGAACATCATCAACATATACATATATATAACTTTGTACCAAAACATTATTGACTAATTATTGCATAGGTGGAGTCGGAGAATCCATTAAGAACCAGAACGAGATCACGCTGGGAATCACAAAGCAACTGCTTTTAACTGAACGCAAGGACAAAAACATTGCCTACTGACCGTTGTCTATCCATGTTGTTCTTAGCATGATGGCAGCGGCCTCAGAACCAGGGCCTGTGCGCAACCAGATTCTCACTTTTTTGAACTCGAGGTCCCCTCCGAGGAGCTCAATGACCTAGCATCCAATATTGTCCCTCTGATTTTTGCTGATGGATCCTCAAGTGGAGGTCCTTGCTTGTCGTTAGCAAATGGTATTCCAATGCTGCTTTCAAACAGGTAATGGGCACTGCCAACGAGGCGGCTTTGAATCGAGTTGGCTTTAGGAACAAGGCCGAGGAAGTTCGATGTGTGGTGAACTCGTGGGTGGAGAAAAAGACTAATTAAGGGTCTCATAACTCTCATCAAAGAGGTTCTTCCGCCTATGTCAGTTAACAACACATCAAGTCTCATCCTTGCAAATGCATTATACTTCAAAGGAGATTGGACCGAGAAGTTTGATGCATCAAGAACAAGAACATATGATTTCTACCTTATGGATGGGAGGAACTCAGTAAAAGTACCCTTTATGACTAGCTACAATAAGCAACTTATAGAAGCATTTGATGGGTTCAAAATCTTGAAGCTTAATTATAGACACGGCCAAGATCAGAATAGGCTGTTCTCCATGCATGTGTATCTTCCAGATGGAACAAATGGGCTGCCCGCTTTGGTTGAAAGAGTTTGTTCAGAGTCTGACTTTGTGGATCGTTATTGCCCTTGTTCTAAAAAAGAAGTACGTAGATTTCTAATCCCAAAGTTCAAGTTTTCTGTTGGCTTTGAGGTTCAAGAAGTGCTGCAAACCTTAGGACTTGAGTCCCCCATTCATTCCCGGAAGTTTGTCAGAGATGGTGGACACTTCCGCAGCATTGTGTATTACGAAGATACGCCATCAAGCCTTCATTGAGGTTAATGAAGAAGGCACAGAAGCTGCTGCTGTTACAGTTGCTGATGGTTGGTACGGTTGTTTGGTTGCTCCAATGAACTTTGAGGCTGATCATCCATTTCTTTTCCTGATCAGAGAAGAAGTTTCGATGTTGTACATCGGTCAAGTCCTCAATCCCATTGCAGATCAATAAACGATTTCTTCGAATTTGTGTCGATCTCTTAGTCCTATATATTAGGTTAGGTTATTAGCTAGGGTATGAGTATCCTAGTTTCTTATTTTACATTTTTATTTGAATTTCTCGATGGTTGTTTTCTTCTTCTTTTATGCACCTGAATCCCATTGCAACCATCCATAGATTTTGACAATTATGTTTTGGTGGTCAATCGTGGTCAATTACTATTAGATCTTTCATATGATCGATATTAAATTGTTTTCAAACTATTTTCTAATTATGTACTATTTTGATGCAAATCTAACGGCAAACGATCACATCTGACCACATAATTCACCGACTACCAGAACGAGACTCTAGATCTAGATATGTCTTTTTGGTTGTTTGATGAAAGATACACTAAATATCGCTTTTATTCTATAGTGTGCATAACAAAAGTGTGCCAAGAATAATTTACGGTCTAAATATTTTCATTCATTATTTATCTAAGCTCAAGATGTTAGGATTATGACAAGTGTCCCGTATATTATAGTGGGACGCATATTATAAAGAGGTACACCCTAAAAAGACTAATTCTGTTTATTGATGAAATTTGGAGCATCATGACATGATGCCTCAGTTCCTCAAATCATATATCTATACATTAAAAGAGGTGCGGCTTTCTGTTATTTGGTCAAACATTTATAATGCTATAAAATATTCCTAACAATATATAAGTTCAATGCTTTAGGGTTAGGTTCCATAGCATTCAAGTTTGTACACAACATTTTACATCAATTATAAACCATTGGATTTAATAACTATAAACCGTGTAAATTGAGTGATGTGGCAAAACCATAATAAAAACTGAATATTATTTAAGAAATTACTTTAATTGATAAAATAAAGTCTAGCTTTAATCTTCATCTTCTATCTCTTTATTTTCTTCTTTGTGTTCATCAATCTGGGATTCTGGGTTTTGTTCCTCATCTTCACACAAGTACAATCTAACTATTCCCATCTTAAATAAAAGATATATTATCTTCAAAGTTTGGGTTGAAATCAACTGCTTTGAAAACTTTATTGTTTCAAAGATCGATTAGTCTGATCACCAAGGATCGGGATGGGTTTTGCAAGATCTATTCGTCGAATTATCATTACTCATACTGCAAATTACTTTCCTCATATCAAAAATTGATTTCTCATCTACCCAATTAAGTTTTCTACTTGCAAGTTCCCAATCTTAATTTGAAATCTAAAGAACCCACATCTCATCCTCCTTTTTTAGCTGCAACAATGAATTATCTAGTACCATAAAAATCTAAGTATATTATGTAGCAGAAGCTGGTCAGTTACAAAACCCAGAAACCACAATTGTAACAAGTACACATCTAAAATTAGCAATGATGATGAGAAAATCTGAAAAAGAAGAAATGAAGAACTAGAAAGATGAAACCCAAAAAAAATATGAAGGCTCAACACGGTGATGATTAATTAGAACTAACTTGGATATAAGCTTTTATCAAATAGAATGAAGAGATAAAAGTATTAAACTTATTGAAATTAATTAATTAATAAAATAAGGAAAATATTATGAGATATTTAACTAATTTTTCTGTTAATCATTTTTATCTTTCATCATTGATCTCGACCGTTCAACGTTCTTTCATTCATAGGTCTAAAATAGAAGTAAAAATTTGTGTTAAAATTATGATGTCCCAACCCTAGATTTTAATATAAGAAAAAGACAATAGAGTAAAACAATATGGAAACTACTTCAGTGCTTTAACATAATTTATAATAAAAAATATGTTTATAAAATAATCATAAAATAGTAAACTAATTTACTTCATTAAGGTTGTAATATCAAGTTTAGTTTTCTCATAAGGGACAGTACCCAACCTAAATAGGTAACTTTTTATTTCATGGTTGTGTTATATCAAATTTTAAAAAAAATGAATGGTTAAGATTAAAAAATTATAATTTTTTTAAAAAAGTTACTTATTTAAGTTTGGTACTGTTCCTTATGAGAAAACTAAACTTGATATTACAACCTTAAAGAAGTAAATTAGTTTACCATTTTATGGTTATTTTATAAACTTGTATTATTGTAGATTGTGTTAACACAGTGAAGTATTGTCCAAAAAATATAAACACACTTACTCAAAAGAAAGACAATGTAATAACTCAAACCAAAATCTACGTTAATTAGCACGAAATTGGATTATCGCAAATTATCGCGTAACTGGGTTTTTTAACGACTATTTCACCAGGCGAGAATTTGGGTCGACTTTCTTCACGAGATTTGTAGAGAATTTAATTTCGAGCTCATGTGAATTTTTGGGGAATTTTTTGGATAAATGAGCAATGTTTTATCGAGTTTTGAAGTTGGTTGGTGAATATATATAAAAGTGTTATTTTTATTGTTGATTGAATTGTGACCGTCCGATTTTGATCAGATTGAATTGTAGCCGTTGATTTGGGCTGTATATATAAGGATATATATGGTATAAATACGAGACAAATTTGGAAAGTTTCCATTTTGGGATTACTGGGTTTGACTCACGTTGACCACGGGTCAAACCGACCTGTTTGGCTTTAAATTTTGTCGTCGGCGGTGTGCTCAATTTTGGCCACATTTGGCCATGACTCCTTGATGAAAGATGTTGGGCTTGGGCTCCTCTTCAAGTTGATAGGTGGATTACCAAGATTAGTGGCCGGAGGAGGAAGAACCGACGCGATGAAGATGGAGATTTCCGGCTGGATTTCGCCGGTGGCGGAGACAGCGGTGATGAGGGTAGAGGTTATAGGATTTTTGAAGCCCATGGAATGGTGAGTTGATCCCAAGTGGTTTCGTCCTTTTCTGTGGTCGGTGGTGGCCGATCGGAGGAATGAATTCCGGCGAGGTTTTTGAAATTTACGGTGAGTTTTGGACGTTTTTCGGTTAAAATTGGGCTTAGTTTTGAACTGAAAAGTTGTTATCAATGTTGATATTTTCAAGTTAATGTATAGGTCAAAGATTTATGGGCCGATGGGATTCCGGCGGCCGGCGACGGCACCTCCACGGGCTGCCGTGCGCGGCGGATGTCCGGCGAGGTAGAATTTTCGATGAAGTTTTACGTCGTTTCACTCGTTTTTGCGTGCCGAACGCAATAGTGAGCTTTATATACGGATATGAGTTTGTAAAATTTGGGCGAGTATTTAATCAGACAATTATCAGTTTAATTCACAACATTATTTAAGGACGCTTTGGTTATCCGTTTAATTGCGAGTCGTTTGATATTCGGGATTGGTTTGCGACTCTTAATAGTGAGGGATTACAGGGAATTGAATTCAGAATTTGGTTGAGTCAGTAATTAAACGTGAAATTACGTTATTCGAGTATACAAGATTCTCGATGTTACTATTCACCAGATTACGATCTCTGTTATTCAGTATGAACTCTGATGATCAAATATTATTTTAATCATGGTTTTAGGATATTGAGTTAGCGGGCGTGTCAGATGAATAATTGTGTCGATCGACAGGATTTCAACTTTATGTTTATCCCGACAACCTGTGAGTGGACATTTTATTTTCACCGTACGAGTCTTGATTTATACATTTTACGATTATGCATTTTATGATTATGCACGTACGAGTATGCATTTACGATTATGCATGTGCATGAAAACAAATATGATTTGTTTTACACAGAGTACAATCTCAGTGATACTAATGGCATCAATGCATTGGCGTGCTCGGCTGATCCCCGAGATGCTCCGGGGGGGGGGGGGGGGACAGATATCCTGACCCGAGGTCTTTCTGACTATATAATCACGTGTGGGCCTGAGATCCTGTGATTTAGATTGTACTGAGGTGGAGGTGTCCGAGAGGGACCTCGCGGTTTTAAACTCGCATCATGTTTATTTTCAGACTTGCATTATTTTTATGCACATTATATATCGTGAAAGACATATTATTTACAGTCTTAGTTAAAAAGTAAAATATTATTTTCGTCCACTCACTATAACAGTTTTTATTATTTTATATGCCTTTTTCCTGGACTTTTCGGTTTTCTTTGCCTAGATTGCAGTGTGTATCATGAGGATGCTAGCTGTCGTCGAGGGCGTTGAGTCCACCAGTTAATTTCTTCAACAGTAGGTCCTTGTTCACTATCAGTATGTCTCTTGTGTTATTGAAGTCACCTTGGATACTAGGTTTGTAGTATCATCTTGTGAGACTCTTGTGAATAGGTTGTCACTCGTATAGTTGTCGTGTTGAGATTCTTTGTTTGTGAATCAGTGTATTTACTGGAGTCATGTTTTCAAATTATGAATAATGTATCAGTTTTAATTTCAGTTTTATGTTGAGAAATCTGGATGGACATTGGTGGTCTACGGTATTGTTTGTGGGTTTACCTGTGGAGTGTTAGTTTTTTTTGCAAGTTTTTGAGTGTCTCTTTTATAAGGGAAGTTATGTCAAAATTTTCACAGAATTTCGTAGGTTAGAGTCAGTCGTTAAGGCTTGATTCTAAATTACTAGTTAATCTAGAGTCGAATTTTTTCAAATAAGCTGACGATTTACAATTTTTCATCCCCAAACAAAAACTCCACCTTCCAAAGAAAAACTACCTCTTCCACCATTCACACTCATTTGCCTATCCTTAGTATGAAATAATTTATTTTGATGCAGAATGAAACAGGCCCAATCTACGTTTTTACATGGGCTTGGAAGCTGGATCCTTGGACGGCTTGGAGGATACACGAGTAGCTTACAGCTATACACATTTATCCAAGCGAAAAAAGCTTCCCGCGCTCCCTGCTTACTCTCGACGCTACAATCCTCTCGCTCTCTCTCTCTCTCTCTCTCACAGGTACTTTCGAAACCCCAATCCTTCTGATTCATATGTTCAAACTCTTAATTCTTGTGTCAGATTCATTCATCGCATCGATTCAGTTTGTAATCACCTATGTTTCGCCCAATTTGGCTGAATTAACCCTAAAGCTTCATCGTCCTAAGCCGTAGCTTCAATTTTTCTTTTTTCATCGGAATCATGCGTCTTCGGCTACATGTATTCTCGGATCATTTTCAAAATCATTTCCTCATTTTCCAATTTAATTTGGTTGCTAATTTTGTTTCAGCTTGTAATCGACTAGCTTATCACTGATTTTGAGCTACAGATTCGTCATAAGAGATAGTGTTTGGTTCTCGGAGCTGTAAGATTACTGATCTCTTATATGATCCTTGAGTCTGATTACGTTGCTTCGGCTTTACTGCATTCAGTTCATTTCCATATAGGAATGATTTATTTGCTTTTGTTAATAATCTTTGGACTTAATGGTAGTGACTTTGAGTTCTTAAATTTATTCTATATTTGAAGATGCATATAGCGCTTTTAACTGGTTATTCACAATTTATTGTTCTGTTGGAAGATGAACATAGCATGAATTTATTACTGGCAGCTTGGTTGTGGGGTTACGATTTTTCTGCTTTAATGTTCTATGTATACTGCTTTTGTCTGTGAAGAAGTGAGTTAATTGTGGAATTTGTTTAATAGCTCACGAGCAACCATTTGGATCTTTCAGTGGAACTACGATGTCTGCTTTCGGAGGATCTTTCTCATCAGGTGCATCTGGTTTTGATCAGAGTCCCAATGTGGGAGCATTTTGGTCTAATCCTGCTCAGACAAGTCCATTTGGAAGTATGACTCAACCGTCACAGCCAGCATTTGGGAGCACTGTGTTTGCTACCTCTGTACCATTCAGTGGAAGTCAGTCTGCTTTTGGTAATAATAGCACCCCGCCGTTTGGTGCCACCAGCTCTCAGGCATTTGGCTCAACAAGGACTTCTGCATTTGGCGCTTCAGGAACCCCGGAATTTGGTGCCACAAGCTCTCAGGCGTTTGGATCAACAAGGAGTTCTGCATTTGGAGGCACAGGAACTGCATTTGGCGCTTCAAGCACCCCGGCATTTGGTTCATCCAGTGCCAAGTTATTCCATCCTGGTGCTGGCTTTGAAAACGCTGCTCCTTTTGGTTTTCCTTACACTACTGCTTTTGGCCAATCAAATTCTACTTTTGGCAGCATCCCATTTTGTGCTTCATCTCCTTTGGTGCAGAACTTTGGTGAGGGGGTGTACATTGTTAAAATTATAAAACTGGACCACTGTATCTGGGAATCAAGCGCTCGTTTGTTGTGTTTTGTTTCATTGTAGCTGTATTATATATATATGTTCTGTTGTGATGCAGGAGCTCAAGCAACAATGTGTGGGAACACTGGCTTTTGGAATTCAACATTTGGGGACAAACGTGGGGGAAGTAGAGTGGCTAAATACACAGAATCACTTGAACGAGATACATATGGTGCAACTACGGTGAAATTCATGCCAATATCAGCTATGCCAGCTTATATAGATAAAAGTCATGAAGAGTTGCACTTGGAGGATTATCAGTTGGGGGATAAAGGTTGGGTAAAAAGATCTCCTCACTTTTCTGTTTTTGATGGTATTTTGTATTTACTTTGTTTGATGTGTTATATTGTAACGTTCAGGTGGACTGGCTCCTTCTAGTGGTAGCGGCTTTGGCATCTCTAACACGCAGTCAGGCATTCCTGCATCAGTAACTACTCAAACATCTACATGGCCTTTTAAGACCTCAATATCATCTAGCATATTTGGTCCCAAAACCCCACCACTTACTTCTACCTGTTTTGGAGTTTCATCTTCACCATTTAGATCATCATTCTGCTCCCCTTGTGGGTCTTCTAATACAACACATCCGTCATCATTTCCTTCAGTTTTTTGCCAAATTTCCCCTCCTTCTCTACTAACTAATCCGGCAACATCTTCCTTCACATTTCCAGCACCATCTTCTAATTCCATGTCAAGTTTCATTCCCACAGTTTCAAATGCTCAGACAGGTGTTGCCTTTGGACAAGCATCTACCTCCTTTTGGCCAACTCAAACTCCCTTTGGTCAAACAAATATGTTCAGTACCCCTTCCACTGGTTTTTCAACTCCAACCAATCTGTTTGCACCTTCATATTCATCTTCATCTGTTTTTGGACAAACGTCCTCTCCTCTTTGCTCACAGACCACATCTGAACTTCCATTTTTTGCTCCGGCTTCAACATCAACTTCTACATTTAATTCTGGCCTACATAGCTTCACACTTTCAATACCACAGACAGGTGGTACCTTTGGTCAAACATCCACTTTCTTTGGTCACAACGTATACAATCATCCTTTCACTGGTTTTGGTTCGGGCAGCACTTCAGCAGCTATTCCTACAAGCAACTCAATCGGCTTTAGTCAACCAGCTGTATGTTTCTATCTCTCTGCAGCATCTATACATGTTAAGATCTTGGTAGACAAAAATTAAAGACCAGTACTTGATCAATCTTGTCTTAAACTTTATGTTAAACTAATGTGCATTCTTACGCCCAAGCTTGTAGTGAGGGTTGATGTCCCTCACTGAAGAAAACGAAATGATTGTGACAGTGTTTTTTTTTTTTTCCAGTTTGTAGACAAGGACTTGGACAAAGACGTGGATATGGATGAATGGGTCTTCTGCTGATCCTTAGCCTGCAGGAAATGATCAAAGGTGACCATCTGTTATCATTTAACATCTATTGTGTTTCAGTTACGAGGTATTTCAAATTATGAGCCGATACCTTCTTGTTTTATGCAGGCCACTTATCCTTCAGTTAGAGATGATTGACATATGCACTCTGTACGTGAAGCAGATGGGGAAAGTAGCATCAGTGTATATAGAAGTAACAAGTATTACTAATGATAAAGCATGGTAATATCACTAATATGGTACTTTCCTAAGAATAAATGTGGTTATTATGAATGGTATGCTTTGCGTTTCTTTATCATAAAGCTTTTATCTCCTATTGCAATTTCCACTTACTAGTAGCTAGTACTAATCGACATGCTGTATAGTCACTATAGTGTATATACTGAGCTGTCATTACCGAATGATGGCACCTCTAAGCTAGCTCTCACATACTTTTTCTAGGTCACAATGCATATCTGGTCTTTACTGTTGAAATGTTTTGAGAAATATTATACAGTGGGCTATTCTTTCTTTCAGCAAAGAACAAGGGAGTTCTTGGAACCGAGGAATATATGTTGAAAATTTAGTAGAACAAATGAAGATATACATGTACATGTATTGCATCTTGATCAGTAATAGTAGCATATTGTCTGCTTCAGCTTCTTATGATTATTCACTAGTGAGCACACAAACACTGGGATAGTTTATTTGGTGTCTCACAGACATTAAAGAACGATTAGCCTTTGAAAGAAAGAATAACCCTGAGGGAACTAAGTAGATGATTCACTGGCTTGTATATATATATGATCATATCACCCCAGAAACAGGGGACTGATAGAAGAGGCCTTGGGATTCCCAAGCGCCATTAGCAGCAGCTGCCCAGTTGTTGTCACAGTGCACAAATTGCTGCTCCGCGGACCAAGCAACAACACCTCCCACTGCTGCTTCCATCTGTGACATTTGCTGTGCCACGGCTGCTACTTTACTCGGCCGCTGCAGTTCCATAGAATATTGGTCTATATATGCCATATTCACAGTTGACTCGGTTGATACTGGCCATGTAGGCATAGAAACTGTGTTGGACCAAGTCGCTTCATATAATGGAGAATCATTAGTCCACACCATCCCCAGGTTGGGATTCGATGGCACATGAGCAGCCACGCCCACATTCAACTGCTCGCGATGATCATAAATGAGTTGATCGCAGCCGTGGCTGGTCATGTGATCATTTTTGCGAGAAGGAGGCTGCATATACCGGTCGTAACTAATACTCTTTTCTTTTGCGGACCCTGACCCAGACGGATCATGCTGCGTCGGAGTGTTCGGTATTCCAAACCCAATGCCACGTGGTGCAACCGGAGGAATGGACTCTATCTTCTCATGCACACGACTGAAACCGTTGCCATCAAGCAACTTGGCTCTGAGCGCACCCAACAAGCCCTCTGCTGCATCCCCACTGTCACAAACCTCCTCAAACGAAAATGGCTCGACGTTTTCCAAGCCGCTCGGACCTCCCACGCCCGTACCATTCAACTGAGGCGGCTCGAAGTTGGTGCGGGCATTTGCACCGCGCAAGGTTCGGGCGGCGTCATCATAAGCCCTTGCAGCATCTTCAGCTGTGTCAAAAGTCCCAAGCCAAAGCCTGACCTTTTGCAATGAGTCCTTGATCTCCGCCACCCATCTTCCCGATGGTCTCTGCCTCACTCCCACGAACCTGTGGTGTCCTCTCGATGATGACTTCCTTCTGCCGCGGATACCGTCGTTTTGAGCTCGTACAGCTCCCATGGTAGCTCTAGCTTAATTGGTGAGTACTGAAAACCGAGAGGCATAGAGTAGTGGTTAATTTATAATGAAAAGGATATTCGACTTGAGAATATGAACAAGAGAAAAAAACCAAAAATGTCACCATTGTATCCTTGCAGGCTTAATTGTTTGTAACGAAAGACAATAATTTTAAAACCAGAGAAATGGTCAGCAATACTTCCTTGCCTTGCCTTGCATGATTTGTTGCATCATTGCATACGAAGAAGAATATGTAATGCCCAAAATACCAGACAGTAAAACAGTAACAAGTATCGGTATTACCAAATAGTCACCGTGAGTTTCTAGGATCGGGTAGATTTACTGTTGGAGAAAACAATCAACTTCGTTGTTGTTACCGCTGTAAAACCCTCTTTTCTTATTCAAGTCCTTGGATTTACCGTTTAACTTATGAATAGTACGGTGAAGGGGATAAGGGTGTTAGTGGTTAACTTTGAACATGCGATTTACCAAGCTAATGTGAACTGAAATTTCACCGGGGTTACTGGGGGCATTTAGAGCATTTCGAACTCGGGTCTTTCGTGTGATGTAGACCTCGTTAAATAGTGTGGGTGTCGCTAACAATCCAGTAAGATAGAGTTTTCATCCATCAAATGAGTGACAGTTCAATTATGCTGCCTACCAAGTACCAAGTACCAAGTACTAAACAATTTCTTTCAGGTTTCAACTATCGTTAGCAATTATTATGATATGCGCTTGTTTGTGATTACTTCCTGTTACAACAGTCTAAAAGTATTTTTAAAATAAATTTAAAATATTTTTAAAATCAAGAAATAATTATTATGTGATTAGTATTTGCAAGTGTTTCTAAAATTCAACAAAATAAATTTTTTCCTATTTATAATAAATTATTCTTATTAATCCAAAAGTGCTTAAAAAATCTCCTCCGTTCGAGTCTTGTTCTTGGACCCCACCAGACGGCCTCTACACTTACGTTGAGCCAGAGACACCTTGATTATCCAATTATCTTCCAGCAAGGCAACTTCCGGGGTGAACTTAACCATAAACTTTTCTATGCCATCAAGGTTTTTGATCCTCTTCTTGTATGCAATAAGCTCGGAAGTCGCTGCACGCTTGTTGGAGTTACTTGACTCTCCCTTCAACCCAAAAAAACACCAACACAGTTGCTTAGTTACTCGACTCTACGTTTGGCCCTTGATGAAAAGTTATCTTACTTATCTCTAATTAAAAGTCGAAATAATCTTAAATGGCATTTACAATAGGTTTGAAACTTTATAATCGATTTTGTATTCTCGTGTTTTCTCTATATATACAATGACGTGTTGATTAATAAACATGATCATAAGAAGAGTAAAAATTGATCTCGACAAAATGGTTATCTGAAACATCTTAATTTTGAGATCATACCTTTACCTCAAATGAGTTCATAATTCCATGAGATCCCAAACCCAAGAATTGTAACTTCAAAACAAATTTTTACTTCAACTCTCGTAGGGGATCCGCAAATATCTAAACAATCGTTATTTGTTATCGGTTTTGACTTTGCTGTTACTGCAAATGAGTTTTTTTACAAAGAAATTGATGTTTTGGAAATTCAATGAGAGATCTCAAACATTTGATTATAGTAACTTTATAATAGGAAGTTAAGTCCAAAACAATCTTACATGAAATTTATAAGACATAAAATGCGTTACTAGTCGATCTTAACTCGTTACATATATATTACATAGTTTCTTTGGAATGTGTTTGGAATTCTACGAGAGACATCTCGCATAATTTATAAAAGTAGACTCAATGAAAGTTAGTCGCAAACTCGTTAGATCATGGTAATTATTAAATTATTGATTTCCAACTATAAAAGAGTTCAAAACAAAACAAACAGCCACGGCATTTTTACGTGTCCGAAATGTGTGTAAACTTTTGTTACGGACTGACCTTTAACTCTACCAGCGGTGAGTCCCAGTGGCTTAGTTTTAACGCCAACTCGCGTTCACTCATCTTCTTCAGACTATCAAACCTTTTTCTCCTTCTCTAAATTTCTGACATTCGCATGAACACTCGGCCCGTTTCGCCCTTTACATTATAATATCCAAACCCCCTCTCTCCGATTCCGCATTCCAGATCGACGGCCACGTCACCACTCCGGCGTCCTATCTTCTTAGGTACTTCGAAAACCCTATCCTCGCTTTGTTCTTATCGTCTATTGCATCTGATCTAATGTTATTGCTACGATCGTTCGCTGATCATTGAGTTCGTATCTGATCGAATTGTGTGGAGCTTTTGAGCCTGGCGGTTTTACTTGTGCATTGCTCTGTGTGTAGAGTTGTTGAGGAGGCTGTTCGCTGTTGTTATTTTCGGTAGTGTTGAATCTGTGCTGTGTGTTTCTTGTGTTTTGCAGATTGAGATCGGCGAGTTGTGTAGCTGAGTTTTGAGATACAGAATCATCGGAAAATAAAATGTTTGGTTCTACGAGCCGTAAGCTTTCTTATCCATCTCTCTATCTATCGTTTACACGGTTCATAGTCTGATTTTGTTTGGCTTATCGTGATCAGAGTATTTTGTTATTGTGATAATCATATATAATATCATATACTATCCGGCATTCAATTTAGGGTTATGTTTAGTGTCATGTTCTTCTGTGTAAAGATAATTTGAGTGATGGAGTTTTTTTTGTGTAACAGCTTTTGGGCAACAGTCATCGAACAGTCCATTTGGGACACAATCGGTGTTTGGGCAAAGCAGCACTACGAACAACAATCCATTTGCACCCCAGCCGTTTGGTAGCACAACCCCATTTGGTGCGCAAACAGGGAGTAGTCTGTTTGGGGGAACTTCAACCGGTGTGTTTGGTAATACGCAATCCACACCTTTTGGTGCTCCATCCACGCCAGCTTTTGGAAGTACTACTTTTGGAGCATCGTCTACGTCAAGTCCATTTGGTGCACCATCTTCCACACAAACAAGTCCATTTGGTGTAGCAACTGGTACGTCTGCTTTTGGTCAGAAGCCTGCTTTTGGCTTTGGGTCAACTCCTGCTCCCTCAAGTCCATTTGGAAACACATCTCAACCATCACAATCAGCATTTGGAAGCAATGTTTTTGGCACCACCACCTCCTCACCATTTGGTGGAAGTCATTCTGCATTTAACAGTAATACTTCCTCAGCATTTGGTGGTACGAGCACCACAACCTTTGGTGCCACCGGAACTCCAGCCTTTGGTACCAACACCACACCAGGTTTCGGTGTCCCTGGGAACACTGCTTTTGGTCAAGGAACTACAGCATTTGGGACCACAAGCACTTCGCCTTTTGGTGGTACAACTGGTTCTGCCTTCGGCACAACACCAACTACGCCGACCTTCGGCACAACACCAACTACGCCGACCTTCGGCACAACACCGAGTCCTACATTTGGAAACACAGCATCTCCATTTGGGACAACGACAAGCTCCAACATGTTTAATTCTGGGACAGGATTTGGGGTGTCTTCAAGCACCTCACCTTTTGGTCAGTCTAGCTCAGCTTTTGGTACTTCAACAACTGCTCCCGGTTTTGGTGCTTCAACCACTCCAAGTCTGGGTGCATCGTCTCCGTTTGGTAGCAGCCAATTTGGTGCTTCATCGGGTTTTGGAGGGCAGAGTTCTCCATTTGGTGAGTATTTTAGGTTTTAGTCATTGTTCTGCATGTTGTAGTAGAAGTTATGTTGTCATTATGTATGTTTCAATGCAGGGGCCCAATCAACAACACCAACCGTTGGAAACACTCCCTTTGGGCAGTCAAACTTTGGGGTTCAACGTGGTGGTAGTAGAGTGACTCCTTATACAGGCACATCGGATACAGAAGGCGGTGGTACTGGGACTAATATGGGAAAATTGGAGTCAATATCGGCAATGCCAGTCTATAAAGATAAAAGTCATGAAGAATTGCGATGGGAAGATTACCAATCGGGGGATAAAGGTAATTTTTTTTTTCCTTCAGATATTGTCAGCACCGACCACATTTAGTCAGTTAGCATAGATTTATAATTTAAATTGAACTTTCAGGTGGACCATCTCCTGCTGGTGTGAGTAGCTTTGGTGTACCAAATGCACAGACAAATCCCAATCCGGCACCGTCGTTTTCTCAACCATCTTCAAATATCTTTAATACATCAACTACATCTAATCCATTTGCTCCAAAGACCCCAGCGTTCACTCCATCTGCTGGTTTTAATACTTCACCTACACCTTTTAGCTCATCATCTAATCCAACCAGTTTGTTCACACCTGCATCATCTTCACCATTTGGCCAAACATCATCTTCACCATTTGGCCAGTCGTCCTCTCCATCTCTTTTCAGTACCACCTCAGCTGCGCCGTCCTTTTCATTCTCTAATCCGGCTTCATCATCTGGATTTTTCAATCCCACACCTTCAAATGCCCAGACGCCATTTGGTCAAACAGCCACCACCTCATTTGGGCTGAATCAAACTAACTTTGGTGGAAGTTTGTTCAATACTTCTGCCAGCTTGCTGGGCAGCTCATCAGCCAATTCAAGCAACCAAATTGGTACTAGTCAACCACCTGTAAGTTTCCTAACTCTTGCTCTCTCTCACTAACAGTCTAACGTCCCTATTTATGGTTTTGTTTGTTAGCCGACTAAAACATATCCCCAAAGAGTAAAATTATGTGTTGATTGGGTATCCAGGGTTTCAGTCCAGCTGTATGTTAGGATTGCTGTAGGCATCAAAGTCTTTTTTCATATTATGAAACATTGATCTGCCTGGTTTTTGTGAAAGTGTGTTTGAAAATTCATGCATGATATAGCAATACATATGAAATGCAATATATCTTTTACATAAGAAAATTCATGACCAAGGGCATCTATTTATTGCATTTTCTGTGCTTTTCAAACTAGATATATTCTGTTTGCGTTTCCTGTTTTATTTTCATCTATTTGATGATATCTAACTCTGTCATGATGTTGATTTAGTTGTATGGATGACAAGGTTGACTATCTTCTCTAATTTTCTTGTCCAGTCTTCCTTTCCTAGTTTCCAGCAGTCACAGCCTACTCAGAATGCTCCTTTTGGCTTCACCAATACTTTTGGTCAAACACAGACAGGTAAATTGCACTTTCTATAGAATATATATGTTCAGTTTGTCAGATTCTTTTGTTGAATGCCTGACCTTATTGGTTGGTGCCTTTCGCTTTCCAGGCAACACTAGTGGCTTCAATGGTTCAGCAGGCATTCTTGGTCAGAACAACTTTCTGCAACCGTATGTCAAACTGCTCGTATCTATTTTAGTTACTATTTTGTTATTTGGTTCTTGGTGTATTCCATTTCACTTGGATTAAGTTTGATAAGTTTTTGAGATGAGCCAATTAGTGCGAATGGATAGGAAATTTTTCTTAAAATAGTTGGGAGGATAACAATTTCACTAGTAAAGTATGATCCCAAATGCTGTAATTTTTTCCTACTGGAAAATACTCCGAGTCCAGTCTCGTTTATCATTTTGTGAACCTAGTTGATTGGGGCTGGCTTCGTTGACATTCATGGGTTACTCAAGTCCATGGGGACTATACACGGAGCTCTTCTCTGCATATTTTGCTTTTCAAATGCTCCAATAATAACACCTCATTTGGAAAGTAGATATAAGTTAGCTCTGTTATCTTCTTTAAAGGTCTGCTACTCAAGTCTCTGCAGCTGTTCAACAACCAGTACCTGCTACAAATCCATTCGGAACACTTCCCGCAATGCCTCAGATGTCAATTGGTCGTGGGGGCACTGCACCATCAATCCAGTATGGAATCTCAAGCATGCCTGTAAGTTGAAATTCTTTTGTGAAGTTCTATTTGATGGAGGTGTTACTATTGTTGTGAATTAGTCCCCATAACAAGTTTGAACATTGACTTGATGTTCTCTTTGTTTTTGCCAGGTTGTGGATAAACCTGCGACTGTCAGGGTAACGTCTGTTTTGACTCCTCGACATTTGTCGCAAAGGCGGATCAGGCTACCTGCAAGAAAGTATTATCCTAAGAATGATAGTCCAAAGGTGAGGATTATGCATCTAGCAGCGCTACTGTAGTATGGTCGTTCAATCTGATCTTACACATGTATGCTTTCTTTCAGGTTCCATTTTTTAGTGACGATGAGGAAACACCAAGTACACCCAAAGGGGATGTCGTTTTTCAGGCTAGGGAAAATCCAAGAGCACTTGTTATTCGTCCTAAAGAACAGTGGCCACTAAGAGCTGGTGCTGATAAAGCTTCCCCATTTAAGAATTCTTCTGCTCCAGTCCATGAGAATGGTAAACCTTGTTACTTCTAGTTCTGTTATAGGTTTAGGAGTTAGAAAGGTGGTCTCGGTATTCTAGGACCAGGGGTATCTTGGTATCATTTTATGTCTGTCTGTCTTATGTGTGTGGTGGGTGGTCTTCCTTAATATTAGGGGAAAGCGTGTGTGTTAGTTTTAGCTTTCCTTGGACTTTTTCATTCTCAACTTATATCTCAAGTTTGGTTTCGGATCGACACCGCAATCTCTATGCAGTTCATTAGATGACAATTAAGGTCATTCATGAGTCTCGTGGCTTTATATTTCTCATCCACAAGTGAACTTGTAACAGTTCAACTGATGGCTTGTTGGTCAAGTGTACTAAATCAATGAATGACTAGATTTTCAAATATCTGTTCAGATTAATTTAGTTTGACTGAAGCATATTATGCCGTTATGGCTTGTTTGCAATTGCTGACTCGATTTACACAAATTTTCAGGGAAAAAGTCTGGAGAAACACCCATTGGGGGATCCAACTCTGAGGATAAAGGTCAGGATTTGTCTAGATAACTCTCATATACTATTTTCTTGTGTATATACTATATCTGTAATTGATGGTCATTAGCATGCATTTAGTGACAGTGTGGCTGACAAACATGGTTTTAGCTTCTGTTTCAGAACTGGAGACTTTGCAAGAAGATGGTGTGTACAAGGAGCATAATCATGTCAAAGCTAATCTGAAACCTAATGGAGTACATGATGATCACTCGGTTCAGAAGGGGGGCTCGTATACAACATTAAGTGGGCAGAGAGCTGGTGAGGCTGCTATTGCATATGAGCATGGCGCAGACATTGAGGCACAAATGCCGAAGCTTCGACGTTCTGATTACTACACAGAGCCTCGAATTCATGAACTGGCGGCAAAGGAAAGAGCAGAGCCAGGCTTCTGCAGTTGCGTTAAAGACTTTGTTGTTGGGCGACATGGTTATGGTAGTATTAAGTTCTTGGGCGAGACAGATGTAAGGCGCCTTGATCTGGAGGCTCTGGTGCAGTTCAACAGTAAGGAGGTAATTGTGTACCAAGACGATAACAAGAAACCTCCAGTTGGGCAAGGGCTTAATAAACCTGCTGAGGTAACACTTCTCAACATCAAATGCATCGAGAAGAAGACTGGATTGCAGTATACAGAAGGTCCAAAGGTCGAGAAATACAAGGAGATGCTGAAGAGGAAGGCAGAGGAGCAAGGTGCCAAGTTTGTTTCCTATGATGCTAAGAAGGAAGAGTGGACCTTCATGGTCAACCATTTCAGTTCTTATGAGTTGAGAGGTGAAGAGGACTGGGAAGTGGATGCTACCAAAGACTGCTGACAGGTTGTGGACTCGAACTTGACACAAATAGCCAGTTTGAGGAGGTGGTGTTTGTTTTTGGCCAAGGGTTGATGGTAACTGATTTTGGATATGTATAGCATGTAGGTTGTGGTATAGCTGTATTACACCTTGGTCCTCTGACTGTTACTCGTGTGGTTTAGTATTTTCATTCATTTTTTCACCATCTACCTGGTATGCAGCGAGCAGAAACTCGGTAACTAGATATTGTTTTTTTCTTTTTCTTTTTTTGAAGGGAACTAGAAATTGTTTAAGGGTCGAAGTTGAATTACATACCTACGTGAAAGTTTAGATGATTACTTATGCATGATGTACAGAACAGTTTGGTGAAGTTTTCGAAGTTGGATTTGTGGTTTTTGGATTTCTGGTATACCCAAGTCCAAAAAAGAGTTTTAGGACATCAAATGCATGACAATGATGACAAGTTCCAGTTTTTTCGAAAATAGAGGTTTCATTGAACGATTTCAAAGTCTGAATAGTACATAAATAGCTGATAAGTAACCTTACCTCTATACAAGAGAAGAATAACTAATCAAATAGCAAATATTACTTTTTAAATATTAAGTTCGAACAAAGTTGAGCTTACTTACATCTTTTCAAGACAGACGATAGACACGAACAAGGGAGATGAACATATCTCTAAGTACTCAATTGTGGTAGGTATGATATCCTATGAATAGCGCAGTCTCAAAAAGATGCAAATAAGCCCTGGTACCAACAGTACCTGACTCAAAAACCCTACATTGAGGATCATAAACGTAACTAGTTAAAAAACTACCTACCTAGAATAATAAGCGTCCATAAAACACAACCAAGAATGAGGCCCAAGCCAACTTGAGCCCAACCAAGACCTAAAGCAAGGATCACCACTGTACGAAACGTCGCGGCCCTCCAACACAAACCACCTCCCTTCTCCGTTTGACAGCAGACCTTCAAGACAATGACCTCTGGCCAAACCTGCCATGCCTCCTAGCCAGAAAGCCCACCCCAAACTTCAACTCCAAACAAAAGCAACCTACGAGCCACCAACCAACAATCGAGTCGGGAAGAAACTCCGACCACAACAACACCACCATCGAAGCCCAACCACCATTGATCCGCCACTCACGACCCACATCACTGCGACACCAAAACCAAGAGGACTTGTCAAGACCGAATACCTAGAACCCCATACCAAAGACTGTCAGGACATAGATTCCCCGTCTGGCAGCAACCATGAAAACGAAACAGGCCAAGAGACCCACTTCGCCACACCACCGGACGAAGAGAGTGAAAGAAATCGCTCCTGTTAAAGTTGCTTGGTGCTTAAGAAATGCGTGGAGTAATTGTCTTGGTACTATGAGAAATATACAGATTAATATTACTCATATTTATCGGGAAGAGAATTCTTTAACGGATAGTCTAACTAATTATGGAGTTTCAAATGTTGGGAGTGTGTGGTGAAGATTTTTGCTAGAATTTTTGGCTCGAGGATACAGTCGGGACCTTTCTTCGATGGCTTCTTTTAGATTTTATTGAGAATCTTGGTAATGGCTTGTTTGTTTGTTTATATTTTGGTTTTAATAGTTTAGTTTATAACTTATAATGCTTTATTTTTAAGTTGATTTAGCTTTTTTTTTTCCAACTTTGTAATTTTTGGCCACTAATTTGACTGTATCAATAAAATTTCGAGCTGAGACGTGAATTTAGTCCCAATCTCGCTTTAAAAAAATAATATGACACAGTTTCACAGATTTAACGTTCCCGGAGGAGCACCTAATGTTTTCATTAAATTATATTCACCTATATATAATTGAAGAAATTATACAATGGGTGCCGCTCATCATATCATATTGGGCTTTGCGGTCTCTGAAACACAGCCCATGAACATATAATGACGCCTTGTTTCAGCATTAGGGTTTTGTGGAAGGCCTGCGGCGACTCTGAGAGTGTGATCGAGTGAGACTGAGAGCGAGGCGGCGACACCAGCAAAAACAAAAAGAAAAAAATGAAGACGATATTGTCATCGGAGACCATGGACATCCCTGATGGCGTGACCATCAAGGTCAAAGCCAAGGTCATCGAAGTCGAAGGCCCTCGCGGAAAGCTCACCCGTAACTTCAAGCATCTCAACCTCGACTTCGAGCTCGTCAACGACGAATCCACCGGCAAAAAGAAGCTCAAAATCGAAGCCTGGTTCGGTACTCGCAAAACCAGCGCCGCCATCCGCACAGCCCTGAGCCACGTTGACAATCTCATCACCGGCGTCACCAAAGGCTACCGCTACAAGATGCGATTCGTCTACGCTCACTTTCCGATCAACGCCTCCATCCCTAACACGGCCAACGCCATCGAGATCCGTAACTTTCTCGGCGAGAAGCGCGTGAGGAAAGTCGAGATGCTCAACGGCGTCACCATAACTAGGTCCGAGAAGGTCAAAGACGAGCTCGTCTTGGACGGCAACGATATCGAGCTTGTGTCGAGATCGGCGGCGCTCATCAATCAGAAGTGCCACGTCAAGAACAAGGACATCAGGAAGTTTCTGGATGGGATCTACGTCAGCGAGAGGAGCACCATTGCCTGCGGAGACGAATGATCCGTCGTCGATTGCTCTTGTCAGTCATTAGTACTATCTTTACTCTTATGTTTTCATTTTGTTTAGTGTTTTGCGAGTATGGAAATTTTGGTCTGGAATATTTTGTTCTGCAATTATATTTTTTATCAAAAACTTATGTCGGATTATGTCAATTGTGAGATTGTGGAAATCCAGCTTGGTTAGTTTGAACTTATGATTTTACTGTTTAAAATTTTTGTGCCATCTTTTTTATGTGTACGAGTTTGTGACTGTATCATGATAGCAATGTCCACTAATGCTATTGTTACTGTTCATTCGGGCATTGTGGTGCTTGTTTTGTGCTTTGAGAATAGTTTATATACTGTGGTAGTATTCCTCTACCTGTGTAGTTAGGTTCTTTTCCCCAATGTGGTTTTAACTATAGAGTGAGTGGATGAAGCTATACGAACTTCATTAAAGCTTAGAGGAAAGAAGTTTCTATATCAATGGAGGGATGCAGTTACTACTCGGCGATGGTACTGGTTCAGCTTGCATATGGTGGATCAAACTTCCTCATTAAGCTTGCTCTTGCGGAAGGACTCCATCCACTCGTGCCTGTTGTGTATAGGCATGTTGTGGCCATGCTTTTGGTGGGACCGTTTGAATTTGTTCTTGAGAGGTAACCTATATGTTCATCAATTTTTGGCCAAGTCCCTGTTTTGTGTTTTAAAGGAACAGAGGGTTAACATTAAGATGGATTTGCAAAGCAGGAAGCAGAGACCTGCACTCTCACTTTCAATAGCTGCAAAAGTTTTTGTGCTGTCTTTCATTTGGGACTACCATCCATCTCAATGTCTACTATGCTGGTTTGGTATACATTTCTCCGACATCTGCTTGTGCTCTGGCTAATGTAGTCCCAAGTTTGACATTTGTAATGGCCGTCCTACTTCGGTACATTGTCTGCTCACCTTTCGGATGACTTTTAGATGTCTGTTCAAATCAACTTCATTTAGGCATAAGCCGGGGCCGACAATGTGGGGTTGTATTTAGGGTTTTACATAATAAACGGAAAGTACCAACAGACAGGGTCTTGTTCCTGTTCTTAAATGTACTTTCACTTCCTCAGGATGGAGAAATTGTGTCGTAGAATATTTGATATACCTAGTTATGGTGGAGTACATTTAAGAACAGGAAGAAAAGGAAGTGAAAGTACATTTAAGAACATTTAAGAATAGGGTCTTGTTCCTGTTCTTATCCAGAGATGTAATAGGATTATTGTCCTGTTTGTACTTTTTGTTCTCTCCTCATTAATAAAGTTACATAATTCATTGCTTCACACTATTCTCTCTACAATTATAATTCTTAAAACATGTTATCAGCACGAAGTCCTAAATTGAGCACCGTTGCCGACCGACGCCGTAATCCCAAAGAGAAAAGAGGAAGAAAAAGAATTGTTTTGTAATCAAACAAGTTTTTATAAACTCAACTTTGTCTTTTTCAACATAACCTACTCTTTGGGCAATTTGAATTTTTCCGTAGGGATTTCGGGATAATATCTCATCCCTCCTTTCTATATCGCACATTTCTTGAAGGTGGGCGTTTTGGAACTAAGAGCGTTCATGAAGTGAACTAAGAGCGTTCACAAAATCGATTTGAACTAAGAGCGTTCATAAAGAAAAGCATCGATTAAGACGAACACAGATTGTTCAGGAGACCACATAATTCAAAGAGAAGTACTAATCCAAAGACGATTGGAAAACTAATTAATTGTCGAGGAAGTCTTTTACGACTGCGAAACTAATATATCTTCTGTTTATTTTCAGGATGACTGAAACAAAACTCGATTTTGGCAAATTGGACCAAAGAGGCATCAAGTATCATCGTTGGTGTGGAGATGTCAAGAACTCGTTGACAACAAAGTCTATACTCCCCATGATTGAGCCACATATTCCAGATCTCGCGTTTCCACCAACATTAGCTGCGAAGGCATAGGTTATCATCATTATGAAACGCCATCTAGAGGCACCACTTCTTTGGCAATACTTGAACGTAAATGACCCTAGAGCATTGTGGGTAGCACTTGCTGAGAGATTTGGAAATATCGCAGACCCCCTACTCTCGGATCTGAAGGATGAGTGGACCAATATTAGGTTCCAAGACTTTAAAAGCAAAGCAGATTTTGTTGCTGAAATGCTCAAGCTTCGATCCATGCTTCAATACTGCAATCAGGAAGTGACTGAAGCAGATATGCTCGAGAAAACCCTCTCTACATTCCCGGTCGCTGCAAGGATACTTGCAAACCAATACTGTAATGAGATACAGACTAGGAATATTACAACATACAATTAGATTATACAGATTCTGTCTGTTGCAGAGAAGTAGGATAATGTACTTGTGAACAATAGTTCAATGCCTTTGGGAACAAAGAGAGTTCCTGAAGCGAACTATGAAAGCGCAAAGCGCAAAGAGCAGAACCCTAGAAGAAAGGGAAAACGTGAGGACGTCAAGGTCCCTACAACCACCCAGAGACGGACCACGGACCACGGACCACGTGGAAATCGTGAGAGGGGAGCTACTAAGAGAGGCTGTAGAGGCCATGGTGGCCGAGGCAGCCAAGAAGGAGCCACCATTGTTGACAAAGGCAAGGCCAAAGTCCAGCAATCTCGAGACAAGGGAGAAAACGCGGTGATGGCATTTGCCACAGGTATAGAGCAAGCAACCACTGGTTCAAGAACTGTAGATCAAGCAAGGGACTTGCAGATCACTACAAAGCCTACCGCGAAAAGCTTGCATTAGAAGTTTACCACAACGAAACAGAAAATAGAGATGGAGTAGAGGCTAATCTTGTTAAGGCAAACTTCAAAATTGGCAGAGACTCAATTACTGAGACACCGAATTTTGATTAGAGATTTATATTTTCCATTAATAAAGGCATGTCCGCCTAAGTCTTATTATTGACATTGTAATTTGTCAATTTTCTGGATTAGTAAACTTTGATGTAATTCGTTGGCATTATTAATAAAGACATTGTTTTGGCTTATTAATAACAGGCTTGTCTATATTTTTCTGTATGATATACATATTTTTTGGTTGCTACAAACCTATCGTCTACTAGGGTTCACCTTAGTAACTTGTGATGTCTAGAACAAGAGATTTTCGATAAAGGTATTTGAGCGAACTTTATGTCACATCTACATTGATCTCTCTTCACCTGTCCCATCTACATTTTCGAAAAGAGCTACCCAAACGAATTTAGATGTCCTAGAAAACTTAAATTTTTTTCCATGTATCAATTGGGATAGCTAAGAGTGCTCTAAATCCCCGAAAACGGAGAAAATAGAATCTACCGCACTAACAACGAGCTTCGACAATGAACTGAGAATTTTCCAGAAAGAATCAGCATATGAGTAGTATATGGCTGAAAGTATACGGATTTCTAGCTTTCAGAACTACCTCCGGATTTTCGATAGCTAATTTCTAGAAAAAGTTGTTCCCGTTTTATTGGACAAAGGTCAGAAATAGGGCATAACAAAATCTGCTCTGCAGATCAGTCGACTTCGACGACAAACTAGGATTTGCCCACAATAAACCAATATATGGATGGCATATGATTGAAAAAATACGGATCTCTAGTTATCAGAACTATGTCCGGCTTGTCGATATCTATTTTTTAGAAAAGGTTATGCTTGTTTTACTGGACAGATGTCAGAAACTGACATAACACCATTGGCTGCGCAGATCTCTTAGTGTTGACATGAATCTAGGATTGATTAAAAATGATCCAGCATATGAATAAAATATTTTTGGAAAGCTACAGATGTCTAGTTTTTAGAACTTCATCCGGAATGTCAAAAGCTATTTTCTAGACAAAGTTATGCCTGTTTAAGTACACAGATGTTACCTTGACCTGAGGAAGGCCAAAACCTGAAGAGAACCCGAGGAGGACCTTCGATGGATCGAAGGTATACCTCGATGGATCAAAAATGCAATCGAAGGAAGCCCTTTGATAGGTTGAAGTTGTACCTCGATGGATGCAACCTGAGGAAGCCCTTCGATGGATCGAAGATATACCTCGACGGATCGAAAAAACTACGCGAGGAAGCCTTTCAATGGATCGAAAGTGTACCTCGATGGATCGAGGGATCAACCCGCAGAGGCCCTTCGATGGATCGAAGGAATATTCCCAGAAAACCAAACTTTTGAGTTAATTCTTCGATCTTTCCTCATACAAGAATTGTTTTCTTGTAGGTATGTTTCCAGGAGAGCTTGAATGTCTCATTGATAGCGGAACAACACATACCATTCTTCATCACAGACAACTCTTCATCGACTTTATGCCTTGTCGAACATCTTTAACCACGATAATGGGTGGATCTTCGGATTTGATCCGAGGGTGAGGAAAAGCTCAACATTTGTTGCCAAATGGAACAAAACTCATCATTGATGATGCTCTCTATGCTCCTAGGGCTCCAAGGACCCTATTGAGTAGTCGAGACATCTGAGCTAATGAATTTCATATAAATACTCATTGTGAGAATGAAATTGAATATATATGCATTACCTCTAGTGATTCCGGTAGAAATCGAATACTAGAGAAGCTCATGTGTTAGCCAAATGGGGTATGTATTACAACTATGAGAGTTGTAGAGTCACACAATGTCATAAGAGATGACCTATGAGACTCAGACACATATATGCTTTGGCACGACAGACTGGGACACCCAGGGCGTGATATGATGATCCGTATTTTGAAGAATTTAAACGGACATCCATTATTTCGAGCGAAAGGAAGCAAGAACCAAAGAATGGTTCACACAAACATGGAGGTGGGCACTAAGAAGGGTGGTGCCACCATCTATGGTCGGCCTCATACTGACACCTCCTCCCCTAAGAGGAGACGACTTGACACCAAGAGTGGTGCTCTCGTCCCAGATGATGCTTTCCCGGTCCATGGAGACCTTGAGCCAACGCTAGCATCCTCACTGGTGATGTCTAATGCTTATCACTCATTCTGCAAAACATGCTCTTTAGCCAAGGTAGGAGGGAGACCCTCATATGCTAAAGACACCAAAGAAAGTATTCCATTCTTACAATGTATCCAAGGTGATATTTGTGGACCCATCCACCCATCATGCGGACCATTTATATACTTTATGGTATTGGTGGATGCTTCGACACGTTGGTCACATGTCGTATTATTGTCCACAAGGAATGCTGCATATGCTAAACTCCTTATTCAGATTATTCGTTTGAGGGCTCACCACCCAGATCATCCTATAAAGTCGATACGTCTCGACAATGCTAGGAAGTTTACATCGCAAACATTTGATGATTATTGCATGTCCATCAGAATTGATGTCGAGCACTCAGTTTCCCATGTACACACCCAAAATGGTCTCATATAAGCCACCATTAAAAGACTTCAAATGGTTAGATGGGCATTGGTCATGCTCACCAACCTACCCACTTCTGCTTGGGCTTATGCAATATTACATGCAGCAATGCTTATTCATTTTAGACCCGCTGCTAGACAACCCTTTTCTGCGTACCAGCTAGTTACTAGATATGAGCCGAATACTTCACGTCTACGCATATTTGGTTGTGCAATTTATGTGTCAATCGCGCCACCTTTACGCGACAAAATGAGTCCTTATAGACGAATAGGCATCTATGTTGTATTTATTTCTCCAACTATAATCTTCTACTTAGAACCCTTAACAGGCGATCTCTTTACCGCAAGATTTTCTAATTGTCACTTCGATGAGACAACCTTCCCATCTTTAGGGGGAGGAAGGATACATGAACGACATGAATTGTCATGGTCAGTCCCTAACTTGTCTCATCTTGCTCCTTGCTCCGCACTAGTAGATAGTGAAGTAAGGAGAATTATAGAGCTTGGAAACGTAGTAGATTCGATGCCTGATATGTTTGCTGACCTTGCTAGAGTGACATGATCATACATACCTGCTGCAAATATGCCTGCAAGGATTGACATCCCACATGGAGGATGTCACGCCGCCACCCCTGTGATAGGAGAGAGTGGCGCCGCCACACATGGTGGACGTATGGTGGCTGAGGCCACGGCTCCCCAAAGGAAGAGGGGGAGACCCATAGGTTCGATGGATACTCACCCTAGGAAGAAGGGGAGATCGGCATAATAAGATCTATTGTTCATCGACTTTCAAAATCCATCTCATGAAATTATTCTTGAGTACAGTTATGTCCTTGAGACAACCAATTTGGAGGGAGTTCCAAATGTTGATCCTAGTTCAGTGAATAAAGAAATTTTGATGAATTATGCTAGCATACATGAGATTTTGGAGAGAGAATCTATGATCATTGACAATGTGTTTGCATTCTCAGTTGCACATGAACTCATAGAACACGATGACATCGAACCTCAATCTGTTGAAAAGTGTCAATAGAGATCAGATTAGCCCAAATGGAAAGATGTAATCCAGGCTGAAATAGATTCACTAACAAAGAGACAGGTGTTTGGCCCGGTAGTGCTAACCCCGCCAAGTGTAAAATCTGTAGGACATAAATGAGTTTTTGTTAGAAAGTGTAATGAGAATAATGAGGTAGTAAGATACAAAGCTTGCCTTGTGGTGCAAGGTTTCTCACAACTCTCTGGTATTGACTATAATGAGACGTATTCTCCCGTAATAGACGTCATAACGTTCTGCTACCTTGTTAGTTTGGTAGTTTTCAAAAAACTTGACATGCAGCTCATGGATATGGTTACTGCATATCTCTATGGGGATCTAGATTCAAAGATATACATGAGAGTCCATGATGGATTCGAATTACCCAAGTCAAGTAGCTCTAAACCACAGAGCGCATTCTCTATTAGATTGAGAAGGTCACTGTATGGATTGAAGCAATCTAGGCGTATTTGGTACAACCACCTAAGTGAATACTTGATTGGGAAGAGATATGTGAATAACGAGCTATGCCCTTGCGTGTTCATTAAAAGAACAAGTTTCGGATTTGTAATAGTAGCAGTCTATGTCGATGACATGAATCTCATCGGAACTCTTGATAAGTTAAAGGATACTGCGAAGTACTTGAACTCCGAGTTTGAGATGAAAGACATTGGGAAGATACGGTTTTGTCTAGGCCTTGAGCTAGAACACCGTAATAGTGGAGTACTAGTCCACCATGCATCTTATGTCCACAAGATGTTAAGAAGGTTCAATATGGGTAAAATACATTCTGCTAGCACCCATGGTAGTCCGCAACCTAGATCCAGATAAGGATTCGTTCCGTCCAAGGGATGAGGACGAGGAACTCTTAGAGGCTGAAGTGCCTTACCTAAGTGCAGTAAGTGCATTACTGTACTTAGCTCAATGCACTAGACTGGACATTTCATTTGTTGTGAACTTGTTAGCTAGATTTAGCTCAGTGCCCACGCAACGTCATTGGACAGGCATTAAGAATATCTTCAGATACTTGAAGGATATGATAGATATAAGCTTGTTTTATCCATACACAGAGGTAAGATGGAAAGCCACCGTCTCAAAGGGACGTGCCATTGAAGATGGTGACGCCATTCCCTTTACCCCCTATACCAACAATCCTTGTGAT
This sequence comes from Geum urbanum, assembly GCA_946800695.1. Classification (NCBI taxonomy): domain Eukaryota; kingdom Viridiplantae; phylum Streptophyta; class Magnoliopsida; order Rosales; family Rosaceae; genus Geum; species Geum urbanum. Next base: position 42,453,732 of record OX327013.1, on the reverse strand, counting down.
GTGTTGTCGGGTTTTACTGATGCTGATTTCTCTCTGATCCACATAAATGTCTTTCTCATATAGGATATGTCTTTACTATGGGAAACACCGTGATACCTTGGAGGTCTACAAAGCAGACCCTAGTCGCTACATCCACGAATCATTCTGAGATCATTGCTCTTCATGAGGCAATTAAGGAGTGTATATGGCTGAGGTCCATCATTACACATATTTGTGAGACTCGTGGATTGGAATCCACTAATGATGAACCTACATGCATTTATGAGGATAATGCTGCTTGTATCGAGCAGATGAAGTAAGGTTGTATCAAGGGCGACAACACCAAGCATATATAGCCTAAGTACTTTTACAATCAGCAACACCAAGAGTTTCTCAAGATCCAGATTAACCAGGTTCGATCTGAGAGTAATGTAGTAGATTTATTTACTAAGTCATTGCCCAAATCCACATTCCAGAAGCATGGGAAGAGCATAGGGTTGCTCAGTTTGTCTAAGCTGCCTTGATTGTTAGAATCAAGGGAAGATGCAGACTTCAGGGGGAGTCTGGTATGCACATAAGCGTTTCTGAATGTGAAGGACACGTTGTACTCTTTTTTCTTGACTAAGGTTATTTTTATCCCACTGGATTTTTATTACTTAGCAAGGTTTTAAGGACGCAATATGGTTATGTATCATATCATCGTCTACGACGATCTGCACTTGTTTTACTTAGCGAGACCGATTTTCTCCTGCAAAAGTTTTTGGCTCGGCAAGATTTTTGATGAGGTATCAATGAAGCAAATGAAGAAGCGTCACCCCCATACACCGGCACAAGGAGGAGCGTTGTAGGATATTTGATGTACCTAGTTATGGTGGAGATCATAGGATATGACAGTGTATCTTATCCAGAGATGTAATAAGATTATTTTCCTGTTTGTACCTCTTGTACTCTCCTATATAAAAGAGTTGGTTCTTCATTAATAAAGTTACACAATTCATTGCTTCACACTATTCTCTCTACAATTATAATTCCTAAAACAAATTTAACATTACAAGTACTAGGGGTCGAGCAAATGTGGTTGGTACACTTCTCTGCATTGGTGGTTCTCTTATTTTCACTTTCTGGATAGGAGGGCACCCATTCAAGGGTTCTGTTGAGAGACCACTGATCAATGCATTCAACTCCGAGGTGAGGCATGGTAAGGAAAATCAAATCAAGGGTTCTGCTCTCCTTCTGACTAGTCACATAGCAAGGACTTCATGGATACTTATGCTGGTGAGGCCGTGATTTTGGCTGAGATCTCTTTGTAGACATCAGATTCAAGTGTTTTATCGAACTCTTTATGGTTATCTGATTCGCAGGCTGTGGTCGCTAAAGTATACCCTGCTCCATTGTCCCTTACCACCATAATATGCTTCTTAGCATCTTTGCAATCTTCCTTTCTTGCCTTGTTTTTCGCAAGAAATCCAGCATTATGGAGGCTTGAGTGGAACCTGCACCTTTTAACCATTATGTACTGTGTGAGTGTTTTCTTTCTAGCTACATGTTCATCATTCATTCAAATGTTGGTGTGAACCATTACCAGTCATCATATTCGAATACTCATCGAATTACTTGCTGTCGTAATAGGGAGTTATAATATCAGGACTAGTGTATTACCTGCAAGCATGGTGCATTAGTTACAAAGGGTCTGTTTTTGCAGCTATGTTTAGTCCCCTACAAGTCATTATAGTGGGAATGTTTTCAGCAGTTGCTTTTGCCGAGCGACTTCAGTTGGGCAGGTAAAGTGTCCCGTTAAGATCATAACACCCTCTTTGTGCTCCATCTCTCTTCACTATTATTAATTGTAAAGTGAATGAATCTAAATGAAGCTACCTGCAGCTTGATCGGAGCACTTCTCATTATTGTTGGTCATTACTCCGTGCTATGGTGTGAAAGAAGAAAGATGGTCATGTTCAAGAACCAACGCAGAATGGAAATCATGTACGTAACGATGATCAAGTGCTTTTGGCATGATTGATACTTAAGTGATGAATGCTATAACTAAAGAACTCACTATGTAAGGAAAATTGCTAGCAGAAGGCCGGAAAGGACTTCTGATGAGAATTGTCTTTGATCTGTATTTCGATCGTTACGGAAATGGTAGTCAATGTTTTACATAGTAAAAGAAAACATATTGTAGCTGTAAGTTGATTGCAACCAATTTATTTCAGGTAAATAATTCCGTCACTATATGAATCTGCAGGATTCAAAATGACGCGAACTTGTGGTTAATATTATCTTCTGCATTTTTACTCTTTGGACCTAAGTCTTGACAATACCACATGATGAAAGTAATGTGCACATGAAATGCCCCAAAATTTTATCTCAGAAAACAACGCGAGCTTGTCTTTCGTCCTGGAGCCATTTCCAATAATGGGTGAGTTTAGTTCTGTTTCATTCAGGTATAGCTCGTAAAGTGACTGAATTGTTTTAGCAAACTACATGTGAGTTGTTTTAGCTGATAGTTAGTCCTTTCCTTTCCCATTTTAGTTTCACCTACGAAATTTTTGTGTTTGTGGGTATGATAAGAGAAGAAAAAACGCTTCAAAGACACGTAAATGTTTAAGTTTTCCTTTAGACTTTATTTGCCCCACTACTTAGTGTGCAAAGAGGAATAATCAAATAAACCTTTAAGATACAATAAAGCCTAGCAACTTGCTATTGTTGATCATCAGTTTGCACTAACGAAAATCAACGTAACACTCGATCAAAGATTTTTCAAGAGGCTCAAGGTTACTAGAAACTAAATATGCAATATATAGTTTCTAGATTTTCTTTAAAACTAGAGAATGGTGGAGAACCTGAGAGAAACTAAAAGAGAGGAAGAAAAATGAGGTTTTTAGTTATGTTTTTCTACAGAAAATCACTCATATTTATAGAAGTAATTATGCTTTTTCACTTTGAAAGATTGCATCTTTCTGGTTATCTTCCAATGGACATGCCTCTTCATTAAGAGTTGCATCTATTTGGTTTATTTCTAATGGACATATCTCTTCACTAAGAGTTGTATCTATTTGATTTTCCATTAGACATGTATGTTGATTTCCAACAGACAAACATCTTACTCTTTTTGTTTTATATTGTTCAAAATCATTCCAATAATCCTCCACCATTTTAAAATATAAAAATACTTTAAAACAAAACCTATTTTGACAATGTTTGATAAATCCTTTAAAAATATTTTGAAAAATCCTTGAGTAAATTCTCAGAAAACTTAGCGCATAAATTAAGGTGTTTTGTGAACTTGAACCTTAACTTAGTGAGAACACATCAAAGTTAAATCAAGATGGCTAAGTAGCTTTGAACTTGTGATCTTATTGTGATCTAACCGGACACATTTCACACATTAATTTTCTACTTCTTTCGAGTGTTCTAAAAACCGACGCGTGGATTGGCCTAGTGTCTATATTCTTTTCACGAGTGCTTTAGAGACTATCCCAAGTCGCATAGAAGGCGGCACCGCATTCTACACTCAGTAAGCATGTAGTACCCATGTAACTAAAGTACTTTCCGTCATGTTTATTAAGAGTTTTAATTATAACCCTACCTTCACCATTCATTATATGTATTCAAGCACTTTAACCTTTGGATGGATACAAACATATAATAAAATTATATGTTTATTAATTTTACTTAAGTGTTTGCAATCACTATATATGATGTACTTTGCTCATTGAACTCAAAGACAAGATGTTTCAAGCGTTGACTTGAGTTTCCATCATTGATAATTAAAAATTTGGACTTCCCCATTCCATTTGATATATCACCCATCAAATCCTTGCAAATTTAAAATATGTAAGTTATTTTGTTAATTGGTTATTAAAGTTAGTTATCCATAACTTTAAAGTTCAACGGGTCACACCGTCCTTTTAAATAGTCTTACATAGCTATGTCTCAAACCGGTATTTCCTTCTTACCTTTATATCTCTAGTAAGAAGCCCTTGATAGTTAAGACTATCAAAGAACTAAATATTATATCTTTATCCTTAGGATCCGTCTATTTTTTATAACATGTGGATTAATTTTCTTTTGACATTAACTAGTATTCCGTCAAACTCATATCTTTTAGATGATATAAATACTCATTATATGCATATGAGTATTTCATAATTCACAAACTATAGACGTCATCAAACTTGATACTTGTTTATAATGAATATCATGCAATTAAATTTTTACTAAGCTTGTATTCCGATATTCATAAAAACAACTAGCTAGTTGAAATATCTTAATGATATTCCAACTTAAATATGCATTTAAAATTTTCAATTTAAAACGATGCATAAAGATTCAACGAAGTGCACATATATAAAATCATATCACTCATGTATATACATAATTCAGATATACATATATGAACTTAATATGAGCATACACTTAACATAAATTATAATTAACATGCATTCTTTAAATTGAAACCGGAAACACACCAACCATTAAACCAAGCAATGTAGCAAATAAAGATGTAAAGTAAAAATATATGTCGCACTTAGTACAAAAATATCTATCATAATATACATATCAAGGTATCATTCTTAGTCACCGAAACGTTTGTAAAGTTCATAAACGAACTCCAATTTTCTCCCGAAGTGCATTCACCACTTCAAATACTATTGCCACAATATTCTCCTTAGAGTTAAAACTCCTTTGTTGGTTCTTGAGAATACAACAATATTTCATGATGCGACTACATTTCTTGCAATAGAAGCAATTCACTATCTTCTTGTTTGAAGTTTGACTTGAATGATCCTTATTCCATCGAATCTATCTTTTTCTATACTCATGATTATTTTTGAATTGATCAGATTCATCAATAATCAAATCATTATTAATAGAAAAAAAATCATTGATTTTCTCATCAACGCATCCTCTTTTCTTATATGAAGAAAATAGTTCAACCTTTTGTAGGTAATTTTATATTCCTCTTCAAACTGAAGATGATGACCCAATTATTCTATGGTCAAGCCTTCCAACGTATTTAGCATACTTCTTTTGAAGTCTTTCCATGAAGATGGAAGTTTCTTCATAATAATAAAAAATACTAATGAGTGAATCCATATGCATATCATGTTGAGTGAGCAAATGAAGTATATGAATGATTTCACGATATTGCTCAATTATAGATCTTGTATCTACCATTTCATATTTAAAAAATTTAGAAATGAGAAAGGCCTTACTTGTAGGATCCATAGAAATGTATTGCTCCTCCAATGCATCTCATAAGTCCTTTGACGTCTTCTTGTCTTTGAAGTGAGAAACTAATTCATCACTTAAAAAATTGTATATGTGTTACTTGCATTGTTCGTCATCTTGATCTCATTTGTCTTGTACTTGTTTCATGGAAAAGATCTTATCTTCAATTTCTTCGGGTCTTGGTGTTGTAAGCACATATACTATCTTTGAGGCATGTAAGTATGAGGTGAGTCTTCTTTTGCCATTTTCGAAAATATTCTCCATCAAATCGATCAAGCTTCATTGTAGAAAAATCACTTTCTCTTTCCTTCGAAGTTGTCATTGCAAATAAAGTCTAAAGATTGTTGAAAATTTTGTGTTTATGGGTATGACAAGAGAAAGAAAAATGATTTAAAAGCACGTAAAAATTTCCGTTTTCCTTTAAATTTTATTTTTCCTACTACTTAGTGTGCAATGGGAAATAATCTAATAAGCCTTTAGGATACAATGAAGACTAGGAACTTGCTATGTTAATCATCAGTTTTCACTAACAAAAATCAACCTAACACTCGATCAAAGATTTTTCAAGAGACTCAAGTTTACTAGAAACTAAATCTGCAGTATATAGTTCCTAGATTTTCTTTAAAATTAGAAAATGATGGAGAACCTGAGAGAAACTAAAAGAGAGGAGGAGAAATGAGGTTTCGGTTATGTTAATCTGCAGAGAATCACTTCTATAAATAGAAGTGATTATGCATTTTCACATTGAAAGATTGCATCTTTCTGGTTATCTTTCAATGGACATGTCTCTTCATTAAGAGTTGCATATATTTAGTTTATTTCTAATGGACATATCTCTTCACTAAGAGTTGTATCCATTTAATTTTTCATTGAACATGTCTGTTGATTTCCAACAGACAAACTTCTTACTCTCTTTGTTTTGTATTGTTGAAAATTATTCCAACAAATTAGAAAAGAGTACCACTTAGGTTCTGGTCGTTCCCTCCAGTACTATATATAAAATTGATCGCCAATTTGAAATGTAGTAAGACAGTTCCTATAACCATGAAGAGATGCATCTATTACTTGGCAATGGTACTTTCCCAGTTAGCCTTTGGTGCATCCTCTCAAAGTTTTCTATATCGGAAGGTCTCAATCCAAATGTGTATCTGGTCTATAGGCATGTTTTAGTCATGCTTTTGTTAGCACCAGTTGCTTACTTTCTTGAGAGGTAAGCAATTGTTCTTGCGTTTTTCGGACGTTATTGTTTTCTGGTTTTGAGGAGCTGCGAAAACTAATGATTACTCTTAACGGGGTTTGCAAAGCAGGAAGCCGAGACCTGCACTCACACTTACAATCACTACACAAATTTTTGTGCTTGCACTGTTAGGGGTTACCATCCATCTCAATGTGTTCTATGCTGGTTTAGCATACACCTCTCCTACAGTTGGTTGCGCCTTGGGTAATATAGCCCCAAGCTTGACGTTTCTGTTGGCGGTTCTGTTTCGGTAAATCTCTACTTAGATTGAGTAAAGATCAAGTAACACCACCTTTTGTATGCTTATCTTTGAAAAGATCTTTTGCAGTCTTGAGAGTGAGTAGGCTGGAAAATGTACGTTATAGCACTTGAGTACAGCTCAGTAGAGGTTTAGGCATTACAAGACCATAAACTATATAGGAGAACTATAGTTCTTTTGCCTATTGAGTGCTGTACATATATAATTGCGCGCCCTTATGCAAGATGAAGAAAGTGAAGCTCAAAAGTAAGCGAGGTCAAGCAAAGGTGCTCGGTACACTTGTCTGCATAGGCGGTTCTCTTACCTTCACTTTCTGCAAGGGAGGGTACCTATTCAAGGCAATTGTTGACAGGCCACTGCTCAAGGCATATAACAATGAGCTGCAGCGTGGTCAGGAAAACTGGGTGAAGGGGTCTTCTCTTATTCTCACCAGTCACATAGCATGCAGTTCATGGATGATTCTCCAGGTGATCAAAGCTTGATTTCAAATGAAAACTCTATTTTGTTTTAGGAAATATGGTAAAGTATAGAGACTGTGGAAACAATCAGTGTGTAACTTTTCATTGATAATAAGAAACTCTTTTATATAGTAGAGTACATATAGTTACATATGGTAAGAATCTTAATACATCACTAAATAGGATTATCTCTTTATTCTTTGTATATTCTACCATAACTAGGAACACACATAATAAGGTAAATATTCTTCAACACTCCCTCATATGCCAGTTATGGTAGACGGTGCTTCTTCAATGCTTCCTTGATGCCTCATTAAAAACCTTGACGAGCCAAAAACCTTTGCAGGAGAAAAAATTGATATCGCCAAGTAAAAAGAGCGCAAGTCGTCATAGACGATGATATGACACTTAACTATATTGCCTCATTAAAACCTACCAAAGTAATAAAAATCTTTTGGGATAAAAACAACCTTAGTCAAGGAAAAAGACTACAACGTGTCCTTTACATTTTAGAAACGCTCATGTGAATACCAGACTCCCCCTGAAGTCTGCATCTTCCCCTGATATCAACATCCAGGGTAGCTTGAATAAGCTGAGCAACCATATGCTCTTCACATACTTCTCCAATGTGGAATTTGGCCAATGATTAGAAAGTCTGCCACATTATCCTCAAATTAAACTTGGTCAGCCATGACCTTGAGGAATTGCTATTGTTTGCTGACTATAGGATAACTTATGCGATATATGTTTGGTGTTGTCGCCCTACATGTAATCTAGCTTCATCACCTTGATGCAAGCAACATTATTGGGACTTGTGGGACTTTAGTCCCACATGGAAGAAGTTAGAAAGACAAGTGTCTTTATTAAAGATTACACATGAAGAGAAATAATCGGGCTGAAAGCTAGAAGGTGGGCTTTCACATGAATTTGTAGATTTGGGCCTTGGGTCACCAAGGGGAATCCCAAAATATAAATCATCAAAAGATGGGCGTTGGGGCTCTTGGACTCTGTTGATTAAATCCGATTTTAATTTTGAAAATAAATTTTTTAATTTTTGATTAATATTTCGGATAATTATAAAAAAGAGATAAATGTGAAAAGATTCCCAACTGTCGCGACCTTTTGAAAAATCGCATCTTTGACGTCCTTATAAGGACGACCCAGGTCGTCATTCCAGACATCCAATTTTTCCAGAACTTCATCTTCTTCTTCCAAATTGCTAATGAGAAAAGTACATAGAGTAAAATCGCCAAGGTTCAAGTTCGTGTGCAAGAACTTGAACCAGATAGTTGTATCCTCGAGATAAACGTCCAGACTACAAGCACAAGTGGGAGCTAATTTCTGTCTTAGGACACTGCGTTTGCAAGCCTCTATCTGATCAAGTTAGTGAATTCCTCTTTCATTTTTGTTCTTTGTTAATAGTTACAATTTTGATTCTATTGTTGATATATATAGACTATTAGTATTAAGATACTAATTGGTTCTAACAAACATTACCCTCATAATGCATGTAGGTTCAACAGTGGTGATTCAAAACCACTTGATCTTCGATATGTGCACTTATGGATCTCAACCATATGCATTCCATAACAACGTCATGTTAGATCAATAATCTCAACATGGTTCAAAGATGTAGCGATAAGAGTCCGCTCTCTAGACTTCAAGATATTGCGGTATTACCCATGGTAAGACATAACCAACTTGGGAATAACTTTTGTGTGGATCAAAGAGATATCCAACTTCAGCAAAAATTGCCAACACATCACAATGATTGTTGGTATAGGGGGTGAATGGAAAATCGGCACTACACTCTTTGTGGTGTCCTTACTTCCGTTGCCACTCTCTTTGTGGTCTCTCTGTAGGGATAGATCAAGCCCATATCTTTCATACTCTTTGATACTGAAATATTGTCTTTAAACCATTCTAAATGGCATTGCGCATAGCTACATCTAGCTATAAAGTTTAATAATGATGAAGAGCTAAGTCTTGTGTATTATGCTAAGTACACTCTTGCACTTAGATTAGGCACTTTAGCCTCTAACACATCCTCGCCATCATCCCTGGGATGAAAATGGATCCCTCTAAGGATCAAGACTATAGTTGACCATGGGAGTACCCATAGACTTTACTTTATCATCATAAAGTGCAACATAACTTAGATTATAAGCCGATTGATAGAAAATCTCATCATTACAGTGCTCGAGTTCCAGTTCGAGACAACACCGTGTCTTCCCAAGATCTATTATCTCAAATTCGGATTTCAAACACTTTGTAAATCCTGAACTTGTCATATAAATGAACACACATGGGCATATCCCTTCCCAATGAAGTAGTTACTTGGCGAGCGTTTCAATTTCATTGCAAACGCGCTCTGTGGTCTAGAGCCACTTGATTTGGGTAATGAAGTCTATCTGAGGTATTCATATTTATATTTTATTCTACATCCTCACAGAGATACGTCATGACCACGATTATAAGCTGCATGTCAAGTTTTTCGGAAACTACCAAACTAACAAGGTAGTGGAGTGCCATGACATCCATTTTGAGAGAATTTATCTGATCGTAGTCGATTCCAGAGTATTATGAGAAGCCTTGCGCCATGAGGCGAGTATAATCTCTTTATTCTCATCACGCTTTCTAACAAAGACCCATTCTGATAGGCTTTACACTTGGGTGTGTCGGCATCACCAACTCAACTACCTTTCTCTTTGTTAGTGAACCTAATTCAATCTAGATCGCATATTTTCATGTAGGCCAATTGTTACTACGTTTGGGAGTTTCAACATAGATATGTTCAATGAGTCTCAAAATTTCATACTCTCATGTACACTAGTGTTATTTGTACTTCGTAGAGATCTCTATATAATGAGTAATTAGTTTTAACATTAAGACGTCCCTCAATGATAACCATAAGATGGAATTGAGTATCAATGATCAATGGATCATATTGTGCCAAACTCGCTCCCTTCTTTGGACGAGTATTTATTGAACATTTGGGTCTCCTATGCTCTTCAGCGGAACTCATGGCTTGTGACGACACTATCCCACTTTTTTTTACGTCACCATGCCATTTTCCATGGTGGCAACGCCATAACCAACTCCTTTTTGGTGGCACCATGTCCTCTCAAATGGACATAAATCCTTACAGGCATGTTTGCAACAAGTATATGTGATCTCGTCACTTTAATGATACTAGAAAACACATCAGACATCGAATCTGTTACGCTATATCGTTTGGAGATCATGATGAAACATAGTGAGGATACAACCCTTCTTGTTGTTCATATTTGAACATGCTTGTTCTTATCTCCCCCTAATGATGGGAAGACTGTCTCATCAAAGTGACATCCACAAAACTAGTGGTAAAGAGATTGTCTGTCAAGGTTCTCATAACGAATTATAGTTGGAGACTCATGTCCAACATATATATTCACTCGTCTCGATTGACCCATCATAATGTGCTGTGGTAGAGCAATTTTGGCATATATATGTGTAAGTGCGAGATATTATCTTCGCACACAGTCACTAGTTGCGCAAAACAAGATTAAGTGATGGTGGATCATAGACGATGAAGTATAGCTGCATGTGATATTGCATAATCCGAAGCAGAAAATACTAGTGCGCATCACCAATGCTCAGACTACTATCGTAATTTCTAGTTTTCAACGAGACCATGTGGGTTTGTTCATGAGAGTATGATACCAATACCAAATCTCAATTATATGCAATATAAGTCATCAAAACTTCGATGTAAACTCTCTAGTATTATTAAGTCGAATCGACTATCAATGGGATGATTCGGGTAGTGAGCATGCAGTTATATGAGCTGAGCTAGAAGTTTGAGTAGCATTACAAGTGGACGATAGCACAACACGTGACCAACATGTTTTCCTTATAACCAACACCACAAAACATCTTAGTGGTCCGCTAGTTGGTTGAATCATTCCATAAAATCGCCTTAGATTCTATGTAGTGAGAATATACGTGTCATTTGTATAAGATAGTCTCAATCCTAGTTTCTCAAATGAGTAGGCTTTATAATAATTAGTGATGAGCCGTTAAAAATAACCAATGAGGATTTTGGTTAAGGCTTGGAGTCTCCATGGACTTGGGAAGCAGGATAGGAGACTAGCACTCCATCTTCGACGTCTAGTTTTCTCTTATTGGGGGAAGAGGCGTCGGTCACTAGTCGACGTTTGTACGATGGAGCCACCACTAAATGGTGCCCAACTCCGCTCTCTTATGAACAAACTCTGGTTCTTGCTTCCTTTCACTCCAGAAGAAGGGATGTCCGATTGACTTTCTCAAAATCTGAACCATCATATCACGACCTAGATATCTGAGTCTGTCGTGTCAAAGCCTTATATGTGTCTGAATCCTATAATTCATCTCTCATGACATGATTTGATTCAACTCTCTTTTAGTTGTCTTATATATCCCATTTGGCTGAAACATAAGTTTTTCTAATATTCGGATCATACCGTAAAAATTAGAGATAATGAAAAGGAACTCATGTCCATTCTCACTTGAAAATTATTAGCATAGATGATGAGAAGACCTATGTCCATTCTCATCATATAGAAACATAATCGATAAGGCACAAAGTTGATATAAGTTGTCTATGTCATAATATAGTATATGTAATTCCCGCTTCGATGAGACATTCAAAGTTCTCGGAAAAAATACTTGCAAAGAAACAAGTCTTGCATGAGGAAAAACCGAACAATAACTCAGAAATTCAGTTTTTGGGCTTAATTTTCGATCCATCGAGGTAATCCTCGACCCATCGAAGGGCCTTCTCTGGATCTGCCTTTGATCCGAGACTGGCTGACCTCTGTGTACATAAATAGGCATAACGTTTTTTAGAAAATAGCTATTGATGATCCGGATGAAATTCTGAAAACTAGACATCCATAGATTTTCAACCCTTATATTTTGGATCATTCTGAGTCAATCCCAGTTTTATGTCAAAACCAACTGATCTGCTGACCAGATTCTGTTTACCCTGTTTCTAATCTCTGTCCAGTAAAATGGGCATATCTTTTTTTAGAAATTAGCTATCGATATTATGGATGTAGTTCTGAAAACAAGATATCCGTATATTTCCAACTATATATTATTCATATGTTGGTTCATTTTGGTTTGATACCAGTTCGTCGTCGAAGATGACTGATCTGCAGAGGCAGATTCAGTTTTCTGGTTTGTGATATTTTTCGGGGATATAAGCACTCTTAGCTATCCAAATTGATACATGAACGAATTTGCTAGTTACTAGACCATCTATAATTGTTTGGTTAACTTTTTACTTATGACCAGGAAAAGAGAGATCAATGTAGGTGGGACACAAGATCCGCTCAAATACCTTTATCAAAAATCTCTTGTTCTAGACATCACAAGTTACTAAGGTGAGTCCTAGTAGAAGATATATTTGTAGCAACCACAAAGCATGTATATAACACAGAAATTTTTAAAGTAGCCTGTTATTAATAATCCAATACAATGGTACATTTATTAATAAGTCAACATGATACATCAAAGTTTGTTAATCCAAAGTAATTGACCAAGTAGTCTGTTATTAATAAGCCAATACAATGGTGCATTTATTAATAAGTCAACATGATACATCAAAGTTTGTTAATCCAAAGTAATTGACCAACATTGTCAAACATAATACTTAGGCACACACGCCTTTTTATATGGAAAACATAAAACTCTAATCAAAATCTGGTATCTCTTCAATCATGTCTCTGCCAATTTTGAAGTATACTATGTTGAGATTCGCATTAGCTCTATCTCCATCTTCTGTTTCTTTGTTTATTTGATCCTTAAAATTCACAGAATCTGAGCATGTTGTCTTGTTGAATTTCTGCCGAATTATTGGTGTCTTTTAATGCAAAAAAAATTTTGCAGACTCAAACTAGACACGTATATGAACACTTTTGCAAATTTTTATATTTTTTCGAGACCTGTAGCTAGGTCTAATAATTTGTATAATAGTACGCAGAAAACAGTTTTGAAAACTGATGTGTTCTAGGATCAAGTAGATTCGGATTGGGTGGTTTGAATGTGGCAATGATGATATTGGCAATCCATAGATTCCTCACATCTTTTTCCTATCAATAGTATTCAACACTTACTGACCCAAAACTTCCAAAATCAATCTTCTCAAACATCTTGAGAATAAACAACTCGTTTGATTCGAGAAACATCATGCGTCTTATCCTTGCCTCTTTTGGCATTGGTACCTCAGCCACATGGCTTTCTTGGTCACCACGTCATTTATGGTCGGTGCTTTGTCTATCATAGTCATCAATCATGACCTTCATGCATCAACTTATGACGTCCTTCCTTGTATGGGCGGTTGTAGAGACCAAAAAATGTCTCACTAAAATTTCTTTAACGTAAGGGTTCCACTTCTAGCGCCCCGCTCTTTGGTGTGCTTCATAATTCGCATTGTGAACTCTCTTAGTTTCCATCTTGCGTTGAATTATTATTATGTAGAGGATTTTCTTGATGAATTCTTGCTCTTCAATTGTATTCCACATAATTGTAGCATAGATCTAAGCTTAAGCATCTTATGATTGATGCAATTTGTTTGAAGTTGGAAAATCACATGTTATTCCAATTCTCTCTTAGATCTGGAGCAGGGTGTCAATGCACTTTTGCATATCAAACACCATGAGTAAACAGAAGATATATTAGTTTCGCAGTCACAAAAGACTTCCTCGATAACTAATTTATTTTCCAATATAATATTTGGATTAAACCTTTACTTTGATGTACATGGTCTTACGAACTCTCTTTGTTCGTTAATCAATACTTTTATGAATTCTCTTTGTTCAATCAATTTTTGTAAACTCTCTTTGTTCACGATGAACGCTCTTAGTTCATCTAGGAACTCTCTTTGTTCCAAATTTTCACTTTCAAGAAAGGTGCGGTGTAGAAATGAGGGATGAGATGTTATCCCAAAATTCCTACGGAAAAATTCAAAATCGCAAAAGAGTAGGTTATTTGAATTTAAAAGTCAAATTGTGTTCATAGAAAACTTACTTGAGATTATTATAGAACAATCTTCATCTTCTTGTTCTTCTTCTTGAGATCCATGCACAGGGCTAGAGTCTCGTGCCGATAACGTGTTTTAGGAAATATGGTAAAGTATAGAGATTGTGGAAGCAATCGATGTGTAACCTTTCATTGATAATAAGAAACTATTTTATATAAGAGAGTACATATAGTTACATATAGTAAAAATCCTAATACATCACTAAATAGAATTCTCTCCTTTATTCTCTTTATATTCTATCATAACTAAGAACACACATAATAAGGTAAATATCCTTCAACATATTTAATATTTTCATCAAAGTATGATGGATACCTTCAAACTCAGTATTTCGAATGAAAATATCTATTTAGTATTTCAAACTTATTGGTTATCAATTATTCTCACTGTAGGGTGTTGTGACCAAGGTCTACTCTGCTCCATTATCACCGACCACCCTGATGTGCGTGCTTCTTCGCGTCGGTACAATCTTCCTTTCTTGCCTTGTTCTTCACAAGAGATCCAGCTTTATGGATACTCCAGTGGGACGTGAAACTCTTAGCCATCGTCTATGGTGTGAGTGTTCTTTTTCATACATATTAATCTGATGGAATCTACTAAAATGTTGATCTAAACCAGCAACTAGCAGCATCACTGTTAAAAATATTGGACTCAAGCTTTCAACCAAACAATATGAGGAAGTCAGGCTTAGTATTTATCTGCATCTTAACATTTTGTGTGATAGGGAGTTGTGATCTCAGAATTAGTTTATTACCTGCAAATATGGTGCATCAGAGTCATCATGGGACCTGTTTATGCAGCCATGTTTATGCCTCTACAAGTCATCGCAGTGGCATTGTTCTCGGCAATTGCTTTTGTGGAGCGGCTTCACTTGGGCAGGTAAGACTAGCTTCAATGCTATTTTCCAATCTTGATACGAAAATTTCCATGTTGATCATGAATAATCGATACTCGAACTGGTTGCAGATTGATCGGAGCCTTTCTGATCATTTCTGGCATTTACTTTGTGCTATGGGGAAAGGAGGAAGACGGTTTCGATGACAAACTCCCAAAGAATGGAAAAGGTATACTCAATGGTGGCATATCCACGAACGGTCCACATAATGGTGGAACCTCGAGCTAGAGAAAAAGACAGAGCTAGCCATAACTACGTTCATCGATATATAAGAAAATTTTGTTTTAGCATGCTTAAAAAAAAATCCTATTTGAGATTCCTGATCATTCAAGTTACTCTTCACATTGTGAAGAAGATCATTGCATGCCAGAAAAGGGATTTTCACCGCCCTATATACTTCATGTCAACTAAATAAGAAAAGTTTAAGAAGAGAAATTCTGCTTGGATCTCCTTGATGATCTCATTTCAGGACAGCTTTTCACTGCCAATCACTTAGATGCCAAACGTTGTCCCCCTTGTTTTTCTCTATGCATCACAAGCTAGCTCACTGAAGGTGTTCTACCTGGTGGTCCTCGAAAAATAGGGTTAACCATGGATGAGTCATCATGAGTTGCTTCCGCCTCATTTTTTAACAAACAGCATGCTGTATCAAATCACATGAAAGGAAGAAATTGTATTACGTGTGCTCCTCTCAAAGGAATTAAGTTTAGTTTGGTATATATTGCTTGTCAAATTAATCATTTGGAATACTCAATTTGAAAAAGCAGCATCTTTCCTCCTATGATGCAAATTGCAACACCACGAAATTGGCAATGGTTCTGTTAAGGAGTACTGCTAGTCTCGCTTGGCATGGATTTCACATGTCTTACATAAACCTTGTTAATAGCTTCGTCTGGATCGATATAGAAGTAGAATCACTTCAATCATAGCTGAAGATGACTGAACGATATAGTTCCTCAGTTTGGTCAGTTTTTCATTTTTGAGTTACTACTTACTAGGAGTATATGTTTCCTTCATGGAGATTTAGATATGAAACCTTTGGCTGCAGGTTTGTTATGGTTTCTATATTATAATCATAAGCTGATGGATAATGGATATGGTACTATTAGCAAATGGTGTCTATCTCCATTGTGAAATTATGGTATCCATTTTGAATATGCTTAGTGATTGATTCCATGCATCCACAACATATGGAACTTTCTTACCAATATATTCAATCTTTAATTTTCTTTCACTAAACACAAAAAAAAAGTGGGCATTACTCACTATCCATAAGCAACAGCAAGAGTTCTAATCCAATTAGAGTCAGTTAGAGCCGTATTAGTCACACCTCACTAGCTAATTAAGCTGGTAATTGTCCAGCTTGAGGTGGCACACTGATCTCAGCAAACCATACTTTTCCGGTAGTGGATTGTAATAGAGTGAAAGTCACATATTGCTGATCCATACGGCAGTACGTGATCGATTAACATCTGCATTAATGCTTAATTATTAGATGGCTTAATTAATTAATGAACACTAATTAATTTATAATAAGCACCCCATACATCTGCTTCCAAATTGCAGAAGGAAAACTTGTATCTGCCGGCTCGAAAGTCCTCAAATTAGTGTGTTACTGACTATATTGCCTGATTGAGGGATTCGCACCTGCAGGCTCTTACCAATTAACTCGATCACTTGTGGTTCTTTTAGTATGGATGACTTGATTGAGGGATTAACTTGTTCACAGAACAAACAGAAATACCAGAAATGATGTATACACAGAAACAAACGGTTCGAATGAAGTTCACAACAAACTCACCTTGCTGATAATGAGGCCAGAACGTACAAGCTAATGTTCTATTGCTCATACGTACATGTAGATAACTAGATATCACATAGCAACCCTAATACACAAAGACCCAAACCTAACAAAACAACAAGAGCTTCTAGTTACTTGTAAAGGAAGGCAGACAGTGAGAAACATGATCTTCTAATCTATGTTCTATTGTAGGCGAAAACAATGACGCAATTGGCAAGTGCTTCTGCACCCAATCTAGACAAACACCTCAATGTGCACTGAATGAAAATATTTTCCCAAAATTAAATCAAAACAGATGCACCATTCAAGCATTTGCATATTTCTGTTTCATCATGAACACCTTTTGAGTCAAGGACGTCAGTTGCTACGTATCGTAATCACAATCGACACCTGATTGTGAATTCCACTAGCTAATTAGTTCACTTCTTTCCACATCCACTTAAAAGTTTAACCAAAAACAGTGAATATTAGAAGATGTGGTTCTGGTTGATCCTTCACACTATTATAAAATACCCTTCAAAACTTGAAGCAAGCAAGTGATCACCACACCTCTTTTGTAAGGTATAACCGTACCCTGTAATTAACCATGGAGGGATGCAGTTACTACTTGGTAATGATTCTGGTTCAGCTATGCTATGGCGGATCAAGCATCCTTGTAAAACTTTCTCTTGAGGAAGGTCTCAAGCCAGTTGTATTTGTGGTTTATAGACATGTTATGGCCATGTTCTTGCTAGCACCGTTTGCTTATTTTCTTGAAAAGTAAGCTACATTTTCAGACCCTTTTTGTTTAGTGGTGTTTAAACCAGTTAAACTTTGTAGCTAGTAGAACTAATGGATTTGCAAATTCCAGGAAGCAGAGACCTTCACTCTCATTTTCGATAGCTGCAAAAGTTTTTGTGCTTGCATTATTTGGGACTACCATCCATCTCAATGTGTACTACACTGGTTTAGCATACACCTCCCCCACAGTTGCTTGCGCCTTGAGCAATGTAGTCCCAAGTTTGACGTTTCTAATGGCAGTGCTGCTTCGGTATATTCTCTACTCTCATCGAGTAAATCCCCCCCTTCCTTTTGCAGATATTTTCAGTGTTGAACCTTGTTCTCACGTATGCTTCAAACTTTTTTATTTTATCTTATGAAGAATTGAAATCCTGACCTCTCGGCCTATGTATGTTTTTTTACGTTGAAAATAACAGACTTTGGGAACTTAGGGTTACCATGCATGTGGAGCCAGTTTAAAGTGCATTAGAAATACAATTAAATTTAAGTGTGAAAATTGCTACCAGTATGCTAGAAGAAGACCAGCTCCATAGACTAACTAGCTCAAGACCATTCAGATCTGTTTTTCTGGTCAGATCGAGTTCTTACTGGTTTTTATGCAGAATGGAGCAATTGAAGATTAAAAGGGCCAGAGGTCAAGCAAAGGTGGTAGGAACAATTCTCTGCATCGGCGGTTCTCTTATTTTCACGTTCTGGAAAGGATACCTATTTAAGGGTTTTGTTGATAGGCCACTGATCAATGCATTCACCACTGAGTTGAGTCATGGTTATGTTGAGGAAAACTGGATCAAGGGTGCTGCTCTTATTCTGACTAGTTACGTAGTATGGTGTTCATGGCTGATTCTCCAGGTGAATAAATCCTTGATTTAAAATGAAACATGTATATATAATCAAAATCATGTTGCTCTTTCAGCTTAGCCTTATGGATTTTCTGGTGCACAGGCTCTGGTTTACAAAGTCTACCCTGCTCCATTGTCATTGACCACCTTGATATGCTTTTTCGCCTCGTTGCAATCTTCGGTTTTAGCTTTGTTTCTTGCAAGAGATCAAGCTTCATGGAGACTAGGGACGAATGTGCAACTTTTGACCATCCTCTACAGTGTGAGTAATTTTTATTAAGTCAATTGTGCAACTTATAATCATCTTATGTCACTATATTTCTGTACTCATCTGCTGCTTACTTTGGTAACAGGGAGTTGTGAGCTCAGCATTAGTCTATTACCTGCAAACTTGGTGCATCAGTTATAAGGGACCAGTTTTCACAGCTATGTTTAGTCCCCTGCAAGTCATTATAGTGGCATTGTTCTCTGCCGTTGCTTTTGCAGAGCGACTTCACTTCGGCAGGTTTGCTCTTCTACCATCTTGCTACTACTTCACAATTGTTTCCTCCAAATACAAATGGCCACAAACAATCTAATCCTGAATTCTTTGCAGCTTGATGGGAGGGTGTCTCATAATCGCTGGCCTTTACAGTTTTCTATGGGGGAAGCAGAAAGATGGTGTTGTTGCTCAAATCAATGAGATTGAACAAGTAGTCCACGACGATAAATTGCTCGCCATTTCCTTGAAGGATATCAAAGAAGTGAATGGATCAATTCTTCGTGATGATAAGATACTTACCATATCCATGAACCATATTAAGGTGACAGATCCTGTAACTACAGAAAGGACGTAGTTCATAACAGTCTATGATTCAGAAGATCAATCCCAGTTGAAATTGTTGTTTATTGACACAATCTCCGATCCCTCTACACATTATGCAGAATATCAATTCAAAATAAAAATCCACAAAGTCTTAAGGACTCCTTGTAAAGTACTGACATGGTACACCTGAAAATGTATTCGTCTTCCATGGTATCATTTCAGGGAATTCTCAATGTCAATCACAAACCGGTATTTCACATCTCTTTTTATTAGCCTCTCAAAAGCTTCATTTGCATACTGAATTGGAATTACTTCGATCATTGGGTGAATTCCGTGAGCAGCACAGAAATCTATCATTTCTTGTGCATCCTTTGTTCCACCTGTTAAACTACCAGAAATGGTTTTCATACCTGCCAAAATGTCAATAAACCAAATCATTATAATTGAACCTATAATTGCACCGAAAAAGAGTTGGAAGAATGCCCAAGTACCTAGGTTAAGGTTTGCAGGACTGAATTTAACTTCACTGGGAAATCCCACCAAGACAAAAGTTCCACTAGTCTTCAACAATGCCATGTATGGATCAAATGGGTGATCACCAGATGCTGTATCAACAATGAAGTCCAATGAATTCACCAAGGCCTGCATAGATCAAAGAAACTATTAAGTACCATACCAGAGCATAGGTTATCAGTTAAATCTCTGTGATCAGTTAGAACTTCAGAGAATGTTTGCTTCACTCGAAAAGTTTACCTTCATCTGCTCTTGGTCACATGAGACCACAAATTTGTCTGCACCAAGCTGACTCAAGGCTTCCTCTTTCTTGGATATGCTTGTGCTAAAAACTGTTACATTCAAGCCAAATGCCTTTCCAAACTTCACTGCCATGTGGCCAAGACCACCAAGCCCAATCACTCCAAGAGATTTACCAGGTTGGTTCATATTATGACGCATCATGGGAGCATAAACAGTAATTCCGGCACAAAGCAACGGTGCTGCTGAAGCCAGCGGATAATTATCAGGTATCTTGTAGCAGTACCTGTAATAAGAATTGGCATTGGATTCTTTTTTTGAATTGACATTAAATTAAGAGAAGCAGAACTTCGATTACATATATACCATTTCGCCATTAATTTAGTAAAAGCTTCATACCTATCATGAACAACTATATGACTGGAGTACCCTCCTTTAGTTACCGTACCATCAGCATCAACACCATTAAACGTGTAGACTGGTCCTTTGTCACAATGGACTTCAAGTCCATCGTTGCAATACTCGCAATCTCTGCAAGAGTTGACATAAGTTCCCACACCGACATGGTCACCGACCTTGAAGCGCTGAACATTTGAACCTACCTCTTTCACAACACCTGCAATCTCATGTCTGTTTACAATAAACCAACACATAGTTTTAGACCAAAAAGTACGGAAAGCTACTTGTTTGTCTATGAAACAGTCAACTGCAGCATACCCAGGCACAAGAGGGTACTTTGAATCTCCAAGCTTGTTTCTCGCCCATGACAAATCAGCATGACAAACTCCGCAATGAGTAATTCTTATCGAAACATCGTCTGTCCCAAGAGCCCTGAAAGAATCACAATTCATAACCAAACATTGTGAATTTGATTACAGCTAGAACTAAAATCGAAAAGAAACATTCTTGAAGTCAAGTGAGCTTAGACAATGAATAGTGAAAGCTAATGAATCTTTGCAACTTTCTATAGAACAAGAAAACTCACCTGCGGCTAAATTCATAATGGGACAAAACTCCAGATGGATCCCTTGCAGCATATCCAACGCAATTCCCTTTTTCACCCATTGTTGATTTACCACTGCAAATACTGACCAATCTATCATTTGGTTACCTTAACGTTATACAAAACTATATAAAACAAGAAGAAGCATTGCATCCAAACACAGTAAAGCTTGATAAGATTTCAGATGGCGACAGAAAGCCAACTAACGATTCTCAATATTTCTGAACAACACCTGCGTGACTCATATATTCATAACTGATCTTAGTGATCTACTCCGCCGATTGGGTGTCATAACTTCACAGATTCAAAGTGAACTACAGAATACAAAAAGTGCACGGTTAAGTTACCCAATTGTACCAAAAGAGAAATCGTCGTACTAGTTTCGGAGTTTGCGGACGCCTTAAGGATGAAGAAGTCTACAATTTTGTCTAGTTTTATTGGATATTTATGGGCCTCGTTCGTTGACTTGTGTCAGTTTGTGTTAGTTTTATCGGATATTTTTGCCAAATTCGTAAGCAATTACGCAGCCCATTTATATATGACGCCAGTAGGGGCGTCAGAAAAAAACTCTCAAGTCTCAACCAATTAGGTCATGCATGATGCCAATTTCCAACTTTTGAGGACAAGGTTTTCTTTGAATGAATCTTCTGAAAACAAATGCGAAGTCCTTTGGGATCGTCAGTACCCTAAACACTCTCCCCAGTTTTGCATTGTCATACTTACAGAGCACCACTAACTACGACAAATAAAATTGTGCATTGAACTTTATAAAATTCATGGTAAGACAAATACTGATTTCAGTCTTGCTACAATTCAAAACATCTGCCACCAACATTATTTCAAACATTCCAACTTGTCTTGTCATCTTAAATCTTACAAGCAAATTGAACTAAATTTGTTGGAAAAAGGGGGCAAAACTGAGTGATCAGTTTCTCGTCCAACCAAAGAGCAAACTGAAATTGCAATGGATCATATGAAGCATCCGGGGACAGGTCCCAAGAAGTATAAGACTCGATCTTATCTCTTGTGCTTTTGCTTTTTCCTCTTGGACGAAGGCTTCTTAGAATGCACTTTTACTGCTGTGGAAATTCTAAATTCAGTAATATGAGGGTCTTCAGGTAGTGTGCATAACAAGAACTTTTTGTTCGAACCAACTTGGTTGGGAAACAGCTTCAGCATCTTCCTTCCCCGCATCCATTTGAGCATTATTTTCATGTGTGTTTTACTGCTCAGTCCACTAACACCAGACTCCTGATTTATTTAACATTTAAAAAGACCTAATCAGAATATCATCAACCTAGAGCATTGAAGGAAAGATAAGAGTTTGAGTCATTATAAATTGAAGTGTGTATGGTCAAGCATAAAATGAAAACAAGTTTAGGACTAGAAGCAGAAAGGGAAGGAGCGAGTAGGCATACTGAAGCAAAGCAAAAACCTATACCTGTTCAGGCATTTTTCACATGTAGTACCAAAGTAAAGTAGCACAATCATAAACAGGTTGAGCACCCTACTCGACATGTTCATGATTGAGCTACTTTAACAACTAGTCCACAACGACGAGAGTAAATATTGTCAGCCTGAAAAGCTTATTACTAAATGCTTGAGAGCCAAACCTAATAATGTATAGACTATTGAGTACAGAAAACTCTTATGGTCATTATCATCATCGTCATGAACTAACAAAAGGTCAGATAGCATACTTCAAACTACATTACTCTAGAGTCTAGAGTCTAGTGAATGACAACACCATTATATCAAGTACCCCCTCAATTCCATTCTTGACACAACCCAAGTACCCAGAACACAAATCAGACACTTTGGGCCATCTCACAAACCCAACATCCAATTAATAAAAATCTCAAACTTTACTAGCCAGACTGACCAGAACTCAAAATGGGCAAATGGGTTCAGGCACAAAGGTGTAAACTTCAGTATTCTCAACAGATACAAAGATCAATCCAACTTCACATTTCTAACAAAACAACCAAAATTAAATTAGTATAAAATGAATGTCAAAAGAAGAAAAAGGTGGAACCTTGGCTTGAGCCCAAGTATTGGGGATAGTGATAGGACCATGTTGCTTGACTACGTCGAATAGCTCACGAGCAATAATATTCGCCTCCGGAAAGCTGACCTTAGGATTGATCTTCCTCAGATTCTCGGCGCGTTCACGAGAGAAGTACCTCAAAAACGACGCCGTCGCGCCTCTAATCAGACCACCATTCCCAGTACCACCGGAGCAGCAAGCCTTCAATACCCGACCGGCGAACCACATCGAAACACCCAATCACCCCTCTTTTTGGTCCCTCTGTGACAAAAATGGAGGTGGAAATCAGATTCAGGGGGTTTAGAAGTTTGAAAAGTGAAAACCCTTTGTTTCATCGAGCTCACGTACCGATCACGTGGCAAAACAAACGCTCCGTTGATTTTGGGGCTGTTTGGGCTTGAGAGAACCTTGGTCTGTGTTTGAGCTTGGATATGCCGGTATTGGGCCTACGTTTTGCCATGGTTCTTTTTCAAGGAATACTTGGGATTCATAGTGTGGGAGTCGAACTTGGCCACATCAAGCCGGGGGGATTCTGGTCCCCCAGGTCCACAAGCAGAAGAGGTCCCATAATTAGAATAATGAGATTGGGCTTGTACGATTAGGGTTCTAAGTATGAATCGATTAATCTAGAGGTTTCTGGAAATATCTAGAATGAATGAATGATGTATAAGCCTCTATAATGTTTGTAAGATGGCGTGACAATCCCAAAGTATGTTCGGACCTCAAGGGAAAGCACGATCGGAACTTGAGGAATTACATGATCGGACCTCGAGGAATAGTACGATCGGACCTTGAGGGATTAACAGAGTCAGACCTCGGGGGATTGGCAGAAATCCTAGGGGATAAGAGTAAGATTTGTATGAATCCTAAGGGGATTACACCAAAGGGTTTGTGGTAATCTAGAAACATGATTACCCCTGGATAAGGAGATCTATTCCTTAATGGACTCCTCCTATCCGAAAGTAAGTAGTCATACTCTTATACGGACTATGCTTAGACCATGAACGATCACTATATATATGACGCCGCTTGGCAAAGGTATCTCATTCAACCTTAATACACGTTTATGTTTGGTTCTATACTAACTTAAGCATCGGAAGGTCTAAGCACGGTACCACACCATGCTTGGACTTGTTTTGTAGGTTTTCATGGAAGAATGCTTGAGGGAAGCAGTATGGCAAGATCTCACATCATCAACAGATCTCATAAGCAAGGTCTTCACCTTCAATGATCATAGGCAGCCCCTATGATCTGGTGCTTTCATTCAATCATAGAGCCCAAGCTTGGGGGCGTCACAAATCTGCGCCCACACATAGCACTCTGCCCATGTGCACTACTAAACAGTCCATTTGCCTCTTACCTTTTACCTACAACGTTGTATTTGCTTGTGCTCTAAGAAAAGAGAGATAAGTAACACTTAGAGTACTTTAGATTCTAAGACTTTAACTTTTAGAGACCAAAAAAATTTGTTTTCTAACCATATCAGAAGTGAAAGGAGTACGAATTTGTGTTTATGATAAGTTTAGTGAAAAACAAACAATGAAATTAGTTAAATTAATTACAATGAGCCACTATGAGCTACTTTCTCTCTCTCTCAGATTCAAAAGCTCCTAGCATCATCCCTATCCTAAGAAAGCATGATTGGAGAGAAATAAAAAATTAATTTTTCTTTTCGACTATATCTTCGAAGTTACATTTTTTTTTCTTCTATTTCTATACGTACATAGGTTACTTGATTCTTAGGCTTGCTAAATTTGCGAGTTAAAAGTGTGTAGCTTAATGAATAAATATTTGTTTTTTTTAATAAAAGAAGTTTCATTAATAAACCTCACGGCCCGAAAAGTTCATACACCGGCCTATAAGCAACACTAGCTCTAACAAGAGAAGAGTAACAAAATCAGAAGCAAGAACAAATCTTTATAACACTACAGCCCAACAAGACATGTCAGGCTTGCACGTTCCTAAAGTATGCGACACAAAATATGTACCATGGTAAAAGACACACCCCTGAGCACTTAATTGTGGTAGGTGTGTCTAGAACCCATGAAATGTGCCGCCTACAAAGGAAGCATGCAAGCCGACACCAGGAGGTGTCTATATCTCCTTCTCCTTATCCGTGACAGAGCTAAGAGTCTTCACAGGGTACATTAGACGAAGAGGACAGTCCTCACCCTTACATTTACGCTTCTTACCCAAAGCCTCCTCCACAGACGAGGAATCACCTTCCTTCTCTTTGAGTACTTTTGGCTTGTTCTTCGCTCCTAAAGGACGCCCATGCCTTTTCTTGCGTAGTATCACAACATCTTTGACTTTCTCCATAAGATCGAGAGAGGCAGCTTACAATCTATCCAGAAAGGGTGGCACTTTAATTCTCTTAGTTTCTCTATTCATATACGCCATTGCAGCCGGATTGAGCTTGAATTTAAGCTTGAATTTCTTCGGAGAGATCTTAGAGTCAGGACCTCTACCATGCTTACTACCCATAGCATCCACAAAAGCCGACGAGGCAGCCTCCGTACTCATCTCCTCGGGGCTTTGAATGATAATGAGAGTTTTGGTCTTCTTCATGATGTCCACAGGTCCCGGACAACTAGTGCGCTCCTCCCACCGGAATGGATTATGAGTCCCGAATTTGAAATCTCCATCTGGAATACTAAGCCCTAGGGCTTCAAGGAAACTGAAGCCAAGATTGACCCTTGGTATCAAAGTAATATTCGAAGAACCTGAGTTGTTTTCCTCCTCCAAATCGGTCTGCTTCTCACCGCTTGGTCCTCCAAAAACTGTGAGCACCGAACTGCTCGACTCCTTCCCCAGTGGCCTGATCCCGTCGAAGATTCGTGCTGGTGTTATGGCAAAGGAACCTGATTCATGAAAGATCAAGCCACATTTATCACACCGACCCTTCAAATTCTCGAAGAAGAAATCAATCTCGACCTCCACACCTTTAGCAAGCTTCATGTTTTTCTTAAATATCACCGACTTGTTGATTAAGTGTGCAACGCACACACGAATCAATCCCTTCTTCCTAGCAAGCTGATCGAACTCCAAGTATTCTCCCGCTTCCTCCGCAAACACACATATATTATCATCTTTGTCGAATCTAGGATGTACGTTGGTAACCCGTACCCAATAAAAAAGTCGGTCGAATTTGATGCTAGCTAACGGAGCAGCGCCATCATACGGGATCACTACCACTTGAGCCTTCCTGTAGTGCCACGGACCTCCCCGTTATACCTTGTTCCGATCCCGGACTCATTCAAAAGTGATGATAAGAATCCTCTTCGATCGTTCCTGAACTTTGAACCAACTAGCAACCAGACCTTTCAGAATTGCTGCTTGAAATCACCATGAGACATTGTTTTCCCCAATACCTTCATAGCAAGGAAGATTTGGGAATTCTTTGGAGCAGATGAATCACACAAACGGTGACTGATATCCACCGTTCTTGCACCGAGTGCAAAGGCGGAGGAGAAGGATGTTGCAACCTGTTCGACCGAGTCAGACATGATGAAAGAGATGCCACGTACAAGGGCGGTGCAGAGCTTTCCTACTTGGAGGAAAGTAGGGTTTTATTTTTTTATGAATAATTATTTGTTGAAAGTTTAAATTATTGATAAATATTAATTATTTTTAGGAGAAATTTTTTCATCTGATCATCATTTCAAGTCAAATCTTTGACGCACTAATAAAAAAAGACAGGTGGCACTTTATTAATTTTACCGTCGGCCAACTGATGTTCTTGCCGTCTACTTCTCTCTTTTGCCGTCTCTATAATATTGCTCTTCTTCCACAAGTTCTCATCCCCAGCAAAACAACGGCATGTATTATGCTATCAAAGTTCATGGTTTATTGATATGATTTCATTTGTGCCATAATGGATAAATCCCTTTCATGAATTGCAACACATATGCCAATTGAAAAACCCACAACAAATTCAATTGAGAATAAATGACAAACTGAAACATTCAAGAACATCAAACATGGAGTTGAATAAACACTCAGGAACTTTAGAACCTCTACTAAGAAATATCGGCCTCAATAATCATTATCATTATAAACACAAATTTACATATATGCATTGTTGCTGCTGATATTATAATTGAACAACACAACGAAACGAACGACTTATCAAAATTCAAGGTACTATTCTACAACAAGGAAGCAAGATAGGTAGAATACCCAGATTTTGATTTTATGCAGAGATCAATAAACACCCAAATCTATTGTAGCGGATGAGAAATTTTGGAGAAACAATTGGTTTCGATCTCATCGTCATCTGATTCGAAATCTGCATATAACTTCTCTATCCAAATCTGAGCCTGATTCACAATCGATTTCGAGCTCGAGCTCACTCGAATTCAGGAGAGGAGAGGATGACAATGAGGACGTTAGATGTAATTATACACGTGTCATTAAATTCTCCATTTTTAGGCGATCTTTAACAAAATTCCATTGATGAAGTGTATAAAAGCTAAACTGTATAATTAAAGAAATAAAATATCATCAAAGCCTGAAGCCTCCTTTCAACATCAAAAATCACCAAAAACGTTGTTGTAATGGCATAGCTACTATGTAATTTCAGTGCCCAATTCAAGACTGAGAAGGCATATTTAAATTAAATGTGCTTATTGTACTCCACGTTGTCAAACCAGTCCACCGCTCGCCATAAAATCAGTCCTCCATTTCCAGCTAGCTCCCTCCCTCTCTCTCTCTCTCTCTCTCTCTCTCTCTCTCTCTCTCTCTCTCTCTCTCTCTCTCTCTCTCTCTCTGTAAATTTTAACATTCTGGAAAGTTCACTTGCGGCTCCACAGTCCACACTTTTTGGGTAAAGTTCAATACTTTTCTCTTATTTTTCAAATATTAATTCTTTCACCATCAGCTTTGTCTAATCTTAAAGCAGAATCTACCGGCTTTTGCTTCTCATTATTCGTCTGTCCATTCATTCACTCACACTGTTTGCCCTCTCTTTGGTTTTCTCTGCACGTTTCTGCCTTCTGTGACTTCTCAGAACTCTCAGCAAGCTCAAGTGCTCAACTCCCAAGGTATATGAGCTCACCCATCTACTAAAGATTGCTACTTTCTCTTCGATTTCTCTGTTTTCGTTGTTTAAATTACTAGTTTGTGTAAGTTTCTGTTTTTTTTTATGGTACCCATTTAGATTTGAAGTTCGGTTGTTGGATATGTTTGCGTGGATTTGAGTTTGTGACTGTTTAGTTTTGTTGGGGGGATCTAAATTTGGCTGAGAAAGATTGAATCTTGCTTTTTTGCATAAGCTAATAGTTCTATAGTACAATAGGAAATTCAGGTACCCATCTAGCTTGTCTTAATCGGATTGTAGATTCACCATGTTATTTTTATGAGTGATTGCTTTTCTGCTTATAGGTGAATTGGGTTAAGCTTGTAGGTATGGAAATGTTGCAAATGCTGTGATATGAGTTCTTCAATTGATATGAATATGGTTGGCACTATGTAGTTCGAAATTATAAGGTCCAGCTCACTCAGATGAATGAGGAGCTAACTTTGTAAACGTACCAGTCCCCAACTGTATCCATTCACTCTATTTCTTTAAGACTTCAACTATATCACTATCTATTCTAAACAAAAAAGGGTAAACTAGTATGGGAAACGTAGTTGATAGAGAGATCGGTCGCTGATGAGCTCTGGTATGTGTATGCTCATTAGATTCCTAATAGATTACCAATCATCCTTTGCAGTATTATTTTAACTCTTTAAGAAATGGCGGATACTGAAGACATTCAGCCTCTTGTCTGTGATAATGGTACCGGAATGGTTAAGGTAAGGACTTACTTTTGTTTGATGTAGCAATGGATTAAAAGGTGGCCTAGCATCCGGTCTCCCTTAGTATGTGTCAACTGATCGTGGTCTCATTAACAGGCTGGATTTGCTGGAGATGATGCTCCAAGGGCTGTCTTCCCCAGTATTGTCGGTCGACCTAGGCACACTGGTGTAATGGTTGGGATGGGACAGAAGGATGCATATGTTGGGGATGAGGCACAGTCCAAAAGAGGTATTCTCACTCTAAAATACCCTATTGAGCATGGGATTGTTAGCAATTGGGACGACATGGAAAAGATCTGGCATCATACTTTCTACAATGAGCTTCGTGTGGCTCCTGAAGAACATCCAGTGCTCCTTACCGAGGCACCCCTCAATCCTAAGGCCAACAGAGAGAAAATGACACAGATCATGTTTGAGACCTTCAATGTCCCTGCGATGTATGTTGCCATTCAAGCAGTTCTCTCCCTCTATGCTAGTGGGCGTACAACAGGTATCTACTTTGCTGTACCAATACTGAGAGGATCACGATCTATTTATTCTATTCTAATTCTTTACCACCAAGAGAACATAGATCAGTTAACTTTTGAATGCCTCATTGATAACCCTTGAGTTTTGTACTTTCCATATTCATACAAGAAATCATTTCACAGGTATTGTGCTGGATTCTGGTGATGGAGTCAGTCATACGGTTCCGATCTACGAAGGTTATGCACTTCCACATGCCATACTGCGACTTGATCTTGCTGGACGAGATTTAACAGACTCGCTAATGAAGATCCTTACTGAGAGAGGGTACTCTTTTACCACAACTGCTGAACGGGAAATCGTACGTGACATTAAGGAGAAGCTTGCTTATGTGGCACTCGACTATGAACAAGAACTTGAAACTGCCTCAAGCAGCTCAACAGTTGAGAAGAGCTATGAACTACCTGATGGTCAAGTAATTACCATTGGAGCAGAGCGTTTCCGTTGCCCTGAAGTCCTATTTCAACCATCACTGGTTGGAATGGAAGCAGCTGGGATTCACGAGACCACCTATAACTCGATTATGAAGTGTGATGTTGACATCAGGAAAGACTTGTATGGTAACATTGTGCTCAGTGGAGGGTCCACCATGTTCCCTGGAATTGCTGATAGGATGAGCAAGGAGATAACAGCCCTCGCACCAAGCAGCATGAAGATTAAGGTAGTAGCACCTCCAGAGAGAAAGTACAGTGTTTGGATTGGGGGTTCTATATTGGCTTCACTGAGCACATTCCAGCAGGTACTGCTTACACTACTTCTCAAGTGACAGTTTTATTATATTTGGTTTCTTTTCATATTAAGTGTGACATCAGTCATATTGATCATATAATATCTTGGATGGTGAATGTAAAGGGTTCAAGAGTCCATACTCATAAAACTAGAATAGTTGTGGAATTGCACTCTGATATTCTCAAGTAATAGAGATAGAGAGTACCGTAAACTATACACACTTGATCATGTTTCATAACTTCATATAACATCAGGTTAGACATTAGATAGATACATTGCATGTAGGATTACCAGCAATTCCATTTTCATGAAATATTATATTGCAATGTTCTTGAATAGGTACTGCTGCCATTGTAGCTTAGACATTTACTGTTGTTTTCCTCCGATGCAGATGTGGATATCTAAGCCAGAGTATGACGAATCTGGCCCATCCATCGTTCACAGAAAATGCTTCTAGACTTGTGATTCTATTGTCTTTTCCCTCTTGTATTGTGTGGTTCCATTGCCATTGTCAGATTATGTTGTGTTTCCTGGTCTGTTTGTAATCCTGTCTTTTTTCTCAAACACATTCAGTTTCATACTGCACTAGTTCTTAAAATCAGACCAGTAGTCTATATATGCAGTTGTATTTGTACGCATTGAATTGATTTCTCGTGTACGTGCTTCACTATATATCTACGATTTACAGTGTCGTTTGATCAGGTTGTTTGTTTCTAATCCTTAATTTCGGAAACAGAAGTGGCTCGAGAATTAAGGCAGACGTTGCAGAACGGCTCTGTAAACACAGAGAGCCACATATATACCCGACTCATGATCTGTTCCTGTTTTTGCACATCTTTTGTCGTAAAGCCGAAAAATGATGGACGGTTATGAGCAAAGTGCTAGTCCCATGTGGAAATCTGACCATAAAAAGCTAGTAAACATGTCACAAAGGTGACACCGCATAAACCACAAATCTAGGACCAGAACTCCGAAATTTAAGTTCCGGTGGGCGCCGCTAAACTAGCTAATTCCGAAAGGTGGTGGCTTATTATATCTAATATATACTAAATTTGTTTTTACCAAACGACAAACGTTACCGGCGAGATGATCAGACACATTTAGATGAAGTTTTTGGTAGCATTATAGTTTATAACGAACTCTGGAAAAACTTCAACTCAAGCTAGCTAGCTAGTTTACATACATGCATGTAATTAAGTCTAGGGTACAGCGGTACTTTCCGGCAAGGGAGGTTGATCGGCGTTGGAATGCGGTGACGGAGGAGGAGGAGGGGAAGGAGGGAGGCACGTGCGGCGGCACGTGGGACAAGAAGAGTGAGAAGACAGCCAGGCCTGTATGCAGTGTGCGTGAAAGCCATGCTTGCACCGCTCCAAAACCCTCACCCCTTCCCCGTCGACGAACTCTGACAAGCAAATAGCGCAGTCCGCCGCGGCCCCCGCAAGATCCGCCTTCATCTCCGCCGTGTACACCATCGTGGGCCCACCGTCGAAGCTCGGCGCCGCCGCGGCATTGCTCTTGAGCTCATGCAGCTGCTCTCGCCGGGGGTGGTGGTCGTTGCTGTGGCGGCGAAGGTCGATCGCCGCGGTGTGGATGCCGGCGGTGCGGAGGAAGCAGCGGATGGCGGCATTGAGGCCGAGGGCGCAGATGAGGGCGGAGAGGAGGATGATGAGGACCGTGGCGGCGTTGGCCTCGAACTCCTTGGAGCCAGAGTAAGGCCACCAGCGGCAGGCATGGGAAATGCATGGCGGCGGCGACGGCGGGATCGACGGTGGAGAGAGGTGGACGACGTCGCCGCCGTACTCGGACACTGCCACTACTGCTGCCTCAAGTAGCGTTCTCGGCGCTACTAGTCGTGGCCTCATACTGATATACTAATCAACTTCAATTCTCTCTGCTCTCGCTCTGGTAATCTTTTTTATTCAGTTTTTGCAGAGAAAAGCGGAATGTTGTGTACAGACTACAGAGTGAGAGAGGTTGCGTGAGAAGAGAGAAGAGGAAGGATGATATATAGCGAGCTGTACTGAGAGAGAGAGAGAGAGAGAGAGAGAGAGAGAGAGAGAGAGAGCGAGGTCGATTGAAGAGAAATGCATACGTGCACTTGAGGTTTTAACCATTCTATGTTTCCTTGTGCAACAAATTTGGCAGCTTGTTGATGATGCCCTAGCCCTATTCAAGTAGTTTCACATGTGTGGAGTACGATCTCTGTCATTCACACTCGGTGTAGCACCTTCAAACCCGATCCACATGTAAAATTACCCGCCAATTTATCATGCATGTTTACCGACTTACCGCTATGCTTTATTGATCGTATCCAGAGATCGATCTTATCGTGATTATTAGTTAGAGGATGTTCGATTTCTAATTCATACTGTTTATGAATTTTGTCTCGTGTAAAATCTTAATTTACTATAGTGTTAAGCAACTCAAGCAGACAAAGAACCTATAGCGTGGAAAGTCATCAATTCGTTTGTAGAGATTCTGTAAATTGAGTTGAAGTGCTCCTGAAGAAATTGTTGGTCCTTGCCTTGTTCTCTCATTGAGGTATTCCAATTCAAGAAGAAAAGGAATGAGTAATACTCTTTTCTTGTCATTCTAAATGAAGATCGAGACTAACTAGTTATAAGAAGAATGGACCTAAATGAAAGAGTGCATAACTCGGCTTTTAATACATGGCTTGTACGTACTAATGTTTTGCTACAGAAAGTAAAACCAAACAACAAATGATGGACTTAGAGAAAGCTTGTGACCTTGTATTTCAGTGAAGAGACCGGGTTGGTTATCGATCGGTTTGTAACTTTGGATTTTCTTATTTTAATTGTTTTTGTGCAGGTGATTTTGCATTTATTGAGTGTGATTTCACGTAATTAGATTAGATCTCGAATCATGCACGTTATCCTTATATTTTATTAAATTAAATTAAATGATCGATGTCAACAATTTAGGCGAAGAATGAAACCGGTTATTACTATCCGTCGTTGGTATTTGAAAGTTGAAATTGTGAAGCCCACCGAAATTTGAAAGCCGATGGCTGGATGGGGTGAAGAGTGAGGGGAATAGAGTAAAGGAGCAGGTGTATTTTTAGTGGAGTTGGAGAGTTTAAGTGATCTAGGATCTGATTTGTCACTATAGAGTGAAATCACAAACCATAAAAAATTTAGGAGTCATTATAATGCAAATTCTTTGTAGGAGACAAGATCCATATATATCCAAACAAACAATGATCTTATAGTGCATATATAATATCAATCTCTCATGATCAAATTACATTGGGGTCTCATATATATGATTCTCAAAACCATAAGTTGAGATGCCAAATATCTAATTTTCTCATACTTATACCTTGTAAAGCTAAAGTAATACAAAGAAAATTTGATTTAGTTTGTGAATCAAATAAATTAAATTTACAGGTGTATTTCAGCATCCAGAATTGGTCCCATGGAGCTTCATGTATAGCTGAACTCCCCTTCCCTGCATTTAAAACTCATTAAATACTGAAGGGCTCTTGTGAATAGAAGATAATGCGCGCTCTCTCTCTCTCTCTCAATGAAGCCTTGATGAATTGGTAACAGGCCTAACAGGTAATGATGTAACAACTTGCGAAAAAGATAAAAGACTTCGAAGGATTAAGAAAGCCACAAACATAATGATAAGATGGAGAGGTGGGTGGAGTAGATAATTATGAAAAGGTGTCAGTCAATGTATGTAAAATCATCGGCGAAATATCTTCGATATTTCGATTTTTTGAATTTATCTGAAAAATCTTTAAATATATCTATATTTTCTGAAATTTTTCGATTTTTATCGATATTTCCGATATATCTCCGATATTTTCGATATTTTTCGATATTTCTCAATTTTTTTGAAATTTCCGTAAACTTTTCACATTTAACATTTAGTTTAGTAAATGTCCAATTTTCACATGCTCAATGTCTAATCCACCATTCGTGTGACATGTCCAATACATGCAGAATTACATGGGAGAACAATTATTTAATGATTATTCTTCACAATACACACATGATTATGCACAGGGAGATGGAGAAAATAGTGTAAATTTTGAACCTCATAGGTCCCCTACGTGGTTTTGAAGTATTTATATATTTGATTTTGTGATGTGTGATGTGTAATATATTGTACAAAAGACGTGATGGCCTAGCCTCCTATAAGTTTTAGCCATCAAAAAATAAAAATAGAACTAATAAATTATATTTTAATAATTATCAGCACTTAACACATACTAATCCATATAGTAATATAACAAATTCATATGTCTTGATGTTTGATCAATATTTTCTTTTCACATAAGGTAGATAATTGATCATGTAACAACCTCCAAAAGTTTCATTACAAATTTCCATGTATTTTTATTAGTTTCCGTCATTTCCGTCAGAATTTTCACTGAATCGATATTTCCGTCGATATATCCTTGATATCCGATATTTTACTCCTTGGTCTTAGTAATTGACTAATTGCCGATGAAGAACTCTGTGCGTTTTACCTGCAATGGATATTAGAGGCCCCAAGGACTTTTTTCTTTTCTTGAAAATTGTAAACGGGGAATCAATCAAGGAATGGTCGACTAAGTAAGCATGCATGCTTGTCAAAGAAACAAACAACGTAACTACTGTTATATGGAGTTTTTGGAACTATAAGAGGTGAGAATGGTCGGGATGGCTCTCAATGATTTAAAGAAAGATGTAGACACTTCTGAAGTCCCACCTTCACATCCATCCTTTGATGACTTGGTTTGCCAGGTATTCCAACAATGAATAGACCTATATATTTTCTTCTACATCATTCCAGAATGCTATATCTTTCTGAATCAGTGTTCTTTTACTAGGATATGCATATGGTAGAAGTGAAAAGTTGAGGTCTACAAGAGGAAATGAGTATGGGTTTGGACTTGGTACTAATCCATGCGGCTCCAAGAGAGAAATGAGTAATTGCAATTCATCACATGTGTGGCCGTGGGCTACACAACCAGACTTACGTGACCCACAAACTTTCGTCGTTAAGGAGTTCACAAATCACGACCCGCGAATGCAACGCAAATTAGAGCAAACAGTTCAAACCGAATTTGTCTGCACCACAGGGAACTTCACAATCACAATGAAGATTCAAAGATGCATTAGATGATTAGAATGAATGATAGGTGGTGGGACGAATTGGGACAGCGCCCATACTCTCTAATCAATGAGTTTGATTGGGTTTGATTTAAGCAGTTTCAACCAACTCTGTTCTATAGATGGTACATGTAAGATTCATATGCTCAGATCAGTGTGAAGTATAGTAACGCAATGCCTTGGCCACAAGAGAGAGAACCAAGGTCTGTTGCACAAAACTCTACATTTAGACTTCTCAAAACGAAGTGAAAAGAACCGGGGCAAGATCAATGATTTACAGCCTACAATATATCTACACCAGTTAGGTCCGTATTTAGCTAACAAAGCGATGGGTCAGCTTGATGGGGACTAATGGAGATTCAGAATAGGACGAGTGCGACCTTTGTACCAAATTTGACAAGTACACGATGGAAGGGACTAATCTAGTCTAGATCAGCCCTGTTAGCAACTAGTAAGATGTCTCCAGCATTTACAAAACAAGAGGTCATATGATTCAATTGCATCCACTTTCAAGTTGTTCCGAAACCAGCTTCACCTTCTTCCACCAGTTTTTGGCTTGGGTTCAACATCAGCCTCCTGCAGCCGAAGAGGCAGATACTTTTAGTGTTAACATTTTTCTCGCATTAATGAATAGAAATGTTGAAGTGCCGTAGGACACACACACACACACACACACACCTGTGGCAAGTGGAGGAAAATGGAGGTCTTTGCTGTTGAAGGATTGTGATTTACTGCACCCTTATGCCAGTCGTAGCAAACCTAAAACATGAATTTGGAGCAGAGTTTCATGTAAGTTTTGACTAATCATAAGGATAACACCGGCGAGAGTCTAATACTAACATTAGTTCAATATCACGATGAAAGCAAATTACCGAGTATGCAAATATAGAACCATCACTGTTGAATGTACTGCAGGGTATGTTGATTGCACCTTGTCATGACCTGAAATCAGAAGATCTCTATTAGACACCTACATGCATAACTACAAAAGAGCAAATGATGATGTTATGACATAAAATAATAATTTGTACAAAATTAAACTAGCAGGGAGAGCATTTCCAAAAAAAAACTATCAGAGAGAGAGAGAAAGAGGCGAAGAGAGGCACTCTGGACTCTGCAGTACTCAAGTCTTGACTATTGGATAAAGATGAAGCAAAACAATGTATAATATAGATGTGAGATTGCGAGAAAAACCTTTAGTCTCTGTTTGCTGTCCTTATCCCAAAAATTGATAGTACCATCAGAACCAGTAGTAGAAAATGTGTGATACACCTATAACAAGCAACACAATGAGATTTAAAGGACATAATAAGAACAACAAAAGTACATAACTAATCTAATTCTCATAATCTATGACAATCCAACAAGCAAAGAATCCAATCTTCATATAGATTGCGAATCTGTAAAAGAAACGAAAACTCAAATCCAGTTTGGTAACACTTTGTATCCTTGTTCTAAATGGGACACAAGAAAACTAAAAATGAAATAAGAACTGTGTCTGGTTTCTTTCTATAAACAACTATTTTCTACACTTATCCATCCCTCACCCCTGCCCTTCACTATTGTAGTTACAAGAGGAAACAAATGAAAAACTGTTATCAAGAAGATTCTCAGTAATACATGACACGCGAAAAAAAAAAGACAACGATAAATATTGGAAGTAGAAATAGAAATCTTACGGGATGGAAGCTTATAGAGTTGACTGAGTATAGGTCATTGTTGTCTCTGTGGCATTTGGAAGGTAAAATTTTTGTTCTCTTGTCCATCATCTACATGCTGCACTGCAACCCTCCCTTCAATGGAACCAGCCTGAGCAGAGCATAAATAAGAAACATTAAAACAAAAAGTCGGCAATCAAAGTGAAGATGTGTATATCAACTCTGCTGAATAAACATCTGCATATTTGAAAGAACAAACAAAATAAAATTTTATGCAAGAATAACATATTTGTCATTATAAGCAAGCTATTTGAATAGACAACTTCCCATTTAGACAGAAAGAATGCCTTGATGGAAGAGTTAATACTTACCAAGAACCCTTGCTGATCAGGAAATGCAGCAACAGACTTTGTCTGATACTTCAGGGGTGATATGATTCTCTTGAATTCGACCTGTCAGTAATTGCATGAAGGGTGAGCCAAAAGATATGGTAATCTCTCAATCCAACTGTAGTTTCATTTACTAGCTAGAAGATTCCCTTAAAGTCCCACAAAAGTTAATAAAAATCTAATATTTATATTCATTTGTGTCTATTCCTGTTTTCAACTTCTGAAATTAAACTGTTACCTGCAGGTTCAACAAGTTAAAGATGATCAGATTTCGATCTGCTGTTCCAACAACCATTAGATGCTGTCTTACTGAAAGTGCATAGCAGCGTTCAGGTAGTTGTTGTGTATGCACAGGATTTGGTTGCCTCAAGTCCCAGTACCTGAATATATACAGAAAAGATCACATGTTAAAGGCAGAAAGCTTGAGATTAAGGAAATTTTAGTCTTAAATATTGACAGCTTAACATTAAATTGAATGAAAACATTATGTATGAGGATTGAGGACACTGGTAGCACGAACAAAACTTAGGAGCAAAGGAGATCAACATCTTAATGACACTACCCATAACCCTTAGATAAGCAAGTGCACATAAACTCGTGAGTCATGGCTTATAATTATTTAGATATGAAGGCTTTGTGTTACTTACTTCACAGTCCTGTCCCAGCTTCCAGTGACCAAAACACTCAGCTCAGGAATCCAAGCAATATGTCTTATGGGTGCCTCGTGCATGGAAACAGTACTGGTGTGGCCACCAGACATTAAAGACCACATCTTGACTTGCTTGTCACATCCTCCAGAAAACACAGTCATTCCATCATCCTTCCAAGTTGAGCACAAGACCTAAACAGATCGTCATATATTAGAAATTATTTGTGAAACATACTATAGACTGCTATCTGCATACCATGTCAAGATTGCTTGCTTGCTTCTTTTGATCATCACAGAACGTTTCAGATCACAAGTCAAGATCAAAACAAAACAAGCTAAAATAGAGAGTACTTATCCTACCGGTTGGTCATGCCAAAAGTAGCTCTTCGGCGTTCAAGAAGTAATGTTTGTCCCACTTTTCGGAATATCCCAGCACCGCACCCGAACACGATTATATCAGCATTCACCTGATCATTGCTAGAATTCTAACATTTGGTCGCCACATTCTAAAAAACTGTGTACGAACCTTGCTTCAGTTACTGCAAAGTACATTGTACGTGTCTAAATTAACCTCATACATCGTACAACTACATATTCGATGACATAGTCACCAGAAATTCAGAATGTCTCATTTCTGTAATTCTATACAGAATGTCTCATTTATATTGTTGCACGCCAAATATGGGCTGAATTCTCTATAGCTTCCAATTAGAGGCTGATTTTGTTTGTCCCTCTCAAATTCATGTAGGTGCTTCCAGATTACGATCCTGTTTATGCCTCAACATTATAAGGTTAGGAACCAATGCAGCTACTATACACGCCAATTGTACGAATAAGCAATAAACTATGAACATTCTCTTATTAGAAGAGTACTTTTACATTTTCAGTTACTATATATTTAGAGAAGATTAACCTCTCTAAATTTGCTCTTTTCAGGTTTTCATGTTTTCATGTTTTCCATGTTCTATATATAGTATATAGTAGCCGCATATTCTTGAGACCTCCATCAATTTTGTACTGAACTCTGGTTTTAATCTGAGCCTACAAAGAGCAGAAAAGTATGGATATGAGCACAAGAGAGAGATCTCTTGAGGTAATATTATATTATTTTGAAATAGCATTGCGCTTTCCTCATAAATTTCACAATTGACGTTTCATCTGTTTCATGAACAGTCATGAATGTTGATGATCATGTTTGATATACTTAGCATGTGTTACCTTTATAGGTGAACCTTAATTACTTTTTTTTACAGAGTTGGTAGCATTCAAAGGAAGTAGGAGGTACTTGATAAAACTCTGTATCCACCAGTTTTAAACATTAGAGAATAAACATGTATGGATGATTCGTGTTGGTGTCTAAAATATTTAGATAATTATGAGTAGTTAACATCTGACGAGTTCTATTTCACATGTTCATTTTGCATGGCTGTTGGACAAATTTTATGTATGTGGTATCAAAATGGAAGTTGTGTTGTAACATTTGAGCTATTGCAAAATGTGTTTATCCATAACTTAGCGGAACAATTTATATATTTGGGGGAGAGCAATGTTGTTCTTAACACCATTGTATACTGTTAACTTAATTTGATAGTATTCGTACAATGAACATAAATTTAGTTGTATACAGTCAAGTTTTTTTGTCAGGCATCGTGCATCATAGATTTACACTTTATAATTTGAACCACAGTTTGTTTCGTGCGTTCTAACAGTTGAGTTCCATGCCATACAATGATCATAATGAAGAAATCTACATTTCAGTATTCTATTGTATAGTTCAGTGTTAATATTTTCAGCTCATTTATACTTGATGTTAATTTGAGACAATATAGCTCAGCTCATTTATAGTTCAGTATTCTATTGATTGTAGATAGTTTGATATTGTCTAGACTCATTTTCTTTATTGCTGGTCCAACTTTAGACTGTAGACGAAATTAAGTGAATGAAAAACATGTGATCGACGTGAATATCGGCATGAATTGACTCCACCTATATCATACCGAAGAAGAAGAGCTGAGGTAAGAGACATTAGTAGTGGTTCAATCGTAATTTTGTGAAGCTTTATAATTTCACACCTTGAAAAAATTATTTGACCATTAATACTCGCGAACACGACGTCCTTTCACACGCGCATAATATCGTTAGAATAAATATATTTGATTTCGCCTATTTTATACTAGGACTTTTGTCTTCCTTCACTTTCGAGTTTTAAAATGTTGATGCATATGATAGGCTATATAGGTTATGTGTCAATAAACGCTTGCAGGAAAAGCGACACACGTAAATTGATGCTAACAAGACATTATTGGATATCTCATTTTTATTTTACTCAAGATTACTAATTAACTAGCTCAATTACCTAGCTACTTCATATTTTCCGAGTTTATATGGGGCAATCCTTAAAAAAATTGTCAAGTTCGTTGATGAAGTTATTATCCTATGTTATATTTTATTTCATTTTATAAAAAATTTAGACAAAGACAAATTTTAAAAACAAAGAATTAGTAGTTATTGAATTACATAAGATAAACAGTTAATATATACATAACATTTAGCACGCGCAGACTGTCACGATCTTCCGCATGCGCGTATGCGGTGTAGAAAAGGCTAGTAAAATTTATTTCAGGCGCTCCTTTTTATCTCTCTTGAAACGGAAATGGACAGTGTGTATTATCAAATTTGAACACCTGAAAAATGGATCGAAGGGACTACTACTAGGGGTGGAATTCGGGCGGTTTGGTTCGGTTTTTGATAAAAACCAAAATCAAAACCAAACCATAAGAATTTCTTCGGTTCGGTTCGGTTCAGTTTTTCAATTTTCGACAATAAAAACCAAGCCATTCGGTTCGGTTTGGTTCGATTAAAAATTTCGTTTTTTTTTTCGGGTTTTTCGGTTTTTTTTCTTCAAATTATAAACAAACTTCACACAAAAAAACCCTAATAAATAGGAGAAAATCAATTATTTTCAGCTTGTAAGACATTAACAAATAACAATAGCATAGCAATCCACACATCAAATTCAAATTTTCAAGTTACACCATCAATTCCAAGTTTCTAACATCAAAAAAATCATTCCGCAAATAATATTTGTAGTTCAGTTTCAAGTTTTTCAACAGTCCATAAAGCAAACAGTCCATAAATTAAGAAAATAGCAAAAAAATAACAAATTGATGCAAAATCTCAACAAAGTTCTAGTAGCATTTTATTTCAATTTCCAGCAAAAACCCTATTTCTCTTTCAGTTTTTAAATCAAAACGACACCGTTTTATATATGTTCGATTTTTTTCGGTTCTTTCGGTTCGATTCGGGTTTTTAAAATCTGAAACTGAAACCGAAACCGAATTTTTTCGATTTTTCGATTTTTTCGGTTTGGATTTTTTCGAATTCGAATTTTTTCAGTTTCGGTTCCGATTCGGCTCGATTTTTTTTTCGATTTTCGGTTCGGAAGTCCCACCCCTAACTACTACTGAGAAGCGAAGTCGTTATGGCGGCGGCGTCTGTACCCCAATCCCCGATGAGGTGGTGGCGGACGGCGTTTCTGACTCTTCGAGACGAAACCACCACCACTCCTCCGCTTACACCAATCCCCGAACTCCTCAACAGCCTCATCTTCTCACACTCCCACACTCTCCTCTCCGCCGCCGGAGGTGACGTCAAATTTTCTTTTTGTGACGGAACTCATCACCGCCAAGTCTAACGCCGCCGGAGACACAACCGCTACATTCGGTCACGCGATTCACTTGGTATGTATGTATATCACTGAGACTCAAGACCTTTGCTTATTCATCTCTGAGGATACTGAGACTTGGAATTCTTCGAATTTAGATCCATGACGTCAGCCACCGTCTTCCTCTGGAAGTGAATTCAGCTTCGTGGACTCGCATGCTTGAAGCGTTTAGCAACATGCTTCGGTTTTTGATTGCGTCGTCGTCTTTTACGCCTATTATGGAATCGCTACAGACTCTGAGGTAAGTTTTTCGATTCGGTTTTCGAGTAAATGTGTAGTGTTTGTGTTGCTAATTCGATAGGGGATTGGTCTGTATATTTTTCAGGCGCGTGATGAGCACCTAGCAGACGAGATTCAGTTGGTGAAGTTCCTTCTGCGGTTGATAGAGAGCTGTCATTCGCAGTTAAGCAGCTCGTCGAGTTTGAGTAGCAGCCAGAGCTCTGCGTCTGAAGTTGGAAAGAGAAGGGCAGTGCCGCGATTCGGGAGCTTGTGGGAAGTTCAGACACTTGCATTCACTATGCTTGGAGAAACCGTCTCCAGGGCTGGCTCGTTGTTTCCTCCGGATATTTGGA
This sequence comes from Geum urbanum, assembly GCA_946800695.1. Taxonomy (NCBI): domain Eukaryota; kingdom Viridiplantae; phylum Streptophyta; class Magnoliopsida; order Rosales; family Rosaceae; genus Geum; species Geum urbanum. The sequence continues at coordinate 42,411,410 of OX327013.1, read as the reverse complement.
AATCGAATATTGAGGTAGGGTAAACTCTTTTAGGCTTGTGTTTATTGGAAATTTCATTCTGAAGCTGTATTCATTTGAATCGGGTTTGTAGGAAAGTGATGGATGTATTGGCAGCCAAAAGCCTGCTTGTGGAAGACAGTGTAGTGTCTAGGTACTTGTCTTTTTCATCTGATCCGTTGCCTTGTTTTAGCCAAAATGGATACAAGAGATAAGTGAAAGTATGAATTCACGGCACTGCTTGTGTCACCTTACATATTTTTGCCTTGAAACTTGTGATTGGCAGCTATTATTTATCTTTCCTGCACTGTCTGCATTTGACTCTCGCAGATCGTAAGTGTTCACTCTCTGACCACGTAAGTTAGTGAGGTTCTGCTTATCAGATTAACAGCTATTCTTGAATTTGTTCTCTCAATCATTATAACTCACACTGCCTGGATTTGATTTCCTCTTCAGGTGTCAGGTTTTGTTGCGGCTTTACGTATGTTCTTTTCCTATGGCATTAGTAGTAGAAGCCAGCGTACAAGACCAGTGTCTGTTGAACAAGAGAATGAACTTAGGTTAGCAAGCCTCGAGCCATCTTCGGAAGAGCCTAAAAAGATTGAATTCCATATAGACCTCCACACCTACGCAACAAGGAGAGTTCAAGTTTAAGGCAGATTGGAGGTCGAGGTTCTCAAGGTTTATCAGATCAGGAATCTTCTGCGTTTGATTATTCATCATCAGATTCAGATTATAGTGACAGTGATGGATCAATTAAAGACAATGAGAGTATTCAGATATCGAAGGTCAGAGTAGCTGCTATTGTTTCTATACAGGTAACTTTGCATGACGTTAAGGATCATACCCTTTTTATCCTAACATTCAAGTAAATATTAGGATTTATAGGTTTGAGCTCTCTTCTTGTTGATTATCCTTAATGGATTTTTTTTTTCTTCTCTGGAAGGATCTCTGTCCAGTTGATTCGAAATCATTTAGTAGCCAATGGATGCTGCTTTTGCCAACGAGTGACGTACTACAACCTAGGTAAAGCATTCTATGTCCTGCAATCCATTGATGGTTGATAACTTACGTCAATATTTTTCTACCTTTACACCTATTCATTCTCATTTGTTCCATGTCACCTTCTGCTATACAGGAAGTTTGAAGCAACTTTAATGACTTGCTTGCTATTTGATCCTTATTTAAAGGTATTGTTTACTCTCTAGCCTTACTTTCTTATAATAATTAGTTACTTCATTTCCTTTTAGTAGTTCATTTATAAATCTATGTGCATGCTACGGTTTATGGTCTTCAAACATCTTCTGATTGCCATATAATGATTTTTCTTCAGTGGTGCTTCTAGCTGACACATGCCTCAACTCTGGAAGCGATGTTGGATGGGCCCTCTTCTGTTTTCCTGCAGGTAGCAGAGTTCGAAGAATCTTCCAAACGTGGATCCTTTACATCACTTTCAAGTTCCCTTGGACATATATTAATGCAGCTTCATACAGGTATATAAAACTCCCTTTAATGTACAGAATAATTTTCAGCATCACTATATTACCTGTGCATTCTGTTTATTCCAAATATTACAATCTGATGTATCTGATGCAGGCATTTTATACCTAATTCAACGAGAAACTCATAGTAGATTGCTGGCATCAGTGTTCAAGATTCTCATGCTTTTAATAACCTCTACACCATATGTATTCTCCCATGGAAGTACTTCAATTGTTGATGTAACCATGTTCTTTTCTAAATTTCACGTATTGGTTGCTGGTTGCTGTTGTTATTGCCCCCTCACCCCCCCCCCCCCCCCCCCCCCCCCCCACAATTTCTCATGCTACCAGTAGTCCATACTCAGAGTCGAGAGTGTCGTGTTGAAATCAATCCACTGTGGTTCTGTCATATCTCATTTTAACATATAAAAGAAGCTGGCATACATGATATGAATCACAAATTCAAGTACATAATAGACCTTTTGGGTGGGATCTTCCCCTCGCCCAGTTCCTTTGGATTTTGGGCGCGATTGTATGCCTCCACTTTAGGAGCCAATTTTGAGACCTCAATGAAATTATGTTTCATTCATCATCTGGTGTGAGAACAGACTCAACCTCTCAATAACATGTCATTGGTTTTCTTTGCTACCTGTAGACAGTCGATAAATCTCATGTGTGATTCTTCATTGCTGATTTCATTTGTCTATTTATAATTATGCATCTTTCTATGGATATTCAAGAATGCCTGGAGAATTGTTGCCAACAGTCTTTACATCTCTTCAAGATAGGATACAAAATGGTGTCCAATTTAAAAGTGATCAGACTGCCCTGCTGGTTAACATTCATTTTCTCTCAGAATTCTTTTAATTACGCAAAAAGTATTTGGGATGATTTCCCTTCCTCACTGTGATAACTATATTATATCTTTTACCTCAATCAACAGGCTTCTTCGTTTAGTTGCTTGACAACAGCCCTGAATACCTCACCTTCTTCATTGCAAATTAAAGAAATGCTTCAGAAATAAATATCAAATGGTGAGCTTAGATTCAGTGGCATACAGTGATATACTTCACAGTTGCTCATGTTTGATAATTTTTAGGCTACACAATCCTAGCTGGTAGCATATTATATAGGATAATTTATTCAGCTTTCCTCTATATAATTAGCATCTGTTTTTGGGAATTAACCTTTTAACTTTGGTTGAATGTTCCCTTTCCTTTTTCTCCAGGTTTTGCTGCGGCCAAGAAGAAGTCAGGGATTCTTTCTACATTGTTTCAATTTTCTGAACAAGTTAGCAATCCACCGATATGCTTCGAGGCTCTTCAGGTACTGATATAATCAGTATAAGACAGCTTGAAAATTGAGAAATGTCTTTTGATTATAAGGCTCATATAGTGATCAACAATGCCATGCGCCTTTGTGCAAAACAATCAGACTTCTAGAACATAGAAGAGATGACACTATCAGGAAAAGCTCATGCTTGAACTATCAAGAAATGCCTTTTCTTTTCCTGCTATTGTCATCTCTTCCATCCACTAAGGGTCTATACTCTGTAGAAAGGCATGTGACTGTTGAAGCATGTCACCTCCATAACTGAGAGACTAGTGGCATTACTTACCTATTTCTTTACCTACAGGCACTTAGGGCTGTGTCCCACAATTACCCCAGTACAATGTCTTCCTGTTGGGAACAAATTTCCACCATTGTTTACAGTATTTTGAGAGCAACTACACCGGACTTTCGTTCAGGACAATGGAAAGGTCATAGTGGAAATTCTGTTGGATTTATTGGGGAAAAAATCATAACAGCTGCTATTAGAGTAAGAGTCCTTTGATATTTTTTGCTTTTATTTCTTTGACATAATTGATATTTTTTGGTGAAATTGTTTCTTTACATAACTACATTAAAATGTGAAAGTAAAACCTTAGGATATGATACATTTTTTGTATAGTAATAATGATCGTTTTTCCTATGTTTATATCTGTATTTACAGATATGATGATTCATGGTGCAATTTTATCAGGTTTTGGATGAATCTCTTCGTGCAATATGCGGATTTAAAGAAACCGAAGACCCTTTAGAAGATAAATTACTTGATGCCCCATTTACTTCTGGCTGCATAAGGATGCAGAAAGTTTTGTCAGCCCCTTCGTATGACTTAGAGAGCTTCAAAAATAGTAGAGATGAATCCACATCAATTCGATCTTGAATTGAGCAGTGGTATGAGGCAATTGAGAAGCATATGCCTTTAATCCTACACCATAGTTCTGCAATGGTTAGTTGATTATAATTAGGTTCAATAACATTGCTCGTCTGAAGAGTGAGTTTTAGATGTGCATTTATTCAGACATGTTTGGTAACTCTCTCATTTTTCTTCTTGGAAGGTAAGAGCTGCCTCAGTCACCTGTTTTGCGGGTATAACCTCTTCAGTGTTCTGCATACTCACGAAGGAAAAACAGGATTTCATTCTTTCGTCTTCAGTAAGTTTTCATGTAAAATATTGTTGGCGACTTGGTGTCATACTTTAACTGCTTTATTTGGTGAATGGAACAGAAATCTTCTTTTCATTAATTTGTGGCTATGAAATCTTCATAGGTTCATGCGCCCGTACATGGTGATGTACCTTCAGTTAGGTCAGCTGCTTGTCGAGCCATTGGTGTCATTTCATGTTTCCCTCAAGTTTCACGAAGGTGATTTTAATATGATTTGCTGTGTTCCTTGACCTCTCTCTGTATTTTATCAACTTGGACTCTATCAGCTTTGTGCTATGTTCAAATTTAGACAAAAGTTTACTAAGAACTGAAATTATAGTGCAGAGATTCTTGATAAGCTTATTCATGCTGTGGAGAATAACACTCGTGATGCTTTGGTCTCGGTACTTTACTGATTTCCCTTCTTTTTTTTAATCTTTGATAAAGCTCCATTATACTTGAGCAGGTGTACTTTTTTCCTGTAATTCTTCAGGTCTGAGTGACTGCTTGGGCTTTAGCAAACATATGTGATTCTATTCATCATTTTATTGATGATTTTAGTTTGGAAAATACTGGAGGTGAGCAAAAATATTTTAGAAGTAATGTAGTTAGATCTATTAGTTTCTTTGCTTTAACTTGTCAAGCAAATAACTTTTATGCTGTCTTAATTTTTAATAGGACCTCATAAAGTTTCTCAATTATTTGTCTTATTGACTGAGTGTGCTTTGCGCCTGACTAAGGACGGAGATAAGGTAAATATTTCAACTACCAAAGCCACTTGACTTCTCTTCCTTTTCCATAATTGTTGTTTACAATGTTTAGGGAATTTGGTTCAGAGAAACTGTGGTCATTAATAATTAATAATTTAACAAGGCAAGACAATAAAAAATTAACAAATTGATATTACTAAATGATTTTGACTTTTTTAAAACGTGTTGACAGATACTGCAAACATCACATTCTTGCACTTCATTTGGACGACTGTCATCAAGTTTACAGCAAAACTTTTGTTTGAACTAGACTAGAATTGTGGATCATATATTTTTCTCACAGTTGAAGCTTTTGTTTTCCTTACCATCAGATCAAATCAAATGCTGTAAGAGCTCTGGGGAATCTTTCAAGATCTATCAAATGTACGGTTGATCATGAGATGACAGTAAATGATGGGGAAGCTTGTCAAAGAGATGTTTCATTATCATACCATCCAGATTCATTGAGAAAATCGTGTTGGCTTGAGAGGGTTGTTCAGGCTTTTATCTCTTGTGTTACAACTGGTAATGTCAAGGTATCAATAACCATAATGCTGACTTTGTTTGAACTAGACTTGAATTGATGGAATCTGTATCCTTATTATCATCATTTGTTTACTAAATTCAAAGTGTATAAACAGGTCCAATGGAATGTTTGTCATGCTTTGAGCATTCTGTTTCTGAACGAGACATTAAAGATGCAAGACATGGATTGGTAAAGCTAATCAAATCTTGTTTTTAGCATGGTTAAATTGCATTATTTGATGATATAGTTATGTTTATTGATGAACGATGTCATTGTCTTCTTAGTTTAAGCTTACAACTAAAAGTAATTACTTGCGCATAATTTCGGACAGGGCTCCATCCGTGTTTAGTATTCTTCTACTACTATTACGCGATTCTTCCGACTTTAAAATCAGGATACAAGCTGCTGCTGCCCTGGCTGTTCCAGCATCGGTACATGGTGAGTAGAGTTATATCTGTCTTTCCCATGCACTGGTTGCTTTGGTAGCTAAACAAATGCCTTATCAAGTATTGTCTTGACCAAATAAAGTTTGTCCATTCTCTGTTGGGTCCGACTTACATAATTTATATGCCTTCTTTTTACAAGAATCTTGCCTTGTTTTCTTTTTCTTTTGGCTTCGGGAAATTGATGCCCAATTGGTTGTTGCAGATTATGGGAATTCTTTCTCAGATGTCATCCAGGGTCTGGAACATATATTAGAGAATCAAGGTTCAAACCAGATTGCCTCACCATCAAATTTCAAATATAGGATTGCCCTTGAAAAGCAGGTCAGTCACTTAAATCACTTGCTCCTGAGTACCTATGTTGGCAAATATCGGTTAAGTAGTGCATTATGCTGTGTCTAATCATGTTAGCGTCTGCTTGATTCAGTTAACCTCAACCATGTTGCATGTTCTTAATCTTGCTTCAAGCTCTGATCATGAACCAGTGAAAGATTTTCTCGTAAAAGTAAGTGCTATCTACATGCTGACAGCGTCCCTTTTTGTATAAAGCTTGTTATCGGGTAACTTGGTTCAGTCGTTTTCTTAGGTCTGAGTGCTGCTATGTTTGGCCTTCTGGCCTCATTCTGATATCTGCTGTAGACAGAAAGCCTCATTCTTTGAAGACTGGTTGAAGGCACTATGCTCATCACTGGGAGAGTCAAGTAGTCAACTGGAACCTGAAAATAACAAGCCAACTGACAACCCTAAGAAGGAAATGATATGCAATGCAATCCGGTCACTGCTTCAGATATACAAAGGCAGGAAGCATCATGCAATTACCGAGAAATTTGAAAAGTTGGAGAAAAGCATACAGTGAGTTCTCATTATTAGCTTCATGAACTTTTGTACATCATCTTTGGACATCAACCCATGACCTAGTCCCATCCATATTCACCTAATAGGTGGGAATACAGCTTTTGGACATACTGGGCTCTTGAGGATGATCATATGCCAACGTGCTTGTCCTTTTCTGCCTTGTTTTGGTTGAAGATGGAGCGAGTGGGGTTGGTTAGAAATTAGGATCTGGAATGGGTGAAAGTAGTATCATAGTGCATGTATTCGAGTTTTATAAAGGCAATGCTAAATTTAGCTCAATTTTGCTTGGGAGATGTTTAAATATTTATCGATTCAAACCCACGAATGATAAGGCGAGTTTTTACATGTTTTGGTCGTGGGAGTACAAGAATTTGCACCTTCAATTCATTTTTTTTGGTTTCTCCGATAGTGGCTTCCATCCTCTATATACATTTTATCATTAGAATGACACTTTTATACTTTGATCCTTATCAATGAGACAATGACAATCATTTTGCTTATAGCAATTTGTTACGGAAGTATGAGAGGGAGAAAATGATATTGAATGAGGAAAAAGGTAGGAAGAGAAACACCACTTTTGACCAAAGAAGATGAATGGGGGAGGAGGTGGGTACAGCTTTGATGTTGAGCCGAGTACGTACTACGTAGAGGCAGGTCGCCATCTTAGCTTAGCTGGGTTATTATGCTGCTGCGACAAGCATGACAGATTGACAGTCACTCTCTTTCTCTGCAGTCACACTCTTCTTCGTCTTTGCTAGTTGCCTTGGTTTAAATCTCTTATTGGACGCTTCATCCAACTTAGGCCTCGGTAATGGGCCGGGCCGTCCAAGCCCAAGCCCATCAAGCTCGGATCGGATCAAGGTAGACTTAAACACTATTCCTCTAAAATTTGGGTCAGGCTAAATCCATGGGGTCGGGTCTATTGGGCCTTTTACATTTAATAACATAAAAATATGAAAATTAAAAAAAATTATAATTTATTTTCTCTTAAACTCTTCAAATGAGGCTACAATAAAAGAACTCTTCAAATGAGACTTTATTGTTATTCTAATAATTAATAGACTTTTTTGGAACAAATGAGAAATAGGATAGAACGTACTGTAAGAAAAATAAATAAATACTATAAGACTAAATTTCTATTGTAATACTAACACTATCATTAGTTAATTAAATATCATTATACTTAGTTATTCTAAGACTATAATTAATTAATTATGAATTCCTGAGTGTTTAGTTTGGTGATATATAAATCATTTCTATGTAACTTTTGCTCCTTATTGTTGTGTTATAGTGTATGACTATAAACTATAATGAATAACTGTATATATAACAAATGATTCATATATAATGTATTTGTTCATGGGCTTGTTGGGCCGGGCCAGCCTCGGCGAGCTTTTAACGAACTGGGATTTTTCGGGCCTATAAGCTTTGGGACCTTGGCCCAAGCTCGGCCTTATGCCCATCGGGCCGGACTTTTTTGATCCAAAATTAGGGGTGGGCCGGGCTTGAGCTTAATGGGCCTCGAACCGCCCACAGACTTTTCAGGCCTATGGGTCAAATGGTGACCCCTAATTCAACTGCATACTCAGTGCTCTCTCCTCTTGAGACTCCACAAGTGTCTTCATTTAAGGGAGCAGATTGTGATCTTCCCAATTAAACTATCACAATACTAAAATCACTATCTTTGACCTTCAATATTAAGAGGGGAATGTGACAATGTGCTACCTCCCCTCCCGGCCTGGTCAAGATTATCGGGTTTGTTGAAGGATATTGATGTTCCTAGTTATGGTAGGATGTGTAGAGAATAAGAGAATAAATCATATGTAGTGATGTAATAGGATTCATACCATATATGTAACATCGTATACTCTCCTATATAAAAGAGATTCTGCTTCATGAACAAAGTTACGCAAAATTGCTTCCACAATATCAATCTAGTTTTCATATTTCCTTAAACACGTTATCAAGCACGAAGCTCTAACCCTAGCACCACCCCCAAAATTCACCGCCTACCTCTCACCACCGTGAGCACCACTACCAATCGGCCTAAAATCTAGTCAATTACAAGCATGGATTCCAGGAAGGAGCAAAGGAAGAAATCAATTGTTCTGTAATCAACTGCAAGTAAGTTTTTATAAACTCAAGTTCTTCTTTTTAAATAACCTACTATTTCTTGGGAATTAAAAAAAATTTCTTAGGGATTTTGGGATAACATTTCATCCTTCCTTTCTACACCACACCTTTCTTGAAGGTGGGAATTTGGAACGAAGAATGTTCCTACATGAACTAAGAGTGTTCATAGTGAACAAAGAGAGTTCACCAAATCGATTTGAACAAAGAGAGTTCATAAACAACATCGATTAAGATGAACAAAGAGAGTTCGCATGACCATATACTTCAAAGTGAAGTACTAATCCAAAGACGATTGGAAAACTAATTAGTTGTCGAGGAAATCTTTAACGACGGTGAAACTAATACATCTTCTGTTTATTTTCAAAATGTCTGAAACAAAACTCGACTTTAACAAGTTGGAAAAAAGAGGCACCGAGTATCATTGTTGGTGTGGAGACGTCAAGAATGCATTGACAGCAAAATCTATACTCCCCACGATTGAGCCACACAATGAGATTCTTGTGATTCAGCCTACATCAGCAAATAAGGTGCAAGCCATTATTATCATGAAGCGCCATCTATGGGCAGCACTGTTATGGCAGTACATGAATGTGAATGACCCTAGAGAATTATGGGTCGCGCTCATTGATAGGTTTGGAAATATTGCAGACACCGTACTCCTGGATCTGAAGGACAAGCGGTTCCAAGACTTCAAAAGTGTAGCAGACTATGATTCTGAGATGCTCAAACTTCGATCCATGCTTGAATATTGCAATCAAAACGTGACTGAGGCAGATATGCTCGAGAAAATCCTCTCTACATTCCCGGTTGCTGCAAGGATACTTGCAAATCAATACAGTAATGAGGTCAGAATCGGGAATATCATAACGTACAATCAGCTTATACAAATTTTGTCTGTTGCAAAGAAGCATGATAGTGTACTTGTGAACAATAGTTCAAGGCATGTGGGGACAAAGAGAGTTCCTAAAGTGAACTATGGAAGTGCAAAGCTCAAGGAGTGGAACCTTAGAAGAAAGGGAAAACGTGAGGGGCATCATGGTCCCTACAACCTCCAAGAGGCGGACCACGCTTCATGTAGAAATTGCGAGAGAGGAGCTGCCACCAAGAGAGGCCGCAGAGGCCATGGTGGCCGAAGCAACCAAGGTGGCGTCGCCACCAATGCTGACAAGGGCAAGGCCAAAATTCAGAAATCTCGAGATAAGGAAGCGGTGATGGCATTTGCCATGGGTGTAGAGCAAGCGACCATTGGTTCAAGAAATGTAGAGCAAGCAAGGGACTTGCAATTCACTACAAAGCTTGCATTAGAAGCTTACCTCGAGGAAACAGAAGATGGAGATGAAGTATAGGCTAATCTCGTTAAAGCAAACTTCAAAATTGGCAGAGACTCCATTACAGAGACACCATATTTTTATTAGGACTTTATGTTTTTCATAAATAAAGGCGTGTGTGCCCAAGTATTTTTGACATTGTTTTTTGGTCAAATTTTGCATGGATTAGTAAATTTTGATGTATTTCGTTGACATTATTAATAAATGCACCATTGTATTGGCTTATTAATAACAGGCTACTCTAAAATTCTCTGTGTTTTATACATGTTTTGTGGTTATTACAAGTCTATCTTCTACTAGAGCTCACCCTAGTAACTTATGATGTCTAGAACAAGAGATTTTCGATAAAAGTATTTGAGAGGACCTTGTGTCCCACGTACATTGATCTCTCGTTGCCTAATTATAAGTGAAAAGAGATACCAAAATGATTATAGATAGTCTAGTAACTATCAAATTTATCCATGTATCAATCGGGATAGCTAAGAGTGCTTATATCCCCGAAAAACATCACAAATCAGAAAACTGAATCTGCCTCTGCAGATTAGTCAGTTTCGACGAAGAACTGGTATTAAAAACTAATCAACATATGAGTGGTATATGGTCTGAAACATAAGGATGTCTAGTTTTCAGAACTATATCCAGAATGTCGTTAGCTAATTTCGAGAAAAAGTTATGCCCGCTTTACTAAATATAGGTCAGAAAACAGAATAAGTAAAATTTGGTATGTCGATCAGTTGGATTTGATGTAAAACTGGGATTGACTCAAAATGATCCAGCATATGAATAATATATGGTTAGAAATCTACGGATGTCTAGTTTCTAGAAATTTATCCAGATTATCAATAACTATTTTTTAGACAAAGTTATGCCAGTTTAAGTACACAGATGTCAGGTAGATCCGAGGAAGGCCACCCCGAGGAGGACCTTCGATGGATCGAAAAAGCAACCTGAGAAAGCCCTTTGATGGATCAAAGGAGCACCTCGATGGATCGAGGGAACAATCTGAAGAGGTCCTTCGATGGATCGAAGACATATCCCTAGAAAATTGAATTTTTTGAGTTTGTTTTTGTTTTTCCTCATGCAAGACTTGTTTCTTTGCAAGTATTTACCCCGAGAACTTTGAATATCTCATTGATATGGGAATTACATATACTATGTTATTCCATAGACAACTTATATCTTGTGTCTTTTCGATCATGTTTCTTTATGATGAGAATGGACATAGGTCTTCTCATCATCTATGCCCACAATTTTTAAGAGAGAATGGACATGATTTCCTTTTCATTATCTCTAATGATTGCGTTATGATCTGGATATTAGAAAAACTTATGTATCATCCAGATGAGCTACGTAAGAGAACTAAAAGAGAGTTATAAAATCTAATCATGTCATGAGAGATGACTTAAGGGATTTAGACACATATAGGCTTTGATACGACAAATTGAGACACCTAAGTCGTGATATGATGATCCATATTTTAGAAAGCTCAAATAGACATCACTTATTTCGGGTGAAAGGAAGCATGAACCAAAGTTGGTTTATAAGAGAGTGGAGTCTGGTACCATTCAGTGGTGGCACCTTTGTCCACAGTCGGCTGATGACTGGCGCCTCTTTCCCCAAGAGGAGAAAACTAGGCGCCAAGGATGACGTGCTAGTCTCCTAAATATCATGCTTCTCGAGTCCATGGAGACTCCAAGCCTTAACTAAATTCCTCATTAGTTATTTTCAAAGGCTCATCACTCGTTATTGCAAAGCCCACTCATTCAAGGGATTATGATTGAGATCATCCTATGCAAAGGACACATATGTTCTCACTAGTAGAATCTAAGGTGATTCTATGGAACGATTTAATCAACTAGCAGACCACTACGATATTTTGTGGTGTTGGTTACAAGGAAACATGTTGGTCACTTGTCATGCTATAGTCCATTTTTTATGTTGCTCAAACTTCTAGCTCATATCATATATATAACTGTGGGTTCACTACCCGAATCATCACATTTACAGTCGGTTCGACTTAATAATGCTAGAGAGTTTACATCGAAGAGTTTCGATGATTAATGCACATCATTGAGATTTGATATTGGTATCATACTCTCATAAACAAACCCAAATGGTCTCGCGAAAAATGACTACGACGGTAGCTTGAACATTGGTGATACACACAAATATTTTCTGCTTAGGGTTATGTAATATCACATGTAGCTATACCAAATCGTCAACGATACATCACCACTCAATCTTATTTTGCGCAGCTAGTGACTGTGTGCGAAGATAATGTCTCGCACTTACGCATATATGTGCCAAGATTTCTCTGCCATAGCACATTATGATGGGTCAATCGAGACGAATGAATATATATGTTAAACATGAGTCTTCAACTATAATCCACTATGAGAACCTTGACAGACGATCTCGTTACCACTACTTTTGCGGATGTCACTTTGATGAGATAGTCTTTCCGTCGTTAGGGGAAGCTAAGAACAAACATGTTCAATAGGAACGATAGGAAGGGTTGTATCCTCATTATGTCTTATCATGATCCCCAAATGATACAAAGTAACAGATTCGATGTCTGATGCGTTTTCTAGTATCGTTAAAGTGACGAGATCACATATACTTGCTGCAAACATGCCTGTAAGAATTTATGTTCCTTTGAGAGGACCTGGCACCATAAAAAATGATTTGGTTATGGCACTGCCACCAAGAAATGTGGCATGGTGACATCACAAAGTGGCATGGTGTCATCACATGCCATGGGTTCCGCTGGAGAGCGTAGGAGACCCAAAAGTTCGATAAATACTCATTGAAGAAAGGGAGCGAGTTTGGCTCAATATGATCAATTGATCATTAATACTCAATTCCATCATATGATTATCATTGAGGGACGCCTTAATGTTAAAACCAATTACTCATAATATAGAGATATCTACAAAGTACAAATTACACTAGTGCACATGAGAGCATGAAATTTTGAGACTTATCGAACATATCTACATTGAAACTCCCGAACATAGTAGCAATTGGCCTATATGGAAATAAGCAATTCAGATTGAATTATGTCCACTAACAAAGAGAAAGGTCATTGGGTTAGTGATGCCAACACACCCAAGTGTAAAGCCTATCAAAATGGGTCTTTATGAAAAAGCGTGATGAGAATAAAGAGATTATACTCGCATCATGGAGCAAGGCTTCTCACAACGCTCTGGAATTGACTACGATGAGATAAATTCTCTCGTAATGGATGTCATTACACTCCACTACCTTGTCAGTTTGGTAATTTCCGAAAAATTTGACATGCATCTTATAATCGTGGTCATGGAGTATCTCTATGAGGATCTAGAATAAGAGATAGATATGAATATCTCAGATAGGGTTCATGTACCCAAATCAAGTGGCTATATACCACATAACACGTTTGCTATGAGATTGAAACACCCACCAAGTGACTACTAGATTGGGAAGGGATATGCTCATGCGTGTTCATTTATATGACAAGTTCAGAATTTGCAAAATGTTTGAAATCCGAATTTGAGATAATAGATCTTGGGAATACACGATGCTGTCTCGAATTGGAACTCGAGCACCGTAATGATGAGATTTTCCATCAATCGGATTATACTTTAAGATAGGTTGCACTTTATGATGATAAAGTGAAGTCTATGAGTACTCCCATAATCTGCTATAGTCTTGACCCTTAGAGGGATATGTTTTTATCCAAAGGATGATGATGAAGACGTGTTAGAGGCTAAAGTGCCTAATCTAAGTGTAAGAGTGTACTTAGCATAATATACAAGACTTAGCTCCTCATCATTATTGAACTTGATAGCTAGATGTAACTATGGCCATTTGGAATGGTTTAAAGACAATCTTTTAGTATCAAAGAGTACGAAAGATATGAGATTGATCTATCCCTACAGAGAGGCCACAAAGAGAGTGGTGATGGAAGCAAGGACACCACAAAGAGAGTAGTGTCGCTTTTCCCTCACCCCTACACCAACAATCTTTATGATGTGTTGGCAAGTTTGGCTGAAGTTGGATATCTCTCTGAACCACATAAGGTTGTTCCCAAGTTGGTTATGTTGTTACCATGGGTAACGCAGCGATATCTTGGAAGTCTAGAAAACAGACTCTTGTCGCTACATCTTCGAACCATGTTAAAATTATTGATATAACATGAAGTTGTTATGGAGTGCATATGGTTGAGATCCATAAGTGCACATATCGAAGATCAAGTGGTTTTGAATCACTACTGATGAACATACATGCATTATGAGGATAATGTTGTTTGCATCAAAGTGATGAAGCTAGATTACATGTAGGGTGATAACACCAAACAAATTTCGTATAAGTCATTCTATAATCAGCAAACGACAACAATTCCTCAAGGTTATGATTGACCGAGTTTGATTTGAGGATAATGTGACAGTCTTTCTAAGTTATTGGCGAAATTTCACATTTGAGAAGCATGTGAAGAATATAAGGTTGCTCAACTTATTCAAGCTACCCTAGATGTTGATATCAGGGGGAGATGCAGACTTTATGGGGAGTCTGGCATTCACCTTAGCATTTCTAAATGTGAATGACATGTTGTACTCTTTTTTCTTGACTAAAGTTATTTTTATCCCAAAGGGTTTTTATTACTTATCAAGGTTTTAATGAGGCAACATAATTAAGTGTCATATCATCGTCTACGATGACCCACACTCTTTTTTACTTGGCGAGATCATTTTTTCTCCTGCAAAGGTTTTTGACTCGTCAAGGTTTTTAATGATGCATCAAGGAAGCATTGAAGAAGCGTCACCCACCATAACCGGCACAAATTGGAGTGTTGAAGGATATTGATGTTCCTAGTTATGGTAGATTGTGTAGAGAATAAGGGAATAAATTATATATAATAATATAATAAGATTCATACCATATATGTAACCTCATGTACTCTCCTATATAAAGGAGCTTATTCTTCATAAATAAATTTACGCATAATTATTTATATAATATCAATCTACTTTTCAAGGGTCAATAATTTTTATTATATACTATGAATCGAACTTGGGACATTTTGCCAAATTTTACTATGAAAAATTGGAAATCAATCCGTACTCTTTCAGCTACAAAACATTAGAATTTCTATATACAATTGACATGGGATTTTTCTTAAACCATGAAGGTCCTACATTTGAATTTTGATAAATAATGCAACTAAAATTAGAAGATAGCATAGCTGAAGGGAACCTGACCCAGATAGCATTATCATCGCGAGCAAGTAAAACACTAAGAAACATACATCTCATCTCTGCCCATTAAGGAGCTTCACGTGATCTCCCTCTGCAAAGCCAAACCTCCGATTCCTCTCCAAAATCTTCTTTCTCCAACAATAATGGCAAACTTCCATCCTCACATTACTCTCTGCACGTACACATTTTTGTATTATCCGTCGACACTTTTAAACTATTACTCCTTACTCTGCAAGGCTCACTACATTAGGTAAAAATAATCACAGCCCTTATTGAAGTCTTCAACCACCGCCCATATGAGTTTGGAAGAACAAGTGTTCTGAGATTCGAGCAATCTATTAGGGGTGGGATGTTTTACCGAAAAATTGAAAATTGAAATAAATCGAACTGAAATTTGTGGAACGGACTAATGTAGAAACTAAACTGAACTAAATTCGAACCGAATGACTTTTTATAGTACGGTACCGAATAAAACCGAACCATTCAGAAATGATATATGTGGCAAAATTATTCTTATTTCTTTACATAAATTAATATACACTCACCAATTTTGAATTTTTTTGGACAAATAAATATAAAACACTTAAAAACATACTTTCATTCTCTCACAGTTCTTCTATCTCTCTACGGTTTTACATTTCTCAAACAATAATTAACTTAAACAATTGTTTAGGCCTAAAATTTTTTATTGAAAAATCGAAACCAAAATATAACGATCTGAAACCCGTTGAGTCTGAAACTCGTGGGATAGGCTTGCCAAAAAATCTAACTGAATAAGATCCAAACCGAATAATTTATTATATTATAGTACAGATTCCGACCTAATACTGAACGGATCCCATCCTTAAACCCTATTATTCTATTCTGGGTTGGATGGTTTAGCAGTCTTATGCGGCCCAGATCAACTACAGCTTTGCTTTGGCCAATGGCTTCAAATAATACTAAACTCTGACATTTTTGTCAGAACTTTTAGATTCTCAGGAACCTATAAAGCCACATAAATTTTATTGGCTAGTTTGTATTTTAATCAGTTAGATTCATACCAAGTTTTAAAAATAGTGATGCAGTCCGAACTAGTTCATCCGTCTCCTTATTTTTCGATATATTATACACGTACAGATCGAATTTGAAATCCAAAAGATAGTGAAATAATTGCTCTCACTTCACAAGATAATGAAAAATAAATAAAGCAAGAAACTTTGAGAAAGACGGTGACTTTTGTGTATCTGGTCAAGAGAAAGATAGTGACTTGGTGAAGAGAAATTTGAGGCTGGTCAGCGTCTTCTCTTCTATGAAGGCCGCAAATGTCGTTTTGTAGGGAAAAGAGTCCCTTAATTACTCTCCTCACTCTATTTTTAGGTACAAACAAAGAGGAATTGGGAAACCCTCAGAGGCCTTAAAACTCAAGCCCCCAATAACAAACTGAGCCTCTGCACAAACTCCATCCTCTTCTCCTTTACCTCTTTACCATTTCACATTTTACAAACAAACAAAAAAAAGTGAAATGCATAGCTGTTGCAAACAGACTCCACTGTAAACCAATCACCACTTGGTGTGTTCCAGTAATCGCGGAGGACCCTTTTAACAATTCATTAGTACTATTATAGAGAGAGCTTTAGATCTTTCCCCTCACTTTGATTTTTTTTCCTCTTCTTCTATGGAAACAAATCTGAGTTGAGATAAAAATAAAAAATAAAAAAAATAGTATCACCTCTGCGGCTCTATGTGAGGTACTACTTTACCGGGGGAGTTGTAGTCAGAGAGATTACACAAGCCTTGCCCTTGGTTTGAGATTTTTTCCTCTCAGGTAATAAAAAAAGGCAGAGCCTTTTTTGTTTTCTTTGTTTATAGAAATACTAGTAGTATTAGTACTGCGTCTGTTTGTTTTGGATAGATACTCATTTCCAGTTGCTTCTATTATATAAGATTCTACACGCTCTCTGTGGGTTTGCTTGAGAATCCACTGGCTTGGGATTAAGGGTCTTTTTGTGGTTTCATGAAAAGAAGAAGCTTTTTGGGGTCAGAAACAAGCAAAGAATAATAGAAAACAGAGAAAAGGAGAAGCTTAAGAAACCAGAAGTGGCTTGTGTGAGTTTGGTTTTAGTTTCAGCTCGTGTTGCTGGAGATTAGGTACATTTGGTGGTTCCTCCTTTGGGCTTCATTGTTGATTTTTACTTCATTGGGATCTTGTAGCTTTGGTGTTTCAGTGTTTGGTTCTCTGTGAAATTTTCCTGTTTTGGGTTTTGTAATATGATTTTGAAACGAGATGAGGAGATAGGTTCATGTGGGGATAGGTTAGGTGTGGTAAAGATTGGATCTTTGTTCTTGTTTGCTAGTTATGAGTGTGATATTGATGTTTGAAATTAAAGTGTATGGTAGGATGAGGTTGGTTAATGATTGTATGTGGGGTTGGTTTAGCATTTGTGATTAAAGCTGCAATCTTTGACGTTGTTGATTGATGATTGACGGTAACAGTGTGTTGTTGATGGATGATGGCTATAGTAATTTGTTGTATATGTTTTGATTGTTTTCGTAATATGAGGTGAAAGTCTTGTGCAGAGAATAAAAATGGCCAGGGATTATAGTGGTGGATCACCAAAGCACCACCAGCTTGAATCTAAGAAGAAGAGGCTTACATGGATCTTTGGGGTTAGTGCACTTTGCATAGTGTGTTACTGCTTAGGAGCTTGGCAGACCACTTCTACCACGGTCAATCGGTCTGAGCTCTATAACCGGGTTGGCTGTGATGAAGTTTCAGCTCAACAGAAGAGCTCCTTCAATGCCACATCGGATCCTGGTTCACTGCACTTGGATTTCGAAAGCCACCACCAAGTGGAGATCAACAAAACCGACGCAGTCCAGACGTTCCCGCCGTGTGACATGACATACAGTGAATACACTCCTTGCCAGGACCCAAATAGGGGGAGAAAATTCGACAGGAAAATGTTGAAGTACAGAGAGCGGCATTGTCCTACCAAAGAAGAACAGCTTCTCTGCTTGGTTCCTGCTCCGCCAAAGTACAAGACTCCTTTCCAGTGGCCTCAAAGCCGGGATTTTGCATGGTATGACAACATTCCTCACAGGGAGCTCAGTATTGAGAAAGCTGTTCAGAATTGGATTCAAGTTGAGGGTGACAGGTTTAGATTCCCTGGTGGAGGCACCATGTTTCCTAGAGGAGCTGATGCTTATATTGATGACATTAATGAGCTCATTCCTCTTACAAAAGGTCAAATCAGAACTGCAATTGACACAGGCTGTGGTGTAAGTAACATGTCAACACTTGGAGTTCATATCTCACTTCTAAATTGTTATTGCTAATGCCTTATAATTGTCAATTTACTTAGGTTGCAAGTTGGGGCGCTTACTTGCTCAAGAGAAATATCTTGGCAATGTCTTTTGCTCCAAGAGATACGCATGCTGCGCAGGTCCAGTTTGCATTGGAGAGGGGAGTTCCTGCTATGATTGGTATCATGGCATCAAAGAGGCTTCCGTACCCAGCTAGGGCTTTCGATATGGCTCATTGTTCTCGCTGCTTGATACCGTGGATGAATTATGGTAAGTTGTCCATCTAACTCTTTAAAGATGAATGTACAGGATGTTATTATTGAGTAATAGTTGGAAGATTGATCGGGTCGTCTACAGTAATACAAGTAATTAACATTACCTAGCAGCTTCATATTTTCAGTAGGATGCTTCATAACGGAGAAACTAATGGTCACCCTTTGTCTTGAAATGTACAAGTTTCTAAGAGGAGTAAAATTGATCAATACTTCCTCACATGTGGATTTTATTATTACTTTGAGCAGATGGTTTGTATCTGATTGAAGTGGACAGAGTTCTAAGGCCGGGTGGCTACTGGATTCTTTCTGGGCCCCCTATTAACTGGAAAAGACACTGGAGAGGATGGGAGAGAACCCAAGAAGACTTGAAACAAGAGCAAGACGCCATTGAGGCCGTTGCAAAGAGCTTGTGCTGGAAGAAAGTGATTCAGAAGAATGACCTTGCTATCTTTCAAAAACCCCTCAATCATCTTGAATGCATCAGAAGCAGGAAGGTCCAAAAAACACCACATATATGCAAATCAGACAATCCAGATATGGCTTGGTACTAATACTGCCTGATTTTCGTTCAAGATACTTCATTTAATTTGATTTGGTAGACAAAAATGATCATGTTGTTATGCTGTTTATTGTGCTTAAAAGGGATAGAAACCTGGAAGCTTGCATTACACCTCTACCAGAGGCAAATAATCCGAATGATGTGGCTGGTGGGGCATTGGAGAAGTGGCCTGAGCGCGCATTCGCCATCCCTCCTAGAATCAGCAGTGGTTCGATACCAGGAATCACCCCCGAGAAATTTAAAGAGGACAATGATCTTTGGAAGGACAGGGTCGAACATTACAAGCGCTATATACCAATCTCCAAAGGAAGGTATAGGAATGTGATGGACATGAATGCTTACCTTGGTGGATTTGCTGCAGCAATTTCGAAATACCCAGTCTGGGTTATGAACACAGTCCCTGCCAATACAAACCAGGACACTCTTGGTGTGATTTATGAAAGAGGTTTCATTGGTACCTACCAGGACTGGTGTGAAGCATTTTCAACATATCCCAGAACTTATGATATCATCCATGCTGGTGGTGTCTTCAGTATATATCAGGACAGGTACAACTTGCTACATTGCAATTTACCTCAACGGCTTTGATATCATAATTTCTGATGTTTATATATCTAATATGTTATTTGTGTATATGTTCTTGAAGGTGTGACATAACATACATACTGCTGGAGATGGACAGAATTCTGAGGCCAGAAGGAACTGTTATATTTAGGGATGCTGTGGAGATACTTGTGAAGGTAAAGGCCATTACGGATGGTATGAGGTGGAAAAGTCAAATTATGGACCATGAAAGTGGACCTTTCAATCCAGAAAAAATTCTAGTTGCTGTCAAAACTTACTGGACAGGTGAAGCTAAGAAGCAAAGCTAGTAGACTTGTAGTGGTAGTAGTATTCTTTTTTCTTAAGCTGTCTACCCTCTTTTTGTTTCTGTTTCAATTTTTGCTCTATCATCATCACCATGTTATTATCATCTCGGATTTTGTAAACGAATATTCTATGCATCTAATTGAGAAAAGGGTTAGTTTTGCTCATTGATTATTCGTTGTAGAACTGGTCACTCAAACTTCCACAGAAAAGGCATTCTTTGCTTATGCTATCAAGACTAGACAACGCTGGTTGAATCTTGATACCAAAGTTTGGAAACAGCTAACAGAATCAATTCAGTATGGTAAGACAAAATAACAGCACACACCATTGTCATAGTTCGCGTTGTCTTGGTGTCTTGTACATTTTGACTTCCTGATATCATTCATTTCTTGCTCATATGGTAAGAAAGGTATAGTTGGGGAAGTACATTAGGGATAAGTACATGATGATGTACTGTAGTGATACTGGAACTGGAACTCAAGAAAGCCTCAAAATGGGCCAAATTTATGCTCAAATAATAGCAAAGTGAGTCCCAGACTAATCCAGTATCCAGCAGGTTTTGGTGATACATAAATACATAGTAGGCTTATTACTATGGTTCTGGAAAGTGCTGATTTGATGTGTGGCCTGTGTGGTGTTGGTTAGGTTAGGTAAGGCTAGAAGTAGGTTGGCTTCTTCTATTCATATCACAACATTCAAATGTCACTGCCAAATCAAATTCAACAGACCCGGTATGACTTTTAGAACAGTCCATTATCAATGAAGGGTCCGACCAACCTTAATCTAGCAATTAATTTATTGCTATTTTTCTTTTTTCTTCTTCTTCTCAAATGCCACTGAAGGTCTAAAAACAGTATAACTAATTTTGAAGTGATAGTGTATTTTGCTTGTGGTGACATGCTCTCGACTTTTTAAGTTCGATGCGTAATCCAATATCATGTGGTGAGGTTAGTTCAAAACTGTCCGAGTAATTTAAAAAATAGAAAATAAACGCGACTGAAAATAGCTCATCTCCTTGCCCAAAGATCTATTGACACAACAAAGAATACAAGAGTTGCGACATAGCTTTGCTCTTAACAGCCAACATGACACTGTAGTTCTCCAATGAGGCTATATCATTCTGCAATTACATTGACACCTTACTATGATGGATTTTGAGTTTTTCCTCGTGGAGGATCCAGTGATCGATATAGGCTTAACCTCTTGCTTTAATTTGACTTTCAGTTAGAAGGACAACATCATTTTGATCAATTTGGATAGATTTTCTCTCCATAAACAAGAGGTTCTTCTGTGTTGGATTTTTCCGGCCATCGTACCCTTCGATCAATTTCCCCTTTTAGTGCTATTTCCTGATTCGTGTACTAGACAATATCTAGACATCATAATTTTTATTATTATTCTTGACAATAATCATTTGTTGTAGAAAATAAAACACAATGGTATAATATATGATATGCCTTGGTGTTACGGGCAGACTGGGGAGGAGGCACTTGGCTAACACGTATTAGTTTTTGTGGACTCTGAACGCTCTCTCTCTCTCTCCCCTCCCCCCCGAGAGTTTAGGGAGTTGTGTTGTTGTGAGTTTCAGTACTACTACTACTACTATCTTAGATTGAAACCAAATCCCCCACCAAATCTCCTAAAAACCTGAGGACGATTCAACATCAATCAATCAGACACTGAAACCCAAGATGGGAGATGATAACAACGACAGAAGCAGCTCTTTGAACAATAGTAGAGCGGAAGCTCTACAAGACGAAGTGAACAGAACTCTGGAAGGAGCCAAGGCTTTACAGGACTCAGCTTCTTCATTCATCTCTCGAAACTCGAGCGAAGAGCAATCTCTCCGCCAGCGAGCCCAAACTCTCGATTCCACCATCCGCCGCCTCCGTTCTCAAATCTACTCTCTCCATAAGTCTCTCGATCCCAAGCTCTCCGACAAGGCAAGCCAACCCCCCCCCCCCCCCCCCCCCCCCCCAAAAGACTCCTTTTTTATTTTTGATGCATGCAATATATGTGAAAAAGGAGACATTTTGACATCAGATTTGATTTGGGTTTGTGTAGTTGGAGGAGGATTTGCATAGGGCCACGTGTGTTTTGACGGACGGCGACGCCGGTTCTTTTCTTCCTCCCAAAGCTCATGGTATAGCTAGCCCTCCCAGTTTAAAGTTTGAGACTTTGGCTTTGTTTTGATTGATTGGATGTGTGTTGATAAAAAGGTTTGGGATTTTGTGGTGGCAGGAGGGTTCCTGAGGATGTTTCTGGGTCCTATCAATGTGCGTTCCTCTGGCAAAGACATTCAGCTCAAGGTTAAAGAGGAATACAATGCTTACAGGGTGAGTGTGTTAATATGTTCTGCTATTTTGCTTTGTCTGCTTTACTCAAAGACTGGTGCTTCAAGTACAGTTTTTGAGATTGGAGGAATAGAATCATTTGGCATTGTATGCCTCGATAGTTTAGGCTGAGTTTAGATAAGATTAGTGCAGAATGTGTGCTTGGTGTCATGCCTAGGACTAAATATGTTGAAGACTATGTTGGGTGAGCCTTTCTGCACTGAATGTTTTGGAGATTGTAGGAATAAATTCTTTGTAGGTGTCGGTTGATTGAACTGAGTCGTCTTTATTTAGACAAGTGACGGCAGAATTTGGTGCTTCGGATGCATATGAGATTACTTGTATATACATTCAGTGAAGATACTAATTAATCATCCTAAGGCCGTATGACATAGCACTTATCCAATTCTTTGGTTTACTTTCATTTCCAAAGTACATCATTATGTTCTCGTTTTCTTTTCCAACTGCCCCAGCTATGGCTTTAACTTGTCAAAGTTGTCATAGACCAACTGGAAAGCTTCATGTTCTCTGAATGTTTTGGAGGTTCTACTTCCTCCCTGCATGCAGATCAAATGATCTTTTAGTTCACTATGAGTTCCAATGCATTCTTGAAGGCCCTTGAGATTGAATCAACTTCCAAGTTTATTGTTGATCAGATCCTTCCTTAAGTTTTGAAACAATTCCTCTTGTAAATTCTCATTTTCAAGTTAACAAGTCATGTAAAGTGATGATGGCTCAGAGTATCCCCGATGAACTTTAAGATTCTTGTGCTCTATGTTATTCTTCATCTCATATATTTACCGTCTGCATCTTCTGTTACTGTGAGGATCACTGAGTGACATAGATGGAGAAGCCCTGATTTATGATAATTATCTTTGGAGCAGGATCGAACTGCCCTGCTATTCCTTCTCTTTCCATCAACACTACTTATTCTGAGATCTTGGATTTGGGATGGATGCTTACCAACATTTCCAGTTCAGGCTTACCAGGTATGTTGTAGTCTCTAATTTTCTGTGTATGATGACTGTGCTGTTAGCTCTGCCTAAATGCTTGATTACAATATTATTTGACTTTGACTTCAAATCTATCAGGCATGGTTATTATTCCTCTACACTGGTTTGTCATTGCGAGAAAACATACTGAGAGTAAATGGAAGTGATATTCGGCCATGGTACATGCACGCTTTCTTTTTTACTTGTTTCATTTTTTCTTCTTTGCTGTTATTCCTCATTGATGCAGCTCATGTAGTCAATTCTCCCATATCTTGAGTATCGTAACAGTCACCTTGTGGTGATGTATTAATTTTCTGGGTGTCCAGCCATGGTGAATTCCGGGTTCATCTTAGCAGACTGTTTGCTAGAAGTTTTAGACACCTGTAAGATGCCCAGAATTTTGTGGATATCGCAAGTTTGGTTGTACATGTGATTCTTTAGTCAACTAATAATATGTATATACACAGAAATTTCCATTTTTAAGGTTTCTGCCATATATGAATAGCCTGCTACTCTTTGCACGAAGCCTGATTCTTTAGGATAACTGGTGGAAATGGTCATGCATGGCATCTATTTCTATTAGTTAACTGCCATTGTGAATGTGCTCAACATGTTCTCAGAAAGATATTGAAATGCTTTTGTAGGTGGATATATCATCACTATTGTGCTATGTTTATGGCCATGGTTAGTCTCACATGGGATATTCAAGGACATCCAAATTGTGCAGTAAAGCAGGTAACATTTGGTTTTAGGTAATTTTTGTCTATTGTATAGTAATAGAAGTAGAACCTTTGACGAATGCTTAAATGTTTGCAGAGAGGGGTACAACTCTTCCTGCAATGGGCAATGATGCAAGGAGTTGCTATGCTTTTACAAAATAGATATCAAAGGCAGAGACTGTATACTCGAATTGCATTGGGAAAGGTGTCAGTCCATCAATTTACTGTATGCTTAGAAAAGTTTAAGGTGGCTTTTTGCATTGTTCATATTTTTGTTTTTGTATTTCAGGCTAATAGGATGGATGTTGTTTGGGGTGAATCATCTGGTGTAGATGGTCAATTGTGGCTTCTATGCCCTATACTTTTTGTCATGCAGGTAATCAGAAAGCTTTGATATCTGTCCTGAAAGTTCAGCAGAGAGAACCTTTTGTCAGGCATTTTTTTTGAAGTTCTGATAGGAACTAGGATATACCAGTTTCCTACTCTTCAGCTCACCTGAGCTTGGAGCTCATGGGATTTATAGATAAAACTGTCACTACATGTTAACCCAATTTACTCATGATTTGTCAGGCATTATCTTATATATCAATTCTTGATGCCTTTTTTATGGGCTTTGCATGAAATGCAGCAGGCTATAGATCATAGGTGATAGAAACCAATGCTTAGTAGTTTCTTCAAGTTGCATTATAAAACGATATTGTGCACACTTGCTTGAATTGTATGTGGCTTTGTTCAAGTTGGGGGTATACTTTCACAGATCAGATTTTGCAATGTCAGCCAAGTGAATTGGTTATTGAATGCAAGACTCATCTCATATTGTTTCAGGGTTTTGAGGCGTATGTTGGACTGCAGTTGCTTAAGACTGCTTTGTTTGGGGATGTTACTGAATGGCAGGTAATTTGTACTAAGATCTTGTTCTCTGATCTTTTTTACTGTCAAGAAAAAGTAAGTGTTAAAAGTAAACTCCCTTTACCAACCTGCTCATAGATGGTGAAAATCTGAAATATTTATTTTTGGAAATTACCAATCACTCCACTCTTCAATCTTCAAGAGAATATCTCTGGCAACTTTCATTTTCCTCTTCTAACTGCATTTTGGTCATTCAAAATGGAAAGCCGAAGTGGATGTGCTTAACAAAGGTTTTCCGAACATACTTTAAGTGGGCAGCTCTCTGTTATTTACTCAAGACTTTCGGATCATATCGGTTATTGCATTTGTAACGGGGAAAGTTTTTTGGCAGGTGAGTTTGTGCGGTGTACTACTAATCTTGATGGCAATCGGGAACTTTGTAAATACAGTACAAACACTCATGGTGAAGTCAAGGTTCAAGGCAAAGATGAAGAAAACCAAGAGCAGGCAGGAATTGTAGGACAGGGCATCCGTAATCTTTAAGATTAATCTCCCTCTACAACTTCTCAGGAACTCATTGTAACGCTTTCTCTGGATCTCAAATTGTTGTTTTGAAGCTTGGGCACAGCAAATTCCCTCGTCAGTTTGAGCTTTATATACATGTAGAATGGACCCCCCCCCCCCCCCCCCCCCCTTTTCTTTTTATCATTTTCGTGATACTAGCGGTGATTTCACCTTCGACAAAGCATAAGTTTTGATGCAAGGTTTGTTAAATTATACTTGTACAGAACTACAGAACAATGTAATAAGAGTAATGGCTTTAATATCATCTATGCATCGGCATTTAATTCAAGCGAGACTTGTAGATTTCTGCGCCTTTGCCAAGGCATATTTTCTGTGGAGGGCTGATCATGGATTTGGCGCCGTCTGCCGGATACCTACTTCCATTAGGAATCTGTCAAAGACCCTCTAGGGCCTTGTTGTCATTCCACTCTCTTTAGCATGCAAAAGGCCTCAACTCGGGGGGGTGTGGGGGGCAGTGAATTTGTGAATGGAAAACAGCAATTGACAGCTTCTGCATTCTTCTTCCAGTGATGGTGATGATTTTGCTGGAAGAAGAAAGTGATGCACCTCTACAATAGAGGATTACAGGCTTTTGTGTTTTGTAGCCACGTACTAGACAAGTAGACAGTACACGTGATCCGTAAAGGGAGATAGGAATCTCATCCCACAACACAGCTTTCACAGCCTCTCCTCCCTCCCATCTTGAAATGCAAGTTTTTTTATTTTTATGGCAACTTAGAAAGGACCCCATCATTGAATAGCGTATTATACTAAAATCCCATCATTTGATTAATCAATGTACATAAACACCTACATTCATATCTCAAAAGTGGGGACTTTGATCCAATAAATTTCTGGATTATTAATACCTAATAATGGGAAGAGAGATTCATTGAACATACATCACTTACAAAACAACCAAAGATTATTAATTTGGTAAGAGTTTTTAGGTGCGGAAACTCTTATATCTATCTTCTAAATCGATGTTAAGTCACATTCTTTAGTAGTTAGTACTAAAAATGAAGTGTTCTTAAAACATATCTCAACCGTGTGATGATAAAGATAATGGTAACTTTCTCGATTAGACTTTTCATTACATAGCTCGTTGCTTAGTTAAATTTGGGATATAAATCGTAAAATTGCTTGGAATTATTTTTACGGCTGTAAACTACAAAACGGGGGAAGTGAATATTGAAAAAGAGGGAAGAGAGTACAGGCTGTGATGTACATAAATAAATAAGATGTTAAAACCTTCAACCAACACCTACTAATTCAAAAGCCACTCTCTCTCTCTCTCTCTCTGCGCCCATGTGCCCATGTGCTTCTGTTTTGTAACAGAAGAGCTAGAACTCATTATTACACAAGAATACTTAAAAAGTGCAAGACGCATAACCGTATTACTCGATGGAATTGGCAAGGCCTTTTCTTGTATATGAAAAGAGAAAAAAAGGATAGGCTGTGTAGCATGTGGGATTGTGGATTCGATGTTAAAGAAAAAAACATTAACTTGCACATGGTTTGGGGACAATGTATCATTTTCTCCAGGTTATTATTCACTATTAGATCGAGTACTTGGATCTTATGACATAAATCTCATCTTTGTAAAAGTTAAATATCACAAATTATTTCTAATCGTCAGTAATATTTGTGGTCACTGCAGAAGTTTGGTTTGATGGATGGTCTGATCTGAATTCTGATCCAAGGCGATAAATATAACGTTGTAACCATATGAGATAAACTCTAACATGCAGAGCGGACCAATTAGAAAGAGCATAGCCTCCACATACTTGGTCATAACTATTCACCAAATGCCAACTCACAAAGTTGCTTCTGTTATTATGTGACGTGGTGAGAACCCAAGTAGCCAACGCTACCACCATGCAACCATGTTCTCCAAAGTCTTCTAAAGATGAAAGCTCAACACCTCGCAATCTCGTCTAGTTCTAGCTGGCATATTTATTTATCTACTTGTCTTCTTACTCACCCATCTTCTTATCACTATTCTCTACCCTACTTACAATTTCCCATCAATTTACTAGGAATAAATTGTGTAATTATCTCCACAATTTCACGAATAGATTAAATCATCTATCTTTTATTGACAATTATATGCATGCTTCTAAACCATTCAAATTTGAGGACAGTAGTTGATGAACAATGTGAATAGTGAAGATGCAGTCTAGAGAGCCCAGTTTGTTCATTTCATTCAAACTAGGCAAAAGTTACAAAGAACTCAAAACTTAACCAGATCATACAAAATAAATTAAGAAAAAGGGTAATAAAGAAAAAGAAAAACAGAAAACTGAATCATCTGCTTCTGCTTCTGATGATGAAACTGTCCACTTCTCCCTGATCTCTTTCTTTTTCAGCGCGCTGGGCTTGCTTTGTTTTCTCCTGTATGTCTCATATTTTCTCTCACTAAGGACAACTATGAAGCTAATGCTGCTAAATGCTGCAGCTTATTTTCCAGTGTTCTTAACCCAATCCCCCCTCTCCGTGTTTTTTCCTTGAAAACGGTTCTTTTATTCACCAATAAATCAATAAATTGAAGAAAAAAAACTGATACAAATGATGATGATTACTGCCATCCCAAGATATTAAACTCTCTACCCGAATTGAAGTAGAAAAAGAAGAAAGAGGAAGGAAGAAGAAGAAGGACAACAACAAAAAAACAGAGTAGGACGATGGAGACCAAAGGAAGAAAATTTAACAGAAGAAGAAGAAGAATGAAAACGAAAGTGGAGGAAGTAAAAGGGGTTATCATGGATTTCAAGCTCAGACAGATGTTAGGTATCTTACTTGAGCTTCTGAACATGTAGATAGGTACACATTGTACAGATTTCGGGCCAAGAAGGAAGATGAAGATCATTGATCATATGACTGAGATTGATCATTGAACCATTGCCAAGAATGAGGGAGCCCCAGTGCCTCCCCCATTAGATGAAGGGCCTGTGTTCTGTTGCTTTTGATATTCAATCTTGTAATCCATCTTCCTGCTCTCGCCGTCCATTTCTTCATCCTCTTCCTCCTCCTCGTCTTCGTCCTCCTCCTCATCTTGATCGAGATTAATGTCGCTATCCCCTTCCTCAACTCTATCATAGTCTTCCACTACTAATTGCTGATCCCCTTGTTGTTGCTGTTGCTGTTGCTGTTGGTCGAGACTCACTTGTTGTGCATTGTGATTATGTTGTTGTTGCTGCTGTTGCCCCATCAACTCCTTCACAATGTCTTCTGGCTTCAGAAGCAAACACACTAATCAGCATGTATCTCTTACACTACCATTATGACACAAATCGATAAATGATGTAAAAAAAAATTGACCGGTTCATCAAATTTGTTTAGCAATTTTTAAAATAACCAGTGGGAGCAAATGTACGAAGTACTCATATGGAATCACTTTACCTTCTCGGTTGCCTCTGCAGGTCCATCTCCAAAGAGATTCTTTTGCAGATTTGTGTCTTGATCTGCTACTGTTCCTTGTGTTGGTGGTGCAGGCACAGGTGTCCCTTGAGTAGCTGAATCCAATTTCAGCTGCTGCGGCAGTTGTTGGCTACTCAGGCTGCCCAATGCGGCGCTGCTGCTTCCTCCGCCACCGAGTATTCTTTTGCGGTACAGAGCATCAAGTTCATGGAAATAAGGACACGTTTTCGCATCTTCCGGCCTGGCCTTGTTGCTCTCCTTAACTTTCTTGAAATACTTGTTGATGTTCTCCCATTTCTCTTTGCATCTCTTTGGATTTCTCTTGTATCCCATCCGATTCATCCCCGCCGAAATCTCCTCCCAGAGCGGACCTTTTGGCCCGGCCTCTTGATACCTCGTCTCCATCCCGCTTCTCAACTTGATCAGTGCGAGAACTTCCGCCTTAGGCCACCTCGAAGACGACGTCGTCGCCTCTAATCCTCCTCCGCTACCTACCACATTCTCATGCGGCAGCGCCAGCGGCAGCTGTTTTTCCGGCACGACCACCAATGCATCTGTCGGATTGGGACCAGGAGAGGGTTGCATTTGATGCCTAATAATCTGTGCATTCGGAGTCTGCTGGTGCTGCTGTTGGTGTATTTGATGTTGTACTTGTTGTTGCGGCGGTGGCGGTGATACTTGAACCGACACAGACGGCGGCACCGGCGGGGGAGGAGCGTTGTGGACGTTCAGCGGCGGGGGCAGTTGAATAGTCTGGCCCGTGATTTTCTGGAGAAATGCGATAATTGCTGCGTCTCTAGACGCGGAGATAGCTCGCTCTTGAGTCATGAACTCGTGCTCTCTAGTCAACCTAGCCATCTCTTGCCTCTTCCAAGCGTCTTCTCTAATGTTCCGATCTTGCTCTCGCTTCTCTATCACTTCTAGAAACCTCTGCTGCATCGTCTCTTGCTTCTGCATCACCTGCTTCATCAGAATCTCAAAGAACTCCATCATCCTCCTCGTACCTCCTCCACCGCCGCCGTCTCTCGAAGACGACGTCCCTCGCTTCCGCTTCCGGAAGCTCGTGCTCGACGGCTCCCCCGCGACGTCATCGTCGTCGTCGTCGTAGTCGTCGCCGTGGGATGTGGATGAGCTGTTAGAGGAGATATTAATGTCCATCGGAGCAGCTGCGGCGGTAGTAGTAGCAGGTAGTGGTGGTGATTGGGAGGAGGGCATTGCTGTAATTGTAGCTGGAGACTGCGAGGGCATAACGGGAACTGAGGAAGGAGTGGTGGTGCCAGTAGTCATACGAAAAGACGAAATGGGGACCGGGCTGCTTATGGATCCGAACCCGACGGAGGAGGAGACCGGAGGAGGAGCTGGGGCGGCCGTGGTGGTGACGTGTACACTCGGAGGAGCCAACACGTTGGCGGTGGGGGAAGGGCAGCCGTGGAGGGCTTCAAGCTCGCTAAAGAACTTGTAGCTTTTGCCGTCATGGCGGCCGGCGCGGCCTTCTTTGGTTCTTTTGTAGTACTTGTGAACGTTCTCGAATTTCTCTTTGCACTTCTTGGCATTCCTCTTGTAACCCAATTCCGCCAGCTTCCTGAAATGCAGACGATCACAACCCGAAAAAGTCAGCACAAAAAGAAAGAAAAAAAAATTAAAGACGAGTAGAAATGAGAGGGGGAGTATCCACTTGGTCTTAATCTGTCTATAGTGGAAACAAAAAAAAATTGAAAAGAAATAGTTTAGAAATTTGGGTTTAGAGGGAAAGAGGATAAATATAACAATTTTGAAAAAGAAAAAGAAAAGGGAAACGAAATTGAAATCTTATCGGGATTTTCAAGTTTCGGGGATTTATATTGTGGGTAGAGGAGAGGACGTAGGAAGTAAGAAGAAGACATGAAGCAGCGGATCTGAGCCCTCTGCTGCCGCTCTCAAGAGCAAAAAAGAAAGATGCTCTCTCAACTCGTGAATCGTGATGGAAAGAGATAGAAGGGCCATGTCCCATGTGCAGCTTAGCCTCTGAGCTTAATTAGCTGTATATCTATCTATCTATCTAACTCTCTCTCTCTATATTCACTTGCAGATTGCTCAAGAAAGATTTGTTTTTGTTTTTGTTGTTATTTTTATTTTTATTTTTATTTTTTTGGATAATAATCAAATTTGGAAATGCCCGAAGAAATTTGAAGAATTCAGAAATGGTAACCGGGAAAAATGAATTCGAGTTCACAAAAAACTGTTCATGAAAATTCAAAGAGAAACAAAAAAGAGTTGAAATTTAATCTCGAGAAGATAAATTTGAATTAATCTAATGGTTACCTGGAGACATCTTCCCACAAGGGACCTTTGAGAGTGGCGTCACGGAAGGCCACGTCCATCTCGGACCGAATCTTGAGAAGCGCCAACGTCTCCTGACGCGGCCACCTGTTCCCTCCGCCGCCGCCTGAACCACCACCACCGCCTTGATCTGCCGCCACGTCAGCTGCTGCTCCGGACAGAGTCATCAGCTCGTCTAAATTGACGGTGGAGATTGCTCCACCCGCCGGCGGCCTGCTGCTTATAGGCGACGCTTCCTCCACCACATGCTGCGAAGCATGGTCTACTGCCCCCGCCGCCGCCGCTTCCGCCGCCATCGACGGAGCAGAAGTAGACACTGGCGGTGGTGCTACTACTCCGAAATGGGACTGCACTCTCTGCTGCTGCTGTTGTTGTTGTTGTTGCATCTCAACTATCAACTCCGCATTTACAATAAGCGGCGGATCTCGGCAGTGAGTGAAAAATATTGAAGAGAAAGAAAGAGGAGAAGAGAGCGCAAACAAGAAGGGGTTGGTGAGAGATGAAAAGAGAAGAAAGAAGCTAAGATTAGACAACTGGAAAGACTTGGAAAGTGAATTCCTTCTCCTAAGAGTTAGTGCTGGACTTCACCTTCCCAGTTCTACTAGTCTCTCTCTCTCTCTTTTGTCTGTCAGATTTGATTTTTATTCCTTCCTCCCCAGTTTTTCTTTTTTACTTAAAAACCCACCACCGCAAGAAATTAAACAATTAAGGAAAAAAAAGGGTGTGATGGGGCTGAGGAGAAGAAGAACAAGAGAAAGAAACAGGAGGAGGAGGAGGAGGGAAGCATATTCATCATCATCGTCTTTGATCGACGGACCCCATATATTATCAAAACTGCTAGCTAGCTGTTGCGGCTGGCTCTGCAGAAATGACAGACCGGGGAGAGAGAGAGAGAGAGAGAGAGAGAGAGAGAGAGAGAGAGGAGAGGGATCGAGAGAGGAGAGAAGGAAAAGACAGAAAAGAGTGGATGAGTTGTGGGGGGCGAAAGATAAATGAAGAAAGAGGAGAGAGAGAAATGAAATGAATTGAATGTGAGAGATGACGCTTATTATTATTATTATTGAGTTGAGAGACTTGCTTGAGAGTGATGATGATGATTAAGAGCGAGGAGAGCTAGAGAGAGATGAAAACTCTCAACCAAATATATATTATTATTTTGAGATCGAGATGCTGTGTTGTCTGCGGCTCTCACTTTCTGCTAATAATTGTCTGAACCCGCATTTCAGGTTTTCACCGCTATTTCCTCCTTTTTTTGAGTTTGGGTGTGTCTATTCACATTTTATATTTTAATATTTATATTTCTTTTATATTTTATAAATCTATAAATCCATTTTTATCCCTCTCCAACAACGTTGATTTTTCTCAATCGAACAGAGAGAGAGAGATTGATGTGCATCACTCATAAGTTCATGACTCAATCAAGGTGATGTGATAGGCCGCAATAACTATCAAGACCAAGGCATCAAGGAAATAAACTACACCTTCACCTTGAGTCTAGTGTTTCATGTTGAGCATCACCTAGATCTAATGTCACTGAAACAACGTACGTAACCAAATTAAGAATTGATTATATGTATGATCGACATACAAAATCAAGAGTGGAAAGCAAGAGTGGCCATTGAACCTGAGAGGGAATGAGCCTGAGAGGCCATATTAATAGGAGTGGAAAGCAAGAGTGGCCATTGAACTGCTGGCAACCCAGTAAGGGACGGTGACCATCAGGTTTATCAATTATTCAAATTTATGTTGTTCTCAAAACTGATATTGCTTGTTCTAAATAGGAAATTATGAGGTTTGCTAATCATGATGGTAGGAAGTGAGCATACTAGGTTTTCTTCTTTATTGAAATTATACGCATATATGCAAGGGGAGGTGCAATGGAAGATGGAGGGCAAATAAGGAAGTCTCGTTGATAAAAAAAATTGAGAGGAGGTATAAATAGATGTACTTTTTGGGGTACTCTTTGGGTTTTTCTTTTCTAAACTCTATAGAAAAAACTATAATTAATTATTTATTTTTTAAAAAACAAAATGTCTAAATAATTGTGCAATTTTAATTAAGGGGACTTGTTTGTAAAACATATTTCTCTAAATATTTAAAAATTAACACGCTTTAAATTCTTTCTAAATTTGTCTCCAATCATACGAATACATTATTACATTGTGTCATAAATTTTGATATTTTTGAAGACGTACTATTAAATTTATATTCAATTACATTTTTTATTGAACAAGACATACAAGTTTTTACATTTTATATACATATTGAAAAATTATAAACAAACGAGCTTTTATTATTATTAAACTCATCTTAGGTTACATGGTTATCTTTAAACGTATGTGCCGTTCTGGCCAAACTCTTCACCTCACAATATATTCTGCTCGGATCAGCCTGTCGAATCAATTCAATGATCGTAAAAGATAATAAATCCTGAAATTTAATTCTACAAAAATACTGAAACTTTGATGAAAAAAATGACTAGTCTCTATTCTGATGGGTTTTGTAGAGATTTAATGGAATTTGTTTGCCAACTGCTTGATATGGTCGTGTAGAACAGTAGTAATGGTGTGATGTAATGCTAAAGACCAGAGCTGGAGACTGAAAGCAGCAAGAGGGAGGGAGAGGATAGCCACAGCCATCTTTGGGAATAAAGATTCAGGGCCAACTTTTGTTTGCCATTCCAATAATGTCTTTGTTGAATTGACCCAACAATCCCTCTCTCGACGTCCAATTGGACTCTGCTGTAACTTTACCCTAACTAGGGCAGCACGACAATTTGACTCTCACTTTTCACTCCCTGGTCTATTTATACAAACTGTCGTATTTTCGCCCCCTTTTTGTTTCTTGGGAGTTCTGTTTAGGTTTTATGGTTTCACTTTTCGAGTTTCCATAAATTTACAATTAATATTGTAAAAATAACGATATGAGCTTCACTTAAAAAAATTATCTACAAGTTGAATTATTATTTTTTGGTCGAATGTATGAGTAGGATTGTTGGAATACTACATCAGCTTGCGTAATGCGTTATACATCTATTAATAATTATAGTTGGTCTAACTCTTCCATGCAAATAATTTTAAAATGAATAATTCACAAACCGACATGTATTTTTTTTAGGAAAAAAAAATTCATTAATATCTCAAAGTTAAAACTACGTTTACATAATTGTTCTGACAGTCTCTACCGACTTGAAAAGGCAAACGAGACCAGTTTAATAAACCCGTGAACGAATACTTCTATTATTATTGTTTTAAGTATCATTATATATTTTGACCTTTTTTGAAAAGGAGAAAATAATTTAGACTTTGTTTTATTTTTAGACTTAATTGAGTTGATATCAATACCAAAATCATGAAGAACATGAAACCCAGATTCTTGGGGCCTCTGCATGCACGATCCTTCCCAGCTAAGAGAGTCCTATCAGATTCTCCTGGGCACTTCTTTACATACTATTTGACACCCTTTTATACAGTTTTTTTTAGCTGGCCTGGATAAAGAACAAACTCGAAATCGAAGTTGAAGCACACAGTCAGCTCCACAGCACCAGCAAAACAAATCAGAATAGTTCTCCAGAGACTTGACCATGGTTAAGAAACCCAACCCAACTACAAGATCTCTATCTCTCATTAGTCCTTATCATTGCCAATTAATTAACTAGCAAGTACTACTACTACTACAACGCTCTTTCTCGATCCTTAATCCTCGTTTGTATTATTAATTAATTGAATCACAATTTGCTAATGATGGAAAGCAAAACAAAGTGTGTAGAGGTTTATAGTACCTTTTAGAGCTAATGCACAGAGAGAGGTGGTGCTCGAGTAGAAGGAAGGCCCGACTAAGTTGGAGCTTGAGCAAAATCTAGGAAGAATGTAACGGTGAGAGATCGATCGAGACTGGTCACTGACTGAACGCTTACTCGATCAAAAGGTGGAGCAAAACTTAGACGAACTCTTCCTGTGGGTCTGGACGGTCTTGCTCGAGCTCATCCTACTTGCAGATGCGGATGCTCTTATAGAATTATAGGTCTTTTATGTTTACTTCTACATATGAAGGATTTTGGGTCCATTAATTTAAATTTGGGTTAAAAGCATAGTAAAATCTCGATAAATGAATATTCGATAAATTAATAACTTTGTTAAAATAATATTTTCTTCCGATCCCAACTCGGGACCAGTTCATATTACTGGCAATCTCGCTAAATGCATAAGATAATAACTTTTATCTAATTCCTTTAGGTCCCTATGAATATATAAAGTAATAATTTTAATTAAAAATATATAAAAATAAAATTTCCAGCTTGAATTTATATTTTCTCGAGCCCTTTAGTTGTTTCTTGAAAAAAGGCTTTAATGCAGTCTGTTCTTTTTTTGCATCTAAACCAAATTTAACTTTGTCTTTTATTTTTTGCAATGCTTGCACCAAATTTGATAAATTCTTTTCATTTTGTAGTAAATAGATATTCAAAGTAAATTGTGCCTCAAATGTCTCTTCATGATAAACTATTAGTATAATAAAAGGTTAGAGTATTGTTTCTCCACTTATAGTAAAAGGAATCAAAATAATCGAGCACACATAAAAATATTAAAAATTCAACGTGAGACCTTATACATGTGTCATGTTGCATTGGTTCCAGTCGAAGCTAAAGATCCAAACCATCATGCACAATAGCCCCAACACCACCCAGACAACCACAATCCCTGATTCACATCTAATGGCTCCCACTAGTCGTAACAACACATGAGCTTCGTCGGCGATGATTTCTTCAACCCCTTAAGCTCTTATCTCCGAGGCAAACGCAAAAGAGGTCCGGCCCGGACCTATAATTTACTTTTGTGGAATATAATCAAGAAGTGAAACAAAGTTAGAACACATTTCAGTGGTTCAGTAAAAAAAACAAAGTTTGAACACAGACAATCATGTCATTGTGGTACATTGATTTGTGGTCAAGTGCATTAAGTTATAATTAGATATATGTATATCCAATAACAATGAATAAATGGTATTTCAATAGTTTTTGTACTTATTCAAATTTGAGAAAACTGAGTATAACTAAACACTCGAATACTACTCACTAAACACAAGTATAATTACTCACAAAAACATCACTAATTATTCTCTACTTGTGATTCGTATTTTCTCTTAGAGCAAATGCACCCATTTGGGGAGGGGAGGGTCAATTTTCCACCCAGGTCAATACACTATTCATCTGAATTGGTCCTTGGTCCTTGGTTTGACAATGCAGCAATGAGATCAATTCGAAGACTAATTACTATTCATTCAATTTATATTTAATATATTTTTTAGGTTTTGTTAAGTACTTAATGATTTAACATTATTGGTGAATAATTAACCAAATTGAATATTTAAAAAAAATCATATAATTAATTTCGAATGACGTGCATTTTCGATAAGAATATGGCAAACCAATGTACGTACGCCACGTGTCACCCTCA
Source organism: Geum urbanum (assembly GCA_946800695.1). Taxonomy (NCBI): domain Eukaryota; kingdom Viridiplantae; phylum Streptophyta; class Magnoliopsida; order Rosales; family Rosaceae; genus Geum; species Geum urbanum. Next base: position 42,374,552 of record OX327013.1, on the reverse strand, counting down.
ATATCGTTATCTTTCAGCCAAAAATATCTGACATTTCCGAATAGATTTTCAACCAATTGGTGAGGAACACGTGTCCATTGCAAGATTCGTTATCTTCAGAAATAATTGAGACGATTTTCGATAAGATTTTCAACCAATTGGTACACGCCACGTGTAATCACGATAACTTTTTAGCTTCCACAAAAGTCAATAAATAAGGCCGGTACTTCACTCTCTTCTCACACATTCCTCTCATTAATCTCTTCCCTCCATTTTCAGATAGAAAAATCCATTTCATTTGTCATATTTTCTATGGATGCTTTGAGAAATTATTTGAGGATCAGGGATGAAGAAGATGAAGAACACATTCAGCAAATTCAAGCCAACAATGCTCAAGCATCTGCAATTCTCGGAGCGTATCATTCAATGGAGACTCCCGAAGGTCGTGGTTCACGCCCCGGTCGTGCCCCTAATGTCGAAAGACACCGGGAATCAAGAGGTAATAACATGATGGAGGATTACTTTGTCGAACGTCCAGTGTACGGCAATGTAATTTTCCGTCAGCGTTATAGAATGCAAAGAACTTTATTTAACCGTATTATGGGGGACCTTTGCAATTTTGATGTTTTTTGGGGGCAAAAATCGGACGCCACTGGGAAGTTGGGATTGTTCCCGGAACAAAAAATGACAGGTGCTCTTCGAATGCTTGCATATGGTGCTGGAGCTGATCAATGCGATGAATTCACTAGGATGGGGGCATCTACTGCCCTAAAATGTTTGAAGAAATTTTGTGCCCAGGTGGAGTATCTATACGGTGATTGGTATCTTCGTGCTCCCAATGCCGCTGACTTGCGCAGGCTTCTGCTGAAGGGGCAACAACGCGGTTTTCCGGGCATGATTGGGAGCATCGACTGCATGCACTGGAAGTGGAAGAATTGTCCAAAGGGGTGGTCTGGAGCATTCTCAAGCCGCAAAGGCTACCCAACGGTTATTCTTGAAGCTGTGGCCTCGTATGACACACATATATGGCATGCCTTCTTCGGTACCCCAGGAGCTCAAAATGACCTAAATGTTCTCGGTGCGTCCAACGTGTTCGCGAGAGTTATAAACGGAAGTGCTCCTGAGGTATGCTTTAAGGTCAATGATAACACATACACAACTGGGTATTACCTTGCAGATGGAATCTACCCGAGGTGGCAGACGTTTGTGAAATCAATATCCAAACCCAGGAATGCAGATGAGGCACACTTTAGCAAAATGCAAGAGTCTTATCGAAAAGATGTTGAGCGGTGTTTTGGTATCCTCCAAGCTCGGTGGGCTATACTTCGTCACGGTGCTAACTTGTTCAAGTTGGAAGATCTGCGTACCATCATGGTAAGTTGTATCATTCTTCATAACATGATTGTGGAAGATGAGTTTGTGGAAGAAGAGTTTGTGGAGCCTAATGAAGATGATAACATGCATCCATTATTGGCAAGCGTTTATGATAGGCCGGTGGATTTAAACGGAAATGTTATTCGTCATGAACCGGTTTTGAGGGATGGAGAAAGTCTTCCGGCTTTCTTAGATCGTGACTTCCAATTACATTCTGCATACCTCCACAAGGCCTTGCAAGATGACTTGGTCATCCATATTAACAAATGATTTGGATCATTTGTATTTGATTTGTAATTGTAATTTAAGTATGTGTGTCTTTGTGTGCTTTCAATAATGATGTATGTGTGCTTTGGCTTGTAATTTTAATTTGTGTGCTTTTGTTTGTGTGATCATGTTTCAATAATAAAGGTATGTGTGCTTTTGTTTCAATAATAAAGGTTTATGTTTCAATTTGTATAAAATACATTGTATACTTTTGTTACGTACTCAATATTTATTAATAACATTCAACTTTTATTTCATGAAATTTAAGATACATAAAAGACAATCCAAGCCTAGCAATACAAGAAAAATAAAATTTAAAACACTACAACATTCTATTGTGGGGATTGTGGTTCTTGAAAAAGAGGTCTATAACAATCCGCATTCGGATTGGTTTTTTTCATGATGTTGCTCTTCAACTTTTTGTACCACTCTCTTGAGTCCGGAGAAAAATCACTAGTCTTCATGGCCATGATCCTTGCATCCTCTTTCGCCTCTTCAAACTGATATATTTTCAAAGCTTCTGCTCGGCGTTCCTCGTCTCTTTTCTGCAGAAGCTCCATGGATTTTTTGCTGCTCTCATTAATGGCTAAAATTGCTTGGGCCACATCACTTCCCAATTCTTTATTCTTTCCTTTCCTCTTTGCTTCTTTTGCAGCCTTTTGTCCCATAGGCCTTCCAAGAGAGCTAGTAGGAGTATCCAAACCTACATCAGTATCCAAATCAATTGTTGTCTCGGTTTCATCAAGACTTACCGTCGGATAAACAAAAGGAGAGACGGGAGCCGTTGGTGGATCTTTAAAATAAGGGTGATCCTTCACCGCGTCCCAACATTCCTCATGAGCAAATTGCTTATTAGTTGTTCTAATGAATTCCAATTGAATTTGACGGGCCTAAAAAAAATTGAAAATGTTATAATGGGATATAAATGATTGTTAAAAAAATAAAAAATCACACTATAATGAGATATAAAAAATAATGGATATAAATAATGAGATATAAAAAACAATGGGATATAAATAATTAAATCACACTATATTATATTACCTCATCCAATTGATTGGTGCCGCTTGGTCTATGATGACGAGCTTGAAGTTTTGCATTATGCCACTGTTTGAGTAGTTTTTTCAAAGGTTTGAAATGAGATTGGAGAGCGATCGGAGTTCGTACCGCGGTTGGACCGGACCAATTTTCCACATAATCTTCACGTACCTTTTGCCATAACCTTGGAAGGGTTTGAGCATTGCCGGTGATCGGGCATACGGTGACACGCGCCCAAGACTCGCACAATTGAACTTCCTCCGCGGTGTTCCAATTAGTACCCGATTCTCCCATTTTTTGAACTAAAATGAAGAAATAAGAACAAGGTAGGAGAAACAACAAGATGGATATGTGAAATCTCAGAAATTTTTGGTGTGAAAAATGAATAAGAGTGCTTGGGTATTTATAGAATTTTTTGGAAATTTTTTGAATTTTTTAAGACAGTTTAAAGCATATTCCCGTTTGGATTTAATCTGAGCCGTCAGATTAAATCCAACGGCCCAGATCTGGCAAAAAACTTTTTTTTTTTCGTCGGTTTAAAAAAAAAAAAAACTGAGCCGTTATGTTTGAATGCTGACCGTCCAGATCAGATCGGACGGTCAGCATCAAATGACCGTTGGGGAGCCGACCGGGTGCAGGCCGTGGGGCCCACAAGCGAATTTTTTTTAAAAAAAATGGAGCCGCGTCTGACCAGCCGCGTGGCTGACGTCAGCGGGCCCCACCACCAATTGACCCAGCCCAAACCGAGGGCCAATTTTCGACCCTCCCTCTGATCGATCAGCCCGGCCCCGCCACCAACCTCCCCTCCCCCCAGCCCAATTCTCCTCCGGTGGATCAGCCCCTCACCCCTCCCCTCAACCCAACCCAGCTAATCAACCCATTGCTGCATTTGCTCTTAAGTTCGTACATTGAAGAAGAAAAATAGCTTGTACAAAACATTGCTAATTTCACATTTTCACTCCACGTTAAATAGTCATAATAACATTTCCTTTAATTTGAATCTCCCCCTTCCTCGACTAACATCAAAAGTTAAAATTTCAAAACCAAGAAGGAGAAAAGACCTGTAACGCTGTTTGATACGACTTAATTTTTTTAAATGGATAAGAACAACTTCAGTAGATTTCTTAAATGTAACTTTTACAAATAATTTAAGATTTTTTTATCAAATATTAGCTCAAACAGATCCCTTATATCATTTCCCATAATTGAAAATTCCTAAATTTCATGTTTTTATCTCTTATTCTTATAAAAAAAATAAAAATATAGATAATAAGAATAAACATAAATGTCATCAATAATTTTATTTTATGTTACATATATAATTAATAATTACAAATATGTAATAACTTATTACAAGTTGATAAATTAAAATTAAACATTCGTTGAAGTATAGTTAAAATATATGTAATATTGTTTGAGCAGATTATTAACTTTGATTAGTCAAAATAATTACGAGACTTCCTTACTCGTTCACAGGGGTGGCCCCCACATACGTTCCCACCTGACATGCTTAATAAGTCCCATGTGATTGGAGCCGTAGGGAGAGGCTCATGGAATTCATCGCTTAACATTATTCATATTTCAATTTTCTTGGCTTTGTTTTTTTTTCTTATATTAAATTTTAAGAAGGCAGAAGAGAACCAAATTTTTAAATGGCACCAAACGATGGCAGCAGCTCGGCGGAAGTGATTAATAAACCCCAAGTTTAAATACTACGCCCAAAATTAACATAAATCTGCCAGCACAGAGTGGCAGTGTGCAACATGTTCCTTTCCCTTTTAGAACCTCCAAACTCCATTCCCTTTGTTTGCTTCATGAATCACTCCCAACACTTGTACAGCACAGAAACCTCAACCGGTAACCATTTTGCTTTCCATACTTTTAAAGTCGCATTAACGCCCATTGTGACCGTGGGGAACTTTGAGGCCGGAGGTTTACTTTATCTATATGTGCGTGTAGTTCTTGTATACCAATCATGTTATTCTTGTATAATGAAGCTAGGTCTTTCTCTGGCTCTTTGCATTATAAAATTTACAGCATGTATAATGCATCAATCAATGCGTGCATGATGCATGCTTTAATGTTTAGATCTATTGGATTAGAGAATTTTCATATTCACCGGTTAAATTTGTTAAAAAAAACAAAAACTAGCAAAAATATAGAATTTGAAGAGAAATAATTTAACTTTGAGTCAAATTTTCTCTTAAATATAATTAATTTTTTAACAAAAAATTATATTTAACTTACTTTTATAATATCTGTTGAAGTATTGTGTTGAAAACTAACCAAATTTAACTTTTTATTTAAATTACCAAAGCTAATAAGGTGCTCTTAACTTGTTAAGGGTTAATAATTCGCGGGTGTAATATCGATCTCAATAGTTTCAGAGTTCTCAAAATGGTATATGGAATAACTTTCAAAACATCAAAAATACCATTATATAAGTATAATCGACTTAATTTAATTTTTCGTATACAGTTTAACATAACAAATTTCTATTTTGTACTTAACAGTAAGATCATTAACACGTCATTAAATGCTAGAAAAAGTATTATCCTAAGTTTTTATCATATTTATTCTGTGATAATTTTAGATAAAGTCGTCGCATATATTAAAAAAAGAAAAAGGAACAATAATTATGATGCTTGTAATCCTTGTATAGGTAGTTGTGTAGGAATGAAATCCATATAATTTACTCAATTTGATTTGGACGAAAGGAGCAAAAACCTTAGCTGTAGAAGTGTAGAATATCACCGAATGATTCGATTAAGACTACTCCTCAATCCGGTGACTTGTATTAGTAATACTGGGGAAGGAATATTTTCAGATTGAATGACTTGCTAAGCGATCTAATTAATCTGACATTATTTGTCTAGAAAGTTTTTGCTTCGTTGTGTTATATTTCTTTTAGTAAATAAAGGGGGGCACAAGTTAGAAGGGAGTTTATTTTTTTCCCTTCTTATTTTTCATTACTGGGCTGGTTTCACATGAGAACCATAATGTAGCTAACATGTAAACTTTATTAGAGCCCATGCAACAAAAGGGTGGAGTAGGCACCACAGTTGTTAAATGGCCGCCGCACCATAGCTGTAGTATACCCTCAATCTATCCTCCAGAACAAAAACAATGATTTTTTTTTGGTTTTGACTATGTGTGACAAGTTGTACAAGTAGTAAAAAGGATTTCAAAACTTAATGACTAATTACTAACCTAATATTTTAGCTGTACATTACAACATAGTGACTAGTGTAGGGGTCATCATTTGGCCCGTGGGCCTCGTGGGCCGGTGGAGGCCCGCAAGCCCGTGGGCTAAAAGCCCGGCCCGGCCCGCAAAAAAGCCCGCAAAAGCCCGCCAAGGTGGTTGGTGGGCCGACCATGGTTTAGAGATCTAAAGCCCGGCCCGGCCCGCGGGCCCGGCCCGTCAAAGCCCGCACACATATTGACATATATCATTAAATCATTTAATGAATTTTAATCATTATACAATTTATACCTAGTTAATGTTTACCTACACACATATTGACATATATATATATATATAAAATATAGTGACTAGTAGTCTAATAGACTAATACTATATAGATATATATTTTACATTTGTGTATATATGTTAATATATTACATATACATGGATAGATTGAATATTTGAATTCCATATATAATTAAATTTGTGTATCTATTTTACTATTAAGTCATTATTTAAAGTTTAGCATAAGTTAGGGTTTAGGTTTAGGGTAAATTAGGGTTTAGGAGATTAAGATTTATGGTAAGTTAAGGTTTAGGAATTTGAGGTTTATGGTAAGTTAAGGTTCCGGTTCTAGGATTTTATTATAATTTTTTTAGGGTTTAGGGTTTGGGGTTTAGGTTTTAGGGTTTAGGGTTAAGGGTTTAGGTCCAAAATTTATAAAAATTAGGGACGGCCTACTTAGAATATTATGAACAACCAATCCGACAGTCAATTTTTTATATATATAAGATAGTAGTACGTATATCATTATACCTACACTTATATATATAATATAGTGACTAGTACTATATATATATTTTTTATATTTGTGTATGTCTATATTAATATATTACATATACATATATTGATCAAATATTGGAATTCCATATATAGTTATATTTGTGTATCTATTTTACTATTAAATCATTGTTTAGAGTTTAGGATAATTAAGTTAGGGTTTAGGTTTAAGGTAAGTTAGGGTTTAGGGGATTGAGATTTAGGGTAAGTTAAGGTTTAGGAATTTTGAAGTTTAGAGTAAGTTAGATTTTAGGTTTTAGGAATTTTGAGGTTTAGAGTAAGTTAGGGTTTAGGGATTAGGGATTAGGGTTTAGGGGTTAGGGGTTAGGGTTTAGGGGTTAGGGTTAGGGTTTAGGGTTTAGGGTTAGGGTTTCATTGTAATTTTTTTTATCGATTTACACAGTAAAACAGTAAATATAATAGATGGTTCAGATTAGATATTGTAATTTTTCAATTGTGAGAGTTTAATTGAGAGTGTGTGAAATGACATCAATACCCTTCTCTTATATATTGCTTATTTTTCCATGGAGAAACTAGATAAATTAAATTTTTATATCAATTTTTTTGACACTATGAGATAGATATGTAATTTACAAGAATGTGTGTTAAAATTTTGATCTTAAAAAATTCCTTTAGGGATGGGTAATTTATGTTTTAGTTGTAAGGGTACTACGGTCACATTTAGCGAAACTCATAGATGTAGGTCTAAATCAAGTCCAAAATTTATAAATTTTTAACGGCATGCTTAGAATATTATGAACAACCAATCTGACAATCAGTTTTGTAAAATGATGATACATGATCGATTACGTTTCACAAAGGACTTTCAACCCATATAACCAAAGAATAAAGGTAAGAACATTAGTGAGCATGTAGAGAATTCAAGCAATATAAGAATTAAAAATGTTTTAACAATAAAGAAGGCCATATATAATAGTTCACCTTGTAATAAAAGACACCGTACGTAAAAATTAGCATAATCGAAGTACGTTTGGATCCCAGTCAATACAATTAAACAAAATTTGTGAAAACACTAAAATACACTCATCTTATTTTCCTTATTTTCCTATGGGGGGAGTAGATAAATCAATTTTTTATGTCATTTTTTTTGATATGGGGGGAGTAGATAAATCAATTTTTTATGTCATTTTTTTTGATACTATGAGATAGATATGTATTCCATAAGAGTATGTGTCCAAAATTTGATGTTAAAAAATTATTTTCGGGAGGGGTAATTTCCGTTTTAGTTGTAAGAGTACTATGGTCACATTTGGCGAAATACATGGATCGATGTCTAAATCAAGTCCAAAATTTATAAAATTTTAAAGGCATGGTTATAATATTCTAACCAATCAATCTAACGGTCAATTTTATAAAATAATTAAACATGTCCGATTAAGTTTCACAAAAGTATTTCATTCCATATAACAAATGAACAAACGTAAGAACATTAATATACATATGGAGAATTCAAGCAATATAAGAATTAAATATGTTTTAATAATAAACGAGGACATGTAGAAAACTCCATCTTATAGTGATAAACATCGTACGTAAAATTTAGACTCGTCGGAGTACGTTTAAACCCCGGTGCATGGATGAATGTTACGTTTATTTTGAAATGTCTTATTTTTTTAATAATTAAAGCCCGATAGGTCCGGCCCGCAAAAGCCCGCAAAGGCCCGGCCCGCAAAAGCCCGCAAAAGTCCGCAAAGCCCGCTTGAATGGGCCGGGCTCGGATCCTTATATAAAAGATAAAGCCCGGCCCGGCCCGGCCCGCATATATTAAAATGTTGTTGAGGCCCGGGCCGGGCCGGGCTTTTGCCGACCCCTAGACTAGTGTGTGTGTGAGTTTTTTAAATCTAGGCGCTTATTTTTAGATCACTTACCATGGTTGCTCTCATATACACCTTTTAGACCGGTTTAAACTTTATTCAACCAGTTTATGAAGTATCTTGCGGTACGTCACTCTAGGTTGGCAACTGAAACAACTTTGTTCATGTAAGGCTTCCATGTTTAATATGAATTTAGACACGTCATATACATTATATCATTCATATGTAACTTTCTAAATATTGAAAGATAGCTGTAGCACGGAGTCATTCCTGAAATACCCATCAACCGGGGTCTACATCACGTTACTAGAAAACTCATAAATCAATTGGGGGTTAAATGGTAGATTGACCAAAAAGAAGAAGAAAATTTATGGGGTAAGAAAAAGAAAGGGGGGAGAAGGTAAAGAAGGCGCATTAGGAGAAAAGAGGTGAAGAAGGGCAGACAAGAACAGATTGGCACAGCTGTTCAAACGGGACCCTACTCCCATTTCTATTCCACATTACCACCAGTCGAGACATTTCTACATGAAATGGGTGAGAAGAAGAAGAAGAAGAAGAAGAAGAAGAAGAAGAAGAAGACGTGCGTGGCGTTTCTCCCGGATTTGAGAAACCCCCCGACTACCTGTAATCATCGGTCATCTATTCTATTCATCTCTCCATTATTTACTCTAATCCCATGGTCATGCCCCCCATCCTACAATCACCCCACATGCCCCCCATCCTTCGTCCCTTTCTTCATTTTTATCCACTTAATATATAGACCCGTATATGTATGTATAATAAATCAAACAAGAAAGTTTCGGAAGTAGAGAATGAATTCAAGTTAAGATTAAAAGTCGGTGAGTTATAATACTTTGATCATTAAGGTCACATGTATAAATCTTATCATACATCAAATTATCGTCCCAACTCACAAAATTACGACTCACCATAAACAGTTCAAGGGAACTCAGGTATGTCTACTCCATCAAATTTTGATGGTATAGTATACACGAAAATGTAGTGTTAAAGATCACTCATCACACAAAACATTTCTAGCAACAGTTTAGTGTATGACTCAAACACAAACACAAACACATGTATGTCTATTCTACCAAGTTTTGTTGACATATACTTTTCGCCCTTTTTAACTTCTTTTTACAATTTAATTTAAATTTGGTAAGGCAATTTAATTATATTTTGAATAATGCTTCTTCCTCTCTCTGCAGTCTACATAAGTGTCACGAAATAAATATTCTCCTGTCAACTTGTTACTAGATGTCACAACTGTGGGAAATGAGCTGGCCCTAACATGATCTCCCCCAAAGTCATATCCTATCTCTTCCTAGTTTTACACTATGACCTACTTATATCAGACACACAATAGTGTTGTGTTTGCTTTATTATTATTGGATAACCTCATCTCTAAAACAACCCGTATATATATCACCATAGTTGTTTCTTTTTATTCCTTGTTCATTCAGGGATATTCTACCATAGTGTTGTGTTTGTTATATTCTTTTATTTAACAGTTGTAGATTCATAACTTACCTGCAGAATTTACCTGCATAAGGATGACCTTCACTAAATGAGAAGGCTTAAATATTTTAAATTGGAAAGGATTTAGAAGAAGAAAAGGTTCTCGAGTTTCAGGGGTCCTTGAAGAATATACACTGCTGGCTCAATCATTTGTTTGGCTACAAGTCAGGCTTATTCAGATTTTGACAAGACTGAGGACATTACAGGTATTATTTTGTCAAAACTCCACGCCTAGACTTTGGGCCTCTAATTCCACCAGTGGAGGTCAAGCTCGTTTCCATCGACTCCACACAACACTTTTTCTGCAAATCGATCTCATTCAGATTGCAACATGAAGAAAACCACGACCTAATAGGCTAATTGTTCCTTTATACCTAGAGGAAAGTTTCTCAAAAACCTGAATAAGTTATGAACAATGAAGCTATAGACTCAGCTGGAATCAAGATCACTGAAGAGATGTTGGAAGTTACATTGCCATACAATGATTACAAGCCATACACATCTGCTAACAATCCTAAACACCAGGTTTTGCTATTTGCCATATTCTCATTTCCTCACTCAATATGGGACGAATGGACAGCATTCTGGCTTAAAATGCTGCCCACAGTTATGACTTACCCAAATCAACAAATCAATCATTTTTAGGCTCTAGATTACACATGATCATCAAACAGAAAAAAAATGAAAAAAATAAAAGCCTAAAATCACAGGTTCATCAAATTATCAATCAGTTTGGAAATTCAAAAAAGGAAGTCAAAAGCTGCCAGTATGTCTCACTAAATCAGCAGGTAGTAGATCATCGATCTCAGGTTATGATTAAATACCTTCTGAACAAAATTGAAGGCAAAGAATGTGATTGAGGTTCCCGTGCTTGTCATCAACTTGCATGTGTAAAAGCACTCTCATATCTGCGAGCATATGTTTCCAGAATTCGGTAGAGGTCAGCTTAATAAAGGGCAGCAAGTCCAGTGCTATTCACAGTGGCCACAGAAAACAGCGTATGAAATTCTACCAAGTTGTTCATGTCAAAATCGATTGGGCATTACCATCTACCAGAGCAGTCATTTAGAATCTATAATAGCACCAGAAGCTCCCTTAGCACACTGTCCAACTGTTAATCTAAGGACTTCGTCACTTATTTGGTTCAGCTTACAACATAGCCGCCGCGGTACCTGTGTAAAATATATTGAACATCAGCAAAGTAAACCAACAAAAGTCAAGATATCTATTTCAGAATGCACATGGATAAAACAGCTAGGTGAAGAAACATACCAAATGCCATTTCTTGGTGAGAGGAAGGCCCACAACCTGAATCTTTTGCAGATGGTGCAAATGCCGGGATCGAGGAAAGCATAGAACTGCTCTCTTAAAATCATCTTTTGCTCTCCTCCTTGTATATGAACCAAAAGTAGCGTTACCCTCTGACTTGATATCTTTTAGGAAGAACATGATCGGCTTCTTACAAACAGACCTGTAAGCATCTTTCGTATCCATATCAAATTCATTCCTCTTACTAATTCCATTCCAAGCAGAGTAAGTCTGCTCTGATCTCTCAAGGTCACGAGGACGAACAATGTTTGGGAAAACTTGAACCACATATCCAAGAGACACTGAAAACGTGAGATGGCGTCTCCAATCATAACAAACAGACCGCTGCAAAAAGCTCGTCGGTTGGAGTCTCATAGCCTGCGTAAAGAGCTTCAAACTCTGCAGAGAATTCAAACCAGGATAAAACGGATCCAACGCTTCCACATGGTGAATCGACACAAACGGTGCTATGGGATGCGAAGATAAAAGACCATGTGCATTACCTCTGATATCACACTACAATAACAAACACATTCAGCTAATTAACCAACAGTAAACTATACCACATTGTATAATTCATCAACTAAAGTAGTAAAATGGAGTTGAATGTATTACCTGGTGGAACCCAGGCTCTCTGGTTAGAGGAACCCCAAGCTCAGTAATGCAAGCATGGAGTCTATCGTCGCTTCCATATAGCTTAGGGTATCTCTCGAGACACTCGTCTTGAATCTCGGAGAGAGCTTTCGCTAGAGGATAGCTAATCGCAATACCGCCGCCGCCAAAAGCCATAGAGTGACTGAAATAGGTATTGGCGGAGTGACTCTCCGACGGACTCCCGACATAGACCATCTCCGATGCGTCGTATTTGCTCAGCACCGCCACGAGGTTATCGGCGTTGATGATGGTGTCATCGTCGGCGAGGACGAACCACTTGACTCGAGGCAAGCGGAGGCGGAAGCACTCGGATATTATGCGGGAGATTCGGATCCCCGACGGGTGGCCCGTCGGGTTTGTGTAACGGAACCGCGACGTGTCCTCGGAAACCACGACGAGAGGCAAAGACGAAATGTCGTTTTCCTCAGGGACACTCTCTTCCAGCCACACGTGGCCGCGCATGTCGTAAGGGCGCCACCACAGCCTCACGTACTCCTTGCGGTGCTTCCACAGCCCGGACGACCCCGCGATCCCGAAAACGACGTCGTCAAGGGACAGCTCCTCGTCGTTTCGGCCTCTCCACTCCTCGTCCTCCTCCTCCTCTGCCGAAACACTGTCGTTTCGGTACTGAGCCGTGAGCGACGGAGCCGCCGCCTTGAGGTGGGGTAGAGGAACGGACGGCGGGCTGCCGGAGAAGACTAGAGACAGCCAGGCCGCGGAGGAGATCAAGAGTGCGGCGATGGCGATCGCCGCCGTCGCCGCCTGACTCTGCCGCCAGCGGCGGCTCTTGAGTAATCGGGGAATGCTCTGGTCTTTGGGATTGGGATTGAGACCGGGACTGATAGTGGTAGACATCGTAGCCAGCACCGCCAATGTTCATTTCTCTCTCTCCGCCGCTCGCCGCCAAGAAATCAAAACCCAGCCAGAGTTCAAATCTCCAGTCAATAAGAGTAGACCGATGAATGGATAGAGAAAATGGTGATGATGATCTGGAAGAAAGACTGAGACTTTGTAACTGACTGTGGACTGTAATGTCAGTTGGTTTTAGTTTATTTCTTTTCTTTTTGGAAAAAATTTGAAAGCCCCTCTCGCTCTGGCGAATTTTTCTGCACATGCCGCTTTGTGATTGACGGGAAAAGCGGAAAGGCGCAAACGTAAAAGAGAGGAGAATCGACACCGTTGGCTGGTCACTTCTGGACCCACACGTGTACGGTGTGTGGTATAGTATATGAGCTTTTAGGAGTTTGTAACGTAAACCCTGTGATGTGACACGTAGCTGATGAGCTATGGGTTCATGATCGACCGGAGCTGCAAAATAAGAAGAGCACTCGCGGCCTAGAGCTAGTGGACTGTTAAGTCAAGCCGGTTCAAATATTTTCCGATTTCTTTTCTCGACTAAGGATCTACATGTTCATCTAGCAATGACAATGATGGGGTTGATATTAAAATACTTTATTACATGTTTCATGGAAGAGAACAATGGTAAGGGGTATAGACGTGATACGCATGTTTTTTTTTCGAGGGCAGATAACAAAGATTTCAAAATGGTCATACACTGTGTGGTGAGCATTTCGCAAATAACAAATCTTCAATTCGATTTGGTAATTACAAAAAGAAGAAAACAAAATTGGTTATATACGAAACAGAGATTATCGGCTAAACTTCCAATGCTGCCTAAACTGTATTTAACTCATGCCAACTTATCGGGCCCAGGTCCTCCACCATAAAGCCCAAACCATAAACTCATACAGTCATACGTCCATTGCGAGAACTTTTTGTAAAATGATTAAAGCCCAACGAGAACTTGCACCTTTTACTCTCATTTGATGATCCATGGGTCCACATAGAAACGGCCTCTTCATTCACTCACCTTCATTTATAACGTGCAATTAAAGAAAAGTTCTAAAATATGTAAGGATTAAAGTCACCTCTAGGGTCTGAGTTTTCACCAAATTGTCAATATAAGGCCTAAACTTTAAAAACTATCAAAGCGGTGCCCAAACGTTTAAAACAACATATTTGTAGTGTCTGCGGCCGATCTTCATAGGGTCTGAACTTTCACCAAATCGTCAATATAATGCCTAAACTTTAAAAACTATCAAAGTGGTGCCCAAACTTTTAAAACAACATATTTGTGGTGCCTACGGCCAATCTTCATCACTTCTCGGTTAAGTTTGATGATGTGGTACCGTCGTAATTCAAACTTGTCATTTCTCCCTCTTAACCATATATGCATCGTCGTAATTCAAGCTGTAAGGCCTGAAAATTTGAAAACATATCAAAGAGATGCCCAAATCAAAATCACATTTTCATTGTCAGGCCAAAAACATCCTACCAGACCAACAATACAATGTCTAGGATAAAAATCATAAATATAAAAGGACTACGGCTGGCCAGCTACTCATGCCAGGCTAGTTATCACATAATTGATCAAGAAATAAAACAAAGGGACATGAAGTAGCAGGTTATGAAACTGCCTCACTTGATCTCCTTGCTACCTCACGCCATAATCTTGGCAGACCTCACATAGAGGCTATCAACAACCTTGCTCATATTAGATATGGTTTCCAATGTTGTAGGGTATATGACATCTGTCTTGAGGTCTTCAAATATAATGAGGCAGCCAACACTCTGATCCCAAGTTCATGCAAACTTCTTGTCAAGAATCATTTGAGACAGTTTCTTCTCCACATGATCAAAAGATAGCTCAATCATTTTCGTAATATGAGCAATTTGCACCTTCTTTGAGAAATGCCCAATCAACCTGCAGAGATTATGTTCCAACAGAATGTCACAGAGGGAAGAGATGTGCATGTGGACAATAGGGTCTTCCTCCAGTTGCAACTTATAATTCCAAAGAGCAGCCTCAAAAAGCTTCAAAAATTATTTTGAGTGAGTATTAACCACTGCCTGTATGGCGTCAATCTCAGGCCCAACTTACTTCAAACCAGCTTCAGATGATATTATACCAGCCATATCATCAGCCTGACTCACCATAATTTTGCACATCAACATGTACTCGAGACTAAATACAACATGAGGATCTTCAAGAGCATTGAAGCCTTTGAATGCTTCAAAGAAATAACTGTAACCGATTTCATAATCATTCTCTTCTGCGTGAAGGATACCACTATGTAAATCAATAGTTCCTTGTTGAGCTGGCACTACCACATTTGTTGTCATTACCGACGAGATCACCGGAGACAAGGCCGGCGACCGGAAAAGTCGCCGGTAATGTTGAACATTATCGGCGACTTACACCGTCGCCGGTAATGTCGCCGGAAAATCGCCGGTAATGTTCCAAAACTCCAACCGTCGCCGGTAATGTCGCCGGAAACTCCAACCGTCGCCGGCAATGTCAAGCCGAACATTTCTGGCGATTTTCCGACTGGAATTTCGCCGGAAATGTGTGGCTCGACATTGCCGGCGACGGTTGGAGTCGCCGGTAATGTTTTGGAACATTACCGGCGATTTTCCGGCGTAAAGTCGCCAGTAATGTCTTCATTTCCGGTGACTTACTCCGTCGCCGGCAATGTCTCTTATATTAGACGAAGATTGCATCCGCTCGATCATTCTTTCATTTTGATCGAAAAAAATCCAGAGAAATCGAAAGAAGGAAAACGTACGCTCTGAAATCGATCCTTCGGTATATTGTAAAAATTAACGCGCGCGTCGAAAACTCGATCACTCGGGAAGCTATATATATAGGTACGTGTATATATACGTATATGTGTATGTATATATATATGTGTGTGTTGATCAAATCCAATTCGTGAGATATATATATATATATATATATATATGAAATGTTGTTGATCGATGTCACGCACCGAAACGAGAAAACTGCTTGTAGTTAATCTTATCTTGTGTCTGAATCAACGACTGGTATTATCGTAGTGTTATCGGAGCCAGGCTTAACAGAGCCTCCTACCTAGTCAAATACGTTTTGAATTGAAAAAAGAAGAATACCATGCATCATCGAGTACTGAATTGAATTCAGAGAATTTGTGAATTGAATTGAGATATCGCGTCGATTATTAGTAGTGAATGTGTGTATATATATATAATTAATACGTAAAATTGTTAGAATTTTCAGGATGGACAAGAGTTGGATGAGCCTCGAAAGATGGGATGTCAGATATCACCAGGGAATTAGGAGTTTTGTGGATTTTGTGAAGGCTAATTGTGGAGACACTACACTTCATTATTACCCGTGTAACGAATGTAAGTGTCGCAGCGATCGAGTTCATTTTTCCATTGATAAAGTCCAGAAGCACCTGAGTAAATACGGGTTTTGGGATAAGTACACTTGTTGGATTTATCACGGTGAACCATCGTTAGCGGGTCCACATGATCATGGACAATTTGGTGAGAGGGCCAGACCACGCTATGATCATGGACATTTTTCTGATAGAGGCAGTCCATCCTATGATCCAACATCGATGTTAATCAATGATATGTTTCCTCATGAGAGCGGTGTATTTGCTGATGAAGCACCAAATGTCCCTCCCGTCGTTGAGGGTTTCCCCCATATCGAGCCAGTCGAGCCATTACCTCGAGCTCATGTCAACACAAGCGGTATGGACAAGTACAACAACCTGATTGCATTGCAACAGACTCCGTTGTACGACGGTTGTAGTAAGACTGTTCTTGAAAGTGTGATGGGAGTGATGCAGCTCAAAATGGAGAACAAAATGTCTGTCAAAGTTGTTGATTCTTGGCTGAAGTGGACTGCTTCGCTACTGCCACCCGGTCATCGTCTTCCTACAACTCATCATAAGGTGCGACATATCCTGAAAGATCTTGGGCTTTCCTACATCAAAATCCATGCATGCAGATATGATTGTATTCTCTTCTGGGGAAAAAATCTCGAAGACCTTGAAGCCTGCCCGGTATGTTTTACAGAAAGGTATAAGTTGACTCCTGCAGGCAACAAGAAAGCTGTGAAGATACTTCGATATTTCCCGCTTATTGATAGGCTGGAGCGGTTGTTCATGTGTGCTTTCACAGCCGAGGCAATGAGATGGTGGCTGAGAGGAACTTGCCTGACGATGACACCCTTATACACCCTTCCGACGGAGAGGCTTGGAAGCACATGGTCAGGGAGTTTGATCATTTTGCAGCAGAGGTCCAAAATGTTTGGCTAGGGCTCTCATCTGACGGATTCAACCCTTTTGGCAACATGATATGGCCAGTTATTTTGGTACCGTACAACCTTCCACCATGGATGTGCATGAAGAAGGAATACAATATGCTGACTCTGTTAATTTCGGGCCCGGGTTATCCAGGCAAGTGTCTCGATGTGTATTTGAGGCCTTTGATTGAGGAGCTTAAGTACCTGAGTGAGTGTGGCCACCCCACTTACGATAGGTTCAAAAACGAGATGTTCCAGATGCATGCCATGCTTGTTGGCACCATCAGTGATTTTCCTGCCCGCGGTATGTTGTCGGGCAACGTTACCAGGAGTTACAGGGCTTGTTCAGAGTGCATGACGGTTGATTGTTGCAGTCCTCATTGCAGTAAAATTGTTCAGATGCGTCACCGTTGTTGGCTTCCATATGATCACCCATTTAGGCAGGATCCAGACGCGTTTGATGGGACTGTGGAAACAGGGGTGGCACCCAAGCGATGGACAGGGGAAGAAATTTTGGAAGTGTTGAATGAATATGATTTTGGCCAACTGAGCAATCATCCTGACATAGTCGCGTCAATTCCAGACAAGCCCGAAAGGTATAAGTTTTGGACACACAAGAGCATATTCTGGGAACTCTCATACTGGCCCAGGTTGCCTATCAGACACTACCTAGATGTCATTCACATAGAGAAGAATGTGTGTGAAAGTGTTGTGGGCACAGTTCTTAACTTAGAGGGGAAAACAAAAGACATCCCTAAGGCACACATTGATCTGAAAGCAATGGGTATGCGGAAACATTTGTGGTTAAGAGATGGTAAGAAAAAAATGCCGCAAGCTCCTTACACCGTCAAGCCGAAGCATAAGCATGAAATTTTTCGGTGGCTGAGTAATGTCAGGTATATATTCTTATGGCTACGCAGGAATTTGGTCTTAAATTTTTACCGGATTATGGTTATATGCGAGAAATATAATTGTTGCCTATGGATATATATATATATATATATATATATGCAGGTATCCTTATGGCTATGCAGGAAATATAAGCAGGTGTGTTAACTTCCGGGACAATAAGATGTACGGATTAAAGAGTCATGACTGCCATGTACTGCTTCAACGCCTTTTCCCTATTTTCATTCGAGGGTACCTGCCCAAAGAGGTGGTGGAGCCGTTGGTGGCCTTGTCAAGATTCTTTCAGAAGTGATGCACTAGGGAAGTTAAAAAATCAGACCTCAGGGAGATGCAAGATGACATCATTTTTATCATGTGCAAGCTTGAGAGGATATTTCCCCCAAATTTTTTCGACATAATGCCTCACCTGATGATCCATCTTCCCGAACAATTGTTGCTTACCGGTCCCGTACACTACACTTGGATGTATCCCATGGAAAGGTACAAATGATTCATACATTTGGTGGAAATCGGAAATTTATATGTAAATTCTTATTTTTTAAGTAAGTTAACATGCACTTGTTAACTTGTAGACAATTGGGAGCCTACAAGGACTATGTGAAGAATAAATATGCACCTGAAGGGTGTATCGCTGAAGCATATCTTGCGTACGAGTGTGTAACGTACACCAAAGTGTACTTGGGAGCGCTTGGGGACCCCCAACAACAGATGCCGATAGATGAACCCCAGTTCAACATTTCTATCATCTCCAGTGACGTGGTAGTACAGGGAAGCTTGCCAAAGTCGTACAAATTGGATGGAAATGAGGTAGCCATTGCCCACTGGTCGGTACTGATTAACTGTCAAGAAGTACAATATTGGAAAAACTATCATCTTCACTGCCCTGCTATTGCCGGAAATGTTGAATACCACAACAGGACGTTAGCAAACTACTTTGGTCAATGGGTAAGGGTATATGTGTATATGTCTATTTTTATATATATCCTTATATAGCATGTATGTATGTACGTGGTTTTGTGGTTTCAAGATGACATAATTTCTTCTGTACGTATTACTGGACGTTTTCAGATGAACCATGTAGCAGATGATGGTTGCCCAGAGTGGTCAAACGAATTGAGGGTCCTGGCCATGAAACCGATAGCTTCAAAAGTTTACTCGATGTGTCAGGTCAATGGCGTGAAATTTATATGTGAAAATCGAGACGACCGACTGAATACACAGAATTGTGGGGTGGTGGTCCATGGTGGGCAGGATGGCGTTGACTATTACGGTGTCCTTCATTCAGTTGTTGAACTAATTTATGGGAACCGCATGAAAGTGCACTTGTTCAAGTGTAGATGGTTTGATACTAGCCCGGAGAACACAAGGACCGATCAGTACGGAACATTTTCGGTGAATACTGCTACTACCTGGTATGAAGATGACCCTTTCGTTCTTGCCTAATCAGTAAAACAAGTGTTTTACCTGGACGATCTTCTTAACAAAGTCCCGTGGAAGTTGGTTAACCATGTTGCTCATAGAAACATATACAGTGCTGCCACACTTGGTGATACCGCAGATGATGAGGAAGTTACTGCATACCAAGAGCCGAACGCTTTTGACATTCCGGAATCATCTACGATTCGCCTTAATAATGTGAGATCTGGGAGTGTGGTTCGAATTACTGGGGCAGAACTTCTCGATGTTAATCCATATGAAGTTGACGCTGATTCAGATGACGAGGAGAGACACATATTGCCAGAGGTTACCTATGAAACCGAGTCAGACTCAAGTGATGACGATGATTACGATTATCATCCTTAGTACGTTAATGATGTCGTCGGAAATCGTAGACGGAAAATGTAGTCGGAAAATGTAGTCGGAAATTGTAGTCGGAAAATGTAGTCGGAAAATGTAGTCGGAAAATGTAGTCGGAAATTGTAGTCGGAAAATGTAGTCGGAAAATGTAGTCAGAAAATGTAGTCAGAAATTGAAGTCGGAAAATGTTGTCGGAAAATGTAGTCGGAAAATGTAGTCGGAAAATGTAGTAGGAAAATGTAGTCGGAAATTGTAGTCGGAAAATGTAGTCGGAAATTGTAGTCGGAAAATGTAGACGGAAAATGTAGTCGGAAAATGTAGTCGGAAATTGTAGTCGGAAAATGTAGTCGGAAAATGTAGTCAGAAAATGTAGACGGAAATTGTACTCGGAAATTGTAGTCGGAAAATGTAGACGGAAATCGTAGACGGAAAATGTAGTCGGAATATGTTGTCGGATATTTTTCGGGAAATTTCAACATTACCAACGAGTTATAAGCAACTCGTTGGTAATGTCATTACCAACGACATCAACTCGTGGGTAATGACATTACCAACGACTTAACTCGTCGTTGGTAATGTCATTACCAACGAGTTGCTTATAACTCGTTGCTTATTACCAACGACTTAACTCGTCGTTGCTTATAACTCGTTGGTAATGTCATTACCCACGAGTTGATGTCGTTGGTAATGACATTACCAACGAGTTATAAGCAACTCGCCGGCAATGTTGTCTGGATAGAAACTGGGTGGTCGAGCCCGAGCTTCATTTCTCCTCCTCCTCCTCTCCCTCTCCTCCGATCCTCTCCCTCACCTCCTCCTATTTCTCCTCCTCCTCCTCTCCACCGAGTCATCTCCTCTCCTCCTCCGATCCTCTCCTCCTCCCCTCCTCCCCTCCTCTCCTCCCCTCACCTCCGTCGCCGGCAAAGCAGATCGGACTCCACCATGGCAGGTCCGATCCTCTCTCTCTCCCTCTCTCTCTCTCAATTTTTAATTATTTTTGTGTATGTGTATGTGTATGTGTATGTGTAATGTATTTATATGTGATGTATATATATATATAGGTATGTGAAAATTATGTGATGTATATATATGTGAAAATTATGTATATATGTGGTTTGGATGAATATGTGATGTATATATATGTGAAAATTAAACCTAATTAAGATGCATGATGTATATATATGTGTGAAAAATGTGGAAAATTAATTAGGGTTTGTGATTTGGATGAATATGTGAAAATTAAATTTAATTAAAATGCATGATGTATATATATATATATCGAAAATGTATATATGTTAATTTATGTGATATAGTTGTTAATTAACCGTATAAATGAAGGTGAAAATCGGAACCGTTTGAAACCGGAACTGTTTGTAACCGGAACCGTTTGTAACATAACGGTTCCGGTTACAAACAGTTCCGGTTCCAAACTGGGGTTCTATAACAAATCGGAACCGGAACAGTTTGCAACCGGAACCGTTATGTTACAAACGGTTCCGGTTACAAACAGTTCCGGTTTCAAACGGTTCCGGTTCCGATTTGTTATAGAACCCCAGTTTGGAACCGGAACTGTTTGTAATATAACGGTTATGTTACAAACGGTTCCGGTTACAAACAGTTCCGGTTTCAAACGGTTCCGGTTCCAAACTGGGGTTCTATAACAAATCGGAACCGGAACGGTTTGCAACCGGAACCGTTATGTTACAAACGGTTCTGGTTACAAACAGTTCCGGTTTCAAACGGTTCCGGTTGCAAACTGTTCCGGTTCCGATTTGTTATAGAACCCCAGTTTGGAACCGGAACCGTTTGGAACCGGAACTGTTTGTAATATAACGGTTATGTTACAAACGGTTGCCTATGAAACAGTTCCGGTTTCAAACGGTTCCGGTTCCAAACCGTTCCGGTTCCGATTTGTTATAGAACCCCAGTTTGGAACCGGAACCGTTTGGAACCGGAACCGTTTGTAATATAACGGTTCCACGTTCAAACGGTTCCGGTTCCAAACCGTTCCGGTTCCGATTTGTTATAGAACCGAATCCATGACTATTACGGTGTCCATGCCAGAAGGTTTTGCGGCTAATTGGCTTCGGAGAGGTTCCCGAAATAGTGGAGGGAACAGTAGTCAAGCTTCCTCCTCGCCCACAGTTACTAACACGCCCAGTGGACCAATGATGACTGCTCGCACGAGAGCCTTGCTAGAGGCGCGAGCTCAGGAGGAAGCTGCACGATCAAGAGCCGGGCAACCGGAAGTCGAGGCTCGAGCCTCAGTCTCCAGACGCTCAATCAGCAGACGTCCCTCCGGTGGCAGAGCCTCAGACGAGCGACAGTCAACGGGGGCATCAGAAACTCCCTCAATCTGAATGCCCCATATTCGCCCGGTGCCTACTCCCGTTTCACGGGAATCATCTGAGACACATGGTGGTGCTGGCGCCTCATCGTCCAGGCCTCGTCTATCTCCGCCGTCCGGTCTCTTCCTACCCGACGAGATTCCTGTCATCCCTAAATTCAATGATAGGGGGATGCCTGTTTATATTGAAGGACGGCCGGAGTTCCTGACCGTGGAGGAAGCGTATAACTTCCTCCCGTTCGACCCCGTGTATCTTTGGAGTGTGAGGTGCACCAACCAACAAACGGACGATGCAGGTAAATTTTATTTCACATCAGATTGATTACTTAATTATTACTTAAGACTTGCGATAGGTTCAATTAATGATATCAATTTGTTGACATTGTATTATTAGGCAATTTCGTTAATGGGACTGGAAAACGGAAAGGGGTTAGAGGCACCTGCACCGGGAAGAGACTTGAGCAGGCCACCGGCGGAAGGAAAACGCCCATAAGGGCCAATGAGGATGGCGAGGTGATCGAGGCATTCGACACCACGCACAAATATGTCAGCATGGCCGGTGCGATCGTGCGGGACAAGGTCTCAATGCTTTGGCCAGATTGGGAATCTGTGCCTATCTACGTGAAGATGCAAGTGCATAATGCACTCAGTGTGAGTAAAATCGTATTTTTATTACGTAAATTTTACATTTATTAATTAAGTCCGAATAAATATATAATTTTACCTTTTATATATTCATATTGCAGGTGTGGTTTGACGTGGATGAAGTTCTTATTCACACGTGGGTAGAGCGTCAACTACATATGAGGTGATGTGCTTCGACTTATTTGAATATATATCGAGTTAGATTTTTGTTTATCAAGTGTTTTAATATCTCTAACTTTTTTTCCTTGTTTTAATATAGGTATGAAGAGTGGAAGAACGAGCTTTCTTCCCATTACACTGTATACAAGGAGCTAGGCCGAGGTTCTACCCCTAGCGAATTCTGGTTTAGGGAGTACGAGTGGCTGTGGCTGATAGCCCACTTCGAGCACCCCAAAGCTCGGGTATGCATCCTTAATATATCTTACAACCCTAATGTATCGTATCAGATTGAAATAGTTAGTTACTAATTTTTTTCCATATGTTTATCAAACAAGGCGATTTCGAAGACGAACCGGGCGAATAGATTGAAAAACACCAGGGCCCATCATGCAGGTTCACTCAACTGCATGGATTGGTCGACTAAGGCGCAGCAACAACAAGAAGTGAACCCCTTGGTGTATATTCATCAAAAGTTCTATCCGCAGTGCCCTGACGAAGCGGTAAGTCTTTCGCCTCTCCATGTGTTAATAAAACTATTTTTCGATATTAATTTATTTTGTTACCTAATACATTATTCATTTTCACTTTTCAATTAAGCGAGAGTGGAGCAGGCGACCGTGGAAGTGACCATGAATATAACTCGGACTAACCATCCTGACTGCTCCGAGGAAGAAGTCACCCAGTATGCCTCTCAGATCGATCCGCTTGATCGCCCTATAGCGGCTCAGATCATGGCAAAAGCGTGCGGGACTGGCAAGAATACCTACTACTGTAGGGGAATGGGCACGGCGGGCGAAGGACTATTGAAGAACACTTCATAATACTCTACCGGGTCAAGAAGTTCAACTTCTAGTCGTAACCTCGCAGCGGAGCTTCACAGGACGCAGAGGGAGTTGGAGGAGCAAAAGAGGCAGATGGCCGAGTACCAAATGCAGCAGACACAGGTGCAGGCTCAGATGTACACATGGATGCGGACGATGTACGAGGCTCAGACTACCGGACAACCGTTCCCCACACCTCCCCCGGTCCCGGTCCCTCCGTTCCCTAGCTATCCACCACCACCACCGCACCAGTCAACACCAGAGCAAGACCAAGGTAGCCACTGGAATTCAAATGAGTACATGGATTACTTCGACCCTGACCCGCAAGTTCCTCGACCCTGACCTGTAGTTGTAATTAATTTTCGTATCGTCGTTGCTATTTGTACTGTACGTTGGACATTTATGTGTACTGTTGAACTTGTATGATTGTACGGTTTATGTCTTTCAATGCAGGTTCTGGAATTGGGCCCAATCCAGAATCGCGTTTTTTTTTCAAAATTTTTCCACACATTGCCGGCGACATGGACCTCAGTCGCCGGCAATGTCTCACATTCCGGCCACGGCGGCGCTGCCATTGCCGGCGACGCCGTCGCTGGTAATGTCCGAGACATCACCGGCGACTTGAGTCGCCGGCGGTAATGTCTTGACATTGCCGGCGACTCAAGTCGCCGGTGATGTCTCGGACATTACCGGCGACGGCGTTTCCCGTCGCCGACAATGTTAACACCGGCGGGGAATCTCCGGCGACGTCATTGCCGGCGACAAGGTAATGTCAATTCCGGCGGAAAAAAAAAGACAAGGCCGGCAACGGCAGGTCGCCGGTAATTCATTTCTGGTAGTGTGGAGGCACATAGATAGCATTTGCCATTGTTCTAGCTGCAGTCAGTGAGGCCTTGGCTTTAGGGAGATTTCTCAAAGCAAATTGATGCTTACTCTCCAACAGAGATTTCTATATCAACAAGAAGCAACTTTTCATATGTCCTTCTCATTCGCACTTTTTACAGAGAGAGAATTCGAGAGATTGAGAGATGTTGAGACCCACTGTAAATGCTGAAAATTATTGCAGATATGGGAGGAGAGTTGAAATCTTCAAGTCGTCTAGGTATGATGAAAACTATGGGAGGTGATATTGGGGATGTGGTAGGATGCTTTTGGGCCTGACAATAAAAATGCAATTTTGATTTGGACATCTCTTTGATATGTTTTCAAAACTTCAAGCCCTACAGTTTGAATTACGACGGTGCATTTATGGTTAAGAGGGAGAAATGACATTAATATCCCTATAATTTGAATTATGACGGTGTCATGCCATCAGACTTAACCAAGAAGTGACAGAGATTGGCTGCAGGCACCACGAATATGTTGTCTAAAAGTCTGTGCACCACTTTGATAGTTCTTAAAGTTTAGGCATCACATTGATGACTAGGTGAAAGTTCAAACCTTGGTGGTGACTTTAATCCAAGAATGTAAGATGGTTCTACCAAAGAATCAATGAATTCGAAGGACTGACTGATGTCATAAGTCAATTTTCCATAATTTTGAATCTATCTGCATGTCATAATATAAGGTGTCTGGCACATATAACTTATACACAGATAACTTGTAATTGCCAATTTATATTTTAAACTTTCAATTGCAAATTTTTGTCTTGTCCACTTGGAAACATATGTCGATTTGTACCTTCTCCGTCAATTTTTATGCATTCTATCCAAATGAGATCACGTGCTATGCACATGATGGGTATTATTATATTTTTGTATATTTAAATTTTAATATTATTTATTAATAAAAATTAAATAATTATGAACCAATTTTTTAAAATTATATATTCTACGATGGAAAAAAAAACTGAATTTAGAACATAGTATTATTTATTTATTCCACAACTATTTAATATATCAGTGTTTGTCGGCTCACTACTTATATGCCTGAAACAACAACAAAAAACCTCTAAAATATTCGAAGAGAAGATTTAGAGCACAAAAATATTTTATTAAAAAATTTCAAAAAAAATATTTAAAGTATGTAAAATACAATTATATCCCTCATGTACATGACACATGATCACATTTCGATGGAATCTATCAAAATTGACGGAGATGGTACAACTCGGCAATTGTTTTTAAAATGAGGAGGTAAAAGTTCGTAATTGATAGTTTAAGGTGTAAATTGACATTTGTAGCAAAAAAATTTATGAAGCATTTTGATTAAAATGAGGAGGTAAAAGTTCGTAATTGATAGTTTAAGGTGTAAATTGACATTTGTAGCAAAAAAATTTATGAAGCATTTTGATTATTTTGCCGAAGTTAGATGCGTATAAAAATATTTTCATTGTGTATACTGTCAAATCCCTGCCAGAAAGACTCAAGAATTTCTTGTCAATGCTGAAATAAAGTTTACGTGTTCTGCATCATTGAGAAATGACACTCTTAAGTGCAGCTCTTAGTTTTTCTATCATGGCTAGCCACAACTATATTCATTATCTTATTCTGTTGTATTAGCAAGATGCAAGTGCACAAGCTCAAGCTCATAAGTTCTTGAATTTTCTCTAACTAAAAGAAAGAAACGATGAATCGAAGCTCGATTGATGACCCGATCAAATACATCAATTGAATTAGCGGTATTAAATGATTAATATGGGATGTGTAGACAATCACTATACTAATTAACAAAACAAATGAAGATCGTACAAAATTGATCACTTCTGACTTGTGAGATATGATAAGACGAATAAGACATGGTAATCGCATAATAGCCAAAGGGAAACGAAATAGCATGCATAGATATGATCATCGATCATATTATTCATATATAGATTGTGGCAGGCCGGCAATTTCAGCTAATGATCTGCATGGAAAACGTGATTGATTTCTCTATATGTGTGTGTGATCGATACATTGCATGTCCCATGCGAACTTAATTACATATCAAAATATGTAATGTACGTTTGGAAGACATGCAGCAATAGCTTGTCTTAACAATTGTGTAGGAATCGAGAAGTAGTGCGCTTTACAATTGTGTATGACGCCTGTGGTAGGTAATGATCTCATCTCATTATACCGAAAATGTTTATATATATACACGATATGATATAATATATACGATTCATTAAGTTAATAACAAGTTGATCATGATCATGATAGTTAAACTAACAGAATATAAAATTCTATCAGAATATAGCTTAAATACGACCCGAACCCCTTTTAGACTATCACAAAATAACGTATATACAACACCCCCTTTTGTCCCAGAGGTGTTCAGGGACATTCATGAGTTGCTTTACTTTTAACCCTGTTTTGGGACATATTATTGCACTGAGTTTATGGTGTATTATAGTATAGTGCAAATACCGACGTGGTCGAATTTGGTAGCTATATATCTACGTATGAGATTAAGTGCGTTATTCATGACAAAGATGTAGTGCCTGCAGCGATACATGCATGCCTGTAATAACTAATAAGAGTATATATAGTCTCTATATGGAGTAGAGTTTCGATTTTCACAAGATTTATAAAAAATTTTAACGATTGAAACCAATCATCATTTAAATTATTATTAAACTATCATTTTTACAAAAAATTAGTCCAATTGGAGATGGTTTGACTATTTGATCATCACATTCAACTTTTAAGTTATATCGGATGAACTGTATTCATCAAATTAAAGTTGCATGCGATAATCAAATAGCCAAAGTGATAGGTGCAAAAGCACCATAAAAGATACTTTATTATTATGTCGATTATATCACTGTAGTTAATGACAAATATGGGTCATTACCCGCTGATTGGTGAAACTAAGACTCAAGAACACAAGAAACACAAAAGACGTGAAAGCCAGAAATCTGGTAGACTTAACCACTGGACACTAAGTACACTACAATCTAAGTTAGACTAAACCAAAAATTACGAAACTTTAACATAAGATACTAGACAAAGTGGTTGACTACCACAAAAAAATTCAGGGTATTCGGAGATGTTTTGGTTACCGAAATAATTTGTCTAATCTATAGCTAATGTAGAAAAACGTAAGTTTCAGAAAGTAAATATTGATGAAAACAGATAGAGATGAATGTTAGGAACTTCTCTCTACCCCAAGTATGCTCGATCTACCCCAACCCTAACTTCAACAACAATAGATGAATGTCTCCCATGTATGAGCTATGATTAAGTCACATACATATTATACTCTCTTACTTGGCATGTTATCCGGATTTATTACCTGATTTAACGTGATCTTGAGCTAGAAGACAAGGTACTATGATGAGTCCAAATTTACCTAACCTAAGTCATTAAGATCCGTAGAGTGTTTGAGAAATAACAAGACTTCAAGAGCTACTATGATGGGTGCTCTTTCATCACCTAGGTTTTACTTCACACAAGTTATCACAGAGGGCTTGCTTATCTTTATATAATATGCAATGATATGATGGTCGTGTACACATCGAAGATAATAGATCCTATCAAATGCATCTAAGTTTCGACCCGAAGAAACACATAATAGAAATCATCAATGATAAAATAGTGAAGTAAAACTCATCTAGTAGTTGTCAAAATCACAAGGGGTTCAAAATTGAAACATATTTAAGGTTTCAATCAGCCTCTAACTATGAGAGTTTAGCTATTCATAGTTAAGAGAATACAATAGTAAAACATGATGGAGAAGGAAGAATACAAGTTTCTTCACCAACTTGTCCTTCTAAGCTCGACTAAAGTCACTTGGTATTCTTCATGACACAAGATAGTTGACAATATCTGCGTACCGAGGCTCAGAAATGTTGAGAGAAAAGAGTTGGTCATCCGGGAAGCTATCACGCAGAGGCAACATGTCCTCCTCTGTGTTGGATTTATGAGTGATCCAGCTCAGGTAATATGCCACCACATTTTTAGTGTCTTTCTTGTCTTTGATTTCAATATCAAACTCCTAAAGTAGTAGCATCTAGCGAATTAACCTGGGGTTTGCATCCTGTTTAGTCATCAAATATCTCAAAGCAGTATAGTCAGAGAAAATAATCACTTTAGTTCTTAATAAATAAGATCTAAACTTTTTAAAATCAAATACCACAACTAAGAGTTCATTTTCAATAGTTGAATAATTCAACTGTGCATCATTCAAAGTCCTGGAAGCATAATAGATGACATAGGGAACTTAGTTGGACGTTGACCCAAAACAACACCCCAACTGCATAGTCAGACGCATCACACATCAATTCAAAAGGTAAATTTCAATTAGGTGCTTGTATGATGGGTACAGTTGTTAGAAGCTCCTTGAGCTAGTCGAATGTCTTCAAGCACTCATCCGTGAAGTTGAAAGCTATATCTTTCTATAGCAATGCACACAACGGTCTGGATATCTTGGAAAAATCTTTGATAAATCTGCGATAAAATCTTGCATATCCAAGAAAATATCTCACCTCATTCACAGATGAAGGAGATGGTAAAGTATGCATAATATCAACCTTAGCTTTATCAACCTGAATCTCTCTAGCAGATACTACATGTCCCAAAATTGTACCTTGTTCTTCCATAAAGTGATATTTTTTCCAATTCAAAACAAGGTCAGTTTCAACACAATGTTTCAAAACTATGAATAAATGATGCAGACACATGTCAAAAGAATCACCAAAAACTAAAAAATCATTCATGAATACCTCAATGATTTTCTTAATAATGTTTAAAAATATGCTCAGCATGTATCTTTGAAACATCGTTGGGGCGTTGCACAAACCAAAGGGTATTCGTCTATAGGCAAATGTGTCAAACAGAAATGTGAATGTGGTCTTCTCTTGATCATCTCGATGAATGACAATTTGATTATAGCCAGAATAGCCACCCAAGAAGCAGTAGAAAGCATGACATGCAAGATGCTCCAATATCTGATCAATAAAGGGTAAGCGAAAGTGATCATTACATGTGGTTGCATTTAGTTTGTGGTAGTCAATGCAAACTCTCATCATTTTTCACAACTGCTATGCCAGAACGCTTTGAAACAACCTGCACAGGACTCACCCATTTACTGTCAAAAATAGCATATAT
Source organism: Geum urbanum (assembly GCA_946800695.1). Lineage (NCBI taxonomy): Eukaryota > Viridiplantae > Streptophyta > Magnoliopsida > Rosales > Rosaceae > Geum > Geum urbanum. The sequence continues at coordinate 42,344,711 of OX327013.1, read as the reverse complement.
TATACCTGTGTCCCGAAGCTTGATTACTTCCTTCTTCACAACATCCATCATTGGAGGGTTAAGCTTGCGTTGGGCTTCCCTTGTAGGCTTAGCTCACTCCTCAAGGTATATCCTATGAGTGCAAAGAGTAGGACATATGCCCTTGATATCTGCTATGGTCCATCCAATTGTTTCCTTGTATTCCCTAAGAACGGTTAACAATTTCTCTTCCTGCAATTGGGTTAGTTTTGAAGAAATAATAACTGGTAAAGTATCACCAGCTTTCAAGAATGCATACTTCAAATGCTCAGGTAACGGTATAAGTTCAAATTCAGGGGCTACCTCAATGGAAGAGCGAAGAGTCAATTCATTTATGGGTAATGGAAAAGGTTTAACAAACTTACTTGTAGCTCATGATGTTGCATCAAGTTCATCCATCATATCATAGAACTCCTCATCCATGTTCAAGTCTTGAAAAGACTCAATCCGTAAACACTCATCATCCTCCAACCTTACGCTTGAAGGTTTGTACCCTAGTTCGGCTTCAAGCTCTAGAGCTTTCTTCAGAACATCATCCTCCATTAAACATTGGATGTATTCTTGCATGAAACTATCAAACATATCAATTGAATAACAGTTTTTGGAGAGAATTAGCATTACCCGGATGCTTCATGGCTTCAAAGATGTTGAAGAGAATATTTTTATCATCAACTCTCAATGTGAGAGTTCCCTCATAAAAATTAATCTTTATCCGGGCAGTCTTCAATAATGGACGACCTAGAATCAATGGAAGCTCCGAGGGCCTTGGTTCTCTTTTCATCTCCAAGATGAAGAAATCTTTTGGGAAGATCAAGTCACCTACTTGCACTAAAACATCCTCAACAACACCTAATGGGTAGCAACTTGATTTGTCAGTCAATTTAATAGTTACCAATGTGGGTTATAACTGTTGAGCAAGGTTTAAATTGTAATAAACATAATAGAGCATCAAATTAATAGAGGCACCTAAATCCAATAAAGCACTAGAAAACCTGTCATCTCCAACAATGCATGTCACAATGAAACGTCATGGATTTTCCATCTTGAGAGGTAGCTTTCTTTGTAATACAACAAATACTTTTTTGCTCAAAATTACTGTCTCGGTTAGCTTATACTTCCTCTTAGCTGTACAAAGTTCTTTGAGAAACTTTGCATATTATAGAATTTTCTTGAGTGCTTCAAGGAGAGTAATGTTTACTTAAACCTTCCTGATGATCTCCAATATGTCATTGACCTTGTCGTCCTTTTATTGCTTCTTTAACCTTTTAGGAAAAGGGACGAAAATGTCAGTGGAAGAAGAAGATTTAGAAGTTACCTGCCCGTCTTTTAAAGTCGCCGCTCCAGGAGAATTTTTGACCTGTCGAGGATTTTCTCGACAAGTCGAAAGCTTGCTATTGTCTGGTTCTGGATCATTTTTTGACGGGTCAAGATTTTCATCTCGACCGGTTGAATGCATGCTACTATGAAGCCCGAGACGGTTCTTCGATGGGTCGTGGTTTTTCTGTCGACATGTCGAACATAAGCTTCTGTGAATTTTCTGACGGTTTGTCAAACATGATTTGCTCAAGTACCAGTTCCTCCAATGCTTGCGACCTCTTCTTACGCTTTGGAATTAGCTCTAAAACTTTCCCAATTCTGAAGTCCATAGAATGCACATCATACTCATTCTTAGAATTAAGCTTGGTCTTGCTAGGAAGTGCTCCAAAGTTCTGTTGAGTCAAGAGATGGATTTCCCATGTTGTTAACCCATGCTCTTGAATTCTTGATTTATGTTATTGACTTCTTGATTGAGAGTGTTGATAGCAGCATTAGTCCCCTCCAACACTTTCTTGTTATCCAACATCATTTGATGAAGCAATGCTTCTATGCTTGAAGTACATATGGATGCTTGAGGCTGTAGAGAGGGAGCTTGATACTGTTGTTGTGCCTACCTCTGACCATATTGTTATTCATTCCCTCTAGGCGATTTTGGTTTGAATCCAGGTGGAGTAGATGGAGAATTTAGCACATTGTTGCTCCTGTAGCTGAGAAGTGGATGATTCCTATTTCCTCCATAATTATTGAACTGTCTTCCAGCAAAGTTCACATCTGCTTCTTCCTCTTCTTCTATAAACTTAAGACAATCTCCAGCTAGATGAGTTGTAGTAGAACATATAGTATACACCACTTGTGTTGCAACGACTGTTTTCTTTTTGTCAACCTTCAAGGCACTAGCAATCAAAGTTATGCCATTCTTCATAGAACTCAACCGTTTTTCCATGGTTCCATATATTGCAACTGCATTCAAAGATCTCCAACTGGCACCCATAAATCTATCTCTTGACTGAAACTATCTTGAATTCTCTGCTTGATTCTCCACAATTCCTTTAGCTTCAGCTCCAGTCAAATTCCACCAGCTACCCCCACTAGTTGCGTCAAGTTTCTGCCTATTAAACGAGTCGAGTCCTTCATAGAAGAACTTCATCTGAGTGTTAAGATCAAACTTGTGGTGAGGGATTTGTCGAAGTAAACCCTTAAATTGATTTCAAGCTTCATGTAATTCATCACCATCCTTTAGCCTGAAAGTACTAATCTTCTTCTTCAAATTTTTGGTGCTAGATGCAGAATAAAATTCATTCATGAACGCAGCAACCATCTTTTGCCATGTATCCATCGATTGAGAAGGCAATGAGTTGAACCATACCTTTTCTTGCTCCTTTAAATAGAATGAGAATAAGAGGAGCTTGGTAGTGTCTTCCTCAACACTTTGTGACTTCTATATTCTGCACAATGTTGTAAACTCATTCAGATGGTCTTGAGGGTCCTCAGAGGGAGTGCTTCTGAAGTATGGAAAGTTCAAGATGAGAGATAGAGATATTTCATAGGATCCCAAATTTGCTGGTAGCACTATTGGTGAGTCCGCTACCCCTGTTCCCGGAATAAATGATCCCTTCACTTTCTGGTTATTGTCCATTGGTGGTGGTGATGGCAGTGGCGTTGAAATTTGTTGTTCTTCCTGCTCTTCAACCTCTGGCTCGGACTCAAACTCAGAATGTAGCTCAGGCTCAGAATGATCACCACCACTGTTACTCGTGTTCACCTGCTATCTCTTTAGTTTCCGTATTTTGTTGATTTCTCAATCTCTAGATCAAGTTACAGTGGTTTAAAACTTGTAGAGTAACGAGTACACATACAATGAGCTCATTCACACAGTATAGAATGTAAGACTCAAAAGAAAAAGAAAACTAAACAAAAGAAAACCGAAAAACACAAAAGACACTACTAAGACTTAGAATTAAAACAATCCTCGACTACACGGCGCCAGAATTTGATAGGTGCAAAACACCCTCAAAGATACCATATTATTATGTCTATTATATCAATGTAGCTAATGGAAAATAGAGGTCATTATTCGATGAGGATTGGTGAAAGTAAGACTCAAAGACAAAAGAAACACAAAAGACGCGAAAGCCAAAAATCTTGTAGACTCGAATACTGGACACTAAGTACACTACGAACCTAACTTAGATTAAACAAAAAATTACGAAACTTTAACACAAGATACTATACACAGTGTCAGACTACCAAAAACAATTTCTGGGTATTCAAAGATGTTTTGGTTACCTAAATAATTTGTCTAATGTAAAGCTAATGCAGAAAAATATAAATTTTAGAAAATAAATATTGATGAAAACAGATAGAGATAAATGTTAGGAACTTCTCTCCACCCTAAGTATGTTGGATTTACCCCAAACCTAACTTCAGCAACAACATATGAATGTCTCCCATGCATGAGTTATGATTAAGTCACATACATATTACACTCTCTTACTTGGCATGTTATCCAAATTGATTACCTGGCTTAACGTGATCTTAAATTAAGAGACAATGTACTATGATTGGTCCAAATCATCCTAAACTAAGTCATTAAGATCCGTAGAGTGTCTAAGAAACAACAAGACTTCAAGAGCTACTATGATGGGTGCTCTTTCATCACATATGTTTTACTTCACACAAGTTATCACGGGGGGCTTGCTTATCACTATAAAATATGCAATAATATGATAGTCATATACACATCCAAGACAATAGATCCTATCACATGCATGTAAGTGTCAACCCGAAGAAACACATAATATAAATCATCAACGATCAAATAATAAAGTAAAACTCATCCAGAAGTTGTCAAAATCACAAGGGGTTCAAAATCGAAACATAGTCAAGATGATACAATAGAATACAATAGCAAAATATGATGGAGAAGGAAGAATAAACCAAAACCCTAGAATTCTCGGCAGAGGAATTTCAACGGGTCAAGCGACTTCCTCGACGGGTCAAACTCGGATGCTTGGAACTCCTTCTTGCGGCTCTTCTCCTCTTCTTAGGTTTCTCTCTATGAAAATCAACAACCCTCTTTTGTTCTTCAAAAGATGTTTATATATGTGTGATCTTGGGCCTCTCTTCATCAATGTAAGGTTGGGTCATTGCCAAATGAACTTTTCACCCCATCATTCATTATTTGAATAGAATTCTTCTTTTATTACTCTTTTTTTTATATTTTCCTCCAAATAAACTAAATAAACAAAAACATAATTAATTACTGAAAATTAAACAAATAAACCCGAATATTTTAGGAATTAATAAACACAAGAGAGTTGCATATTTATGCAACTATCACAAAGCATCTCCGATTGTGATGGTTTTTTGCAAGCGTGATCTCCCAGTGATAAATTAAGGGATGATCGATTTCAATCATCGTAGAACTTTATAAATTTTTTCAAAATTGAAACTTCGCTCGGCGAATGAAACCACTCATTCTTTAGATTACTATTAGGCGATCATCCTTACGAAAAATCAGCTCAATTTCAGATGATTTGACCATTCGATTGCTACATCAAAATATATATATATATATAATTAAAGACCATACCCTAATAAATTAGCAGAGTCAGATTAGCTACTAACCATGAGCGACGTGGCTCGTCTTCTTGGTAAAGACTGAGTTGCACGAGGAAGAAGTTGCAGTTTAGGACTTAAGTGGTTGGTGTGTCTGTGTGCGCGCACGCGTTATATGATTAGTATAATGATAATGAAAGTTGGACAAATATATGTTTTATATCTCTCCGACAAGAGCCATAGCCAACAAAACTAGACAACTCTAACTAATGAAGATTACGGATCGAGTAGGAATGAACTACGCACATTCCTCCTTCATATTTCTAGCTCAATACTGCCTTTGTTTTGTTTTGGAGGAACTGCTTACTGCTGTAAGCCTGGTGCTTAGGTGCAATGGTTGATGCATGTACGTACATCTATTATATATACGTACCCTTATATATATATAGCACCGTCTTATGGTATGTTTTCATATATAGCTAGTTTTCTTGAAAGCGTTAACTATGATTTCACTCAGCGTAATTCTTTGCGCCTACAGACATATATATTCCTTTCAATTAACTGTTCGTCTCTTGAAACTTGACACTTCATCAAAATCTCAACTCCGGTGGAAACACGAACTTGATCCAAAAACACACCGGTCGGCTTGTTAATATATGGCTACAATTCCACATTGAATTTTTGCAGCTGATCGAATTCGAACCTGATTCCTCAACCAAAGCACGTACTGATCAATAGGATATGTTACCGGGAATGGGTTCAAATTTTCATTTGCAAGTCCAACAAGCTAGACAAGCACAAATCATGTAAGATTAATTATATAATATTGATCAATCGAAAGACTACCCAGCCAACGGCGTGCCGGCCGGCATCGATCAACAGTACTCTTTCTGGTTAGGTTTAAAGATAGAATGGTGGCTGTAAACATAATCGAAATAAGTAGGTCGAGAATTAATTCCAGTGGCAGCATATTTAGTATCCCTTTAACTCACGCCAACTAATCGGCCGGGCTGGACAAAGTTTTACAGTCATATATTAATGGTGATCTGAAATTAATGGTCCTACACCGGCCACCGCCATTCAACCCTCCTAGCTAGCTAGCTACACACCACAAACTCCAGACGACTCAGCTCCATCGGACGTCTTGCATGTCATTCAATCAAAGCCTCTGTGAAAACTAAGTACCCTACCTTCAATCCTGGCCTTCATGAACAGCGGAGCCAGGATTCACGGTCGGGGGCCGAAATTATACTAAAAAAAGTTGAATATATTTATATAATTTAAATTATTCATTATGTGCATATATTTGTTATCATACAATGAATTTGTCGAGATTATGTATCCTAAAAATATTTCGTAATAACTTCATCACTAATAATAAAGGATATGTCTTTGAGAATGTATAATATGTAACAATCATTCATCAACTCTTCATTCATTGAATTGCGTGAGTGATTATTTCCAATACGTGAATGATTCTTCACAACATTCTCAAATTATTATTTTCAATATAAGAAACGTGTTAAGAAACTAAAGAACTGATCGTAAGTTAAACCAACTACAATTATATGTAGGTACACAACTATTTATAAGGAGACAAACATAAAAATAAAATCATTAAATAGTGGAGAATAGTTAATATATAACCGGGTCTCCAACATTATTATTAGCCAATATATTTTATTTATAATATATATTGTAATAGTTAATTGTTAGTTAGTGGGCCAAGCCTCTTTACTTTTCGTTTGGCAAGTCTCTTTGTTTCTGGTCGATGGGCAGGTTTTTGATTTTAGAGAGCACTATATTTCTCAGATTTAACTATATTAATATGCTTAAGATACTATAAATCTCATGTACTGTGCACTTCTAGCTCAGATGTTGGGGGCACTGTTCATGAGTAACATATATAGCACCTCAGGCCGGCTCTAAGCTAATATGAAATCCAAGGATTAGTTAGTCAACGACGTAATTTGAAGTTGTATGTGCATTTAAGCTATTCTAAACAAGGATTGCAATCTTTGTGATCTTGTCTTGGCGATCGGGGATCGGGTAGGAAGTAGCTTTAGCCTGTGGTTAGCTTATCATAATCAAACCACAAGGTTCAGATACGATAAAACACGATATATCAGAAACCCTAACAGACATATATACAGAGCCACATATATTTATATGCACAATTATACTAATTGGAATGAGATTTGGACATTTGGTAGCGCTTTGTACGTACATTTCATGACAAATATGTCATGCCTGCTGCGATCGATTCACGTATATTTTAAAACCTAGCCGGAAATAAATAAAGAACTTATTTTACAGTTGGTGTGTTTGTGTCTGTGCTTGTGCTCGAGTGATATATATCAGGATAAGGCGAATTAGCCAGTAGTGGTTTAGTTAGAAAAATATATATATCCGACAACGCCCAGAGCAGAGGAGGATTAATTAAGGAGACACGTACTAATAAGTACTCACTGCAGGCCATATATAAGAATTCTACATAGGAAATTATAAATCGCAACATTGGAGTAGCTAGGAATGAGCGAGGCAAATTCCTAATTAAGTTGTTCTTCTGCTAGCTAACTGCAATGGCTGACGTCCTTCACATTGGCCACCGTCATAGGTTAGGTTTTATAGTGTTGTTTAGAGTGTTAGTTGAGCTCAAATTGGACATTTAAATTATTAATAAACAAGTATATAAGCACCTCTCGCTTCGCCTCGTAGTCTCTATTTCATTTATATGATGAAAATAATGATTGTCGATCAATATAAATAGTTGATATAACATTTATATAATAAGATATTAATATCAAATTGCTCAAGGGAGCTAATCAATAAAGTTTAATCAATGGTTAATAGAGACAATAACGAGATGTTGATTCTAAACAATCTAAGGCGATCGATCTCAAACCTTATTAATCTTGGCTAGTTGTAAAATAACTGTTTATTTTTTCACTCGATAAAAGTAAGTAAATGAACATGTTTGTATCATCATATACATGTAAAAGTTGAAAGATTACAAAGCACCTAGCTACCTATAGCTTGAGAGTTACTAAACTAAGCATACTCAAATAGACCACTAATTTGCTTTCTTCCACAAACGGAAGTCCCTCCACTCGTTTTGGTTGATCACATTTCATTACCAATAATGCATAAAGTTGAGTACATTATTAGCCTAGAATAGTTTCATAATGATGCACAATACACTGAAGCCAGACGAAGACGTATTTTGGATTGTTGAATCCGGAAAGGTAAAGAGAAATGTGGACAAGACTTCGAAAGGAAAAGATAAAACCCCCGTGATAATCATTTCTATACTTCCATAAACCTCATTTTCAATGTGTTAACGGAAAAGAAAGCCCAACCATATAATAGTTTTGGCTATGGACTCATTTAGAATGATTTCAAAAGTGATCAATATTTGGAGGACGAAGCTACTTTATGCCTAATGTATCGTAGAAATATGTTTTCATGATAGTGCATGTGTAAAGTTCTCTAAATAAATTAGATAATGATGTAATAATTGATCAATTTTTTTAATTTTTTATCAAGTTCATTTCTATATCATGAATTATAATTTATATTTTCTCATTGATAGAAATGAATTTCTATCGATGACGAAAACAGACAACATAGAGATTAATTTTTACTTGAAAATTATGCGAGAATGCTCATGCCCCATACAAATGGAATTTTACCTCTGTGATCAATAAAAATAAGTTGAATACCCCCAACTCTTGTGATAGTTAATGAAAAAAAATTACTTCAAATCTTCTACCACTATAAAAATCATGGATATGAAGGCGGGAAATTGCTTAAATACAATCAATTCCCAAAATTAAGTTAAAATGGCTGTCAAAGTGTCAATCTAAGTTTATTTGGTAGAGTCTAGAAGCTGATTGACGTATAAATTTACTGAAAACAGAAAAAACAAATACCATGTTCCAAGCGTGCAATTTTTAAAATTGATGAAATATCTAGAAATTGACATGAAATCTAGAAGGCAAGACCTTGAATTTTAGCATTGGATGACAAGCATTGAAATGTGCAAAGCTTTAATACTGGACAACTGCAAGTCCTCACAAACAATAAACAACATCAATAGCTTGTGTTAAAGAAAATACATAGTATTATTGGTGGAAGTAAAGAAGTGACTAGATCAAATACACATACATTTAAATTATATGTCACGTTAATTAGTTGTTTATCAGTAATACATCGTATTATTTATCATAATACATAATCATACTCATTACATTTAGAATATTTTTGAGTGGTATTAGAGTGAGTAATATACTTGTGTAATACAGTGTATCACATAAATATACACTAATTAATTTTCCTAATATTAATTGTTTCTTCTTTAAATGGGAACTATCTTTTTCATTTCATAAATATGCAAAAAATTATTATACTAAGATCATGATTTTGACGGAATGATTGATTGATGAGTCAAATCTTCCCTTTTGAAAATTGGGGAAAGGAACAAGCAAGCTCCTCTCTGTGTTTTGTTTTCTTTAGAGAGAGAGAGAGAGTTAGATCGGTATCAAAAGCCTGTCAGATTGTGCCTCCCATGGCCAAATTTAACAGAAGAAGAAAACCGGTCAGAGAAGAACAACAAGGAGGAGGAGAAGAAGAAGAAGAAGCAGGTCGGATTTTATATACTACTACTACTTCTTCTTCTTCTTCCCCACACGGGTTTCTACCTGTCTGTGGTTACAGAACCGCCATTTTCAGTATTTGCCTCTTGTTTTTTTCGCCTCTCTTCTCCGAGGCTTCTTCTCGTTCCAGATACTCTGCCCCTTCTCCTTCTCCTTTACCCAACCACCTTCAAACTTCTCCCTTAAAAACCCACCACCCCCGAGTTGACCATAAACTCGTCACACTCCTAATAGTCTTCCTCTCTGTCTTACTACTAGCTTCTCTGATTTTAGTCACGGCCGTCTTCAAGTGCTTGGGGTTCAAAGTGAAACGAAAACATCAGAACCGTGTCGGCATGGAAAAAAGCAATAGCAGTGAAGCTGTTCATGTCGAAAAGAGTGAGAGTTTAGTTAGGAGATTCAGTTGGGATGAGATTGAGAGATTGACGAACAATTTCTCCAAGGTAATCGGATCTGGAGGATACAGCAACGTCTACTTGGCTCGGTCGCCGGACAACCCTCACCGGTTTCTGGCTATTAAGATCCACAACGGCAGCGAGCGTCTCAACATGGTTTTCCGGCAAGAACTCGACATCCTTCTTCGCCTCGGCAACAGCCAAAGTATCGTCAAGCTTCTCGGTTACTGCGACGAACGAGGTGAGTTTAGTTCGTGTATGTAAAAATTTAGTTTCTTTATTTGCAAGTTCAAAGTTGGAAATCTAAATTGTTCTTCTTTTTCTAAACAGAGGAGGGTGCCCTGGTTTTCGAATACGTGGCGAACGGTACTCTGCAGGAGAAGCTTCACGGCGGCGAAGAACAGTGTGTTCTGCCGTGGAAGAATCGGATGTTAATAGCATACCAAATCGCGAAAGCGATCGAATACCTACACGAGAGATGCGCTTTACAAATCGTACACATGGACATCAAGGCCTCCAATGTGTTACTCGACGGAAACCTAAACTCGAAGCTCTGCGATTTCGGCTCGGCGAAAATGGGATTCTCCGCCACCGTACAGCCGCCGTCTCCGACGAGGAAGAAGCAGTTTTTAATGATGGGGTCGCCGGGATACACGGACCCTCATTATTTGAGGACCGGAATCGCGTCCAAGAAGAACGACGTGTACAGCTTCGGTGTCTTGCTTTTAGAGCTCGTGACGGGCATGGAGGCCTTCTCCCCGGAGAAGGGTCAACTGTTGACCTCGGTTGTGGGGTCCAGGCTGGTAGACGGCGGCGAGATTGAGGTGGCGGGAATGGTGGATAGAAGGCTGGAAGTGGCCGGTGGAGGGTTTGACGTAGAGGAAGCGAGGACCTTGCTGTCGCTGGCCGCCACGTGCCTGAGCCAGTCTCCTACGCTAAGGCCATCTGTCACTCAGATTTTGCAGACAATCACCGACGGAATTTCCGTTGTACAAGGAGAACAAGACTTGCCGAAGCACAAATCGACGAGATGAACAAACATCATTACTTAATTCATGGCTAGAAAAATGTAAAACGAAATTTCTTAATAATGTCTTTGATGTAAATTTGTTTTGACAAATCGTATTTAATTAGCCAGAAGTAAACGAAATTGTAGTGAAATGTTTAGTTGAGTAGAGTAGTAATTGAAATGGTTACACATGTGAAATTGCATTTTACATCGTCTCCAAATTTTCAAAATCTCAAATTTTAACGAAGTAGCACATCCCAAAAAGAGGAGCAAGTTAAGAAACGTGAGCAAATTATATGCATTTTCGTCTTGAAAATACAAGGGTATCCAAATATAATTAGGGTTCGAACGATTTTGTGCATGTTAATGATGAATAGAAAACAAGTTGGGTAGAATGATTGTCCTTCTATGTTGGCTTTTTCTTTTTGGATTCGTTATAAAAAGGTTATCAGATATCTAAGGAAAAGCAAAAGAGCTTCATGTGTAAATATTCTAAAATGATATTTATATCATTCCCTAATGGCTATTGTCAACATATTCTCCTGTACTATTAATTTCCTCTCGCCTTTTCCATACACTAACACATGTGTAGCCAAAGTTTGTTGTCCCCAATCTTTTAAAGTCCACGAAATGGTAGAGAGGGCTGATGGAGTGACGGTTGAGCTAGAGAATATATAAGAGCGATATCAAACTTACAAATCAATAACATAAACACAAAACGATGCCAAATTGATGCAAATGTACCCCAATAGTCCAAATACACATTATTCATACACACTAGAAAACAACATTGGTTATTCATTTCCTTTGTATTCATGTCAAATTAAGTAAATCTTCAAACATTTTGTAGAAATGAATTGTTCTTTATGATGCATCAGTTTCTCCCTTCTGTTTTGAGATGGTCCTCCGTAAATTTCTGAGTGTTTTGAAACCTCAGTCTTCTAGATTTGGTTTTAGTTGTTCGCGGACGTGCCTTGCGTCGGAGAGCGGTGCCCTTTCTATTGGCCGTTTGTCGTCATGCACAACAACGACAATCAACGCTTATGTTCTCAATTATGGTTCTTGTGCAAAGTCAACGGTTCCTCCTCCGAACTAGGAGTCGAGAAGGGTCCTTCTGGCATCAGGGTGTCCCTGGCATCGAGATTCGGTTGCGTCTCACTCCGAGTGTAGCTCGACGGCGAGGGTATGATACAAGTTCACTGGCGATGTCTGGAAAGTGTGCGCCTCAAACCCACTAATACCTTGGAGGCGATGTCTGGAAACCTTGGGACTCTAGTTTTCTGCTTGTTGTCGCCAACGGGGAATGAGGAATGGTTGAAGGAAGGTGATAATTTGTGGGTCGTAGGCGGTAACCGCCTTTGGCCATAGTTGATAGCGATTGGACAGGAGAGCAGCAACGACGGATGGATGAAGCAAGGAGCAAGCCCTCTGATGGGTGCCTTAGGCATAATGGGCTTGGGTTGTTGGGTCACTCAATCATAGGGTCTGGGTTGTCTTAATGTGTGTTATTGAGTTTCTATCTGAGCTTTGGTTTTTTATTTTGGCTAAGGCTGAGGCGGAGGAGCGACGACTCTCTCTATTGTAATTTGGGATACATACTTATGTAGGGTGTGGGACCATAACTATTTTAGTATTTATTCTACATCTATATCGTCTATCTATGTAGGTACTTGTGCGAGAATGTATTAGTGGAGTATACTCTAGGGAGCAGGCCCAGTCCTGGCCCAGAGCAGGCAGGGCACAAGCCCAGGGTCCAAAAATACAAGGGGTCGAAATTTTTTTTTGTAAAAAGAAAAAAAAACTGAAATATTCAAAACTAGCCATTCCTTTCTTTAATTTTTCTAATTTTTTTTTCAATCTTCATCTTTTCATCTTCCCTTCTTCAATATAAATATGGTTAGGTATAAGATATTATCTCAAAATTTTCATATTTTCTCCTAATCTCTCGTCCTCTCGATAACTCGATTCTCCCTCTCTCAATTACATTGTTTTGCTTGAGAATTGAGACCCGAACTTGAAAGCTCTACAATCTACTGCTCTTAAGAGTTGAGACCAAAGGTAATAAAGTTTTTTTTATTATCAATTCTCCCTCTCCCCATTTGATTTTTATGTTATTATGCTCTTGTGTATGTGTGCATTATTTTTGTTTGATGATGAGCAGGACTTTCTTTAAAATTCTTCATTATGCTACATTAAGATTTGAATATTTTTTTTGATGATGATGACCAAAATTCTTAGATGATGATGATGACCGAATTGTATCCCTTAAAAAATTATTTAAAAAATGAAAGTTTGATTATTTTGTTGCTTATATTACAGAGAAGGGACTTAAGGGTCACGTTGAGTGGGCTGTAGGCACTAGGCAGAGCAGCAGAGGAATTCAGTCATTCAAGCTTTTGTGCCTTTCCAAGTTCCATAATTCACATTTGAAAAAAAATCAGGTTCTATTGTTTTATTTGTTTAATTGATATTTGTTGTTGATTAGATCTTAGCGTTATGAAAAAATTCGCTTCAAGTTTTGAAAAAAGGAAAAGAAAAAAACAGGAAGAGGATTTTATAAACTCACAAAAAGGTTATCTAGATAATTTTTTTTTTAAAATAAGTGTTTCTTCGGAAAATCAAGGTGAAAAGGAGGTCGTCGAAGAAGTTAATATATGTGAGAATGAAAATGTTCAAAGTATCGATGAACATGAAAATGTTCAAAGTATCGATGAACATGAAAATGTTCAAACCGAAAATATGGAAGAATCAAATGTGCTTGAAAATAAGAATATTAAAACAAATCATGTGAGTGAACCGTCACAAAGTACAATACCTTTAAACATATTTGATCCAAGATTTTGGGATAGTTTAGATAGAAACATGAGAGATTTGCTTGTTGAAAAGGGTCCTATGAGAGAATTGAATATTATTGTTCCTAAGGATAAATTCAACAGGGGATTTTCTTTAGATTATTATTCCCAAAAGGTTGGGAATAATGGTGAAGTTTCCGATAAAAAATGGTTAGTTTACTCAAAAGATTTAGATAAAGTATTTTGTTTTTGTTGTAAAGTTGTAAGAAAAACTCATTCTAGAAGTAAATTAGCCTCCGAAGGAATTGATGATTGGAAACATTTGGGGGAGAAACTTAGAGAACATGAAAAGAGTCGTGAACATCTCTCTAACCTTAGGGCTTGGAATGAGTTGCGTGTGAGATTGGGCACTAGTCAAACAATTGATAAAGAATTACAAGGGAAAATTAAGAAGGATACGAGTATTGGAAAGAAGTAATGGTTAGAGTAATTACTGTTGTCAAACGTCTTGCTATGAATAATTTAGCCTTTCGAGGAACAAAAGAAAAAATATTTGAGGATTCAAATGGAAATTTCTTTGGGTTTCTTGAATCAATTGGAGAGTTTGATCCAATAATGAAACAACATTTTCGACTCATTTAGGAGAAAGAGATTCATTATCATTATCTTAGTTATAGAATACAAAATGAATTGATAGCTACGTTGGCATCAAGTGTCAAGAGTGTGATTATAAAGAAGATTAAAGAGGCTAGATTTTTTTTCTGTGATTCTTGATTGCACTCCTGATGCTAGTCATCAAGAGCAAATGACATTGGTAATAAGGTGTGTAGATGTTGAAAGTCATCCTATTAAAATAGAAGAATATTTTTTGGAGTTTTTAAATGTAAAAGATACATCGGGCTTGTGTCTTTTTGATGAACTAAAAGTTGTTATAAGCTCTCTTGATTTAGATATTGATAATGTGAGAGGACAAGGTTATGATAATGGTTCTAATATGAAAGGGAAAAACCAAGGCGTTCAGAAAAGATTACTTGATATAAATCCTAGAGCTTTTTATATGCCATGTGGTTGTCATTCTCTTAATCTAGTACTTTGTGATATGGCAAACTCTTGTGCAAAAGGAAAATCATTTTTTGGAGCATGTCAAGCAATTTATAATGTGTTTATTAATTCAATAAAGCGATGGAATCTTTTACTTCAATACGTAGATTAGTTAACTTTGAAATCTTTGTCGGCTACACGGTGGGAGAGTCGTATTGAAAGTGTGAAAGCGGTAAAGAATCAATTTCCCAAAATAGGAGAAGATTTACTCAAACTTAATGAAGTTAGTGATGACTATGAAAATCATTCAAGTTGGGAAGCATGTAAGTTGTTTGATGGTAAATTTTTCAGCTTTGAGTTCATTTTAAGTTTGGTTATATGGCATGATATTTTGCACAAAATAAACATGGTGAGAAAAAAATTTGCAAGCTAGAGATATGATTCTTGATGTTGCTATTAAAAGTTTAAAAGGGTTGATTTCTTTTTTTTGAAAAATATAGAGAAGATAGATTTATTTCTGCTATGATTGATGCTAAAGAAATTGCAAGAGAAATAGATATTGATCTTTTATTTCCTCTGAGGGGTAGAGTTACAAGAAATAGACATTTTGATGAAATTCCTAATACTGAGAGAGAACAACAATCAGCTCAAGAGAATTTTAGAACTGATTACTTTCTTGTTTTAGTTGATATGACTTTTTCTCAATTGAAGAGTAGATTTGAACAAATGGAAAGCTTTGAATCTATGTTTGGCTTCTTATTTGATGCATCAAGGTCGGTTTCATTGGATGGTGACGAAATAAAAAAGTGTTGTTTGAAACTTGAACTTGCTTTGAAACAGGGTGATGTGTCTAATATTGATGCAAAAATATTTGTATTCTGAGTTACAAATGTTACATGAGATGCTACCAAATGAAGAATATGATACTGAAAAACTATGAAATTCTATTAAAATTATGGAGTTTGCAAAAAAAAAAAATGGACATGTTTCCAAACATTTTGGTTGCTTATAGGATTTTATTAACTATACCTGTTACAGTGGCATCTGCGGAGAGAAGTTTTTCAAAACTAAAGCTAATACAATATTATTTGCGGTCAACAATGACTCAAGATAGATTGAATGACTTAGCAATTTTGAGTATAGAGAAGAAATTGTTGAAGGATGTTGATGTTAAACACATAATTGATGATTTTGCATCTAAAAATGCGAGGAGAAGTCATTTTAGATGAAATTTTTTAGTTTTAAATAATGTAATTTTTATATATCGGAGTATTGATTTATGTCTCCTCTATTTTGTAATTTTTTTAATTAATATATATATTTTTCTATATAAATGGTCCAAATTTGTTCTTTGCCCCAGGCCTATGAAAGCCCAGGACCGGACCTGCTAGGAAGTTCGTTTCTATTTTACCGGTGTTATGATGAATTCTTTATATTCTACCACAACATTAATTCTACCGTTATCTAAAAAAAAAGAAAGTAAATCTTCAAACACTCGATTCGGTAGAAATATTGCAGAAATTCTCCGTATTGAGACTATTGACTATTGAGTCATGATCGGTCCACCAAAAAAAGAGAGGAAATGAGTGATACTTCAGTCCCAAAAGACCATATCATGCAACGTGGACAGGTTGTAGTTATTGGGCTTTCATAAGCCCATTTAAATTTTGGCGCCCTGACAAGGCCCTAGTTCTAGGGGCGGTCTCTCTCTCAGTTATGTTGCACATGGGAGTGGGAGTGTGTATCCACAAGCTCACTGAATTTGAGGAATAATGGCGTCAATCACTTTGAGTTTGACTTCACCAACAGTACCCAGTTGTTGCTCTTACACAATACCCAGATCCTCCTCCTCCTCCAAATCTCCACCCAATCCATTACGCCGCGACTTTATCGTCGGAAATGGAAAGATCAGGTTAAGCAACGCCACGAGTCTCGGATACGATCCGTACATATCTTCTAATCGTCGCCGCCGATTCTCTTGCACTTCTAATTTGGCCGTGTATGCCCAAACTACCTCTGCCGTCTATGGAGTCTTGCTTCTCAGCGGCGGCTTCTTTGCCTGTAAGCTTCTTGATCATTTCTTCCATTAAAGTCACGTTTTTTTTCTCTTTCTTCTTCTCTTTTGATTAACGGTGGTTTTTGGCGGGCAGTTACTAGGACAGGAAGCAAGGGTTCACTTATTGGAGGCGTTTCTGGGGCAGCTGTGATGGCCGCTGTAAGAAATTAACTATTTTTCTTCTAAAGTTAATTTCTCTGGGTCATTTCATCGCCTGTTTTCACCGTGCTGCGTGTGTATATGTGGAGAATGCTAGACTCTTACTTGATCTTAAATTCTTAATGCATTTGAATATGCTTTGAATATATTTAGTTTCCTGTTGGGTTTGTTGTGATTGTGCGGACTTGGCTTTTTTTCTTTTGCAATATAGAGGAAGAAGCTCTGTTTCTAGAGATGATTGATTGTCCCTGCTACAATTGAAACATATGAGGGAACAACACTTGCACATTGCTCACTGAAAATGTAGGAACACTTTATAAATCTTAATAGCTACTATTGGATGTTTGGTTGGTGAATTGTATTGCGAGCTAGGCTTAGATTCAGATGAAGGAATTAAGATATGGATTTGAGAAATGTTTGAGAGGTTATTCTTCTGATGAAAATGCATGTATAGTAGCAATCAAGTTCAGTTTCTTCTCATATGAAGAAATGTTCGTCCGTCGTATAATGTGTAACATTGGGTGTGCTACTGTGCTTGTAGGCTTACTATCTGATGCAAACGCCAGAGACGGAAGCTCTTGGTGATGCCCTTGGCTTTGGTTCAGCATTCCTTTTTGCTTCTGTATTTGGTATGCATCAAGATTTTTATGTAGAATCATTGTGGAACTTCATCTCTCACTTTATTCTACCTTTTCGTCATGTTTTATTCCTCATTTCCTCTCTTTAAATGGTTTCAGGTATCCGATTAGCAGCTACTCGGAAATTTGCTCCTGCCGGCCCTCTCTTAGCTCTTTCCCTCAGTGCACTGGCTGTGTTTATAACAGCATACCTACAAGACAGTGTCACTTCTCTTTAGTTTTGAAGTTTTGTCCTTTAGAGATGCTTCAATTAATGTACCCGAGAAATAGTGCTTTTTCTTGTTGGTGTAGTAAAGCTATAAGGATTTTTTTGAAGTCCATCGCTATGCTCTAAACTTCTAACTACTTCATTCATTTATCTTTATCTTTTTCTGGGTTTGGATTTTGATTCGGTGCTGACCTTTCTTAGTATGAGACTGAGTGTTCCTATTGGTAGTTCCCACATCCCTTGTGCTCACTCCACTCCACTGACTTTTTGTACTTCCAGCATATTTTCTTTAGTAAACATAAAGAAAACCACATTACTCAGCACACACTGTGGTGTATAATTGAAATAGGTAGATGCATTTCTCATATCTGCATCTGGTCCTGTGCTAGTTTGCTTGTATTCATGACAATGTGACATCCATTGCATTCTCATTTCGCAAGAGCATTACACACTTGGACACATCTATATTGAACCTGGCCTCGCTCTTCTTCCTAGTTATACCTGATTGGCTTTACTAAAGAGGGTTGTTGCTACGCCGGCCTCCTTTTACTAAAGCCAACAATGACTACCGTCTGAAAATTCTTTCTTTGGAACATTTTAATTTATCAGATATCAATCTAGATCATCTGCATAACATAACAGCATACCTTGGCAATGCCGATCCATAAATTAGCAGATGAGCTCTATCAATGCCCCTAACTATGAGAGCATTCTAGACTTCTTCTAGCGCAGCTTGTTCGTTCGATCAAAAGGGAGATTCTTGTTGGCCTCCACCGACACTACAATCATCCTTTTGGCAATGCCGATCCATATATGTCCTTGTTGACTGATGGAAAAGAGAAACAAATCGGTCTGTTCATATTTCCCATTTACTTAGAAAAAACTTCTGGACCAGAATTTAGTAGTGTGAGTAGTGTGACCAACTGATAGGCTGTTATTGCTTTTTTTAATTTTTATCATCATTTCGATTAGGGCTGGCAATAAACCAGTATGTTGACGATCATTGTTCCATTAAAGCAAGAAATTTAAACAAAAGGCGGAGAAATAGAATGGGGACCTTCAGTTCTCAAGAGTTGAGAATCATACTGGAGTGTCTTGTACTCAACTATCCCCATCCCAGAGTTTATGCCACACGAACTAAATTTTTGGAAAAAAGCTCTCATTCTTTAACTATAGCCTTAGCTTTTTCTCCAAGGTAATCAATATATTTAATAATCAACCCGCTCCAACTTTCTCACATGCAATCATTCTAAGCCTTTATATATATATATATACACACACACATACAAATCATTCTAAGCCTTTTATTTTCATCTTCTAGCAAGATCATACACTTCACCAGTTCATAGTGCTCCATCCATGGGATACGTGGGGCAGGGAATATACAATAAGCTAGAACTTACAGACTCAGAAAAGCTCTTCCATTCCTATATATATACACACACACTCGGTGTTAGGTGCTATTCACTTTTGGGTTTAAAAGAGAAAAAGAAGGAGGGAGGTTCGGATTTTTTCTGATTTTTTTTTCCTTCATATTTTTGTATGAGTTTTTGATGAGTGAAATCCCTACATGCAGCACTAAGAATGGCTGAGGTTTGCTCTCGGGAGCAGAAAGGTAGAAATGTCATGGTATGTGGATTTTATTTTTGGAGACTTTTTTAGACCCCAACGTCTATGATTGAATTGAAGGACGCTAATTTTGCTTAGCTAGATCCCTCTCTAAAGGCTTTCCACTACGTTTTGTCGATCCAGAATTGTATATATATACTGATTGATCAAGTATTGGAAAATTCCCAGCCTTGTGTACTACACCAATATTGAGAATAAGGAATAGACCGTTCCATTGACTTGCAAAGAGCAAAGATTTAGGGAGATCTTCGTTGGATCAATGTTTGGCCTTTGTGATGTAATGTATGTAATTATAGTGTAAATTAATTACATCACCGTAGTCGGAATTCAACCCTCCTATATATAAAAAATATATAAAAAATATGTATATATAGTCTCTATGTAGAAAAAAAATTTTGTTTTAAAAAAACAGAGAGTAATTTCGATTTTCACAATATTGACAAAGTTGTTTGACAATTGAAACTACTCATTTTTTAGATTACTATTAGACGATCATGTTTACAAAATATTAGCCCAATCGGAGATGATTTGACAATTTGATCATTATATTAAAATTTTAAGTTATATTGGATGAACTTCATTCATCAAAACTTAAATATGATGATTAAATGGCCAAATCATCTCCAATTGGGATGAGTTTTTGCAAGCGTGATCTTCCTTCGATAATCTAAAAGATGATTGGTTTTAATATATAACACATATATTTAAGTGGTTCATCCAAATTGAGTTATATCCACGGGTAGAGACGATGAGGAGATATCACTAATATCGAAATGAGATTACAAGGTGTTTCGATTCACTCTCAAACCTAAAATCCAATTATACCCAAATACACTCACTGAGAGGAAAGAGTAAAAGAGATTTAAACAACTACGTCAAAGTATAGATGCACAAAAGAAATGATACAAAACTTGAAGAGTAATCTCAAGGCTACAAACTATACTAGTTGTTATTCTTCTCTCACATAATTAAATGTAGCAGATTCTTTCACTCTACCCCTGTTCATAAAATAGAGCATATATAAGTAGAAAAATATAGGTAAAAGTGTTTATGGTAGAATGCACTACTTTCATTAACTCCCAAATTGTGTATATATACATCTTTACAAGCATATTCTTAATAGGTAGAGAATATCTACAATAAAGAATAAATCAATTCTAATTACAATAGGAATCTAATATATATCTACAAGTTTAATACTTGCCAACACTCCCCCTTAAGTTGGAGTGTAGATGTCAATCACGCCCAACTTGTCCAACCATTTACTAAAGGCTTCATGTGACAACCCTTTAGTATGAACATCAACTAACTGTTCCTCATACATCACAAAGGAAAACTGAATAATTTTCTTGTCAATGTTATCCCTTATAAAATGTCTATCAACCTCCACATGCTTTGTTCTATCGTGCTGTACTGGGTTATGATTAATCTCAACAACAGTTGTATTATAACAATGCAAATTCATAGGCTTCTGAAGCTTGAAACCCAATTCTTTCAGCACATTCTTGATCCACAGCAATTCACATACTCCATTTGTCATTCCACGGTATTCAGCTTCTGCACTAGAACGAGAAATCGCATTATGTTTCTTACTACGCCAAGTTACTAAAGTCCCATCAATAAAAACAAAGTATCTAAATGTAGATGCCATATCAATATCATCACCAACCCAATTTGTATCAGCGTAGCCTGAAACACACATCTCACTAATGTAGCCTGAAACACACAATTCATTGTGTTTTGTAAATAAAAATCCTTTACCAAGTGTGCTCTTCAGATACCTGAGAATACGTAAGACAAAATCTATATGTTATACTCCAAGATTATGCATGAACTGACTCACCACACTAACAACATATGCAACCAGGTCTAGTATGTGATAAATAAATAAATAAGTATCTCAACTAAACACTGATATCTGCCCTTGTTTGCTGGAACCTAATCTAAGAGAAGCTCCAACTTGTGATTTTGCACAATAGAAGTAGCAGCAGGCTTACAGTGCAACAACCCTATCTCAGATAGAAGATCCAGAACATACTTCATTTGGGACAATGTAATCCCTTGTTTGGACCTTGCAACTTCAATTTCCAAGAAGTATTTCAAGTCACCCAGATCTTTCATGTCAAACTCTTGTGACAAATGTTTCTGGAGACTTGTCATCTCGCACGGACCATCTCTTGTAATAACCATATCATCAACGTACACAATTAAGAAACTAGTCTTACCATCCTTGCGTTTGGGAAACAAGGTGTAGTTAGAGTAGCACCGTCGATACCCAAATTTCTTCATCGCTTTAGAAAGCATCCAAACCAATCCCTAGGTGATTACTTTAAACCATATAGAGACTTCTTCATATGACACACATTTCCCTCATTACCTAGTTTGCAACCGATTTATGGCGGAGTATCCATGTATATTTCTTCCTATAAGTCACCATTACTTCACGTCAAATTGGTGCAAAAGCTAATAATAACAAGCTGTAAGGGCAATAAGAATTCTTACAGTATTAATTTTGGCAACATGTGCAAAAGTTTCCTAATAATCTACTCCATATTTCTTAATATAACCCTTGACAACCAATCTATCTTTATAGCAATCAATGCTCCCATCATCTTTAAGTTTCATAGTAAACACCCAACGACATTCAACGTTTTACTTACCGGATGGCAAAGAAACCATGTTCCAAGTTTCATTCTTATGCAAGGCTTATAGTTTTTCATTCATAGCTTACTTCCATTTGGGATCTGCCAAAGCATCATGTACATTACTAAGGAATATATACTGTAGATAATTGATTGATAACAAGTGCATGAGACACAAATAACCTATGGTAGGAGATATAGTTAGCAATAGGGTATTTGACTTTGGCATCTAGTCTAGGCTCATATTATTATTTAGGGATTCCCTTAGTAATTCGGTTGGATTTACGTACCTCAAATGGAGCATTCTGAATAGAGATTTCAGTTGATGATGTAGAAAAAGGAGCAAGTTCTTTAGTACTTTCTCGATGATGTGTAATCGGTAATTCTTCTATGTCAGTTTTGACAGGTCGATAATAAGGACTCGATGGGTCGATGGCAACCTACTGTACCTCTTGTGCACCAGTATTGATGAGTTGAGAATAGGGACTCGACGAGTCGATGACAACCTCCTGTACCTCTTGGGCACCATTATTGACGGGTCAAGATGGGGGGCTCGATGGGTCGATGATAACCTCTTGGACTACCGATGCACTATTTTCGATGGGTCGAGGCAGAGGACTCGACGAGTCAAAGACTAGTACTAAAACCTCCGTTTCAGAAGTATCGGCCCCTCCAAATTGTGTCTGCAATTGTTCAAGCTCTTCAAACTCAGGAAAATTTAGAGTATTTATTTCACTTCTTCTTTCCCTCTGTAGGAAAGACTCAGAAACTCCCCATGAGTAATATGGTTCAGATTCTCTAAAGGAGACATCAAGGGAAACATGAGTTTTCTTGGTGAGAGGATCATAACACCGATAACCTTTCTGGAAGTCAGCATAGTTAATGAAAACACACTTCAAAGCACAGTAATCAAGTTTACCCCAGAGAAGCTTGTGAATATGAACATACACAATGCAACCAAACAATCTAGGCTCTGGATTAGGAAGGAAAGGGACATTCAACATCTCATGTAACTTTTGGTAAGGATTCTGGAACTCAATGATATGATAAGAAGTACAATTGATCGAATATGCAACAGAAGTAACAGATGCACCTCAATAAGATCGAGGCATATTCATGCCAAATAATGAAGCACGAAAAACCTCCAGTAATTGTTAATTCTTGCGCTCATCCAAACCATTCTGTTGAGGAGTATAAGCAATTGAGGTTTGGTGACGAATTCCATGAGAGGCTAAGTAAGTAGAAATGGCGTTATTGAAATATTCACCACCATTGACAGATTGTCAGACTGAAGAACTCGGATTTGTTGCTAATATTGAGTGGTTACCGTCTTATAAAATTCAGTAAATTGATGGAAGACATCACTCTTGAACACCATGAAAGATACTTAAGTCATACGGGTACAATCATCAATAAATGTCACAACAAAAATTTGGATAGAAAGTTACAGAACATGCAAAAGCCAAAGTTATTTGAATAACAGATAGAAGATTATATGCAAGAGGGGGAACAACAAGAACATAATCAAGAGTCAAGTTATCCGCAACTTTGACAAGACCTTCACTAATAACAGAATATGGAGATTCATCAGCAGTAGACACATTATGTTGATGAAATCACCTTCATATTTTGAAAAACAATATTTTTCATAATTTCTCAAAATAAAGATAAATTGAAGGTAGGAGAAGAAATCACAACATAGTCGGATTTTTCTCCTAGGTCAGCAGTTCACAGAGGAATTTAGACGTAGTGGTTGACAAAAATAGGGTTTGTCGATAGGTCTACAAGATTGGCTCTTATGCCAAGTAGAAAAATATAGATAAAAGTGTTTAGGGTAGAATATAATACTTTCATTCACTCCTAAATTGGGTATATATACAGTTTTACAGGTATAGTTCTAATAGGTAAAGAATATTTACAATAATGAATAAATCAATTCTAATTACAATAGGAATCTAATATATCTACAAGTTTAATACTTACCAACAATATATAGGAATGCATGACTGGGCGTGTACTCCACTTCTCAATAACCTAATAGAAATATGAGACACAAAACCTGTAGGACAAATTGAGTGATGTTAAACTAAATATAATATAACAAATACTAATTAAATAATTAGTAAAATATAAACATAAGAACGAAGGGGTAAGAAGATGAACTAAGTTGAGTCATGTGTATCACACATTTTCTATAGAACTTTTACACCGCCCACATACTTGTATGACGTTGTTCTCCCAGGATAAAACAACTTTAAAGTTTTGTACCGTAGCACAAGAACTTCTCGTCCAACTGAAGAATACCTTACTCTATCACCGGATTTGCACACTTTTGAGAGAGGGAGAGAAGTGATCAGAAGAGGAGATTGCTTTCTGATGAGATGAAGAATGATGGAGGATGGAACCTCTATTTATACATGGAGGAGATTGAGTATGACATTAAGGCCGGCCACCAAAAGGTCATGAGTTACCACTCATTAACCATAACACATAATTCCGGCCAATAATGGTGAGAAAACCCACCATAATTCGACAAATAATGGTGAGAAAAACCCACCATAATTCGGCCAATAAACCCACCATAACCGGAGAAGTTGAAAGGTCTTGAGGAATGCAAAAAGTCTTTCTTGAGTGCAAAAGGAAACTCGTGAGGCCTGGCCCGAACGACATTTGTGTCCGCAGGACGCAGGCGCACACAAGTTCATATCGCATATTCAATTCAACCAAGATTTGCACCCTTCCCGCGCGTGTGAGAGGGAGCCTCTCTACTCACTCACTCAAGGCATACTAGGGTGCAATCATAAATAAAGACTTCCACATTCCTAATTTCTCCCATGTGGGATCACATTCATTCCTTTTATTTCAAGTGGCCAACTTTGGGTGACAATTTCTCATTCACCCCTTAACCAATTTAAACAAATGAATACATAATTTTTATGTACTCTTGTAGGAGAACACAAATCCATGTTTCCCTCAGATCAAAATTGAGTACAACACACTCAATTATTTTGTTTAAATTGTCACATTAAAATAGTGGAAAACTACATATTTTTTCAACAAAACCTAGTTACCCTAAGTTACGTACGTAGACCTTAATCAAAGTCCAAAATTGATCACCGAATCAACAATTTAAGCCATAACAAACAAAATCTCCATCTTGGTTTAAATTACCAAAAATCTCAAAAGTTGAATTTCCTCCAAAAGTCTTCTCTACCAAAGCTACTAATTTTGAGTAGCAATTAAGTCCAAGCAATGCTTGAACTTGCGAACAAGAACTGATTTGATCACAATATGATAACTCTGAAGAGGAGACCGGGTTTCTTCAAACAAAACAACAATGTAGAACCGAACTTGCTTCTCTTCAATATCACCAAAAAAATCCAGCACATTTTGACTAGGTTGAATAAAATTTTGACCAAGCTTCACCTGCTTACTAACACCATGGTCTGAACCTGCCTTATAAAACTCTTCTACACATAGCATGTCATACTCCTCAAAGTGCATAACCTCGCTGACTACAAATTTGGACGACATAAACTGGACACACCACATGTCATACAAATTCATCCCACAAGCAAATCTATGGAAATCAAATTTTATTCTCAGCTCATGTTTACCATCACTCACACGAGCACTAAAAGAACAACAACAAAAAATAGAATAATCAATATGAGTATGAAACCATACCTCAAATAGAGTCTTCACACAAAATACAGACGATGAAGACCAATTCACCATGTAGCAGGAATTTCCAAATTCAGCACCAAAGTCGGTAGACTTGATCACATTAGAAAGCATGCAGTTTGCTTTCTCCACAAGAGAACCGATATGTTTTGTAAAATTTGTAAGTGGTGTCTTCAAAATAGTGCGGTGTCTCACTATCACATCTTTACATAACCGATCAAATTGGCCCTCAAAAAATACACCCGTCACAGAATCTGATAATGGATTAGATAAAACATCCACAAATGTGCTACCCTAAAGCATGTAGAGGTTATTCTGAATCAACTTTCCTTTCATCACCACATTACCATCATTGCAAACTCTTAACACTCCACCTTCAGATGAATATTTGTAACCTTGTGAGTCAAAAGTACCCAAAGATACCAAATTTTTCTTCATATCTGGGACATGCCTAACATTTGTCAAGCTTATGATAATTTTATCATGCATCTTAATTCAAACTGTTCCAATGCCCATAACTTTATTAGGAGTGTTAACTCCCATAAACACAAAGCCTCCATCAACAGATTGATATGTGTCTAATCAGTCCCTATTGAAGCACATACGGTGTGAACAACCCGAATCAAGCAACCAAGCATCAACAAAAGAATTACCAGTAAATAATACAAAATCAAAAATAGATTCTTCATCCACATAATTTGCATCATCACCAGACAATTTCTCAGAAGACTTATCTTTATCTTTGAGTTTAAGACATTTATTCATCCAATGCTTGGTCCTGTGACAATAGTTGCATGCACCTCTCTTCATTCAAGACTTGGATCTCGAATTATTTTTACTGCTACTTCCTGAATCTCCGCCTCAAACTATTAAGCCATGACCTTGAGCCTTGAACTAAACCCTGAACGGGTGTACCTTCAAACATACAAAGAGTGTATAGTTGTTGCTTCAAATACAATCGACTCGTAAGAGATTTGGTCATATATAATCTCTCAAGCTTTAGCCATAAATTAGGTGCAGTTTATTCATCAACAACTTCACGCAGAACCTCATTAGATACACATAACAAAATTGCAATGTGTGTCTTGTCTAACATGTCTTCTTTACCCTCATCTAACACAGCTTTACTACCTTTCAACACTTTAAGTTACCCTTGCTGAACTAAAATGGCTCGCATCTTCACGCGCCAAAGGTCTAAATCATTCCTCTCTGTGAATTTATCGATCTTATATTTCGTCAATGTAGCAGACTTCATAATTGTAGACAAAATCACAACCCAGACGTAGCTTGAGCTTTGATACCACTTGTTATGCGGAAGCTACAAATAATATGAAGTATCAACGAATATGAAAGATAATAAAAAAAATCTATAACACACATATTTAAGTGGTTCACCTAAATCGGGTAAGTGGAGACGGTGAGAAGATTCCACTAATATCGAAAGGAGATTATAAGGTGTTTCGATTCACACTCAAATCCAAAATTCAATTACACCCAAATACACTCACATAGAGGAAATACTAAAAATATTTAAACAACTACGTCAAAATATAAATGCAGTTACAAAACTCGAAGAGTAATCTCAAAGCTCCAAACTATACTAATTTTTATTGTTCTCTCACACAACTAGATGTCGCGGATTCTTTCCTCTACCTCTGTTCATAAAACAAAGCATATATATAGGGATGCATGGCTGGCCGTACTCCACTTCTCAATAATCTAATAGCAACATGAGACACAAAACCTAGTTACCCTAGGTCACGTATGTAGACCTTAATCAAGTCAATTGGGCTTAGTTCAAATTTGATCACCGAATGACCAATGCATGACTCAATAATTTAAGCCATAACCAATAGTAATTAGGGAAAATTCTTCATTGAAGATTTTTATGGTGAGGACTAGGTGCGTATCTTCTTAAAATTCATACTTTCCGATAATATTTTGAAAGACCAACCGTTATATATCTACATATATACAAGTAGAACATTTACGTAATTTTTATCAAATTTAAAAATCGTTAAGGTGTCGAACAAGATGAAATTAATAAACGTACTAAATTTGTCAAAGTTGAACCGTTAATATTTATAATTGATCCATCATGATTATGAACCCTTTAAAGATTTACGAGATTTTGTTGAAACTTTGCAAAAGTGATATACTCATATATAGCGAAACATCTAACAATTGTTTTGTCAAAATATAATCTAAAATTGAGTCTTATTAACCATTAATTTAAAAGTCTTTATCAAATTTTAATCATAGAGGTCCTTAATGGAGAAACTCTCCAATAACTAGTATCTGCTAGTGTTTGAATTAATCTATGAATTGTAGTAAAACAGTAGTGACTCATACTGTGATACATGACGTATATTGACACGAAACTGAAGGTACATTACTTGTATATCAAACAAGTTTACCTAATATATATATATATATATATATATATATATCAGCACCGTATAACTTTCCATAGACCAAAAATTACTAACTAGACAATCAGGATATTAGCAATGCTAATGATATCGGAATCAACCTATGCAGCTTTAACCAAAGTATCAAACTAGGTATCAATAGGAAATCTCATAACCTAGTACGTGTTCTTAATTGTAGCTAGGGGCATCACAAATTCCCCCATATATAATTCCATTACGCACATGCATATATACATGCATGATCCCAAGTATATGTCTATCTTTAACTATATACTTGTTCGATACTGCCAAGTTAACTAGCCGAGCTCGCTAATCAAGAGCCTAAGAAGGTGATCAACAACTTAGTAATTAAGTATTCCCTCTCATTCTTCTTCTTTGCCATTGTGCTAATTGTCTTGTTAAAACAAACAAACGAGCATTACTTTTTATTAAACTAAAGGGTTATGTAGCTGCAGCATCGGCAGCTAGCATTAGTACGTCGATCTGGTGTTCGAATTCTTCACAGAAAACATGAGTACCAGACTAGTTGTTTTAGGTTAATCAGGGGCAAGCAATCGACTCCACTCAAACTCAGAAGAAGCAAACTTTTTAAAACAAAACGTACTAAAGTGCTGGCGCTCCTTTGATTTAGGCCATTTTATAAGAGCAAATGCGGTTTGCTCGACTTTAGACTAAATGTTTTTACAATTAAATCCCTATAGAATGAAAGAAAGTTCACTTAAACTCAAGCCGATCAAATACTCAGACAACTTTTACGTTCAATTTTGGTAGACCAAATTTAAAAAAATAGGGCCCATACCACTTTATCAGTTTACACTTCAACTTAATCCCTTTGTTTTTTGCGTGCAGTGGTGCATTTGCTCTAACGAAACCATCATATACATATACGAGGGTAACTTAATATATAATTGATCGAGAAGCAAATTAGTACGAGTTATATAATGAAATAATTTTAGACATTACTCGTGGTTTCATTGACCCATTAACATCATTACGGTTTTTTATTTCTAGGCATTACCTGCAGCTGCACTTGTTAATTTATAGCTCTATATGAAGCATTTGATTAATTAAATGATATTAAAGGCTATCTATACCGACTATACGTATATATAGTATCTGTCACAAAGAAGTGTGGAATGAATGGTATTTATATATATAGTCACTCATCAACATGTCTTTGGTTAAGGAGTGTCTCTAAGATTGACAGCAACTCGCTGACTATTTTAACATGAAGTATTTGGTAAATGATATTGCTTAGCTTGCATGCTTTGTACAATCCAAGTATTTTGTGAATTAGTTCGACTAAATAAGCACATGATCGAATGTTTTGATTTTTGAACTGAACTTGTTTGGAACTGGCTGCCTAATAGGCTTAGTGTTAGCTTGTTCTCTGTCTTGTTTATAAACCAATAAAAAAAATAGTATTGAACTGTCAAACACTGACGTAATAGGTACATGCAACTGCTCATTTTATTTGGATGCTGGGATCGACTTTCGTGGGAAGCAGAGGTTAGTTGACTTACACTTATACTTTTCCACTATTAATTAATTTGGTGGGAACTAATTAGGGTGTACGGAGATTAACTAATGTGAGGATTTCCAAAAACCAATTACTCATATGATCCCGAAATAAAATGAAAATTATAAGAATTTTTTTGCATGTACTACTTTGATCCACGATCCAGAAACTTTGTTTAGTGCATCTCCAATAATTTTTTTTTTATAATTTTATTATTATAGATTTATAAGGAAATAAAAAATATGATATATTTTTTATTCTAACTTTCACAGATTTTTTATTTAAAGATTTTATTATTATTTTTATTTTATTTTTTTCACTAAAAATATAGAGATTGTTGTAAATATAAAAGCTTATTCAACTATTTAAAAAAAAATCATCTTCAGTGTACCAAGTGCACTCATACTAGTTATGTGCCTTACACATGTATTAACATTAATAGATATAGTAAAACATCGATAAATGAATATTTGATAAATTAATAATCTCGCTAAAGTAATATTTTTTCCCGGTTCCGACTCAGGACTAGTTCATATTACTAGCAACCTCGCTAAATGCATAAGATAATAACTTTTCTATAATTTCTTTAGATCCCTACGAATATATAAAATAATAATTTAATTTAAAATATAATATAATTTAACGTTTCACCTGATTTTTTTTAAAATTTTTTGGGTTGTTGCTTGAAAAAAGATTATTGTAGCGTATTTTTTTTTCATCTCATGTAGACCAAATTTAACTTCGGCTTTAATCTTTTGCAATGTGTGTGTTTGACACCAAAATCTCCCAATGATCTGAGAAGTTCTGCAAACTGTCTCTTTTCTTGATCGTGTGCTTCGTACGTTGACGTGTCACCGTCTCGCGACGGAATCGTTAATTTATAGGCTGGCTGCTACTTGACTTCTTGATAAGCGATTTAGACGGGGAGAACACCAACCCCGGCCCGCCTGAATGGATCCTCCTCGCCTAATGCCTTAGGACTTATGGTTTTCATGTGTCTAATTGAGCCACGAAGATCATATCGATACCGCACACTCTTTCTGGTGTAAAGCAGAGCAATCTCCTTGACACAGTGTTGAAAACACAGTGGTTGCGTCCTTAAATCTCCAAGCTCTCACTCTTTCTGGTGACAAACCTCTTGATCGCCGGTTGCAGAGTTTTGCGTCCATAAATCACAAGGATCTCACGCACTTTCAGCTGACAACTCTCTTGATCGCTGGTTGCAAGGATTTTCTGGAGATGAGAAGATAGTTTGCCGATAGCAAAAGGTGTATGATCGATGATCCATTCCTCGGTGTTATACTCCTTTATATATAGGAAACGGTGCTCGTATTTCACTTCAACTGAATCTCCTCACAATTAGACTTGCTAAACAACTATAACTGCTCGGTTTCCATGTCTTTCACCTTATCTCAGAATCTAAGACTTTTAGATATAAGTTTTGCCAGGACTCCTTTCCTCCATAGGAGAGGTCGATTATTACTCATTAATGGGCCGCTAACTTAATCCAGCCTCAAAAGTCTAATAAAAAAATATAATATTTTGGGCCCAAACATTGCCTTTCAAGCCTTGAGATTAAATTTACCATCGCAATCGAACTGGCTTGGTTTACCAAATGACATGCCGTTATAATCCAAACGATAACTCCACACGCAAATGCCACGTCGCCTCCTTCCTTTTGAAAAGCCGCGCCACTTTGGCCGAAGTCATATTAAAAGTGCATGTCTCCGTTAAAATTTACCTCCCAACACAACTCTTCTACTTACATTTTTCAAATTCCAGGCTCCCTTCCAAAGTCACACTTTCTGTGTTTTTGCCGCCGTCATTCTCCAACTACTTAAGATGTCTCTTCATAGAGAAAGACAACCAAACCTGTGTGAGGATGAAGCAAAATTCCTTGTTGCTAATATTTGCTCTACTGCGTTGCGAAGACACCCATGCACTACTCTCACCCTCAAAATCAACTCATCAGGTATCGGCCACCTAGGACCTTTCCTCGCAACACCCATAGACCAAGAATTTTTTTTCGTCCTCCGTCGCCGCTATTGTAATTCAACTTTGATTTTCTAGGACAACCTACGAGCCAGCCCAGATGGGTGGACTAATAAGGACACCCTTTGCTCAATCGGCAAACAGCCCAACACTTTTAACAATGACTGTGCCTGGTACAACAACCGCCAAGAACTGGACCTGACTCGATGGCAAGCAGTAGGCATCAACCACCTCATCGACCTATGCTTCTCACTTCCTGGTGGCGTGAATTGTGCACCCTTCGCCACCGCTATGTGCTTTCGGGATTCTGCATGCAATTGCTTCCGTCTCCCTTGCGGCGATGTAAGTATCACTCTTCGGGACCTCTGTACTTTATTTAGAGTTCCTATACTGAACCCGGTTTGGAAACAAGGTGACCATGTAGAGTGTTTGGTTCAAGCCGGAAAATACCGACCTTCTTCATTTTCCACCTGGACCACCCACTACATCAATGACAAGTCTGATCAAGGAGGCATTGCTTTCCTTGAATTCTAGCTGTCAAAGTACATCTTCTGCCTAGCCTCTCAAAAAGTCAATAAGTGATGGACCAACCTTGCTGAATGTCTCTTCGAGGGCACCAAACTGGGCATCGGGTAGTCCATCCTTGCCTGCATCTACCGCATCCTAAGATGGTTTGCACTATCGCGGCTCAACCTTCATAAGCCTGGACCACTCTTGATGGTAGAACTCTGGCTCTAAATGTAATTTCCCATCTTCCGCCACCCCAAAATTCTCCCATCCGAGACAGACAAACTTCTGGGCAAGACTCTGGTGACCACCCCCTCTTTTGACGGATGGACTTACCAAACATGCTTTGTAGACTTTTGCTCGCACATCGAGTTTCCTGGTGATGCAGTTGACATCATTCTGAGCCGCAACTTCCCTCTAGACCTTGACACCATGATGCCCATGCGAGGCTTATTTTCCTCCATAATAACACTTGTGGCGATCTGATGGTTCCTGACCCTTCAACAATTGAGTACGAGTTGTATGCACCAAACCATTTCGTCAGGAAACTTGGGCTGTCTCAACGTGCCCTCATGCCTCTTATTGCCTCAGTGAACTGCTATAGCATCTGGCGAGCGTCTTCTCATCCGGACTCTGATGACATAGCTGGCGCCCACTATGACTTTCCATTGATAATGCTTCCTGAGCAAGACCTTACTCATCCTGTCGTACCCTCCCTTTATGTGACCAAACATTTCGTAGAATGGAGAGTGCATCTCTGGGACGGAATAAGATCCAAGTCACCGCTCACCCTCTTTGCCGCCATCTTCCGCCACTTCAGAAAGCAATTTATGAATGATTATGACAGGCGGTTGCTGAACAAAATCTATGGGGATACTGAAGACACCCCTTGGCCGACAGTATGTGTTTTTACTTACTTTACCTGTCCGCCAAGCTTTTTCCATATATACCAGTTATACTTCTGTTATGTACTAACCCATTTTATTGGAATCGAAATAATATTCAGAAAAACTCGAAGCTCTCAACACCACTGTTAACGAAGAATTCCCATAAGATATAGAGGAAGAACGTCCACAATCTGTAAGCACTCTTTTTTCCACACGCCTAGTCTCTTAATTCACCAGAGAACATAATTCACCTATCTTATTTCAGAGGTCCCATAAAAGGACCCAGATCGACTCGCCAGTTGGTGGTTCGGGCAAACACCAATGGTGCCATTGCAAACTTGTTACTGAGGGCAACTCGGAAAGTCAAATGGTACAGAATAAATCTCCCTAACAAGTAGTAACACAATTTACTCCTTTGATACCAACAAAACATCTTGCAAAGCCGCCCAAGCCTAAGTCTACTATCGTTGCTCCATTGTCACAATCTGCTGCCACCGTCAACGAACAACCACTTGAGCTGGTTGATACCAACTTCTCGTCTCCTTATGACAAGGTGATTTCTCTTCACCCTTTCTTTCTTGAAACCAACATTGGTACTTATCATTACTTGACTTCCAAAGCAATCTGCAAAAGTTATCCTAACCAATCCTCATTTTCCTTAGAACTTATTCTCTGTCCCTGAAGAGGATGCCACTAACAACACTGAAGCTGTTATCGTCATTAAGAACCACCTTGACTCGCTGGAGGGAACTCTTAATCCATATGCCCCTGAAGTCATTCCAGACATCAAACTACCTCAGCCTCAGCATTTTCAAGACTTTGCTGACGTCGCTGGAGGGAATGACGCTACAAGTGAAGGAGATGCAAACAACTCTCCTACCGCATCTACCTTTACCTTTGCTACTGCTCCTTTTTCCTACCATTCCTTGCACTACTCTCCAGAGGAACAGCCAGCCATGTCAGAAAGTCAAACAATACCTATCTCCAACCCAGAACCTTCGAGAACACTTGATGTACCAAACGAACCCAACAAGGTTTTGGAACAGATGGTACTTGACATTCTACGCTCGCCTGAGCCACATATGCTTGGCGAGGTTGAGGTATATTTACTTATGCGACTTCTTTTTCCTTTTGTTAATTGCATATCCAATTCATTCTTAATTGAGTATTCTCTAACAGAGACGACATCGCCAAGCTTTTTCTGTAACTCTCGGTTCTCAGCTTGCTTCACTGGAGTATTCGACTCCCGCCGAAATAGTCAAGGCAGCCCCCAATGCCGAGGAAATGTCTCTCTGGGCCTCTTCATCTTCAGGTCCCGTAAGCCAGATTACTGCTATGCTGCACTAAATCTTGAGTTTGGCAGAACTTTCAGCCAAACTTGTCATCATAGACCGAATTCCTGCCGAAATCGTGCTCCTTCAAGTGACCCTCAAGGAGCTTCTTAAGGCTAACATGAATTCGTTTGAAAGTATTGATAACATGTTGGACAAGGTCATGGACTTGAAACAAACTGCCTCTAGCGAGTTCCTTCCCACGGTTACCCAATTCTAGCAGGACCTTCACAATCTTTGTTGTATGCCAATCATGAAGACTTGAAACACCGTTCCAATCGTAAGCAAGAGGTAGTGGTAGAGATGGCTAGCCAGATGTAACAAGACCGGAACCGTGTCCAGGAGTTTTTATAGAGTGTCTCATCCAAGAGGGAAACTCTAGTTGTTAAGGAAGCTGAATTAGCGGCTCTCCAGGCTGAAGTAGATCTCTTGCGAGTTGACTCTCATTCTGCTCATGCCAATGCCTAACAGCTTCTTGATGAGAGTACCGGTTGCACCAAACAACTCGCCGAAGCTGAGGACGATGCTTCTGCACTTCTCGAATCATATAGCTTAGCCTGGAGTGATTTTGAGCATTTCAAAGTTGAACTAAAAAGAAAGGCTATACTGTTGTAGTTCCTGGGCCTCTAGTACCAGGCCCAACTTTGCATCTTATGTATTGCAGATGAATTTCATTTATTCCCCAACGTTTTATTAAGCCCAATCCTAACTTTCCTAATTCATTTAAACTCTGGTCTCAATAATAGGCCTCTAGTATAAGCCCATAACCAGCAAATCCAAACGGTACATGGCCTATACCTAAGTTACTCAGGTTTTACCGTTGCCTTGGTTACTCCAGTCAATCTTTTTAAACAAGATTAAATTCTATTTTGAAATCCGGATCATAT
This sequence comes from Geum urbanum, assembly GCA_946800695.1. Lineage (NCBI taxonomy): Eukaryota > Viridiplantae > Streptophyta > Magnoliopsida > Rosales > Rosaceae > Geum > Geum urbanum. The sequence continues at coordinate 42,309,355 of OX327013.1, read as the reverse complement.
CCTGTCGCATCGCATTTCTCCGGTTTCCAAGAGGCACACCTAACTGCTCTGAAATCCGTAATTATGGCTCTATTGACTCGAAATGGATGAACCATCGTGTCATTCAATCCCCTAGCAATACATGTCTTTCATCAATGGTTGTGATTTACTTCAAGAATTTTCACCGCTTCGTTTAGACGTAATGGTTCCATCGTTATTTCTCCTATAAATATCACTTCAGTTCTCCACCCTTATGCATTCCTTCATCTCTTTGGTTCAGAATGAACTCTCTTTTGATGTATTCACTCTGGTTTTCACTCAAAAAGAAACCTCTAGATAAAATCCTTCCATACCACGAACTCTAGATAGTGATATCCATGTCCAGGTAAATCCTTGGTGATGATTTTGCGCTGGCATCCTCGCTAGCAACGGGTCTACTTTTGCGCTGGCCTCCTCACTAGCAACGGGTCTTCTTTTGCTTGCATAGATGCTCCAGGTCCATGTATGTAAGTGTTCTGGCGAGGAAGGCCAAGGAGTCATGTGTGCTACTTCCCATTTTATATGAGAAGTAAATTCAGGGAAGCACATGACAACTTGCTTCCAGTGCTTGGTTCGTTTCTGGGGAAGAGGTGCCTAGGTGGAAAATAGTATATCGGCGCTAATGATGAAAGATGAATGAAGGCAACCTTTATCTGCTGAACTAATTTTCAACACCCTCCAATTCCTCTTTCTGTTGTCTCTTAAGACCCTTCTCCGTTTTCTAGTAGAGTTGTTGGTCCTCACTGCGTCTTCATCTCCATGCTCCAAGTTTGCAAATTCGATACGAGTGCCACGGAGCTTGGTTATCAACTGTTTGAGGGATTGGAGTGTAGTATACCTCTTTTTGTTTCTTTTGTTCTTTGGTCCATCAAAATTTCTTCTGAATTTCTTCCCTATGGCATCAGAGCTTAGGGCTGCCAAGCCTTTGTAACTTGTATTTTTAATATACAAAGTATTTGATATAATCTGCTTGTGTTTGAAGAATAACATCTTTCTAAGAAAACATTTGTTTATATTGATAAACTTGAACATTGTTTGTGCATGAATCAATACACTTGTATTTGGCCAAAGAAATTGGCTAGTACAGATTAAACACTAAAAGTTTTAGACGCCACAAGGTTTAGCCACAGAATTGGCTTTAAAATGTTTAAATGTTCAGACTGCTTAGTCACTTCTACCAACCTTGTGCAGAAATACATGAAGTCCCTATATTATGCTCCTGGAGTTTATTCAGGCGAACAGCTACCGTGGAGCCTGGATGAACTGAATTATTCTGCTGCTGGCGGGTCGTCGTATTCCCAAACTGGCTGTACATATGTCTTAAGAAAATGACTATTAATGGGATTAGTATGAACTGTGCCATCTCGGTCGTGCATGTGAACTGCTTCACGACCTTGAATACGATCTATGATGTATGGTCCTTCCTACTTTTCAGACCACTTTCCTTGTCCGACAATCTTCTCGCCAATGGGAAGTAGTACTTTCCAGACTAAGTCTCCCTCTGCAAAACTCTTGCCCCTAGTGCACTTATCATAGGCACGAGCAACTCTATGTTTCTTGTCACACAACTATTCGCACGCCTCTAGTTGTGTCCCGTCTAAGTCTTCATGCTCCTGCCACATTGCCAGCACTTAATCTTCATATATTAATGTTGGAAAATGGTGGTTTTCCACCATTTTAATATGATAATTTAAACAAAATAATTGAGTGTGTTGCACTTAATTTTGATGTGAGGAAAACATGGATTTGTGTACTCTTACAAGAGTACATAAAGATTATGTATTCATTTGTTTAGATTGGTTAAGGGGTGAATGAGAAATTGTCATCCAAAGTTGGCTACTTGAAACAAAAGGAAGGAACGTAATCTCATATGGGAGAAATTAGAAATGTGGAAGTCTTTATTTATGATTGCACATTTATGATTGCACCCTAGTATACCTTGAGTAAGTGAGTAGAGAGGCTCTCTCTCACGCGCACAGGGGGGGTGTAAATCTTGGGCGAAATGAGTATGTGATATGGACTTGTGTGCGTTCGCGTCCTACATACACGAATGTCGTTCCGATTTGGGCCAGGCCGCACGAGTTTCCTTTTGCAATCAGGAAAGACTTTTTGCATTCCTCAAGATCTTTCAACTTTTCCTGTTATGGTGGTTATTGGCCGAATTATGGTGGGTTTTCTCACCATTATTGGCCGGTTTATACCTTTAATTGGCCGGATTTATGTTGCATGGTTAATGAGTGATAACTCATAACCTTTTGGTGGCCGGCCATAATGTCATTCTTCATCTCCTCCATGTATAAATAGAGGCTCCATCCTCCCTCATTCTTCATCCCATCAAAAAGCAATCTCCTCTTCTGATCACTTCTCTCCCTCTCTCAACGCAGAGCAAATCCAGTGATAGAGTAAGGTATTCTTCAGTTTGAAGAGAAGTTCTTGTGCTGTGGTACAAAACTTTGAAGTTGTTTTATCCTGGGAGAATAACGTCATACAAGCCTGTGGGCGGCGTAAAAGTTCTTAAGGAAAGCGTGTGATACACGTGACTCAACTTAGTTCATCTTCTTACCCATAATTTGTTCCTCATTCATATGTTTACAATTTACTAATTATTTAATTAGTATTTCGTATTTCGTATATTGTATTTAATTTAATATCACTTATTTTTTCTACAATTAAATCATGTTTCTCCCTGACTCTTATGGAATTCACGTTGATTTCTAATGGAAACACTGCATCATGGTCAAACATCAATGCATAGGGAGTCGTTCCTGTTGAATTTTGTTTGCTTGTTCGGTATGCCCATATAGTGTTAAATAAGTCTTCATGCCACAATCGGGCATTACTGGCAAGCATTCTCTTCAGGATGTGTAAAATTATTTTGTTGCTCGCCTCTCTTAACCATTTGACTGGGCATAGTATGGAGGGGAATGAAGAAAGTGTATACCAAGGTCCTGCATCAAGCTGTCTACCTTTACAGACATAAAAGCTGCCCCTATGTCGGACATAAAATATTCTGGAATACCAAACCGGCAAACGACGTCTTCAAACAGGAACTGGTGAATGGTTTTTATCGATGCCACTTTTAAAGGCCTAGCTTCCACCCATTTGATGAAAAAGTCAGTGGCGACATTATGAACTTATGTCCCTCTGACGAGTGAGGATGAATCATCCTGATTAAGTCCAAAGCCCATCCTCGTGCCGGCCATGGCTTAATGATTGGTTGTAAAGGGATATTGGGAAAACGGCTAATTAGACCATGAGCTTGACAATCTTCATAACCCTTGGAGAATGTGGTACAGTCCTTGAACATTTCTGGCCAATAATATCCATGATGTCGTAACAACCATCTCATCTTTGGGCCAGCTTGGCGTGCCTCTGCTGCCCCCAAGTGTACTTCGCTCATTATACGTTTGGCATTACGCTAGTATATACACCGTAATAACAAGCCATCCTCCCCTCGTATATACAATTCATCATCCTTAAGCACATAATTAGGAGCTAGAAAGCGAATCTGCTTATCCGCCGGTTCGTTAGGATTCTGGAGAAAATAGATGATGGGTTGTGCCGATCTGTGTCAATATGATCTAGTATGGCTACATACCATTAATTTTTTTCTTCCTGGTGAGCGAAAAAATAAGGCAACGTTCGTCTTTCAACCTTCAAGATCCGTTCATGTACTCCATCTCGTAGGCTTACCCCAGTTGCTAACTGTGCCAACTCATTTGCTGCATAATTCTCCTCACGAGGGGTGTAACTCAATTGCACTTCAGTAAACAGCTTGAGTAGATCATAGGCTAGTCTGGTATAGGGCTCTAGAACTGGACCAGCCTTATATTTCTGCTCAAGTTGCTTTATCACCAGAAGGGAATCTCCACAAACGTGAACGTCTGTAATCTCCATATCCAGTAAGAGCTCCAATCCTATGATAATAGCCTCATATCCTGCCTTGTTGTTTGTACAATGGAAGTCCAACCTGAGAGAATAAGAAAAAGTCTGGCTGTTTGGGGTAACTAAGGCAATTCCTGCCCCAGCCATGGTGCATGCACTTGAACCATCAAACTATAGGTACCACGGGGCCAACACGATACGAGCTAACTCCAGTTTTGGGCCTTCCCGAGTATCTACCATTGGATGATGGGCAAGAAAATCAGCCACCGCTTGGCCTTTTACTGCCTTATGGGGCACATTTTGCAATGAGATCTAGGACAGAGCCAATATCCATTTTCCGATTCGACCTCTTAGTATAGGCCTTGAAAGCATATACTTCACTAAATCAGTCTGTGCAATGACACAGGTGGTAAATAACAACATATAGTGCCTCAACTTGCATCCTGAGAAATACAAGGCTAGGCACAACTTTTCCATTGGTGAGTACCTTGTTTCACATTCTGTCAATGTATGGCTTAGGTAAAAAATAGATCGTTCGGCTCTTGTCGTATCGTCTTGTACCAGTAGACTCCCAATAGAATGATCTGTAGCTGAAATGTACAACTTGAGGGGTACACCTGGTCTTGGCGGGACCAAGACTGGTGGGTTCACCAAATATGCTTTGATGGTGTCAAAAGCCTCTTGATGAATATGCTCCTATACAAAGTCCTTCTGATTTTGCAACTTCAGTAATAGTGAGAATGGTTGTGTCTTGCCTGTAGCATTAGCAATGACTCGTCGAAGGAAATTGATTTTACCTAACAACCTCTATAACTCCTTGTTTCTTGGCGGCACAGCGTGGAGTACTACTTCTTTCTTATCCTCCGGGACCTCAATCTCTCGCTGGTAGACCAAGAAACTCAAAAAATCTCCCGCTTGAACCCCGAAGACACACTTGGCTGGATTCATCTTCAACGGATGCTGCCTCATTCGCACAAATACTTTCCGTAAATCCTCGGTATTATCAGTCTTGCACTTTCTTTTGACTACCACATCATCAGTATAGACCTCCATGGACTTCCCTATGAGGTCATGGAAAATCAGGTTCATAGCACGCTGGTAAGTGGCCCCTGCATTTTTGAGTCCAAATGGCATGTCCATACACTCAAATACTTCTGCAAAACCTGGGCACCGAAATGCTGTCTTATGCTTATCAGCCTCTGCCACTGGGATCTGGTGGTATCCGGCTATCCCATCCATGAATGATAATATCTCATGGCGAGCTACAGAATCCACTAGCAAATTCGCCACTGGAATTGGATAAACATCTTTTGGCGTTACAATATTAAGGTCTCAATAGTCTACATAAACTCTCATTTTTCATTCTTCTTCTTAACTGGGACCACATTTGACAGCCGAAAATTGGCCCAGCCTTGTACTTCAACTCGAGTTGCTTAATTAGCAACTAAGAGTCTCCATATATGTGAACTTCAGTGACCTCCATATCCAACAAGATTTCTAACCCTATGATGAATGCTTCGTATTCTGCTTGGTTGTTCGTACAATGGAAGTCTAATATGAAGGAGTAAGAGAAAGTCTCTCCATCTGGGTTGACTAAGGCAATATCTGCCCCAACCATGGTGTTAGTACTCAAGCCATCAAAGTACAAGTACCACGAGATGAGTGAGATACGAGCTAACTCTAGTTCTGGACCTTCACGGGCATCTAGCATTGGATGATGGGCAAGGAAATCATCCACCGCCTGGCCCTTCATTTCCTTTGTGGTACGTACTGTAACAAAAATTCAGAAAGTGCCAGGATCCACTTCCCAATTCAGCCCCTTAGTATGGGCCTTGAAGTCATGTACTTTACTAGATCTATTTGTGCAATCACTCAAGTGGTAAAGGATAACATATAGTGTCTTAATTTGCATCCAAAAAAATACAAGGTCAGGCACAACTTCTCCATTGGAGAGTACTGTGTTTCAAGTTCTGTCAACGTACGGCTAACATAGAAAATAGCTCGTTTAGCTCCCGTGGTATCGTCTTGTGCTAGTAAACTTCCAATAGAATGATCTGTAGCAGAGATATAAAGCTTAAGAGACATATCCGGCCTTAGCGGGACCAAGACTGGTGGGTTTGCCAGATATGCTTTGATGGTATCAAAAGTCTCTTGATAAATAGGCTCACATACAAAGTCTTTCTGATTTTGTAATTTGAGTAAGGGTGAGAATGGTTGTGTCTTGCCTGCAACATTTGCAATGAACTATCTAAGAAAGTTGACTTTACCCGGCAAACATTGTAGTTCTTTCTTGTACCTTGGCGGGACAGCATTGAGCATTGCCTTTTTCTTATTGTCTGGAACTTCGATTCCTCGTTGATGGACTAAGAAACTTAAAAAATCCCCTGCTTGCACGCCGAAAATGCAGTTTGCTGGATTCATCTTCAATTGGTGTTGCCTCATGCGAACAAATACCTTACTCAAATCTTTGATATGATCTATCTTGCACTTCATCTTAACCCCCACGTCATCAATTAATATAGACCTCCATGGATTTCCCTATGAGGTCATGAAAGATCAAATTCACAGCACGCTGATAGGTTGCCCCTGCGTTCTTGAGTCCAAATGGCATGTCCACATACTCAAGTACTCCTACAAAACCTGGGCATCAGAATGTTGTCTTATGCCTATTGGCATCTGCCACTGGGATTTGATGGTATCCTGCTCTCCCATCCATGAATGACAGCATCTCATGGCGACCTACAAGATCTACCAGCAAATCTTCTACTGGCATGGGATATGCATCCTTTGGTGTTGCATTGTTAAGGTCTCGGTAGTCGACACCAAATCACATCTTTACATTCTTTTTCCTAACCGGGACCATATTCGAAAGCCACTTGTTATACTTGGTTACACGGATGATGCCTGACTTGAGCATCTTCTCTATCTCCTATTTGACTAGAATTATTCTCTGTGTTCATACGACGCATCTCTTGCACATGCTTCTTTCCTTCTATGATAGGTAAGTTATGGAACACTAAGTCTGGCGACAGACCTGACATGTCTTCATATTTCTCTGCAAAGTAATCAACATACTCATGTAGCAATTCAATGAGCCGCTGTCATTCTTAAGGCTCCATAAAGGTGCTTATAGCCACAGTTATTGGCTCTTATAAAGTCCTAAGATTAATCTTCTTAATAGGATCTTTAACTTTAGGAGGGTGTCATCTAAGGCTGCTGAAGCCAGTTTAATCACCTTCTCCTTGTCTGACTCGTGCAGTACATTGTCATCTACGTAATCCAACGTTGCAATCATTGAAATTTTCTCGTAGGCTTGACTCTTCATCAAGTAATTATGGAATCGATTGTGAAGAGAGAAACAAGCATTGGGCTCTATACTTGATAGAGGCTCTAACATTGGAATGGTCAGAGTGGTAGCTCAATGGTATAAGGGCGACAACTGTCCTCGCCAACTTGGATAATTCCCCATTGAGCTAATTCAGAGGGTGTCACCTCTACGAGGAGGCCTTTGTTGTCTACGCCATACATTTCCAGTGGCCTGGTCACTGTTGTAGTAATTGGCGTCCAAAGCGTTGGCAGAAATGGAGTAAGGATGTGGATTAACATTGCCGACTTCTACTTCTCCTGACTCCATGTTCCAGAGTACCATTTGCTGGTGAAGAGACAATGGTACATAGTAACTCCGGTGGATCCAATCTCATCCCAGAATTCCACTATATGGTGCCATACACTTTGCCACAAAGAATGTGTACGTACCAGCTGGTGGTCCAACCTGTACATGTAAGAAGATGATTCCCAATGTCTTAGATATGCTGCCTTGGAAGTTTTGAACATTCAATGCTGTCTCTTGAATGGTAGACTTGGGAATGCCCAGTAATGCCACTGCTTTAACTGTTATGATGCTAACAGCTGCCCCTGAATCCACAAAGAGCTTGTTGATCTTGACTCCTTAAACCTTACCCATGATGTATAATGGCTTCATATGCATAGCCATGTTCAGCGCAGGTTTTGTGAACAACATATATGCCTTCCTCAAGGATAGGTCTGGTTGCTTGGCGAGCAACTGCTGGTCTGACTTGTCTTTTTCCTTCCTTGTAGTTGCCAAGTTGTTTATGTTTCTGGTCGAGCTGGTATCAACCTCTGTCGAGGAACCTGCAAATTTAGAGGGTAAAACAAATAAGACGTTAACCTTTACCTCCTCTTCATACTCTTGCATCTCAGCTTCCTCATCTTCCCCATAGTTGACCAAATCCTCGTCATTGTCTTTGGCCTCTTTTCCAGCTTCCTCTACCTCCTTGTTCGCATCCTGTGTAACATCCAAGATGGCTACATGTTCCTGCTGGAAATGGATCTCAGGTGTAGGTTCAATGCTGGCTGGTGAAAACAAACTAGTGTTTCTCTTTTGGATAGTGGGAGCAGACGTTTCCAGGCTGGCAATTTTCTTCTTTTCTTCATCAATTAATTACTTTGGTCTCTATCTCAGTTCTTTTGTCTCACTCAATGTAATATGGCCTTGGTAAATCTCCTTAGTTTGTTGAAGACTTTTCAGAGCAACATGCTGCTTAGTCTCCTTACTAACATGGACACGTTGCTTGACAGTTTTATGCCTCCTGGACCCCCGGAACCTCAGGTATAGGTTATGGTGTCTTTTCTCTGGCCAACAAATCTAGGTTGCGATCGAAGACATTTGGCATGGCTGCTCGAACTTTGGGTACACAAGACTTCTTACCAAAGACTACCAAGGGATTAGCTGCTAAAGCGTTCAACCGTCTCTACAACTTTTCTAGAGAATAGGCTAATTTCTCCGGTTGTACCAAGCCCAGCTCCAAAACTTCCAACGTTTTCTTGGCTTCTCCAAAGCGTCATTGCAGATTTTGTCTCATGCTGGGAGTTACTTCCATAATCTTTCCTTTCTCCTTCACATACCACACGTTTTCTTTATTAATATTCCTTAAAGCTAGTAGGACATACGGCTTGATGAGCAAATCGGCTGCAGTTGCTCCAGATATCTTTGGTTTGGTGAACTTCTCTGCCACTCACCTTCGCTTGAAAGCATGCGAATCCCTTTGGTTAAGCTCCCTTGGATTGTTCTGCTGATAATGTTTAGGTGTTGAAATCAATTCAGACAGATTGTGACTTCTTCCTTCAACTCCTCATACATGATCTTAAGTCCATAATGGAATTTGCAGTGAGCACATAAAGCCATTGGCAACTCTACCTTTGGGTCTACCTTTTCCTTCCCTTTTGTTGTTGTCTCCGGCTGCTTTCTCGATCTACCCTCGCCATTGGGATGAAGGTCAAAAGTTATTTTTTTTTTGTTTAGGTTGCCCCTTGTTAACTCCAGCATACCAACAACAAAGTCTTCCTTAGGTTTGAGTTTTGGTGCGGCCGTTACAATCTCTAACTCCCCTTCATCTATCCACTGTTGAATCCTATGCATCAGCCTTATGCACTAATCAGTGGAATGTGATCCCTATGCATTATGGAAGCGACAATGAGGGATATATTTTACTTCTTTAGGCTCTGGCGTGGGAGATCCCATGTTATCTGACACCGTCGCTATCTTCGCTCGGACTAGGTATTCAAAAATTTTCGCTCGCCTAGATACATCATAAGTGATCCGACGCTTTGGTTTCTGTCTTGACCTCCTCTTTCGCTGTTTAGGCTTAGGTACGTTGTTTGAGAGAATCAAAACACTCAGATGCAGTTTTGTATGGAAAGGTGGCAAAATCAGTAGGTTTCAATCTATGATACCCTCTTGGATGAATTTGATAACTTTATAGTAGAGTATGCTCTGTACCATGTCCTTCAAAGCATAACACGAAGATGTCTTATGTCCAAACTGGTTGCGGTACCTGCAAAAATGCTCACCCGACATAATGTATTCTAGATCCCTCAACTTACTTACCGGCTAAAAAATTTGATGAACTTATTCCTTAACGGCTCGTCTAGGATTTAATCCATTTTGTCCTGCTGGAAGGAATAACGTGGGTGAATTGGAACATTTTGATCTATGAGGTCCTCTGGTTCTACCAAGCCCTCTGACTCTGCCACAAAGTTCTCTGTCGATGGCCACTAGACTTGCACCATATTAACCTGAGGATCCGGGAATGGCTGGGAATCCACCAATGAGACCGTTTTAGGTTATATTTCTAAGGCCAGTTTGCCTTCATTAATCCACTTTTGGATATGATCCTTCAACTTAACATAATCATTGGTCATGTGGTTCAACATACCATGAAACTTACAATACTTCTTCCCTTTCAGTTGCTTGACATTAGGAATTAGACCAAAGTCTGTTTCGACAACTTGCAGACTGAAGAGCTCGTCTAAAATCTCATGAGCCATATTGGCATCATAAATGTATGTCTCGAACTTTGGCTTGGTAAAAGTCATTGTCGAGAGCTTCATAGGACTTTTTTTCTGCTGCAGCTTACGAGGTTTCAAGACCTTATTTGATGCCAGCTCGACTGCATGTACCTGCTCGTCTTCAGAACTTGATCCATTGTCTTCAGAGTCTTCAATATAAGCCACAGTTTTTGGCTTATGCCTCTCATATAATCTTGGTGCATAAGTCCCCTTTGAGGAATTATACTTGTTGTCCCTTTCTTGCATGGTATTGTTAGCCTTCGTCACCGCAACAATCAACTCATTCAAGGTGAGATGCTTGTGATTGAAGAATAAATTGTGATATTGATCTTCCAAGCCATTAATGGCTATCTCAAAAATTACATCCTTCCCCAATAGGACTATGCATAAGTTATATTCGGACCAAAATCGGTGAAGAAAGGCTATTGAGCTCTCTGAAGATGACTGGCTCACGGCTACCAACTTACCAATGCTTGTCTCTGGCCTAGTCGTCTCAAAGTGGTCGATGAACAATGCCTTTATCGTTGGCCACTCTGTTATGGACCTCTTTTCCAAACCCATATACCAGACGAGCGCTGACTCGGATAGAGATGAACCGAAGACCCTTAACTTTAGCTTTGGGTCTTCTGCGAATGGTCCTAACTGTAGGGTAAAGTAGGCCAAATGTGTCGCCGCATTCGCATCATCGTCTCCTGTGAAGGTCTGAAAGTTGATTCATTTATAGTGTCGCGGCCACTGCCAGGCATTGATGACACCTCTCTACACAGGCGGGTATGAAGTCTCATACGGCTCATGTGCTCTGGCGATGTGTATATCGCATTCCTCTATGAACCTCTCCAAACGATCCTCCCAGGCGGCCGGGAAAGCTTCAGCCTGTCTCATTTTTCTGGTTAGATCAGAGACGGACTTAGTTAGCTCTGAGATGTCCTTGTTAGTCCTCTTATAAAAATTGGCCACTGCTTTGGCCTAATTCGCCTGATTGTCCTCCAGGACATGCAGAAGCTCTGTATGCATCCTTTCTTGCCCCTCCACCAGGGTTGATATCTGAGCTTTGAAAGTCGCCTTCTCCTCTAGGCCTCTATTATACTCAGCCCTTAGAGCCTTGATCTCGGTTGTTACCGTATCTATTTTCTCGCCATTGGTGGCAAGCAACTCTGCTTGTTCCTCTATCCTTTACTTGATAGAGGTGAAGTACTCTCCAAACTGCTCGTCTCACTTGGCAGCATACATTCTGTAGTCTTTGTAGTTCAGATGGTTAATCTTGTCTTCACTTAGGAAGTTGAAGTCCATTGTTGAACAACGTTTGACTCCAAAGATGATTTCAACCGCATTCTCGGTACACGAACGACACTTAGAAGAAGTGTGTTCTCGGTGCTCCGGTTGAGGATGTCTATGACACTGAGGGTATCCCTTTTTATAAGGATTCCCAATTTTTGCTTAGAGACACAACAAATTTGTCCCACTGGGCATACCAAAATGTTTGGCACCAAATCCCCAGGGTCCTGAGAAGTTTCAAAACCGTCTCTTTTCTCGATCTTGTGCTTCGTCCTCTAGCATGCTACCCTCATATAACAGAATCGTCGATTTGTAGCATATTGCTACCTGACTTCTTAAAAGCGATTAAGACGGGGAGAGCACTAACCCCGCCTGAATAGATCATTCTTGCCTAAATGACTTTAGGACTTGTGGTTTTCGTGTCTCTAGCTGAGCCACGAAGATCAATACTCTACACCCCTTCTGGTGTAAAGCACAACAATCTCCTTGACAAGGTTTTGAGAACACGGGTGGTTGAGTCCTTGAATCTCAAGATTCTCACGCTCTTCGGGTGATGACTCTCTTGATCGCTGGTTGCAGGGTTTTTCTCGGGATGAGAAGATAGATTGCTGATACCAAAATATGTATGTGATCAAGGATCCTTTCTTCGGTGTTAATGTCCTCTATATGTAGGAGACAAGTGCTCGTATTTCGATTCAATTGAAACTCCTCACAATTAAACTTACTAAGCAACTCTAATCGTTCTGTATCTCACGTCTTGAATCTTATCTTAAAATCCAAGACTTTAACGATAAGCTTCGACAGGGAATCATTTCCTCTACAGGAAATGTCGATTATTAATGGGCTGCTCACGTAATTTAGCGCTCGAAATCCAATAACAAGATATTTTATCTTTGACCCAAACACATAATGCGAACTATTCTTATACAAAGAGGAGTAGAATTGTAGAAATGAGAGGGAGATAGCTACCTAGCTTCATCATACGGTGGGATGGTATGACTATGAATGATCCTGAGGGCCATGTGGGTCGTGAAAGATGCTCCAGCCTCCATGCCATTATGCCCCAATGGCTTATCAGTCAATGAAAGTGATCGAATTATATATAAAGGGTTAACGTTTGCTTCAATTGTGGTCATTTGCACAATTCTAGAGTATTATTAGTACGTACTTCATGGCCAATTATGACCCCCGGCCGACTGTCATCTCACGGCACTGCTCTTTCTTCTCGTCTTCGATCATCAGCTTTTGCCCAGCTTAATTATTTTAGCAACTCGGTTTTATTTCTTTTACTTTGCAGTACATAGTGATTTCATTTTGTTACATAAACATGTACGTTTGAAGAGAGAAAAATACCTTACTTGCATTAATTAAGATATACACATAATATCATCGGAAAATCCCGACATCAAAATCACAACATCAAATATGTATGTTTTAATCACATCACATTTAATCCCACACACACATCGCTCTCTTTCTCTTTTTATATATCTCTTCATCACACTTCCATAACTCCCTTCTCCCAGTTCATCATCCAGTTCTTGTTTCTCTCACGTCATCCATGCACATTCCTAGCTCACCACCATTCACCATTATTGTAATCTCTCTCCTTCCCCTTGTTTACATCCCGTTTCAGTTTCGGTTTCAGTTTGAATCCCAACACCAGCTGCCTCTGCATATCTGTAGCTTCTGTTTTCCAAACCTGGATCTCCCCGTCACAATTACAATCCCTTGACCAAAACCACAAAAAAAAGCATTCCCAGCATGTAATCTCGGCCTTTACCATTCAATCCCAGAAACCCAATTCCAGAAGAAAAAAACAAAAACAAAAAGTTTGATCTTTATTAGTATGAACCAGTAGAGTGTGTATCTTATCTTTGTTCGTAGTGTGTAGCCTGGCTAGCTTCCTTTCTTCTATTGCTTAGCAACACAATTATAAAAGCTTCCACAGCATGTAAATTCAAGCCTTTCATACTCCATTTTTCCCGATCCAAAAAAAAGCAAATATTCTTTTGTAGATTTTTATATATTCATAGGAACTCCCAGTCATCCGTACTCGGTGATTGTTAACCTGGAAATGATACAGCAATTGCTTAGCTAGCAACATCTTTATAAAAACCTTCCAATTATGTAATCTAAGCTCCTCATTTTCCAGAACCAATTAGTGTTTTTCAGTTTTAATTATTTAAAAAAAAAAACAAAACAGAGAGAGCTAGTTTGAGAGCAAGAAATGGCGGAATACGACCAAGCAACACCGCCGGTGTCGGCTCCGGCGACGCCAGGGACTCCCGGTCCGCTGTTTATGGGGCCTCGAATTGACTCGCTGTCGTACGAGCGAGGGTCAGAGCGGAAGTCAATACCGAGATGCAAATGCTTGCCTGTAACTGCTCCCACGTGGGGCGAGCCTCACACGTGCTTCACCGACTTCCCGACTGGCGATATTTCCCTCGCCCGCAAGGTACGCGCGCTTTCCGATCTCCAAATTTACTTCCCACCTTTCACAATTCTACACACTGTGAATAAGTGAATTTGATCTCTTTAACCTTGTTAATTCTTGTGAGATAGAGCTTAGAACATTTTTGCATGAGCAGCATGACAACTCAGCTGTATAATTTTTACATTGTTTGTTCTAGTTAAGCTAAAAATGTTAATGATTGTGGGTATTGAATGATAATTATTACATACATGCTCATATACTTAATATAGCTAGGGATGAGCCTTTGATTTATTTGCCATTTTGAGATCTTTTGGTGCTTAAAAATTTGGCCGGAATATTCACACTCATAGCACGTAATGTGAAAAGTGCGGGGTTTGATACAGTGAATCCTTTACTATCTTATATATTTGACATATGTAGTTGTGAATTACAAAAGAGACGATTAAAAAAAAGGGATCATTCCGTTTTGATATGTTGTCAAGATAATTAAGTTTATTGGGTTGGATGTAACCATACTATAATACTCGAGCAGTCTAGCTCATACATACAAACATAGAAGAAAACCCCAAAAAATAATTTAGATCCGTATATTTTTTTTAAAATGAAATCGTTTCACCTAATGTAGCCAGCATCCTCTCTAACAGACTTGGTCAAATATTTACAAATTCTGTAGTCTGAATTATATAACTAACGCATGCATGTTATAAGAGAGTTGGGAAAGTAAGTTAGCATGACAGTCTCATTTCTTCAAAAAATATCTGCCTTCTTCCTACCACACATATTAGAATTCATCGTTTGCAAAACTTCAAGTTTTGGGACATTTTTCTATTCTGTGTGAGATAATCCTCAAGGACGGTTCACCTTGATTTAGTTAATTGATTGTTGTCGCGTTTTTTTATAAAAAAAAAAACAAAGAAAGTGAGAGATAGAAAGTATAGAGGTTGCTATCTAACCAATTGGCCACAGGTTTGATCCACCGTGTGTGCCTAAATGTAAAAGTACTAGCATAGAATGTAGTTCAGTAAAATGTAAGTATGTCACAATCGGATGCACGTACTCGTAATCTGTCTAGAAACTGGCAAGCCACACTACGTAATAGAACTAAGACTTTGAAATTGAATTGGGTGAGCTATGTTTTCATTTTTCAAGAATGGGTGGGCTAATTAAGTTTTATATTTTCGGGTAGACTAATTTTTAATTTTTTTAGTATTTTGACTAAAATTAAGCTAAATCATAGTGTTTTTCAAAACTTGGGATGGAGCTGGCTATAATGATGCAAGGTACGTAAGTAAAAAAATTTAGCGGTTAAGCTAATTCGATCAGTAGGAAGAATTTAATTTTGTTGGTCTCTATTCTGTTTCTGCTTGCATAAGATCCACCCAATGTGCGAAGCACTATTCAATAGCATTCGTCAATGCCTAACATCCTACTATGGATGGTGGACCGTGAACATAATGACCTAGCCAGAAAAAGGAAGAAGTAGAATCAAGAGAACCCTAAAAGCAACGTATTCACAATATCATGCACCTTATTGGTCAAACTCTTACTAGATGATTCATACGCTCAGAACGCTTGATTTGATCAATCTTCTGCTAATGAGCGCTAGCCGCTAGGTTTGTCATGGTGTTCATATCATTATGTCTGTGAACGCAGCTTGTGTTAGAAAACTTTAATTAAACAAACACAGCTCAACAACAATATGGATGAATGATACGATTTTCTTATTGAATAACTTTGGCTTTAAATAACTTTATAACTTCAACTGAATCAAAAGGATAACAACCATGTTTAGCACTCCTATGAACGTGATGCACTGACTGGAATTGAAATAAACATGAACTAAGTGATCCTAAACACTAAGACTTATTTAACAGAATCAATACATGCTTAAAACTTTATTGACTTCTTCAACAATCCCTCCTCTAAACTATCTGTTGCATAGCAGCTAGTTTATGTATGCAGCTGGGCAAATACTTAACCTCTTTATGAGCCTTTGAAAAAGCTCCAATCTTAATGGTTTAGTCATCAAATCAGCCACTTGATCTTGAGTTCCATAGTGCACAAGCTTAATAACTCCATCTCCCACAAGATCTCTTGAGAAATGATACCTTACATGAATGTGTTTGCCCATTTCATGCATCACTGGATTCTTCGAAAGCTTAATTGTTAAGCTATTATTACATTGTATAATTTTGCACTCCTTCTGCTCTTGTCCAAGCATCTTTAGTACTCTTTTCATCCATATGGCTTGACTTGCACATCCAACAGCTGCCACGAACTCAGCTTTGGTTGTTGAAAGAGTGATAATCAGTTGCTTTTTAGACAACCAAGAAACAGCTCCTGAGCTCAAAAAAAAAACATAACCCGAAGTGCTTCTACAATCTTCAAAATTTCCAGCATAATCATTATCAGTGAAAGCAATTAGATCTTTTGTCCTTCCCTTCTTGTACAAAATCTCATAATCATAAGTTCCCTTTAAATACCGCAAAATCCTTTTCGCTGCTAACAAATGAATCTCTGTAGGCTTGGCCATGAACCTGCTAATAAGGCTGACACTCTATATCATATCTGGACGTGTAACAATGAGATACATTTAACTGGTCACAATTTGCTTGAAGAAGGACTCATCAATTCTCACACCATGTTCATCCTTACTAAGCTTACAACCTAGAATAATTGGACTGTTCACTGGTTTGCACTCTTGCATTATGAATCTCTTCAGTACCTCCAAAGCATAGCTTCTTTGACACAGAAATACGCCATATGAGCTTTGATTAACCTCTACGTCAAGGAAAAACTTCATCCTCCTCAGATTGGTCATATAAAAATATCTCATCATTGAAATCTTGAACTCCCTTATCAAATCATCATCATTTCCAGTATAAATAAGATCATCCACAAATAAGCTCACAATTAAAATTTTACCACATTTGCCTTTCTTTGTGAACAAAGTCTGCTCATTCGGGCACCTTTCAAAATCTTCATTAATGAACCAAGCTTCTATATGACTAAACCAAGCCCATGGAGATTGTTTTAGACCGTACAAAGCTTTATGAAGCTTGTACACCTTATCTTCGCTTCCTTTCGTTTCATACCCCCTTGGTTGCTCGACATACACATCCTCGCTGAGCTCTCCATGAAGAAAGGCTGATTTCACGTCTAGTTGATAGAGTTTCCAATCCCTTTGAGCTCCCAATGCCACAATCATCATCACCGTCTCCATTCTCGCAACCGGTGCAAATACCTCTGTATAGTCGATTTCATGCTCGTGAGAGTAATTAACCTTTTGCTACCAAACGTGCCTTGAATTTATCCACTTCTCCATGCTCATTGAACTTAGTTTTGTAAATCCATTTGACCCCACTTCTCTTACAACCAGCCGATAAATCGACTAAAGACCAGGTCTCATTCTTCTCTATGGCTTCTATCTCGGTATCCATTGTTTTTCTTCATTCTTGCTCATGCACAACTTCTTCATAATTAACTGGATCAGTGGAACCCGTCATGGCCATATAAGCTTCATTTTTTTCATCTGATAACTCTTCTCCAGGAGTATAATCTGTCAAATAAGAAGGTGTTTGTAGAGGCCTTCCTGAGCTTGAGTACACAACTTGAGCATTGCTTGTGGCTTCATTTGGTACTTCCTCATGTATTTCTTCATCCACTATCGCTTCATCTTCATTCTGCTCTGGTTCTTTATTCATCTCACCATCTCCTTCTTCACTTGAGTCATCATCAAGGTCACCCCAAGTAAGCTCCTGCTCCTTTTTTGTTTCATCACTATTCCAGCTCCACTTCTTGTCTTCTTCAAACACAACATCTCAACTAACAATGATTTTTCCTTTTACAGGATCATACAACCGATAGCCTTTTGACTCCTCGCTAACTCCTATCAGGGTACACAAGCATGGCTCTTGTCTTCTAGCTTGGTCCTCCTTGCATCCAAAATATGTACATGGCTCACACACCCAAAGACTCTGAAATGACTCACTGATGGCTTCACCCCCGTCCAAATTTCTTTTGGTGTTGCATTCTTCACTGCCAAGGTGGGACTCTTATTGAGAACATAAGTGGTCCATTTCACTGCCTCGGTCCAAAAAGGCTTATGGTACTTCTTTCTCTAAAAGTATGGAACGAACTAGATTCATCACCATTCAGTTATTTCGCTCTGCAACACCATTGTGCTGTGGTGTGTAAGGGGTTGTATGCTGCCTTTTGATGCCATGACATTTACAAAACTAATTGAACTCTTCATAATTGAATTCACTACCTCTGTCAGTGCGTAAGCACTTAATACTCATTCCAGACTCTTTTTCAACCATATTCTTAAAGCGCTTGAAAACACCAAAAGTTTCTGATTTCTCAACAAGAAAGTATGTCCATGTTTTTCTACTAAAGTCATCAATAAAGCATAACACATACATCTTCTTGCTATTTAATTCAGGTGTCACTGGTTCACACAAATCAGCGTGGAGAAGCTGGAGCTTGTGTGTTGCTCTCTATGCACTCTTCTTGGGAATAGGATCTCGATGTTGTTTGCCAATAAGACAGTCTACATAGGGAAATGTTGGAGATGCAAGCTTAGGCAACTCATGTACCATGTCTTTTCTTGAAGAGTCTTCAATCCTTTATGGCTTAAATGAGCATATTGATAGTGCCATAAGTTGGTGAGGTCTTGAGCACTTGTATGGAAGCATTTCTCTTCATGTGTGCTGGCTACAATTGTGAACATCATATTGGCTGTTATGGCTGTCTCTAAGATGAGGCCTCTCTCAGGATGATATACCCTGCACTTTTCTTCATGCATTAGAACAGCAAGCCCTTTATCTTGTAGTTGACCCACACTAAGCAGGTTGTTTGTCAACCCTGGCACGTAGAATACATTTGCAAAAATGTGATTGACACCATTTACTGCCTTTGCTTTGGACCATTATCTTATAATTATTTCTCAGCTTGACATGTTGTCTAAAGCTTTCATCCATCTCACAGAAGAGAGCTTTGTTTCCACACATGTGATTACTACAACCGCTGTCAAAGAACCACACATCATCTCTTGTAGCTTCATTCATCTCCACATATGCCATTAACAACGTCTCTTCTTCTCCTCCAATCTTTGCATAGTTGGCTTCCTTATCCCAACTTGGACATTCATCTTGAAAATTTCCAAGTTTATAGTACTTGTAATACTCCATAATTGATCTATTATAGCTTCCTTTTTCTATTCCTATTCCCCTAAATGATCCACAACCGCGACCTTTTCCTCCTGCTCCACTTGATCCTTCTTCATGTGTCGCCTTTATAGCTTGTTCTTCTCCATTGTGTTTGTTAAATTTCTGTTCATGCACAATCAATAAACATTGTAGTTCATCAATGGACATTTGGTCAACATCATTCGATTCTTCAATTGAACAAACAATATAATTGAATCTATCAGTTAAAGATCGAAGTATCTTCTCCACAGCTACCACATCATCCATTTGTTGACCATGACTCCTCATTCGATTAGCCACAAATATGATTCTGGAGAAATACTCGGTAACATTCTCTCTCATCTTCATCTCCAGAACCTCAAACTCTTTGCGAAGAGCCTGAAGGATAGATCTTTTCACCTTGGCTTTGCCTTCATATTTCCTCTTCATGGATACCCAGATATCCTTGGATGTGTCTTTGTTGAGGATGGTCTACAGAATTTGTCGATCTATTGCCTGGAACAAGAAGACTTTCACCTTCAAGTCCTTTAGTTTTCTCTCCTCAAGAAGTCTGCGTTGTGCTTGTGCCTGATCTTCAGCTACCTTGCGTTGTGTCTCTGAAGGTTGAGGTCTGTCTGCCACCACTGTAGAGAATGTTCTTGCCTCAGCTCCTTGCATGCACCACCTCTAATGAGATCCCATTCTCTATAAGATCCTAGTATTCTCTGGAGCGGAGAAAGTTCTCCATGAGCATCACCCAATGCTCATAGTATCCATCAAACTTAGGGATAACCGCCTGAACAAATCTCCAATTGTTACTCTCTGTCATGTTTCCTCTCAAGCTAACTATTTCTCTCTTTCCCACTCTCTTAGGATACTGCAGTTCCTAAGCACACACTCACTCAGGCCCTTGATGGGGCTCTGATACCAGATTGTTATAAAACTCTAATTGAACAAACAGAGCTCAAGAACAATATGAATGAATGATACAACTTTCTTATGGAACAACCTTAGCTTTAAATAGCCTTACAACTTCAACTTAATCAAAAGAATAACAACCACGTTCATAGGAATTATGAACGTGGTGCACTAACTGGAATTCAAATAAACATGAACTAAGTGATTCTAAACACGATGACTTATTTAACAGAATCAATAAACATGCCTAAAACTTTGCTGACTTCTTCAACAGCTTGGAGCTGAGTTCGTGGGAACCTTCATCCTCATGTTTCTTGCAACCGCCGGACCAATCGTAAACCAAAAGTACAACGGAGCTGAATCCCTCATTGGAAACGCAGCATGCGCCGGACTCGGTGTGATGATCGTGATTCTCTCCACCGGCCACATCTCCGGGGCCCACCTGAACCCTTCTCTAACCATCGCTTTCGCCTGCCTGCGTCATTTCCCGTGGACCCAAGTCCCTGCCTATATAGCCGCTCAGGTCTCGGCGTCCATCTGTGCTGGCTTCGCTCTCAAGGGAGTTTACCATCCCTTCATGTCCGGCGGAGTCACGGTTCCTTCTGTCAGCGACGGCCAGGCTTTTGCTCTCGAGTTCATCATCACATTCAATCTCTTGTTCGTCGTCACTGCTGTTGCTACTGATACTCGTGCTGTGGGAGAGCTGGCTGGTCTAGCAGTTGGTGCGACCGTCATGGTCAACATTCTTATAGCTGGGTGAGTCTCTCTTTATCTTTCTCTCTTCCTATTCAGTTCATTGTTTGTGTTAGATGGTTTCAATCAATTGCACACTACAAAAACAAATAAACACAAGTACTTCAAAAGCTTGCGAATTACGTCTGGTAGGGAGTACTACATATAATAGAACAGCATCTCTGGCGTATGCATAATGCCTAATGCAAACAAACAAAAGCTTGTCGATCATAAGTTTGGATTTGTTGGGGGAGATTGGCTAGTTGGTATCAGACTTTGCACCCTGGATAGCTAGATAGATAAGCTTAGGCAATCAAAGGGCTTGTGACTAATCATGCATGCATCCTGGCTTCACGTCACGTAGATGAGGGAAAAGATGGCGCAGTTTGTTTTCTTATCACTTCGGTATTTGGTGTTTCGCTTCCTACCGGCCCCTACGTACACTGAAACTAACAAAAAATTCCAGAGATATATATGCATGTAGTTACTAGTACTAAATAGAGAAAATTGTTCGGATGATCACTCAAGTATAACACGTTCTAAATTTTGTTCACTCACGTATGACAAATATCACTTTGCTCACTATCGAATTACACTTTTACTCACTTCGAATTCGGTAAAATTTGAGATTTTGAATTCGAGTTATAATCGGCCAAGGAAACCTATTTGGCATTGTAGCTCTCTTCCTTGTGAGTCGTTTCATACCAAAGTCGAGTCTTAATTCAACCCAAGGAGGGAGAATCGAAGATTTGAAGTTTTGGTGTTCTTGACTTCAAATGTCAAATTCAACCACTTCCATGATGAATTGGACTTATGTGTAGTTGAGAAAATTGTTGTTAGGTTGATTTCGCATAGATTGAGCTCCGGTTCGTCGGAAATTGGAGTGGCGCCGCCAATTTCTCTGGTTCGGAGTGATCAAAGTGAGTAAAAATGTAATTCGATAGTGAACAAAGTTTAGAACGTGTCATACTTGAGTGATCATCCGAGCAATTTTCCCTATTAAATAAGTATTAGTTGAATTGTGACAAGCATGACACATGAGGTCTGTCATTATACCAATATTATCTAAACTTAACCACTTTTAAGGTGTTGAGTTTTATCCACAAAAGACCTTGATATAATTAGGAATAGTTGATCTTCATTTAAGTTATATTTTATCTAGTCATATTTCAATGTGATATTCTCCAATTCAACACTCCCTCTCGAACTACGAGGTTAACACGTGTCACCAAGTTTGGAATTCACATCGAAATCTTGGTGAACGAGGTGTGAGCCATTGCCCATGGTGTGTGTGTGGTGTGTATGCCAGGAGTAAGTCATTATCTCTTGTTGTGCGTATGGGTGTGCTGGCCATGTAGTGTCTAGGTGTGGCTCTGATACCAAGTTGAATAGTGACAAACGTGACACGTAGGGTCCGTCATTGTATCGATATTGTCACAACTTAACCACTTTTATGATGTTGAGTTTTATCCACAAAAGGTCTCGGTACAATTATGAATAGTTCATCTTCATTTAAGTTGTATTTTATCTTGTCATATTTCAATGTGGTATTCTCCAATTCAACGGTATTAAAAGTATTCATGAAGAAAAACTCGAATTTGCATGGTTGGTGTCATTGTTTTATGAATGTTATCCTAAAATGATCTGCAATTTTTGATGTGATAGGCCATCTAGTGGTGGTTCGATGAATCCTGTGCGTACTCTCGGACCAGCCGTGGCTGCCGAAAACTATACATCGTTGTGGATATATCTGGTGGCGCCAACCCTAGGTGCTCTGGTCGGGGCAGCAACCTACACGGCGGTGAAGCTTCAAGGAGATGAACTTGCCCCGGTTCACGAGGTCCGGAGCTTTCGTCGCTAAAACCGGTGGAGATGATCTTGTATACATACAGGTACTGTACATCGTACATAATGACTCCTATATGGCAGTCACTTTCTCCTACGAGAAGGACGATATGCGACTATGGTATGCAAGAGATAAATCTCTCTCCGGAGCTATAATGAAACATTGGGAAAACTTGATTGATATGAGTGTGATTTGTGTAATAGACGATTTGATGTTGTGAATTTGTGATGCGAGAGCTGTGAACATATTTGATAATAAGGACGCGGGGGCAATGCGGACGATGTGACGCAAAGTCTATGCTTTGGTCCCTTTGCCTTTTCATTTCTGTAATATTTCCTTGTGCTTGTGCCCTTGTGCTTAGGACTATTGCCCGGTGCGACCTAAACTGGCCTATCTATGTGCATTGTCGATCTCACAAGGTCCTTGTCGACACTACGTTTGCCTTTGAAATTTGTATGGCAACTGGCAAACGTTTTGTCTAGCTAGGGCCCCCGTGAGAGAAGACTTTGGATGATTGGCTTTGTTTGTGTATGTTTGCTTCTGTGTCAATAATAATTCACTTTGTTTTCTATACATATAGTATCAGTAAACTCCAGAATGAATTGATGTAAGATGCTCTATCTTATTAAGCTTGTCTGTGAAATATCTGCTTTGAATTATCAGATACATATAAAACCAAAACTCAATAAAACATTTCTACGTGTAGTATCATTCTTTATACTTACGTGATTCTATTATGTATTGGATAGGATAATGGGTAGGTTCATCAAACAATACCATGTTGTACATTTATATAGTTTTCATTTTGTATCGAATCCACGAGTCACATGATAACTCGATGTAGGCAAAGTATTACCTTAGCACTCGGTTTGTTGGATATATAGAACTAGCTACTTGATTCTAGTTTCGACTACCATGCGTCCATGTTGTGAGCAAGAAACAAAGAATATGGTTTTGAATCTAATGAAGGAAAGTGAAATGTACTATTCTTGCTATTGATGTTTAAAGAGCACTACAACAAAAACATTCTTACACGACGAAATTGTAAAGATTTCGTCGTCTAAGTAGACTTCAGACGACGACAATAATTTGTGTCGTTTTAAGGAATTTTTTTGTCGTTTAAGGCACACTTACACAACAGAAATATGTTTCAGTCGTCTGATACATGCTTTTGCAACCATTAAATAAACACTTAACAATCAACAAAAACGCATAAACAATTAAAACCCTTTGGTGTAGATGTAGCATTGGTAAATAGGGTATCGTTCTTAACCGGGGATTGAGGGTGCATGCATATTTACGCTATGGTTTGAAAGGGGGGTTTAAAAGGTTTGTTTATTATCTACGAAATAAAGACAAGAACATGGCATAGCAAACAAATCGTGGCTTCTTAGTTCTAACATGTTTAAACTCATAGACAAGCAAAACAAACAAGAACATAGAATCCTAGACATGCTTACTAAAACCGAAAATAAAGTTTAATTACATATATACATGTTGATCATCTCATCATACTCACCTCATTCCTTTATAACCTAGTCATATTTTATGCAACCTATTAAAAATCTAAGTCTTTACTATGTTGTTCATGTATTTCTCGAATGACAATGTTTTCGAACCAAGAACGCTCGCATTCTAGACACATCATAACTTAAACCAAGAACGCTCGCATTTAAGTTAAGCATTAAGCATAGAAAACACATGCATAACAAAGAACTCATATTCGAAATAAATCACAAAAACATGACAGAATTATAGAACCAAAAACTCTTATTTAAACTCTTCCTTAAAAATCAATCGTTAATACAAGAAGAGAAAAGAAGGGGACATGTTACACATTTTGGTCGTGAACGCAGTTGCAAAATATGTAGATGGCCTTCTAGTGGATGGAGAAAAACCTTCGGAACGCCTAAGTTCTTCTTATGGAGGACGTCGGTGTGTGGAGTGTGGGGAGCTTCGGCTTCTTGATGAATTCTTGATCTTGGAGGAGACAAAGTGTTTAAGGACAGGTACTCGGCTGTATGGTGAGAGATGCTTGAGAATGAGTCGAGCTCCCCAATTTATAGAAGAAGATTAGGATTTTTCCTACCAAAATAAGACTTTCCTTATGTACCCGGGTAAATCTGACAGTCTTTCTTCAAACGCGTTTTCCCGGAGTTTCAGATCTTGGAAAATTCTGATTCTTGTTTCATTAGAAAGCTTATTCAAAGGGCTATAAAATCCATATAAGGAACGCCATATTTGGAATTGAATTGGATTTACTACGGATTTTAGAAGTTAAGTGATCTGGCTGCCCTGTTTTCTTCTTCTTCAAGGAAAAGGAAATCTTCATATCTTCAAATCTTGCATTCCTTATTCCCTAATAATTCTTGGCCGAATATACCATATTCTTGCACATATTTTGGCCCTCAAATCAGGTATTTATCTTCATGGAATATCCTCCAAAATTCGTCCATTATATGCTCCATATATTCCGCCATATTTGCTCTCTCCTGGGTCGCGCGGGAGAAATGTCTTCATCTTTTTGTCCACCATTTTGGTATCCATTTCTTTTGGCATTTGGTCTTCAATTCTTGACACCATGTGGGAATGCATTTTAGTAAACATTTGAAGACCATTCCTCGGACCATTTCTTCTCCGGAATTGAGAACTTCTCTCCTTAGCCCACTTTTAGCTCCAAATCGCCTCCTTTATTATTTTCTCCTTTATTTCTACCTAAAAGCACAAAGTAAGTTAGAAACATATTTATTAAGCATAAAATAAAGTTAAATGTAGAGAGAATTGCGTTAAGAATCAAGTATGAAATGCGTTGATCAAAACCCCCCACACTTAAACTTTGCTAGTCCCTAGCAAAACTAAAATAAAGGAAACGAGAAGGTAAGCTACATATTTCCAATGATGAAGCTAGCCTTCACGTTGAACACATTCCATGGACTCAAAATAAAATAAAAATAAAATAAAAACAACTTCTAAGCCCTTAGCACAATTTGTCTCAGAAATTTTCTTAAGTATATGGCGATGGAGTCACAAGATTTCATAGTAAAAAGTTAAACAATTTTCGAGAGATAAGAGAAATATGATCATGTCATGAACAAGTAGGACTTGGAGTAAACGATGGTGAAGTTAAAGCTGTGCATGTTTCGAACAAGTTTAAATCAAGCTCACATGGATGCACTCATCATATTTTCACTCATGAAAAGAGGTTCACTCAAAATGTATATGTATTGTATCGTAATACCTCATAATTACTTGCACAAATGAACCAAACCATATGCTTACTCATGTAACTTACTCAACCAATTGAAGGCTACTCATCTTAAGGATCATAAAGGACTTTAGAAAGGTTGTAATGGGGTTAAGGCTAAGGCATTCGAAATTTAGATAAGTGGTGGTGTAAAAACGTTCCAAAGACTTAGTTTAGCACTTAGAATTCTTCAAATTCGTGGCTCATCCTTTCCATGCTTCTTCTTGTGTCAAACTTCAAGATCGGGGGCCAATTTTCATCTTTTTGGGCCCTAACTTCATTCTCAACTTCCTTTGAGCTTTATGAACAGGACAAAGGCCATATTTCTTCACTTTTGGGCCTTCAATTCGTAGCAATCTCCAAATTTATAAGTATAGGGGACATTAATCCAAACTTATACAATCTAAACACAATGCCTCGAGATCTTTATACATTTTTCTTCTATTTCTTTTTTTATCTCGAAAATTTTGGCATTCAAATACAAAATTTGTTGGACAAGTCTATCCCTATACACACATCTTTTCATCATCTTCACGCCACTTTTATTGTGCTAGCTTCGAAATTCTTCACCAAGTCTTTTAGAACAAGGGTAGGAACTCTACACTAGGCTAAGTGTTTAGATATAATGTGGCAATGAAAGAAAGGCTAAACGTGGGCTCAAAGGGGTTAATCTAGGGGTGTCGCAACTCGTGCGCACAATGGGACACAAGGCCATTTGGTTTAAGTGGTGGTAACCTAATTTGCCTTTAATCATATCCAAAATCAGAGCATATATCAACTTAAAAGCGTTGTAAATCTACATGAGTAAGTTCTAGTAATCTCTAGTTCATTAAAATCTATGGCAAGTAATTAGATGAAGCATGTTTTGTTTTTGAGAGCCATATGCACGAAATTCACTCTCAAATGAAGTAATGTAGGCTCAAAAACTCACTTTTAGGTTTGTATGATTTGAAACTTATTCTAACATGCGAAATCTGTACCATGTTTAATCAAACCATATCCACTACATGTTATGACAATCAAAATATCTCACTTATCACAAGAAATCAGTTTAGTGCTTATTCATCGCCATATGTATTCTTTTTCCGTCCATTTTCATCATAGACTTACTAAGGGCATCCTAAAATGAAAAAGACTCTTTAAAAACAATTTTTTTAGGGCATCATCCGCCGGAAAGTTCCATTGTCCGCCCGGTTTTAACAATTTATGACTCAAATAAAGTTGTAAACCCCTCCCCCACACTTAAACTCTACATTGTCCTCAATGTATTTAAGGGAATCATAGAATTTCATGGGAGAAAGGAAGACTACGAAAAATAAAATAAAAAAATGAAAATGTACGAAAATTTAAAAGATAAGGGAAGAGAAAACAAATCCTTGGCGATTTCCTCCATTGGGTTGCCTCCCAACAAGCGCTTGTTGTTTAACGTCTTACAGCCTAGACGTGTTGCTTTCTTTTATGCTCAATGAACAGCCTGTGTTGGAGGTGCAACTCCTCCATTTTTGCCTTCCACTTTTCAGCTTCCATGTTCTGACCTTCGTGCCTTTGAGCTTTAATTCCCAACAATTTCGAAATCAGAAATTTGTGATCTTTATATGGATGGAAACTATACGTCCATAGCTTTTCAACCCTATAAAGAACTCCATCTAACTCCAACCGAGCTGAAAGTTATGGCTTTTCGAATTTGACTGTTCTTTTTGGACCGAAGCTGCGAATTTATGAAAACACTTGGAGCACGTTCCTCCATCGTATCCTTCAAAACTCAACAAACATCAAATCCAATGGAAAAATGCATGAAATTTAATGATGAAGATGATGCATGATGATGCAACTATGTAATGAATGACATGATATGCAAAGATGTATATGCATCCTAAATATTACAAAAATCGAGCAGCCTGAGCATGACTCCTTGCATAATTTCTCTAGAATTAATTACATGTTGGAACTAATTGAAATTTTACGACTGTAAACTAGACACATATACAAACATGTCATAAAAGTTTCAGAATTTTCCGTGACATGAAACTATATCAGATAAATCACACAAAACAGCCTATTACCCAGCTCCGATTTGACTCTCTAAAAATAAAAATTAACATTATACAAAATATGAAATGGTTAGAGTATGGTTAGTCTTCTTTACAAAGTTCAATTTAGACATGTATGCACAAGTATTGTCTAAACTGAGTGCGCCAATGATTTAAAGAGAGTACACTAGCTTAATCTTTAGGTCGTTCAATGGACGTGCGACCCGCGCGATAAAGTATGAAATTTCAATCCAATGGTCTTGGTTCAATCGAAAAACATGGCCAGTTAGGGATAGAGATAACGCGAGAGGCAGGACTAATTTCGACAATACACCCCGAGGCTAACCGGGCCAATGGTATATACTCTATTGGTGTAAGTCTTTCTTAGATCCAGAACCTGTCACCAGTCATAACCCATTCTAGACACCATGTCCGACATTCAGCCAAAATCTCGAAAATTCACACTCCCTCAAGTCCTTTGTAGACTCCGCCCTCAACCTCATGTCCATAACTTCACTTAGGTTATGGTGTGCGGTGATGAAATCTACACATCATGAGGGGTTAAGGAGATAAACAAGGAAAAGATGCGCCATCTATTCCAAAGAGTGCGACTTAATCAACCAAACTTATGTACTAAATTTAAATCAAAGACTTCCTTTAATATGTACCTATTTACATGGCTGCAAAACAAAAGGTTAGAATGCAACTTATTATGAACATGTATAAAAATTTCGACACTTTACATATATATATATACAGACTTATTTACACAGATTCACATATTTACAAGCATAAACACACAATTCTTTACAATCCCCGGCAGCGGCGCCAAAATTGATACATGCTTTTGCAACCATTAAATTAACACTTAACAATCAACAAAAACGCGTAGACAATTAAAACCCTTTGGTGTAGATGTAGCATTGGTAAATAGGGTATCGTTCTTAACCGGGGATTGAGGGTGCATGCATATTTACGCTATGGTTTGAAAGGGGGGTTTAAAAGGTTTGTTTATTATCTACGAAATAAAGACAAGAACATGGCATAGCAAACAAATCGTGGCTTCTTAGTTCTAACATGTTTAAACTCATAGACAAGCAAAACAAACAAGAACATAGAATCCTAGACATGCTTACTAAAACCGAAAATAAAGTTTAATTACATATATACATGTTGATCATCTCATCATACTCACCTCATTCCTTTATAACCTAGTCATATTTTATGCAACCTATTAAAAATCTAAGTCTTTACTATGTTGTTCATGTATTTCTCGAATGACAATGTTTTCGAACCAAGAACGCTCGCATTCTAGACACATCATAACTTAAACCAAGAACGCTCGCATTTAAGTTAAGCATTAAGCATAGAAAACACATGCATAACAAAGAACTCATATTCGAAATAAATCACAAAAACATGACAGAATTATAGAACCAAAAACTCTTATTTAAACTCTTCCTTAAAAATCAATCGTTAATACAAGAAGAGAAAAGAAGGGGACATGTTACACATTTTGGTCGTGAACGCAGTTGCAAAATATGTAGATGGCCTTCTAGTGGATGGAGAAAAACCTTCGGAACGCCTAAGTTCTTCTTATGGAGGACGTCGGTGTGTGGAGTGTGGGGAGCTTCGGCTTCTTGATGAATTCTTGATCTTGGAGGAGACAAAGTGTTTAAGGACAGGTACTCGGCTGTATGGTGAGAGATGCTTGAGAATGAGTCGAGCTCCCCAATTTATAGAAGAAGATTAGGATTTTTCCTACCAAAATAAGACTTTCCTTATGTACCCGGGTAAATCTGACAGTCTTTCTTCAAACGCGTTTTCCCGGAGTTTCAGATCTTGGAAAATTCTGATTCTTGTTTCATTAGAAAGCTTATTCAAAGGGCTATAAAATCCATATAAGGAACGCCATATTTGGAATTGAATTGGATTTACTACGGATTTTAGAAGTTAAGTGATCTGGCTGCCCTGTTTTCTTCTTCTTCAAGGAAAAGGAAATCTTCATATCTTCAAATCTTGCATTCCTTATTCCCTAATAATTCTTGGCCGAATATACCATATTCTTGCACATATTTTGGCCCTCAAATCAGGTATTTATCTTCATGGAATATCCTCCAAAATTCGTCCATTATATGCTCCATATATTCCGCCATATTTGCTCTCTCCTGGGTCGCGCGGGAGAAATGTCTTCATCTTTTTGTCCACCATTTTGGTATCCATTTCTTTTGGCATTTGGTCTTCAATTCTTGACACCATGTGGGAATGCATTTTAGTAAACATTTGAAGACCATTCCTCGGACCATTTCTTCTCCGGAATTGAGAACTTCTCTCCTTAGCCCACTTTTAGCTCCAAATCGCCTCCTTTATTATTTTCTCCTTTATTTCTACCTAAAAGCACAAAGTAAGTTAGAAACATATTTATTAAGCATAAAATAAAGTTAAATGTAGAGAGAATTGCGTTAAGAATCAAGTATGAAATGCGTTGATCATCGTCTAAGTGGTGAATGAGACGACGGACTGACACGTCGTCGTCTATGTGACCACTTAGACGTCGCAGAATCGATGTGTAGTCTAATTCACTACTTGGACGACGGAAACTACACTCAGTCCGTCGTCTAAGTGACTACTTAGACGACGCACCGACGCTGCGTCGTCTAAGTGATGCATTATTATATTGTCCATGCCACTCTCTTCCTCTCTGCTCGCTCGTCTCATTTTCATCCTCATATCATTCTATCTTGATCAGACTCTCCTCACACGTACAACTAACTAGCACTATATATATATATATAAAAATCTCCGGCTCCGACCATCGATTCGCCATATATCAGAGAATGCTAGGTACGTACATACGTAGTTAATTTCTAACAATCTTAATGTTTATATTTATAATTAATTGTACGTTTGATTGATTGCATTGTTAGTATGTCTAATATTTATAATTAAGTTAGGTAATTGATTGATATATATATATATTAGTTAATTAATTAACTAGTACGTATATATGCATGGATGTTTAAAAATATGGTTAATATTTAGTTAAAACGTACATACATGTTAGATATATTAAATTAATTGATGTATAGTATATTCACCATTAATTAATAAAGGTAATTAATAAATATTTTAATTAATTATACGTTAATAATTAAGGTAGTTGAAATTTGTATATATATAATAGTTGACTAATATGATAATTATTAAATTTCGTAGAAGTATGGACAAGAGTTGGATGAAGTTGCGGAATAGAAGTGATGTCCGACATATAGATGGAATTAGAGAATTTGTGAATCTTGCGATAGAACATGATCAGCGAAAGAAGCGTTCCAAGTGTTTGTGCAAAAAATGTCTTAACTATCAGTATATGGAGGTTAATGTTATAATGCAACACCTGTCCGAAAATGGTATGATGTGGAGTTACACTACGTGGAGCGAGTATGGTGAAGTAGTAGACTTCAACTCAGCAGACTTCAACTCAGGGTACAGTTACCATGGTGCCTCATCCAACGGTAGTGGTGCCGGCCCCCCTACTTGGAACCCAACTGCGAATTTAGTCCATGATGCGTTTCTGAGATTTAGTCATGGTGGACACCAACACCAAGATGGAGGTTACAATATCACTCATGGGCACGAAAATGGTATGATGTGGAGTTACACTACGTGGAACGAGCATGCTGAAGTAGTAGACTTCAACTCAGCAGACTTCAGCTCAGGGTACAATTACCATGGTGTCTCATCTAGCGGCAATGGTGCCGGCCCCCCGCTTGGAACCTAACTGCGAATTTGGTCCATGATGCGTTTATGAGATTTAGTCATGGTGGACACCAACACCAAGATGGAGGTTACAATATCACTCATGGGCATGATGACACATTCCCCGCTGCTAGCTTGGACACTGACATTAGTGAGATGGATAAGTACAACAAGATGCTACTTGAAGCCTAGACCCCGGTGTACCCCGGATGTCGAGAGAATGTGTTGTAATATGTGATGCAACAAATGAAGATAAAAGTGAAGCACAAAATGTCAGTCAGTCTTTTTGACGAAATTTAGGAGCAAATATGTAAGTTTCTTCCTGATGATCACAATCTTCCTAAATCCCATTATAAGGTTAGAAATATCTTGAGAAGCCTCGCCATAAAGTACAGGATAATTGATGTCTGTCCAAATGATTGTGTACTGTTTTACAAAGAGTATAAATCTTTGGACTATTGTCCCGTATGTAGCCAGTGCAGATATGAGCTGAATAAGAAGAGTTTGAAAAACAAAATTCCTGTGAAGGTTCTTCGATATTTTCCATTGATTCTCAGATTGTAGCGTCTGTGCATGTCTCTATACACAGCAGAGACGATGCGATGGTATGCAGATTAACTAATAGATGACGATGTGCTGAGACACGCCGCGAATGGGGAGACTTTCAAACATTTCAACAACAAATTTAGAGACATTGCCGCAGAGGTTGGAAATGTTAGACTCGGACATCTACAGACGGATTCAATCCTTGGGTAGTAATAGCTCTGTCGTCAATACTTGGCCAGTTATTCTGATGTCGTACAACCTGCCTCCGTGGATGTGCAAGAACAAAGAATTTAATTTCCTTACTCTGCTAATTTCAGGTCCTAAATCTCCGGGGAAGTGCTTAGATGTCTACCTCAGACCTTTGATCGACGAGCTGAAACTGTTGTGGGAAAATTGAGTCCCAACTTATGACAAATTCACTGACATGATGTTCATGGTGAGGGCAGTCGTAATATGGACGATCAGTGATTTTCCAGCGTATGGGATGTTGGCAACCTATAGGACGAAATGATACAATGGATGTCCTATATGTTTGGACGATGTGAACTCTAGTTGGCACACGAGGAAGATGTGTTACCTGGGTCACCATAGATGGCTTCCTGATGATCACCCGTGGCGACAAGATGAAGCTCATTTTGACTGGACGATAGAGAATAATCTTAAACCCCGTAGTTGGTATGGCGAAGAGATTGTAAAGAGGTTGAACTGTTTTGACTTTGGTGTGTTGATCAATGACAACGATGTATCCACATCATCTCAGTTATTGGCATCACAAGAGTATATTCTTTGAACTCCCTTACTGTTCGAAGTTGAAGCTGAGGAACAACTTGGATGCGATGCACATAGAAAAGAATGTGTGCGACAACGTGGTGGGAACAATTCTCGGTATTAAGTTCAAGACTAAAGATACTCCCAAAGCACGCCAAGATCTAGAATCTATGAATGTACGTCGTCCCTTGTGTTTGAGGAAGGATAGGAGAGGAGTGTACAACAAGATGTCAGCTACACCTTACACAGTGAAGTCGGCACTTAGAGTTTATGTAT
The DNA here is from genome assembly GCA_946800695.1 of Geum urbanum. Lineage (NCBI taxonomy): Eukaryota > Viridiplantae > Streptophyta > Magnoliopsida > Rosales > Rosaceae > Geum > Geum urbanum. The sequence continues at coordinate 42,276,066 of OX327013.1, read as the reverse complement.
TTCACTGGTTTAAGAGCGTTCGTTATCCGGCTACGTATGCAGCTACTATAATTGGAGCAGTGGACGAGGTGCAACACAAGTTTGTTGGTCTAAAAACACATGACTATCATGTTATGCTGCAACGTCTGATTCCAGTGGTAATTCGGCCATATTTTCCTCGTGACGTTGTAGAACCAATAATGACATTGTGTAGATGGTGGCAGAGGTTATGCACCAGAGATTTAAAGAAGTCAGATACGGTGGAACTGCAACAAAAAATTGTGCACATCATTTGCAAACTAGAGAGGATTCCCCCCTGCTTTCTTTGACATCATAATTCACCTAATGATCCACCTACCCGAGCAGGTGCTCATTTTTGGTCCGGTCCAGTACACTTGGATGTATCCTCAAGAAAGGTACATACAACTAATTAATTATACAGGTTTTTCGATCCATTATTTGTTCCACTCGAGATGACTAGCTATATGTACTTATTCTACAATTAATTAATTGAAAGTTTGATTTTATAGACAGCTTGGACAGTATAAAGGATTCGTCAAAAATAGTTTAGCTTCAGATGGCTCCATAGCAGAGACATACCTAATGCATGAGTGTGCTACTTACTGCAAAAGGTACCTCAAGGATCTACCACTTCACACCGCCTCCGATCCCAGTGTCCGCATCAATCTTTCTGTCATCACAAATGTCGTACGACCGTTTAGAGGAGTATTAAATAAATCATTAACATGAGAACAACTTATTGAGGCACATTAGGTAGTGTTGTGAGACTGTGACGAAGTTGAGCCGTACATAATTGGTTATAGGGAGAAGCTTTAGGCGTTAAATTCGAACAAGAGTTCGGCGTGGTTTGAAAAAATGGTTAAGAAGAAGTTCCTCGATTATTTCTTCCAATGGGTACGTATGTTTACTTATTTAGCTTATATACATGTTTGTAGAAATTAAACCCTTTAATTATATATATATTTTCCATTTTCCCAGATGATTGATCTACAAAAATCTAAAAACCACGGGGGGTGGTGGTCCTAGCCAAAGCACTTGCTAGCAGGGAAGCCGATTAAACACTATATTTACCCCGAATATTTTGTGAACGGTGTAAAGTTTCATTCATTGGCCCGAGATGAAGGAAGAAAAACAAAAAACAGTAGGGTAGCAGTTGGGAAAGACAATGATATATATTATTGGGCTTTTGTATATGTTGTTCAGCTATGTTACGGGAATGATGTCAACGTTTTCCTATTCAAGTGCAAATGGTTCAAGCGTACAAAGGAAGACCTAAGTCTTTTATCAGTTGATACAAGCTCAAGCTGGTATGAGGATGAGCATTTTGCTCTTGTCACCTTAATTAGGTAGGTGTTCTATTTTGATGATCCGAAAGCTGGTAAATGGTGGAAAATAGTGAACCATATCTCTCATCGAGGTATATGGAATACCATGACAGCTGAAGGGACGCCAGCGACTAAAGATGTAAAGCGGCAGCCTATCTTGTGAAGGAGCTCCAAATGGCTAGAGCTGAAAGAGATCAAGAACGCCAGGCCCGACAACGATTGGAGGAATGACTTCATGCGTTCATCCGGAGCTAGGAGACCCAACGCGAGGAACCAGGACCAACATAGGAACCAAGAGCGGGCATGCAGGTCATCAGAATCAACCCACCAGGGGGAATGCGAAACAACTAACTTCTGGGACCACCCCCACCGCCTTAAAGAATACAGGAATACGATGATGAGGAACCAACTGCGACAATCTAGGATGCCATGCTTTGACAGATGGAAGAAATGGAGGCCGAAATCACTTCACTCAAGAAAAGCACGCATACGGGGCCGAATGGGATGTACACGTCTCGCGTAAGCCCACTATCGGACGTTATCATAGCATAGGGCAGGGACCCATATTCCAAGACCATCAAGATCAGCAGATTCAACGGGAAGGGAGATCTACGCACACACATCGATAAGTATCAATCCGCCACCCCAGGTACCTGGTACTCGGACGTAACCCTCTACTTCCTGTTCCAAGAGACGTTAACGGAAGAAGCTCAAAACTGATTCTACGAGGTGCCCACTAGATCCATACACTCGTTCGAGGAGTTAACAAAGTGTTTCCTCAAACGATACCGGCTGCAGGGCAAGTACAACACAACCAGCACACTTCTTAAGATCCGTCAGGGGGACAACAAAAACCTTTCTGGCTTCATCAATTGATGGAGATCCCTTACGAACACGTGCAGGAACCTCGACAAGAACGTGGAAAAAACGACGTTACTGGAAAATCTGACAGGAACCCCGTTCATGGAGAAGTTGGTCAGGAAGGAACACCTCGGGTATGACGAGGTCATCAACCTGATCATCTAGAAGGCACTGGTAGAAACCCATGTGTACGGGGCACGAGGTCCGAACACAGCTCTATCCTCGAAAGCACCCAACTACATACACAACCGCCCACCATCCCCCCACATGGCTAAAAGCCCACCACCGAAAACACAGCTCGAATTAACCTCTCGCAAACGTGAGGGCCACTACCGCGAACACAAAAGCAGCAAACAATATCAGCGAGCGCATCGCAGACGTGAACCACCACCCAAATATCCCCACAAATGCCGCACAACCTTCTCGATCACCCAGGCCTCGAACGAGGAGGTGCAAAAGAAAATAAATGCCAGATCCGCCCGCCAATGCTGAGAGTACCCGGTATCGCCCCCATACGGAATAACAGGGGAACGTGGTGCATGTACCATGATTCGAACACCTACAACACCAACGACTGCGAAATCCTGGCAAGGGAAATCGAGCGGCTGTACAAGGAGGGAACGTTAATCTTCCAGAGGTCGAACACCGAGCAACAAGTTGCAAACATATGAACGAAGAGTCCAATCAACAACATCTCAGGAGGGAAGGGGAAGCTGAATGCCCATGAGAACGGGAAGAGCCCAGCCCAAGGGACGTATTCGCAGTACATCTCGGGAATCCATCAAAGGCAGGCAGGAAGGATTGGCTTCCAATCACTTTCTCTTGTAGCGAAGAAGAGGGCAACCAAAACAGCACACTCCCATTCGTCATTGACGGAATGGTGGATCGATATCTTGTCAAACGTATCCTCATTGACAACAGAGCATCTGTTAACATCATCTTCTGGGAGGCATACGAGGGGCTCAAACGCCCGAGGTGTACGATGACAAATGACCACGAAAGCATTGCCAACTTCTCGGGCGAAACCACATACCCTCTCGGGAGCGATTATATGCGATTTGGCGTTGGGATGCCCAGCACCCCCCAGAACGAGATCAGAACGGACTTCGTCATCGTAGTCATTCGCACGTCCTACAACATGATCCAAGGACGACCCGACATCTCGAAGCTAAAGCTGATTATCGCAAGCCATATGCTCTTGGCAAAGTTCCCAACATATTACAGAATCGGCACAATCAGAGGGTACGATTTCGTGGAAAAGGTTGCACAACTAGACAAAGACAACACACGACTGGAGGTACTCGCAGTGGCAGAGGGCTCCCCTAAAGAACAGCAATCCGATAACCCAAGGGATGGGCTGAACGCCATCCAGCCAGCCACAGAACGAGAAAAGCTGCGCACGATACACCTGTCCAGCGAACACCCAGAGCGCACGATCCATATCAGCACCCAACTAGAGCCAGACATAGCAGCCAGACTGGTTCAGATCCTATCAGATTTTCAGTAGGTGTTCACATGGTTTGACACGGACATGCCCATAATTGCCCCAAGCATCATCTCCCACAAACTCAGCATCAATCCAATCGCAAAGTCGGTCAAGCAGAAACGACGGGAGTATGACCAGGAACGATACACGACCATGCACGCGAAGGTGGACAGACTGCAGAAAATCGGTTTCATTCGAAAGGTTGACTATCTGAAATGGATCTCCAACACCGTTATGGTCAAGAAGCATAAAGGATCATGGCACATGTGAGTGGATTATAGCAATCTAAACAACGCCTGCCCCGAAAGACAGCTTCCCGTTACCCATGATCGATCTGCTGGTGGACGCCACTGTAGGACACGAACTGCTATCCATGATGGATGCATATTCGGAGTACAGCCAAATCCTCATGAATCATGAAGACCAGGAAGTCACTTGCTTCACTACAGACAATGGACTTTATTGTTACGTAGTTATACCGTTCGTGGAGGTATGCATTGATGACATACTGGTCAAAAGCACCAAGGCAATAGACTACCCCAAACACCTACGAACCGTACTCGAGCTTCTGATCAAGAACGGCATGCGATTGAACCCGGCTAAGTGCACATTTGGAGTAACGACAAACAAGTTCCTCGGATACATCATCAGCCAACAGGGCATCGAAGCCTCCACCACGACGGTCAAAGCAATACTAGACATGAAACCTCCCACGACTAAGGCTGAACTCCAAAGCCTAACGGGGAAACTAGCATCCCTGAATCGCTTAATCTCTCGCTACTCCGACAAGTGCGCACCATTCTTCAAGGCCCCCAGGATAACAAACAAACGAAACGTCATTTGGACACCCAATTGCAAAGACGCATTCACATCTATCAAGTAATACCTGGCCTAAATTCCCCTCCTATCCAGGCCCATGAAAGGAGAAACCTTGTGTATATACCTATCTGTTTCTCTAACGACCGTTAGTTCCGCCCTTGTTCGGAGGGAAACAAATTCGGAACTGCCATTTTTCTTCGCCGAAAAGGGCATGACACCACTCGAGACCCGTTACCCAACAATTAAGAAGGTGGCACTCACACTCGTAACAGCAGCCAAGTGACTTAGACCGTACTTCCAGGCCCACAGCATCCACGTTCTTATGAACGTTCCATTATGAAAAGTACTGCAATCGCCCGATCACAATGGCCGTCTGGCAAAGTGGGTCGTCGAGCTGAGCGAATACGACATCCATTTTACGTCCCGGACAACAATAAAGGGTCAGACCATGGCAGACTTCATAGCGGAGTACACTGAGGCCAAAGATACAACACCGCCTTCTCCAAACGGCACAACACTCGTTAGCACATACATCTTCGACCAGAAGCCCCTAAAACCCGAATCACCATGGAACCTCTACGTAGACGACTCGTGCACCAAGAACACTAGTGGGATTAGAATAATTCTTACCGGGCCAAGGGGCGTACGAGCGGAGTACGCACTCAGATTTGAATTCAAAGCCACAAACAACGAGGCCGAATACGAAGCTCTCATTGTCATACTGCAACTAGCCCGAAACTCAGAAGCCCCAAGCATTAACATCTTCAGCGACTCGCAACTAGTCGTTAACCAAATCCGGGGTGACTTCAAAACAAAGGGCGATACAATGACGGCATATCTCGGCCACGTTTACATGATGCCAAGCAAGTTCAAGTTTTTCAACATCAACCACATCCCCAGGGGTAGAAACACCAAGTCAAATGCACTCGGCCGTTTGGCCACATCGCCTGTTCATACGGAGCCAGGGCAACGGGTAGTGGAAGTCCTGAAAGGACCAAGCATCATGAAAACACTATAAAAGATCTTCATCATCGAGCCACACGTGGCCAGCTGGATGGACCCAATCGTCAAATACAAAAAAAAGGCTAACTTCCAGCAGACCAGGCACAAGCACGAAACATCATAGCCAGAGCAGTCAACTTCAGCATCCGATAGAACAACCTATACACACAAGGGAAAACAAGGGCCAACCTCAAATGGGTCACACCAGAGACAGGCGACATGATACTAAGGGAAATCCATTAGGGCGTATGTGGCCATCACGCAGGAGCACGATCAATCGCCCAGAAGGCACTCCGAAACCGATTCTGGTGGCCTACCATCCATGCTGACGCAACCGTAATTATGATGATCTGCCATCAATGCCAGTTATACGCACACAAGAACCATACGCCTACAGTACCCCTATCGATCCTCACTTCTCCAGTTCTGTTTGCACAGTGGGGACTCAATCTCATCGGAGAACTTCCGAAATCCAAGGGCCAGTATCGCTACATCATCATGATTATTGACTACCATACCAAGTTTATTAAGGCCAAACCGATGGTCAAAATCACAACCGAAAAGGTTAAGAGATTCCTTTGGCGTTTTCTCTACTGTCCCTACGGCACCCTACTCAACATCATCATCGATAATGGGCCGCAATTCCACAATGACGAACTCAAAGCGTTCTGCAGGAAATAGGGCACTAACCTAGTTTTCGCATCACCAGCACGCCCCTAGACAAACAGACAAGTAGAAGCAGCCAACAAAATCACCAAGGAGGGAATCAAGAAGAAAATTGAACTCATCGAGAAATGAGACATCTAGTATGGATGATGGACCACACTCCTCCCCGAAATCCTATGGTCAATCCGAACAACTACAACAGTAGCGACAAGAGAAACCCGTTTAGCCTCACATTCGGAATGGAGGCCGTACTACCACTCAAACTCACATACAAATGCCCAAGAATCAAAAGTTATGACCCCACACAAACATAGAAGGGCTACGACTTGACAATGACCTCCCTGAAGAGAAACGGGACACGACACATCCCCACAACACCACGAACAAGCAGCGAGTCGCTCACCTATTCGACCAATGTGTTCAGGAGCGCCCACTCCAACTGGGGGACTGGGTCATGAAGGCAATCCAAACGAAGCAAAAGAGCTTACGCCTGTCATAGGAAGGTCCTTATGTCATCGATGCAGTCGTAAGTCCAGGCACGTTTTACATCAAAGACATGTTTGGAAGAAGGCTAGGCAACCCCTGGAACACACAGCACTTGAGGAAATATTTCCACTAAGTGTTTATCTGCCTGCGTTTGATTGGCACTGACACACCTACACCGTTTGTGTAACTTTTTGTATGAGTACATTCGCGCGTTTTGTTTATTAGCCAATGACAATGAAAGTATTAATGCAAGTCAAATGCATTCAGACACAATGTAAGCAAAACAAAGGTACTTAGATATATTTCCAAAAAGAGTTGTACATAGCTCATTCAGCAAACGCACACAGGCGTAAGAGCAAAATACTACAAAGAAAAAAAAACAAAATACAAGATAGTCAGTTGGCCCGAGCAGTAGCATCAGCCCCACCCTCCTCCAGCTCCAGCTCCGGCACCCCATCCTCAGCCTGCGCTCCGACCTCGGACTCCTCAAGCGAACGCTTCAGATTTTCGGCCTCAGCGGCTTGCCAATCCTCGAACTCGTCCACCTTGACGAATGGAAGCATGAGCGTGGAGAAGTCCTCACACTAGACGTTGGCCTCAGCAGCAACCAAGTCCTCGAACTCATCCGAATTCTTGAAAGCCTCGACCGTATCGGTAACTTGACCTTCTCAAACTCGGATGACGCCTTGAACTCGGCCACTGTCTCCTCCGCAATCTTCCTGCGAATGTCCTCCGTCATCACATGCGTTCAAGCCTCAGCAAGTTCATTCTCCAGCTCTGCAATCCGAGCACCGCTGGATGAACGGAGAGAGGTGAGGTCCATATCCAGGATAGCGATCCCATACTGAGTCTCCCCCAGCTCCTTCTTCAGCTCATTGAGCTTACGGACCAGCTCATTCACTCGAGAGATCTTGCGATTGGCTATGTCGGTGGACCTCGTCAGAGCCTTCTGCATCTTGGTAACTTCAGCCGTCAGCCACCTGCTCTAAGCTTTTGCCTTGGACAACGCGGTAGTCTGCAACATCAACCCCTCCAGACCTTTGATGTGGAAAAGTTGGTGCTGGAGCTGGGTGCAAGTATCAAACGCTGCGTTCAGAGACTCGCTCGAGGTCGCGCCGAGCTGACGCCACTTCTGCAACGACTCTATGCCCGCACCCATGGAGCTTTGGATGTGAGCAAGGAACTCGGAAGACAGGGCCATTTCGCCCGCCACAGCAATGGTGACTCAAAGCCAGGCCTCTGTGGACGGACCCCTTTGATCATCTGGCCTCCTCGATGAAGACCCCGGCTGGGACACCCCCGCATCTCCAGGCTGACGGAGGGGAGAGAGCTCGAATGAACTCTTGGAGGAGACCGTCTTGGCCAGCAAATGGGACTTGTTTCGAGAGCGGGAGTACGTTTGACCTTGACTTTGACGTTTGTCCCCACGGTCGATTCGGCGCTCCTAACGCTCCTTACTCTGCACATCCTTCTCCCGACGTAGGCGGTCCTTCCGAGATTGCTCGTTCTCTTCCCCTCGACAGGTGTCGATAGTAGCTTCCTCAACCCGATCTTCTAGGGTGGCAACCCGTATAGCTGGAGCCTGGACAGCCGCACCCACGGCCTCTACTTCTTCATCGACCTCAGGAACTGGGTCAAGATACTGGTTGTAATCTGGAGCGTAGATCACGGGTTGGAGAGCGCCGCCTTGGACGAGATGGCCATTCCCATCCTCCACAACCATATGGGCCTGCCTGGCCGGCCCTCTCCATTAGCACTAGCATATGCTGGTGGGCCGCATCCTGTTTGGCAGAGGAACGGGACTTCTTCATCTTTGTTGCAAAACAAACAAAAAAACAAAAAGGGGGGAACGTCAGTCCAAAAAGCCACACAAACGGAAAAAGAAAACACACGAAATATTGAGGTCACGAACATACCAGGATGGCGTGAAAGACCACAATGTTCAACCAACTCCCAGTGGTTGGCTGCCCAGAAGTTCCTTGCATCCGGATGGGGATCAAAAGCGAACTTTATTCTAACCAAACGCCTTTCCTCCAAACGGGTGAGGGGATATGATCGTTGATCTACAAAAAAGGGTATTAGCAAGAACGAATACGAAAAGAAATAAGAAGGCAAACGCCAATAATCGGCAACACTTCAAACACCACACCTAAGGGCTGAAAGAACTCGGGGACTCGATGTAATTGATCACGCCCATGCGATAGCACACCATCAGGCTTGTCGAACTCCCACTCACCTCCGACAAGACAGTGATACCGGCGTCAGGTAGTTAAAGAGGAAGGGGGCTCCTATAACCACCACTTTGTTCGGGACTCCACCGTTATCGTACCCTTGTCCTTCATACGTGAGGAGTACTTCAAACGGAAGAATTGCCCAATCTTCGCACGAGTGGAGAACTGCAACCCACTGAGCTTCCATATATTATGAAACGCGATCAGCATGCGCGTCAACGTAGGACTACACTGGCCTAACGTGATGTTAAAGAGGGCGAGGGCGTACTGGAAGAATAGGTGGAGTGGAAGCTTCAACCCAGCTTTGAGCTGGAACTCGCTCACACAGACGTGACCGCGAGGAAGACGCGTGAACGATTCGCCTTGATGGAGGGCCCTTAGCTTCACCGTTCGGGGAATGTGGTAGTCCCGGTACCACCGCTCGTTCTCGTGTATTGACGGGGACCCCTCCAGTTCTTGAACCACTTGCCCATCCGGAAGACGCCACAGCACGGACCCGCCTCGGGGGAGAGGGGGGCACGGGGAGAGCAGCCCCTGACTCCCGGCCACCACGAGGTTGGATGACGTAACCTTGCGCACCCCCGGAAGAAGAGGTCGACACTTTACCACTCGGCACTACGGAGGCACCTTGATGATCGGATCGTACAACCATCAACCCGCTCTAATCCATGTTCGGGATGGATGACCTATGAAAAGCACCACCAGCGTTAACGACAAGGGAGAGACGCTCAGTACACTATCGGACAAGGAGTCCGAAACACTATTGGCATGACCGTGTGACCCTATACGGAACCTAGGGGTTTACAGAAGGGACTCATCGCTTGAAACGGCTACAAAATCCATGATCCGAAGAGAAAAGAAAACGGGAGAATAAACCAAACGGCGAACCCATAAAGTATGCCGCGACCCCAATTCTTCACATAGCACAAACATGTACCCACTATTTCGCAAACACCCAAAACAGATCAAAAGCAGCAAAAAAAACCTCAAGAACAACTGTTCTTCGTAACGAACTCAGAAATTCCTTTTCTTTGGGCACAAAAACAGAGAAACGCAGTACCTTACCTAGCTAAACGCACTTTACACTAGCAAAAACACAAACATACCACAAAAATCCAGAAAATACCACAATTGTACCATAAACAGTAACAAGTGCAAACGCACCAAGGCAACATGAATCACACGCTTTCGAAGCAACAAGAACAAGAAAATTACATTTCCAAGACGAGAGGAAGGTTCATGACACGACTAAAACGCTCCAAATTGATCACAAAAACTTCAAGAAGGCATTTCGGCAGAGTTTCAGTTGAGAAAAGCGAGATCGCTTCGACAGACAGAAATACAAATTAATTAATCGTACGTATGATCAAGAATCACATTTTTCCTAAACCCTAAAACCCTAGATGACGGAACGACTTTTCGTCCTTCATACCAAGGTAAACACAACATTAATTATATAACCCTAAATCTTAAAAATTTATCTTAGACGACGCAAAAGGGTTATGCCGTCGTTTAAGTAAACCCTAAACCCTAAGCCTTAACCCTAAATTATGAAATTTTAACTCAGATGATGCAATGACATGTTTGCATCGTCTAAGTTAAAATTTAGTAATTTCACATCTAAGACAACGATCATGTAGACCATATCCCAATGCATATTGTTTTCGACGAGACCATAGAGTAAACAATTCTTGGAGTGTGAACGTCGACGGTTACAAAAGAAGAGTTACTGATTTTTGAGTATCCACGTTTCAGGTTTGTAAAAATTTCAGTTTTGCGGTTGACTGTGCCGATGAAACCCTTAAAGAACTTACTATTTACTGAAAATAATTTTACTTATATATTGTCTTATGGTGAATGTATCCAACGGTTCTTTTGTCCAAATTCAATTTTTTTAATATTGATGTGCAAGGTGCCTATACTTAATAACACTTAAGTTATACAAATTAGTAGATACTTAATAAGTTTAAATACGTAAATTTATTTGTCGTCTTAAATCCCACTTTTTATATATACGATTCATTAATTGATATTTTACAACAATTTCATTCGAATGACAGATCGGAAACTTCCTTACGACTTATTTTTAAAATATATTTTTATGGAAATTGTACCTGGACGACGGAGTAGGAGCACTCTCCGTCGTCCAAGGGCGCACTTGAACGACAGAGATGGCCATCTCCGTCATACAAATGATCACCTGTATTTAGCTAATGATCCAGGACGTAATCCTGGACGTCAAGAATAAATTTTTTGTTTTCTTTGCTTGATTTTAAACTGTTATTAGTAAGATTTTTTCTATTTCACATCTTAACCTTATAAAATTATAATAAACAACTATTGATTTTAAATTTAACTGAAAAAAAAAAGAACTCGCGAGAAATTAGAAAGAAAATACCAAGTCATCAACGAAATCGGAAAGAGAGTGATTCGAACCCTCGGTACGAAAAAGTCGTACAACGGACGACAGAGATGGCCATCTCCGTCGTCTAGGTTCAAATTTTAGGCGGTCCAAATTCCACCGCCATTTTTCTGGAACCGCTCAAAATTTGACCTGGACGACGGAGATGTGGTGGTCAACTTCCACTTGCAAATTAATTTGGTGGCTTTTCCGATGTTGACTTAAATGACAAAAAATTACCCTCCGTCGCCTAAGTGAAACAGTATAATTGAGATTTCTGGGCAGTTTCGATCTCTCTCTCTCTCTCTCTCTCTCTCTCTCTCAAACTCTGGCCTTCCACCGCCTCTCACCTCCTCCACCGTTGGTGATCGAGTTCTCCTCACTCCCTCCACGACGTACGTCAATCCTCCTCGCTCCCTCCCTCCGCCTCCACCTCCCACCGTCACTGCCACTCGCCGCCCATCTCCACCGCGGTAAGTTTTAATTTTTTTACGTACGTATGTATTTTAAATTTATTTTTAACATGTATTGAAGTATAATATTACGTATTTATGTATAAATGCAGTATATTTGTGTTTAATAATAAATTAGTAAAATAATAACTTGGTAAATATTATTGTAAATTAGTAATTATTGGTAAATTAGTATGAATTTCATAGTTGTAACATTATTTTAATTATGGTAATTAGTATGAATTTAATTATTTGTACTATTATTTTAATTAATAGTAATATTATTTGTAATAGTATGAATTTATTAGTTGTAACATTTTTTTAATTATGGTAATTATTATGAATTTAATTACTTTGTACTATTATTTTAATTAATAGTAATATGATTTGTAATAGTATGAATTTAATTATTTGTAACTTTATTTTAATTATTGTAAATTAGTATGAATTTAATTATAAATAGTAAATATTATAAATTGGTTAATATTAGTAAATGATAAATATCAAAAATAATTTTACAAATGAAAAATATTAAAAATAGTAAATGTTGTGGTAAATATGAAAAATATAGAATAAATATATAGTAAAAATTGTTACAAATAGTAAATGATAAAGTAGTTATAATTAATAGTAAAATAGGTTTAATAGTTGATTTTTACAACTCTTAGGTTAAAATGGTCCCGTGGAGTAAAAAAAAGGCACAAAAAGAGGCAGAAGATGTTCAACTCCGACGCTTCGCAGAGCAAGTGGGTTGGTAGAGCCAGGAGCACAACGTCACACCTTATTCGGAGGGAAATTCCTAATGCCCCAGCTATACAGACCGATGACGATAACACCCATTCCGGCCGATCATTGATGTCAAAAAGGGCACAGGAGTCGGCCTCCTCCGAGTCTATTCATTAAAGCGCGGTGCAAGGTCAGAAGGGCCCCGTCATACCCTCAACCGAGAAGGACCTGTTGACTCGGAAAGGGCGGAAAATCCGGGAAGTTGTTCAAGGTGATCGGACAAAAGATCCAGTTGCAGTACAATGATTTCACCGATGTCCCTCCCACCTCGCAGCTAGCTAGTCTCTCATTGCACAGCATCGGGCCAATTATTCGCAATAATATTCATATGGTTGCTCCTAGCTGGAAGGAGTTTCCGGACTTGGAAAAGGAGAAGGTGTTTAAAGAACTCTCGGTACGTAATACAATTTTAAATTTATTTTTTAATAACCAAATAAAAATCGTAATTTCATAATATATACGATTATAATTTTTTATTCTTTTCTTGTAGGAACAATATGCAGTGGATGGCACACCGAAGATGCTTAGGCACATCAACACCACCGCCAACGCCATCTACCGTGATTGGAAGTACAGACTTCACAAGTATTACCAACAATTCGGCCGCTCGCCTACCCCCATAGAGCTGCGTGGGGATATGGAAGATGAGTGAGAATGGTTGGTGAACCACTTCGAAGAAGAATTTTATCAGTTCGTATTTTTTTATTTAAATTGACGAAATTGAATTATTTTTTTTAGTCATTTTTTAATTTTTTTAATGATTTATGTTGTCGAACAGACACAATCGAACGTAAACAAGACCAATCAAGAGAAGAATGACAATCATCATACCTCCGGCTCCAAGCAGATGATACAAATCGCCAAGGAGCACAGAGATAAGGGCTACAAACACCCTTATCTGGATGCTAGAGTCACCGCTTACATGACACCTGGGCTAGACAATGAAGCGAGTCAAAGCGGCATAACTGCCGTATATATTTTTTCTCAATTAACGTAATTATTATTTATTATTTATTAAACTCTTGTACAAATATATAATTTTTTATTTTTTATTTTTATTTTCAGGAGAGGTTGGTAGAACGGGCGCAGCAAGAATTGGCTAACATGCAATTTGCACACCCGGATTTACCGCCGGAAGACCTGCCTCATCTATCGAGGGAGAGCCAAATTGCAATCACCAATGAGGTATATGGTCGTCGAGCTGGCAAGGAGGTTAGGGGGTTGGGAAGCAAGGTGCAGCGAGATTTAACTTCTGACTCCTCTACGGCACACTCGACGAGGACAAGTGCTCGGGATGCGGCGGTCCAAGCAGCCCTTGAGGAGACTCGACTCGCACGGGCGGAAACACTATATATGCGTCAGAGGCTTGATGAGCAAAAAGTGCAGATAGCCGATCTCATCGCCCTCATGCAAAACCAGGTTCAACAAGATTGTCATCCTGCTTCGACCCCATATCCCGACGACGACATAGCTGGAGGCAGAGGACTCGGCGGCGCGTCTACTCCTGCCGTATTTTAGTAGTTTGTACGTAGTTTAGGATATATCATATTTTTTGAACGATTTTGATGTACGTACAATTTTTAATTATTTAAATTAAATGTAGTATTTTAATTAATTTCTTAATATTTTACTTTAAAATTTAAATTTTACTTTAAATTTCAAATTTTAATTAAAAAAAATTAAAAGAAAATATATTCACTTAGACTACGAAATCATATATGTTTTCATAGTCTAAATGATGACTTAGACTACAAAATTTATATACATACGTGGTCTAAGTGATCACTTAGACTACGGAATAGTTTCGTGGTCTAAGTGATCACTTAGACCACACAATAATTCGGTAGTCTAAGTGATCACTTAGACCACGCACACAATATTTGCGTCGTCCAAGTACAACTTAGACCACGCAATAATTTCGCAGTCTAAGCTGTACTTGGACGACGCAAATAACATTTGCGTCGTCTCATCCTAACTTGGATGACGGGCCATTTGTGTCGTCCAAGTGACATCTTGGACGACGAAAATGACCATTTCCGTCATCCAAGTGCTTAGACTACGACACTTGAACGACGGACTTTAGGTGACGGAGATTCCGTAGTCTAAGTACTTAGACTACGGAAACTCTAACCTAGACGACGAAAATGGTCCGTGGTCTAAGTGAGTTTTTCTTGTAGTGGAGATTAGAACTTTAGAACTAGAGCTGTCAATTTTGACATGACCTATGAACTCGATTCAAAACCTGCACGAAATAAAGTGGGTTGAACCCGCACGATTAAAAAGCGAGTAAACCCGCTAATACGATTATTACCTGTGTAACCCGTTTATTAACTAGGTTGGGTTGATATATACATGACTCTCATACATTACTCATTTAATTGGGGATTGCATGCTATTCTATTTTAACTTTATATTAATTTATATAACCTATTAAATAAGTTACATGGTTATTGGATTTAAAAAATTTAAAGTGTGTGTTTTTAATAATTTTATAGTTTTGTATGTGAAGTTGTTTTAATTTTTAACCTGTTTAGTTTAAATGAGTTACATAATTCAACACGACATGACATGACTCAATTATTAAATGGGTCGTAAACAGGTTATGCGGGTTAACTTGTTTATAAATGTGTTGAGTTTGAGTTTGTTTTTTCGACACGATTATTAAATGGATTGAGATTAGAGTTATCTTTTTGACACGAATAATTATATGATCCGACATGAATCCGACACGACCTACCCTGGACTATTTAGAACACACATTATCACAAATTTATTCGACCACCAAAAACATGATAATATGATAATGACCTTTTGAAAATGGGAGGGAAAGGTGAGAATAATAGGAAACAGAGAATGGGCTGGCTAGTCCAGGGCGGAATTGGTTATATTCCAATAATAATGGGCCTCTGTCATATTAAGCCCAGAATTAAATCGTAGGCGCGCAAAAATGGAACAAAGAGGGAATGAGGATGCAACTTCTCTCTCTCTCTCTTCTTCGGTTCTTCCCTATTCTTTTTTCTTTTTTCTTTCTGAGCAACTGTAAATTCCATCATAGATTTTTCGCTTTAATTCTTTTGATTCTATATCATGAAATCTTCATTGGGCTACAGCCACGGGAGTAACAAGAAGAGATCCCAAACCAAGCTTCCCTGATTCCTTGTAAGAAGCCGAGAATGCCGAGCGGCGGTGACGCACAGAGCACGACGGCGGCGTTAATCTAATTGAAGAATCTTGGCGTCCTTCTCACTTCTCCGACCACAGATTGGCCGCTAAATTGCATCATATCTCTAACAAGTGGCACGAAGACGGTTCCAGTCTACGAGAGATGAATGTTCATGCGGTTGGGTTTACTGTGGATCACAAAACTTGAGTGCAGCTGCATGGGGACGATCAATTTCTACTCCATCTAGTTTAAAGACGAATGGAATAGGGAATGCCAACTCAGATCAGATGCTTCATGTATGCAATTATGAACTTGGGATCATCTCACCTTTCGTCAAACAGAGACAAATGTAGTGCTGACCAAAATACCACAAAGTTGGATGATATTGTTTTGCCATTTGTCGTGCCTGCTCCAAAATACAAGCGAGGAGACAGGCCTGCTACGAGGTTGGCTATGTGGCAGGCATTAGCTGAACTTACTGAATAAGAGAGAAAGAGACATAAAGACGAAGATTTGGAGGTGGAAGTTATGGAAGAGAATCCAGCTGAAGATGAAGTTGTTGAGCCAACTGATTATGTTGCCAAGGAGAAGGAAGATGATAAGGCTTATGCTGAGATTCTTTGGAGCCAATCATCTCAGAGCTGTTGAAGCACACTGCTCTGAAGTGAAATGTTCACTACTAGAATAACAGAAAGAGTTTAAGGATCACCGTAACTGCTTATTTCTGAATATAAGAATATTCAATGCACCTCAAGCGAGACTGCTATGCAAGAAGTAGGTTGTGTTGCGTCTTGAGAAGTTGTCGGATCATTTTTTTCTCTGTACGATACGGGGAGGTCAAATCTCAGCATTGGATGCTGCTGTAGGAAGTCGTGTCGGATCCAGAATTAGCTGGAGGTGAGGAAATTTCCCAATGTTAGCGAAGGTGAGACAAGATGTGTATACTATAAAGCCGACTTTGTGGGATCACTACAGGGACATACAAACGTCAGTTTCATGTCTCCCTCAGAAGTACAGTAAAGCCATGTGAAAATGGTGCTGCTTCCAGAATCACCCGTATATTCTCTGCCCTTTTACATCACATTTTATATGAGTTGAGATCATTTATTCATATAAGACTCAAATTAACAGTCAATTAGGCATATCTATAGAGTGTTATTCACAGAGTTACTATAAGTGATACAAAAAGTTTGCGGTCATAGCTGAAAGTTTTTCCCAACTCAAAATGAACTTTCCTTTTCGGGTTACCGATAATTAACAAAGTTTGGTGCCCAAACAGTTGAAGCCATCACATGTCCAATTGTGCGGAGTCTGAGTTGGCCGTCCTAATTAAGCTGTTCTGTTCAAAGGGAATCTCATCTTTTGATGAGACAAACTATGTAGAATGTAGAATAGAAAAACAACATTATGCGATGAGTACAAAACGCTGCGTTCCGATCGAGCAGTGGTCAGGATCCTGTGACCCCTAAGTCCCCCAACTCTCCGGTCAAGGAAGGGCTCGCCTGACGGAGTGGGACCTGGGCGTCCGGGCGTGTACCTGTTCGTTCATTCGTGTACCTGTTCCTGTATTCTGGGTCCGACGTCCAAACTAATCTTGCTAGTTTGGACCCGCGCGCCCGTGGGGTGTTGCCTGTTCGTGCGTTGGTGTACCTATGGGCCCGGCCTCCAGAACGAGACGTGCTATTCTGGAGCCTTGCGCCCAGATGGGAACTGTTTTGCAAATATATACAAGTACAACAGATGTGCAGGTATATAAGTATGCAGTTTATGATGTATGAATGTATGGTATGATGCATGAATGTATGGTATGACGTGTGTGTATGCAAATGTTTTTCGTATGGTATAGGGATGGCGCGGTGCACCGCGTACATCAACGGGATGCCGTTCCGTACGGTATAGCGTCAACGGAGGGATTAAGACCGCGACCTATAAGTAACGCGCTACGGAGGGGACGGACCGCATGCCCGTGCCGTTCTTCGACTTAGCACCCTCAGAGAGAGGGCGAACCCCATGCCTCCGTTATGACAGCCGGCTTGCTTTCGCGACCGGGGAGGCGCCCGCGCTCATCAATCCCGGAACGCGCAAGGAGGGGTCGGACCGCACGCCTTTGGCGCTCCGAGTCGGGGTCGAATGTTAACGTTGCGCTCACACGGAGGGGAAACGCCCCACGCCTGTGCCGCCCATCGACTGAGCATGCCCAGAGAGGAGTTGGCCCCATGCCTCTGTCATGACAGCCGGCTTGCACTTCGATCATGTAACGGTACGCTCACGGAGGGGGCGGACCCCATGCCCGTGCCGCCCATCGGGCTCAGTGCGCGCTTAGAGAGGGGGCGGACCCCGTGCCTCTGCCGCCTGATCCGGCTTGCCAATGCGTGCGCATACGTAGAGGAAGAACCCCATCCCGTACGGCGCAGCTCTTCACTCGGGGCACGGCCAAAAGGGAATTCAGGCGTTAGCCCTCTTTCGGGGCGCCCGAGTGTCACATGTTACTAACCTGATGGTGTTTTGGCGAGCGTCCGGTCGTGTGAATGGTGTACGCGCCAGTAGGGGTGGTAGGTATCGT
This sequence comes from Geum urbanum, assembly GCA_946800695.1. NCBI lineage: Eukaryota > Viridiplantae > Streptophyta > Magnoliopsida > Rosales > Rosaceae > Geum > Geum urbanum. Next base: position 42,257,825 of record OX327013.1, on the reverse strand, counting down.
GGCGTGTTGTCCTTGCCTTGGGTTTGGTGGTGCTCTGGTGAGACGTTTGGAGGTGACATTCCTTTTGACTTTTCTTTGGGAACCGGTGTAATAAATACTAGCCGTCGCATTTAATGCTAGCGTGCCCTTGCATTGAATGCTGATGTTGTGATGATTGCTCGGAGGGTAGACGTCACGCGCGTGGGAGCGTGGGAGTGGGGCATGAGCGCCACGTGTCGAGCTGTTGGAGATCGTGCTAGGGTTTGAAATCGAGGCAGGAAGTCGAGGAGTTGGCGCGGTTACTTAGGAGGGCAAGTAAACCGCCCTGGGCCACGTGTTGCGATCCGATGGTGGATACGCGAAGAACGAACGACTGGCGTTCGTTCGCGTATCCGGCTTCGGGTAATATAAATAGGGCTTCCCTTGCCTTCGTCTTCTTCATCACTTTCGTACCTTACCGAAATTCTGCCGGAGTCATTTGCGATCTGCATCCGTTTGAAGCTTGCCCTCGTTCGTGTCCTTTGTTACCAGAATTTCTGCTCGACGTGAAAGTTTCAGCCCACAAACTAAATCTGGTGAGGCTCTCGTCCTTGGTTCTGTTGTTGCTTTTGTTTCTGTGGTTTTTGTTTTTTCTGGGTTTTTGAACTCGAGGATAGGGTGTGTTTTTGATCTGTTTTGTGGGTGATTTTTGGTGGGTTTTGGTGTTTCTGTGTGGGGAGGGATTTTCTGCTAAGTGTTGGTCGTGCGCTCGTCTATAGGATGGAGCCAATTGAGATACCGAGCGATCAGTCACGTGAGCGGATCTACATTCCGGGGTTGGGGTGGATTAGTTGTGGGTCAGGCGGGTCGAGTACGTCGAGTACGTCGTCGTACGAGTCTGTTTTGAGTGTCCCGCCCCTGCAATGTATTTTGCCTGATACCTCTCCCGTGCAGCCAATGGAAGCTAGGCAAGCGTGCGTGAATGTGGGATTGGAGAGTTCGTCTGGATTGTCGGGCGGTTCAGGTTACTGGGGTGAGGAGAGGGCGGAGGGAGGAGACTCGCTTCCTCGATCAGCGGTAGGTGGACCCATCCACTCGGTGTTCCCTGATGGTACGCCCGTCCAGGAGCCTGAGCGTGCGCCATCCGTCTCAGAGATGGCCAGGTGGGCGAGAGATTATCACATCCCCGACTCTGTGGAACTGCGGGTACCTGGCGGAGGCCACACTTTTACTCGCCCGTCGCCCGGCCACGTCTGCCTTAGCGAGTTCCATCTCAAGGCAGGGATCAAGTTGCCACTGCATCGGTTTTTTCAGTATATGCTGGCGCTGCTGAACATCTCGCTTGGTCAGTGCGGGCCCACGCTCACCCGCACGCTCGTGGCCATGTTCAACATCTTTCGGATGAGCGGCCTGGACCAGCCCACGTGGGCGGAGTTCCTTCATTTTTTTGGTCTGCGCTACTCTACGCGCAAGAGGGACTGGGGGACCATTACCGTGGAGCCGCGCGTGAAGTGGTGGTTGTCGGATCAGCCGAGCTCTTCGACCAACTGGCGCAGGATTAATTGCCTGGTGGGTGGTGATTGGGAGTTGGGTTCTTTCTCGGATGAGTACGTCGCCAACGCCCATTTGATTGATCGAGTCCCCCAAGCTTTTCATCCCCTCGATACGAATGAGTATCCGATGACGCCCGCCGAAGAGGCCCGGGTCAACCGCCTGAAGTTTGTTTTTGACCCCGCGCCCGAGGCGAGATCCTTTTTCGCCGCCTGCCATTGGGATATCATCGAGCAGACGCATCTTGCTGAGTTGCCGCGTACGTAGGGTTTTGTAGTTTGTTGTCTAAGGAGTAGGAGTAGATTTGACCAACTGTTCTGTTGTCGCTAACCCTCCGCTTGTTGTTTTTGTAGTGAAGAAGATGACTGGCAAGAATGCTGCTGCGGATGAGGTGGCCAGGCGTCGCATGGTCGCCCTTCGAGAGGCTGCTGGTAAGGTTCGCAGGGTGGTGGAGGACGGGCGGGGTGATCTGGTGCTGGGGGAGACTACGCAGCCTAAGCTCCCAATTCCTGACGTGGCTGATTTTGCTCCTGCTATCCCTGCGGGTGCCCGCCGCCCGCCGTCAGGCCACGCTGGCGGTTCAACGGCGCAAGCCAAGGCTGACCGTGCTGAACAGCACAGGGAGAAGCGCCAGGAGGGCCGTGACCAGCGCCGGCAGGACCGGGACGACCGGCGGGATACAACTCGCACGCCCCACACGGTTGCTCATTCTTCTTCGCCCCAATCGTCTGCTCGTGCCTCCACGAGGTCCCAAGCGTCCGAGCGTCCGCCCAGCCCCCCAAGTGGGCCTTCCTTGAAGCGTCTCAGGACGGATAATCCGCCCTCCAGTCCGTCCGCCGAGCCGTCCGATCCGTTCGCCTTCTACACTCCGTTGATGCGGTCCATCGAGCAGAGCGCGAAGGCCGTTGATGAGATGGCGCCAGAGGTGGCGCAGGGTAACAGGGATGACATGGACAAGGCCTTCAACCTTTGCATGGTGCTGCAGCGCAAGATGTATCTTGCGCTCGAACGCTTCGCCAACAGGCGCTGCGCGGATGAGGCGCATGCGGAGATACTCAGGCTCACCAGTGCCTGTAAGAAATCTGAGCAACTGGCGGATCGTCTGCGCCGAGATGCCCAGGAGGCGGGTGAACGGGAAGCGCTGCTCAAGGCCGAACGTGACTCAGCCCTTGCTGCCCTGGAAGAGGGAAAGGTCTTGGCGGACAACCGGGTGGCGGAGGTGGAATCCCGCCTGATGGCCGAGGCGCAGGCCCAAGTCCAGAAGGCGCTGGCGGAGGCGGTCGCTGACTTCAAGGATTCTGTGGAGTTCAAGGAGTTGGTGGACGCTGAGGCCGACGTTCAGGTTGCTCAATTCCAGGAGATGGTGGCGCCTTTTGTGAAGATGGAGGAGTTTAATGCTTATATGGCGGAGCAGGCGGGGCTCACGGGCGATGACGGTGGTGCGGGCGCGGATGGCGCGGGCGCGAAGTAGAGTAGCTCTTTTCTTTTCCTTCTCTTTTTTGTCTTTGTAATAGAGTAGATCGTTTTTGTATTTGGGCCTTCGTGCTCTAGATTCTTGCCAGCTGTTTTTTTTTTTTGAACTGGCGAATGAATGAAATTTCCTTTTTCGTCTGTTTGCGTGCCTTGTCTCTTTTGTTTTGAACTTTGTTTGCCGTTCGTTGAGTGACTTGTACGGGCGCGTGCTTCCCTATTATATCTTTGCGAGTAGCCTATCCCCAGTCCCCCGAGTATGTGGGCGGGTGGGGTAAAGACAAACGCAACAGTGATCACACTTAGATGAAAATATAAGGTAAGATCTAATGAAAGTACTTCCTTAGGTGCTGGATGTTCCATGGGTGGCGTAGTCGTTGACCCTGTATGTCCCTAAGGTAGAAAGTGATGTCGCTTATCACCTTGTCAACGACGTACGGCCCTTCCCACAATGGGCGAAGCGCCTTCACCTTCTGTTGGATTGCCTTCATCACCCAGTCCCCCAGTTGGATTGGGCGAGCGCGTATGCGCTGGTTGTATAACCGGGCGATTCTCTGCTTGTTCGCGGCGTTGTGCAGGTGCGCCATATCTCTTCGTTCTTCCAACAGGTCATTATTGAGCCTTAGCCCCTCACTGTTCTTGCGCGGGTCATACCCCTCGATCCGTGGGCTTTGATGGGTAATTTCCAGGAGTAGCACGGCCTCCGTTCCGAACGTCAGGCTGAATGGGGTCTCGCCTATAGCTGCATTCGCTGTCGTTTGGATAGACCATAGGATTTCTGGTATGACCTCGGGCCAGTGCCCGTAACCCGCATCCCCAGGTTCGATGTCCTCGATCTTCCTCTTAATGCCGGTCTTGATGATTTTGTTCGCTGCTTCCACTTGTCCGTTCGTCTGGGGATGTGCTGGTGATGCGAAGATGAGGTCCGTTCCCTGGCGTTTGCAGAAGTCTATCAGTCTGGGGTTGTTGAATTGTGGCCCATTATCTGTGATGATGCTGATCGGCGTCCCATAGCGACAAAAAAGGAAGCGCCAGAGGAAGCGTTCTACCTTCTCTGTGGTGATCTTCGCCATGGGCTGGGCTTCGATGAACTTCGTGTGGTAGTCGATGACGACGATCAGATACATGTATTGCCCTTTTGACTTCGGAAGTTCTCCGATCAGGTCCAGTCCCCACTGTGCGAATGGAACGGGTGATAGGAGGATTGATAGTGGGACGGCGGGTGCATGGTGGTGGTGTGCGTGGAGTTGGCACTAGTGACACTTGCTTGTCACTGCCGTGGCGTCTGCGTGGATGGTGGGCCACCAGAAACCATGCCGAAGGGCTTTGTGCGCGATTGATCTGGCGCCCGCATGATGGCTGCACGTGCCCGAGTGGATCTCTTTTAAGATTGAGCTGCCCTTTGTTGGAGTGACGCACTTGAGGCTCGCCCAAGTCCTCCCCCGTCGGTAAAGTGCCCCGTCCCGTACGCTGAAGTTGGCCGCCCATGCGACGATGGTCCTGGCCTCCTTCTTATCCCCTGGCAGTTCTCCTCTTGTTTTATAGGCGATGAGTACGTCCATGTAACTATGCTCGTGCAGCTTGATTGCCAGGACCTGCTCCGCTCCCGAGATGCTTGGTCGCCGCAGCACCTCGACGATACGCTGCCCCGGCCCTGTGTGTACGGGCGCCGTGGCCAATCAGGCCAATTTGTCTGCCTTTGCGTTGAATCCCCGGCGTATATGGCTGATGTTGACGTGCTTGAATCCCTTGATCAGCGCCTGCACATGCTTTAGGTAGGCGATCATGGACTGCTCCTTTGCCTGGAATTCCCCTCCGACCTGGCTTACCACCAATTGTGAGTCGCTAAATATGTTGAGGTCGGGCGCTTCTGAGTTCTTGGCCAGTTGCAGACCCGCAATGAGCGCCTCGTACTCGGCCTCGTTGTTCGTCGCCTTGAATTCGAACCTGAGGGCGTACTCTGCGTTTACCCCTCCTGGCCCGGTTAAGATTATGCCGGCGCCGCTCACCTTTTTTGTGCAAGATCCGTCGACGTAGAGGTTCCACTCCGACCACGGTCGCTCCTTGACCTCCGGTTTGTCGGACGCCCCTACCGTCGGACCATCGGGAGCTTGGGCCATCGTCCCCTCTGCCTCCGTGTATTCGACGATGAAGTCCGCCACGGCCTGCCCCTTGATTGCCGTGCGAGGTTTGTACTCGAGGTCGAATTCACTAAGTTCGATGACCCACTTCGCCAGGCGGCCACTGTGATCGGGCGATTGGAGTATCTGGCGCAAGGGTACGTTGGTGAGGATGTGGATGCTGTGCGCCTGGAAGTATGGCCTCAACCGTCGGGCAGCGGTTACGAGCGCGAGCGCCATCTTCTCGATCGTTGGATATCGTGTCTCAGCGCCCGTCATACCCTTCCCTGAAAAAAAGACGGGCAACTCCGTGCAGTCCTCCCTGCGGACGAGGGCGGAACTGACGGCCGTGAGGGAAGCAGCCAAGTAGAGGTACAGAACTTCCCCTCGGACGGGCCTGGAGAGGAGCGGAATGGACGCCAGGTATTCCTTGATCTGAAGGAAAGATTCCTCACACTCGAGCGTCCACACAACCTCGCGCTTGTTCGTGGTCCTTAGGGCTTTGAAGAACGGGGCACACCTATCCGAGTAGCGCGAAATGAAACTGTTCAGGGATGCGAGCTTTCCCGTGAGGCTCTGCAGATCCACCCTCTTGACGGGCGGCTTCATGTCAATGATTGATTTGACCTTGGTCGGCGCGGCCTCGATCCCCTGCTGGCTGACAATATACCCCAGAAACTTGCTGTTGGTCACTCCGAAGGTGCACTTGGCGGGGTTCAGCCTCATGCCGTTCTTGATGAGGACGTCGAGCACAGTCCCCAAGTTCTGGACGTGATCGACGGCCTGGACGATTTTTACCAATATGTTGTCTACGTACACGTCTACAATGTTGCCGATTAGGCCATGAAACATCGTGTTCATGAGCCTCTGGTACGTGGAGCCGGCGTTCTTCAGCCCGAAAGGCATGACAATGTAGCAGTAAAGGCCCTTGTCTGTGACAAACGTTGTCGCCTCTTGGTCCGCGGGGTCCATGAAGATTTGGTTGTAGCCCGAGTAAGCGTCCATCATCGATAGGAGTTCGTGCCCTGCCGTTGCGTCCACCAGCTGATCGATCCTTGGTATCGGGAAGCTGTCCTTCGGGCACGCTTTGTTGAGATTACTGTAATCGATGCACATTCTCCATTTCTTGTTGCTCTTCTGTACCATCACAGCGTTGGAAATCCACTTGGGATAGTCCACCTTCCGGATGAACCCGATGCCCAGTAATCGGTCCACCTCCTCGTGCATGGTTGCGTAATGCTCTGCTTTGTACGCCCGCCGCTTCTGCTTCACTACCCGGGCGCTGGCGCTGACGCTCAGTCGATGGGATATGATATTCGTGCTGATCCCGGGCATGTCTTTGTACGACCAGGCGAACACTTCCTGCTTCTCTTTCAGCAGCTCGATCAGTCGTTCGGCTATCGTGGGAGCCAACGATGCCCCGATCTGGACCGTCCTCTCCGGGCGTTCGGAGGATAGCCGGATCGTCCTTAGCTCTTCGCGCTCGGGGACGGGTTATACGGCCATCAGCCCGTCGCGTGGGTCGTCGGGTATTTCTGATCCTGGCATGGGTTCCAGGGCGAGGACCTCGCGCTTGTCACGATGCTTCGCCGCCTCCTCACTGTTGTATCCTCGGACATGCCCGACTCCGAGCTCGGTTGGGAATCGTCCCAAGAGTATGTATGTTGCGATGATCATCCTCAACCTGCAGATCCCCGGTCTCCCGAGTATGGCGTTGTAGGGGGAGGGGTGTCCATGATGATGAAGTCCGTTCGGATCTCGCTGTGCGGGGAGTCGGGTGCGCCAATCTCGACCCGCAGGTTGTCGCTCCCGATTGGATACGATGCCTCGCCTGTGAAGCTGGCGATGCCCTCATGGTCCTGTGTCATCTTGCGTGCGGGCCTCCCGAGCGCCTTGTATGCGTCGAAGTAGATTACGTTGACAGACGCCCCATTGTCAACCAGCACCCTCCTTACTAGGAATTGGTCGATGATTGCGTCGATCACGAACGGCAGGGTGCTGCCCTTCGGGTTCTCTTCCTCGTCCCTCGCCGTGAAACTGATGGTGGGTGCCTCCTTCCTTCCTGCCTTGGGTGTTCTTCCTGCCCCGATTGTCAGCACCTCCCTGCCCGAGTGATCGGGCGATGACGTTCTCTCCCTGCGCTTGCCCCCGGATATCGTGTTGATAGTCCCACGGGTCCTTGTGTTCGCCTGGTGTCGTCGTCCTCCCGTCCTGGGACGGCCGTTCTTCCTCATGTCCTTGAGGGCCTTCCTTAGCAGGGGACAGTCGTTCGTGTGGTGGGCGGCGGCGTTGTGGTATTCGCACCAAATGCTCGAGATTCGGCCGACCGGGGCCATTGCTGCCATTACGCCGCTCGGTGGTGGGAGCCGGTGCCGATGTAGGTGGAGAAGCTGCTCGGGCGACTGCCTGTCGATCGTGAAGACCTCCTGTCCCGCTGGTTGATGGTGTGATGCTGGCGGCAGACGGGCGCCCTGCTGCGCTAGTCCCCCCCCCCCCCCCCCCCCCGGTGGCAGTGGTTGCTTTGACTATTGCGGGGAAAGGGCTTCTGATTGTTCCATCTTGGCGCATCCCGGTACCTCTTGTATCCCTGGACTGGCGCTCCTCCGTCGTCCGAGGGCCGTTGAGGCTAAGCGTTCTCCTCTGGTCTGTTGGTGCTAGACTCGGAGGCGGACCCGTACACTCGCGTCTCTACTAACGCCTTCTACACGACCAGGTCCATAATCTCGTCGTAGTCGAGATGCTCATTCCTCACCAATTTCTCTACGAATGGAGTGGCGAGCAGGTTATCCATCAGGGCGACCTTGGCCACCCGCTTGTCAAGGTCCCTGCATGTGCTGGCGAGCGTCCTCCATCAGTTGATGTAGCTGGACAGGCCCTCGTCCATCCCCTGGCGGACCTTGAGGAGGATGCCCGTGGTGTTGTATTTCCCCTGGAGCCTGTAGCGCTTCTGGAAGCTCTCTGCCAGCTCGAGGAATGAGTGGATGGATCCTGGCGGGATCTCGTAAAACCAGCTCCGTGCCTCCTCCGCCAGCGTTTCCTGAAACAGGAAACACAAGGTTGGGTCTGAGTACTGGGTTCCGTCCGTGGTGGATCGAAACTCGTCTACGTGCGCGCGCGGGTCCCCACTCCCGTCGAACCGAGTGATCTTCGTTATCTTCGCATGGGGATCCTTTCCCTTCTCCAGTATGTGCGCCGAGAACGGACTGACCCGGGGGGCGAACGTCCCGCCCTGACCGGCCAGCTTGTCCTTGCGCAAGCGTGAGACTTCCTCCACCAGCTCTTCCATCCTCTGCAGGATCAGAGCGTTGTTCGTCGGGGGCGCCAATTCCTCCGCAGGTGAGGGCGCTCGGGCCGCCTGGGCGTCGGTTCTGGACGAACGGATGTCGCTCTTCGCTGGTGGTCTCCTGGGTCTCCTCGTGTTGCCCCATCTGCTGGCTGATGAGTGTGTCCAGCCGTTCCTCCAACCTTCGGTTGATTCGGCGCTCCTCTGCTCTTTCGAGCACTGCTTCTCGTAACTCCTGGACCAGGCTACTGACGCGTCCCTCGTCGCCGTTTCCGTCAGTTGCTAGTGTATTCCGCCCCTGTGAGTCTGGTGGTGTCTCCCCATCGGGGGTGTTACTGCCGTTAGTCACCGGGTTGAGCATGTGGACCTTTGATTTTGGTGGTGTTTATACGAGGTTTGCAATTTGTAAGTTTCCCACAGACGGTGCCAGATGTTTCTACCGAATTACGCGCGGGGGCGTAACGGGGCAGAAGCAACACGAATACACCTCTCTCCTCCTGGTGCGTCCGAGCGCCGGGGTTGCTCGGATGGACGGGCGCTCTCCTTCTCTTCGTGCGTGCGAGCTCTCCTTCCCTCGGGCGGTCGGGCGCGCGCGCGATTGTTAGAAGAATACAGCAATGAAATAGGCGGTCAGGGGTCGAGACGGGGTGGCCCGCCTTCAACGCTTCGATGCCTAAGTCAGATGATGTATTGGATATAACAGTCAAGCGAACATGCGAATAGAGTGGTGAATCGAGTGAGTCATCTGGCTCTTGATGGGATGATCTTACCTGTGATAAATACCTGATATATATAGGTGGTTGAGTTTGGAGTTCGATGGTGTTCTTCGATGTGGGACTGGTATACTTGCTGGTGTGTGATCCGTACGTTCGAGCGTGCGCCTGGCAGGCGCGTGTGCGCTCGGATGGGGCCGGTCTAGTGAGTGAAGTTGGAGCCTCCTTGGTGGTCTTGCATGTGGTGTGGTAGGTGTTGCTAATTTGCTTAAGTGGATAAGTATGTTAATCGTACAACTAATGATGCAATACTAACAGTTAGCGTGACATTCTGTTCTTCTTCCAGTCATAATTAGGGCACATGTTCCAGTTCAACGACACTTAACTAAACAAATTAGATACTAATCATAATCAGAAGCTAGATCTATGCCAAAGGTCGAATTAGCAGCATGTTAGTTAGAGTCTGAAAAAGTTGAAACCAATCTTTATTCACATGAACACTTTTCCCAACTCAGACCATTTTCGAAGCTAGATTATTAGATGAGAACAAATCCATGTAAGTAGTGACGAGGAATTCGTTGCTTACAGTTTAAGTGATCTTTACTTGGCCAGTTGGGCGTGGCTAACAACAGAATCACAATTTTTTCTTAATCCGAAACTCAGCTCAACAGTCTGATAGCTACATTTATATATAAATATGAAATTATGTCTTTCGATGTTTGATTAGTTATTCTCATATTACTGTTTGAACGAAGAACCAAAAGTCCAAAACCACACCAGAAGAACCAAAACCTTTCCCATCTCAACAAGCTCTTCTCTTCCTCTTCCTGAAACTGTTTCTACCGAATTACGCGCGGGACGTAATCTGGCAGAAGCAAGTACGAGTACTCCTTCTTCCTTCGTCCGAACGCTCGGGCTGTTCGGATGGTCGGGTGCTCTTCTCTATCTTCGGGTGAACGGGTGGGCACGTGTTCGGGTGCGGCTGTTAGAAGAATACAACAACAAACGGGCGGTCAGGGGTCGAGACGAGATGGCCCGCCTTCAACGCTCCGATGCCTAAGTCAGATGATGTATTGGATATAACAGTCAAGCGAACGTGCGCGGAGTATAGTGTTTGGGATGTTGATATCTATCTTACCTATAATAAATACCTTGCATATATAGGTGGTTGAGATTGGTGCTCACTTGTGCTCTTCGATGTGGGACTGGTGTGGTTCTGCTGATGTGTGATCCGCACATTCGGGCGTGCGCCCCACGGGCGCGTGCGCGCTCGGATGAGGTCAGTCTTGTGAGTGAAGTTGAAGCCTCCCTGGTGGTCTTTCGGGTGGCCTGATAGGTGTTGATTGCCTACTTAAGCGGATAAGTATATTAAATCGGACAACTAATGCTATACAAACAAGTCCCCAAGTCAAATAGACCTTTCTTGACAGGGGAGTTGAAAAAGGGTTCGTGCGATTTAAACAGAAATGCTTATCCGATTGAGCGGTGGTGCGTGGTCCTGTGACCCCCAAGTCCCTCAACTCTCCGGTCAAGGAAGGGCTCGCATGACGGAGTGGGTACCTAGGCGGTCGATCGTGTACCTGTTCGTGCGGTCCTGTACCTATGGGCCAGGCGTCCAAACGAGTCTTACTATTTGGAGCCACGCGCCCGTGGAGTATTGCCTGGTAAAATACGAATAGGGGCAATCATACAGTATATGCGAATGTGTGAATGTATGGTATGATGTATGGTATGATGCGTGAATGTATGCGAATGTTTTTCGTGACACAAGCGTTGGGATGCCGCTGTGCACCGCGTACGTCAACGGGGATGCCGTCGCGTACGGTGTAGCGTCAACGGAGTGATCAAGACCGCGACGTACAATTAACGCGTACGGAGGGGACGGACCCCGTACCTGTGCCATTTTTCAGTCTTAGTGCGCGCAAAGAGGGGACGGACCGCATGCCTTTGCCGCCTAATCCGGCTTGCCTTCAACGTCCGGGGAGGGCGGGACCAATGCCCGCGACGTTCCTCGGTCTCGGCACGATCAAGGGGGGACGGACCGCACGCCCCTGCCATCCGTGTCGGCTTTTCGATCGTTAACGTTGCCCTCACACGGAGGGGCAAAACCCCACGCCCGTGCCGCCCATCGGCTTAGCACCCTCAGAGAGGGGACGGACCCCATTCCTCCGTTATGACAGCCGGCTTGCTCTTCGATCGTGTAACGGTGCGCTCACGGAGAGGACGGACCCCACACCCGTGCCGCCCATCGGTTTCAGCGCGCGCAAAGAAGGGGCGGACCCCATGCCTCTGCCGCCTGACCCGGCTTGCTGTCTAACGTTTACGTGTACAGAGAGGAAGAACCCCTTGCCCGTACGGCGTAAGTTCTTCATTCGGCGCGTGCCCGGAAAGGGAACTCAGGCGTTCAACCTCTTTTCGGGGCGCCCGAATGGTGTTGTACTAACCTGATGGTGTCGTGCAGGCGCATGGACGTGCGGGTGCTAAGCGCGCCCGCCCGGGAGGCGTGACGCGAGCTGCCTTGGGTGGGGTGATTGATCTACGCATTTTATGCTTGATTCTTAACGTCTTTCTCTTTACATTTAGCTTTGTTTTGACCTTAGTACTATCATTTCCTACTTACCTTGTTGTTTTTAGGTTTTGAATAAAGGAGTACAATAAAAGAGGTGAAATGGAGCTTAAAACGCAGAAAATGGAGGTTTCCTAATTCGTTTAGGAAAAGTGGTTTTCCTTCTTCGACTAGGATTCCTACTCGGGTTAGGAATGCAAATGGTTCGACAACTCGGAAAGTTTCGCGGAGCTAAAAAATGAAGTTTCCTAAATCAACTAGGAATGACGTGGCAAAATATCCAAGACGCGCAAAATGGTTGAGAAATGGTATTCGTAAAAGTTACTAAAATGGTACGCACAAATGGTTTCCCAAATGAAGAACGAATGCATTTCTCCTATGTGGACCAGGAAAGATCAAGTCGGCATACATTTATGAAAAGAAGACTTGGCCGAACTTTTGAGATCATCCTTGCCCTATTTGAAGACCAAATATCTTGAATATAATGAAGGAATTCGGCAAGGAGTATATTCCTTGGAGATCAAGAAAGAATATCTAGAGTGGAATAAGGAAAGAAAATCTCAGAACAGACCTGTAACTTCAAGAGGCCACCGAAGTCGCAAATCAACTCCAAATATGGCGTTCCTTATATGGATTTTATAGCTCTCTGAATAAGCTTTCCAACGAATCCAAAATCATAATTTTCTGAGCTGTAGAACTCCCGGAAAAAACGTTTCAAGACAGGCTGTTTCCAGCTGGCATTTCTACCCGGGTAAACTAGGAATCCCTAGTTTGGAGAGGAAAGTTGGACTTCTTCACCTATAAATAAGAGGGCTCAGTCTCAAACTCATTCATCACTCATTCTAGACTTCTAGGCTTGCCAAAGATCAGCTCCTCAACCTCCAAACACTCGGCCATCCCCCCCAAAATCCGAAACACCACCAACTTCATCCCGTAAACACTCTCCTCCACCTCAAGAAGGACTTTGCTCGCTTTGGCTGGAAATTCTTGGGCTCGTCATCAACTAAGGAGTAGCTACACTTGAAGATTTGCGGTGCACTTTCACGGAGTCTAAAAGTGTAACATGACCCCTTTTTATTTTGTTTCGGTTTTTGTTTGGATTTCCTTTGTTTGTATTTTGAGAACAAGTTTTGATAAGAGGCTTTTTATTTCTAAATTCTTCTAAGTTTCTTCCATGTGTTTTTAACTTTGATTCGAATACATGTGTGTGCTTATATGTTCTTAATGCTTGAAACTGTTTTTAAGTAGATACTCGCTTTGGTTCTCTTTTAAGCATGTTTCACGAACTAATAACAAAGATAAAATTGGATTAGAGAGTTAGCTCGCTTTGGTTGCTGTCTTGTTCAATTATAAGCATGTGTGTGTGTTTTGATTGAAGTTAGGAATTTCGTTGACACTTAGGGAGTCTAGGTATAAAACGGCAAAGGATGAAAGAATGAGTCGATCACATGTATATAGTAGTTTAGTGTTTATTTTCGGTCTAGTAAGCATGTTTAGGGTTCTTTGTTCTTGTGTGTTTTCTACTTGTCTATGAGTGAAGCATGTTAGAACTTAGGATTTCTCTATGTGTTTACTAACCATTTTTCTGTCTTTAAATTCGTAGGAATTAGTAAAAACCAACATTTTCAAACCCCCCTTTCAAACCATAGCGTAAATATGCATGCACCCTCAATCCCCGGTTAAGAACGATACCCTATTTACCAATGCTACATCTACAACAAAGGGTTTTAATTGTATGCGTTTTTGTTGAGTGTTAGGTGTTAATTTAATAGTTGCAAATGCGTGTATCAGTGATCCTGTCTGACAAGGTGTTCTTTGAGGTGATATTCCTTTTGACTTCTCCTGGGGAACCGTTTTTTTTCATAAATGCAGCCGTCGCCATTACTGCTGGCGTGATCTGGCATTAAATGCTGATGTCGTCATAACTGCTCGAAGGGCAGGCGTCACGTGCGTGGGAGCGTGGGAGTGGTGCATGGGCGCCACGTGTCGGGTTGTTGGAGACCGTGCTAGGGTTTGAAATTGAGGCGGGAAGTTGAAGAGTTGGCGCGGTTACTTAGGAGGGTAAGTAAACCGCCCTGGGCCACGTGTCACGATCCGACGGTGGACACGCGAAAATGGACGGCTGGCGTTCGTTCGCGTGTCCCTTCTGAGTAATATAAATAGGGCTCCCTGGTCTTCATCTTCTTCATCACTTTCTTACTTTGCCGAAACTCTGCCGGAATCTTTCTGCAACCTATTCACCGTTTCTTCGTTCTTGCCGGAATACGTGCTCTACGTTCACAAAACTCAACCCACAGATTTCAACTTGGTGAGGCTCTCGTTCTCGGTTCTCCTTTGTTTTGGTTTTTGTTTTTGTTTCTGTGATTTTTGTGCTTTTTCTGGGTTCTGAACTCAAGAACAGGGCGTGTTCTTGAGTGGGGTGGGATTGATTCGTTTCTGGGTTATTTTTGTGGGTTTTTTGGTGTTTCTGTCTGGGAAAATTTTGGCTAAGTGTGGGTTTGCGCGTGCGTGCGTGTAGGGATGGAGCCGATAGAGGTGTCAAGCGGGCAATCGCGCGAACGCATATATATAGAGGGGGTGGGGTGGATTAGTTGTGGGTCGAGTACGTCGAGTGCGTCGTCTTACGAGTCCGCGTTGAGTGTGACGCATCTGCGCTACATTCCTAATACTTCTCCCGTGGTGCAGTCAATGGATTCCAAGCAGGCGCGCGCCAACACAGGATTGGAAAGCTCGTCGGGGTCGTCGGGCGGGTATTCGAGTGGTTCTGACCCATGGGGAGAGGAGAGGGCGCAGGGGGAGGATTCCGTTCCTCAGTTCACAGAAGGCGGACCCGTTCACTGGGTGTTTCCTGATGGGACGCCAGTTCAAGAGCCAGAGCGCGCGCCGTCCGCTTCGGAGATGGCCAGGTGGGCGCGTAACTACCACATCCCGAGTTCAGTGCGTCTGCGGATTCCTGGCAAGGGCGACACGTTCACCCGCCCACCGCCCGGACACGTCTGTCTGAGTGAGTTCCACCTCAAGGCCGGGATGAAGCTGCCACTCCATCCGTTCTTTCAGTACATGTTGGCGCTACTGAGGATCTCTCTTGGCCAGTGTGGGCCCACGCTCACCCGCACGCTCGTGGCCATGTTCAACATTTTCCGGGTGAGCGGGATGGATCAACCGACGCGGGCGGAGTTCCTCCACTTCTTCCGTCTGCGTTACTCCACGCGCCAGAGGGACTCGGGGACCTTCACAGTGGAGCCTCGTGTGAAGTGGTGGTTGGTGGACCCTCCGAGCTCCTCAACGTCCTGGCGCACGATCAACTGCTTGGGGGGGTGACTGGGAGTTCGGCGCCTTCCCGCCTGAGTATGCCGCCAACGCCGACCAGATCGATCGAGTCCCTCAAGCCTTCCATCATCTCGATACAAACGAGTATCCGCTCATGCCCATTGAAGAGGCCAGGATCGCTCGTTTGAAGTTCGTGTTTGACCCGGCGCCCGAGTCAAGATATTTCTGGGCCGCCTGCCACTGAGATCTTATCAAGCACACGCGCTTTGCCAAGCCGCCTGGTCCGTGGGTCGTAGTTTGTTGCTAGGAGTAGGAGTAGATTTGACTAACTGTTTTCTTCTGTTGCTGACCTTCCGCTTGTGTGTCTTTTGCAGTTAAGATGACGAAGTCCAAGGCTACGGACAAGGATGAAGCGCTCAAGCGCCGTCTGGCCGCTCTGCGGGAAACTTCCGCCAAAGTTTGTAAGGTGGCGGATGACGGGCGAGGTGGGCTCGTGCTGGGGGATGCTACTCAACCCAATCTCCCCATTCCCAACGTGGCTGACTGCGCCCAGCCCATCCGAGCGGATGCTCCTCGCCCGCCCCCGGGTACTGTTGCTGGCCCTAGGGCGCAGGCGCGAGCGGAACGCGAGCAACAACACCGCGAGAAGCGCCAGGAGAATTGCGATCAGCGCCGGCACGACCGGGATGACCAGCGGGATAGGCGGGAGACTTCCTGTACACCCCAGTCCTCGGCGCGTACTCCTACGCCCCAATCGTTCAGCCGTCCGCCAAGCCCCCCACGGGTATCGAGGCAGGGGGAGAGTGCTGAACCCTCGTTGAAGCGGGCTAGAACGGACAGTCCATTTGCCTTTTGTGCACCCCTGGCGCAAGCCATCGAGCTCAGCGTGAAGTCCGTCAACGCGCTGGTACCGCAGGCGGCGGCTGATGGTCCAGACGAGATGGACAGGGCGTTCAACCTCTGCATGGTGATGCAACACAAGATGTATCTGGCATGCGAGCGCTTTGCCAACAATCGCTATGCGGAGGGGCTGAAGGAGGAGATGTGCAAGATCGCAGAGGAAAACAAGAGGCTCCTGTACGATCAGGCCAAGTATGAGGAGCTGGCGGATCGCCTGCGACGCGAAGTCTAGGCGGCGACGGAGCGAGTCTGGGAGGCCGCGGAGCGAGAGACGCTGCACAAGGCCGAGCGTGATACTGCTCTGGCTGCCCTGGAGGAGGTGAAGGTCGAGGCAGCCAATCGGGTGGCGGAGATGGAATCCCGCCTGATGGAGGCCGAGCGCCGGGGGTGGACAGATGAGCGTGTCCATCAGGCCCAAGCGGATGCGGTTGCCATCTTCAAGAATTCTTCGGAGTTCAAGGAGTTGGTGGCCGCTGAGGCCGATATCCAGGTGGTGGAGTTCCAGGGGGTGGTGGCGCCCTTCCTGGACTTGGAGCGTTATAATGAATTCCTGGAGGAGCAGGCGAATGGGGCGTCCGCCAAGCCAAGTCAGTAGCCAGTGGTGGAGCAGGCTGAGGTGGCGGCGACCGAGGAAGTGGCGGGCGGAGCTGGTGGAGCAGTAGAGTAGCTTTTCATTTTTTTTTTGTAATAGAGTAGTAACTTTTGTAATCGGGCCTTCGTGCCTTTGATTCCCGCTGGTTGTCTTTTGTAAGCGGGCGAATTAATGAAGTTTCTTTTCCTTTCGTTCATGTGCCTTGTCTTTTTATGAATTTTGTTTTGGCATCTTTTGAGTAACTCATGCGGACGCGCGCTTGCTCTTTAACTGGAATTTGACCAAGTATTACAGCTTTGCGAGTAGCCTATCCCCAGTCCCCCGAGTACATGGGCGGGCGGGGTAAGGACAAGCAGACGCGACAAATAATTTACACTTAAAAGAAAAATGAAAGTACAATATGGAAAACTTTAATGAAAGTACTTTCTCAAGTGTTGTATGTTCCATGGGTGGCGTAGTCGTTGACCCTGCATATCCCTGCGGTAGAAAGTGCTGTCGCTTATCACCTCGTCAACGACGTACGGGCCTTCCCACAATGGGCGAAGCGCCTTCACCTTCTGTTGGATCGCCTTCATCACCCAGTCCCCCAGTTGGATTGGGCGAGCCCGTATGCGCTGATTGTACAGTCGCGCGATCCTCTGCTTATTCGCGGCGTTGTGGAGGTGCGCCATATCCCTTCGTTCTTCCAACAGATCGTTGTTGAGCCGCAGCCCCTCACTGTTCGTGCGTGGATCGTACCCCTCGATCTGTGGGCTCTGATGGGTAATTTCCAAGGGTAACACAGCTTCCGTCCCGAACGTCAGGCTGCACGGGGTTTCGCCTGTAGCTGCGTTGGCGGTCGTTCGGATGGACCATAGGATCTCTGGAATGACCTCAAGCTAGCGCCCGTATCCTGCGTCCCCGGGTTCGATGTCTTCAATCTTTCTCTTAATGCCAGACTTGATGATTTTGTTCGCTGCTTCCACCTGTCTGTTCGTCTGGGGGTGCGCTGGCGACGCGAAAATGAGGTCCGTTCCTTGGCGCTTGTAGAAGGCTATGAGCCTGGGGTTGTTGAACTGTGGCCCGTTGTCCGTGATGATGCTGATCGGCGTCCCATAGCGACAGAAGAGGAAACGCCAGAGGAAACACTCCACCTTCTCCGTGGTGATCTTCGCCATCGGCTGGGCTTCGATGAACTTCGTGTGATAGTCGATGATGACGATCAGATACCTATATTGCCCCTTTGACTTCGGAAGCTCTCTGATCAGGTCTAGCCCCCACTGTGTGAATGGAACGGGCGACAGGAGGATGGATAGCGGGACGACGGGCGTGTGGTGGTGGTGCGCGTGCAGCTGGCATTGGTGACACTTGCTCGTCAGTGCCGTGGCGTCCGCGTGGATGGTGGGCCACCAGAAGCCGGATCGAAGGGTCTTGTGTGCGATCGCCCTGGCGCCCGCATGATGGTTGCACGTGCCCGAATGGATTTCTTTCAAGATTGAGTTGCCCTTCGTTGGAGTGACACATTTGAGACTTGCCCAAGTCCTCCCTTGTCGATACAGCGCCCCGTCCCGCACGCTGAAGTTGGCCGCCCGTGTGACGATGGTTCTGGCCTCTCGCTTATCCTCTGGTAGCTCCCCCTGGTCTTGTAAGCAACGAGCGCGTCCATGTAGCTATGCTCGTGCGGTTCGATTCCCAGGACCTGCTCCGCTCCTGAGATGCTCGGTCGTCGCAGCACTTCGACGATGCGCTGTTCTAGCCCCGTGTGCACGGGCGCCATGGCCAATCGAGCCAACTTGTCTGCTTTCACGTTGAATCCTCGGCGTATATGGTTGATGTTGACATATTTGAATCCCTTGATCAGCGTCTGCACGTGTTTCAGATAGGCGATCATGGACTCCCCCTTTGCCTGGAATTCTCCTCCGACCTGGCTCACCACCAACTGCGAGTCACTGAATATGTTGAGGTCGGGCGCCTCCGAATTCTTGGCCAGCTGCAGGCCCGCAATGAGCGCCTCGTACTCGGCCTCGTTGTTGGTTGTCTTGAATTCGAACTTGAGGGCGTACTCCGCGTTTACCCCCCCCCCCCCCGGTCAAGATGATCCCGGCGCCGCTCACCTTCTTTGTGCATGAACCGTCGTCGTAGAGGTTCCACTCCGACATCGGTCGCTCTTTGACCTCCGGTTTGTCGGACGCCTCTGCCGTCGGGCCGTCTGGCGCTCGGACCGGCGCCCCCTCTGCCTCCGTGTATTCGGCAATAAAGTCCGCTACTGCCTGTCCCTTGATTGTCGTGCGGGGTTTGTACTGGAGGTCGAATTCACTGAGTTCAATGGCCCATTTTGCCAGGCGACCACTGTGGTCGGGCGATTGGAGTATCTGGCGCAATGGCACATTAGTGAGGATGTGGATGCCGTGCGCCTGGAAGTATGGCCTCAACCGTCGGGCAGCGGTTACGAGCGCGAGCGCCATCTTCTCGATCGTCGGATATCGGGTTTCGGCGCCCGTCATGCCCTTCCCTGAGAAGAAAACAGGCAACTCCGTGCAGTCCTCCCTGCGGACGAGGGCAGAACTGACGGCCGTGAGGGAAGCGGCCAGGTAGAGGTACAAAACTTCCCCTTGGACGGGTCTGGAGAGGAGCGGAATGGACGCCAAGTATTCCTTGATTTGGAGGAAGGATTCCTCACACTCGGGCGTCCATACAACCTCGCGCTTGTTCATCGTTCGTAGGGCTTTGAAGAACGAGGCGCACCTGTCTGAGTAGCGCGAGATGAATCGGTTCAGGGATGCGAGTTTTCTCGTGAGGCTCTGCAAGTCCACCCTCTTGACGGGCGGCTTCATGTCGATGATCGCTTTTACTTAGGCGGGCGCGGCTTCGATACCCCGCTGGTTGACAATATACCCCAGGAATTTGCTGTTGGTGACCCCGAACGTGCACTTGGCGGGGTTTAGTCTCATGCCGTTCTTGATGAGGACGTCGAGCACAGTCCCCAAGTTCTGGACGTGGTCGACCGCCTGGATGCTTTTCACCAGTATGTCGTCCACGTACACGTCCACAATGTTGCCAATCAGGCCATGAAACATCGCGTTCATGAGCCTCTGGTACGTGGAGCCAGCGTTCTTCAGCCCGAAAGGCATGACGATGTAGCAATACAGGCCCTTGTCCGTGACAAACGTCGTCGCCTCCTGGTCTTCCGGATCCATGAAGATCTGGTTGTAGCCCGAATACGCGTCCATCATTGACAGGAGTTCGTGCCCCGCTGTCGCATCCACCAGCTGATCGATCCTCGGCAGCGGGAAGCTGTCCTTCGGGCACGCCTTGTTGAGGTCGCTGTAATTGATGCACATCCTCCACTTCTTGTTGCTTTTCTGCACCATTACAGCGTTGGAAATCCACTTTGGATTATCCACCTTCCGGATGAACCCGATGCCCAGTAATCGGTCCACCTCCTCATGCATTGCCGCGTAATGCTCCGCCTTATACGCCCGTCTCTTCTGCTTCACTGCCCGGGCGCTGGCGCTAACGCTCAGCCTATGGGATATGATGCTCGTGTTGATCCCGGGCATGTCCTTGTATGACCACGCGAACACCTTCTGCTTCTCCTTCAGCAGTGTGATCAGCCGCTCGGCTATCGCGGGAGCCAGCGATGCTCCGATCTGGACCGTTCTCTCCGGGTGTTCGGAGGATAGCTGGATTGTTCTCAGCTCTTCGCGCTCGGGGACGGGCGACACGGCCATCAGCCCGTCGCGCGGGTCGTCGGGTACTTCTGATCCTGGCGCGGGTTCCAGGGCGAAGACCTCATGCCGGTCCCGGGGTTTTGCTGCCTCCTCGCTGCTGTATCCCCGGACATATCCGACTCCGCGCTCGGTTGGGAAGCATCCCAAGAGCATGTGTCCCGCGATGATCATTTTCAACTTGCAAATCCCTGGCCTCCCGATTATGGCGTTGTAGGGGGAGGGGGTGAAGTCCGTCTGGACTTCACTGTGTGGGGAGTTGGACGCGCCAATTCTGACCCGGATGCTGTCACTCCCGATTGGATACGACGTCTCGCCCGTGAAGCTGGCGACGCACTCGTGATCCTACGTCATCTTGCGCGCGAGCATTCCGAGCGCCGTGTACGCGTCAAAGTAGATCATGTTCATGGACGCCCCACTGTCGATCAGCACCCTCTTCATAAGGAATCGGTCGATGATCGCGTCGATCACGAACGTCAGGGTGCTATCCTTCGGGCTTCTCTCCTCGTCTTCCGCCGTGAAGCTAATGGCGGGCGCCTCCTTCCTTCCCACCTTGGGCGCTCTCCCTGACCCGATCGCCAGTACCTCTTTGCTCGAGCGATCGGGCGACGACGTTCCCTCCTTGCGCTTGCCCCCGGATATCGTACTGATAGTCCCACGGGTCCCAGTGTCCGCCTCGCGCTGTCGTCCTTCCGCCCTGGGAGGGGTGGTCTGATCGTCCCTTATGTCCTCGAGGGCCTTCTTTAACATGAGGCAGCTGTTGGTGCGGTGGGTGGCGGCGTTGTGGTATTCACACAAAATGCTCGGGATTCGGCCGACCGGGGCCATTGCTACCGTCATGTTGTTCGGTGGCAGAATCCGGTGCCGGTGTAGGCGGAGCAGTTGCTCGTTTAACTGCTGGTCGACCGCGCAGACCTCCTGTCCTGTCGGTCGATAGCGTGGTGCTAGCGGTAGACGGGCACCCTGCTGCGCCGGTCCCCTCGGCTGGTTGTAGTGGTTGCCCTGGTGGTTGCGGAAAAACAGCTTTTGATGATTCTGTCTCTGCGCGTCCCGGTTCCTCTTATGTCCCCCGGCTGGTTCCCCTCCGTCGTCCGAGGGTCGTCGCGGCTGGGCATTCTCCTCCGGTCTGTTGGTACTAGATTCGGAGGCGGACCCGTACACTCGCGTCTCCACCAACGCCTTCTGTATGACCAGGTCCATGATCTCGTCGTAGTCGAGATGCTCCTTCCTTACCAGCTTCTCTACGAACGGGGTGGCGAGCAAATTATCCATCAGGGCTACCTTGGCCACCCGCTTATCAAGGTCCCTGCATGTACTCGCGAGCGTCCTCCACCGATTGATGTAGCTCGACAGGCTCTCGTCCATCCCCTGGCGGACCTTGAGGAGAATACCCGTGGTGTTGTACTTGCCTTGGAGCCGGTAGCGCTTCTGGAAGCTCTCTGCCAGCTCGAGGAACGAATGTATGGAGCCTGGCGGGATCTCGTAGAACCAGCTTCGTGCTTCCTCCGCCAGCGTTTCTTGAAACAGGAAACATAGGGTTGGATCTGAATACCGGGTTCCGTCCGTGGTGGATCGAAACTCGTCCACGTGCTCCCATCAAACCGAGCAATCTTCGTCGTCTTCGCACGGGGATCCCTTCCCCTCTCCAGTATGTGCGCTGAGAACGGGCTGACCCGGGGGGCGAACGTCCCGCCCTGTCCGGCCAGCTTGTCCTTGCGCAAGCGCGAGACCTACTCCGCCAGTTCCTCCATCCTCCGGAGGATCAGCGTGTTGTTTGTCAAGGGCGCCGATTCCTCCACCGGTGAGGGCGCTCGGGTCGTCCGGGCGCTGGTCCCGCCGAACGGGCGTTGCCCTTCGCTGGTTGTCTCCTGGGTCCCCTCGTGCTGCCCCAGTTGCTGGCTGACGAGCGCGTCCAATCGCTCCTCCAACCTCTGACGGATTTGGCGCTCCTCTGCTCTCTCGAGCGCCGCCTCCCGTAATTCTTGGACCAGACTATTGACGCGTTCCTCGCCATCATTCCTGTCGATTGCTAATACATACCGCCCCTGCGAGTCTGGCGGCGTCTCCCCGTCGGGCGTGTTGCTGTCGTTAGTCACCGGGTTGAGCATGTGGACTTTTGGTTTTTGTGGTGTTTATACGAGGTTTGCAATTTGTAAGTTTCCCACAGACGGCGCCAACTATTTCTACCGAATTACGCGCGGGGCGTAATCTGGCAGAAGCAAGTACGAGTACTCCTTCTTCCTTCGTCCGAACGCTCGGGCTGTTCGGATGGTCGGGCGCTCTTCTCTATCTTCGGGTGAACGGGTGGGTGCGTGTTCGGGTGCGGCTGTTAGAAGAATACAACAACAAACGGGCGGTCAGGGGTCGAGACGGGACGGCCCGCCTTCAACGCTCCGATGCCTAAGTCAGATGATGTATTCGATATAACAGTCAAGCGAACATGCGCGGAGTATAGTGTTTGAGATGTTGAGATCTATCTTACCTGTAATAAATACCTTGCATATATAGGTGGTTGAGATTGGTGCTCGCTTGTGCTCTTCGATGTGGGACTGGTGTGGTTCTGCTGATGTGTGATCCGCACATTCGGGCGTGCGCCCCACGGGCGCGTGCGTGCTCGGATGAGGTCAGTCTTGTGAGTGAAGTTGAAGCCTCCCTGGTGGTCTTTCGGGTGGCCTGGTAGGTGTTGATTGCCTGCTTAAGCGGATAAGTATATTAAATCCGACAACTAATGGTATACAAACATAAACAAAAAAAAATCGTCAGAAATTCAAAGAATGCATGTGTCGTCACCATCCTCCGTGCTGACACCATCACCTCTCCAATGGAGAATTCCCTCCCAACAACAACAACAACACACATCCTTCGCTACTCATCTCTCTCTACAATCTAGCATCGCTTCCACCAGCTATGCCTCCACCACCTCCTCCGCTAGTTGTTTCGGTGATCGTCGCTGAAACCGAAACGACGCCGTTTCTCTCTCTCTTTCTTCGTGAAAACGAAATCGCCGCCGCGGCTTCCGGTGAAGACTAATAATAATAGAAAGAGGAGCTCGAAGAAGAAGCTTCTAGTGGTTTCGGCGGTGTTCGAGCGGTTCATGGAGCGTTCTATCCACGCGGTGATCTTCTCCCAGAGAGAGGCCAAGTCTCTCGGCCGCGACATGGTCTTCACTCAGCACCTTTTGCTCGGCCTGATCGCCGAGGACGAGCAGCACCGGAATCTCCACCCCAACTCGCGAGGCTTTCTCGGGTCGGGTATCACCCTCCTCCAGGCCCGCCGCGCCGCCCGGAGCATTTGGCGCCTTAATAATAGTGGTAACCAAAGTCAAACTCAAAGTCAAAATCAAAGTCAAAGTCAAAGTCAAACTGGTGGTTCTGCTAGTGATCTTCATTTTTCGATTAGCACCAAGAGAGTTCAGGAGGCTGCGTTGGAGTATTCGAGGAGTAGAGCTCATAAGTTTCTTGCGCCGGAGCACATTTTCATCGGCTTGTTGACTGCTGATGACGGAAGCGCCGGTCAGGTTCTTAAGAGGTAATTATCATTCTCTTTGTTGTTAATTTTGTTTAATTGAGAATTTAGATGGAAAATGTGTACTTCTGCATATATACATTTTGTGATCATATTTCATCAGTTTCTAGTTCAGTTATGTGCATTATGGGAATAGATTGGTTTCATGTTCATCCGAATTCGCAAACTGTCCACTAGTTCTGATGAAAGACTGAAAGTATTGGACTTTGATTGTGCGTATGTTAAAGATGAAATTATAGACAGTTTCTGAGTTTAGAGTTGAAAATGAAAATTTTCCAGTGTGGCATTCTGAAGTGTGTGCTAAATTAATGTGATATCACTCATATCAGGCTAGGAGTGAATGCAAACCAGTTGTTAGCTGAGGCAGCGTCCAGACTTCAGATAGAGCTTGCAAAAGATGGTAGAGAACCACATGCGGGAGTTCAAAAATCCTCATCTAAAAAGTCGACTGCTTCCTCTGAGAAAAAAGAAGGTAAGAAGAGGCAAGTTAGTTCATCTCTTTTGCCTATTCCTTTTTGTGGTGACAAAGGTAAAGGATATTCATCTTAAAGTCCAATGTGTTTTGTCAGAGAAAAGTGCTTTGGAGCGGTTCTGTGTGGATCTCGTTGCTCGTGCTGATGAGAGTCTCATTGATCCTGTTATTGGCCGGGATACTGAAGTTCAGAGAATTATTCAAATACTTTGTCGCAGGACTAAAAACAATCCAATTCTTCTTGGTCAAAGTGGGGTTGGAAAGATAGCCATTGTTGAAGGTCTGGCAACTAGTATTGCCCAGGCAGATGTCCCTGTTTATCTCTTGGTGTGTTCTCATAATCTCATCCAAATCCAGCTACTTTTATGAAATTTTGTAAAGTTGTGACTAGACGTTGTTTAGCTTTTATGTTCCCACAGACAAAACGCATAATGCATTGGATGTAGCACTGTTAATGGCTGGTGCAAAGGAGAGGGGAGAGTTGGAGATGCGTATTACCAGCTTGATAAGGGAGATACAAGAATCAGGTGAGTACATCTTCTTAAACATCCACATGGGGATTTGAGATCCATTAGGCTGATTCTGAATGATTTCGCATTGCAGGAAACATTATTGTTTTTATTGACGAAGTCCATACCCTTATTGAGTCCGGCACAGTTGGAAGAGGAAGTAAGGGGTCTGGACCTGACATGGCTAATTTATTGAAACCGGCACTTAGGAGGGGTAAATTGCAGGTTATCATTCTTATTCTTTTTTTCTTTTCTTTATCGTCTTGCTTCATATGCTATTTTAGTGACATTTAAATCCTCATATATGGCAAGCACTCTCTAATTTCCATACTTGTGCCACCAAGGCACAATTTTTCTTTTCTTTTCTTTTATTTGATCTTGATCAACCAACTGAAAACTTTAGTCACCTACACAATATGTCCTCATACACATTTAGATGATGGTGTATGATTGGCCAATAGTGCTATGGTTATGCATGACCAGAGGCCTTTGAATAAAGGTTCTCACGCACTGAATCAAGTGGGAGTCAATCCTTGATCATAAGCACGTTCTTATTTTATTATCAATAGCTTCTTATTTGTTAATTTCTTTGCATGCATTGTTGCAGTGTATTGCATCCACAACTACTGATGAATACAGGATGCATATTGAAAAGGATAAAGCTTTCGGACGAAGATTACAACCTGTGTGGATTAATGAACCAAGCCAGGTCTGTTTTTCAGTATCTATTTTCATCTAACTGACTGTAACTTTGTGTACTTGTCAATTGTTGTAAGCTCATTATTAGACATGCTACAAATTTTCTAGGATGATGTAGTTAAGATTCTGTTTGGTCTGCATGAGAAATATGAGGCCCATCACAAGTGCATATATGCACCAGAAGCCATTAGTGCTGCTGTTTATCTTTCAGCAAGATATATACCTGATAGATATCTTCCGGATAAAGCTATTGATCTCATTGATGAGGCAGGAAGTAGAGCTCGTATGGAAGCCTTTAAAAGGAAAAGAGAAGAGCAAGTTGGTATACTTTCCAAGTCACCTGATGATTATTGGCAAGAAATTCGCACTGTTCAGGCGATGCATGAAGTGGTAATTGCATTACTCGAAAGTCTTTTCCGAGCTTTACCTACTTTTTATTGTTCTTCTTCTAATGTTAGTGCTCATCTTTGATATGAGAAGGTCCTAGCGAGTGAACTGAAAAATGTACCTGCTTCAGTGGACGATAAGGAACCAATTCAAGTCTCTATTTTGTCTTCCACAGTAGATCATGATGAGTATGACTTTTGGCCCTGAAAGTTTGTATGAATGATAATGCAGTCTGTCTGAATTTCTGAAGGGATCACAATATCTAACTAGATCTCTTTGCTAATATATTTTTCAGACCTACAGTGGTGGGACCAAATGATATAGCAGCAGTTGCCTCTCTAAGGTCAGGAGTCCCTCTTCAGCAGCTCACTGCCAATGATAGAATGCTGTTGGTGGGTCTTGATGAGAATCTCAAAAGACGGGTTGTTGGTCAAGACGAGGCTGTTGCTGCCATTTCTCGAGCTGTTTGGAGATCGCGGGTTGGATTGAAGGATCCAAGTAGACCCATGGCAGCAATGCTCTTTTGTGGTCTTACTGGAGTTGGCAAAACTGAACTGACCAAAGCTTTGGCTGCCTGTTATTTTGGATCGGTAAGTCTATTCTGTACTTCTTTCTCAGCAATGAATAAAGTTCTGAATAAAATTGGAAAGGATCATTGATTCGCTCGGCAATGAGGCTTAGGCATACACATTCAATATAAGTTGATCCACATGTTTCTTAGACAACGTTAATGAATATAACATCGGATAGATAAGAGGTGATTGGAAGCCAAAGTTATCACTATCGCTGCTATGATTATATTCTTCACCTTACGTATTCAGAGCTTCAAGGCTCATCTTAAGGTTTTGTGACCCTTCATGTTATTATTTTTAGCAGGAGGACGCTATGGTACAATTGGACATGAGTGAATATATGGAGCGGCATTCTATCAGTAAATTAATAGGGTCACCCCCAGGCTATGTTGGCTTTGGAGAGGGAGGGACTCTAACAGAAGCTATTAGAAGACGACCTTTTACGGTAGTCGTGCTTGATGAAATTGAGAAGGCCCATCCAGATATTTTCGATGTCCTTCAAATTTTTGAAGATGGCCACCTAACTGATTCTCAGGTTTGTGGACTTTTAGATTTAGCTTTGCACTCAACTAGATACAACTCATACAAGGAAAATGGTTGCACATTAACGCCTTTGGTGTAATCTCATATGTTTGGCATTTTTGTTATTTTTGTTTGACAGGGAGGAAGAGTATCGTTTAAGAATGCTTTGCTAGTAATGACATCTAATGTGGGTTCCACTATCATTGCAAAGGGTCGAAAAAATTCTTTTTGTTTTAGGAAAATATAAAAGTAGAGAGAATAGTTTGAAGCAATGAATTCTGTAACTTTATTAATGAATGAGCAACTCCTATATATAGGAGAGGACAAGAGGTACAAACAGGAAAGTAATCCTATTACATCTCTAGATAAGCTATACTGTCATATCCTGTGTTCTCCACCATAACTAGGAACATCAAATATCCTACAACAATGCTCCTTGTGCCGGTGTATGGTGGTGACGCTTCTTCATTTGCTTCATTGATGCCTCATCAAAAACATTGCCGACCCAAAAACCTTTGTAGGAGAAAAATCGGTCTCGCCAAGTAAAAAGAGTGCAGATCGTCGTAGACGATGATATGACACACAGCTATGCTGCCTCATTAAAACCTTGCTAAGTAATAAAAACCCAGTGGGATAAAAACAACCTTAGTCAAGAAAAAAGAGTACAACGTGTCCTTCACATCCAAAAACGCTTATGTGTATGCCAAACTCCCCCTGAAGTCTGCATCTCCTCCTGATATCAACATCAAGGGTAGTTTGAGTAAGCTGAGCAACTCTATGCTCTACACATGCTTCTTAAATATGGAATTTGGCCAATGACTTTAGAAAGTCTGCCACATTATTTTCAAATCAAACTTGGTCAACCATAACCTTGAGGATTTGCTATTGTTTGTTGACTATAGAATAGCTTATGCGATATGTATTTGGTGTTGTCGCCCTACATGTAATCTAGCTTCATCACCTTGATGCAAGCAACATTATCCTCATAATGCATGTAGGTTCATCAGTGGTGATTCATAAACTACTTGATCTTCGATATGTGCGTTTATGGATCTCAACCATATGCACTCCATAACAACTTCATGTTAGATCAATAATCTCAACATGGTTCGAAGATGTAGCGACAAGAGTCTGCTCTCTAGACTTCAAGAGTCAGTAGTGGATTCCAATCCACAAGTCTCACGAATATGTGTAATGATGGACCTCAGCCATATACACACCTTAACTGCCTCATGAAGAGCAATAATCTCATAATGATTCGTGGATGTAGCGACTAGGGTCTGCTTTGTAGACCTCCAAGATATCGCGGTGGTTCCCATGGTAAAGACATAACCAACTTGGGAACAACTTTTGTGTGGATCAGAGAGATATCCAACATCAGCAAAACTTGCCAACACATCACCACGATTGTTGGTGCAGAGGGTGAAGGGAAATCAACGCCACTCTCTTTGTGGTGCTCTTACTTCCAACGCCACTTTCTTTATGGCCACTCTGTAGGGATAGATTAAGCCCATATCTTTCATACTCTTTGTACTAAAAGATTGTCTTTAAACCATTCCAATGGCATTGCGTGGGCGCATAGCTACATGTAGCTATTAAGTTCAACAAGAATGAGGAGCTAAGTCTTGTGTATTACGCTAAGTACACTCTTGTACTTAGATGAGGCACTTTAGCCTCTAACACGTCTTCGCCGTCATCCCTTGGAAAAAAACGGATCCCTCTAAGGGTCAAGACTATAGCAGATCATGGGAGTACTCATAGACTTCACTTTATCATCATAAAGTGCAACATATCTTAGAGTAAGCCGATGATGAAGAATCTCATCATTACGGTGCTCGAGTTCCCGTCACTAGCTGTGACACCTTTATTCGAGACAAAACCGTGTCTTCCCAATATCTTTCATCTCAAATTCGAACTTCAAGCACTTTGCAAATCCTGAACTTGTCCTATTAATGAACACGCATGGGCATATCCATTTCCAATCAAGTAGTCACTTGGTGAACGTTTCAATCTCATTGCAAACGTGCTTTATGGTCTAGATCCAGTTGATTTAGGTAAATGAAGTCCATCTGAGACGTTCATATCTATCTCTTATTCTAGATCCCCACAGAGATACGTCATGACCACGTTTATAAGCTGCATGTCAAGTTTTTCGGAAACTACCAAACTGACAAGGTAGTGGAGTGCAATGACATCCATTACGAGAGAATTTATCTCATCGTAGTCGATTCCAGAGCGTTGTGAGAAGCCTTGCGCCATGACGCGAGTATAATCTCTTTATTCTCATCACGCTTTCTAACAAAGACCCATTTCGATAGGCTTTACACTTGGGTGTGTCGGCATCACCAACCCAACGACCTTTCTCTTTGTTAGTGAACATAATTCAATCTGGATCGCTTCTTTCCATGTAGGCCAATTGCTACTACGTTCGGGAGTTTCAACGTAGATATGTTCGATAAGTCTCAAAATTCCATAATCTCATGTACACTAGTGTAGTATATAGAGATCTCTATATTTTGAGGAATTAGTTTTAGTATTAAGGCGTCCCTCAATGATAACCATAATCCAAATATATTCTCTTGAGATGGAATAGAGTATAAATGATCAATTGATCATATTGTGCCAAACTCGCTCCCTTCGTTGGACGAGTATTTATCGAACATTTGGGTATCCTACGCTCTCCAGCGGAACCCATGGCATGTGACGTCACTATGCCACATTCTACGGTAGCAGCGCCATAACCAACTCCTTTTGGTGGCGCTATGTCCTCTCAAAGGGACATGAATCCTTACAGGCATGCTTGCAGCAAGTATATGTGATCTCGTCACTTTCATAATACAAGAAATCGTATCAGGCATTGAATCTGTTACGTTCTATCGTTTGGGGATCATGATGAGACATAGTGATGACACGACCCTTCATGTCGTTCCTATTTGAACATGTTTGTTCTTATCCCCCCCTAACGACGAGGAGACTGTCTCATCAAAGTGACATCCACAAAACTAGCGGTAAAGAGATCATCTGTCAAGGTTCTCATAGCGGATTCTAGTTGAAGATTCGTGTTCAACATATGTATTCATCCGTCTCGATCGACCCATCATAATGTGCTGTGGCAGAGTAATTTTGGCACATATATGCGTAAGTGCGAGATATTATCTTCGCACACAGTCACTAGCTGTGCAAAATAAGATTGATGGTGGATCGTAGACGATGAAGTATAGCTGCATGCGATATTGCATAACCCTAAGCAGAAAATATTGGTGTACATTACCAATGCTCAGACTACTATCGTAGTCTCTAAACAGTAGTTTTCTGCGAGACCATTTGAGTTTGTTCATAAGAGTATGATACCAATATCAAATCTCAATGATGTGCAATATAAGTCATCGAAACTCTTCGATGTAAACTTTCTAGCATTATTAACTCGAACCGATTATGAATGGGATGATTCGGGTAGTGAGCCTGCATTCATATAATCTGAGCTAGTGACTGTGTGCCTGCATTATAAACCAATCTGTGGAAGATGGAACAACACGTGACCAGTGTGTCTGCATTATAAACCAACACCACAAAGTATCATAGTGGTCCGCTAGTTGGTTGAATCGTTCCATAGAATCACCTTAGATTCTATATAGTGAGAACTTATGTGTTCTTTGCATATGATGGTCTCCATCATAATCTCTTGAATGAGTAGGCTTTTACAATAACGAGTGATGAGCCTTTGAAAATAACCATTGAGGATTTTGGTTGAGGCTTGGAGTTTCCATGAACTCGGGAAGCAAGATAGGAGACTAGCATGCCATCCTCAGCGTTTAGTTTTCTCCTTTTGGGGGAAGAGGCGTCGATCACTAATCGAAGTTTGGACGATGGAGCCACCACTAAATGGTTCCTAACTCCAATATCTTATGAACCATTTCTGGTTCTTGCTTCATTTCACTTGAAAGAAGGGATGTCCGATTGACTTTCTCAAAATCTGGATCATCATATCACGACTTGGGTATCCCAATTTGTCGTATCAAGCCTATATGTGTCTGAATCCCTTAAGTCATCTCACATGACATTATTTGATTCTACAACTCTTTTAGTTGTCTTACATAGCCCATTTGGCTGACACATAAGTTTCTCTAATATTTAGATCATACCGCAATCATTAGAGATAATGCAAAGGAATTCATGTCCATTCTCACTTGAAAATTGTTGGCATAGATGATGAGAAGACCCATGTCCATTCTCATAATATAGAAACATAATCGACAAGGCACAAAGTCGATGTAAGTTGTCTATGTCATAACATGGTGTATGTAATTCCCACTTCAATGAGACAGTCAAAGTTCTCGGGGGAAATATTTTCAAAGACACAAATCTTGCATGAGGAAAAATCGAAAAATAACTCAAAAGTTTAGTTTTCAGGGGATATGCTTTCGACCCATCGAAGCACCCCATCGGGGTTGATCCCTCGATCCATCGAGGATACCTTCGTTCCATCGAAGGATGTCCTCAGGAAATTTTTCGATCCGTCGAGGATCCCTTTGATCCATCAAAGGGCTTCCTCAGGAAATGTTTCGATGCATCAAGGATCCCTTCGATCCATCGAATGGACTCCTCAGGAAACATTTCGATCCATCGAGGGCACATTCGATCCATCGAAGGGCCTCATCGAGTTTTCCTCAGGTTTTGGCCTTCCTCAGGTAAACTGACCTCCGAGTACTTAAACAAGCATAACTTTGTCTACAAAATAGTTTTTGACGTTCTGGATAAAGTTCTAGAAACTAGACATCCGTAGCTTTCCGAGCATATATTACTCATATGCTGAATTATTGTGAATCAATCCCAGATTCATGTCAAAACTAAGCAATCTGCATAGCCAAATGTGTTATGTCGGTTTCAGACTTCTGTCTAGTAAAACAGGCATAACCTTTTCTAGAAAATAGATATCGATGAGCCGGATGTAGTTCTGAAAACTAGAGGTTCGTATCTTTTCAACCATATGCCATCCATATGTTGGTTTATTCTGGACAAATCCCAGTTTGTCGTCGAAGTCGACTGATCTGCAGAGCAGATTCTGTTATGCCCTGTTTCTGACCTTAGTCTAGTAAAATAGGTATAACGTTTTCTAGAAATTAGCTATCGACAATGCGGAGGTAGTTCTGAAAATTAGACATCCGTATCTTTTCAGTCATATGCTACTCATATGCTGATTATTTCTGGACAATTCCCAGTTCGTTGTCGAAGCTGGCTGATAGTGCAGCAGATTCTGTTTTCTGTGTTTTCGGGGACTTATAGCACTCTTAGCTATCCCAATTGATACATGGACGAATTTGCAAGTTTGCTAGGATATCTAAAGTCGTTTGGGTAGCTCTTTTCACTTATAACCAGGTGAAGAGAGATCAATGTCAGTGGGACATAAAGTCCGCTCAAATACCTTTATCGAAAATCTCTTGTTCTAGACATCACAAGTTACTAAGGTGAGCCCTAGTAGACGATAGGTTTGTAGCAACCGCAAAGCATGTACGTTACACAGAAAATGTAGACAAGCCTGTTATTAATAAGCCAAAATAATGCCTTTATTAATAATGCCAACATCATACATCAAAGTTTGTTAATCCAAAATAATTGACCAACATTGTCAAACATAATACCTAGGCACACACGCCTTTTTACATGGAAAAGATAAAGCTCTAATCAAAATCCGGTATCTCAACAATTGAGTCTCTACCAATTTTGAAGTTTGCCTTAATGAGATTAGTCTCTGCTCCATCTCTATCTTCTGCTTCGTTGTTTCTTTGTTCCTTAAAATTCGCAAAAACTGAGCATACTTTCTTGTTGATTTTCTGTCGAATTATTGGTGTGTCAGAATGAAAAGAAATTTTGCATACCTAAACTAGACACGTGCATGAACACTTCTGAAAAGTTTCATAATTTTTTGAGACTTGTAGCTAGGTCGAATAATTTTTACAATAGCATGCAGAAAATAGTTCCGAAAACTGATGTGTTCAAGGATCAAGTAGATTCGAATTGGGTGTTTTCAATATAACGATGATGATCTTGGAAATCCATAGATCCCTCACATATATTTCTTATCAATGGTAATCAATACCTATTGACCCAAAAACTTCCGAAATCTATCTTCTCAAACATTTTGAGAATAAACAACTCGTTTGATTCGAGAAACATCATGCATCTTATTTTGGCCTCTCTTGGCCTTGGTACCTCAGCCTCCATGGCTTCCTTGGTCACCACGGCCTCTATGGCCAGCGCTTCCTCTATCATGGTCATCGATCATGACCTTCATGCGCCAACTTATGGCGTCCTTCCTTGTGTGGGTGGTGGTGGAGACCAAAAACTGTCTCATCAAGATTCCCTTATCTTAAGGGTTCCGCTCCTTGCACCATTCTCTTGATGCACTTTCATAATTCGCATAGTGAACACTCTTAGTTCCAACTTACCTTAAATTATGATTATGTAGAGGATTTTCTCGATCAAATTTTGCTCTTCAATTGCTTTCAGCATAATTGGAGCGTGGATCTAAGCTTAAGCATCTCATAGTTGATTGATGCAATTTGCTTGAAGTCGGAAAACCACATGCTATTCCACTTCTCTTTTAGATCTGAGAGCATGGTGTCAATGCACTTTTGCATATCAAACACCATGAGAAAACAGAAGATGTATTAATTAGTTTCGCAGTCGTAAGAGATTTCCTCGACAACTAATTTGTTTTCCAATATAATATTTGGATTAGACCTTTACTTTGATGTATATGGTCTTACGAACTCTCTTTGTTCGTTTTAATCGATGCTTTTATGAACACTCTTTGTTCAATCGATTTTGTGAACGCTCTTAGTTCACTCATGAACGCTCTTAGTTCATGTGGGAACGCTCTTGGTTCCAAAGATGCCCACCTTCAAGAAAGATGCGGTGTAGAAAGGAGGGATAGGATGTTATCCCAAAATCCCTACGGTAAAATTTTAATTTCCCAAAAGAGTAGGTTATTTTGAATTTGAATTGAAGTTGTGTTCATAGAAAACTTACTTGAGATTATTACAGAACAATCTTCTTCTTCACTTGTTTTCTCCAGAACAATCTTCTTCTTCTTTGAGATTCGCGCACATGGCTAAAGTCTCGTGCTGATAACGTGTTTTGGGAAAATATAAAAGTAGAGAGAATAGTTTGAAGCAATGAATTCTGTAACTTTATTAATGAAGGAGCAACTCCTATATATAGGAGAGTACAAGAGGTACAAACAGGAAAGTAATCCTATTACATCTCTAGATAAACTATACTGCCATATCCTGTGTTCTCCACCATAACTAGGAACATCAAATATCCTACAACACTTTTGGATTTGTTCTCACGGATGATGATGAATCGGCTACATATGCTCGGATAAAATCTACAGTAATGGAAGAACTCAAGTCATATTTTCGTCCGGAGTTGCTCAACAGACTAGATAAAGTAGTTGTATTCCATCCCCTTGAAAAGGCTCATTTGTTGATCATCCTCCATTAGTTCAATCTTTAGGGTTTGAACACTGGCTCTCAGCTGGGTCATGTTGGACTTATGAGGTATGGAACTTGTTTGGACTTGAAATAAATATTTCATATTGGGCTTGAAAAGCTAAAATCTTGGCGAGCAGCCCATATTCTATGGGAGCTTGGCGAGTGGTCAAGAGATGAAACAGAGTCCGTTCCAGATCAACTTAGGACTGTAAATTATGAATTAACTGATTCCATGCGGCTTGGATGTCTATCATACCTTTTCTGTTTCAGATAGGTTTCTTTTAATAAAAGAGTTGTGATAGCATTGAAACTATATAAGGATGAAAACCCATATGTTGGTGTTAGAGTTATATTGAAATTTAAAGTGCAAGAGCAGAAGAAGTTCAAAGGAATTGAAAGACAACTACTGAGCATTATATAAGGACAGTAAGAGCTTTGTGGAAAAGGTCCCCGATCAAACATACAACATTTGCTATACGCAAGTACACCTAGACATCTCATCAAGAGATTCTATTTCTTTGCAACCAGCAGATCAAAGTGCTTGTCACCTATCGAGTGAGAGTATTGCGATCAAAAGGAAGCATAACGGCTGGATGATTGAAAGGCTTGTCACCTATCGAGTGAGAGTTTGGATATCTAAAGGAAGCAGTGTTCTCAACACACCGTCTGAGAGATTGCTCTGCTTTGCACTGATAAGGGATTGTGAGGTATCGATTTCTAAGGCTCTGCTAGAGACACATATCGAAAGTCCTAGGTTACTAGGCGAGAAAGACCTATTTGGACAAGGTTAGTGCTCTTCTTGTCTTAATCGCTTATCAAGAAGTCAGGCAGCTTTACATTCTATATTCCGTTGAAGAACGATGGCACGTCAGTATACGAAGCACATACAGGATAAACCGATATCTACGGTCAAACTATCCGAAGTCAATAAAAAAGACTGTTTTACAGAGAGATCTCTCCGCGGGAGATATTTTAGCGTCGAACACACCTAACCTTCCTTGATTTCTTTTCTGAAGATGCTGGAGATTGTAAATATAATGCTACAAGAAGTGAAGAAGTGGCTAATATCTTTAGGAATTGGACCAGAGGTGTCTGAATCAGTCAAGGACCTCATATGCCACGAAGGTTATGATCGGTTTTACGGTGCTCGTCCCCTTAGGAGGGCAATTACGCTAATAATCGAGGATCCACTGAGTGAAGCCCTTCTCTCTTGGAGCTTACCAGCCGGGCGACACTGCCTTCGTCGATTTAGATGCTTCTGGGAACCCTTGTGTAAGTAATGGACCAGATCAGAGTGGTATCTCTTTGTCTAATACCAGTATACAGCATCCATCTTGTAACTAACCGAACCTTATAATCTTTTACTCATAGCCAATTAGCCATTGTACTGTAGTTTTGTTAAAGTGCATATATTATTCATCAACTGTATATAATGTAACAAGCTTCAATGATTCTTTCAAACATTGGGTAAATATGATCCCTTTATCAAATGATACCGCTAATATGAGACACAGTGACAGTGTTTTGAGTTGGAGATAATTTACAATATGTTTTGCACGCTTTGAGCAGGACACAACATATACAAAGTGAAATTACTGCTGACAAATTATATTAGGCCACAGATAAAGGAGTGTCATGTTTGATATGATGCATCATATACTTTATGATAAAGTCTGTTCTCCATTTACATAAAGGTCCATGCATAATTTGCGTCTATGATCAACTGATTGCTAAGAGAGTAAACGACAGTTGAAAGAGATGGCCGCTGGCTATTTCGGGTTGGTCCAAATGCGTGCAAACTGGGCCGGCCTCCTTAAAGTGATGTGGAACTCTTCTTCTAGTCCAACGATGCCATTGACCACGAGTCCACGACTATTTCCGTATTTATTAGAATAAAACCTAGTTACATGCCAGGCCAATTTGTCGAGGGCAAATTAACAGATGATATTGGTCCTAGATAATCTGTCATTTCCTACACGCTTTGACGGTTTATGTGGGGAGTTCGTTATTTAATATGTATGCAAAGTGTGAGAAGATTGATGATGCTAAGAGAATTTTTAATTATCTACCGAAAAACAAGAAAAAGTAGTGGCTCTGCCACATACGTTACACGTTTTGAGTTTTTTTTTTAGCACAGAGGGAAGTTTCTCTTGGACCCACTCGAAGGAGATTAAAATACAAAATATTTTTTGTTCCACCTGAAATAGAATTGTCCCAATAAGAAGAATGACCGATAAATGTTAGACTATCTGTAATAAAATTAGTTTCCTTATAAATATAACTAAAGGACATACTCTCACAACTTTACACGTTTTGAGTTAAAATATAATTGTTCAGACAATTAGACATAACTCACACAAATAAAAACTTGTGCGAGACTAAAATTAGGATGATCCTCGTTTTACAGGAAATGCTTGTCAATAATGCTATAAAAGAGTGCTCGCATATCGTATATCGGATACTATATAAATCTGACTGAACAAAAAAAAACCAAAAAAAAAAAACAAGAACGAGAAAAACGAAGATGATTTCGTCCCCGATCCTTATGCAACACTAACTATAGTGTAAAGACTCTGAAAGAGTATCCTCACTCAACCTAGAGACCACAGTTCCATCCCCCCCCCCCCCCTTCCTAGCTGCATGCTTCCCTAGAGAAGTTTTCTTCCATGATTTACCAATCACTTTCCCAATTAACAAATTGTCACGCCAAAGAAGTCATATTTGTGCCTTTCTATGATCTTTGACGTAGCACAGGTGAAAAGAAAAAAAATCACCTATATCCCATGCATGAAGGAGAGCATAATTTCAGTATCGAAAACCCATGTGGGATTTGGATATTTTCACAAATATATTGTTCATATTTTATGCACCTAACTCTATAATAATGTTGACACTCTCATACATGAATTTATGTACTATATTAATACTCAACTTGAATTGTGTTATATCTTTCTTTGCATAACTTTCTCATTTGTTTTACATGAGGGGGATGCCAATTACAATGTCGACGTCATATAAGTAGTTAGGGATCGTTTTGATCAAGCGAAAGAGTAATGCCTATTGAATGCATCTTACACATTTGAAATTATCAAATTCTACTCGTTTGTGAACAGAAAACAGCCTCTTCCGATCCAAATGCCAGATTTTGAGTCAGAACCAACAGCCCCTAGTTGTGTTTATCTATTTCATGGCATGGCATGTACTTCCGCTATTTATTTCATGGATCGGACTGGTTTCCCATGACTGTATAACATTTGCAGTATCATATATATGCATTCATAAAACCGTTGCTTAAACAGAAACTAGGTACTATATATACGTGAAACAAGGGGAAGCTTTGTAGTCTGTAGAAATGTGCCTCAGATTTCCTATGTGACTAGGGAAAAGGTCGTCAAGTAATATTACAAAAGATGAGGGAAAGGAGAAAGATAAAAAAGAGAGGACAGGATGTGATTAGCGTTTGATATATACAGTATTAGGGTAGTAACAGGGACATTAGCAAATGAAATGTAACGTGCATTTTGGTTATTAATTTCTTACCACAGTTTTCTTGCATACCATTCTTATATATCATAATGTGTTATCCAAAATACTCCCAAAACTTGAGATGTTTCGATCGTTGAGTTTCACGTGTATGTATATATATCAAATGAGAACAAGATCTCCAAATGGATCAGCATCAAAATCCTAAAAATCTGATCGAATTATTGAAAGGCTAAAAGCTTTACAAAATAGATTGACTATTTTTCTTTTAAAGATTAATCGTGTGAAAATTGCTTCAAAAACCAAGACTGATAGAAGCAAAATTTTATTAGTTGAAATGTGACATTCATTTCCTTTATTTGGCTTCCTTACTTTCACATTCTTTCCCAATCATCACTCTATAAAACTGAAGATACACCCATCATTGAGTTGCATGTGTATGTATGTCAAATGAAACTTCGAATGATTGTAGTAGTGTATGTAGAAATATGTAAAAATCCGGTTTTAGAGATTAGAAGATTCCCATAGTCGAAAGGACTTGCTAATTAAACAGATTGACTAAAATGTTTTCATTTTTTAAATCATTAAAAAAATTGTGGGAACTGCATATAGAAAAGGAACTAGGAAGCTACGTACCTTTTAGCTTTGCCCAAATGAGTGGATTTACTCTATAAATAACCAAGATGATACTATATGTTAGACACACATGCACCTTAATTACTCTCCCACCACTAAGTGTCCCAAAGAATACACAGAGAGATTTAGAACATGCATTAGACGACGACGACTACTACAACAAAACTATTCTAGGTCATACTGGGCGCCGTCTTTCCACCATTTATTTCTCTGTCTGTCAGAGATTTCATTTCTAGAACATACTATATTTATATATACACTCTCTCTAACCAACTCGTCATGAAGCAAACGGCCTCCCCAGACTGTAATCACACCGACCTAGCCGCAGAAGACGAGAAAATGCCGTCCGCTGGCCACAGCGGATCTCTGAACAAGAGAACGTCCGGCGGCAAGAGAGGCAACAACAACAATGACGACGACGAAGATCAGCCAGCCGCTGCTGCTGCTGCTTACGTGGAACTCACTCTCGACCTCCGCGACGACGACTCCTTCGCCCTCCACAAAGTCAAGCCCCTCCCGCCACGTGGCATCTCCCCCGAAGACCAAAACGCCGTCGTCAACGACTCGCTCACTCTCCTCGGCGGCGAAAAGAGCGGTAATAATGACGCGCCGCCGACGTCGTCGTCATCATCGTTCGCCCGCACGGCGTCGACGATGATGCTGAAGAAGCTGAAGC
This sequence comes from Geum urbanum, assembly GCA_946800695.1. Lineage (NCBI taxonomy): Eukaryota > Viridiplantae > Streptophyta > Magnoliopsida > Rosales > Rosaceae > Geum > Geum urbanum. Next base: position 42,218,718 of record OX327013.1, on the reverse strand, counting down.
TGCAACCGCAGCAGCAGCGCCCCCGCTTCGACCGGACGCAGTCGGCGGCGGCTCCGGCGCTTAAAGGGCTCAAGTTCATCAGCAAGACGGACGGCAATGCAGAGTGGCCAGCCGTCGAGAAGCGCTTCGATATGCTCACTGGCTCCACCAACGGGATGCTGCCACGTGCCGCCTTCGGAGAATGCATAGGGATGAACAAAGACTGCAAGGAGTTCGCCGGAAAACTGTTCGACGCTCTGGCCAGGAAGCACGGCATCAAAGGAGACTCCATCAACAAGGAAGAGCTTCAGGAGATGTGGGGCCAAGTTTCCGAGCAGGGCTTCAATTCCAGGCTCCAAATCTTCTTTGACATGTAAGTTATAATTTAAGCTTACTGTTATTTAATCTCCTCTTCTTCTTAATAAGAAGCTCTATTAATTTCTTCACATGTTACTAAGAGCAATTTATCATTTTTGATTTCAGGGTTGATAAAGATGGAGATGGAAGAATCAGTGTAGAAGAGGTCAAGGAGGTATAGAGCTTTCTATTTCTATTATGGTGTATATCTTAGCTCAGCTATACCATGTGATTCTTTGTCAGAATTATTAGTTTCCAACTTCGTACATTATATAGTGATTAGTTTGCTAATTAAACTAATAATATAATGCAGATTATTAGCTTCAGTGCTTCTGCCAACAAGCTCTCAAACATTCAGAAACAAGCAGAGGAGTATGCCGCACTGATCATGGAGGAGTTGGACCCTGACAATCTTGGATACATAATGGTAATTAAAATTGTGTGTCAAGTTATATGACATTAATTAGTTCTTGGTCGTTTTTGGATAGAAGACTAAAGTGACGTAGTTTCAAGCAGATAGATAGTCTGGAGACGCTCTTGCTCTTGTTGTACGTACCGGAGGAGACGGTGGCGCGGGGAAAAGAGAGCCGGAACCTGAGCAAAATGCTGAGCCAGAAGCTGAAGCCTGTGAGAGAAGACAATCCATTGAGGAGGTGGTATAGGGACACCAACTACTTTTTTCAAGACAATTGGCAGAGAGTTTGGGTGATGGCTCTGTGGATTGGGATCATGGCCGGTCTATTTGCTTACAAGTATGTACAATACAAAAACAGGGCTGCATATCAAGTAATGGGTCATTGTGTAGCCATGGCCAAAGGTGCAGCTGAGACACTCAAGTTCAACATGGCTCTTATTCTATTGCCAGTGTGCAGAAACACCATCACTTTGCTTAGGAACAAGACCAAGCTTGGTGTTGCCGTCCCTTTTGATGATAACCTCAATTTCCATAAGGTAATCAAATACTTGCTAACAGTAAATGGATCATAGTTTTGTTTAAATAACTTGATTGTTTTATCTAACGAGCAATCTGTCGATTACATCATATCAAGCATCATATATTAAATAAACCAACCTGCTAAATTTTTTTGTTTTATGTGCTACCAAATTTATTCTACGACTCATTCTCCAATTTTATTGATCTTTTGGATATGAAAATAGGTGATAGCTATTGGAATTACAATTGGAACAGGCATACACTCGATTTACCATTTGGCATGTGATTTCCCTCGTCTCCTTGATGCGAGTAGTGACAAGTATGAGCTAATGAAGCCATTTTTTGGGAACAAACAACCATCTAGCTATTGTTTTTTTGTGAAATCAGTGGAAGGCATAACTGGGATTGTAATGGTCGTGCTAATGGCAATAGCCTTCACACTAGCTGCACCATGCTTCAGGAGAGGTAAGCTCAAGGATCTGCCTCAACCTCTCAAGAGACTGACAGGCTTCAATGCCTTCTGGTACTCCCACCACCTTTTCGTGATTGTCTATACATTGCTCATTATCCATGGCGAGTACCTTTACCTCACCAAGGAGTGGTACAAGAAAACGGTTAGAATCTTCTCCCTCAATTTTCTGAAAATTTAAATAATAGTGCCTGTTTTATTTTGTGTGAATTTGTTTGTAACGTTTTTAGTTTGGAACTGACAGACTTGGATGTATTTGGCTGTTCCACTTCTCCTTTACGGTGGTGAAAGATTGGTTAGGGCACTCCGATCTAGCATCAAGCCAGTTAAGATAGTAAAGGTAAACAAAACAACCCCTCGATCTAAATGAAACAATCCCTTCTTAATTTTTTGACTCCGTCACTTTCTATATATAAAATAAGAAGAGATAACATATAACAACATGTATCGGACTCTTAATTCGTTGTTTGATTGTGACTTTGAAGGTGGCTTATCCTGGAAATGTGCTGGCACTTCATATGTCAAAGCCTCTAGGCTTCAGATACCATAGTGGGCAATATATGTTTGTTAATTGTGCTGCTGTCTCCCCCTTTGAATGGTAATATAAGCACGTCCATTTTATTTTTTTTGAAAAGCACGTCCATTTTTATTCAACATTTTACAATCACACAATTATGTTCTAATATAAGGTCATGCAACCCATTTTCCTTCTTATCTTTGCTAATTATGTATTTGGTTAATGTTTGATGCGTCTTTAGGCACCCCTTTTCCATCACTTCTGCCCCTGGAGATGACCACCTCAGTGTTCATATCCGAACTCTTGGTGATTGGACGCGACAACTTAAAACGGTGTTTTCAAAGGTACATATTTTCTTACAAGAAAGATACATATTTTCTTACAAGAATACGATAGTTTTAGAATACTGAAACAATTTGACTACGAAATCTTCCGATCTAGTCTTTTTAGTCGAAATTTGAGGGAAACAAAAATTTTAAAATTTTACAGCTTCACTAGATTCAGTAGATTGTGCTTGCACTAGACAACAGTTTAGTGTATCAAAATTCAAAAGTGCCTATGAACATCCAACCACTCCTCCAAAATAACTTTCGTAAAAAACATGATCTACCAATATCGATAAGGTCAAACTATGGGATGGTTTTCGGGTGAACCTGGTTCACCGTTAACCAGCAAAACCCACCACACAATCAACCCCCTCCCCATGTTGGGTCCCTCATGTGCTCTCTTTATCTTTTGTGGTTGAAAAATCAGGTTAACCCTCAACCTAGTTGACACCAGCCATACCGCAAACTATGTGGCATCAATATGTTGGAGCAAACAAATAATACATCACTGTTTTGGTATAGAAAAGCATATCCATCACAAAAAACAAATGTGTATATATAGGATGTGTTTGCTAATGCTTAACTTATAAATTAAGGAGCTTATTTCATAACTTTTGAAAATATAAGTGTTTGGTAAACCAACTAATTTTCAACCAAGCTTTTGAGAAAAGTAGATTTCTTCACTATTTTGAAAAGCACCTCAATAGGTACTTCTAAAAATAAGATTTTGTGTAAAAACACGGATGAATAGTAATTTTAATGAAATTGACCAAATTTCCAAATATACCCTTATACAATTTTTTAATGATGCACTCGTCCCATGTTTTCTCAACGTCAACCTCTCTAATTTTGTTACTCGTCGGTTGTCGCTTTGTTCTGAGTTCCAACATAAGATTTCTCTTCCTAATTCAAAACGACGCATATAAAACTTAACAATTGGAGTTTGTTTCTCTCTTATGTTGCTTTGATTGGGCCATTGGATTTGTTTTGGTTTCGATCTTTTGAGGGAGGAGACAGAGAGAGAGCGCGCAGTTGGATCAGATCTAGGAAAAACTTAAAACAAAAGAAGGAGATAAAAATATGAGATTTAGAGATTTTAACAAACGGTGGTGACAGTGGTGTTAGGCCAAATGACTTTTCAAATAAAAATTTTCAAACAATTGTTTACTTTATTTTCAAGTTACTTATTTTCAGAAAAAGTATAAGCTAACTTTTCTGAAAAGAAAAATCGCCAAACTGGGCGATAGTCAATATGGATATGCATTACTTGATTAAAACAAGTAGTCCAGTAGTAATCAAGATCCACTTGGGGTACTTATAACTAATCTTCTCTTGATTGTTTTTTTTCAGGTATGCCAACCATCTCCTTCTGGGAAGAGTGGACTCCTCGGAGCCGACTGTGTGCAAGGCGATGACTTAAAGTAAGTCGATTTAACCAAGTTAAAGAACTTCACCATTTACTTTGTTATCCACACCTACAAACTAAGCTTTATCATATATGAACGTATGAAAACGATTCCCAAGTTTTCCATGATATAGCGAAGCCATTTGACAGTTTACTCAACATGACTATATTCTATATGGTTCTGAGGGAAATTCTTGATTGAAGACTTTTATGATGAGGACTTCGTAAGTATTTTTTTATAAGATATATATCTCAAAAATATTTTGAAAAATCCACAATTAAATAGTTAGCTATATATACATAATCATTTATATAAATTTTCATCAAATTTGAAAATCGTTAAGGTGTCGAACAAGATGAAATCAATGAACGTACTAAATTTTTCAAATTTAAACCATTCATGTTTATAAGTGATAAACCATGATTATGAATTCCTTAATGATTTTTTATTTGGTTGAAAATTTGTAAAAATGATCTACTCATATATAACTAAAAACCTAACGATTGATTTTTCAAAATATAATCGAAAATTTAGTCTTATAATTCATTGATTAGAAGATACTCACCAAATTTTCATTATAGAGATCCTCAACGAAAAATCTCTCGTGGTTCTGATAACAAAAAGAGAAGAGATTACAGTTTCGTTAATTTTGAGTTGTAGTTAAAAAAAAAGACTTCTAAAAGCTGGGCTGTGGGGAGTCTTCATAGAGTTTTTTCTTTATTTTAGAAAAAGTTGCTTTGTGTCTATAATGACAAAGACCTCTCACTAAATGGTCATTTCGTTTTCTCCAATTTGTTAAATAATTGCTTTGGTGACCAACTGACTCCGATTTATTGTAAACAGCTTTCCGAGAGTGCTAATTGATGGACCCTATGGAGCACCAGCACAAGATTACAAGAAATACGAAGTGGTATTGCTAGTAGGACTGGGAATTGGAGCAACCCCAATGATAAGCATCCTCAAGGACATAGTGAACAACATCAAAGCCATTGAGGATGAAGAGCAAATTGCCCTAGAAAACGGGACGGGCGGGCCGGGAGGCTCATTAGGACACCACAGGAACTTCAAGACGAAACGAGCCTATTTCTACTGGGTGACCCGAGAGCAAGGGTCGTTCGACTGGTTTAAAGAAGCCATGAATGAGGTGGCGGAGCTGGACCATAACAGAGTGATAGAGTTCCACAACTACTGCACCAGTGTTTATGAGGAAGGTGATGCACGTTCTGCTCTCATTGCTATGCTTCAGCAACTCAATCATGCCAAAAATGGGGTTGATATCGTGTCCGGGACTCGGGTGAAGTCGCATTTTGCTAAGCCTAACTGGCGTGAGGTCTACAAGCGCATTGCAGTGGATCATACCAATGCCAAAGTTGGTTAGTCTCCATCTTCCTAGCAATCTGCATCTCATAAGATCTGCATCTCATAAGATCTTTTTGTCTACATTTACTTTGTCGTCTTTGTTTTTCCTAAAAGAAGAATCATAAAAGTGGCTGCTTAAAGATTAAAAGAACTAGTGGTCCTTTGGTTCCTGCTGATCATGAAAGATGATCAACACTAAACAACTAAACCCTCCATGCTTAATCAATTAGAGCTACAGAGACATAAGTTAATGGTGTGTGCGTTGTGTCGTGCAGGGGTGTTCTACTGTGGGCCACCGACTCTTACAAGAGAACTACGACATCTAGCTCTGGATTACAACCACAAGACCTCCACAAGATTTGAATTCCACAAAGAAAATTTCTGATATAAACACAACGAAGAGTAACAGTGAAGAGAGCAACAAAGTCTTTGGTCGGAGAGTCTCACCTCTCACTTTCTCCTATATATATCCTAGTCACCCAGATAGGAAAAAAAGAGTCTAGATTCTAGTTCCTGCTGCTTTATGTAAATTATATACGTATCAATCAATCTTTATATCTTATCTTTCCCTGCTTTTTGTTTATGAGTACATGATTAACACATACGCAAGCAAGCAAAAAAGAATGGTGGTTAGGACAGTAACAACAGCCTCGGATCCTCCATGTATTATGCCCTATTTTTTTATGTAGCCTAAATTGTAGGATTGTTAATTATAGCATAAGCTACAAGCTGTACGAGACAGATATGCAGAGTTTTGCAAAGCATGCTGTACTACTATCACTAAATATCCTTCAGCAAGAAGATGTGTATGGAGTTCAATTCATAGAAATAATATTGACATATAACTGTGGTGTGGCAACAGTTAAAACGATGCTAATAAAACTGTTATATTATCTTCAGAGATGATCATAACATGAAGAAGTGATGATCAAATCATTCAACCATTCTGATATCTCCTATAGCTAAATATTCAACACTATATACTCTCATACTTGAAGTTTTTAGGTCCCTGAAGTTAGATCGTGTTGTGAACTGATGTAAAAACTAGGTTTTTCCATCCCACAGACCAGGTCTTAACTGTTCGGAAACTACATGTACTCAAGGTTTAGTCTAGATTGCTTTACACAGTTAAGCCATATTTCTTTTTGAATTTCCTTTTTAGTCTCTGGAAGTTTGGTTTCATTAGTTGGCTTTCAGTCACAGTAGACTGGGAAGGGAGCAAAGGCTTCTTTACCTGAACACTTGACTTCGTCACTCCTTTGCTGGTGTAACTTGGCAGAACTGGTTCTCTTCTGAACTGTCTGGGCACCTCAAGTCTCTAGAGAATCCTTGAGGTCTTTGCATCAAGTTGGCAGGAACCATCTGATGGTGATGGAACTGACTGATCTGGCTTAGCTTTGGATGTGCAAACTGGAGAGCATATCTCGGAGACATCATTCACAACCAGCAGCTCCCATTCTTCTGTAATGCAGGCTGATGCTTTGTCTTCTTCAGTTGTCAGATCCACCAACTTTGAGGTTTCATCTCGGATGGCTTCAACATCCATTGTGGAATCTGACTGCCCTACCACTTCTGTGGATTTACGTTGGGCTGCATTTGGTTCACAAATTTCCTCTTCCATATTAGGGGATAGTGCCCTGAAATATTCACATTAACAAAACTTGCCCTATAATATTCAACTACAGTTATATATAATCACCTAAATAATTACACCGCTCTCAGTTTTAGAGTCTAAAGTTCAAAATATAGATAACCTCATATAATCCCAAGTATTCCCTCAGAAAGAAAGAACAAACTATCTTTCGGAGTACATAAATTCATTGGTTCTCAAACTCTCTTGACATTTTTGTTTTTTCACTGTCTTTCACTCTCTTATTATCTGGATGAAGAGAATAATTACCCCAGCAGTAAGCTCTCCTTTACAAGCATGTTTAGTTTTTGATGGAATCCCCTCTCATGCAGCATCGGGTCATAATCTCTTATGTCAATCTGCAAGGAACTCACCCCGTCATAACACAGCTAAAAAGTCTCATTTAATTACAATGCCACTAAGAAGCTCGTCTGTAGATGCTTTATGATAGAAAAGTCACAAATGTAACTTTCATGAATCTGAGACAGTAAATTATCTGGACCCAAATCTGCATCATTGTAAATTGCATTATACTTTATAGAATGAAGCTCTATTTGGGTCAGATCCATTCAGGAAACTGGACAAGCTTGTCACATAGTTACGTATGGACATATTGTTCACTTCATACACAAACAGAAGGAGTGCATACCCTTGACAACGAGTCTTTGATGGAAGCTTCAAACTCCTTCCTTACTGATGAACCAGTGAACTGATGGAAATCGGGAATATGTAAAGTTTCCTCAGATCCTGCAATGCGCTGATCAATAACATAAATACAACATAGTCAGAAACAATGTGAGAAAAGAAAAAAGAAAGCCAAGATAGTGCACAAGCATGTGGAATTAAAACTGGACCAAGATGGTAGTGTAGCTGTGCAGGCAAAGCAATACAAAGAAAATTTTAGCTTTAAAACATTTCAGGAACTAAATGAGAAATTTGATGTTCACCCTGAGAAGCATTGGCCCATTCTCTGAAGGTTGAAGAATATAATAGCACTGCAAAGTGGCCTCCCTCATAGTTTCTATATTACAATTTGAAGAACATATCAAACCCTGGTCCACTGAATGTAGAAAACTGCATATCCCTCGGAAAACTGCAGCATGTGTAGCCTGATTAGGAAAATTAAAAAACAGGGACTTCATAAAGAGTAGCAGACTCATGAATCCAAGAACCAGAGACTTCATGTAAGGCCTCTGATCATACATGTCTATATTAGATTGTCTTTGATTAATGTGTTAGACTCTTAGTCACACACCCCAAACCAGAAAGCCCAAGGAAGGCCTCCGACATACGTTCAGTATTCAGGTCTGACCGATCGATCTCATTGGGTGAAGATTCTGCTTCCTGGAAAGCTGATGGAATGATAACATATGAAGCTCCCATAATAACGCCTGCAAAAAATGCCGTAAAATGGGTAGTTAATTACACAAAAAGTACTCAAAAGAAAAAACAAAAGCAGTACTGTGTAGTGAATAAATTGCATAGTGAAGTGCTATAACCCTGTGTGCCTAATTCTCTGGTGGCTGGTGCATATACATCTTATAGTTCAATATTCCACCAAGGTAGTTATCAAAATTGGCTGTGCAGCTCAATGCACATCAGAAAATCTCAGAACGGATTGGTTTAAATGGAAAAGCAACCAAACCTAAAGACATAGCCTTACAGTATGTATCACAACTCCAAACAGAATTCATAAATTTTAGCATGAATTAAGCTTAACACTTACTTTCACTTAGGGAACCTAAGTTAGTCCTCTCAATGACACTGATTTCAATTGGTGAAGAAACACGCCTGAGCGTAACAGGGCTCTGTAATGAGGGGAATAACAGGATTGTTCTATCTCCAACTTTCACAGAATCTCTTGTGACTTCAAATCTCCCAATATTACACCCTGTCACTGGAAACAAGACTCCTCCGTTTTAAATTTAACAGCATCTTCCAGAGAAATGCCATGACATCTGCATGTCTATAAGCAGCAACCCTATGATCAAAACCTTATTCATAAACTTGTGATCTGACAGTGAAATGCAGCATACATAATGGCATGATGAAAATGCACTATCCACTATCCACAAAGTTATGTATTGTATAGGCAACACAGATAATTCATAAGTAGAAAACTAGGAAGTTGACGGTTAGTATTACATAACATACCTGACGGGGTGAGAATCCATCAACAATCTGGTTGACTGATATGTACAAGGTGCATGAAATCTGGTTCACAGAGCCCACCAGATTCTCCTTGAAGTTAAAACGGGATTGCAGCGGTTCATCAATGTCATCCTTTAAATCCTGTAACCATCGGTTCACCAGGCCATGCAATACTCTGGCATCTGCAAGTTTTCTGACTCAAATTCAGTGACAATCAACTAACATTTCAACCCTAGTGTACAAAACTTTAACCATTGAAAACAATATAAAAGCCTAAGTACTAGTGAAATGTGTTCAGCAATTGATATGGCTATCTGTATAACAGTGTAAACACATATTCCACACAAAAGAAGAAACGGAAGGAGTAGTACCCGGGAGATACGACTGAAATGAGCAATTATCAAGCTCGGAGATACATGTTACAAAACTCTTGATATTCTCTTTTACATTGCTCAAATGAGCTGATTTTTGCTCAAATAACAGAAACTCAACAGAAACACACTTATCCCCCGCACCCTGTGTAAAAAAATCCAAAGGAGCTGTTTGAGAATCAAACACTGCAAGTAACACGAAACATCGAAAAGTGAGTAACAGAAGGCTCACTGTGAGAGTCTTTTTCATGACAGTGTCCACATTTCGAGGCAAGCAGGACGTGATCACTATCACTTTCCTCATGATATCTCTACCAACCCAGTGGTACAGAACCTCATCATTAACAACACTTGAAAGCTTCACATCTGCAATGAATCACAAAAATCAACAAATTTTAAACAGTGTAGCAGAAATGAGCAAAATAAACAGCTGACGTCAGCAATCGATGGATTAGTAGAGGCGTAAATCACCGGAATCGTCCGTGTGAGGCTGGAATGCATTTTCCGGCAAGCCGTTGACGGCGTGGTGGAAGTCTCGTAGACTGAAGTTACCGTTCGAACTAGGCGTGTACACAATCTTCAGCTGTAAAAACGACGCCGTTTCAGAGATTCTCAGTGACATTTAAACGAACAGGTTCAGTGTGCATTTGCGAATTTTGATTACCTGATCAGAAGAGTTGATAGGATTGTTGAAGACGAAGCAGAGTCCTATCCGATCTCTGAGCGACGGCGAAATCGCGTAGAGATTGTTAAGTTAGTTGCTGAATTCCAGGACTGAAGTTGTTCAGTTCGAATAAGACTCCAGTAGTGGAGTAGTAGATAGGGATGTTTTTGTATTCCAGTACACTTATCACGATTACGTTAGTTGAGCTAATCGTGGGCTGCATGTTTACGTTCTGTTTAGGTTTTTCACTGGCTTTATAAGACCAGTACAGCTTGATAATAAGGATGACGATTCCCCACTTGTTTTGTTCAATCTGCATTTACAATCCTTGTATTACAGAGTTTCTAACAAGTGGTATCAGAGCCCCACTGTAGGGGCCTGATTGAGATATAGCAAGAATCTGCGGATTCTCAGAGGAGTGAAACACGAAGAGAAAGAAACAGAGAGATAGGAACGAAGGAAGCCATGGCCACTGAAGGAAGCTTTGTTCAGCCTGCGATCCCAAGGTTTGATGGTCACTACGACCATTGGGCCATGCTGATGGAAAATTTCCTCCGTTCTAAAGAGTATTGGGATTTAATAGAGCATGGAATCTCAGAAGAACCACAAGCAGTAGAGTCAAGATCATTTGCTGCAGTCACAACAGGAGGAGGACAAACTTCTGAAGCACAACGCAAAGCAGCAGAAGAACAACACAAAGCAATCCAGGAGCTAAAGTTGAAGGATATGAAGGTGAAAAATTACCTGTTTCAGGCAATTGACAGAACGATTCTGGAGACAATACTGAAGAAGGATACTTCCAGAGACATCTGGGAGTCCATGAAGAAGAAGTATGAAGGGAGTGCACGTGTGAAAAGATCCATCCTTCAAGCCTTGCGAAGGGATTATGAAACTCTAGAGATGAAAACTGGTGAGTCTGTTACAGACTACTTTTCTAGAGTAATGTCTGTAGTGAACAAGAGGCGTATAAATGGAGACATATTGACAGATGTGGATGTGGTTGAAAAGATACTACGATCTCTAACTGAAAGGTTCAATTACATAGTCTGCTCAATAGAAGAATCAAAGGATATAGATGAGCTTTCCATTGATGAGCTGCAAAGCTCACTCATTGTTCATGAACAAAAATTTCAAAGGCAGAATACTGAAGATCAAGCTCTCAAGGTGTCATCTGAAGAAAGGTTTGGAAGCAGAGGTCGAGGAAGGGGTGGCTACAGAGGTAGGGGAAGAGGCCGAGGGAGTCAACATGCATACACCAAAGCCACCATAGAGTGCTTCAAATGCCATAAACTAGGGCATTATCAGTATGAGTGTCCTGCATGGAACAAGGAGGCAAATTATGCTGAATTCAATGACGAAGAAGAGTTGTTGCTGATGTCCTACGTAGAGATGCACAATGCAAAAGGAGAAGAAGCCTGGTTCTTAGACTCAGTTCCGGATAATGAATTTCAATCCATTCTTGAGTTTTGCCATAATGGTGCATGTGGAGGTCATTTTGGTTCGAAGAAAATAGCTCTTAAAGTGTTATATTGTGGATTCTTTTGGCCTAATTTATTTCGTGACTCTCATAAATTTTGTGCTAAATTTGATAGGTGCCAAAGATCCGGTAAATTTGGACCTAAAGATCAAATGCCACAACACTATATGATTAATGTCGAAATTTTTGATGTGTGGGGCATATATTTTATGGGACCTTTTCCTCCATCTAACGGTTTCACTTATATTTTACTCGTTGTAGATTATGTCTCAAAATGGGTGGATGCAAGAGCCACCGGAACTAATCATTCGCGAGATGTTGCAGATTTCCTTAAGGCTAACATTTTTACAAGGTTTAGAATGCCACACATTCTATTTAGCGATAGAGGGAGTCGTTTTGGTAACAAGACGGTGGAAGCATTATTTAGGAATCCACTTGGGATAGTCCACCTTCCGGATGAACCCGATGCCCAGTAATCGGTCCACCTCCTCGTGCATGGCTGCGTAATGCTCCGCTTTATACGCCCGTCTCTTCTGCTTCACTACCCGGGCGCTGGCGCCGACGCCCAGCCGGTGGGATATGATATCCGTGCTGATCCCGGGCATGTCTTTGTACGACCAGGCGAACACCTCCTGCTTCTCCTTCAGCAGCGCGGTCAGTCGTTCGGCTATCGCGGGAGCCAGCGATGCTCCGATTTGGACCGTTCTCTCCGGGTGTTCGGAGGATAGCTGGATCGTCCTCAGTTCTTCGCGTTCGGGTACGGGTGATACGGCCATTAGTCCGTCACGCGGATCGTCGGGTGCTTCTGATCCTGGCGCGGGCTCCAGGGCGAGGACTTCATGCCTGTCCCGGGGTTTTGCTGCCTCCTCGCTGTTGTTAGGGGTGGATTGGTAGGTATACCAATTACATTTTCCTAGTACCATGTACCAACCAATATATAATTGGTAGGAAAAATCCACCATTTCTACCAACCAATAACGTTGGTATACCAACTACTTGGTACGGTTGGTACTGGGCTTCTACCAACATATTTATGGCCCAAAAATTTAAAGGCCCAATCCAAATAAGTAACAACAAATCACAACACAAATCCATAGTCTTATACAACTTCAACCAAATTACCAAATAAAAAGTCACAAACTGAATGCCAAAATACAAATACCCAAACTTCCAAAGTACAAACAAGTCACAAATTCACAAAACGATTGAAAAAAGTACAAATACCCAAACTTCCAAAGTACTAAATATATATATTTTATATTTAATAATTTAATATAGGATAAGTCGGTAGGTACGGTATACCACGGTAGAGGAAAAACTTGTACCACCTACCGTATCGTATTTTGAAGTTGGTACGGTATACTATACCGTGTACCATGTACCGACTTTCTGGTATACCAAATTATTTGGTACGGTTGGTATAGGAATTGGTTGGAATGGAATTGTGTACCATTCCCAGCCCTAGCTGTTGTACCCTCGGACATATCCGACTCCGTGCTTGGTTGGGAATCGTCCCAAGAGTATGTACCCTGCGATGATCACCCTCAACCTGCAGATCCCTGGCCTCCCGAGTATGGCGTTGTAGGGGGAGGGGGTGTCCATGATGATGAAGTCCGTTCGGATTTCGCCGTGCGGGGAGTCGGGCGCACCAATCTCGACTCGGAGGCTGTCACTCCCGATTGGATACGATGTCTCGCCTGTGAAGCTGGCCACGCTCTCATGGTCCTGCGTCATCTTGTGTGCAGGCCTTCTGAGCGCCTTGTATGCGTCGAAATAGATTATGTTGACGGACGCCCCGTTGTCTACTAGGACCCTCTTCACAAGGAATTGGTCGATGATCGCGTTGATCACGAACGGCAGGGTGCTGTCCTTCGGGTTCTCCTCCTCGTCCCTCGCTGTGAAGCTAATGATGGGCGTCCCCCTCCTTCCTTCCTTGGGCGCCCTCCCTGCCCCGATCACTAGCACTTCCCTGCTCGTGCGATCGGGCGATGATGTCCTCTCCTTGCGCTTGCCCCCGGATATCGTGTTGATAGTCCCACGGGTTCTGGAACTTGCCTGGTGTTGTCGTCCCTCCGCCCGGGGAGGCGCGGGGCGATCGCTTTTCCTCATATCTTTGAGGGCCCTCCTCAGCAGGGAATAGTCGTTGGTGTGGTGGGTAGCGGCGTTATGGTATTCGCACCAAATGCTCGGGATTCGGCAGACCGGGGCCATTACTGCCGTTACGCCGCTCGGTGGTGGGAGCCGGCGTCGATGTAGGTGGAGAAGCTGTTCGGGCGACTGCCCGTCGATCGTGAAGACCTCTCGTCCTGCTGGTTGGCGGTGTGAACCTGGCGGCATACGGACGTCTTGCCGCGTTGGTCTCCTTGCCCGATGATAGTGGCCGCCCGGATGGTGGTGGAAGAAAGGCTTCTGATTGTTCTGTCCTGGCGCGTCCCGGTCCCTCTTGTATCCTCCGGTTGGCGCCCTTCCTTCGTCCGAGGGTTGTCGGGGTTGAGCGTTCTCCTCCAGTCTGTTGGTGCTAGACTCGGAGGCGGACCCGTACACTCGCGTCTCCACCAACGCCTTCTGTACAACCAGGTCCATGATCTCGTCGTAGTCGAGATGCTCCCTCCTCACAAGTTTCTCTACGAAATGGGTGGCGAGTAGATTATCCATTAGGGCGACCTTGGCCACTCGCTTATCAAGGTCCCTGCATGTACTTGCGGGCGTCCTCCATCGGTTGATGTAGCTCGACAGGCTCTCGTCCATCCCCTGGCGGACCTTGAGGAGGATGCCCGCGGTGTTGTACTTACCTTGGAGCCTGTAGCGCTTCTGAAAGCTCTCCGCCAGTTCGAGGAATGAGTGGATGGATCCTGGCGGGATCTCGTAAAACCAGCTCCGTGCCTCCTCCGCCAGCGTTTCCTGAAACAGGAAACACAAGGTTGGGTCCGAGTACCGGGTTCCGTCCGTGGTGGCTCGAAACTCGTCCACATGTGCGCGTGGATCTCCGCTCCCGTCGAACCGAGCGATCTTCGTTATCTTTGCGTGGGGATCCCTTCCCTGCTCCAGTATGTGTGCCGAGAACGGGCTGATCCGGGGGGCGAACGTCCCGCCCTGACCGGCCAACTTGTTCTTGCGCAGGCGCGAGACCTCTTCCGCCAGCTCCTCCATCCGAAGGATCAGAGCATCGTTTGTTGGTGGTGCCGACTCTTCCGCGGGCGAGGGCGCTCGGACCGCCTGGGCGTTGGTTCTGCCGAACGGGTGTTGCTCCTCGCTGGCGGTTTCCTGGGTTTCCTCGTGCTGCTCCATCTGCTGGTTGATGAGCGCGTCCAGTCGCTCCTCCAACCTCTGACGGATTTGGCGCTCCTCTCCTCTTTCGAGCGCCGCCTCCCATAACTCCTGGACCAGGCCGTTGATGCGCCTCTCGTCGTCGTTTCTGTCGGCCGCTAGTGCATTCCGCCCCTGCGAGTCTGGCGGTGTCTCCCCATCGGGTGTGTTGCTGCCGTTAGTCACCGGGTTGAGCATGTGGACTTTTGATTTCCGTGGTGTTTATACGAGGTTTGCAATTTGTAAGTTTCCCACAGACGGCGCCAGATGTTTCTACCGAATTACGCGCGGGGGCGTAATGGGGCAGAAGCAACACGAATACACTTCCTTCTCCTCCTGATGCGTCCGAACGCTGAGGCTGTTCGGATGGACGGGCGCTCTTCTTCCTCCTTCGTGCGTGCGGGTTCTTTCCCTCGGGCGCTTCCTCTCTTCTGTCGGGTGATCGGGTGCGCGCGTTCACGAGCAGCTGTTAGAGGAATACAACAATGAACAGGCGGTCAGGGGTCAAGACGGGGTGGCCCGCCTTCAACGCTCCGATGCCTAAGTCAGATGATGTATTGGGTATAACAGTCAAGTGAACGTGCGAGTGGAATAGAACGAATGGGATGTGAATGAGTGAATTAGTCGTCTTACCTGTAATAAATACCTGATATATATAGGTGGTTGAGTTTGGAGCCTGGTGGTTTTCTTCGATGTGGGACAACCTGCACTCTGCTGGTGTGTGTTCTGTTTATTCGGGCGCGCCCCCCACGGGCGCGTGCGTGCCCGGAGGGGGTGGGTCTGGTGAGTGAAGTTGGAGCCTCCTTGGTGGTCTTGCGTGTGGTGTGGTAGGTGTCGCTAATCTGCTTAAGCGGATAAGTATGTTAATCGTACAATCAATGATGCAATACTAACAGAAGGCATCAAGAAAAAGATCATGGATATCGAACTCGGAGACGCCTGGTATGGACGATGGCCCAAGCTTATACCCAAGATACTATGGTCCATCTGAACAACGACAACGGCGGCCACGGGCGAAACACCTTTTAGCCTGACGTTCAAGACAGAAGCAGTGTTGCCTCTGGAGCTCACTCATCAGAGCCCAATGATCGAGAACTATGATCTGATCACGAACGAGGAAGGACTACGACTGAACAACGACCTTCTTGAAGAGAAGAATGATGCAACACATCTACACAACACAACAAACAAGCAGCGAATCACTCGACTTTACAACTAGAGTGTCCGGGCCCGCCCATTGTAACTCGGTGACTGAGTCATGAAAGCGATACAGAAGAAAGTGAAGAGCCTTCGACCATCCATGGAAGGACCGTACATCATCGACGAGGTCATCAGTCCGGGTACATTTTACCTTAGAGATATGAGAGGACAAAGACTTCGTCACCCATGTTCGTCACCTATGGAACACTCAACACCTACCCAAGTATTTTCATTAAGTTTTATCCATTTATATGCACTCTCTTGTTGGTCTTCGCCCAAGTTACCCGATACTCGGGGGACTTGGGGAGAAGCCCATGACTCGCATTCGCGAGCTATTTTGTATGGAACTACTAGTAACTTAATGAGAATGAGTCTATTCAGAAACATCATTTATGTTCGACAGTAAAAAACAATACGAATTTACGACAAGAGTAAATAGATATACTTATTTTAACATGAGCAATTGACCAAGTAATGTGTTCATAGTTATGCATGGAGATGTTGAAGTGTTGAACGTAAATGGCATGCATATTGAATTTGATTTCGGAAGCATCTTCCGGGCATGCGGGAAAGTTTCAAGTATCGTTAAGAAAACTTGCTTGCTGGCGGACTGGAGGAATAAAGGCCCAAATGTGATTACTGGGCAGTAAGCCCGAAGGCCTGGCCCGGTAGAAAATCTTTGGCTTCCTCTCCTCTTACGCTTGACATTCTTCTTCTTTTTCGCAGTCGCAGCTCGTCTCTGCCCCTCGCTCCTTCTCTTCTTCGATGCCGCATCTCCTCTTTTTTCTTTTTAGATCGATCAACACAGAGAGAAGGTGAGATCAAGATTACTCGCGGATCGGGCGGTGGTTCCGGAAAGCAGGTGAGGGGCGGAAGCAGCAGCGGATTGAGATTTGTTCCGCTCGGAGTGGGTCGCTGCGGATGTCGAGGTTAGTTTCGGAGTTTGTGTTTCGGTGTGGCCACTTGGGTTGGGCCCAGCGAGATCTCGGATATTTGCGGAGGTCGCCGCTCTCAGAGTTGAAATCGACGCGAACGGGAGGTCGGCGCGGGATCATGTTGTCGCTGCATGACTCGCGGAGATCCTTTCGGGATTATGTTGTCGGGTTGTCTGGGCGGAGGGATTGACGCATGGGTTTCCCGGAGTGGTTGAGTGATATTGATGATCGCGGGACAGGTTGAGCGTCATGGGAACATTGGTTTAGCGGAATCGGTTCCGGGCCTCGAATGGTCTCGCAGAGTGATGGCTCATGGAGCGTAGTTTTGCGGCATGGTTGTTCTCGGAGTGCGTCAACAGAGATGTTGCAGTCCCCGGTTTCGGCAGTCCCTCGAGCGGAATCGAGCACTGATGCTGCCGTTGTTGTTTATGCGGTAAATTTCTTTTCCGCTGTGTTGTATTCTGCTGCGATTGTGGTTTCTGCTGCGTTTGTTGTGGTTGTGCCTCTGTTTGATTCCGCTATTTGTGATGAGCTTGGTACTACTCTGTTCCCGCTCATCTTTTTGTTTAGCTTGTCTCACTTTGATTCCGCAAAGCATACATTAGCTCAATCTGCATATAGATTATGCTTGGGCATTGCTATACAACTACGCATCCGGTAGTGTTTATTGAAGAAAGCATGGGCTAATGTAGATATGGATAGAGAAAACTTGGCTTTGTGATGATAGAGAAAGCATGGATCGGTTCCGCGCGGAGTGGACGTTTCCAGAGCGTTTGTTCTGGAGTGTTGTCGCGGAAGTGAGTGAAGGGCAGAAGCGGCAGCGGAATAATAGATCTCTAGCTCTCGATCTCATAATTTTGAAAAAATTTGCCTATCGTTCCTTCCCCTTTTTTTGTCCGATCAAGCACGAGACAAAGGGGGCCGCTGAACGGGTTGTCGCTTGTGTTCGTTCTTGCGATTTGTTTAACAGGTGGGCCTGTATCGGATGTTCCGGAGGCATGACTGTGCTGTCTCAGGACATGGTCGGGGATGCTGGTTCCAGATTGTCTGGTTCCGAAGTCGGGCCTGGATTGGGTCCGGATTTTCTGGTTCGAGAGTAGGTATTGCAGAGATCGTCAATTCCGTAATCGGGTCGAGCGGGTGGTTCCGCTCAGGGTGGTCCCTCTCGCTTATTTTGGAACAATAAATTGCCTATCTTACTCCGCTAGCATAACAACATCAACTTTTCGTTGCGAATCTTGCAGACGTCGCCAATGTTCGTACCAAGAGTAACCAAGGTATTCAAGATATGAACGAGAGTAATTAAATGACGATAATTAAATAACACAAATAAGTATAGTGGTTCACCGAATTGGCTACTCTACTTGGACTTTTACTATGTATCTCAGGCGCAAATATAGTTTGGGCCCAAGTGTTGGGTAAAAGATGAGATGGGATAAAGAATGGAAATAGGCTTCCTTTTATAGGTTAAGAGTGGCTTCGCTCTTTACATTTCTTCTATGTGGGAGGTTTTCCTCCTCTCTTCACATTAGTTAATCTATGAAGCTTTCTTGGTGGCTTGGGAGGGTGACTTCTGGTGATGGTTTCGGTCGGCTCTTGCCATGGATGCGTAGCTCCGGTGTTGATCTTCATGATGTTGCCTTGATTATACTTGGTAGTTATGCTAATATGCTATATATATGTACAGTAACAAAACCAAATGGTCTCAACTCAATGAACTCATGTATCACACTAGTGTGGACCCCCGCGCGCGAGTTGCGACGAAAGAAATCCGAATATGAAGAATATTTTGAAAGTTACAAACTTATACTATTTACATGTGAAGAATCATGCAACTTTGTAAACCTATATAATGCAAGATACTATAGCATCATGACACTACATTGTGTTTGGAACATTGCCAAAGAAGAGTGCACAAGATATGAAATTTGCAAAGCCAAAGAACAATCCAGCAATCACACATTTAGCACCACAAAGCATAGATAGCATCATCAATAACATAGGAATTAAACATCAGAAATTAACTATATCAATCCATATCACATGTCTAAGTAAACATCCGAATTTGATTACATAACTAAACACACAAATTAAAACAGCTAATCTCCAGATCAAGAATCTCAACATTAGCTGATTTGACTTGTCTAATGATGTATTCAGAATAATAAAAGTAGATGCACTAACATCCATTAAACTAAACAATTTAACTACGCAAAAAAGTTGCAGACTCGATAGAGATTCTATGCAAGATAAACTGGTCTTCAAACAAAAGGCAACTTCTCATCATATTCACAATACTGATTCACAATGCAACCTGTGAGTATAACAAATCTAATTAAGACATTGTTTAATATAGTATAAGCAATAGATGCAATTACACATGCAACAAAATCAAAATACTGCATATGATCTTTTCTATACATACATTTCGACAACAATGATAATGGACATCATAGGCAAAAGATGATAATGATAATGATAATGGACATGATTTATAGCTCCAAAAGAAGAGAACAAAAACATATTAGTAATGAACCCAAAGAATAATTGGCTGCTTCCCAGATATATTTTCTTGATTATGAAAAATCAAGACTGATACTGCTTGACCAGATTCTTTTTTCAATGGAATCTGCAAAAAGGATTTAAAGAATGGATATAAATCACTTGATACAAAAGAATAACCTTTTAAACATGGCAACTAATAAGCAACACTCATTTTTAAATGATTGAAATAAGTTAGCAAACAATGATGGCAAGAAAAGGCAAAACTTAGTTAAAACAAATACAATAAAGGTCAAGCAGATATAAAAACATGACATATATTGCATCAACATCGACACAGACTCACACTACCAAACAATGCAAACAAATAGGTAAATAAATATTAAGAAGGGAATATAAACAGTTTCTTAACTATAGTAGACCAATCAACTAATTAACTATAGACCCTCATTTACAACATAATTGACTACAAACCCTCATTTGCTTTGCTAAAATGAATAAATTCAAAATTGACTAAATTGATCTCCAACAGATCGATCGATCGAAAAAAATAAAAATAAAAACTAAATCTGACACTTATAATCGATAGAAAACTCTAACCTTGAAATCGCAAGATTGACAGAGAGGATTTTGATTGAAAGCAAGGAACCCTAACCTCCAAGATGTCTAGGGTCGATTGAAAATAGAGTGGTTGTATCCAACACAACTAAAATTCAGAAACTGCATTCAATCAATAGTAAATATATATACACAATGAATATTAAAGTAGAACCAACATTATTTATAATAAAAAAGTTACAGCATTAAAATAAACTGTTCAAGTCTTCCAAACTGCTAAAAGGATGAGCATGATGACTCAAATTACATATGTTCTGCTAATAGCTAAATTGAAACAAATAGTCAAGTTGATCAACATATTACTTAACAACAAACAATATCCAATCCCCTTCTCTCTTTCTATGCTAGTGCTCGAAAAGAAGAAAATTATGAACCCCAAAAATAAAAGCCGCAACACAAAGGATAAGACTTCCAAAAAAAGAAAGTGAATGATGAAATAGGTTCCAATAAAATGTTATCTAAACCCAAATCAACGAAACCCAAATCTGAAATCTTTGAACCCAGCAATCAAACCAAAAAACATTAATTTGAAAATCTAGCCTGGAACTCATAGACTAGGGTGCAATCATATATAAAGACTTCCACATTTCTAATTTCTCTCATGTGGGATCACATTTCTTCCTTTTGTTTCAAGTAGTCATCTTTGGGTGACAATTTCTCATTCACCCCTTAACCAATTTAAACAAATGAATACATAATCTTTATGTACTTTTGTAGGAGAACACAAATTCATGTTTCCCTCATATCAAAATTAAATGCAACACACTCAATTATTTTGTTTAAATTGTCATATTAAAATGGAGGAAAATCACCATTTTTCAACAAATTCCATTATGAAATATTGGTCCATGATAATTTTGGCCCAATGAGTCAAAGGATTAATATCTGGGAAAGATTGTTAAGGTCTAAGAGAGCGTTTTAAATTGGACAAAGCTTCATTTCAGATCCTACAACGCAGGATGTTCTTCATGTTCCATCAACTTTCCACTGGTGACGATCGACGACAGTCCAGAACTTGCTGTCTCCCATCAGTTTTTCCCCTTTTCTCCTCAAGTGCTTGTTGAGAGCATGTATAGCGGTGGCCGTAAACGGCACGAGCTGGAGAGAAATACGGTGGCCCCCGCAACAAAGAGCACGAGCTGGAGAGAAATGGCGTGCACCGGTGCCTCCTTCCCACGGCGACCGGTCGTTGACGGAGGAGAGAAGCTCCAGCACGAGCTGGAACAACACGGCGAGCTGCTCGAGCAGCTGGCGGTCCCCACGCACGTGGGTGACGCCAGCTTCCTTTTTTGGGTGTGGGATCCACCCGCACCAGTTAGTTTTTTTTTACTTTAACTGTGGGTGGACACGTGGCCCAATAGAAAGCCGCCACGTGTCCTGATCAGTGCAGAACATTCAAACAGAACGGTCAGTAGATCTGGACCGTAGATTTTGAATAAAAATCCAATCCAATGGCCCAAATTCGTATGAAACGGCTACATTTCAATAAAACGGTAAGAATTATTTATTTTGCAAAACAATCCCTAAAAAATTGCAAAAATACTCTGTAAATTTTGCAAATCAGACCCTAAATATTATCTATAAATACTACACCATTTCATTAACCTCTCACACCAATTCAAACACACAACAAATTTATCATCTCCCTCATTCCCATCTCTCTTTCCTTTGTATTTTTTGGCAAATAAATGGCCACTTGGCTTCCTTCGGAGGATTTACAATTGTGCATTTCTTATGTTCGTCATAGTGTGGATCCTCTCACCGGCAACAAGCAAAAGACCGAAAAATTATGGGAAAAAGTCTATGCCGATTATTCGGAAAATTGGGAGATTAGTCATGGTGAATCAAGCAAGGAAGCTAGGAGCCAAATCGCAATTTCATCTCGTTTTACTAAGTTGAGACCAATTTTGAAAAGTTGGGGTGATGCTCTTGCTTATGCACAAAGGAATCCACAATCCGGTACAAATTTGCATGATGAGGTAATAACTCCTTATAATTTTGGCATCTCCATTTTGTTTGATTTATTTAAATAAATGTTGTCATCTCCATTTTATGTAATATTATTGTGACATAAATTCGTATATTTGTTGTAGCTAAGAAAAGCTCAATCATGGTATGTGGCACAAAAGAAGAAAGAGTTTACAAAGTTTGAATGTTGGGAAGTGGTGAAGAACCATCCTTATTTTAGGTTCATCCAAACTACAACTCCACATTCTTCCTTTCCATTCGAAGGTACTCCTCCCGTTTGCGAAATGTCTCCCACAATCGATTTGGATGAGAATGAAGAGGTTTTAACACCACAAAGCAACCCCCAAGGTCTTTCTAGTCCGGTTAGACCAATGGGAGTGAAGGCGGCTAAGGAAGCAAGGAAAAAGGGAAAAAAAGGAATGACTCCTACAAATGAGGTACGCGATGAGGCTTTAAAATGCATGGTGGCCAATCAAAAAATTTGGCTCTCCGGCCAAAAATCAAATGATGATAGTGCGCTTGCTTTACACAAAGTGACACTCGCCCTCCAACGCGAGGACTTCAATTTGAGGGCTTTATCCGAAGAAACAAAGATCATGACAATGGATATGAATGCTTTGATCCCAAACACAAAGAGGTATTTCTCGAAGATGAAAGCGGACATCCTTAAGAAAGTGGATGATGCTGAAGAGGAAGATAGCACTGCAACATTTTCAAACTGTTATCGCCCGCTTAATTTTAGTGATTAGTTTAATTAGTTTGCCTTCATAATAAATCTAGGCTTGGCTTGTCATTATGTAATTTTAATTTTCAAGAAATAAAAACGTTGATTTCTTTATTGAGATAAAATTCAAACACACAACAAAAAAATAAAGTACATTAAATTCAAACAACATGAAATCCAAACACACAAAATTCAAATACACATAATGCAAACACATTAAATAAAAACAACATATTTAGATATGTTCATTGGTTTCAATAAACCAATTGTGTTTCACCAAGTCCTTCTGAAGCTCTCCATGGATATAAGCAGATTGGAGATCCACCACACGGTCGCGAAAGCGTTCTTCATTCAGGTCATCTCTTCCAACTGGCTCCAAAGGAACTCGATTACCTGAACCATCCACTGGCCCATCATAACTAGCGAAGGCGCTGGCTGGGTTTTGTAGATCTTCTTCGTCGTTCTCCTCAAATTCGTCCTCCACAAATTATTCCTCAACAATCATGTTGTGCATTATGATGCAAGCCAACATGATCATTTTTAATACCGATGTGTGGTGACACCGAGCTGCATGACGAATAATTCCCCAACGAGATTGTAAGATCCCAAAGCACCTCTCCACGTCTTTGCGGTATGACTCCTGTTTTCTTGCGAACAACTTCTGTGGTAGCTCCTGGGGATTGGGAATTGTTTTGACAAACGAGGAGTACCTCGGATATATTCCGTCGGCTAGATAATAAGTGTTATGGTACGTCATACCGTTGACTTTAAAACTCCGTTGCGGACTTGTACCGGCAAGGAGCGAATCGAATATATCCGATTGGTAGAGCACGTTGATATCATTTTGAGCTCCAGGTACCCCGAAGAAGCTGTGCCATATCCACGTGTCATATGAAGCCACGGCCTCTGAGATAATAGTGGGTCGTTTCTTCCGGCCCGAGAATGCTCCTTGCCAAGCTGTTGGGCAGTTTTTCCATTCCCAGTGCATGCAGTCGATGCTTCCAATCATACCAGGGAATCCCCGAGACCTTCCCCTCCTTAGAAGTCGAGTGAGATCAGCTGCATTTGGAGCGCGGAGGTAAATGTCACCGTAAATCTCGTACACTTGCTTGCCCCACTTCTTCATGCATTCTAGTGTTGTTGAATCACTCATCCTTGTGATTTTAGCACACTGATCTGCGGTTGAGCCGTACGCCAACATACGTAGAGCACTGGTCATCTTTTGTTGGGGAAGAAGGCCGAGCATTCCAGTGGCATCTGATCTTTGATGCCAAAATTGGTCGTGGTTGCAGAGATCCGTCATTATACGGTTGAATAAGTTCGTACTCATTCTGTACCTCCGACGAAAGGTTTGCTCGTTGAATATTGGGCGTTCGATGAAGTAATCTTCCATCAGATTCTGTCCCCTTGACTCCCTATGCCTTTCTTCATTTCGACGGCGGCGAGGGGGTTCATCATCGAACGATGTAGCTACCATGATTGCATCAGTGACGAAGGCATTAGCAACTTCAGCATCTTGCTCACGTTGTTGTTGCCTCCTAGTGATAAAATTGTTCAAATCGAAAAGATTCATCTTACTGATGTGGGAATGTGAGGAGATATTTGAAGAAATGTGTGTACAAGTAGAATAACTAGTGAATTGGAGATGGTGTGAGAATACAATGATCAATTGCCGATTTTTATAGCCAAATTCAGATCATTTGATATCTGAAGATGATGACACATGGCAAATTTTGATTGCTCAGAAATCTGATCGGAAATTTTATTCAATTATTCGAACGATAATGACACGTGGATTGGACACGTGGCAGCCCGTGATTGCTCGAAAATCTAATCGGAAATCTTCTTCAATTATTCGAACTATAATGACACGTGGTTTGGACACATGGCAGCCCGTGATTGATCGGAAATCTTATCGGAAATTTGGTTCAATTATTTAGACGATAACGTACTGTGAGAATGCCACGTGTCTACTCGGCATTGGTCGAAAATCGTACCGGGAATATAGTCTCATTATTTACACGATAATGACACGTGTCGCCTATTTATTGGTTGAAAATCTTATCTAGAAATAAACAATTTAAATTTTATAAGTTATGAATAGTAATAGGAGATGCTATTTTTTACACCGCTGCACGAAAAACAGGAACAATTTCTCCTATTCGATAAATAGTGATAACACCTCCTCAAATATGAGATGTTATCCCAATAAAATGTGCTATATGGATGCATATGCTCTTAATGTCCTCACTGGCATAGCCAACACTGTTTTTGATCAACAATTCATATAATCTGTGTGCTCAATCACCAATAGATTACACCGAGCGTGTATGAATGGAAGGTCTCGATCATTCTTTTCGTTGACAAAGAAAGAGAAGCTCGCCAGTTATGCAGCACTGATTAGAAATATTGTTTTTAATGTTATAGTGCTGTGTACGTATACACTATAATGCAAAAGCAAACCTCCAAGAAAGTAGGAACTGGACGACTACAATGGATCGATAATGCTTCAACCTAGCTTATAGCTTCCTTCTTTAACTTCTATACGTGAATATTTGAACTGCCTGTGTGCCCCTTTGTCTATAAAACAAAATTGTGCGTGCTTGAGTTGAGTAGTAGAAACTAGAAAGCAACTTAACTGTGTCGTGTGGGGAATCTGCTGTTCAAGGAAGCCAAACTCCGAGATCATAACCCGGATTCATTATGATCGATCTTCACCACATATTGAATTTTATCGTTTGCTATGATGATTGGATAGCATTCATCACGAATCTCACAATGTTTAGAGAATATTCATAAACGTTAAGTAATGTCCTATGTACCAAAGATCATATTTGTTTATGAACATATAATCGTGTAATGTCCATTTATTTTTAAACATGAAACAATGATAGTCATCTTATTTTATTTAGATAATGTATTTTCAACAATTTAACATTATGGAAATCAACCACTAGACTATGATGAACGACACCAAATTTCAATCTCTCCAATTCCCGTCACTCTATCGGGGGATTTCTTGTTGGTTTTCTTGGGTGGTGTGGCCAAGAAATTTTCAATTTTTGACACCTTTTAGTGAAACTAGGATAGGGAACGTTGAGTTCTTTAGAGATAATAAGGTTATGAGATTTTAATAGTTGGAGATATTCTTAGAGATCTCAAAATGACTCATTATAAGGTATAAGATTCAATTTATTTGTGGGTCATGTGGAGATGAAAAATCAAAAGGGAAGTGAGAGAAGATTGTAATTTTGAGTTTTAAGATATGAGTTATGAGGATGCTATATATGGTTGCCTGGTTGGAGATGAGAGTGTTCATCTCATTTTGAGGTATAAGTTCATCTCATTTTAAGGAATAACTATATAAGATTTTAATAATTGGAAATGAAAAGATCTTAAATAAATAATAATTTTTTAAGATCTTTTAATAAAATACGAGATTTTAATGATTGAAGATATGATGGTCTAAAGGAACAACATGTCAACATCCATATATTTGGTTGGGAACCCACACACTCGTAGAAAATAGAAGATTTGACATAACATTGTTAGTAAGAAGAGCTCATAAATAGTAATTGACAAGTGACAAAAGCAAAATTGATTTTAAGAGTTGATCACTATCTAATAGGCACTGTCAAGAAAATAAAGTTAATAGCATATCATCTACCTAAATTCCAAAAGATCATAGCATTTGTTATTCAAATCCAATAAGCATCCAACAAGCTACTTTCATGTTCATTTAGAACTCTTATTTGCACTAGACAAATCATATTTTCATAAGAATTAATGTAGTAGGGGATATTTTATTTATCAGTTACTTAACCATATATTATAGAACTAATATGTTGCTAATGAACATAATCCTGTAATGACCATTTGTTCCTAAACATGAGACACTTCCTCTAGAGACGTCGATAGAAAACCTATGAAACAATAATCGTCATCTTATTTTATTTAGATGATGTATTTTCCACAGCTTAACATTATGGAAATCAACCACCTAGACTATGATGAACGACACCAAAGTTCAATCTCTCCAATTTCCCTCACTTTCTCGGGGGATCTCTTGTAGGTGGCGTCTGTTTCACTGTTGTAGTTGTAAACTTATTGGCTCTTCGGTCGCGTGGCCAAGAAATTTTCAATTTTTGACACCTTTTAGTGAAACTAGGATAGGGAACGTTGAGTTCTTTGGCTGCTTCAGCCTGAGTTAAGTGGTAGTATTTCATGATCTCTTCGTAAGATAATTCACTCCCCATCCTTTGAGGATTTGAACTACTGCCTTCTCCTATTTTTTCATTGAATCCCTTGTAAATATTCTCCACCGCCTGAACATACTCTCCTCTATATTTTCAAAAAAGATTGTATATATATATAAAAAAAATAGGAGCAATTAATATATTAAAGTCTAGTAAGTGGAATATAATATTGTGTTGAATATGTTCAATTAATACATTAATTGTATACATGCTGTACCTCAAATTAGTTTGTTCAAATTGCAATCCTTCGTTCGACAAATTGTTTGGGTCTTCTTCGTTTGGCAACTCGTTCAAGTCAAAACTCAACCCTTGATTTGGCAATTCATTTAGGTCTTGATCCATCTCTATCCAAATTTGTATGCAATCAAATTTTTATCAAGGTTGTTTGATGTTGTTTCTAAAAAATGGAGATCAACCCCTTTATATAGGCTCAGAGTCACTGCCGTGAAAAAAATAAAAACAAAATTAAATTTAAGTGCATGTACTCTATTACACCTGTGGGGTGAGGCATCAACATAATTACTCGAAATCTTTAACATAATTATTAGAAATCTTTTCGGTAAGAATCCGGCGTGCATATAGATTGGTAAAGATCATTCATGTCTTCATGATTAATCCTTACCTGATATCTTGACAAGATCATTTGAAATTTTTGTTTTTGGCAACAAAAAAGATTGAGACTTTGGAGAAAAATCAATATGAATTCTTTATGCCCTTGCATGGAGGCTCATATCAACGTGCAGCTTTTTACATTATTTAGAAAACGCATTCCCTGTCACATAGACAGATAGACTAGTCTACTTCAAATTCGCTGAATATACTCCTCTTTCATTTTTTTTTCTTCGATGTTTAGGTGGTGGAGGATTTAGTTCGATCATCCTTACTATACGCAGTATAAAAACAAAGAAGAAGTATTCACCAAAGAGCACGAGAAGTCGAGAAATGGCTCAAGGATACTTCAAATTCCTGCATGCTTGTTGCAATTCGATCTCATTGCTACGGTTGTTTTTGCTGCTGCTTTTACAGTTCCTGGCCTGGAGGAAATGACGACCGAGATGGAAATCCAAATTTCTTAATTAACGAAGAAGTCATTCATATTCGATCATGGTGTTTGCAGTTTCGGACGCAATAGCTTTGTTTTCTTCTCTAACTTCCCTCTTGATGTTTTTATCCATACTGATTGCACGTTTTTCTGGAGAATATTTCATGGACTCGATCATTACCAAAGAGGTTGATCATAGGTTAATTTGGTGTCTCTCTTTTTTGCTATAGGCGCTACTATGGTAGCCTTCGGGGCAACTATTTCGATTGTGCTCAGCAAGAGATTCACTTGGGTTTCTATTCCGATCACCTTGCTTAATTGCCTCTTTTCCGGTGACTATATTTGCTCTGCTGCAGCTTGCTTTGTTCGAATTCAAATGGTCCGATCAACATTTGGAAACCGCTTTCTTGGTTCTCGTAATTAGCCTAGCTCGGGTGTTTTCACCACAAAAAAAATTATTGCAGCTTATGTTAGCTTGTTAAGCATATATATTAATTAGGATCCTTGCAAATAGTAAGTACGTACTGATTAATTAATGATCATAAATTTCTTCATGCACCATTGGTTCTCGCACGTGAATAACTTGTATAGCAAGCCATGCATTGTAGGTAATAAGGCAGCAGAGATTGAAACGCTAGCCGGCTAGCCTCAGTGTACGTATAACAATAGTTGAATAGCCAGAAGTTTCCTGAAGTCCTGAACTAAAACCTTGACTGACTAGAACGAGAGTCAAGTTACTTTGAAAAAATGTGAGATGCATGAGTATAAGAGGGTTGGATAGAATTCTAATAGTGAAGACCAACACCGTTTCTGTGCGCAACATTTCTTAACGAATGAGAGAGATCCTATCTAGCTAAACTAGTTCAGACATATTGTGCATGTCAGTAGGAAAGTTTGAATGAACCAAATATGCATGCACATTGTTAACTACTTAGCTATATATAATATAGGATATGCACAACATGCATTATACTACTGAAAAAACTAGACTATCTAGTTCCTCGATCTAAACTAGTCGATCAATATCGATCTCTAACTAGCTAGCTTTTTCCTCGATCATGGGCACTTCTAGCATGCACGTAGGCGGCTCCACCCCTCCCCCCTATAGAGGTGAGTCGTCGACGAAAAGAAAAATTGCGCCAGAATTGCCTGTTCTCCACAGCCGCTATGTTCTCGGTTACACCGTGAACGACCACTACTGGAGAAAGGAATCGGGGCGACGTAGTTACATTTCTACGTCGCTCCGATTTTCAACGAGGCGACGTAAAATACCTTTGACAAAAATTACGTCGCTTCAAAAAATTGGTGCGACGTATATTGAAGTACGTCGCTTCAAAAAACTGAGGCGACTAGTTTTTCTTTCCAAGTGACCAAACTAATCTACGTCGCTTCGATTAAAAACGAGGCGACGTAGATTTATCAATCTACGTCGCATAGTTTTTAATCGAAGCGACGTAGATTAGTTTGGTCACTTGGAAAGAAAACGAGGCGACGTAGATTGATCAATCTACGTCGCCTCGTTTTTTTAAAATCTGGATCTACTCTTCTTCTTAAAGTCAACCCGTTCATAAAGTGAAAAGTTTAGAAAAACAGTTTCATTTCGTTCTGCAGCTGTTTTGGGCGATTTTGGGGAGAAATTAGAGGAAATTGAGAAAGAAGGTTGTTCTTGCCATTGATTTGATTCTTGAGTAAGGTTAGTTTGATTTGTATCTCTTTAACCCTCTTTATGACCATAATATGTTAAATTAGAAGTGAAATTGAAGTTTTGGTGAAATGTTTGAAGTTGAATTGAATTTGGTATTATGTTGTAGTTTTAGTGTGTTAAGCATTGAATTGTGATAAATCATGTTATGGGTTCATGATTAATGTTTGAAATTTGGTTAAATTTAGTGAAATTAATTGATGATTAGTGTAGATTATGTGTATTCGAGCCTTAATTAGTAGTGTTATTAGTATTATGACTATATATAATTGTGGTGTTTATCAACTTAGAACTCCCGTTTGAGAATTAACAACTCATCTAGTTGATCGAGTTGAGTTGTTGATTCTCGAATTGTCCCATTTTTGGACACTTTAGGTGAACATGACTTTGTTGATCCTTTTGCTATTCGTGTGATTTCAGTTTCAGTTTTGGGATATGGTTTCGACAGTGTCTCCTTTAAATGTTCCCCGAGTGCAAATTAGGTTGTTTAGATATGTGTGCACTCGGGGAACTGTAGGGAGATGCTGCCAAAATTTCCCTAAACTGGAGCTGAAACGCATGGGTGCAAAAGCGTTGACAAATGTCGTGTTCCCCTGAAGGGGATAGGACCCAACCCGGAGGCATAAGGCGAAGATGGTTGAATCGCAACTGTGGCGTGGTAACTTTGTTCATATTGATTGTTTATGTTGACAGGAAACATGGACGGACTCCCAGACAAAACTTGGATGACATATCATCGTGCTGATCCAAGGTACATCAACGGCATATTCGAGTTCATGAATTTTGCCCGGCTACATAGTAACGGAGCCGATTATTACTTCTGCCCGTGCAAACGTTGTAAGAACGGTCCGTTCAAGGTTACTATGGATGTCATGTATCATCACTTATCACACAGTGGTATGAGTCCTACTTATACAGTCTGGCACCTTCACGGGGAAGTTTCTGGTGAACCAGCAATGCTCAGTCAACGAAGACAGTGGCTTCAAGACAGAGTCGGTCCTTCTAGTGGTGCCGGTCCTTCAGTGAACCCGCAGTTGGAGATTCTACATGATGCATATCCCTATTATCCTGGATACCATGCAGATGCACCCCAACAATTTGTGGAAGATAATTCGGGCATGAACTTCAATGACATGGTAGACGATGATTATGAAAAGTACGATAGATTATTGAAGGAGTCACAGACCCCATTATATGAAGGCAGTGAGGAAACTGTTTTGAGTGCCATATTAGATGCAATGGAAATGAAAAATGAAAATGGATGGTCGGACACAAGTGTTGACTCTTTATGTATTTACATTAATAAACTTCTTCCTAAAGGGCACACATTCCCCTGTTCATACTCGAGAATAAAAAAAATCTTGAGTGATCTTTCACTGGGTTACGAAAGAATTGATGCGTGTGAGTTTAACTGTGTGTTGTTCAGGGGGGCGCTTGTAAACGAGAGGATTTGTCCAGTGTGTTATTCAGAAAGATATAAGCCAAATACGAATGATATTCCCAAAAAAATAATTCGTAACTTCCCTCTAACACCAAGGTTGAAGCGCTTGTTTATGTCCCCACACACTGCCAAGCATATGCGATGGCTGGGGGAGCGGATATGCGTGGCTGGTAGCCTCAGCCACCCAGCTGACGGAGAAGCGTTTCAACATTTTGACAGAACTTTTCCAGGTTTTGCACGGGACTGCAGGAATGTGCGCCTTGGAGTAGCAACAGACGGTTTCAATCCATTCGGAACAATGGGAACTTTGCATAGTACATGGCCCGTTGTTGTGATGCCGTACAATCTACCACCATCAATGTGCATGAAGAAGGAATATAACATGTTATCAGTGTTGATTCCAGGCCCTAAATCTCCCGGAAAGTGCCTTAGTGTACTCATTGAGCCGATGATCGAGGAGCTAATACATTTATGGGTCGTTGGAGTCCATACTTTTGATCGAGTAGACAATGAGGTATTCTTGATGAAGGCAGCGGTAATGTGGACTATTAGCGACTTTCCAGGTTTAGGGATGCTTGCGGGGTCAACTGTGAAAGGGTACAAGGCATGTCCAATCTGTCTAGATGAGCTAACTTCAGAGCATATATGTGGGAGGATAGTTTATGAAGGTCATCGAAAATGGCTCCACCAGGATCACCCTTGGAGATTGAGCAAGGCATTTAACGGGAAGGAGGAGTTTGGCGGAAGACCCTATCGTAAGAGTGGAGATGAAATTTTGGAGGACGTTAGGTCAAACGTTTACCCTATTCTTAGCCAACATGAAGACTTGAAGGTGCCGTACAATCCGAATAACAGACAGTGTTGGACTCACGAAAGCATATTTTGGAAGCTGCCGTATTGGTCATCATTGAAGATCAGACATTGCCTAGATGTCATGCACATTGAAAAAAATGTGTGTGACAACATCCTTGGAACCATTTTTTCGATTGAATCGAAGTCTAAGGATGGTCCAAAAGCTCGCGCTGCTTTGAAGAAGAGGAATGTGCGAAAAAACCAGTGGCAAAGAGCGGGTGACTTGGCTACGGGGAAAGTTCCTCATGCACATTTTTTAGTTAAAAAGGATGATCTAGAAGATGTGTTCCAGTGGTTCAGGGATGTTAAGTATCCTCTTGGTTATGCAGGTAGTTTGAGAAGTAAGGTGAAAATAAGTTCCCAGTCACAGTTTTATGGATTGAAGACGCATGATTGCCATGTCTTGCTTCAACGTCTTCTGCCTGTGGTTATAAGAGGGTTCCTGCCAGAAAACGTTGTCAAGCCATTGATAGCACTGTCAAATTGGTTTCGTCAACTATGCAGTAGGGAGCTTAAGAAGGAGGTTGTGCGTGACATGGAAACTGAGATAGTGATGATTCTCTGCAATTTGGAGCTCATATTTCCTCCACATTTTTTTACATCTATGGTTCATCTCATGGTTCATCTGCCCGAACAAGTATTCCTTACAGGTCCAGTACACTATACATGGATGTATCCGATTGAAAGGTAAAATTTTTTGTTATTGCTAATATTAGGAAATTATGTTTGTACTAATATTGATTCCTACTAATCTTGTGTAATATGTCGGCAATTAGGAAAATATTGTACTAATCTTGAGTGGTGTTTTTGCAGGCAATTAGGAAAATATAAAAAGTCAATGAGGAATACACGTTACCCGGAAGGTAGTATTGCTGAACAGTACCTCGTACATGAGTCGGTGACGTATTGTAAGGCTTATCTCAGACGGATGGACAACGAAGATATCGACACTTCCATATCTGGGTGGAATGTCAGCTGTGTTTCACTCTTAGTAAGACCAGATATTATCGAGACTCGTCGCCAGTTCAGGTTGACTGAGGCAGAGACTGCTGAGGCTCACTGGCAAGTCTTGGTGGAAACAGACGAAGTCAAACCTTACCTAGAAGAACATCTCAGAAGGTTCGAGGCTAAAAATGGTGAAGATTTCGACGAGCTTCGTCGTCGGAGGAGTTATCTTCGATGGTTCTTAACATGGGTACATATGCCTATTAATTCTTGTAAGGTTCTTTGAGGGTTTATAACACTTATCTTTAACTCCTCTTAACACTTATCTCTCAGGTGTCCCTTAAAGAAAAAAACTCGGACCCGAGCTTGGTTGCTGGAATAAAGTCATTAGCTCAAGGACCTCAGCAATGTCGGGTTTATAAGTCGTGTTATGTGAACGGTGTCAAGTTCACATCGTTTGATAGAGATCAAAGAACCGTGACTCAAAACAGCGGTGTCATGATAGACATGGGTTCATCCAAGTTCTACGGCAATGTTAACTACGTGGTCGAAGTATTATATGCAGGCCGTATGCCAGTGGTGTTGTTTAAGTGCACATGGCACAATTCCGAGGACCCTGAAGATCTTGACACCCTTATAAAAGATCATGGACTGATATCAGTGAATACAAACAACAGTTACTATGAGGATTCACCCTTCATAATTGCAACCAAAGCAAAACAAGTATTCTACATAGACGATCCAAAGGCTGGTGGTACTTGGAAGGTAGTACAAGAGATGTCGCACCGCAATGTCTACAGCGCCGAAGTTCTGGCCATAGATGAAAACATAGCCCGTACAGGAGATCATATATTCGAGCCTTACCAAGAGGACACTCCCACGGTGATACAATTTTACCCAGATTTTCAACTACTTTTGGACGAAGAAGGAGACGATGACGAGGACGAGGAAGAGGACGAGGACGAGGACGAGGACGAAGACGAAGACGAAGAGGAGGAGGATGAGGACGAAGCCGAGGAGGAGGAGGAGGAGGAGGAGGAGGAGGAGGAGGAGGAGGAGGACGAAGACGAGGACTAAACTAATTTTATTATGAATTTGAAACCTAAATTCGTATTTTCTTTAAAGTATAATTTATGGTGAATCGTGGTGAATCATGGTGAATCATGATGAATCATGGTGAATCATGGTGAATCATGATGAACCATGGTGAATCATGGTGAATCATGGTGAATTCATTTAAATCATGGTGAATCATGATGAATCATATAACCAAGATGAGTTTGCATGGCTCAGAAACAGTAAGAAACAGTAAGGGAAAAAATTCCTCATACCCCGTGATTCCCTATAAAAAAGTAGTAGGAAACAGTTTGCAGACTCAGAAACAGTAAGGGGAAAAATGATTGTGTATAAATTTTGTATGGATGTGTGTAAACCCTAAAATAACATAATAAATAAATTGATAAAATTTTGCAGGAATAACATAAATTTTGCAGGAATAACATAAAAATAAAATTTTGCAGGAATAACATAAAAAATATGTTAAGGCGACGTAGATTGATCAATCTACGTCGCCTAAATTTATTTAATTTATAATTAAATTATATAAACTGAGGCGACGTACATTGATCAATCTACGTCGCCTCAATGTCATTAATTATATAATTAAATTATATAAACTGAGGCGACATAGATTGATCAATCTACGTCGCCTCAAGGGATTTAATTTTTTTTTATATTTTTGAATAACTGAGGCGACATAGATTGATTAATCTACGTCGCCTCAGTTTATTTAATTTAATATTAAATTATATAAACTGAGGCGACGTAGATTGATCAATCTACGTCGCCTCAATGTCATTAATTATATAATTAAATTATATAAACTGAGGCGACATAGATTGATCAATCTACGTCGCCTCAAGGGATTTAATTTTTTTTTATATTTTTGAATAACTGAGGCGACATAGATTGATCAATCTACGTCGCCTCAATTTATTTAATTTATAATTAAATTATATAAACTGAGGCGACATAGATGGATCAATCTACGTCGCCGCAAGGGATTTAATTTTTTTTTATATTTTTGAATAACTGAGGCGACATAGATTGATCAATCTACGTCGCCTCAGTTTATATAATTTAATATTAAATTATATAAACTGAGGCGACGTAGATTGATCAATCTACGTCGCCTCAATGTCATTAATTAATCGAAGCGACATAGAATTCAATCTACGTCGCCTTGTTGGCTATATAATCCCAGAATCACAGTTTCTCTCTTCTTCTTTTCATTTCGTCCAATCTTCTTCTTCTTCCTCGCGCCGCGCCCCCAAATCCCTAACCCACAAATCCCTAATCTAAACTCCTCCATCTCAACCCTCCATCTCAACCCTCCTCCCTAATTAATCCCAACATCCCGAAACCATCTTCTTCCTCCCTAATCTCAATCTTCACAGGTTCGTCTCTCTCTCTCTCTCTCTCTCTCTCTCTCTCTCTCTCTCTCTCTCTCTCTCTCTCTCTCTCTCTCTCTCTCTCTCTCTCTCTCTCTCTCTCTCTCTCTCTTCTCACTCTCTTTAATCGAATCTTGTTTTCCTCTTGTGTGCGTTTAGCGTTCCCGAGGCAGCAATCTTCACCGCCGTGCTCAAACTCGCCGCCGAACAATTCACAGTGCCTCCTCAGACCAGCGCCATCATCACCAAGGTTGCATCTTTGTTAATGAATAAATTTACCATTTGTCGAAATAGTAATGTGTCCACGGCCTTTGATTCCGAGGGTTAATGTTGATATACTTGAATGAAAGTTGGAATTACAAGCACTTGTTGAAAGTGTAGAATTGTTTTTGTGACATGTCATGTTTCGCGATTGTTCTTGGTGTATAAACTTCTCTCAAGGTGTTATGACCGTCAATTAGGTAGCTTTGTTGCTAATGTGGGTACTGCTTTCACTTTCAAGTATTCTGTGTACTGATTATTTGAATTTTATTCTTCAATAGAATGTTGATGTACTTAATTGTTGACCGGATAGTATTCTGTGTACTAATTATTTCGTTCAAACTTCTTCTTGAGGTATTATTCTTCATATGAGATGTAGATTTTGGGAGGGGGAATTTCGGCTACAGGAAATCAATTTGATAAAATGCTTGTGAGATATGATTAGTTGTATATAGTGAGTCTGGCTTTAGATTTGTTGATCAAGTTGTTCTGATCATAGTATCATGTCATCGTATCCCGAATACACAGTTCATTTAGAATTGAGACTGATCATATATATGTCATGGGATTTCATGAATAGAAGATAATTTTGTAATTGATGTAATCAGTGGTTCTGTTTGTGGTCAGGTCTTGCAAGGCCGGATTGCTGAGTGATATTACTGTTGTGGTCAACGGTGTAAAATTCCATAGGCATAAGGTATGCATCTGCTCATTAATTGTCAGCTTGTTAGATGCATATACGTAGATTGTTCATGTGTTGGTGAAATTTGGTAAAAGAGACTCGGGGCATGCGGTTTATGATGATGAATATAATGAGTTAGTGTGTTCATGTTTATGGATGATAGATTGTCTTATAGTAACAAATGATAGAAAGTTGTATGATAGAAAGTTGAGTTTTATAGTAACAAATGATAGAAAGTTGTATGATAAGCTATATGTGTAGGTTGCTTAATGTTCATGTTTAGTTGCTTTGTGAATGTGATGTTGCTTTGTGAATATAATGATTTCGAATGTGTTTTCAATCTGTTTTCAAGCTGGTTGGTTAAATGATTGTAGTACTGTCGGGATTAAGGATTAAGGGTTTGGTTAAATAAATATATGCGTAATGTGGATGATTGTTTGGTTATTGAAGTTTGGTTAATCTTATGTGATTATTACTTGATGTTTCTTTCATCAATTTCAAAGCCTAGATTGATAAGAGTAGTTCAATTTTAATAGAATAGTTTTAATAGAATGGCTCCCGGAGATACTGCATACAAGAGGAGGAAAGCGTTGCAGCAGCGTCGTGAAGCGGAAGCGGCGGCCGCGGCGGCAGCTGCGGAGGCGGCAGCTGCGGAGGCGGCGGAGGCGGGGTGGCGAGCATTCAGCCGAGATGGGGCTTCCGGGTCTGGTTGCCCCACGGGACAATCGGTGAACGGGTCGAATCCAGAAGCTCCGCAGTTAACGCCCGCCCCTGAGCTTGAGGATGCGATTCCGCAAGGACAGGATGACAGCAGCGACGCCACTACGGCGTCACAGCAGTCTCCCGCCCTCAGCATCCGGTGCAAGAAGACCAAACTCCCCGACATGGTCGACATGGCAACCGGAGACCCGACGACGGAACAGCGCGGAGTCGTTGTCGGGACGAAGACGGAGTACCTCGTCCGGATGAACAACAATAGGCGACTACAAGTCGCTTACTCTACGAGGCATGCGGGGCCGGCGACGAGGGAAATGCGGAGTCTGATGTGCCGAGACATCGGTAGCATCATCCGCGGAAAAGTTCCAATGCTTGCATCTAGCTTCTTGGGACTTAGCGATTTGCATCGCGATATCGTCGGCCGGAGTCTTGAGGTATACTTGCTGGACTCCGAGCTTACTTACATACTTGTAGTAAATGTAAATATAATTTTTACATAACGAAATTTAAATGTGTTGTGCTAGACGAACTACGACATCCCGGCGACTGATGTGGAGATGTGGAACTTCATTGATAGGACGGCGCAAACAATCTATAAGGATTGGAAGTACGATTGCCATCAACATTATCTCCACGTCAGCCAGGAGACTCCGGCCGAGTTTCTCGGGAGGGCAGACCAATGGGTGTGGTTAAAATCCCACTTCGAAGACCCTGCTTACTTGGTGAGTTTCATAAACGAACCTACAGTTTTGGTAGCCAACATTCGAACAATATGCATGTTTATCTGTTCTTATTTTAAAATGATTTTTGTGTGTGTGTGACAGCGATTGTGCGAACGGAACCGAGGGAATCGAAACAAGAACAAGGAGCAGCAGCTCAACCACCATTCGGGATCCCTCGCCCTCTCGTACCGAAGCGAGGTGTTGGAGAAGGAGGGTCATAGAGCGCCTGCCGTCCAGACGTGGATTAACGTATACCAGCCGGAGAGGAATACGGCTGAGAAAGTGGTAAGCTCAAATAGGTTCACGTTACGTTATTTCAATTATTTTTGTCTACTAAATTGTAATATTATTTATTTTATCTATTTTAATTGAGCAGGCGGCAGTGAAGCGTCGACTCGATGAAGTCTTGTCGCAACAAGATAGTGCTGCGGGCCCAGTTGAAGGCGAAGAGGTTTCCCAACCCCAGCCTCTTCCTCTTGATACACAAATAAATATCATAGAGGAAGAGGTGGGTTCAAGGCACGGGACCTCTATAAGAGGTAATAAATCTCCAAAACGATTCCGTGGATGCATATCTCGATTTACATTTTGCTTTATTTTGGTTTACGATATAGTTTACTAATATTTGTTCTTGTTCGACGTTACAGGGGTGGGGCGCGCTCTCACACGCGACCCCAAACCGAGAGGAGGGGCCCGGGTAAACCACGAACGCCAAATTCAAATGCAAAAGGAGATCGATGAAGCCAAAGAGGCGGCGCGCAGATCGAGCGAGGTGGCGCAGAAGGCCATATCGGAAGCGAGTGCGCTCGCCCAAAGGATGCAAGAAATGGAGGCCTTGATGCGATCATATCTCGCTGCGAGTCAACAACCTCAAGCTCCTCCACCACCTCCCGGCTCGTAAACTGTATATAGGATTTGTATAAACTTGATTTGTGTAAACTTGATTTGTATAAATGAAGCGTTTTGATTTGTGATTGAATGCGTTTTTGTGGTTGAATGCGTATCTGCAATTTGAATGCGTTTTTGTGTTTGTAAATTGTGATAGGTCGTGACTTGGTACAATAATATTTAATTTTTATTTTTTTTATTTTTTAATAATTGAGGCGACGTACATTGCTCAATGTACGTCGCCTCATTTATTTCTAAATAAAAAATAAATAAATATTAAATAAATGAGGCGACGTACATTGAGCAATGTACGTCGCCTCAATTATTAAAAAATAAAAAAAATAAAAATTAAATAAATTTCGGCGACGTACATTGATCAATGTACGTCGCCTCAATTTATTAAAAAATAAAATAAAATAAATATTAAATAAATTAAAGCGACGTACATTGATCAATGTACGTCGCCTCAATTTATTAAAAAATAAAATAAAATAAATATTAAATAAATTAAAGCGACGTACATTGATCAATGTACGTCGCCTCATTTATTAAAAAATAAAATAAAATAAATATTAAATAAATTTAAGCGACGTACATTAATCAATGTACGTCGCCTTATTGATTAAAAAATAAAATAAAATAAATATTAAAAAAATGGAGGCGACGTACATTGATCAATGTACGTCGCCTCAAGGGATTTAAAAAAGAAAAATAAAATGAAGCGACGTAGATTGAGCAATCTACGTCGCCTCAGTTCAAGCGACGTTATCAATATACGTCGTTTCAATTGAAGCGACGTAACATTATTTACGTCACGTGAAATGAAACGAAGCGACGTAGATTGTATCTACGTCGCCCCAATGGTGGCGTGATGAATCTGAAGCGACAAGACGAGGCGACGTCGTTTTGGTCACAAGAAATCGAGGCGACGTAAAATTCATACGAGGCGACCACCTTTCTACGTCGCCCCGATTTCCTCCTCCAGTAGTGGACATACCAGATGAAATTATTCTATAGTTGCTCCTCGAAATCCCGATGCCGCCTATGGTTGCTGCGAACAGTTCGGCACCTGGAGCGAGCCCTATCTAATGCACACAATGGTTCTCCACTGCCCGCTTTGCGATATGGACTGGGCACCCATCGACAATCTCCTTTTAGCTACTTGGGCCCAAAATAAACGGAATTCCACGGTCAAACAATTCCACCTACGACGACGGAAACAAGTACATAGCACGAACATACTTGTCATTCGCCTATCGGATCCCCAAATGGCTTAAACCTTGAATGTTGCTGGTTTGACCATAATAGCGCGAACATACGTACCATTCGCCTATCGGTATTGCTCTGAATGGCTTAAACCATGGATGTTGTTGATTTAACCATGACAACACGAACATACTTGTCATTCGCCTATCAGATCCCCAAATGGCTTAAACCCTGAATGTTGCTGGTTTAACCATGATAGCGTGAACATACTTGTCATTCGCCTATCAGATCCCCAAATGCCTTAAACCCTGAATATTGTTGGTTTGACCATGATAGCGCGAACATACTTGACATTCGCCTATCGGTATTGCTTCGAATGGCTTAAACCCTTAATGTTGCTGGTTTAACCATGATAGCGCGAACATACTTTTCATTCACCTATCGGATCTCCAAATGTCTTAAACCCTGAATGTTGCTAGTTTAACCATGATAGCGCGAACATACTTGTCATTCGCCCATCGGTATTGCTTCGAATGGCTTAAACCCTTAATGTTGCTGGTTTAACCATGATAGCATGAACATACTTGTCATCCGCCGATCGGATGGTATTCGAAACGATGTTGCTTGTTTCGGGTAACCGTCTACAGTTACCGAGGTTTCCCTTTCACCTTTCGTCCCTTGAGAAGCGGAAGGGTTAGTTACTACTTGGAGGCACGTGTCAGAGACGAGTGCAACGGTTATTGCTTGCATGTGTGACGCGTGTCCCACAGAATTTGATGCATGCTAGGTTTCCAATTTTGGGCGGGAGTTCGATAGGCGCCTTGGACACATGTCATCATCCAACGGCTCGACGTGCTTGGTACGAACGGCCCAGAATGGCCCTAGGGTAAAACCGATCTCTACAAAAGGGGAGAGTTTCACCCTCTCACTTTCTTACTCTTCGTTTGCTTGCTGAAACGCTGCCGAATTTGCTCTTGCTTTGTCGTTGAAGGTTTTTTGGAGTGTTCTTGAAGTGTGAGTCTCTGAATCTTCCCGTTCTTGCTCTGCTTTGAGGTAAAATTAATCTATTTTTGAATTGCTTTGGTTGTGTTCTTGATTTGGTATTATTTTGGATCCTGTTTCAGGGTATACGCATGCAGTTCTGCCTGTACTTCTTCTTGAATGTTGATGTTCGAT
Organism: Geum urbanum; assembly: GCA_946800695.1. NCBI lineage: Eukaryota > Viridiplantae > Streptophyta > Magnoliopsida > Rosales > Rosaceae > Geum > Geum urbanum. Next base: position 42,177,485 of record OX327013.1, on the reverse strand, counting down.
AGAAATCTGGGTTTTGTGCTTTGAATGCTGCCTTGAATTTTGCTTAAATGGTGGGTTTTCGTGAAGTATTCTGGGTTTTTGGGAAAGAACGGCCTTGTGTTCTTGAGTTTAGAAACCTGTTTGATTTGTTTTTTGGGTGCGAGAGGAGTAAAAAAGTGTTTGTGCTTGACTGAATTTTGACCAAGTGCTAGGTCGATCCGTTTAGCTTACCACCCCTTTTTTGCTTAGGAATATAGAACCCATTCCGATTTCGAGTGATGAGGCTCATCAACATACACACACATCCGGGATAGGATCCTTTAGTTATGGCTTCAGTTCCAGTGTTTCAGACTTCTCTTGTGATAGTGTGATGAGTGTTGTCCCGATATCCGTTAACGCTGACGGTGCTTGTCATAGGTTATTCATTCCAACAATGGAGTCCAGTAAGAAGAATACCAGCCACCCCGAGAAGCGAGCGCGGAACGATGATGCAGACGCTCATAGTTTGAGTTTAGAGTCGACCGGCTCTCGACAACCATATCGTGGAGATGATGCTCTTCCCACATTTTCAGAGGGTGGTCTTGTTCATTGGCGCTTGTCGGATGGTGAGCTCGTTCAAGAGCCTGAGGGATCTCCATCCTCGAAGGAGACCGAGAGATGGTGGAGGGATTACCCCATACTTATGACTATTGTACTGGGAGCTCTAGGAAAAGGCGAGTTGTTTACTTCCCCCTACGTTTGTGTGAGTGAATTCCAATTGAAATCGGGTTTGAAGCTACCCTTCTTCCAGTATGCACTGTCATTGCTGAACATAATGCTCGGGCAATGCAGTCTGACACTGACGCGAGTGCTCGTTGCGCTATACAACATCTAGTTGCTTAACGTATTGATGTATCCCACGCGTGCGGAGATTCTCCATTTTTTTCGTTTGAAGTATTTGACCTGCCATAGAGATCGCGGGACCATGACTGTAGAGCCCCGAATAAAGTGGTGGTTGACGGAGCCTCCCACATCCTTGATGACCTGCCGTACGTTCCACTCGGAGGGGAGTGGGAGTTCAACAATAGTAATAGTCACCTGGAACGGAATTGGGACCAAATTGACCGAGTCCCCCAGTGGTTTCGATCGTTAGGCTAGTTTTTCGTATGTATATTATGTTATTATGTATATTTGTGATGGGTTGCATGCTAAAGACTTTTGTACTTGCAGATTTCCGGGTGTTTCCACTGAAGAGAACCAAGGAGAAGAGGCTCGAATGTATGAAGTTCATGTTCGACCTAGCTCCCAAGGCTCCAAACTTTTGGGCAGCTAACAATTGGGAATTGATCGAGCTTTGTCGGCTTTCGCATGCTCCAAGTTCGTGTATTTGTATTGCCTTATTGCTACATACTTGTGTTTGTTTGGGGTGTGCACTGACTCTCTGTCACTTTGTTGTAGTGAAAATGACCAAGTCTCGCTCGTCCGTGAAGCAAGACCTTGCGCATAAACGAATGCAACAGATGGTGAGCAAGGCCGCGACCGTGTGGAAGCTGGTGGACGATAGCGGTGGTGGCTTTCGTGTTGGTGATGATCTCTTACCGAATGTACAATCGCCGAACGTTCGGGACTACATGAATCCCATCACCCAGACCGAGCAAGAAAGAGTACAAGCCAAGGAGTAAAATATCGGATATTGAAGATATATCGACTGTCCAAAATATGGATATTTCGACGGATATATCGACGAAATATCGATTCAGTAAAAAATCGACGAAAATTAAGATAAATACATGAAAAATTGTATTGAAAATTTATGAGTTTCTTATATGATCAATATGTGTTTTGAAACTTGTAGCATGTGTTTTGTTGATTATTAATAGAGATTATTTTATTGAGATTTTTGGTTATTGGCGTGGTGGGTTTTGTGTTTTGAATTTAGTGCGATGAACATATATGTAAAGTCAAAATCTCAGATAAATTCGAAAATAACGAGGATTTCGGTGATATATCGGAAAATATCGAATATTTCAGGAAATATCGGACGAAAGATATTAATATGTATGATTAATATCGGGAAGTAAAAAAAACGGAAATATCAAGGATATTATCGATATTTCATTCTTTGGTACAAGCAGTCATCGATGTATCTTCCAACCCACCGATCATCGAGGCTATCCCTATCATTGAGCCACACTCAGAGCATATTCCCTTCACCACAGTTGTGATTGATACGTGACAAACGAATAAGGGTGAGAGGGAGAAGAGCCGGCTTCATCTTGAGAAGGAAGTCTGAAGCATTGAGAGGTGGCAGAGGCGGCTCGAGAGGAATGACCAAAGGCAGGCCCATTCGGGTTCACGAAGCAAGTCCACCTCTCTGGACTCCTTCAAGCTCTCCCCTCTTCTGACGGGTGGTGAAGCTAGCCAGGCCCATTCTGAAAAGTCCCCAAGATCCCAGGGCGAGAGCGATAATGTTCAAGCTCTAACAGCCAAGTGCTAGAGGCTTTCAAGCGATCCTTCATCAGCAGCAGTGAGTGTTGCTATTGTGGGTAAGGGTGGTCTCCATGCAGACTTCGTTGCTCAAATCCAACGTTCGATGAGCGTAGGCATCGAAACCCTCCAGAAGTGTCGTCATCTCGGGGTCCAGCGTTCGATAAGCGAGAGTCTGGATAACACATACACCCAACTCCAGCACCAACTTTTCTTGCTGAAGGGCCTAGAGGGGTCTCTGGTTCAGACCAGCAAGTTGGTAAAGGCCAAGGCCGACAACCGAAAGCTCATTGCCGAGGTGGCCAAGCTCAATGCTGGTATTACCAAGGCGAACGAGCTGGAAAATAAGAAGATTTCTCGAGTGAACGAGCTGAACCACGAATTGGCAGAGGTGAAGAAGGAGCTGGGAGATGCTCGGGCTAAGCTAGTGGTCTCGGTAGTCTTCTTGAGCTTACGGCGTACACTGAGAGCTGCATTGCTGATTTCAAACAAAAGCAGGCGGATGCGGAGGGGCGTGTGCTGACGGACGAGCTTCGTCAGAAGATCGAGGAAGACGGCATTGTTGCCTTCAAGTCCTCGCCCAAATTTGAAAAGGTTACAGATGATGCGGTTGAGACTTTCAAAAAGTCAGAAGATTTTGAGAAAGTCAAGACTGATGCGGCTAAGGCCTTCAAAGTGTCAGAGGAGTTTGAAGAGTTGCTGAACGCTGAGGGTCAAGCCCAAAGTGATGACTTTTCGGCTCTTGTCCTGCCCTTCCTCAAGGTGGAGGAGTTCCAGGCATTCCAGGTGGCCGAAGCCGAGAAGCTCAGACTTTTGTTCGATAAGCCGAATGCTGATGGAGTGGGTGGAGATGATGGCGGGGTGGCTTGATCAAGCTGTTGTGTACTTTGCTTTATTTTTATTTTTCCTGATTTTAATGTTTATTGCTTTGTACTTGTAACGCCTTCAGGTGATATTTTGCATTCGCAACTGTTGAACAAGGACATTTTTTGGTGTTCGCATGATTTTCTTAATGATAAAATCTTATTGTGCATACATGTTGCTTTAACGCGTTTAAATCAAGGAATGAAATATCGATAATATTCTCGATATTTTCGCGATATTTCTGTTTTTTTTTACTTCCCGATATTAATCATACATATTAATATCTTTCGTCCGATAGTTCCTGAAATATTTGATATTTTCCGATATATCACCAAAATCCTCGATATTTTCGAATTTATCCGAGATTTTGACTTTACATATATGTTCATCGCACTAAATTCAAAACACAAAACCCACCACGCCAATAACCGAAAATCTCAATAAAATAATCTCTATTAATAATCAACAAAACACATGTTATAAGTTTTGATCATATAAGAAACTCATAAATTTTCAATACAAATTTTCATGTATTTATCTTAATTTTCGTCGATTTTTTACTGAATCGATATTTCGTTGATATATCCGTCGAAATATCCATATTTTGGACAGTCGATATATTTTCGATATCCGATATTTTACTCCTTGATTTAAGTATAGTTGATGTGTAAATAACTTCCCATTATCATTAAGCAAAGCATGAAACATATCCAAACAAAAAATTTCTCCCAAGTCCCCTAGTGTTTCGAAGTGGCTTGGGATAAAAGGCTTACAAATTGGGGATTGTAAATGGATACAACTTAAAGAAAATACTTTTGTAAGTGTTGAGAGTTCCATGGATGACAGAGACGTCCTCCCTCCATGTCCTTGAGGTAAAATGTACCGGGGTTGACGATCGCGTCGATGATGTACGGTCCCTCTCATGATGGTAGAAGGCTCTTGACTTTCTGTTGAATTGCCTTCATGACCTAGTCCCCGAGTTGCAGTGGGCGAGCCCGAATGCATTGATTGTATAGTTTGGCGATCCTTTGTTTATTGACGAATTACATAATCTGTCGTCTAAGTTTTACATCTTATACAATAAAAATAATATCCGTTGTCTAAAGCTTACTTAACTTAGATGATGAATTATGTAATTCGCGTCTAAGAGATAACTTAGACAACGAAGATAGTTTTGTCGTTTAGGTATGTATTTAGACGACGAAACTTTACACTTAGAAAATAAATTATTTCGTCGTCTAAGCAAACTCAATTATTTTGATCAAATTCCATTTCCAAATCAGGCATTTCTCAACTTCTCCTCTCTCAACTTCTCTCTCTCGCACTCAACAACCACATCCAGCCACAATTTCAATTTCATCAATTTTTCAACCCCCAGAGTTCTAGTTTACCCACTTATCTCTTGATTGGTGAATGTATTCACTCGTTTCTCTCGATTAATTTTTTTGAATTTAATTATGTACATTATTACGTACGGTGATAAAGTTCTCCGGTAAAATATTCTGACGAATATATAGTTTTCGGCGACCTTGTTAAGTTAGTTGCATGCATGTGTTGATTAATTATATATATGATTAAATATGTTAGATTAATTAGTTGAAAAATTATATATATAATATGTAAATGAATATTAGCTTAATAATATAATATATTAGATTAGTTATAGTATATTAGATTATATAGCATATTAACTTAATTGTGTTAAGTAATTTAATAATTAATATATTATATTAGATTAATTAATTAATTAATTAGTTGAAAAGTTATATAATATGATAATTAATTTACACAGAAATATGGACAAGAGTTGGATACAGCTGGAGAATAGAAGTGATGAGAAGTATATAAACGAAATCAGAGAGTTTACATTAATTGTTTGCGATGCAACATAGTTAAGGAAAGAAGCGTTAAAGGTGTCTATGCAGAAAATATTTTCACCATCGGTTTTTGGAGATTAATGTTATGTCTCAACACTTGTATAACTTCGGTATGATATGGAGTTACACTACATGGAGTGAGCACGGTGAAGTAGTAGACTTCAGCTCAAGACCAGACTTCAACTCATGGTACAGTTACCAAGGTGCCTCATCCAGTTGTAGTGGTTCCCCTTCTTGGAACCCCATTGTGGATTTGGTCCATGATGCTTTTCCGAAATTTAGTCATGGTAGACACAAACACGAAGAGGTAGATTATGATACTTCTCATTATGACACAGTCTCTACATCCTTGGCCACTGACACTACTGAGATGAATAAGTACAACATTATGCTACTAGAAACCCAGACTCTGGTGTACTCTGGATGTCCAGAGAATGTGTTGCAATATGTAATGAAGGAAATTCAGATAAAAGTGAAGAACAAAATGTCAGACCGTATTTTTGATGAAATGAATGAGCATATATGTAAGTTGTTTCCTGATCATCACAGACTTCCCAAAACCCATTATAAGGTTAGAAAGATCTTGAGCATCCTCAGCCTAAAGTACAAGAAAATTCACGTATGCATAAATGATTATGTGTTGTTTTACAAAGAGTATGCATATTTGGACTACTGTCTTGTATAAAATCAGTGCATATATTTGCACTGGGAGAATATGAGGAGTTCGAAGAAGCAAATTCATGTGAAGGTGTTTCGCTATTTTTCATTGATTCCAAGACTGTAGCATTTGTACATGTCTTTATACACAGCAGAAGTGATGAGATGGTACACGGAACAGAGAATAAATGACGATGTGCTCAGACATGTGGCAGATGACGATGCTTTTAAATATTTTGACAGAGAATTTCTAGACTTTGCAACAGAGGTTTGAAATGTTAGACTCAGACTATCTACAGATGGATTCAACCCTTGGGGTAATAATAACGCTTCCGTAAGCACTTAGTCAGTTATTGTCATGCCATACAACTTGCCTCCATGGATGTGTATGAATAAGGAATTTAATTTCCTTACTCTGCTAATTACAGGTTCTAAATCTCCTGGAAAGTATTTAGATGTGTACCTCAAACCATTAATTGATGAGATGAAACACTTGTGGGAAAATGGAGTCCTAACTTATGACAAGTTCACTGACATAATGTTCATGATGAGAGCAGCAGTAATGTGGACCATCAGCGATTTTTCTGTGTATAGGATGTTGGTATCTTACACAACCAAATGATACAATGCTTGTCCTGTCTACTTGGACGACGTCAACTCTAGTTAGTAGACGAGGAAGGTGTGTTACATGGGTCACCGTATATGGCTTCCTCATGATCTCTAGTGGAGACAAGATAATGATCATTTCGACGGGACAGTAGAGAATAATCTTAAACCCCGACAGTGATCTAGCGAAGAGATTTTTGAGATGTTAAACAACTTCTATTTTGGTGTGTTGCCCAATGACAACGATGTGAAGAAAACACAATCCACACCCTTTACACGATCTTAGCTATTGGCATCACATGAGTATTTTTTTTTGAACTGCCTTACTGGTCGAAGTTAAAACCCAGGAACAACCTAGATGTCATGCATATAGAAAATAATATGTGCGACGGCGTGGTGGAAACAATTCTCGGTATTAAGTTGAAGACTAAGTATACTCCCAAAGCGCAAAAAGATCTGGAATCTATGAATTTACGCCGTCCCTTATGGTTAAAGATGGATGGAAGAGGAGTGTACAACAAGATGTCAAATGCACCTAACACAGTAAAGCTGACATTGAAGAATTCTGTATTTAACTGGTTTAAAAGTGTTCGTTATTCGTTTAATTATGCAGTGAATATATTTGGATGTGTCCACGTTGAGAAACACAAGTTCATTGGTCTAAAGGACTCATGACTTTCACGTTATGCTGCAATGTCTTATTCCAGTGGTAATTCGACAATATTTACTTTGTGACGTCATCAAACCAATAATAGTATTGTGTAGATGGTGGCAGAGGTTATACACTCGAGAGTTGAAGAAGTCAGATGTTGTCATACAAGACGAAATTGTCCACATCCTTTGCAAATTAGAGATGATTTTTCCCCTGCTTTCTTTGACATCATAATTCACCTCATAATCCACCTTCTCAAACAAGTGCTGCTTTCTAGTCCGGACCACTATACTTGGATGTATCCTCAAGAAATGTACAATTAATTATAGTTGTTTTTCATCATTTATATATACTTTTTTTTTCTACTATTCGTCAAATAATTAATTGTATCATTTTGCAGACAACTCGGGCAATATAAAAGATTCGTGAAGAATAAATTTGCCATGGAAAGCTCCATAACTGAAATATACCTAATGCATGAGTGTGTTATCTACTACAATAGGTACCTCAAGGATCCAGTCCAGACCATCGCCTATAATCCAAATGTCCGCAACAAACTTTCAGTCATCACAGATATTGTACGATCGTTTATATGAGTTTTAAACTAAAGATTAACTAAAGAAAAACTTATTGAAGCACATTGGGTAGTGTTGCAAGACTATAACGAGGTCGACCCGTATATGCAAGCTTACAGGGAAAAAATTTAGAGAGTCAAACCGGACAGGAGTCATAATTGGGTTGAAAAAGTGGTTAAGAAGAAGTTTCTCTATTATTTCCTCGAATGGGTACGTATGTTTAAACCATGCAAATAGATTTGTGATTTATTTATTTTGAAATTGAGTAATCCGGATGGGAATAGGTACCCACGGTAATTAAATTCGAACTTAATTTGGTGTTAATTTGCTTATTCGAAGTGTTTTTCCTTAGTCATGTGCATGCAGGTTTTTTGTTTCCTTTTGTTTTAGATGAAACTATGTCAAATTTTCGGTAGAAATTAAATACACATTCATATATCTTCTTCACAATTTTTGCAGATGATCGATCTAGAAAAATCTTGTAACCACGAGGGGTGGTGGTCATGGAAAAAATATTTATTGGCCCATAAGCATGTTCAACACTATATTTACCCCGGACGTTTTGTCAACGATATAAATTTTCATTCATTGGACCGAGATGAAGGAAGAAGAACACAAAATAGTCGGATTGCAGTTTGGGAAGGCAATGATGTATATTACAGGGTTCTTGTTAATTTCATTTAGCTACTTTACAAAAATGATATCAACATTTTTCTATTCAAGTGTAAATGGTTCGAGCATACGAAGGAAGATCTATGTCTTTTATCAATCGATACAAACTCAAGCTGGTATGAGGATGAGTCATTCTCTCTTGTCACCTTAGTGATGCAGGTGTTCTATCTGGATAATCCAAAAGCTGGTGAATGTTGGAAAATAGTAAACCATATGTCTCATCAAAGAATATGGAGTGCCACAACACTTGAAGGGACGTCAACGACTGACACTGAAGCGTATAATGACAATGCATATCAAGAGCCCAATACTTTTATCATCCCCAACATAAGGGAACTGATTCGGTCTAACGAACATTTACCCATGTCTGATGGCACCACGGATCTTACTCAAGATGAGATAAACGACCTAGAGAACAATGTCTCTGAAGAGGAGATGGAGGATGACGACGACATCGTATACGATTCAGACAATAGAGATTATGATGATGAGGATCACTCAGTTGAGAGTGAGGAGGATGATTCAAATGATGATGATTATGATGATGATGAGTTATTGATATATAAATATATGTAATACTTAATAATAATTAATTAATAGATAGAGATAATTCGATCGAATTTCGAATTTGTACGTACGTGCATGAATGTGAATATATATGTGCAGCGCATGCATGCATAATTATTAATTAAGGCACATTAAGGCACATTAATTAAAAGAGGTTTATTTAGAGTACGTTAATTAGTGTACATATACTTATTATGTCTTACAGGAATGATTTTAGAATAAATGAATGTAAGATGCTTTTCTGGTAAAAAGGACGTCTTAGACGATGAAATTACAGAAGTTCGTTGTCTAAGGGTGAACTAAGATGTCAAAACTATCTTCGTCATTGAATAACTACTTAGACGATGAAACACTTGATTTTGTCGTCTCAGTACATGTAAAACTCTTTCCCCTAAACCGTAAAAGTGTTAGACGACAAAAGTAGTATATTTCGACGCCAAATAGCACTTGGACGACGAAATATACTACTTTCGTCGTCTAAGTAGAGTTTCAAAATCTTACATCTAAGAGCACGATCATGTGTACCATATTAGAATGCAGATTATATTTGTTGATGGCATAGAGTAAACAATTCTTGCACTGTAGGTGTTCACGGTTTGAAAATTGGAGTTACTAAGATTTGTATATCAATGTTTCCGTTTCATTGAAATTTTGGTTTTATGGTTGACTACACTGATCAAACTTTTAACGAACTTCATATTGAACGAAAATTAGTCTGCTTACATATTAAGTGGTGATGAATATATCTAATGGTTGTTTTGCCCAAATTCAATTTCATTAATATGGATGTAGAGAAAATACAGACACACAAACACTTAAGTTATACAACATTAGTAGATGTATAATAAATATTAACTCGTCAATCTAGTTTTTATGTCAAATTTTAATTAATTTATATCTAATTGATATATAAAGTTTTGACGTAAGTGGAAATGCTCATAACACCGGAAATGATTTTATGATTGATAATATTTACGATCGTTTTCTTCTTTTAAACTTTTGTTGATATTCACAAATATGTATCGATCAAATACCAAACACTACCGAATTGACGTCACAATTTTCTAAAAAAATTATATAAAAATAATGATTACATCTGACGGCTGATTTCTTCGTACTTTGAGGCAGGTAGCCAATTTTTTTTTCAAATATCTCACAAAAATTAAATAAATTATCACTTAGATGACGAAACGTTTAGGTTCCTTCTTAGATGACAAAATTGTTGAATTTTGTCGTCTAACCCAAATATTTGGCAAGGTTTTTTTTGTGCCAAATTTTTGGAGAAATTTTTTTAAAAAGACTTAGACGACGAAATACCTAAAATTCGTCATCTAAGTGGACTTAGGCAACGAGATTCTACTTGTTGTCGTCTAAGTTGATAAATGCTTGATTAAATTGGGAAAAATCCCCAATTTTTTGATCTCTTCTCGATCGGTTTCCTCTCTCTCCTTGCCTCCGATCAGTCTCTTCTCGATTTCTCTCTCTCTCCTCGCCTCTGCCACCTTTCTCTCCTCGCCATTGTTGCCGGAAAAAAATCGAATTGCCAACTCCTCCTACTCCACCGCCTCCCTAGCCAGATCTCCTACTCCGTTGCCCCACCTTCATCTCTGCTACTTCACCGCCACCATCGCCGGCTCACAAACTCCATCGCCACACTGACGTTGTTCTCTCTCTCTCTCTCTCTCTCTCTCTCTGGATATATATATATATATATATATGATGATGATGAATATGATGTATATATATAGGGTAAATTTCAGTTTAGTACCTTGAGGTTTAAGTTTTTCTTCATATCGCTACTTGAGGTTCTAAATTTTTCAGTTTATTACTTGGGGTTTGAGCTTTTCATGTTACTACCTAAGCTTTTTTTTTTCTTCAGTTTCCTACTTAATGTTTCATTTTCTCATCACTTTTTATTTTTTCCTTAAAAAAAATGTAATGCAAGAGGGTACTTTTTAATGCAAGAGGGTATTTTGCGCAAGAGGGTATTTTGCGCAAGTTATTTATTTTTAATAACAAAAAAAATTTATCTTCTAAAATTGTTCTTCCTAACAAATAATTTATATTAATTTTATAAAAAATGGTCGATTAGCTAAATATGTCATTCTCACCCTTGATTGGTTAGGGCCATATTTATATTAAGACATATGGGCGACATAACTCGTGAGAAGTCATAAATTTAGCTCGTTTGACATACCCTTAGCTTTAAAAAAATCTAATATTATTTTTTTAGCAAAGTAAGTGCAAGTATAATTTAGAACATTAATATCACTTATTTTGTTAAGAAAAAAATTTAGATTTTTTTTTAAATCTGAAGGTTTGCCATACGAGCCAACTTTACGAATTCGCACAAATTATGTCACTCATATGTCGTGATATTCATACCGTGCTAACCAATCAAGGGTGAATATAACATATTTAACCAACCAACCATATATGTTTTAGAAAATTAACATAACTTATTTTGTTAGGAAGAACAATTGTAAAAAATTAAATAAATTTCTCATTAAAAATAAATAAATTGACCAAAATACCCTCTTACATTACATATTTTTTTAAGAAAAAAAATAAAAGTGATGAGAAAATGAAACCTCATGTAGGAAACTGAAAGAAAAAAAAAAGTTAAGGTAGTAATATGAAGAGAAACCCAAACGTTAAGTAGTAAACTGAAAAATTTAGACCAAGAGTCTGAGTACTAAAGTGAAATTTACCTATATATATAATGAATATGTTGAAAATTAGTTGTATACATATGATGAATGGATTAAACTCACCCATGGTACCTGGACTCTTGGTGTTATACCAAAAAGGGTCCCAAACTTTAAAACCTATCAGAATAGTATCCAAACTTTAAAATCGTATTACCGTGGTACCTGCGTCAATTTTCCGTCCATTCATCATTACTATTGCTAACGTGACATTTTTTTTTAATGCAGAAAGACCTTAATGCCATTTTCTCTCTCTCTTCGCTCCAAACCGAGATCGACGACGAACTCTGTGGGTATCACTTCCGGCATCTAACCGCTTCTGATCACCGACCAAGAAGTTTAAAATTCGTCTTCCTTTTTTTTAATGTAATAAAAATAAATTGAGAGGCCAAGAGTGTTGGGGCCTGGAAACTCTGCAGCAGTGACCATTGTCACTGCAGAGCCAAAGAAGTTGTTTGTGTCACCCGGTTGGGTCAGCTTGGAAGTCTTGAAATCCGGAGCGCTGATGCTGTTTGGGTTCTTGCAAGGGAATCCATTGATGAACAGGGTTTGTTTTCCCAGCGGGGAGGTAGGACATGTGTCCTGGAGATTAGCGGGATCTGCTAATCCGATTTTAGTGCAGAAACAGAAGATTACGGACAGAAAGACAATGCAGCAAGAAAAAGTTGGAATAATATTCATCTTGAGTACTTTGGGTGTTTGTTTAGTTCTAATGTAGAGATTTTGTTTCAGATTTATAAATAGGTACTTACTTTGAGGTTGGACTAAAAGGAAGTAATTTCTTAAGCTTGGAGTTCACTACTGGATAAGTGCATTGCTTAAGAGACATATTAGCTTCCCCAGTCTAAATGGCTGAATGGCTCATCACTCATGTGCTCACTGGTGTTTGGGTTTGCTTTTCAGCTCCAAGGTCTCCATAATGGACCCAAAGCCTACTATCCTTGCCATTACAGGAAAGAAAATAGCCGCAATTAGTCATAGCTTCTGGACTTTTGCTTTACTTTTATTACAACCCAGATAAGCAACATCACTATCCACTCTTATGAGAGGGACACCTGATTTCTAAAATATGTGATTATCATTAGCTTGATTTGAATAAATTTCCATTTGATGGGACAATATCCTCATCTACGATCTTTGTAACAGCTCTACTGAGGCAACTGAATAAAAATTTATCACCTCTCATCTAGCATAAAGTTTATAGTATTATAGATAGAAACACAATCAGAAGACCATCAGCTGTTCTGTTATTATAGTAAAGAGGAAATGGGTTATAATTGGGAAAGAAACTGAACATCTAGGATGATTAATCTAAAATCCCCCATAGAAGCTTTACATATGAGCTAGATGGAAGAAAATCGTTACTGAAAGGTAAAATAGGAAAGAGGTGCCTTAGCTTTTGACTCCATTTCGACTTGGCTGCTACTAGTCGAAATGCAGTTCGTCCACAGCTGTACACGTCTTCTGCTCCGGTTATTACTTGACATATCATTGAGGAACTTTATCAAGCAACAGAGGCCACCCCAAAAATTATGGTCCATACCATTGCCATCCACAACGTGTGCAAAATCAAAAAGCTTAACCTGAGGATTTGGATTCTCTCCTTTCAGTAGTGACTCTTTATCATACACCATCATAACCGAGCAAGAATAGAAATGGAAAAGGGTCTGATCCTCAAACCAAGCCTTCAGTTCCAACAATTGTGCCAATATCCCATCAGGGCAACCATAGACAGTTGATGCATATGAACAATTTGGTTCTACGTCTGAGTTTGTAGATGTGTTCGAAGAAACAAACTTCCTCAAAGCTGACCTGACATCATCATGAGAAAAATTATTAACAGTCTGCCTGTCCGGCTTTCAGAACCCAGTATCTTTGTTTCCATAGAATTGAAGTCCAGAGATTCTGAATCCCAGTGTCAGTCTCGTGGTAACTTTATCTTTATTAAGGCACTTGGTGATATACGCTTCAGAAGCTTCTGGGTACCATGTGCTTGAACCAATTTTGATGTCTAACATAGATGGATTGGTGGTTCGAGTTGACATAATATCTTCCATAACGAGGTGAGGATGCAGGCCAGAACTATCAGATGCCTCCAATTCTCGAGTGCCATGAAAGCCAAGGAAGAATTTGCGAATATGGTCTGGAACCCTACTGTCCTCTTTAAATGATTGATTGAATGCCACTTCTTTGGTTCCACGTTCACCAATTTGAAGAGGCTTGTAAAATTTCCCTGAATCGTCAATGAGAGGGCCAAGTGCTCCAACAGCGGCCATATGGCCAGCAACTTGGTGATCTGGAACCTTAAACATGATGATCTGGTAGACAAAGAGAGTTATCAGATCTAGTAACAAAGAATACTAGTTCTCTTTGTTTTCTGCTGACAGTAGACAATTTAAAATGAGATAATCTCCGAACACTGAATTTTTAGGAACAAATGTACTACCCTTATAGATCCTTGGAGTCTACTAAGCACAAATCAAGAATGAACTAAATTATTTATACGTTTGGCACACATAATTTATCTTGACCCATGTTTGGTGAGACATGAACAACCCAGAAAAACAAAGTTTTGAGAAAAAGACTTGAACAACAGCAACACAATACAAAAACCAGCAGTACAATACAACTTCAATTGATTATGATTTATGAATTGTATTATTGTCGAGCGAGAACCAAACAAACAGCTCGCTGCTGGGGAAGCCAATGGGTTCGAGGTGAGGCGGAGCTCGAGGAGACCCGACGTCGTGGAGGCCGAAACGATAGGTTTTTGTATGAATCGGAAAACCTGGCTTAAACTCAAACCTGCCAAAAAAAATAGTGGGATTCTCGTACCATCAGATCTACAATCTACCTCACTCGTTCAAATCGAAAACGGAGAAATCGCGATACAAAAAAATCGATGAATTAGAAAGAAAGCGATGGAGGAATACTTACGTGGCTGCTGCGATTTCTGGAGATCTCGCGTGCACAGAAGTGAAAGTGGGACTTTGTTTTTATAATTTTTTGAATTTAATTTCAGAAACAGAATTCCGGCCACGTCATCTATAAATTCTTATGTGTTCATATTTCGCACAACGAACGAAGCAGGCAAGCAGTGATGCCCAAGCACAACAACCGTCTTCATCTTCCATCACCTCAATGGGGGACCCAAATCGGTATCCACCATTTGACAATGATTCAAGCTCTACTGATATGTTGCCCTGTAGTTACTTCACAAGACAAAAATGTGGTAAGTTCCACAAGTGTGACTTCTGCTAGCTTAGACGTGTTCCCTCCATCAATCTATATTTCTTTGATATGGGATTGCTTGGTTGTGTTTGTGTGTAATTTGATGATCAGTGTTGGGCAAGAGTTGGTGACTTCTCGCCTCTTAAATGTGCGTTTGAGTTGGTTGACTTCAGAGGTGACTTTGATACACTGATACAGTAATAAGCTTATGACTTACTATGAGTATACTTTACTTTAAATTCCTGAGTAACTTTCTTTATTGTTGTATGTGGTTTAGACGCTGGAAATTGTGAAGGGTGTGAAGGAGTTCAACAGCCCTATAAGCAGAGCTAACAGAAAGCTGGTTGCTTCGGTGAATGGAGGGCCGAGTGATCCGTCTTAATTGGTGTTCAATTCTGGGTGGGGAAGAGAATTAGAAGCACAAAATGTGACCGAAAGGTTTGATCATCCTTGTGTTTGTGGTTTACAGAAACCAAAAAGTGAAGAGGACATTGCATTCATGAGTGTAAGTCTATAGACATTACAATATAGAAGATTAATTTAGAAGAGCTAGCTAGGCGGGATTGACCGTGTGATAATTAATAAACTTTGGTGGGTGTTCAACAGATTCTTGAATTGGGAGAACTCATTAGAACAAACCAAATCACATCTACGGAGCTTACAAGAATTTATCTTAAGAGACTTAAAAGGTAAGTGTTAAATACACATAGTTCCATGGTCTTTGTAATACTTAGTTTCTGAGGCATTGTTGAATGAAATACTAGGTACAATCCTGTACTTGAGGCAGTTGTGACATATACTGAAGAGTTAGCTTACAAGCAAGCAAAAGAGGCTGATGATCTGCTTGCACAAGGGGTGTACTTGGGTCCTCTCCATGGGATTCCTTATGGTTTGAAGGACATAATTGCAGTACCCCACTACAGAACAACTTGGGGTTCCAAAAGTTTCAAGCACCAAGTTCTCAACATTGAAGCTTGGGTTTACAAGAGGTTCATAAAGAGTATAGTTTGTGTTGACATATTGCAGTTTACTTGTTACTAGGTTACCTGATATTTTCTTAATACCAGGTTAAGGTCTGCTGGGGCAGTTCTTGTTGCAAAGCTTGTTTCGAGATCACTGGCTTACGATGACATCTGGTTCGGCGGTAGAACAAGGAATCCTTGGAATATTGAGGAGTTGTCGACTGGTTCATCAGCTGGACCAGCTGCATGCACCTCAGCAGGTAAGATAATGTAGCAATCTTCATATATTGATCCCTTGGCAAGTTAGCATTGCTGTTTTTTTATTTTTCTATCTGAGGGGATTTTGCCTAATTAGTTCAAAGTATGAAATGCTTCTCCTAGGTATGGTGACATTTGCAATTGGATCAGGAACAGCTGGCTCCATAACGTACACTGCTGCTCGCTGTGGAGTGACAGCATTGCGCCCAACATTTGGCACTACTGGCCGGACTGGTGTAATGAGCATATCAGAAAGCTTGGTACTTCCTCAATCTACTTTAATTTCAAGTCCTCACTTTTTTGATGAAGACAATGTTAGAATTGATAGCTTGACTACTTTAACAGGATAAGCTAGGACCTTTCTGTAGAAGTGCCACCGATTGTGCCATCATTCTCGATGCTATTAGAGGCAAAGACCCGGATGATCTTTCATCTAGAGACATCCCCTTTGATGATCCATTTTCAGTTGACATCACAAAACTCAGTGTCAGATATCTAGAAGACGCCGAGATGGAAGTTAGTGGAGATTAACATCAGAAAGATCGTAACACTTGCTCATAAATCATTACCTTATATATTCAAATGTGGAGCTCAAGAGAGAATTACGTACTTTTTTCCTCTCAGGTTGTTCATGTTCTTGCTTTGAAAGGTGTAAATATGATCCCTTTTAAACTAAACTACACAGTCGGTTGGAATATTGATAATTATGATAAATTTGTAGCCCGTAGTTGTTTAGGATTCAACTTAGTCTTTGTAGGGAATTCGTTTTCTAATTAGGAACTACTTTGTATTCTTATATATACCCTATACTAGGGTGAATGTAATACACCACAAGCATAATACAAGTATCATAAGCACACAAATATTGTGATCACATTTCACACCAATATACTTTTCTAGTCAGTCGACTTGGTCCAAGGCATCCTAAATTTTACCATGTGTTGGTGCATAAAAATTTCGGAGAGAGATCCACCAATAGATTCTCAATCTTCTCTCTGTTGGTGTTTTGAGAAGCATGGATGCACCGTTGAATATCAAAGAGAAGGGACCTGAATATAAATTAGAGTGATATGTGTAACCTTTTTTTTTCCGTTTCCTTCATCAGCTTGTCTATTTATAGCGCTTGTTCACTTTGTCCTTACTTCGTGGAGATGTGGTGATTATGAAGGATATGGACATTGATCCTTAAGTAATGGTGATAATGGCGTTAGTGGGTAAAGTGGTGAGACTAAAGTATAGCCACATCATGTTTTACTCTCCCTTATCTTTAGGTAAAGTGAAAAATCAGCATTAATGCAAAACTAAAATTTTATACACCCACAATGCCTTATTTTTCCGTGTGAGCACCGAGCGCATAAACATATTTGATTGACCAAATTTTTCGAAACGACATTGTGCATAAACATATTTGATATTGTATCATCGTAATATTGTAAGCATAATAAGATAAGCGAGTAATCATACTCAATTGGCTAATAAACATGCATGAATAAAAATCGAAACCAAGTGAAGAATTACTAGGATAAGATGACAAGATTTTTCTTTCCACCCTCAAGAAGTATAAAATGATTGAAGAGCGTATAATTTCAATTCTCTAGCCAACTAATTTCATAGTGTAAAATCGTTTTATCACATCTTTTCGTTAAGTAGTAAAGTCACTAAATCTTCAATACTTGTATGTCGTAAGGCATTTAGTCATTCGATCGTCGATACTCGTGAGACAAGGTTGTAAGGTGTTTTGTTGTTCCATTGTCGATATTCGTGAGATAATGTCGTAAGGCGTTTTGTCGTTGAATCGCTGATACTCGTGAGACAATGTTGTAAGGTGTTTTGTTGTTCAATTGTCAATATTCGTGAGACAATGTGGTAACGTTAATTCGTCAAAACTCGTGAGACAATGCCATAGCGTTTATTCATCGAAACTCGTGAGACAATGCCATAGAGTTTATTCATCGAAACTCGTGAGACAATGTTATACCTTTTAATCGTCGAAACTTGTTAGACAATGACATAACTTTTAATCGTCGAAACTCGTGAGATAATGTCATAGCGTTTTGTCATTCAATCATTAATACTCGTGAGACAATGCCATAACGTTTTGTCATTTAATTGCATGTCGCAAACTCGTTTGATCACGTTAAGATCGGTTGATGATCTCGATGTTGCTAGTTGGTCAATATATCGTGCATGGTGCTTGCTTTGAGCCCGACTACAATCGATCTGTTTGAACTTTGTCAATCAACGTGTCAAACTAACACACAAGTGAAACAAACCAACAATCAAAGCATAAGTGAAGCTTTTGTAAATTCATATGAAAGTGTATGTAACTATAATACTTAATATTAAGAATCTTATGGAGTGAGCAACAAATTTGACCTTGATCGTGGGAAAGTGCCCCCAATCCCATGTAAAATCCAAGTATGAGATAAATAGGTTAATGGCGATCTGACACACGCCACACACATATATACCTATATATATATTAACAATCCAAGCAATTAAACAACATAGATAATGATATACTTACCTACACTTTTGTTTACTCTGCTCTCCTGTTTCGGTAATGAGATGATGATCGCCATGCTCTCCTGTTTCGGTAATGGTAAGCTTAATTGTTCAATGTTGTTACAAGGACGTGCAAGTACAAATGAATATGTATATTGATGTATATTGAATTATAAATCTAACAGAATACGCATGTACTGCATGCATTTGCTGGCTATTAAAACTAGCATCCGCCGGTGACCATTTGCTTGTTTGAGAAAATCAGAACTTGTGTCGCATACATTCTAGTTATATACGGTGGTGGTAGACATATCATAATGACCACACACGCTATCATAAAAAGTCATTTAGGCAACGAAATCATTAATGCTTCGTCACTTAAGTACAAAATTTCATCATTTAAGTTAGACAACGAAACATAAAGCGTCACTTAAGAGAGCGAAAATTCGTCGTCTAAGAAATGACTTAGATGACGAAATTGATTTTCATAATTTAAGAAATGTCTTAAACGACGAAAACTAATGTTTTGTCATCTAAGATATGACTTAAACGACGAAAACAAAATTCGTCGTCTAAGTATGCACTTAGACGACGTAAATTTTTATTTCGTCGTGTAAGACTTAAACCTTTTCCCTTAAACCCTAAGCCTTAAACTCTTTCCCCTAAACCCAGAAAGTCTTAGAAGTAGTACTTAGATGACGAAAATGAACCATTTTCGTCGTCTAAATACAATTTCACAATCTGACTTCTAAGAGCGCAACCATGTATACCAATCTGATCTCTAAGAGCACGACCATTTATTTCGTCATGTAAGACTTAAACCATTTCCCCTAAACCCAGAAAGTTTTAGGCGACGAAACATGAGTTTCGTCTTTTAAGTACTACTTAGACGAAGAAAATCAACCATTTTCGTCGTCTAAATACAATTTCACAATCTGACCTATAAGAGTACGACCATGTATACCATCTTAAAATACATATTTTTTTTCCTTGAGGGCATAAAGTAAACAATTCTTGGACTGTAAGTGTCGCCGGTTCAAAAAATCAGAGTTACGAAGATTCGTATATCAACGTTTCCGTTTCGTTGAAATTTCGATTTTATGGTTGACTGCGCCGATCGGACCCTTAACAAAATTGAATTTGAATGAAAATTCATCCACTTACATATTATGTTATGATGAATATATCCAACGGTTGTTTTGTAATTCAATTTCATTAATGTTGATGTGTAGTGAATATAAACATACAAATACTTAAGTTATACAACATTAGTAGATATATAACAATTTTTTAGTCTTAAATAAATTTTTTATGTCAAGTGCAAACTTAATTAACAACACTTAAGTTAATGTTGATTTTTGATGATTTTTAAGCAACTACCCAAAATTAATTTGTATATATTTTTATAAAATAAAATCAAAATAAAATTTTAAAAGATTTACTTAGGCGACGAAATCAATTTCTTCGTCTAACTAAATTATTATTATTATTTTTAATTTAATTTTTTTTTTTTTGTAAATAAAATTTAAAAAATCACTTAGGCGACGAAAATAAATATTTTTGTCGTCTAAGTTGTTTATTTATTTATTTTAATTTTTTTAATATAAAAAATAATCCATTTAGACGACGAAAAAACTTCGTCGTCTAAATGGATTACTTTTTAATATATTTTTTTAAAATACGACACTATTTCGTCGTCTAAAAACCTAGACGATGAAGTTGATTTCGTTGTCTAAGTAGCCACTTAGACAACGAAAAATAACAAATTCGTCATCTAAGTTCTTGGACTACGATTGTTAGGCGACGAAAAAATACACTTAGGCGACGAAATTGCTTCGTCGCCTAAGTGCATTTTTCTTGTAGTGAAATGGATATCGAATGGAACCATAGGTAGTAAAATAAAAGACTTACCTGTACGTTTCTTGTAATTGCTTAGGTTTGTTCATCAACGGTATAGATGTTAGCCAACTACTCTACTACCACTCCAGCTCTTTATGTGTGTTTGGGTAGCGCTTCCGTCGTGGATCATTCCATGTATGGATCTGCTCTTTTCCGTTTGTACCTTGATGAAATGGACTTCGATTGATCGCTCTTATGGGCGTATCCCAGCTCCTCCAAATTACATAGCTTTTTGTTTGTTTCCTACAAACGTCAACTGTTGGTGCATAAAATTTTTGGAGAGAGATCTACCTACAGATTCTCAATCTTCTCTCCTTTGGTGCTCTAAGAAGCATGGATGCGCTGTTGAAGATCAAGGAGAAGGGACCTGAATATAAATTCGAGTGATATGTATGACCCTTTTTTTCTTGTTTCCTTCATGAGCTTGTCTATTTATAGCACTTGTTCACTTTGTCCTTACTTCGTGAAGATATATTGATCATAGAGGATATGGACCTTGATCCTTTAAGTAATGGTGATAATGGCGTTAGTGAGTGAAGTAGTGAGACTAAAGTATAGCCACATCATGTTTTACTCTCCCTTATCTAAGTAAAGTGAAAAATCAGCATTATTACAAAATTGAAATTTTATACGCCCACACCATGGACGTGGATATGTTGGCTCACTTTGACGAATGGCAGCGCTCAGGGAAGGATCATGAGTATGAAGCTCAAGAACAATGGTCTACTGAACTTTGGTGTGCGTGAATAGTTCCAGCTGTAGACTATGTGCATGTAAGTTGGTAACCACGTAAAACATGACATGATAGATAATTTAGCAAAGTTTTGAATGCTTCTTTTACCACAGTATGTGCAGGAACAAAGAGCAAGGGGAAATTTAGTCCGGGAAGTAAGAGAGAGCTTCACTGTCGATGCACTTATCGGCAATGCGACTGATTGGGAGAGAGTTTGCCTCGGAAATTGTAAAAGGGGGAAAACATGAAATGAAAACATTCACCGGACAAGCCTGGGGCTCGAACTTAGGACTTATTGAACAAAAATCTGCAACCTTTTTACTTTTTCATTCAATAATTAATTCATTTATGGGAAAGATTTTGGTATATATTCATCTCAGGGAAGTCATGACCTCCTTTGGCCCAACATGACTCCGCCACTGCACATCCTAGCATCAGTAAGAGAAGAACTACCGTCACTACTGGCATTTATGCTCCACCTGAGAAAGACCATATTGTAAGCTCCGGCCAAATAACTCATTACTTGTTGGAAAAAATTACAAGTTAGAGAACACTAACTGTTTGATGATGGTTTTGATGTGCAGGCTTTAGCATTAGCCATGGCCTTTCAATCAGTCACTGATCACCATAAGCAGCGCCCTCCCATTGATGATCTTGGCCCAGATGACACCATACCATATCCATCTTCACTTACCTAGCCATGTGACCCAGCATCCCAAATTCCAATCAATATGAAATATACTACTTTGATGTATAACGTGAACAATGTGCCATCAGTATTGGTTATTATGGTACTCGTACATTGTTGGGCGGCACATTCTAAAATCTCCCACTGCTATCATCATTAGCATGATTATTTTCTGACGTAGAAAACCAGAAGAAGAAAAAAGAAAAGATCATGAGCCTCCTCAGTTGTCAGTTGAGATTCGAGGCTCCGTTGATGGATCCATTGTTCCATAGGTGTATTTGATCTAAAAGTTTGGCTAATCTGTTGTTACAATTATGGCCAAACAAAGAAAAACGTTTCCTTACCAGTAGATAATTAGGTAGTCATTTACTTCAAAAATAATAATAATTAGGTAGTCATGCAGAAGTACAGGTGTCAGAAACCCATCAAATGGGTGCGAGTCGTGTCTATACTCACAGCAGCAGTTATTTTCCTAGTCATTAAGCAATTTATTACTCCAAACCCTTTCTTCACAATGAGTTTCTGTTAACTCCACGTCTCCACCTTTCTCCTATTCCACTACGCCATGCCACCAGCCCTTCGTCCTCGCCAAAGCTTTTCAAAATATGGCAACTCTCTCTTTCTCGCGCTCTTTGTCTTTCTACAACTATTTCTGCAACTTGTTATACCTATTCTAAGGATGTAGAAATCATTGATACCGAGTAAAAACTAAATAGTAAGTTTGATCCAGAGTAACAAAGAGTATTTGGAGAGGATAGAAGTACTTCTGTAGGTTCTTTCATCCTGCTTGAGAATATAACCATTATAGATTGATGGGACAATCTTGTTGCCTACTCCTAATTTGTACTTTTCATTAGTCTGAACTTTTAATGTACGTTTTAAGACATTGAATCTTGGTTTAGTTTCTAGCCAGCATCAAGAGTCGGTCTCAACACTCTATGTATCTTCGAGTTGTTTTAGACTTTTAGTACGTAGAGTTCTTCCCCAAGAATTTTTCCCTGAAGAAACTGTCACATTAGTTCAGACAAACCCGAAACTTGTCTCTTCATAGAATACAAATTTGTAGCTTTCTGTTTTTTTGAATGGGGATGATGATAGTAGTTGTCAGCAGAAAAGCAGCAACAAGAAAGTTAATGAAACGCGTAGTTTGGTGCCGTTTCTGTGAGCACACCCATACATACGTGTGTTTTTTTGTTTGTTTCTGTTCCTTGAAGCAAGATACTTCAGAAATAGAGTAACTGAGATGGAACAACCAGTCACTTTGTCACGGGCTTCTCCGGCTCCTTCCCGCTCTGAAATTCGTTTTCTTTACCAAAAGCATATTCAGAATCTGTAACTTGTTGTGGAACTGCTGGTTTATTTAGCCAAGAGTGGTTAAAAGTGAGCTTCTGTATGTTGTGACATGTCACTGTTGTTCTAAAGCATAGTTTTCTTACCTCATAGAGTTAAAAGTTAAAACCAAATCCACAAAACAATTAACCCGATTTTTATTTTTTTTAATTTACCCGATTTTCTTCATTAACCTGGACCGGGTGGACGTTGAAAATATCTGTCAGCATTTATGATTTCACATTCAAAAGAAAAACGTCATATTCTTTACTAAAAATACCTATTATTACAATTTGATACAATACCTTTTATTACATGAACACCTTTGCTTTGCTTTTCTTGTTTTTTTTAAAGGAAATAAATAATAATGAGGTTTTACATGGATTTCTTTCACATTTCATTTTAATTATGATACTTTCAAAATTTTCTTCTGATCTAGAATGATTTAATCACAATGTGACACTTTTTTTTTTGAAATAAGGGCGGTGCGACAGTCCTTAAGTTTTCATTAATGAAACTATAGAATACATATTTGGGGGGACATACGGCCTAAACCCGGTATTATATGAAGTACATACAGAACATCTCGGATAGTCACAAGACAACTCTTAACATCTATACATTCAAACATGCACCAATTAGTAGAGAGTGCGACAATGACCACTCTGTCTGCTTTACAATTATGGCGACACAATAATAGAAAGATAATACATGTGACACAATGTAACAATTATGTTTTTGTGCAATTTTCATCATTATAAAATGACCAGAATGACTATTAAATTAACTATAATTTACTGACATACGGATGATGTGAATATAAAATATCAATGATTATGTTCCAATGTTACAATATAATATAATATATATATCACTGTTTAAAAAAGCACCACCAGATCGATTAATCGGTTTAATCCTTTATCTAAGCTCTAGGCAGTGGTTAGTCGCTCGACCAGGGAAAAAAAATTGCCTAGCTACAATATATGAATATCCGCATACAGCTCTAGCTAGGCGCTAGCCCTCATGTCATCGCACAATTATTCAAGGATGTTTAGAACCTTTTTACATCTATGTGAATAATAGGTCGCAACTCGATCGAAATACGTAAACAATGACATATATAACAAGATCCATTTTGTTTCAGATCTATGATCTATTTTGAATCGTTTATAAGAGATTTCTCGGTTCGGCGGACAAAATTATGTCACAATGGCATTATCAAATTGACTACTCTCTTATTATGTTCGGAAGATCCACACAACATTTTAAGTTAAGAGCTTTCACAATAAATCATGCGTGTCTTTATCTAAATTGGTTCACGTGTTCTTCGTTTCAAGAACTCGATCGTCATAATTATTTTAACTAATTGATAAGGTATTTCAGATCGAAATCATATACTTATTCTTTAAGTTTAACATACATTAACATTGTCATTATCTTATTCATGTACATTAATGATGTCCGTTTTGCCGATCAATACTAACTCGCGCCAATTTAGCTGACAAATATCACGTGGACCATCTTACCCTTATATAATTATCTTTGTTCGTTAATATTATCCGATTCCACGTTCTTACTAAATCAAGTCAACTAAGTGACCGTCAATATTCTTTAGACCTTTTTACCCTTATACTATATAACGTACTTGAAAGCTCTTATCCGCTTTTCTTTATGCTAACTTATTACATAGGTTAACTTTGACTATTTTACCAAGGTAGGGTTTATTAATTTTCTAATTTTTTTTTTGTAGTGTACGCACTAGCGTTTACTATTTTTTCTTCCGGGTAGAAGACAACGTAATCATATCTATATTAAAGGATAGTTGGATGTTACTGTTCTTAAAAAACAGTTAATTTCCAAATTTGCCCCTCTTATTTCCTTTTTTTACATTATATGTCATTCTATATATCTATATCTTTTACATTTTACTTTTAACCCTCATATTAATCAATCTCTAGTTACTCTCTCTCCTATCGGTAATTTGGCATCTCCCTTTCTTTTGGCTCTTCTCACTGCTCTTTAATTTCTCCACGACGACCAAATTTGACAATTTTTTATTCTTCTCAAGTAAAATTTTCTATCTTTTGATTTTAATTCGATTGAATTGAATTTTGAATTCAATAATGGATTTCATAATTGGGTGTTAAATTTTAATTTGATTAGTTTGGAGGTGATTATATCATTATATAATTAATCACTGTTTTGATATGTTGTGGGTTGGAAAGTTTGTATTTGGGTTTGATATATGAATATAAACTCAAGAGGTCATCTTCTCTACCGTTTTTTACAGAAATATGGTCAAAACACAACTATTATGTGTGTCATGTGTATTTACATTTATCAAGTTTAGGATTTATGGTTGAATGATTGTGTGAATTCTTTGTTATTAAAGTATTATAACTAAAAAGAGCTGGAATGCAACAACTTACATTTTCACCGAAATATTTCTTCTTCTTTTTAAATAAAAAAAAGTTCACTGAAATGTGATTCAGCAAGATCACTTCTCTTATGTTCTTTTTGTATACTTTCAATTAATTTCGTTTCATGTTTCCAAACATGAATGTAACACCTAAATGATACCAATAGATAGAGAATTAGATAACACTGATAAATGAAGATGAAACTTAATAGTGTAAATTGTTTCATTTTTTTTATATAAAATGAATATAAGCCTCTTTCTTATTGCATATAAAGTTAAAATTGTTGACCAAATTAGCTTTAGATTAATTTTATGCGCTGCAAAGCGCGCAAGCAGCTGCTAGCAGAGTTTGTTGGTGACGGTTTTCTGCATTGGAGGGAGACTTGAAGAAAAGGCGTGGAGGAGACGAATTCAAGGTAGCAAAATATGACATCACAAAGCTGGCCGGTTAATTTGTCTCAATCCGTGTCAGAACACACATATTGGGATTAGGACCAACTCCGATACACTCTGATGTGTTGGACAAGGGCTGTCTCGGTATTTTACAATCCTCGCTGTACATTTAGTTCCCTCTGAGAGCACTCGCAGCTTGTGATATTTGAAGAGGATCAAGTATGAAGTGGAGTAGTTATTATTCATAAAATAGGAGGTGTAATTTTTGTGCAGTGTCAAAAAATAGTATATTATATTATTGTTCATAAATTAATTTTTATGTATTTTTGTTTCGTTTTATTTTTAACCAATACATAAACGACACGTGTTGTTGTAGTATGAATAATTGAATAAGATTTCGAATAAAATTTTTGACCAATGGCGAGTTGGCACGTGTCACACCGACATAACGTTATTGTGTAAATAATTGTACAAAATTTTTGAATATCTTTTCAACCAATCACGAGCCAACACTTATCAACACCACGTATCGTTATCGTCCAAATAATTGGTATAAGATCCGGAGAGATTTCCGTCCAATTGGAAGACGACACATGTCATCATCTTCAGGCATCAAAATATCTAGACTTGGCTATAAATTTATAGATTGGTGCTCCTTGTTCACTCACACCGTTTTCAACCATATATTATAGATTCCGATAAGATGAATCCTTTCAGTTTTGACAATTTTTTTCAGAGGAGGCGACAACAACGTCGGCGAAATGCCGAAATTGCTAATGCTTTCATCACTGAAGCGGTTACGGTCGATGCTATATTTGATGATGAACCACCTCGTTGTCGACCAAATGAAGAAAGAATGAGGGAGTCAAGGGGACATAATCTGATGGAGGATTACTTAATCGAACGCCCCGTCTTCAACGAACAAGCCTTTCGTCAAATGTACCGAATGAGTACGAATTTATTCAACCGTATAATGACGGATCTCTGCAACCACGACCAATTTTGGCACTAAAGAGCTGATGTCACTGGACTAGTTGGACTTCTTCCATAACAAAAGATGACTGGTGCTCTTCGTATGTTGGCGTACGACGCAGCCGCATATCAATGTGCTGAAATAACAAGGATGGGTGAATCTACAACACTAGAATGCATGAAGAAGTGGTGTATACATATATATGAGTTTTACGATGATCTCTATCTCCGAGCTCTAAATGCAACAGACATAACCCGACTTCTAAAGAGAGCAAGGCATCGTGGATTCCTTGGTATGATCAGAAGCATTGACTGCATGCATTGAGAATGGAAGAACTACCCCACAGCTTTGCAAGGGGCATTCTCGGGGTGGAAGAAGCGTCAACTATTATTTTAGAGGTGGCGGTCTCATATGACACGTGGATATAACACAACTTCTTTGAGGTACCCGGATCACAAAATGATATCAATGTGCTCCACCAATCGGATATATTTGATTCGCTCCTTGCCGGAAACAGTTTGAGTGCAACTTATAAAATCAACGGTATGACTTACCACAATACTTACTATCTAGCTGACGGCATATATCCCAGGTACTCCTCATTTGTGAAAATAATCTTCATCATGAGCTACCACAGAAACTGTTCATAAAGAAATAAGAGGCATATTGCAAAGATGTAGATAAGTGCTTTGGCATTTTGCAATCTCATTGGGGAATTATTCGGCATGCAGCTAGGTGTCATCACCAATCGACATTGAAGAGCATCATTTTGGCTTGCATTATAATGCATAACATGATTGTCGAAGAAGAATTTGTGGATGAGGAGTTCGAGGAGAACGAATAAGAAGATCTACAAAACTCATCAAGTGCTTTCACAGTTTATGGTGAACCAGTGGATGAATAAGGTAATCGCATTCCTTTTGAGCTAGTTCGAAGGGATGGACAAAATGAACAACGATTTGATGACCGTGTTGTAGATCTCCAATCTGCTTACATCCATGGATAGTTACAGAAGGACTTAGTTAAGCACAACTGGTATCTAGAGACCGGCGAACGAATTTAAATGATGTGTGAGTGTAATTTTAATTAACCATGTTTGCTTTATTTGTTTTTCTTTTTGGGTGTTTGAGTGATGTGTGTTTGATTTTAAGTCACTATGTTTTATTATAATGTGTGTGAGCTTTGATGGAATTAAAAAAGTGTGTTTTATTACTTGAAAATTTAAAGTACATAATTTCAATCAAATCCTAGAATTATTGAAAATTTAAAGTACATAATTTTATAATGGCAAACAAATACCAAACTATTGAAATAGTGGGCAATAACAATTTGAAAATGCTCATTCGCTACCATCTCCTTCCTCTTCCTCCATTTGCTTAAGGATATTCGCTTTTCTCTTCGAAAAATACCTCTTTAATTTTGGGGTCATAGCATCCGTATCCAATGCCATAATCCTTGATTTCTTCGCTTGAGCCCTTGTAGTCCTTCTCCTTAAGGGTGAGTTATTTTTGGTATAAAGCTAGCTTGGTGGTATCACTTTTTTTTTTCCTGGTGAGATGCAATCTTTGATTTTTCATCATGGTTTTCAAAACCTCATCTCTTACCTCATTTGAAGATGTCATGGTCCTTTCCCCTTTCTTTTAGCTTCCTTGGCTGCCTTCACTCCGATTGGTCTAACCAAACTCGACTACACTTCTTCTTCGTTGCTTTGCGGTGTTGCAATGATTTCATCATCCTCCACCTCGGCGGGGGAGACATTGAGGTAAATGGAGGAGTAGTTGTGGAGTTGGAATATGAAGAAGGTGGTATACTAGGTTCGACGTACCAAAAATTTGGATGGTTTTTCATCACTTCCCAACAATCAAACTTGGTAAACTCGTTCTTCTTTTGTGTCACATACCATGATTGAGCTTTTCTTATCTAGGAAAAAAAAATTATATGTCAAAATAATATCTAGGAAATGGAGATGTCAACATTTATTAAAATAAATGTAATAAAAAATAAATGACAAAATTATTAACACTTATCTCATCTTGCAAATTTGAGCCGGATTGTGCATTTCTTGGTGCATATGCAAGACCAACACCCCAAGTTCTAAAACTCGGCTTCAACTTTGTAAAACGAGAAAAAACCGCGGTTTGGGTCCTAAGGTCCGGCCTTGATTCACCATGCGCAATATCCCAATTTTTCTTATAATCGGCATAGATTTTTTTCGTAATTTGTCGGATTTTTGCATGTTGCCGGTAATAGGACAAACGATAATACGACAATAAGAAATACAAAGTTGCAAATCTTCGGAATCAAGCCAATTGGACATTTTCTGGGAACTAAAATACAAAGGGACGAGAGAGGAGGAGGAAGGAGAAGAGGAAGGAGAATATAAATTTGTTGTGCACAAATTTGTGTGAGATGTGAATGAAATTGATGTAGTATTTATAGAAAAATTATAGGGTGTTATTTGCAATTTTTTTGAATTTTTGGGGATTTTTTTACAATTTTTTAGAGTATATTTTGTAAAATGTCCGTTATTTTTGAAGTACCCGTTTCGGTTGAATCTTAGCCACCCGGTTAGATTTTTGAATTTGAAATGGATGGTCCACAACCACTTGACCGTTGGGCATCAAATCCATTTGGCCTCGCCACGTGGCACTATCCTATTGGCTCGTCATTTTTTTTACTATTACTGGTGCGTATAAGACGTAAAAAAAAATGGGATCAGCCTGGCGTCACCCACGTGCGTGGGCTCCACCAGGAGCACGAGCACAGATTGCTCGAGTAGCTGCTCGCCAAGCGGTCACCGAAGTCCTCCATCACCACTGCACGCTCCCATCTCGCCTGCTCGTGCTACAGGCCACCCTGGCCTGCCTTTGCTCGCCCGCTCGAGTACTAACCGGTGCGGATGCTCTAATAAATGAGAAAATCTACAAAAGGGGAAGCTTTTTGGTGCGTGCATTTTCACACCTCAATGGTATTTTCGGTAATTAACGTCAATTTAGAGGGTATTTTGTTAAAATGCCTTTTGCTGGCTTCAGCTCGTCGTCGACTCTTCCTTCTATATAAGCTAACTCTGAAGCGCCGTAACGAAATCTCTCTTTTCTCTGTGTGTCCTCTCTCTCGCTCTGTGATCCACCGCTCGACGTCGCATTCCGCACGGACGAAGGCTCCGAATTCGGCCCGGTTTAGATCCGAACCCGGTCCCGGACAGTCAGGCCTTACCGGATCCGATTCTGCTTGGTACACCCTCTCTCGCATTCTAGATCTCTTCGATCATATCTATCGTATATTTCGTATTTGTTATT
Organism: Geum urbanum; assembly: GCA_946800695.1. Lineage (NCBI taxonomy): Eukaryota > Viridiplantae > Streptophyta > Magnoliopsida > Rosales > Rosaceae > Geum > Geum urbanum. Next base: position 42,147,173 of record OX327013.1, on the reverse strand, counting down.
GTTTGATTAACGCAATTCCGTTACGTTTGACTGAAAATCTCGCCGCTCCGGCAATCTGAGCTAGTGTAATTGTGGTCTCGATTGCCGGCGAATTGTGCTGTGCTGGTTGTCGTTTCGAGTATGTCATTGTCGTATTGATGCATGCGAATTGAGATGGATCTGACTGTTTTGATTGATTTGATTTATGGCTGTGATTGTTGTTGTTTGTGAAGATAATGGCTCTGCATATTTGTGGTGTGAGATAGTGATGTGTTTTTGTGTGATATTTTCTGTGCGTGTATGTGTGTGAGGGGGCGGAGCTAGTGTAGGGCAAGGAAGGGCAAATGCCCTCCCTTGAATTTGAACAATAAAATATTAAGTAGAGATATTTAATTCTATTCTATTTAGATAACATATTTTTTTTTTCAAAATTAAAATTTCAAAATATTCATTAATATAGTGAGATTTCTTCCTTCCTAGTCTCAAAGTTTCCTATTATTAATTTTCGCGTAATCTAATTGTATTATGAAAGTACGTATTTAAATTGTTTTGGTTTCGTTCTATTTATGTACGTCTGTTCTTCTTTCCTCACTCTTACAACTTCGATCAAAGGTCATAGCTTACTCAAAAGAAGTTCTACCTTATTTCTCTAAAGCAAATACTCTATTCGAATAATTCATTGGCAAATAATAAAATGATTGAGTGGCAGAATAATTTCATTGATTACTTCTCGATTTCATACTTTTTCAATCAATCTATATATCAATTCTGCGTATTGCCTTTCATTATCAATCTTGCTTCGAGTGTAATGCTAATCTTTTAACAGAAAATGGTGAATAAATTTCTAAGTGTATATTATGAACTAAATTAGTGTTGACGAATTTTATTGGTTGAGATACCATGTGTTAATTTAATTAAAAGAAAAAAAAATTAAATGCTTGGTCTGCCCTCCCTTAATAGATTTTCTGGCTCTGCCCCTGTGTGTGTGTAGATCTCTATCAATTCTTGAGGCTGTTGAGATGGCATCGTCAACAGCTGGGTCCACCGGATGGCTGAGAGGGAGAGTTAAGGCTGTTTCTTCAGGTGATTGCCTTGTCATCATGGCGCTCACGTCCAGCAAGCCCGGCCCACCGCCGGAGAAGACCATCACTCTCTCGTCGCTCATGGCTCCCAAGCTGGTAATGTTTCGGTTCTATTGAATTTACGGTTTGTTTGATTTGGAGGATTGCTGTATTGTGTGGCTTTGAATTGGTTTACTGTTACTGCATTGATTGTGGATTGGTCTGGTTGCTGAGAATTGTTTGTTATGCTCTGTTTGTGCTGTTTGTTTTTGCTAGGCTCGGAGAGGCGGGATTGACGAGCCGTTTGCATGGGAAAGCAGGGAGTATCTAAGGAAGCTCTGCATAGGAAAGGTAATTATTATTAATCCGTTAGCTGTTTGATTTAGTATGATCATATTCAGAATGACCGCAATAATCATAATGGATATAATTGTCTATCCTTTTTGGTCCAACAGGAAGTGACATTCAAAGTGGACTATACTGTATCGTCCATAGGTCGCGATTTCGGCTCTGTTTTCCTTGGTGACAAAAATGTTGCCGTGCTTGTTGTCTCTCAAGGATGGGCAAAGGTTTGAGGATCTCTTCAGTTGATTTTGCTAAATGTTTATGCAATGTTTTCCGTTATACGAGTATAAACTGAATCTTTTGCAGGTTCGTGAGCAACCCAGTCAACCGAAGCAGGGACAACAGAAAGTAGAAGGCAGTCCTTTCATTGCAGAACTGCTACAACTCGAAGAGCAGGCAAAGACCCAGGGTCTTGGTCGCTGGAGCAAGGTTTTCATTTTTAGCTTATTTTCATCTCAGTACTCATAATGTGAAATTAATTTGTGATATAATTGTCAGCAGAAAGCATGACCCATTTGTTCTGGTTTGTAGGTTCCAGGTGCTGCTGAGGCAGCTATTAGGAGTCTCCCTCCCTCTGCTATTGGTGATCCTAGCAAATTAGATGCTATGGGTCTGCTAGCTGCAAATAAGGGCAAGCCCATGGAAGCTATTGTTGAGCAGGTTCGTGATGGCAGTACAGTTCGCGTCTACTTGCTTCCTGACTTTCAGTTCGTGCAAGTATTTGTAGCAGGAATTCAGGTATGCATATATATATGTATATATATGTGGAAGTCCGAACGAAATTTGGTTTTTAATGCCTTTCTTTATTTCCTTATATTAAATTAACACATTTTTTCTTCTTTCCAAATAGGCCCCATCAGTGGGAAGGAGACCAATGACCACTGAAACTCTCCCTGAACCAGAAATCTCTTCAGAGAAAACAAATGGAGATGTATCTGCTGAATCTCGAGGCCCTCTTACATCTGCACAAAGGATAGCAACTTCAACAACGTCAACTATTGAAACTATAGCTGATCCATTTGCACTGGAAGCCAAATACTTTACCGAAATTCGGGTGTTGAACAGAGATGTAAGCAGATTATTGCTGAAGTTATAGTTCACATTGAGTTTATTTCAATTTCTAAATGTTGTGCCGGATTCATAGGTTCGCATTGTTCTGGAAGGTGTTGACAAATTCAGCAATTTAATTGGGTCAGTGTATTATCCTGATGGGGACTCCGCAAAAGACTTGGCGCTGGAACTTGTGGAGCATGTAAGAACTCTCGGCTGTATAGTGATATTTCACATTGATGTTGATTAACTTGTACGTATCACTTTACAATATTTAATGTATGGTTTCCCTCGTTGGTTAGGCTGCTTGGATGCTTTAGTTTTAGCTTGTACACCTTTAATATCTCAGCCCAATGATTAGTTTATGTAAGTACTCTCTGGGGACATGCTGTTAAGTCTTGAACTTTTTGTTTAGGGCTATGCAAAATATGTTGAATGGAGTGCAAATATGATGGTAGAAGAACCAAAGCGACGATTGAAGACTGTAGAGCTACAAGCTAAGAAAAGCAAGTTGAGGATTTGGACAAACTATCTACCTCCAGCTACGAATTCTAAGCCAATTCATAACCAGAACTTCACAGGAAAGGTAGTATCATAAACTTCATTCTGTGTAACGTGATGTCTTCATTATTAACTTTGAAATGCATACTTATGTAAATTTGTATGTCTATCATGATATTCTTGTGTACATGTGTAATAGATATATGTTTCTTTTTCAGGTTGTGGAGGTTGTAAGTGGAGACTGTGTTATTGTGGCCGATGATTCTGTTCCATTTGGGAGTCCACTAGCAGAGCGTAGAGTCAACCTTTCAAGTATTAGGTGTCCAAAAATGGGTAACCCTCGTAGAGAAGAAAAGCCAGCTCCATATGCCAGGGAAGCAAAAGAGTTCCTTAGAACACGCCTTATTGGACGTCAGGTATGAAACTTAATTTTGGATTAATTATTCAATGACGGAGTCCTCAGAAATAAGCTGTAACATTTCTGTTTTGTATGGTTTCATAGGTGAATGTCCAAATGGAGTATTCGAGAAAAATAAGTCCGGCAGATGGAGCTGCGGTTGTTAATGGACCTACAGATTCCAGGATAATGGATTTTGGATCAGTCTTCCTTACAACCCCTAGTAAAGCTGAAGGAGAAGATGTTTCAGCTGCATCTTCTGCCAGTCAGCCGGCTGGGTTGAATGTTGCTGAGCTTGTGGTTGCACGTGGCTTTGGCACTGTTATTAGACATCGAGATTTTGAGGAGAGATCAAGCTATTATGATGCCCTTCTTTCTGCGGAATCACGAGCTACCGCTGCCAAGAAAGGACAACATTCTTCCAAGGAGCCCCCAGTGATGCACATAACAGACCTGACAACGGTGAGAAATACAATACAACTGCTAATGAAATCACTGTTTTCTGTATATCTTAGTGTATTTTTCTGTCTTTCTATTGTTGACATCTCTCTCTGTCAGGCATCGGCCAAGAAAGCGAGAGATTTCTTGCCATTCTTACATCGAAGTAAGAGGATTCCTGCGGTTGTGGAATATGTCCTCAGCGGTCACCGTTTTAAATTATTGATTCCCAAGGAAACATGTAGCATTGCTTTCTCTTTCTCTGGCGTAAGATGTCCCGGTCGTGACGAGCCTTATTCGGATGAAGCAATTGCACTAATGAGGCGAAGGATAATGCAGAGAGATGTTGAGGTGAGTATTAGTTAGGAACTTAGCATTCATAAGATGTCTTTACCCGTTAACCATGTTCATTCATTTTTTTTATTGTTCTCTTCATGCAGATTGAAGTGGAGACTGTTGATAGAACTGGGACTTTCTTGGGGTCTTTGTGGGAGTCAAAAACCAATATGGCAATTGCCCTTGTCGAAGCTGGCCTAGCAAAATTTACTTCCTTTGCCGGCAGTGACCGAATCCCAGATGCCTACCTGCTTGAACAAGCTGAGAAATCTGCAAAGAAACAGAAGTTGAAAGTATGTCAAGCAGCATATTCTCTCCTTTTTTTTCCGTTAAACTAGGCAAAGATTTGTAAACATTCGTCTTCCTGTTATTCTTGCTAATTCACATTGTATTGCAGATTTGGGAGAAATATGTCGAAGGGGAGGAAGTTTCTAATGGTTTACCAGCTGACACCAAACAGAAAGAAGTTCTCAAGGTATGTGATTTTCCCAAGTAACATGCAGTTCACATTCCACAATGTAAAGTGTTAACATAATATCATCCCTTAGAAAGTGCATAGTAGAGTATCTCATCTGTGCTGGTCTGTATTTTCAGGTAGTGGTTACTGAAGTTTTGGGTGGTGGCCAGTTTTATGTTCAGGCAGTTGGTGACCAGAAGGTTTCCTCTATTCAGCAGCAACTTGCTGCGTTGAATCTTCAAGAAGCTCCTTTGATTGGTGCTTTTAGTCCAAAGAAGGGAGACATTGTACTCGCTCAATTTAGTGCCGATAATTCTTGGAACCGAGCAATGGTTAGTCATTACTGTACATCTGTTTTTATCATTTCCTTTTTTGAATTTTCTAAACCCCGTTGTCAATATGTAGTAAATTTTCCATCCATCGATAAAAGTATGATGTCTCCTTGAGAATAACTTCTTTAGATATGTTGACACTTTCTTATCTGGGAAGTTATCAAGTTTAATTTCAACTGTCAATAAACTTCTATTTGTTGGAAATTCTCAATGCTGTCCTGTTACTCTGTTATATGTGACCCTGATATGCTCTTAATTTGACTTCCACAGATTGTCAATGCACCTCGAGGACCTGTGGAATCCCCTAAGGATAAGTTTGAAGTGTTCTACATTGATTATGGTAATCAAGAGGTTGTGCCTTACAGTCAGTTACGGCCTATTGATTCTTCTGTTTCTTCTGCATCTGGCCTCGCCCAACTTTGCACCCTTGCATATGTTAAAGTCCCTCCATTGGACGAGGAGTATGGTCAAGAAGCAGCAGAGTATTTGAGTGAACTCACATTGAGCAGTTCCAAAGAGTTCACTGCTATAATTGAGGAAAGGGATCTTTCAGGAGGCAAAGTTAAAGGCCAGGGAACTGGACCACTTCTTATGGTAACTCTTGTCCCGGTTGATACTGAGATCAGTATAAATGCGGCTATGCTTGAGGTATGTATTTTGGCCCTCTTTCTCAGTTTTGGTATTTTTCAAGCGTTTCTCTTAGAATCTAGTGTGTTCACAATGCCTACTATATTATTGGAGTCTGGTCATATGCACATCATATTAACAACAAAAGATAAATCATAGGAACTGATATACCTTGGATAAAGAAGTGGTCCTGAGAACTAGTGGTCATTAGAATCAAACCTTGAAGTTGGTAGGTTATAAGAGGACTGTATAGTATACTATGAAGCATTAGTACCTACTAGTGATCAATTTTGTGTTTTTAGTGCTAAGTCAATATGATGTCGGTAAGCCTTCGGTTAGCTGGGTCTGAAACTACAAATTGAAGTCAGACGTGTGAATTTAGGAAATTCAAAACTAAAGGAACCTTATTTCTGTTTTTAGTATATTTATCACATCTCCAATGGTTCTCTATTTGGTTCATTGAAAACCTAGTTCCATTTGGCAAACTAATATTGTGAATCAGCACCTGTACACAAATAAACCTGTACACAAATAACATAATACAATGATGTCTCCAGTTTCCCGAAGTGTTATGATAGTCCACTAGTTGTACCAGTGTAATGGTTTTATATCCATATTGGATACTTCCCCTTATGTGATTATAGGTCCTTGTGGATGAGTGGTTTATGTCTATGCATGCTTTGGCTTCGCAGCCTTCCCATCTGATTTGGTCCATTTGCGAACTATCCTCACCATGTATTAATTATATCTCGTTTCTGGGCCTGTTGCTGCACATCATATCATTGTTTCGTATTGTGTAATTTACAGGAGGGATGGGCTACACTAGAAAAGAAGAAGAGGTATGACACTAAGGAACGGAAGGCGGCTCTTGAGAGCTTGGAGAAGTTCCAAGACGAAGCTCAGACTAATCGACGGGGGATGTGGGAATATGGAGATATCTTGTCTGATGACGAGGACAAGGCTGTGCTTGTTAAGAAGGGTGCTGGCAAACGATGAACATAGAATACTAGGGATGAAAACTAAGTTGCAAACTATCATCCAAGATGAGTTAAGTTATACACTTTTAGAGCAAGAAACCAAAGAGGATTATGTTGCAGTTAGACTTGCTAAGGTTTTGTTTTCAGTATGCGGATTCTGTTTTTCTTTTAAATGAGGAAACTATACATTTACAAATAAGGTGATCTCTGCCCATGTATGTGTTGAGTCTCCTTGTCGAGGCCAGCATATATCATATATGCATTGTGCTTTTACATTCATATATGGATTGTGCTAGGCTTGTCTGAGTCTGCATATTGGTGCCCACCAAATGCTTTGGAACAATCAGATTGAGCCCTTTCAGGCTTTGACAATACCTGACAGCACATGCCATAAATGAATATGTAATATTAAGTTCAGTATGGAACAGGTGCATGAAGTAATGCCATGTTTCATTCACATAATATGCCTGAATTTTAAGTGCTCATGGTAATGTCCTGCATTATACACGGTAAATGCACTGCATAAATCACAGTGAACAATGAACAATCTGCAGTTCAATCGATATAGTTCTTTGTCTGTTTGTCAACTTATTACGATGAACGATTACCTAGAAACTCCGGAAAGAGTTCAATACTCCAAAGCGAATTCATGTGTCAAATGCGATATATCTTTCTGGTATTTCATTCTTATGCTGCAATGTTTATGATGACAAGTCCCCCTGTTTTGTAGATCATTCCGGCGACGGTTCACTGGGAAGGGGAAGATTTCCCTCTAAACATTCCAGCTTTCGCAACAATTTCTCAAGTGAAATCGATAATTGGGCAACAGGCAGAATCGCTATCCCACCGAACAGGCAAGAACTGTGTTTGAACAACAACCAGGACAACAAGGTGTGGCTAAGTAATGAAATGACTCTGCAAAAATACGGCATTTCTGCTGATATTGTCCTTCACGTCCTCGAGTCAATTTATGTTATCATCGGAATGCCGGACAACGTTGCCCGACACTTCACTGTCCCTGAAGATATAATTGTGGGCGCGTTGAAAGATCACCTTGGGAGACAAGGCATTGATATGTAAAGCAACACATTGGAAATGACAGTCTTATTCTAGTGGTTAGTGAGTTTGTGGTCAACTGCCGTTAGATTTGCATCAAACGGATGATATTAAATTGTCTTTCAATTGTTTTTTAATAGGTCATTGACCAGAAAGTACCAGAAAGTCACCCCTACTTAAAAATTGACCCAAAAGTCATATTATTAACAAACACGCGACAAACACCCCTGATTTTAAAACAAATTATGCGTGTGCCATTACTAATACTTTGCAAAATTTACGTTTTGTACCACCTCGCCAGCTGGATAACTCCGACCTCGGTCCATCGCTTCCCGTCGTTCTCCGCGCCTCGAGCTCACCGTGCGAGCATCACGCCACACATATCTATCCTCGGCCTCGCCTGCGACTCGACCTCGTTGGACTCGCCTGTGACTCGGCCTGGTCGGTCTCGCTGCGACTCAGGCACTGGCCTCCTCGGTCTCGCTGCAACTTGGACTCAAGGCTGCGCCACCTTTTGGAGCCACTGGAGAGAACACCGGGAGAGTTTCTTCGGTGGACTCGGCCTCACAAACACTTCTCGTCATTCTGGGTGCACGCGATGGGTGCCCAGAGCAATTCCTTTGCCCACTTTTTTTTTTATCAAAGCGTTTAAAAAAAGAGGTAATAGTATCCTTATACATTATAGATTGTATTTTTATGATCTTCAGTTAGTATCGTTAGTAAGCATTGATGGTACTCTTATTTTTTAAAGCTATACTTATGAAACTGTGATGGTATGCTTGTATTGGAAGCTTGGTATACTTATAATGCTGCGATGGTAGGTTTATTTTTGAAGCTTGGTATACTTATGCTAGTGTGATGGTAAGGTTATTTTGGAAGCTTGGTATATTTCGTGCCATCATAGTGTTGTGAGCGATGGTATATTTGTTTGTGAGCGATGGTACATTTGTTTGTGAGCGATGATATATCTGTTTTCATATGCAAGTATATTTGTTTGTGTGTGATGGTATATCTGTTTTCATATGATAGTACATTTGTTTGTGAGTGATGATACATTTGTTTGTGAGCGATGGTATACTTATACAAGTGTGATGGTATGTTTGTTTTGGAAGCTTGGTATATTTATGCAAGTGTGATGGTATGCTTATTTAGGAAGCATATCATTACAACATTCTTAGTATACCATCATAGTGTTGTAAGAGTACTATCACAGTGTCCTAAGTATACCATCACAATATCCTAAGGGTAATTCAGTTAGTATCGTTAGTAAGCATTGATGATACGCTTATTTTGGAAGATTAATATACTTATGCAAGTGTGATGGTACACTTGTTTGAGAAGCTTGGTATATTTATGCAACTGTGATGGTACACTTATTTTGGAAGCATATCGCCACAACATTCTAAGTATACCATCATAGTGTTGTAAGGGTACTATCACAATGTCCTAAGTTTACCATCACAAGATCCTAAGGGAACTGTCAGTGCGATGTATACAATCATACTGTCGTAAGCGTACTGTCACACTGCAATTTAGGGTTTAAGGTTTAGGGTTTAGTTCCTAAACCCTAAATTCTAAATCCTACACCCGACACCCTAAACCATCCTAAACCCTATACCCTAACCCTTATACCTTATACCCTGACATTATACTTTATACCTGACATTATACCCTACACCCGACACCCTAAACCATATACGTACCATTCTCTGTCTCTCTCTCTCTAATATCATGTTGATTGAGTTTGTGTTGAGTCACGAAGAAAGAAAACGAAAAATAATGCATGGTATTTTTATGAACTACAGTTGGTATCATTATGCACTGAAGTTGATATCTTTGTTTTTTGAGTTGGTGTTGAGTCATGAAGCTCAAAATAAAAATAATTTTTTTTAGAAAAAATAAGTTTTTTTTTTTTTCGAAAAAAAAATGGATGAAAAAAAAAGAGAGAAAAAGTTTTCTTTTTTCTGAGGAATTCCGGAAAAATAACAAACTTTGGAAAAAAAAGTTTTTTTGTTTGGAAATAAAAAATTGGACAAAAAATACGAAGGATAAAATGGTCCATGCAAAAATAGCTTTTATTTTAATTTTAGGCTAAAAAATGACTTTTTGGTCGCTAAAACCATAGTTTGGTAACTTATTGGTACTTTCTAAAAAACAAAGTGACTTTTTGGTCACATGGATGCTAAAAAATGACTTTTGGGTAATTAGCCTTTTTTAAATAACATACTTTTAGATTGCATCCAACACATAATATTAAATTATTTTCAAACTATTTTTTAATTACCTATAGTTAAATACATATCTAATGACAATTGATCATAACTGACTACATAACTCACTAACCATCATAACATGAAACCTTGAAATGCAATGTAATGGCAACTCTGTTGTTCTTGATGACCGTTCTCATTTGTGGGATGTTGGCATCGAGGAAATCACTGCTTTGTTCCTGCTTACACCCTAAAAGAACAAGAACCGAGTATTTATGGAGATTTACATTACCTAAAATTTACGAAGATATTCCAGTAAACTAGGTTCATGCTGAACCAGGTGACTTTTAAAAAGTAAGAATTTAAAATTTAAAATTTAGCCCAACTAGTGGAGTCTCTTAATGTGTTATGAACTAGCAGTGTACTCAACAAAGTATTTGTATGTCTATGTTTGGATCACATGCAAGTTACCTCTTTTTGTTCTTTGAAAATTTACAATATTTTGTACAACGTTACAGTATATAGATACAAGTTGGCGATTAATTTGGTAGAATGTTACAAATTTGTACAGAGATCGTTTTATAATCGTTATCCGTTTGAATATAATGATTAAATGGTCAAAAATTAGTTCATCATTAAATGTTTCATTTATAGAAAGGACCTTAACAAGAGATGTGTTTCCAAAAAACAGTTTATCACATGTTCGTATAGGACCTACATCACCAAGCGTTCATGCATGACGAGAAATGGCCAACACTGTAACCGGAAATCATCACCTCAGTAATTACTAAAAAGAAGCTAACTTAGTTATGGTTAACGGGTGGCTTGAGCAACTTCCCTCCCACATTGAAAGAATTGTTAGAGGAGACACATCTCATAAAAGGGAGCCTCCCTACCACTCAAACAAATAATCTTTTACTCAATACTTGGGCTCAAATTAAACTATATTTGAGCCCGAGATCTATAGTGAAAACTCAAGTGGAGTAACAAATTCGGTAAACCACTATAATTCTTATGTTGTTTACTTATCGCACTTACTTATCATATTTTAGTTACTCTTGTTCATATCTTGAATACCTTAGTTATTCTTGGTATGAACAACACATACTCCACAAATAGAAAAGTCTATAATATTGTCACAAACAGAAAATAAGAGATCATAATAGAAAAAGGTAAATACAAATCAATGAAAACGGCCGAGCCGATAGTCAATTGGGCTAACCTGAGCCGAACCGGTCCAACAACAAGAAGAAAGACCATAAAGGAAAAGTTGGTCGCAAACTCACAAGGGACGCAAACGATGCGTCAAGTTTCATACGTGGCTTCCCCCCATTGGTCCACTTAACGTGGCACATGTTATGATTGGTGGAAGCAAGTCGAAAGCAGTGTTGTTACAGATCTATATGTAGAACTGACCCGAGAAAAAGATCCAATATCTCACGCACACAAAAAGAGAAGAGATAGAGAGAGAGTCTCTTCAAACAAGAGATTAGAGATGGTTAAGATTCGCTCCGGCGCCGTTTCGGTGCTGTTCGTACTCTTCGCCTGCTTCTATATTCAGCAGCTTTCTGCTTCCGACGATACGGTAACGAATCTGATACACCCCTGAATCGTTTTTCTGCTTCGTGACTATAAATGGTTCTAGTCTCAGATTCGATCTCAGCCTTTTTGCTTATGGATTTTTTGCTCTGGTTTTAGGTCTTCTACGATTCGTTCGACGAGTCATTCGAAGGCCGTTGGATCGTGTCTACCAAAGATGAGTACGAAGGTCAGTTTGTGTATGTCATTTCAAAGATCGTAGATAGAGATTTCGTGCTGTTGTGTTATCTGTTGGATCTTTATCTGATTGATCAGAGTAATGTTAGAGTTGTGTGCTTACGGAACTCATTTGAAGATATAGTAGCTTAACAGTTTATGAAATCGTTTAGTAGAGAAACCTGTAACTAATTATTTACTGGTGGAGTCGGTTATAGAGTTTGATTTAGGTATGAACTGTTATGCATTATCAAAATTGTGATAACAGTCAGACTACTAGTAATATTGAAGGCAACAATTCAAATTTAGTGCATGATTTATACATGTTTAAGGAACTGTTGGGAGTCTTAATCATAGCTCGAATCCAATCAGATGCTCTGTATTTCTGTAATATACCATGTCTATCTGCATTTAATGCATTAAATATAATGATCTATCGATAATGTGGTGGAATATTCACCGATGGAATAGTTGAAAACAGAAATTTCCTTTTATATCTAAATGTGATATGTCGTGCTTATTTTCAGCTTGAAAGTTGTATTTTCTTGTCATAGAGTATTTATGTATGTTTTCATTTTCATTTAGGTGTCTGGAAGCACTCAAAGAGTGAAGGGCATGAGGATTTTGGGCTTCTGGTGAGTGAAAAGGCTAAGAAGTATGCTATTGTTAAGGAGGTTGATGAGCCTGTGAGCCTCCAGGATGGGACTGTTGTCCTCCAATTTGAGACTCGTCTCCAGAATGGGCTTGAATGTGGTGGTGCCTATCTGAAATACCTTCGACCCCAGGAGGCTGGATGGGAACCCAAGATATTCGACAATGAGTCTCCGTACTCGATCATGTTTGGACCTGACAAATGTGGTCTCACAAACAAGGTTCACTTCATTTTCAAGCATAAGAATCCCAAGACTGGAGAGTATGTTGAGCACCATCTTACAACCCCACCTTCTGTCCCAGCTGACAAACTTTCTCATGTGTACACTGCCATTCTCAAACCTGATAACGAGTTGGTTATTCTGGTTGATGGGGAGGAGAAGAGGAAGGCTAACTTTTTGTCAACTGAAGATTTCCTGCCTCCACTTATCCCTGCCAAGACTATTCCTGACCCTGAAGATATGAAGCCTGAGGATTGGGATGAGAGAGCCAAAATCCCAGATCCGGTTGCTGTAAAACCTGATGACTGGGACGAGGATGCCCCAATGGAAATTGTAGACGAGGAAGCCGAGAAACCTGAAGGATGGTTGGATGACGAGCCTGAGGAGATTGATGACCCTGAAGCCACAAAGCCAGAAGATTGGGATGATGAGGAGGATGGTGAGTGGGAAGCCCCCAAGATTGATAACCAGAAGTGTTCCACTGCTCCTGGTTGTGGCGAATGGAAGAAGCCAATGAAGAGGAACCCAGCTTACAAAGGAAAATGGCATGCACCACTCATTGATAACCCCAATTACAAGGGTATCTGGAAGCCTCAGGAGATTCCAAACCCCAGTTACTTTGAGCTCGAGAAACCCGACTTTGAACCTATTGCTGCTGTAGGCATTGAGATCTGGACAATGCAAGATGGTATATTGTTTGACAACGTTCTGATAACGAAAGATGAGAAAGCAGCGCAATCATACCGTGACCACCTTTGGAAACCAAAATTCGAAGTTGAGAAGGAGAAAGAGAAGGCTGAGGAAGATGTTCCTAGCTCAGAAGGGCTAGTAGCCAAAGTGCAGGTACATGATTATGCAACTTAGTTTTCCTGTGGTATGACTTATGTTAAATTATAAAATGGTTTCTTTGTATAGCAAGTAATATCAGTTTTCAATCCCTGCAGAAGAAGGTATTTGACATTCTATACCAGGTAGCTGACGTGCCCTTCTTGGCTTCCCACAAGTCTAAAATAGTTGTAAGTCTAACCTATCGTTTTTTCATTCCATTTTGATGAGGAATCTGTGGGGGCCTTATAACCAAATATCTCTTGCAGGATCTCATTGAGAAGGCAGAGGAACAACCCAATCTCACGATTGGCATCATTGGCTCCATTGCTGTTATCATCTTAACAGTACTTTTCAAGATCCTTTTCGGTGGGAAGAAAACCGTAAGTTTCGAATCATCTTAGAAGACCAACTTTGTTATTATCATCAGTTGATTTTGACGTTAATGTTGCTATTGCTAAATGTTGATTTCTGTTGTGTAGGCAAAGGTTGAGAAGAAGACCACCGTTGCCGCAGAAGCATCTGGAAGCGGGGAGGAGAAGAAAGAGGAGACTGAGAAGGAAGGCACTTCGGTCGAGAGCGAGAAGGAAACAGCTGCTGCTCCTCGTCGGAGGGTGGGAGCCAGACGTGAATGAGTGGGAAGAGGGAGAAGCTAGCGGACTGTTAACAATCTTTCAATTTGGTTATCATGAAATTTTGAGCTTAGCTGTTTTTGTAGGTCATTCATGGCTGTTGGTTTTTTTTCTCTGTTTTTTAGCCTATTGTGTTTAAACAGTAATGCATCAGGAGTGTAAATGACATTTCTACTAAGCTGTTGTAGTTGCATTCGATAGTGACCGAGCAAACATTTACTTGGAAATGTTTGATTCATGTACCCGGAAGAAGTTTAGGGCTCGTTTGATGGTCAGTGTTGAAGCTTGTCTGGGCAAGCAAATTATCTTGACGCTGCTGAGCCAATTACTGAGCACTGGACAGAACAAAATGACTCTAACAGAGAACCATCCAACACGAATGATTCCTTTCATATACGATAATTCTTTTAGGCCATGTTTGGATGAATTTTAACTGTTTTAGTGATTTCCAAAGAGTACTTTTATTGGGACCTCCCTGTTTTTTATTAAAGCAAAGACTACATTGATACTCAGAATCCAGTACAAAAGGAATCAAGTACAAAAAGGAAGGATGTGCCTCCTTAAGAAGGTAGGAATTACATCTTGCCAAGTCACGGCCGGTTGTGAGCCTCTCTAAACACATGAGTAACCTGACTAAGATTACAAAGTAACCTGATTAGCCTCTCTAAACACATGAGTCAGCTTAACACTAGCTAGTTTAGATAACAAAAAACTAATATCACCTATCAATCTTCCTTCAAAAGAGTCAACTTCTTCAGCTGTGACATGTTGAATTAAACCGAGGCAATTCGATTCGATGATGACCAAAGACAATCTCATATCTACAGCAATTTGACAAGCTCTACGAAGGGCTAGAGCTTCCACAATGAAAGGGAATGAACGGCTTGTAATGGTTCACAAGCACCACCAAAAACAGCCCATGTATGGTCTCTAAATACTACACTGATTCCTCCAGTATGCGCAGAGAAGTTCCACGCCTCATCACTACTGATTTTCACCCAACCAACAATTGGCTTCTCCTGGGAACTCGGGGTACGCACCCGTGTAAGAGCTTTGGCCGGTAACAGTGATTCATATAGTTGATATGCCATAGAAGCCTGGAAATAAACATTAGGAGCACTCAAGAATTTGTTAGACTAAATGCGATAGTTCTGCTCCTTCCACTCAGACCAAAGTACAAAGCATAATCAACCAAGATCCTTCTGTGACAGCTTGGTGATGCAGTCTTCAAACCAATGCCGAAAGTTAGTCAAATTGGTAGTTGTAGAAGATAAAAAGCAAGAAAGTTATAGAATTCTCAGATAAGTTATAAGATAAAAAATAATTACAAGCATTTTTAGGACTTTTGAATTATGCAAGAAGCTTTATTCCTGATCTTGGTAGAAAAATAACAGTTTTATATGGGAAAACCAGCAAGACAGGTCAAAAATATTTCAATACAGAAGATATCAAGTTAGTACGACAGATCAAACAAGAGATTCAGCAATTGAAGCCTTTAGCATTATCGTTAGACAATAGTTATAAAATAGTCGAAACAGATGCATCATCATTAGGATGGGCAGGTATTCTTTATCAGAAAAAGAGTAAAGATTTAGCAAAATCAGAAGTGCAAATATGTAGATACGCTTTTGGTAAGTTAAATGAAATACAATCTAGATTATCAGCAACAAATGTAGAAATTTTAGGAATAATCAATTCCCTTGAAGCTTTTTCATTGTTTTTACATAATGAAATTTTTACTATTAGAACAAAATGTCAAAACATAGTTTCGCATTACAACAAAATTACTACTAATACACAAGCAACCCGTAGATTGGTCAATTTTATTGATTCTATTACAAGAAATGGCTTTAAGCCAAACTTTGAGCACATAAAAGGAGCTGACAATATATTACAGGAGCTAATATCTTATCCTGTCTCATTTTGTAAACAGGTATGCAGCTCTTTCGACATTCTTCAAGCAAAAATCAAACACAAGGTAGTTTGCCACCAATGGAAGCAAGAATAACAACAATTACCCATTCCTACAATGGAATTCAGGTTCAAGAAATCCGTGAACCGCACCTCAGGTTTATTAGCTCACCCTTATTATCTACAAAGCAAAAAGTCTTGTTAGATAACCTTTGAAATATTAGAATACAAAACCCTGGCATGAGGAAAGGACAAGAAAAATTAGTGAGAGTTTTAGAGTAAGATTTTTTATAAAAATAGAGTAGACACATAAATAGCATTAAAAGTATATCATAAACTCCAAACACAATATGCTAGAATCCATTCTCAGCTAGATAGTCTTTGTAAACAACATAATATTGGTAGAACACAATGTGGTAGTTTAAAAGATGAGCACGATATAGTTACTGAATATTCTCGTAGATTAAATATTAATCATAAAAAAATGATCGAATATTTGCATGATATAGATAAAAATTTCTCTGCATCCATGCTAGAAGCACAAACAAAAATCCATACTTTTTACAAGCTCTAGCAAAAGAGAGATTTTTCCATCTTTCTGATGGCATGAAAATTCATATATTAAAATTACAGCATGATAAACATCTTTCTTTACAACTAGCTATTCGAAAGTTTTTATTTTGTCTTATTTCTACTCCACAGTCAGACATACAAGCTGTTTATTGTTCTAGACTTAGTCTTGAAAATGAAAAAAAAAAAAATATCATATTTTACTTGCGAGCATAAATATGAAAGAGTTTAGACAAGTATACTTAGAGCATGATGACAACAGAATTTTAGTTACCTCTGGTCTGTTAATAGACCATGGTTTTCTCGTTCATCTTACTGTTAAAAGCAAAAATCATATCAACACTTTGTCGCGTCAACTTAGATTTGACATAGAACATTACATAGAAATATGAGGAATATGAGTAAACCTAGAATTTACTAGTATTCCTTCAGTACCAAGTCATACTAGTATGTATTCAGACCAAGATCGAGCAAGACACCTTATACTTATATCTCGCCAAAATTATAGAGAAATTCTAGCAATATTAGAAACCTCTGCATCAGTACCAGATTTAGAGGATATTCATAATTTTAGAGCAGCACAATTAATTACTGAAGAATATTGGAACAATAGTGATTTATACTTAGTTTACCAAACTAGCACCATAAACATGTATACCATAGAAATATATGAAGGACTTCCTAAACCTAGAGACAATTACGAAACCACCATGAGTGAAATCACCAGAGAGACAATATAATGAATTGAAAAGAGAAAAGCAAGAACTTGCAAAAAGACTAGAGAGAGAATTTTGGGAAGCAGCTGCAAGAGAAAAAGAACAAGCAGAAGCAGCCTTAGCACAAGCAAATTTACTCTTTGACATAATGAATGACGTAGAAGATCATAACATTGACAATATGATGCAACAATGATCCAAAGATGAAGCAAAATTGCGATAAAAGAAGAAACGGATAGACGAAGCAAAAGACGCAGAAACAAAAAAGCAAGAGGTGAAGCAGCAGAAGAGGAATCATAAATAGCGAAGATAGAGGAGAAGAAGTTGATCGGCAAATCGAGAAAGAAGACAAGGAAAAACAGCAAAAGCAGAAGAGGCAAAGAAAGAAGAAACGAAGGGATTGCAGAAGACAACGATCATTCAACAAGAAAAAGCCGAATTCCATATAAATAGTAATAAAGATTTTTTAGTCTTTTCGTATCATTTTTACCGTAAAAACAAAGTTTTTAACAATGGTTCAGGCATAACCGGGTTCATAAGAGTAGCATCCAGATTCCAAAGTGCTTATTGACAATATAAATCAGAAAACTACACTGCCTTGGAGGATAAAAGTGTTGGTAACAGATTCAAAAAATTGCTGAAAAGTTTAACATATCATTTTGTCATGTTTGGAGGGAAGGAAATTTTCTGGCTGATTCTCTTGCTTCTCTCGGTCACCGTTCTACGCAGACCCGTAACTGGCACTATTCTCTTCCTATTTCTTGCTTTAGTGCCTTTCACTTAGATAGCTTTGGGAGGGGTTGTTGTAGGGGAGGTTCTATCTAGTCTGTTTTTCTTTGTTTCTTTGTAATCGAAAAAAAAAACTTCAATTAGCATGATTCAAATTGATGTTTCCACAGCCCATCCAATACTAAATAAATGGCTTCTGTTTGATGATGCAAAGTATCTCCAGCAAGAAATTCATGAGTGACTCCATTCAATCTAATCAAAACTAAAAGCAGAGATCTTCTTGACCCTCTTATCAGCACTAATGGCCTTTCTGGTCTTGACAACATCATCCCATTTCTCTGCATTGGCATAAACGCTGGCCATGATTGAATACACACCACCATCTTCAGGGCCCAACTCCATCACATGTTCTGCTGCTTTCTTTGCACTCTCAACATCACCATTTATTTTACACCCTCCAAGCAAACCACTCCACACAAACACATCGCCACCCATTGGCATCTTCTCTATCATCTCCATTGCCTCCTCGATCAAACCTGCTCTTCCTAGCAGATCAGCCATGCACCCATAATCCTTGTGCTCTCTAGGAACCCCATAGACAGCTTCCATTTCGTCAAAAAGCTTCCGTGCTTGCTCTACTCTACCTCCATGACTGCAGCCCACCAAAACCCCTAAGAAGCTAACCCCATCAGGCTTAACTCCAGTCTCTATCATTCTATAAAAATAGTCCAGCGAGAGGTGAGCCTGGCCGTGCATTGCTAGCCCACCAAGCATTGCATTCCAAGTCACCACATTCTTATTATCACAGCTCGACTCGAAAATACTCATAGCAGTCTCAATGCATCCACATTTAGCATACAAATCAACCAATGCTGTTATCAAGAACGAGCTCAGTTTAGTCCTGATTCGTTTCACGTAATCATGAATACCTCTCCCTCGTTCCTAATCACCCATCTGACAACATGCCGAGAGAGCAGACACCACGCAGGCATCGTTGGGCCGAATCTCCGCTTCAATCATCCGATCATACAGTGCAATTGCTTTGTTGCAGTCGTTCATCTGCGCGTAACCAGCTACAACAGTCACCCATGACACTCCGTCTCGTTCAGACATTTCATTGAACACCTTGCGCCCACTCAAAACCTCGCCGGCCTTAACAGGAGCATTGACCAGTGCGTTATAGGATACCACGTCTCCGTGAGGACTTTCGTCGAACACCTTGCGCGCGTGGCCCACATTGTTGCAAACAGAGTGGACATAGATGAGGGTGTTGGTGACAAACGAATGTGAAGCGAAGCCAAACTTGAGGGCTTGGGAATGGAGGGTCTGGGTGGTTGGGAATGAAGAAGGAGCGAGGTGGGCGCAGCCTTTGAGGGCAAAAGAGTAAGCGTAGAAGTTGGGAGGGAGCGAAAGGCGGCGGAGAGAATAGAAGAGATGGAGGGCTTGGAGAGGAGAGGAGAAGAGAGTGTGGACTCGGATGATGTTGTTGTAAGAGAAGGTGGATTGGTTTGGGATGTGGTTGAAGAGAGAGAGGGCGTAAGTGAGTGAGGTAGTGGTGTTTGAGGGTTTAGGGTTTAAGGAGATGAAGGAGTGGAGGATGTTGGTTAAGATTTTGTGGTGGGTGAGCGTGGAATTGGTGGTGTGGATTTGGAGGAGTTGTTTTGGGGTTTTGCTGAGTTTGATTAGGGTGATGAGATTGGCAGCGGCACTCATTCACTTAGATTTGATTCGAGTGTCTGGCTCTCTAGAGGGGTGACCTGAGATTCTGAGAAAGGAGAAGTGTAAAATGGCGGGAGGGACTGTGATAGAAGTAAAAGAATGGATTGCAAAAAAGCGTGGACGGCAGGATTCGAACCTGCGCGGGCAAAGCCCACATGATTTCTAGTCATGCCCGATAACCACTCCGGCACGTCCACCCGCCTTTGCTATATTGGTAACACATAAACAATTAACATAGAACTAGAAATCAAATATGAATGTATTGACTTATTTTTGATACATCCGCCGGAGAGTAGTAATCAATTCTCCGTGACTCAAAAGTAAAATTCTAAAATCGAGTTTGCGATGCCTCAAAGTAAAATTTTAAAGTAACAAAAATTATTAATTTTTGTTGATCTAAACGTTTAAATTGAGTCTGGTTCACACATAATTGTATTTATTTTCGAAGAGATAGTATTAGATTTTGTTTTCTAAAAGATAGTATTTGATGGAACATTTTGAGTATTAAATTCACGATTGTCTAATTTACGAACTGGACAGAATTTTGTTAATTTTTTGTTAGTGTTCTAAACGCTTAAATTGAGATTGACTCACACAAAACTGTATTTATTTTCGAGGAGATAGTATTAGATTTTGTTTTCTAAAAGATAGTATTTGATGGAACATTTTGAGTATTAAATTCACGATTGTATAATTTACGAACTGGACAGAATTTTGTTAATTTTTTGTTAGTGTTCTAAACGCTTAAATTGAGATTGACTCACACAAAACTGTATTTATTTTCGAGGAGATAGTATTTGATGTAACATTTTGAATATCGAATTCACGATTGTCCAATTTACGAACTAGACAAAATTTTGTTAATTATTTGTCAATAATCTAAACGCTTAAATTGATACCGGTTCACACAGAAATGGATTTTTTTTCTTCTAAAGAAATGGTATTTGATGTAACATTTTGAGTATCGAATTTACGAACTGGACAGAAACCTTGCTAGATCAAACCATTAATCATCGAGAGTTCCATACTAGTCGAGCATATACAGATAAGACACAAGCCTTTCCACAATGGAACATCTCTTTGGCACTTAATTCTTAAGAATAGATTCAATCCATTCCATTCCATTATTGCTGCTTACAGCTACACGAAGACTAAAGTAACTTGACCAAAAGCAAAGCTATTCCACATGCTTTCTAGGTGGTTCTTCGATCTTCTTATAACTTATCACTATCTAGCTAGGTCTCTTGACTCTCTTCCTTGACTACAAAAGACTATCTAGGTCTATGTCGTGTCTACAAAAGATTAGCTCTGGTTCGAGCTGCTTAGTTAGGTCACAACAGTCATTTGCCTCCCCCACCAAGTAGTTTGGCCACCTAGATTCTCACATGCCTTTGCATTGTGCTGACAACTGGACGGTGCCAAATCTGCTTCCACATTCTCTTCTAGGACTCTCTACTCAACTGCTTTTTAACTACTTTTCCCTCCGTAAAATATCATTTTAATCCACCCATTAGGTTTAATAATCTTTTTCGTCATCTTTTCCCACATGCAGGAGGAGTGTAGGACTGCATGCTATCTCTTTCTAATTAGTCTAAAGCGGAGGGATTAAGCATGACAATATTCTTAGCAACAGAGAGAAGCACCTACCCAATAAGAGAATAATGCCTAGAGGGGACCATTTTGATAAAATGTGATTCTTAATACGTTGCTGATCTGTTTGCTTTGTCTTCTTTGAGAAACTAGCATGTCAAATATGTATATATACGCACTAGAGGGACTTGGTGAGCTATAGATAAGAAGACTCACACTCTCAATTCAATGCCTTTGTGATCAGCCGATCATCCCCAACAGGCCAACACCAACACCAAAGAAGCTCTTGGGAGAGAAGATGTGGAGGAAAAAGAAGAAAAAGAGGACGATGGTTTCGATCGAGTAGAGGAACTTCTACAAGCTAGTGCATTTGCACCACCCTCTTCGCCGCCCTTAGTGGTGGAGTAGCGAAGGGGCAAACGGCAAGTCAATGAGGCAAAGGGAAGGCAACGCCTTTCTTCCGGGTTTGTTACAGCATATATGTATGTCCCACTCTGTATTTAATAGTACGAGTTAGGAGAGCAATGCAAGTTTCATTTTCGATGTATGAGTAGTTTCTAACCTTTTGATGGCTCGAGTTCTATCCGGGTTAGAACTTAGAATGGAGTGATGTTGATCGTTAAGGGCAAGACTTGTACTTTGTTAATCGAAATTACTATCTAGCCTTTCTGAAGAACTCTTCAAGTTTGGAAGAAAGTTGATGCTTGTTTGAGGAATTGAATTTCAATAAATTGCAGTTTGTTAGATTGTATATTGGTCATCGCCCATATGTTTCACCCAAGTTGTACTGTAGGTTGCAAAACCCACCAATGGAGGTCAATGCTCCTACAGCAATTTAGCTTGTTTTTTATTTATTTTTCTTCAAAATACAAGTTTATCTTGCCTAAACCAATTAGACGTCATCATGAACATCATTCTAAAGATTACACTGATCTTATAATCCAAGTACAAATGAAAACTTTTACCCTATATCATTATATCAAAGCCCAATATATATTTTGTTTCTAACGAATTTTGTAGAGGGTAATTACTAAAAAAACGGATAGAGTAATTTGATGATGGTGGTAGTATTTGTTTGGGCTTGGCTTCCAAACGCTGCTCCGCTTCCTCGTTGTTAAAAATAATACAAAACGAACAGACGTCAGGGGCCTAGACGGGGTTTGTCCGCCTTCAACACTCTGATGCCTAAGACGTCGGATAATGTATCGAATATAACAACAATAGTAAGAGTTGAGTGGTCGGGGATCCTTTTACCTGTAATAAATAAGTTGGGTATATGGGTGGTTGAGCATGTAGTTGGTTGTTGTCCTTCGATGTGGGATTTCCTACTTCTGGTTCGAATATTTGAAGTGCTTGTCCAGGCGCGTGGTTACTCGGATGAAGATGGTTCCTTATATGATGTTGGAGCTCTGGTTGTTGTCTTGTGATTAGTCAAAGGGGTGTTGACCCGTTTAATGGTTAAGTGCTCGTTAATTAGGTGGTGTAATAGCCTATACTAACAAGTCCCCCAAGTCCCCGAGTCAAAGCGATCAACTCTTGATTGGGGAGTTGAAAATATTTTTTCGCCTAATTAACCATTCTTAACCGCTAGAGGATGGGGCTGACGCCCCGTCATCCCAAGTTCCCCAACTCTCCGAGCAATAGCTGATTCAGACACTGGAATGGTGTTGCTTTCAGTTCATGCAAGTGTTGCTATTTTCTGTGTGTTTGAACGTTATTGTTGTTCGTAAATCGTAAGCTTCTTGCAGTGGTTTAGCTGTTGCTAGCAAATATTGGTGTCGTTTGTGCTCTGGAATGATGATGCTTGTTTTGGAAGTGCGAATGGTTCAAACTTGATGTTGCTGGTTTTGAACTTAACAGTCTGAACATTCTTGTCGTTCGGTATCGAATGCTCTTTAAAAATGTACTTGTTTGTTTTGAAAGCATCCCCATGTATCGAACAAAAGTGTTTTGTTTCGGCCATGCTGTGAGAGTCCGAACATTCCTGTCGTTCATCAATCATATGTCTTCTACTAGAGATGACATTGTCTGTCTCGAAAGCGCATTCATGTAACAA
This sequence comes from Geum urbanum, assembly GCA_946800695.1. Classification (NCBI taxonomy): domain Eukaryota; kingdom Viridiplantae; phylum Streptophyta; class Magnoliopsida; order Rosales; family Rosaceae; genus Geum; species Geum urbanum. Next base: position 42,124,032 of record OX327013.1, on the reverse strand, counting down.
ACCATGGGGCTTGTTCGATCATGGTCGAGAAAGTCCAAAAAATTTCTGTCGTTCGTCAATCCCATGCCTTCTTGAGATGATATTTCCTATCTCGAAAGTGCATTCATATACCGAACCATGGGGCTTGTTCAATCATGAGAAAATCTGAACAATTCCTGTCGTTCGTTAGTCCCATGCCTTTTAAAATGACTTTGTCTGTTTTGAAAGTGCACTCATGAACCAGACCTCGAAATGTCCTTGCCTATTTCAACTCTCTGGTCTGACCATGATGGGCTGAACATTCCTGCTTGTTCGGTTACCATGCGCATTCTGAAGTCACTACTTTCAGAATCGCCAATCTGGCTCAAACCTGGCATTGCTGATTTGACCAAGATCCTAATAGTTTCAAACATTGTTGTCGTTCGTCTACCACGGGTTAGCTCAAAATGATTCTATTTCGAAATGCCTTGTACCTTGAAACGTCGATTTGGGAGCAGATGTTTGAAAATGTCTGGCTTTTCGGAAGGTCTTTTTCATATTCCGAGCTTGGAATTGTAACAATTACTCTTTGTATGTCTGACGCGTGTCCCTCGGAATTCAAATTGAGTTAGGGTAATAAAAATGGGTGGAAACGCATGTGGCGTGTTGGACACGTGTTGTTGATCCAATGATCTACGGTTTGTTGCGTGGACAACTGGGGTTCTTCGTAGGGTTAAACCGGTTTCCTATAAATAGGCTTCTTCAACTTTCTCACTTTCTCACTATTTCGCCTCCTCTGCCGAAACGTTGCTGGATTTTCTTTCTCGCATTCATCAAAGTTCTTTGAAGCAATCATCACTAGTGGATCTTCCCAAAGCCTTCGAAAAAGGTAAAACTCTTATCCTCTCCTTGTTTTTCTTACTTTGTGTTGTGTTTGTGAATTCCATGGATATTGCCCTGTTTCTGTTTTTTTTGGATAACCCGCACTACAACATTTTTTTGCTCATTACCGGCGATTTGGAAACTAAGGCCGACGATTTAAAAATCGTCGGCAATAGTTTTCCATTATTGCCGGCGATTTTTCCCCCAAAAATTGCCGGCAATAATTGGCCGGTAATAAACAAAAAGTATTGCCGGCAACTTGCATGAAAATCGCCGGCAATAATAATTAAAAAAAAAGTATTGCCGGCGACTTGCATACTTTTTTTTTTATTACCGGCCAATTATTGCTGACGATTTGGAGGAAAAATCGCCGGCAATAATGGAAAACTATTGCCGACGATTTAAAAAATCGTCGGCCTTAGTTTCCATATCACCAGTAATGAGCAAAAATGTTGTAGTGCCGAATGGGTTTTGTTGGTGTTTATAGGAGTGTTTTCTGAGTTTTGTGGTATTTGTTTCATGTTTGTTGTTTTTGGTTGAAGGATGGGATCAATACATATTGTTTTTCTTAGTTGATGAATGTCTAGGTATAAAAGATAGTTTTAGATGAGTTTCTGGGTTTTGCCTGAAGAATAACCTCATGTTCTTGAGGGTTGGGTTGTTTGATCTTGCTTTTTGGTTGTAGGGTAGTTTGTTGTTGTTTGTGCTGACCTAGAGTAGTCAAACTGTAAGGAATATCTGAACATTCACACAATGCCCCTTTCTTATTCGCTAAGACCATGAAAGCTATTCCGATCTCGAGTGACGATAGTCAGCCCGACCAAATGTCCAGTGTAGGACAAACAAAACCTAGGATTGCCCTTAGTGATTCAGACTCCTCGTTTGATAGTCTGTTTAGTGTATCCCCCATATCCACTAATAATGGCGATGCCATTCTTAGGTCAGTTGTTGTGAACATAGAGTGTGGACAAGTTGGGGGTTCTTCTCACGACTAAATTGATTTAGAAGAAACGGGGTATTACTCGGATTCCTCAAAGTCAGAGATGGAAGAGGTTTTTCAGTCGCCCAGTGTTCCCAATCCTGGTGAGCCTAGTACTACTTTGCCCATATACCCATTGGGGGGGGGGGGTGCTATTATAGGTTTCCAAATGGTCAAGCCGTTCAGGAGCCTATGAGTTCACCCTCGCACAAGGAGATAACCAAATGGAGCAGGATGTATAATATTTCGGGTAGAGTAGGTTTTTAGGCCCTGGGTCCAAATGAAAGGTTTAGTCAGCCACCTCCCAGGCATATGTGTGTGAGGGAGTTTCATCTGAAGTGTGGGGTTCAATTTCCCTTGAGGCCATTCTTTCACTATGCCCTTTTGATGCTCGGAGTGATGTTGGGGCAGTGTGGGCCCATGATGACTCAAGTTCTTATTGCCATGTACAACATCTGGAAGTTGTTTGGGTTACGGTATCCCATCCAGGCAGAGATTCTCTACTTCTTTCTAATGAAATACTTTCCTCGAGAAAAGGAATACTTTCCTCGAGAAAAGGATTGAGGCACGATGACCTTTGAGCCCCAAACGAAGTGGTAATTCACGGAGTCGCCAACGTCATCGATGTCGTGGTGCCGAACCAATGTTTGGTCTTTAGGGATTGGGATTTTGAGGATTCAAACAACGAGTGGGCTCGTGGTAAGATTGATCAAGTCCCTGAGTCGTTCCATCCCTTAGGTTAGTGTTGTGTGTTTGTTTGTTCGTGTTCGTCATGGTTGTGAGCTAATTTTTGTTTGTTTGATGCAGATTGACGGTTGTATCCCCTTACTCCCCTAGAGTTGTACCAGATAGAACGTGTCAGGTATGTGTTCGATCTTCATTCGGAAGCTCAGAATTTCTGGGCTTGCATTCGTTGGGAAATAATCTAGCAAACAGATCTTGCTAAGGCTCCTAGTAAGCTTGAACTAGTTTTGTTCGCATTGCTTCGTATATTCAAAAAAGGAGATTTTGAAAAGATGTTTGCTTTCATTTTCAGGAAAAATGGCCAAGTCCTACCACCCGTCCGACAAACAGAAACTCGTGTACGAGTGAATGTTGAAGACCTTCAGTGTTGCACGGAACGTGCGGAAACTTGTTCATGACAAGCATGGTAACTTGTCGGTCAGTGATATTCCTCAGCCGGACATTCGCCCTCCTCCCATGTCCGAATATGAAGATCCCATCGGTCCTGAAGCTCGCCCCAAGGATATGGTTCACCCAGATATAGGTACATGTAAACAGATAAAACTTAATGAAAATACGCGCTTAGGTGCTGGGTGTTCCAAGGGTGATGAAAACTTTGCTCCTCCATGTCCCTGTGGTAAAACGTACCCAGACTGACGATCTTATCGATAATGTACGGTCCTTCCCAGGATGGTCGAAGGCTCTTCACTTTCTTCTATATCGCTTTCATGACCTAGTCCCCGAGTCGTAATGGGCGGGCCCGGACACGCTAGTTGTACAGTTGAGCGATTCACTGCTTGTTCGTGGTATTGTGCAGATGTGTTGCATCTCTCTTTTCTTCGAGCAGATCGTTGTTCAGTCGTAGTCCTCCTTCGTTCGTGACCAGATCATAGTTCTCGATCCTTGGGCTATGATGATTGAGCTTCAAAGGCAACACTGCTTTTGTCCCGAACGTCAGGCTAAAATGAGTTTCGCCCATGGCCGCTTTTGTCGTTGTTCAGATGGACCATAGTATCTCGGGTACAAGCTTGGGCCATCGCCCATACCAGGTGTCCTTGAGGTCAATGTCCATGATCTTCTTCTTGATGCCTTCTTTGATGATCTTGTTCGCTGCCTCGACTTGCCCGTTGGTTTGGGGATGCGCTGGTGATGTGAAGATGAGGTTCGCGCCTCGTTGATTACAAAATGCCTTTAGATTGTCGTTGTTAAACGATGGTCCGTTATCTATGATAATGTTGAGTGGTGTTCCATAACGACAATATAAAAAGCGCCAGAGGAACCTTCTCAGCTGTGATTTTCACCATTGGTTGAGCCTTAATAAACTTGGCTTGGTAGTCGGTAATCACGATGAGGAAGCGATATTGTCCTTTGGATTTCAGGAGCTTTCCGATTAAGTCAAGTCCCCATTGTGCGAATGGTATAGCAGGATAGCAGGATCGGGATGGGTTATAATGGGTGCATGGTTCTTATGTGCGTATAGCTGGCACTGATGATATTTGCTCGCAATTTTGACCGTGTCTGCGTGTATCGTGGGCCACAAAAATCTACTCCAAAGAGCCTTATGGGCAATGGACCTGGTGCCTGCGTGATGGCTTCATACTCCTGAATGTATGTCTCTCTAAATGGTGTCTCCTCTCTCTGGCGTCACACACTTGAGGTTCGCCCAGGTCTTCCCTTGTCGGTATATGTAATTATTTCGGATGCTGAAGTTCGCTGCCTTGGCGATGATGTTACGAGCTTCTGCCTTGTTCATCGATAGTTCGCTTCTAGTCTTGTACACGGTGAGCGTGCCCATATAATTGTCTCTGTGCGGCTCGATCGTGAATATTTCCTCTAGTGATTTGGGATGCTCGGGTATTTCAAGACTTCGACCACCTTCTGTCTGTATTCTGCGTGTACGGGTGCTATGACCAGTCAGACGAGCTTGTCTGATTTCGCGTTCCTTCCCCTATGGATGTGAGTGATGTTAAAAAATTTGAACCTACTCACCAAGGCCTTTATGTAGCCGAGGTATGCGGCCATGATCTCTTTTTTTGCTTGGAAGTCCCCCTATACCTGGTTGACTACGAGTTGTGAGTCACTGAAGATGTTGATGTCTGGGGCCTCTGAATTTTTGGCCAATTGTATCCCAGCAATGAGGGCTTCATAATCCACTTCATTGTTCGTGGCTTTGAACTCTAACTTGAGGGCATACTTGACATTCACTCCTTCGGGTCCAGTTATTATGACTCATGCTCTACTTGTCTTCTTCGTGCACCACCCGTCCACATAGAGGTTCCAAAATGACTGAGGTCCTGGGGTAGGGGGGTTGATAAACATTATGGTCGTGCTCATATCTGGTGTCTCAGCTTCCGCGTATTTGACTATGAAGTTGGCCACTGCCTATCCTTTCAATGTTGTTCGGGGCAGATAGTGTATGTCGAACTTGCTCAGTTCGATTGCCCATTTTGTGAGACGGCCACTATGATCAAGCAATTATAAGACCTGTTTGAGCGGCACATTCGTGAGAACATGGATGCTGTGAGCCTGGAAGTATGGTCTCATTTTTCAGGCTGCAGTGACTAATGCGAGTGCTATTTTCTCGATCGTCGGATAGCGGGTCTCCGCATCTGCCATGCCTTTCCCTGAAAAGAAAACAAGTAACTCTGAGTTCTCCTCCTTGCGAACAAGGGAAGAGCTCACGATTGTCAGTGAAATAGCTAGGTATATGTATAAGGTTTCTCCTTTTAAGGGTCTGGATAAGAGAGAGATATAAGCTAGCACTACAAGAAAAGAGGACTTAGACGACGGAACAGTATTAGTTCCGTCGTCTAAGTTACACTTAGACCTCGGAGATTTCTCCGTGGTCCAAGTAACACTTAGACGACGGAGATGTAATTCTCCGTCGTCTAAGTGTTACTTGGACCACGGAGAAATCTCCGAGGTGTAATTCTCCGTCGTCTAAGTGTTACTTGGACCACGGAGAAATCTCCGAGGTCTAAGTGTAACTTAGACGACGGATGTGAAATTTCTCCTTCGTCTAGGTAAGTACCTGGACCTCGGAGACGTATCCGTCGTCTAGGTACACACTTGGACGACGGAGAATGACTGTCTCCGTCGTCCAAGTGACAAACCCTATACCCTAAACCCTAAGGACCCCTAACCCCTGAATTCAGGGTATATTCACCTGGACGACGGATACGACATTCTCCGTCGTCCAAGTACACACCTGGACGACGGATATTAGCGTCTCCGTCGTCCAGGTGTGTACTTGGACGACGGAGAATGTCGTATCCGTCGTCCAGGTGTAAATTTCGTAATTTTTTCTAAGACAACGACCATCTAGACCATCTTCGAATGCATATTCTTTTCGTCAAGACTTTAGAGTAGTATATTCTTGGTGTGTGAGCTTCGACGGTTCGAAAATCGGAGTTGCGAAATGTCCTGTATCCACGTTTCCGGTTTGTGAAATTCTCGGTTTTGCGGTTGACTGTGCCGATGAAACCCTTCACGAACTTATTATTTCCTGGTCCTTTATAGTAATTATATATTATGTTACGACGAACATATCCAACGGTTGTTTTGTCCAAATTCAATTTCGTTAGTACTCTGCTGCAAATCAGCAACTACAAGTGAACACTAAAGTCTTAAAGATTAGTCGATACTTAACAACTTTCAAAACGTAAAATTATTCGGCGGTTCAAATTTATCTGTTTATATATACGATGCGTTCATCGATATTGTACGACTATTTCACTCGAATGACAGATCGCTAAATTCCTAGCGAATTAATTTAAATATTTTTTTTTGCATAATTTGAACCTAGACGACGGATACGGTCATTTTCCGTCGTCCAAGTGTTCACCTGGACGACGGAAAATGACCGTATCCGTCGTCTAGGTTCAAATTACCATGGCGGTTCGAATAAAATTTTTATTATTTTTCGATGTAAATATTGACTTGGACGACGGATATGTCGTTTTCCGTCGTCCAAGTGAACACTTGGACGACGGAAAACGACATATCCGTCGTCCAAGTCGAAATAACATGGCGGTTCGATTTGCCGCCTCAATTTTCGGCGCCGCTTGAAATTCCACTTAGACGACGGAAAACACTGTTTCCGTCGTCTAAGTCAACATTTATGGCGGTGAAACGGCCCGCCCATTTATTTGGCGCCGGTTCGAAAAAATTTGACTCTTCACTTAGACGACGGAAAACACTGTTTCCGTCGTCTAAGTGAAACTCTATAAATAGGCCGAGCCTCATTTTCTTTTCCTCATCCCTTACAACTTTCTCTCCTCCATCTCCTCTCTCTCTCTCATTCCGGCGATTCTCCTCCGGCGACGCTCCGACGACATTATTTCCGGCGTGGTTCCTCCTCTCCGACGACACAACTCCGGCGATTTTCGCAGAAAACTCTCGAAAAACTCCGATTCGGTAAATTTCTATTTTTCCCTTATTAAAATAATTTTTTTTTAATTAATTAGTTTTAAATATTTCTTAAATGATTATTTTAATGTTATTTATTAATTATTGCTATTAATACTAATTAAATGAATAATTGTAAATTTATTGTTATTAATTATATTTAGATTAATTATTGTTATTAATTAAATAAATGATTACATATTGTTATTAATTAATTAAATGGTAAATTATTGTTATATATTAATAATAATTAAATGAATAATTGTAATTACTTGATAATTTATGAAATGAATAAATATTATTGTAATTATTTATTAATTAGTTGCATAATTAAATAAATATGAGATTAAATTAATTAGTAGTACGTGTTCGATTTAAATTTAGTACATAGGCTTGGTGTAATTAAGTCGCACTCTTTGGAATAGATGGCGCCTCTTTTCCTTGCTTATCTCCTTAACCCCTCGTGATGTGTGGATTTCATCACCGCACACCATAACCTAAGTGAAGTTATGGACACGAGGTTGAGGGCGGAGTTTGCAAAGGATTTGAGGGAGTGTAAATTTTCGAAAAATTGGCCGAATGTCGGACATGGTGTCTAGAAACGGGTTATGACTGGTGACAGGATTTGGACTAAGAAAGACTTTTGTCGAAATTAGTCCTGCCTCTCGCGTTATCTCTATCCCTAACTGGCCATGTTTTTCGATTTAACCAAGGCTGATTAATTGAAAATTTACACTTTATCGCGCGGGTCGCACGTCCATTGAACGACCGAAAATGCCAAGCTAGTGTACTCTATTTAAATCTTAAACGTACTTAATTAATTAGCGTAAATTTTTAAGTTGTAATTATTATGGTAAGTAGGTACGCGTATTTTAACACCGTACTCTTAGGTTTAAATGGCTCCGCCAAAGACCACATCCGGCAAGAAGAAAGCCCAACAGGAGTCAGAAGATGAGATGCTCCAAATGTTGGCGGCCCAAGTCGGTTGGGTTCAACCGCAGGACGACGCCCTCAATCCGGGGCCTTCTGGGGAAATTCCCTCTGCCCCATTTCTCTCAAGCGGTGATGACGTCGACCCCTTTTCAACTCCGACGCCCGGTACCGCTTCAACGGGAAGTACTTAGGCGTCTTCGACGGCCGATTCTATCATGTACAGCGCCCGCCGTAAGCAAAGGAGGGCCCCCACTGACCCCCAACCGAAAAAGACTCGGGGTCTCGTTAAAGGTGGAAAGGCGGAGAAAATTTGCAAGGCGACCGGGAGCAAGATCGCCTTGCCCTACGACGAATTCACCGGTGGCCCTCCCACACCTCAGCTAGCAAGTCTCTCGGCTCATAGCATTGGGTCGATTGTTCGTAACCGGGTTCGTATCACTGCCCCTACTTGGAGGGAGGTGCCGGATTCGGAGAAGGCGAAAGTCTTTAAGGATCTTTCGGTACGTAATACGTACAATTTTAGTTATTATATACTATTTTTAATATTAGTTATATATAATTTTATAATATATACGATTATAATTTCCAATTTATTTCTGATAGGAACAATTTGCGGTGGATCCGGATCCGGCGATGTTGAGGCATATCAACCAAACCGCCAACAACATCTTCAAAGATTGGAAGTACAGGCTCCATCAGTACTTCCGAACTAACGGTCCCGTGCCTCCCCCCGAAGAGCTGCGTGGGGATAGAGAAGATGAGTGGGAGTGGTTGTGTAACCACTTTGCCGATGAGCAATTTCAGGTGTTAATTTACTTTTTTTATTTCAATTAAGATAATTGAATACTCTAAATTTTAGTTACTTATAAATTTTTTAATGATTTCATTATGTTGTCTAACAGAAATTCTCCGGTGTCAACAAAGCCAACCGGGGGAAGAAGGACAAGCACCATACTTCCGGCGCCAAGCAACTCATTCAAATTGCCAAGGAGCACAGGGATAAGGGCTCCAAACACCCTTATCTCGATGCAAGCGTAAGCGCGTACGTGACGCCTGGGCTCGATAATGAAGCGAGTCAACGCGGCGTAAGTCATATATATATATATGTGTGTGCGCCAATAATTATAGTAATTATTATTTAAATATTATTTCATTATAATAAATTTATTATTCTTTTGTAGGCAAGAGTGATAGAGCGTGCGCAGGAAGAATTGGCTAACACTCAGCTTGCGTTCCCAGATGTGCCGCTAGAAGACCTGCCTCCTCTATCTGTGGAGAGCCAAATAGCAATTGCGGATGAGGTCTACGGTCGTAGAGTTGGCAAGGAGGTTAGGCACTTCGGGCCTAAGGTGGTTCGAGATTTGTCGACCTCTGAGTCATCATCTACGGGAGGTTCGGGGCGGCGGAGAAGTTCTCAAGCTGCGGCAGCCTATGAAGAGGCTCGAATCGCACGGGAGGAGAATATTGCCATGCGCCAAAGAATGGACCAGCAAGACGAGCGAATAGCCCAACTCATCGCCCTTATGCAACAAGGTCAAAGACAATGTCAACCTCCTCCGAACCCATTCCCCGACGACGACGACCCGGCTGGAGGCGGAGGACGAGGCGGCGCATCTGCTCCTCCAGTGTTTTAGCTAGCTAGTAGTTTATTATTTCGTTTCTTAATTTCCGCATTACGAATAATATTTTCATTTTTAATTATGGGTTTTTTCGATTATGTATGTACAAATTAATTTTAATTATTTTATTAATTTAGTGTATTTAATTAATTTAATTAATTTTTTTTCAATTAATATTAATAATATTTTTGAATTTAATTTTTTTTTAAAAATTAATTTTTCACTTAGACGACGGAGACATTAATCTCCGTCGTCTAAGTCCCCACATGGGCCACGGACGTTGTTAGCTTGTCCGTGGCCCAGGTGGTGACTTAGACGATGGAGATTAATGTCTCCGTCGTCTAGGTGACTACCTGGGCGACGGAGAAGCTAACAATCTCCGTGGCCCAGGTTGTGACTTAGACGACGGAGATTAATGTCTCCGTCGTCTAAGTTCCTACCTGGGCCACGGAGATTGTTAGCTTCTCCGTGGCCCAGGTAGTCACCTAGACGACGGAGACATTAATCTCCGTCGTCTAAGTCACCACCTGGGCCACGGACGTTCTCCGTGGTCCAAGTGACATAGACGACGGAGACATTAATCTCCGTCGTCTAAGTCACCACCTGGGCCACGGACGTTCTCCGTGGTCCAAGTGAACTTGGACGACGGAGATTAAATTCTCCGTCGTCTAAGTACTTAGACGACAGCACTTGGAGCACGTACCTTGGACGACGGATTTTCCGTCGTCCAAGTACTTAGACGACGGAGACTGTCACTTAGACGACGGAAATGCTCCGTCGTCTAAGTCACTTTTTCTTGTAGTGTAGATATTGTTTGATACTAGAGAAGGATGCCTCGCATTCGGACGTCCAAATGACATCCCGTTTGTTGGTTGTTCGGAGGGCATTAAAGAATTGTGCGCATTTATCTGAATAACGAAAGATGAAGCGGTTCAATGATTCTAGCTTCCCCGTGAGGCTCTGAAGGTCAGCTTTCTTGGTGGGAGATTTCATGTTAATAATGGCTTTTACCTTGGCGGGCGAGGCCTCGATACCCCTCTGGCTTACGATATACTCAAGAAACTTGTTGTTGGTGACACCGAACGTGCATTTGGCCGGGTTTAGCCTCATGCCATTCTTGATGAGTAGGTCGAGCACGGTCCTCAGATTCTCGGCGTGATTTATAGCCTTGACTCTTTACGAGTATATCATCGACGTAGACTTCAACAATCTTGCCCATTAAGTCGTTGAATATGACATTCATGAGGCGTTGGTAGGTAGTCCCAGCATTTTTCAAACCGAATGGCATTACAACATAGTAGTATAGGCCCTTGTCGGTCATGAAGCATGTTGCTTCTTGATCTTCGGGGTTGATGAAGATTTGATTGTATCCCGAATAAGCATCCATCATGGACAACAATTCATGCTTAGTTGTCGCCTCGACCAGTTAATCGATCCTCGGTATCGGGAAGCTATCCTTCGGGCACATCTTATTCATGTTGCTGTAATCGATGCACATTCGCCACTTCTTGTTGCTCTTTTCCACCATGACCGCGTTGGAGATCCAATTTGGATAGTCGACATTCCTAATGAACACGATCTTCAGTAGCATGTCGACCTCGTAATGCTCTTCCTTATACGCTCTTCTCTTTTTCTTGACCGACCTTGTTCCTAAGGTAACGGTGAGCCTGTGTGATATAATATCGGTGGAAATCTCGAGCATGTCCGTGTAGGACCATATGAACACCTCTTGTCTTTCCCTCAGTATATGGATCAATTGCTTAGAGAGTTCGAGCGTCAATTGGGCATCGATTTGCAAGGTGCATTCAGGATATTCGGTCAAAAGTTGGATTGTCTGAAGCTCGTCACACTCGACCACTGGATGTACCGCAGTTAATCCATCGCGTGAGTCGTTCGGTATCTCTGGTTTGGGTGACGCTTCCTCACTTGTCAGTACCTCTAACCGAGTGTTATCCCCGTTCAGGCGGGCGAACGTTTCCACAAAATCATATCCCCGAACATATCCCGTGCCATGGTCAGTTGAGAGTTTCCCTAGGAGCATGTGTCTTACTATCACAAGTTTTAACTTACTGATTCCTGGCCTCCCGAGAATCATGTTGTAGGGGGAGTAGATATCTAGGATCACAAAATCTGTTTGGACTTAGCTGTGTGGAGAAGCATATGCCCCGATTCTGAATCGCATATAATCACTACTGATCGGGTATGATGTTTCGCCCGTGAAACTACCTATACTCTCGTGATCCTGAGTCATCTTGTGTGTGGGTCGGCCCAATGCCCTGTACGCGTCCAGAAATATGACATTTACTAAGGCCCCATTATCTACTAGTATCCTCTTGACGAGAAAATGATCCACGATACCATCGATTACGAACGGTAAGGTGTTGTTGTACTAACTATCTTCTTCGTCGAACAAGGAGGTAATGGGAGGCCATTCATTCCTCCCCGATTTAACGGGTTTCGGGGAGCTGATCGCATAGACATTTCTCATCGGACACTTGGATGCCATTCTTGTACAGCTATTGTATCTCTTTGGCGAGTATCTCACCATCATTGATTTGATGGGTGTTCGACTCGTGGTACATGCACTACATGTTTATGTTGTTGAGCATTGTGGTGTGCCTTGTGCTCTCAAGATGGGGGTCGGATTTGACCTTTGTTATGTCGGAGAAGCTCTTCATTTGAGGCTTGGATAATGGAGAAGACTTTTTAGTTAGAAAAGCGGGGTGGATTGGTATTTTGGAAGTGGTTGTTTTGTGGTGCTGATGGTCGTGCTTGATTTTGTGGCGAGTTATTCGGACGATTGTTGGGCTGTTGGAACAGTTTCTGGTTCATTTTCTCTTGGTGGTGATTCCCCCCATGCTTGTGATTATTGAATCGGTTGCATTTTTTTGGCCGGGGTGTGACAATCGGGGTGGGTGGTGTTTCGGCTGGTTGTGGGAAGGGTTGGATAGATGACTGGCTTGGTGGGGTAAGATAGTTTGGTAAATAGGATGTGCCGTAGACTCGTATCTCTACGAGTGCCTTCTTCACGATTAGGTCCATGACCTCGTCGTAATCGAGATGTTCCTTCTGAACAAGCTTCTCGACAAATAGTGACCCGATCATATTCTCCATTAGAGCTGTCTTTGCTACTTTCTCGTCAAGGTTCCCGCATGTGCTTGTCAATGTCCTCCATCGGTTCACATAACTTGAGAGGCTTTCGGTCTCCCCATGACGGACTTTCAAGAGTATGCTCGCAATGTTGTACTTACCATGTAGTTGGTAACGCTTGAGGAAGCACTATGTCAACTCCTCGAATGATTGTATTGAACCCAAAGGTATCTCGTAGAACCAATTCCTTGCCTCCTCGGTCAGAAGCTCTTGGAATAAGAAACACAGGGTTTGATCCGAATATCGGGTGCCAGCGGTGGCAGATTGGTATTCGTCGATGTGGATCCTTGGATATCCCTTTCCATTGAACCGATTGATCTTGATTGTCTTTGCATTCATGTCTCTTCCCTGTTGTAGTATATGCACCGAGAACGGGCTAATTCGCTAGGTGAACATCCCACCCTGCCCGAGCATCTTATCCTTTCAGAGGTATGAAATTTTTGGTGTTAGCTCCTCCATCCTTAAGAGTATTGCTGAGTTGTCGTTGATCGGAGGATCTTCCTCGTCCTGCTGGTTCCCTTCGGGTGGTGGGAGTGGGTAGTTGAGGATTGATGAGTCCCCCATGCGGGTTGATTTCCCCTTTTATCTAGTTCTGTGGCTCTTCCATATTTCGGGCCTCTTACCCCCGAATGAAGGCGTCGAGCCTCTTTTCTAGTCTTTGTCGGGCTTGGCATTCCTAATCGCATTCGGCTCTGGCCTTCTGCAATTCCTGAAAGACCTGGTCTGCTGCCTTGTCCTTGGCCATGTCGTGGATGTTGTTTGCGATCATGTTCGAGAGGAACTGTCAGGTTTTTGCACTCTGAGGTGTCGTTATCATGGACGTGTCTCCTACTTCGTGCGCCATCTTTGCTCTCAGGTTTTTGCTAGTTCGGACTTTTGGTTTGGTGGTGTTTGTATGTGGTTTGAACTTGACGTTCCGATTCCCACAGATGGCGCCATATGTTTCTGCCGAATTCTACATATGGTAATTAATAGAAGCATGGATAGGAGAATATGATGGTGGTGGTAGTATTTGTCCAGGCTTGGCTTCCGAACACTGCTCCGCTTCCTCGCTGTTAGAGATAATACAAAATGAACAGACGTCAGAGGTTTAGAGGGATTTGCCCGTCTTCAACACTTTGATGCCTAAGTCAGATATGTATCGAACATAACAATAATAATAAGAGTTGAGTACTCGAGGATCCTTTTACCTGTAATAAATGAATTGGTTATATAGGTGGTTGAACATGTAGTGGTTGTTGTCCTTCGATGTGGGATTTCCTGCTTCTGGTCCGAATATTTGAAGTGCTTATTCGAGCGCGTGGTTGCTTGGATGAAGATGGTTCCTTGTGTGATGTTGGAGCTCTAATTGTTGTCTTGTGATTAGTCAAAGAGGTGTTGACTCGTTTAGTGGTGAAGTAAACTAATATATTTAGTCAAATAGGTGTTGACCGTGGTGCAGTGGCCTATACTAACATATTTAGTCATAGCATGTTCCCATTATGTGCATTTTATTCTTTGCATCTCCCCACCTAGTACGACAATCTGAATAATAATTGCTTCACAACCGGATTATGCATAGCATCGTGTTAAACTTAAAACTATACTTGCAAAGAATCTTGCGAATGCTTACGTTTTGTGAATTCGAAGTTACTAATAATCATGTTCTCTTCCGTGATCGTAAGTGTTAAAAATTTTAGTTTCCCCCGGTATCCGAAACACTAAACTATCAAATATCGAAGACTCTAGTTGGAATTTTAGTACAATATTTCATAACATGGATTTTGAGGAAATTCTACTAGAAAATACACCATCTCTTTGCCGTTACATATGGCTGGTTCATGTTATTTGTGACACAAGCTATTGATAATTCGGGAATATTAGTTGTGATTGTTTGATAGATGTTGTATTTCATGTTAAAACGAACACCAGCTGTACCAGTAAGTTTAGCGTGTCTAGGCCATGCATATAAGTCGAAGCTATGGAGTGGACCTGAATGCAACCCCTTTTCTATGCCTTATTCTTGGCATCAAGTAACGAGCAACTTGGTGGACTGGGGCCGAAGAGCTCAGCTCTTCAGGTGTTGCGGAGCAATAGATGTGACACCAGACAAGGCATAACCCGGTTGCATCCTCTGAGCCTTAGGTCGCGGTCTGTGTACTGTGATCCTAGCACCCGAAGTCCTCCTTCTTTTCCAAGCACGCATCACTTCCGGCTCTACTTCCTTGATCCTGCCCTCCAAGCGAGGTTGTGGTACAACAACAGAGTGTGAATTGTGAGCTCATGGTTGATGGCCAGGTCTGAGGGGAAGACCCCAATTTGGAAATGTCGTATGAATAGAGAAGGCACCTGACTAATTAAAGGATGATGCAATCAAATTTTAATAACTCAATGTTATCCTGGTTTACTAATTAGGCTTAGAAATACGGAATGGTTTACTAATTAGGCTTAGAAATACGGAATTGCTTAGTATAGTGGTTATGTGTAGCGCTTCACTTTATCGAGCCAAATAATACAATGAAGTTCTGTCCCACTATCACATTTTAATGAATTGATCAACCTTCTCAAGAAAAAAGCAACGAAAAACTGTTTCCAGAACACAGTAAAGGAAATCAAAGGAAAGATAGAACTCATCAATTTACCAAAGTATGTATATATATATATTACTGATGTGTACCAAAGAGAGAATATAACAAAATGATAACTACCTTTGCCACCAAATTTGGAATGTGGCTGTATCTTTGTTTCTCAAAATGAAGTTATATAATAATTCCGAGGAAAAAATAACTTCCCAACTACAAAACTGAAAATCTGTGCCCCCACTCTCAAGGGGAATACCTCTGTCATATGGCAACCATATCACCTACCGAATTAGTAATCTCATTTAACTTATCATCATCATCATGAACATGAATGCAATTTCTAACTACATGACCTTTGTAGTTACCATCAGGAGTGACTACAGGATCTTGTGATTTCATAATCAGTAATCCCATTCTTATTTTCTTCATCATCACCACGCACGCAATTTCTAACTACAAGATCTATGTAGTTACCGTCAGGTCGAACTACCACATTCACTATAGATCTAGTTTCTTTTTCATAGCTTCATATACCATGTACGTAATGCTTGCGGCTGGCACAACTTTGAGAAGGTTTGGAAACAATCCCTTGTAGAAACCTCTATACCCTTCACGCTCGAGCGTTCTCCAGAATACATCAGACATTCCTCTGTAAGCTTCTGCTGTATTCGAACGTTGAGCTTGCATTCTGAGTATTAAAGAATAAAATTAGCACCCGAGCAAATTCACCAGGAAAGGTTTAGTATATCATAGTAAAAAGTGATCAAAGTAGCAGAAGACTTCAGCAATAGAGTTGTACCGGGTGCGAATAACTTGCAATGGATAAACACATGTTGCTCCAAGAGCTCCGGAGACTGTCCCACAGCCCAGTTGGATTAGAGGGCCAGGATCTGCACATAATTGAAAAAGCTTTAACGCTTGTTGGTACATGATATATTAACATCAGAAAAAAGAATTGAAGGAAATATAACCAAACAAAAGAAAACCCAAACTACGAATCATACCACTATTATCATGAAGAAAGTATGTCTTTGACATATCTTTGAATTTTTCATAGGCCGCTAGATCAATACCAGCATATGGTACTATCCCAAGAAGAGATGGTAGTAGACCTTTATAGAAGGCTCGAGGTCCCTCGTGAATCAGTATTTCCTTTGTTAGTATCCCCAATTTAGGACCCTTTCCAGCTTCTGATACACATGTCTGTAACCGAGTCTTCACAAGATCCAGCGGATAGATTGCAGTTTGGGCCACTGCACCAGCCGCACCACCAGCCAAAAGCCTACCTGCAGTACCAATATCATCCTTGTCCTCCCCCATACTATCCCCAATCACATTCTTCAGCATTTCGTAAGTATAGAACTTGATGGCACTTTCCGGTGCTACCTTCACAACATTAATCCCATTACCTCGGAAAAACCCCAAAAAACCGTCTTCCCTAAAAATCTTCTGTATTGCAGGCAGCACAGATGCACGTGCTGTCTGAACTTGCAAAATGACCTTCAAGCGATCAAGAGGAGCAGTAGCGGTACGAGAAGCAGCTCCTGCAATTGCCCCTGCGATAAAGTACCTGCTCCTATGGACATGCTTACTAATACCTTCCGGAATAACAGCCTGTTCTCCAATATCCACAAGGCACACCCTCTCCCAGTGATGATATATGTTCTCAATCGTCGCCTCGTGTGGATAAAGCAGCAAAAAATCTCTCCACTCCTCAAAAGTTATAATTCCGTTGTTATCCTTATCCACATGCTCCACGAAATGAGCAAGCTCCTCGTCGTCCATCTCAATCCCTACAAATCAGAAAACTGCCAGGGCTTATAAAATGGACAAACTCAAAACCTGCTCTACTTGGCTACTTCATCACTACACAAATTAAATTAAACTCATCCTACTACAAACACACAGCTCTATGGTTTCATCGAGTAAGTAAGTGACGAACATGCTTTACAAAACAACTACATTACTAAAGCTTATCCTACCCTAACATTCTGAAATCAATTGGCACAAATTTAAACAATCAAAATTCGAAAAGCAATGGCGCAATGTGGCTGGCATACCGGCCTTGACGAGAGCTTCCCAGAGCTCCTCGGGGAGAATGCAACCGTTGTGTTCAACATCAATGGCCTGAAAAATCTTATACAGCTCGAGTTCCTTATCATCCATGTACTGTCGAAACTCATGGTAATTGACCCTTCCATCTCTATCAGCGTCGCAAACCTTGAGCAGATCCTTGGCGTACTTATACTCCGGCGGAATCTGAAGCGCCGATAGCCCGGCCTCGATCTGAGCGTAGTCCAAGTAGCCGAGATTAGCCGCGTCGAAGAAATTGAAGAGACTACGCAGCCTCAGCTCCCTCTCTTCTTTCGTCTCGCGCAGAGCCAGAAGCACGTGATCCATCGTGATCGGTGGCGGCTTCTTCACGGCGGCGGGAAAGCCGACATGCTCCGCGGCGGCCGGCTTTGCCCCTGACATAAAACCCTATCAATTCTTAACCTAATCAAAGGGAATCTAGGGTTTGGGAGATCCGGTAATTGTGTGATACTGGAGCATTCGCCGGAAATGGAATCTTTGGAGTGAGAAGAAGAAAATGGGTCTCGAAATTGGGTCGGGTCAGAATTGGATGGGCAAATTTAATTTAATAGAGAGGAAGATGAATGCTGCAAGTGGGAAATGGCCATATCGATCGTGTCATCTATCTATCTATCTATCTAGAAATTAGAGAGAGAGAGAGAGTGATCGAAGAGCATAGAAGGAATGGGATACCAGGAGAAGAGGGAGGGAGAGGATCGCTCTCTGTGTGGAACTGGATATTCGTTTCTATTTTTTTTCTTTTCGCCCAAGTTTTTGTGTGGCTTTGCCCCAAATTGTACAAACGCATTTGGTGCTTCCACGTTCAATCTTTATTTTAATTTTATTTTTTCAGGCTTATTTTATTTGGACAGAAAAAAAATGGTTCAAATAATCACTCAAGTATGATACGTTTATACCTTTATTTAACCGAAAATAGAAAAAAATTCGAGCCGAAACCGAACCGCAACCGAGAAAAATTGAACCCAATCCAAACCGAGCAGAAAAAAATCGAACCATTTGGTTCAGTTTCGGTTTTTTGTTTATAAAAATCGAACCGAACCGAAAAATCAAGTACTAAAAAAACTACATCATTTTGGGTATTTTGTAATATTTTATATAAATATATGCAAAATAAAAATCTTAAAGTTCTAAAATAATAATTTATTTATGCACAATTTTTGTCACATTTTTTCGTAGATATGAATTAAAATGTTGGACAACTCAAAAATAATGTTTCATAGGAACTTTTTATTTAGTTTTTTTTTTTAAAAAAAAATTTATGCATTATGTAAAAATTGAAAGAAACTGAAAAATCTGAACCAAGTCGAATCGAATAATCGTGGTTTTTTTTAAAAAAAATGAAAAACCGAACCGAAAAAAATATTACGGTTTGGTTTTGCTTTTTACCAAAAACTGAACCAAACCGTCTGAATCCCACCCTTACCTTTGTTTACTGATGTTTGACAAATATCACTGAGGTCACTATCAAATGACAACGTTAGTTACTTTAACCACTCTGTCTCTAACGGACGGTAAAATATAATTGATTTCGTTAAAAATAAATCATGTGTCATTCACATGTCATTTTGTAAGGATATTTTAGAAATTTTATATTTTACTTACATTTATATTTTGTTTCTACTCTCTCTCTCTCTCTCTCTCTCTCTCTCTCTCTCTGAACCAGTCATTGCCACAAGCATCGATCCATGACAACCTAGCAAGATCAAAAAGCCCTCGATCGAGGCACCGCCGTGGACTACCGTCACCAACGACGGCGACGACGCTCCAATTTCCGGCGACTCGAAAGCAAATCTGTTCAAAACCAACCCAACAACAATTTTCTCAACTACACCTAAGTCCAATTTATCATGGCATGGAAATGGTCGAATTTATCTTTGAAGTCAAGAACACTAAAAAATTTTCAAAACTTCAAATGTTTGATTCTCCCTCCTAGGGTTGAATTGAGGCTCGACCTTGGTATGAAAACTCAAAAAGAAGAGAGCTACAAAGCCTAATAGGTCTCCTTGGCCGATTATAACCCGAATTCACCCCCCCCCCCCCAATTTATAGGATTCTTGAAATTTTGCAACTTCTTTGATTGATTCTTGCTTTCTTGATGAAAATCGAACTTAGAGAGGTTGAGGATGAGCAAGATGACGTCGAGAAGAACGTTTTGATGTCTTGGGTGTTGATTTTTGGTGGTCGGCTGACCGCCCTCCATCGTTAGCGATCCCCAGGGGAGAGAAAAGAAAAGAAATTGAGAAAGAGAGAAGAAGAAAAAAAGAAAGAAAGAAAAAATGACTGAAATTTCTAAAAAGCCATTGTAAATTGGCACATGTATGGCATATGACCTGTTTTAAACGTCGTAATCTAAATTTTAACGTCTGTTAGAGACGGAATGATCAAAATGACTAACGTTGTCATTCTATAGTGACCTTAGTGATATTTGTCAAACATCCGTGAGCAAATGTATAAACGTGTCATACTCGAGTGATCATTCGAGCAACTTTTCCTTGGACAGAATACACATTTGACATTTTAATCCAAGTCTTATTTCTCAATTCACTATTAGATGCAGTCTTGTCTATTTTTATTTTTTAATTGCAGTCCTTTGACAAATTGTTTAGACTAATTTTTCCTCTCAGATTAAAATTAGAAAAGAATTTAAATATCATAAATTGTAATTTTCTGTAATTACAATTGTTATTCTACATTCAAATTTGAATTCTCCTACTAAATAAAAATAATCCTAATAAAATATACAAATTGAAGAACATCAAGTCAACTTAATTATAAGGTATAATTCGAGAATTTAAAAATGATAAAAAAAATAAAAAATAAAGAACATCACGTCTTTCTAATCAAAAGGTATAATAAGTGATTTTGAAATTAACGTCACAAAAGGTACGTATAAGGCTACTAGATTTAACCTTATATATAGGTACATAGTGTTATATTTAAAAGAAAGGAAAAGCATAAATAGATTACTATATCTTAAAGAAAGGTAAAAACTCAAATGAAAGAATGTGTCTAAAAAAAAAGGTACGTTTAACCTCAAATATAATCTCATTAATTGTGTCTAAAAAAAGGCAAAAGCTTAATAGTACTTTTTTGATAAGTATAAGAACCAAAAATATTTCTGATCAAGAACTAAGCATTGATATAAACATCGTTGTGCACGAGAAAAATACAAAATGAAGACAAATAAAGTATATCAAGGGAAAAGTTTCAATATAGTGTGGAAATAAAAAAAGTCATGATAAATTCATACAAAAAGAAGCTTTAGATTTCAAAAGATATGTCTATACAATAGATTGTGAAAAGAAAAGAAAAACTATCCCAACATATACCTCGTTCATAAGAAGAAAACGACGACAAAAGTTAATAATAGGTATAAAAAGAATGTAAACTTAACATTACCTTTGTTAAAATTTGTAACAAAATTTTTGCAACATATGAAGTGAATATATAAACGAACAAAGAACAATATGAAATGATGATCGGTGGAGAAAATATAGATGATGAAACCCAATACTCAATTCAAACTCAGTATTCAATACCCATAAGGTGCCACCTCCCAAATCACGGTCTTTGATCTCCTTCCCATGACTGGTCACGGCCTTTGATCTCCTTCGCATGACTGGTGCCTCGTGTTTTTACAAGAACAGAGAAACGAGTTGGAGAGAGAGACAACAAGAGATGAAGAGGAGGGGGTAAAAACTGAATAATGATTGCAAATATTATTGATCTAGTAAATAAACAAAACATACTTGTATTTACATGTGATAGAAGTGATCTCCTGCTTGACATTCCATGAGGAATGAAATGAGATGCATAGGTGTACGGCTGAGATTAAACCTTAATAAATATCGCATGTCAAGCAGAAAGAGAAAATTTAATCTCAGCCGTACACACATGCATCTCATTTCATTCCTCATGAAATGTCAAGTAGGAGATCACTTCTGTTACATGTAAAAACAAAAGAGGAATTATTACGTGTCCGAGTTTAGCTCACTCATTCTCATAATGACTTTGAGCTTATCACTCCCACCCTTAAAAGTTGAGATCCTTTACTTAAAATTATTATTACGTCTCCTCAAAAAAAAATACCAAACAAACTCAATAAAGACATATTTGGTATGCAAAATTATAAAGTTTATATTATGTGACTATAATTAAAGAAAAAAAATGTCAGGACTATATTCAAAGTTAGAAGATGTAAATAGGACTTGAGATGAATTTTGTTCTTTTTTACCTACAAAAACTTCAAATTTTGAAAGATTCAATCTGTACATCAATCATACCAATACTACTGTTCTATACAAATTTCCTGAACTCACAAGGCGGATGAGAAGCAAGAGACTATTATTCTATACATATTTTCCTAAACTGAGAACAGGCAAATGCTGATGAAATGATAAGGTGGGCGGATGTTGAGCAAGATACTAACATACAGATCTATGCTAATCAACCGGTACATAATTAGGGATTAGTTACCTTTCAGCGAAATTGACTTGCATCAGGACAATTTTACACCATCGCCTTGATCTATACGTAAGCCTACATGACTGTTCCGCACCACTTTGATCTATTATGTAAGACTACATGACGGCCTTCTGCACCGCTTTGATCTATTACGTAAGCCTACATGACTGCCTTCGGCACCAGTGTTCATTTGTTCGATTCCCTCACATGGTTGAAATTGACCTCATCTTGTATAACAATATAAGTAGGTCTCTTGCACCAGGATCATCAGGGATAATGTGCTGTTCGGTGGTTTGAGCGTGCCTCTTTGACTTTCTTGACCAATGGAGCAAAAACAGGAGCATCTGTTTCATGATTGTTTCCTGACGCTTCACCCCCTGGTGCACGGAGGGGCAGCCCTTGATCACTTACTACAATTTGTCGAGTAGGGCTACCAACGCAAGAAATGGTTGGCTCATATTGTTGCACATCTTCAAGATTCTTTATAAAAGAGGAGGACCATCCTGTACAGCAAACTTAGCCGCTTCAACCTTTCTTTTCTTTACCTTGTGTAGAAAGCTTGCAAGAGTATCATCTCCATCTGAAGTTCCTATATTTTAATCTGAACAAGACATTTTTGTCAGAAAATCATTAGGGCCAAGTGTTGGACGTTCTTTTTCCAGATCAACAAAGTTGCGGATGAGAGCCGTCTTGCATATTCTCTGCTCTTGTTTGAGCAAGCGCACTTCATCTGGAAACAATACCTTCCATCTTCTCCAGCACATATTATCACTTCGATGAGGCACACATGTAAACCTTATTGTACATTGAGATAGTATTCTCATAGGTTAAGGTTTAGTGTCTTTATGGGAGACATAAACCTTAAGCACTATATATATAGGATTTGGTCTCTGCTCTAGCTATTGACTAACACTGTGTTCTGCCCCATAGAAGAATCGTTAATCAAGGATAGCTAGAGGAGAAGATCATCTAACCATGTCGGCTTCGTCAATCTCCGGAATGTGTATGTGTTTTAACTTCTTGATCTTAACTGATATACATGTTGTGTGTTCTTGTATTAGGATAGTCTTTATATTAATCTAACATTTGGTATCAGAGCCTACTATGCCTAATCAAGAATCAAATCGTAAGAAAAAGGAATATCTTGACTGTTATCTCATAAACTAACTCTTATGGTTTTATGGCTTGGAGCATACGTTGGATCTCTGGTACGACTCTTTCATGTCAAACTATTATGAATATGAAGAATATGAATTACATATAGGAGAGCCAATTTTCCGCATCTAATTTCAGGGTTTTCTTATATAGTTGCATATGCTAGATAAAATTCATAGTTTCTTCAGTTTCTGGTGCTGCCATAGCAGTCAAGAAACTTCAGAAATTTGTGGCACATCTTTTAGGTGATTGTGTTATCATTCCCATAGGAATATTCAGAAATTACAGTCCCTAAGAGGTGTTGTCAGTGTTTGACACAGATTGAGATCACATTCAGAGGTTGTTCAAAGGTTTAGCTATATAAGCATGTCTATGATCTAACCTAACGTTGGTTTCCCCACTGTGGTCATACAATTCAGATTATTAATTAGCCTTTTAAGGCAAAACAGACTTCAGTACCAAATTTCTTTTCACATTGACTCTAATGAAATCTTAACATGTTCCTTTCAGCTTCCAACATGAATTTTGGGATCAACCAAATTGAGAAACTTACTGGTTCAAACTTTAGAAAGTGGAAGGAAGACATAGAGATGTGTTTAGGTTTTGCTGGCTATGATCATGTGTTAAGAGAATCTTCACCAGAACTGTCTGAAGAATCAACACCTAAACAGAAAAAGAAAAGTAGGATCTGGCATGAACATGATAGGTTGTCTATAATGATTATGAAGAGGTCAATGTCTGATATAGTTAGGGGAGGTATTGAGGAGGCTGAGTCTGCTAGGCAGTTTTTGGAAAACATAGAGAATAAGTATAAACTAGCAGATAAAGCTGAAATTGGGAACCTTCTGACTATGTTAATCTCTATGAAAATTGATGGAAAAAGCAGTGTTAGAGAGTATATTCTGAAAAGTAGTGATGTTGCTGGGAAACTAAGGGCTTTAAACATTCTGGTAGATGATCAGCTGCTTGTTCATCTTGTTCTGCTTTCATTAATTACCTGATGATTATCACCAGATCCAAAGTAACTACAACACCACCAAAGAAATTTGGAGTTTGAATGACTTAATAGCCTTCTGTGTTCAAGAGGAGTCCAGAATTAAAAAGGGGAAGAGTATTTGGGTAAACTATGTGTCTAAGGGTCAATTTAAGAAGAAACACAAGCCTTTTCAGGGACCTAAGACTAAAACCAGTACTGCTTCTACTTCTAAACCTCTTGTTCAAACCACAAATATTTTTAAGAAGGAAAATCAAGTGGAAGGAAAACCTTTTGAGTACAATTGTTATTTCTGTCAAAAGAAGGGTCATGTGAAGAAGGACTGTAGAGGATTTAAGGAATGGTTGGCTAAGAAAGGTAAAAATTCTGGTGTGTTTTACATTGAGTCAAATTTGGTTTCCTTTCCTTTTGGCTCATGGTGTTTTGATACTGCATCACCAATACACATCATTACTTCCATGCAGGGCTTGATAAAAAAGAGATCACCAAATAAAGATGAAGTCAAAATTTGTTCAGGAAATGGAAATAGAGTGGCAGTCAAGGCAGTAGGAGAAATAAGACTAAAGTTTTCTTCTGGTTATGTTTTAGTTTTGGAAAAGGTGTTTTGTATTCCTTCATTCAAAAGAAATTTGATTTCAGGATCCTCCTTTGTAGCCATTCCAGGGCATACTTTTTCTGGAAGCATTTATAAGATGGATTTCTTTCATGATTCAATTTCGTTTGGAGATGCAACCTTAATTGATGGTTACTGGGTATTAAATTGTTCACTAGATGCTGAGGTTTTTGCAACAGAAGAAAGAATTGGGAATAAAAGGAAGAGATTTTCTGAAACTTCATCATTTTTATGGCATAAAAGATTAGGACATATCTCTAAAGAAAGAATGCAAATTTTAGTCAAAGAAAACCTGCTTCCTGCCTTGAACTTTGATGATTTTGGTGATTGTATAGACTGCATAAAAGGAAAATTCACAAATCAGAGAAAGAAAGGGTCAATAAGAAGTCAGAATCTATTAGAGCTAATTCATACTGATATCTGTGGTCCCTTTAAGCATCAAACCATCTGTAAAAATAATTACTTCATCACCTTCATTGATGATTTTTCCAGATTTTGTTATATTTTCCTGATTTCAGAAAAATCTCAAGCCTTGGACTGTTTTAAGATCTTCAAAACAGAAACAGAAAAACAACTTAATAAAGAAATCAAAGTTGTAAGGTCTGATAGAGGAGGAGAGTATTATGGAAGGTACACTGAGTATGGTCAAAGGAAAGGGCCTTTTGCACTGTTTTTAGAGCAATGTGGGATTAAAGCTCAATATACTACTCCTGGCACTCCAGAACAAAATGGAGTTGCTGAGAGAAGAAATAGAACTTTAATTAACATGGTCAGAAGCATGCTTGCCAGGTCTGGTTTACCAAGATTTTTGTGGGGGGAAGCATTGAGAACTGCTAATTATATTTGTAATAGAACACCTAGCAAGTCACTGGCCAAAACTCCATATGAACTATGGTTTAATAAAAAACCAAGTCTCAATCACCTTCACGTATGGGGCTGCAGAGCAGAAGCCAGAATCTATAACCCAAATGAGTTGAAGCTTGACCAGAAAACTATCAGTGTGTTTTTCATAGGTTATTCAGAAAATTCTAAGGGATTTAAATTCTATTCTCCTAAGGGTTCAACAAGAATTCTAGAGACTAACAAGGCCAGATTTATTGATGAAATCAATGATTATGAGGCTGATGCGTCAGATGGGTCAGTACTGGATATTGTAGACTCAGAAAATTTTGAAACATGGTTTACCTACATCCCTGCTTTTAGGAGTGAACAATGGGCCCCTGAGGACTATGAGTCAACTGTTGTTGAACCAGAAAACGTAACTGATCAATTTAATCATGTTAACAATGAGCATGTCCCTGAAGATATTCTTCTACCACAACCTCAGGCTTTAGAAATTCTTAATGAAGAAAATCTGGAACCTGTCCCTAATGAACCTCAAGTCATACTTAGAAGGTCAGAAAGAGTCAGAAAACCTGCCATTCCTGATATCTATGAAACTATTTTTGATATTGAGCAAATTCAGGAACACATGTTAGGTGATGAAAGTGATCCACTGACTTTCAAACAAGCTGTACTATCTGTGAATGCAGATAAATGGCATGAAGCCATGACTGCAGAGTTAAAATCTATGTCTGACAATCAGGTTTGGGACTTAGTGGACATAGGAGATAACTTCAGACTTATAGGATGCAAATGGGTTTTTAAAACTAAGAGAGATTCACAAGGGAAGATTGATAGATATAAAGCAAGTCTTGTGGCGAAAGGGTTCACACAGAAAGAGGGAGTTGATTATACTGAGACCTTTTCACCTGTGTCAACCAAAGATTCCTTTAGGATTTTAATGGCCTTAGTAGCTCATTTTGACCTTGAACTTCATCAAATGGATGTTAAAATGGAGAATTAAGTGAGGAAATCTACATGAACCAACCAGAAGGGTTTGTGATCACTGGGAATGAAAACAAGGTCTGTAAGTTGAGAAAATCAATTTATGGCCTTAAACAAGCATCAAGACAGTGGTATTTAAAGTTTGATTCAGTAATAAGCTCTCATGGTTTTGTGGAAAACAAAGTTGATGAATGCATTTATCTAAAAATCAGTGGGAGCAAATTTATTTTCTTAATACTATATGTTGATGATATTCTGTTGGCTAGTAGTGACCAGAATTTATTAAGAGATACCAAAGCCTTCCTGCTTAAGAACTTTGAGATGAAAGATATGAGTGAGGCTAGTTATGTGTTGGGTATTGAAATCAAAAGGAATAGAGAAAGACACTTGCTAGGTTTATCTCAAAGAAATTATATCAACAAAGTGTTGAGTAGATTCTCTATGGAAAGTTGTAAGGGAGGCGTGTCACCTATGTCTAAAGGGGATAAATTTCACCTAAGACAGTGTCCCAAGAATGTGTTGGAGAAAGCTGAAATGGACAAGAAACCTTATGCATGTTTAATAGGCAGCCTAATGTATGCTCAGGTCTGTACTAGACCTGACATAGCATTTGCTGTAGGCATTCTGTCAAGGTTTCAATCAAATCCAGGCCTAGATCATTGGGTAGCTGGTAAAAAGGTGTTGAGATACTTAAAGAAAACATCAGAATACATGTTAACTTACAGGAAAATTCATGATCAAGATTTGGAATTAATAGGATACTGTGATGCATCCTATAAATCAGATCTTGATGATCTTAAATCCACTTCTGGCTATATCTTCATGATGGCAGGAGGTGCCATCTCGTGGAGAACTGTTAAGCAAGGCTTAACTGCTACTTCTACTATGCAAGCTGAGTATGTTGTTATTCATGAGGCGACTGGTCAGGCTTTGTGGCTTAGAAACTTTATCAAGAAAATAAACATAGTAGAATCAATAGAAAGGCCAGTAAGAATTTTCTGTGACAATGCAGCTGCAGTTTTTTTTGCTAAAAACAAGAGATCTACAGCTTCAAAGAATATAGACATTAAGTACTACTCTGTCAGGGAAAGCATTAGGGATGATGAGATTGAGGTGGTTAAGATTGGAACCTCGTTTCAGCTGGCAGATCCCTTGACAAAGGCATTGGCAGTAGTTCCTTTTCAGGAACATGTCAAGAATATGGGAGTACTTGAAGGTCTTGATTCAGTAAATCAGTGGGAGTGAGTTGAAATCTGTAAAGCTTGTTGAGATAACTACAGTTTTGTAGTATTCAGGTTTCAGTCTTCTCAAATGTATAAGTTTTCATAAGATATTGTAATACAAAACTTTCATTAATAAAATTCAGTTTACTTCATTCAATTTGCTTTGCTGAAAAGTGTATGGTTATATGCTTGTTTTGTTTTGACACAGCAAAGGGTGTTACAGAAGGTTCAGTTTTCTTCTGTAAATACCAGTTCAGTTCAGTTCAGTTTTGCTGTTAAAGTATGTGTACTTAATTCAGTTTGGAACAACAAAATGTTATAGAAGGTTCAGTTTTCTTCTATAATGTTAATTTAGTAATCTGCTTAAGGGCAGACGTTACAGTGGACCTTGTAAGTGTGTATTCCACAGTCTTGGAACACGTTACTTCATTCAGTTTTGTTTGGTCTATGTACTGCATTATTGTTGTGATCTGTAGTGTATGTGAAGTGATTATGGAGTGCTGATTCTCTGTTGAGAGTCTGTCTTTCCAGAGTTCTTTGCTGAAAAACACAAGGTTTTGATTGACTGGATGATTACAGTTGCAAGTTATGTGGTTTACAAACAAGTTAATGTCCAGTGGGAGAATGTAAACCTTATTGTACATTACTTGTGTTATAATCCTTATTGTACATTGAGATAGTATTCTCATAGGTTAAGGTTTAGTGTCTTTATGGGAGACATAAACCTTAAGCACTATATATATAGGATTTGGTCCATGCTCTAGCTATTGACTAACACTGTGTTCTGCGCCATAGAAGAATCGTTAATCAAGGATAGCTAGAGGAGAAGATCATCTAACCATGTCGGCTTCGTCAATCTCCGGAATGTGTATGTGTTTTAAATTCTTGATCTTAACTGATATACATGTTGTGTGTTCTTGTATTAGGATAGTCTTTATATTAATCTAACAACACATGCAGCAACCTTTGACCAGCAGTGTCCATATTCTTCAATAGCTGCTATCAACCTTGAGTCCTCTTCTTCATTCCAATCACCCCACCTTAAAGTAGGTTCCAAAGAGTTGACATATCTATCTCTGCGTTGTGCCTGAGTTCGACCTGGAACAAAGTGAGCTGTCTTATTCCAATTTTTGGACCCAAAAAGCATTTGAGCTACTATCAAGCGTTTGTCTTCCTCCGGAGTCCACTTTCCTGCTCTTGCCCTGGTTGGATGAAGTGACTTCTTCCATCTGTTAGAACATTGGGTACAGGTTCGTCCCTCCATGGCAGAAGCTACAGACTGCCAATCACACTCACCAAAAGTTTCTGCTGCAGAATGAAGTTTTGCATCCTCATCTTTGGTCCACTCCCCTTTTAGTAGGGACGCATTTAAACTCCTTTGGTAGCGTGCCAAGCACTGAAATGGTGTCCTGTTAGTCCCCAGTGATACTGCAATATTATTCCAATCATTGACCCCATTCTTCTGCATCACAAGGCACAAAATCTTCTTGTCCTCCTCTTCCGTCCATGGTTGGTGATTAATTAAGGGATCCTCCCAGTTCAACCACCTTGTTTCCACCAGAACGACCAGGAACATACATGGTAGCCAACTGCTCCCTGTTAACCTTAGGCAGGAACTCTCTGATTCTATATGGGGTAATTTCGAGATCATTGATTGAAGCCAAAATCTTGTCAATTTCATTTGAGTCTCCATGTGTCTCAGCCTGACTTGATCGAAGCACGATTTCCTGAAATTGTTGTCTTACTAGAAGTAAAACCCGCGCGCGAGGCGCGGGTGAAAGTAATATAGTCGTATAAATGCAATAACATTGAAAAACAACAGAAAATGCATTTTCAAAGGATAGACATTACGATTGGAATTGCACATTGTGGAAAAGCATGATAATTGAAATGTATCTGGTTATATTACAAATTAACTACATAAACTGGAGGAATTGATTACACGATAATAAAAACGAAACAGCTAATCTCCAGATCAAGAAAAGATTCTTGATCAAAACATTAGCTGTTGAACTTGCATCGATCTAGAATAACAAAAGGCGATGCATTAACACATATTTAAGTAAGCAACATAGCTACGCAAGAAATATGATGTGCTTCATAGACCCACTACGCAAAATACAATGGTATGGCTTCCTCTCTAGCATTCATCTGGACAAATAATGCGACATATTATTTAGGTCATACTTATCATGTGTGCAAAACACCCAAAAATTAAATCTGAGAGATGTATTCTTACCAATTGCCCTCCTTTGAAATTTCATCAAGAAACAGTTTTTTGGCGGTGTTTTTTTGGTTTCCTCTCTTTGCTGCTGGGCTTTTCTGAGGAGTCTCTAAGGTAGGCACTTCAAGTTCAGGTTCCTTTCGAACTTGTTTAGCTGGGATAGGTTGCTTGTCAATTTTTGGATCTTCGCAGGTGCTCCTAAGGAAGAACTGCCCATGCTGGTTCATGTTGATCTCGAATAGGAATTTCTGCCCGATTCTACAACTGATCTCAGGAGGTAGAGTTGATTCAGTGGGGTAGAATCTCTTCTTAAGCAAGTCCTCGCAGCTTGTTAGGAAAAATTCTTCTGCTGCTCTTCCCATTAAGGTGATACTCGCCTGGTCATGTTCATCTTCAATAATGATAAAAACTCTATAACTGCATGATATCGTCGGATATGCACAATGTTAAGTTATACTACACAATATGTACGTAAAAATTGAAAAGGAATATGTACAATTCTGCATAAGAATGGACAAATGGAGCTACCTTTGTTTTGGTTTAATCCGGCCATGAAGAGAACAGAAGTATTCATCTTCAGATTCTTCTTTTTTGATCAGCACCTTGTAACATTTGTCGTGTGAACATGAGTTGTACCACCATCCTTTTTCAGCAAAACATCTTACTACAGTTGCTGCACAGTACACTGACTTGGACTGCAACAGCAAGCAAAGTCAATAAAAAAGATGGCAAATAAGAACCATGATAATTTTTTTGTGTGGCTAAGTTTTGACCAAATGGATCGACAGTTTTGGTCAGTAGTTTGATTGCAGCACGCAGTGACTTGTATATAAGAATACTTACAAAGAAACATGGAATTATAACAGGACACCCACAACCATTGAAACTTTATTTTATTCAGATTACTTTGTCAAAGCAGAATTTTGTCTAAAAATGTGAATAAGGAATTTGTAAATCCAGTTGGCCAACAAAATCGACATAAATCACAATTCTTAAGGCGTAGGAAGTTTTTTCATCACACGCATGGAAGGTCAGTCATTAAATAGAAGACCAAGTAATAAAGATGTAACTTTCATTTTGGGTAGAGATTAACAATGTTGATGTATGAAACTCGTTGTAACAGAACTGACTCATCCAAAACTGAATTAACTCCATATTAGGAAATAAGAAGAAGCACAAATAGTAAACCGAATGGTAAAAAAATTTGTAAGCTAAGAAAAGCTTTAAATAGGAGGAAAGTTCCTTGATCACATACTATGTGTAGTGCAGGATCCAGAGTCTTTAGTTCAGCGACAGTTTTCATGTCGGTTTCATCGATGTGTCCTGACATAGGCAACTTTGAGTATGCACCCGATACAATCAGTTTATCGCCTGGTCTTGAGAACCTGGGAAAAAAAATTATCATTAGAATGCTTACAGTAACCTAAAACAGCCAATAACTGCTTAAGAAATCTGGTTATTTATCACCCAGCGACAAAACTGACACATTTTATACATAATATGTTGTTACAATGAAGAATAGTTCTCGCATGATTTTTTTACAGGCTGCTTACAACAGATCAGATCAGTTGATTACCCTTCTAGTTTTAGGAACTGTGACTTATCGCTAACTCGTCTAACCTTTTGTACAGGTTGTCTACAATAGCTTACTTAACTTGGCTAACTGATATGGAACCAGTGCATGAATGTCTATCTCTAAAACTGACTAAGTTCCTAGTTTTAGATATTGCTGGATAGGAACAGTGCTCGGAAAAACATTGTTTTTGCTGTGTTAACTGTTGTTTATAGGTACTGTTAGTTATGCCTAACCTGTCTAACATTTTTGTGAAACAGTTTAAGACAGCTTAGCTAATTTGGCTAGCTGATATGCAACCAGTATATGCATGGTTCTCACTGAAATTGCCTAACCTCCTAGTTAAAGCCATTGTTGGTTGTATCCAGGCATGCAATAACATCTTAGGCATGCTTATTGTTGCTTAATTCTTGAAAACATATACAGAGGGCACCAATTTTTTAAGAGGAACCAATTTTTTAAGCAAAGTCAATGTAAATGCAATTGATATTTCTCTATAACATAATGATGATTAATCATTGTATCATATAAAACTTACTCAGCTCTATATTGGGCTGTTTGCTCAATTTGTGGATTGAGCAGAATACATGTATGATTTGTGCTAGATGCTCCTACGTTCCCTGTGACAACACCAAACAGCGTATTTAGGTGGTTTTGTTTTCAGCAAAACTGCCTATGTCAATGTAAAACAACATATTATTTGGTCCTGATTTTGTTTGTATAGGGGAAACAGTAACAGCAAGGCATGGGACAGTAAACTGGAATAAAAACATGGCAATTGCAAACTGGATGGGTACAATCCATATTGCAGGAGAAAAGAAAAAAAAAACCATGCCCAATAGGTGAATTATGATACCTTCGTATTTGGTTATTCGCATTGCAGTAAAAACTGCAAGCATTGGTTCAGGGGACTCGATGGCCTCTTCAATAGGAAATGATTGTGCAACATCTCCCCATAATGTGATTTTTATCTCCTCTCGGCTGCACACCCAGGCATGTAACATCAGTCAAACCAATATCATTTGCAATGAATGCCAATTCATAGAAGAGGTTGGCAACCAATAGCCCAAAAAATATTAACGTAACTATCATTAAGGGGAAAAATGTGTGTCCAAAATAGTGCAGGAAACCATACCCTATAAACATGAACTTAACATCAGTTCTTGTTCGCTTTCTTGTTGAGTTCCTGACCGCAACTTCCAATGGTTCTTTGACAACTTTGATGCATCCATAAAAATCTTGCAGTTGTTAGAGCAAAAAATGTTAGCATATATGATTTCAAGGACTTAATATGATGACAATATATATGTTGGATGATTTACCAGCAAGCACAGGTTGATATTCTGCCTCTCGATGCAATTGTGCAATTTTTCCCATCAGAAATTCTAGGCAAACAAAACAGTAACATGAATACATAGCCACTAATGAAATGGCCTTTAATCTGCCATCATTTCCTGCTCGATCAAACCATGCATGCATAAAACCAGATCCTGGAATTGGATACCAAGCAGAAGCAAACCATGTTATTCCATATGTCAAGAACTGTTGAGCTACATGTTAATATTGGAAAGTGGGAACCATTTCTATTCTACTCGATCTATGACCATGTCATTGATTTAATCACATAGATGGATCACAAACAGATCAATCACAGAACCCAAAATTAACAGCAAAATTTGCACAGTGTATCAACTTTGTCATAAAATTTGCATCATCCAAAGCATATGTTAGTTTATATCTCATATAGCATGTCATCACATAAGAACACATCTAATCAAATATAGCAATGTAACAGTTGAAAAAATATGCCAAAAGAGTAGAACACAGGAGTTAGTTGATAGCTTAATTCTAGATCAGGAAGAACACATATGAAGAAGGGGAATATTTTCTTGAATCCACCAAATATACATATTACATGTCAAAATCAAAAAACAGAACAAATCCATCCTCAAATCATACATGTGTTTCGTATATATCCAGCTTATTCTCCTATCTCAAACTGTTACCTTATGAATATTGAAGCTAATTTAAACCCCCAATCTCAAACATAATCCCATCAAACCTATCAAGGTCTCTAAATTAAACACTTCACAACAGAATCCAAAGTCCCTTAACTCAGGTTTCACGCTGGACCATAAAGTTTGCAATCACCTAACACAACACCCAAAATCGAAAAACATATAGAGATGTACCAAATGAACTTCACCAGAAACTCTCTCATACGTAGAAGCCAAAGTACATAAGTCATGAAAGAATAATCAGGAAACATGTTAGAAAACCCTTTCATCATAGATTCCAACTGTGTTACAACATCACAATTCCAAAATATACACCAACTGAAATTCACTTTGAAGTGTCACTGTTCTAGATTGCAGCTTAAAATTCAATCATACGTTCACATGCAGCATGCTTGTGCAAACACACACATAACAGACTAAATTACAGCACATAGAAAATATAGGTCTATTGCTGTAAAAGAGCACACTCAGCGAATCAAAGACTATCTGTGGAGGTTAAAGTCCCCGTCGACTATGGAGCACGGAGCCTGAGATCAAGGCCAGAGGAAAAACAAAAGGGCTTAAAAAAAAGCAATTGATCAATGCTATACAATACGTGTTTCAAACAAACACTCTCCCAAAAAGTTCGGAAAATATACATCTGCCCTATCAAAAAAGTTCAAGCAAACACTCTCCCAAAAAGTTCGAAAAAGGGAACATACATTTGCCCTATCGAAAAATATGAATTAAAGTTCGATGAGGTTTGTTCTTGAAAACTCAGCAAACCCAAAAATTTCAGGAACCCACTATAATCAGATGAAAAGCCTAAAAACAACACCAAATCAGTACCTAGTTAACTGACCTTCATTGTATATTTTATATGATCTATAGATAGTTAACTAACCCACTATCCAGTTCTGTCTCTACATATTTAACTGACCTTCATTGCGTATTTTATATGATCTATTTAGGAATCAAATAAATGTAAACAAAAAAACTGAAATAATAGAAAACCATCAGCAAAGCTTCAAAAGCCAGAACATAATAACAGATGTAATACAATTCATAACACAATATACAATTCAGATATATAGCATAATGGCATATATCTCTTTCATTTTCCCATATACAATCGCAGTACTTATTAATCATATTCTTCATATAAAATCCTCCCACTCAAGCAACTTAGCAAAACAGATCGAATATCAAACTCGGTGAGTCTGTGATTAGCCAAAACATAGCTGAGAAGCTAAATGAACAATAGTACAATCTCAGTACTTATTAATTATATTCTTCATATAAAATCCTCCTAGTGGAGCTACTTAGGAAAACAGATGGAATAGCAAACTCGGTGAGTCCGTGATCAGTCAAAACATAGCTGAGAAACTAACATAACAATGCTACAATCTCAGCACTTACTAATTATATTCTTCAAATAAAGTCCTCCTAGTCGAGCTACTCAGGAAAACATATCGAATATGAATTTCGGTGACTCCGTGATTAGTGAAAACATATATGAGAAACTAACTTACCAATACTTCGGTTTGCTTACTACATAATCATGCTTTGCTACAGTTACGATTATGAACAAACACCCAATTCGATTAGCCTACTATAATCTGAACGCACAAACAAAAACACAATAAGCAAACAAACTCCAAATCAAAAAGGACCTCACATCATCACCATCCCATTTAATTTTTTTTTTCCCCACAATAAAAACTACAAACACAACAGACAGGAAGAAGAAGATAACCACCACAGAGTTTCTGTTAAACACCACAAACATGATAAAGAATTGGTACCTTAAAAGAGCAAAATGCCAAACTCAACCAACAAAACTTAAACGCTGCTGCAATGGGGAGATCCAACTCTGTAGAACAAACAGCTTTTGTTAATTATGTAATAGCTTTACAAAACACATATCCCCTCCCTCCATTCACATAAAGCTTAATAAAAACTAACACAAAATTACACTACTCCATATATACATGCGCTTCCATACACACATAATCACCATCTCCATATATATATATATATAAACTTTTGTACCCTCGCATGATCACCATCATCAAAACTTATCCAGAAACCCCCAATAAGCAGCAAACAAACACAGGATTAGGAAAGTCATTATCAAATAGTTGCAGTACCACCACAGACCATAACACAGACCAACCACATTCCCCCAATCTAACAAATGTAATATTCATTATGTCACAGAAGCAACAATATGAGCAGATCAGAAACCATAACCACCAAAATTGGAAATGATACTTATGGAAGAAAAATCATGAGAAGAGGCAACATATATAGTTATGTAACCACCTACAAAGAAACTAATCGAAGCACAAATGTGCAGAATCATAAATTAGACATGAAGACGTCAAGAAAATAAAGCAAACATGTAAACACTCAAAAAGAAAGCAATGCAGGCACGAATATGTAAAATCATGAATTAGACATGTAGACATTAGACAGAGGAAACAAACGGTAGAACTAAATGAAGACATTAAACATGAATTAGCGGTGAGGTGTAAATCCTGAGATAAATTGTGTGCCTCATTAGTGTGCATTTGTACAGTGGTCATGAATATTGTAATATACCCAGGTTGAATCAATTAGGAAGGGCGAGAGTGAGTATAATCCCTTATGCTGCTCTTGGAATCTTAAAGTTGTTGAGACTCAAACCTAGTTTCAATTAAGAAATGGGGAAGTTAAGAAGATGATTTTTGGCCTCTCAATAGTACTATAACTCTCACACAGCCACTCTCTTTTATGGTTCTAATCCAAACTTTAAAACTTTACCCAAAGCCTCCAATTAAAAACAGAAGGAGATATCCATCGATACCCATTCGAAGTCAAAACAGAACATGAAACACCGAAATGCAGCACTTGAGATTATGTTAAACCCAAGAACACTCCAAAATTTAAAGCATGAGCAACTCAATTAACTAAAGATTCTAAAGCCTCACATGCACAGATAAAACGTCGAATTGAGAAACTCCAAACTTATAAGGCCATATACAGATGAATTACGAAGCGAGCCATAACCTTGCTAAACTGCAGCGGAACTGATTTTTTCAGAATTGGAGACCAACTCCTCTTAAAGAACCTTCCACTGAAACGAAAGGAGGAAGAACACAAAATCAAAATTAATAAATCAATCAAAACTTAGCTACAACAAACCATGACAATAATCGATAGAAATTAGCTCAAATCAGAGAGACCCATAAAATCTTGATCAGAAAAAAAAACACACACACACTCACACAAAGTAACAGGAGCTGGAGACTCTAATATAGCAGATACACTGAGATCAATGCAAGACCTAGACAAAATCTCACTCAATCGAAACAAACTAAAATTGAGGCAGCAACTCGAAGAAATAAGTGCTATTTCCATGTACATAACCCCATGTCTCTCTAGCTATCTCTAGCTGCCATAGATATGTATAGCCAAGTTTTTTTGTTGTAAGCGAGAATATAAACCGTGTTAGAGCAAAAGTACAAATCTGCAACTGACTGTTGTATATATAAAGCAAGAGCTAGATCATCGAGAATGCCAAACTCTAATTCATCAGCAGCAGCAGCTGTAGAAAAGAAGGTTGAATCCAGTGGTATGTTGGATTTACAATAACACATATTACCGAATACTGATTTGCATTAACACATACTTATGTTTACCAGACCCAAAAAAACCCATCTTTCCCAGACCCATGTTTCAATACTTTTACAGGCTCGATGTTTTCAATTATAATCGATGGTACACAACGCAGCTCCATATTGGTAATCAAAAGCACTGATCCTTACTCCATATCTTAAATCCCACAACAAATATATAAAAGAATGGAGCATACCGGTTATGGTGTCGGCGGAATAGAAAACAATGGTTCGATCCGTCCGTTGGCTCACCTGATAGGATGTTAATAAGGATTCTACAGGTTTGGTTTTCGCAGAGGGTGGGTCTGTACTCAAAGCTAGAATTGAAGGCAGATTCGTGAAGATAGGGAGGCCGAAATTGGAGGCAGATTCGTAGAGGCTGGGTACCTTCAATTGTAGAGGGGCAGATCGTGAAGATAGGGAGGCCAAAAGAGGTCTGTGAGAGAGAGTTCTGTGAGAGAGCTGGTAAAAGGAAGGGCTGCAATTACTCAAACACCCCCCCATAAACAGTACATGTGAACAGGAAAACCCAACTTTGTTATATAGGAAATTCCCTTTAGAAGATGTTTCTTTTCTACTTTTGACCAAGTTCTACGTTCTAATGAAAGTGGATAGTTTGTGGATGATTCTCTGTACTTACATCTGCATTTTCTTCTGGTCCGTAAGACATAGCTGAGATTGATCTGTCACGAGCTTTTGAGTCCTTTGAAGCCCTTGGCCTTTTCGTCAAAATTAACTGGACACGAGCATCCTTTTTCTGGGACAACGCCTCTCATGTTCGTCTCTTGCAATGAGCTTGAAAGTCTAAGGATTTTGACACGCTGCTTTAATTTGTTATTCTCCTTCATTTTTGCTTCAATTTGTTTCAGCTTACTTTGTAGAAACTTCTGACACGACCTATTCTTTTTAATGGCATCCAGAAAAGCCAGCGCAGACTTGGGGAACCCAGAAGACGAAGACGCTGCCTGCTGGCAGGAATCTGACCGATTCCACTCCATGGACCTTTCATGAGCATCAGTTCCACATACTTGATCACATGTTTCCTCCGCTGATTTGAACGAGGAATCTATCAGCTCTGCACTCTTTTCCTGATTGCCGTTATTCTCGTAGGAAGCGAAGCGTTTCCGAACAGCGAGCAGCGTCTGGTAGTCGTCCTCCTCATCGGAGACAGACAAGGTGCTCAAAGGCTTTAAAGAGAGCGGCTTCGCGTCTGTACTCGACAATTAGCTCTTGATTTTGCGGAGCAGCTCTAGGTCCTCGTCGGAATTGCTATCGGATGCGACGTCGTCGTTTTGGTTGAGCTTGGTGTCGGCTTCCACGACGTCGTTTTTGGCGGTGAATTCGTTAGGGTCTTTGCCGGTGATTACACAAGCGCGGCGGGGCGCTTCTAGGTTGTCGTTGAAGCCGTCGTCGTAGTACGAAATCTCCTCGTCGTCTTCGTCTTTTTCGATGAAAGGAGTCATTGCTGTGAGGAGTTTCAGATCGCCGAGTATGAACGTGGCTTTAGGTTTTATATACCACCCACTGTTTAAAAAGTCCCCCGCCTATGAAACAAAAAAAACGTCTGAGTTTTGTCCTAGACAGTCCCTTGTCTGCTTAATAAGCTTAGGCGTCGTCCTGACAAAAAACGACAAAATTTAAATCTTTGCATTTTAATTTTTTGATTTATTTTGGAGTAGAAATGATAATCTTGTAGAATCTAAAAGAATGTAAGTTAGAAAACTTAAAGATAATGTGTTCAAATGACATTTCTTAATTATTTTGGTTTATATTATTCATATTACATCTATATGTAATATATATTAAATAATTATATAATTAATTAAAAATATAAAAATAATAATTCACCTAAAATTCGATAAATCTCTCGCCTAGGCAACAAGGCACTAGACAATAACTTTACTGCCTAGCACCTTTTTGAACATGCATTACACCTAAATTTTCCTATCTAATTGATTGGCTCGATTCAAGTTTGGAAGAGAACCATATTCATTCCTTCTCAAACAAATATTATCATAGTTGGCAAAAAGAAAATATTAGCATCATTAATATTCAGATCACTTTATGCTAGTGGTAATGGCATGTAATATCCTCCCCTATATATAGTTTGGACCAAAAATACCTTCCATTTGTTGAAAGAGAAAATAAATACACAAAAAGTATAGTTTGAAACTGTACTAAATTTATTGATAGATAACCTCAAATAAACATTACAATATGTTATAATTAATATTCAAATAAATCAAGATTAAGATAATATCTACTTCTATACTAATTAAAACAAGACACACATTTAGATATCAACAATATAATATCCTTAAACATCATCCAAATTCAACATTTTGAGACCAAGCAGTCTCAGCAAGTCAAATTCAAAGCATATTGTGTTTTGGGTCTAAGCTATATTTATGTTTAGTGCATATATGGGCCAATGCCAATATGCCATACTCTGAAATTATTGCGATGTATATATGAGCGTACATTGGCATGTAATGTCTACATATCACAGTGCTGAGTGAAAAAGTAGTAGTTTCAAGATGCTCGAGTCACATTACTTAAAGTAGGCCAAATTCTAAAGACATCGCCAACTTTCCTATTGCTGTTGATCAAAGAAACCGGCAGCCTTAAAGTGAAGGGTCCAAGTTAAGCGAGGAGGACTTTGGCAGGTGTTCTGCAACCAAAATGTAGAAGAGACCCATGACTCCTGTGTGCGGATGAGAGCTGCTGTATTTGGATCCTACAAGCAAAGTCTCGCCATCCGTTATTTTGACAGATCCTGGATGTGGGAAGCAAGTCGACATTCCTACGATGTAACCAGACTCGTCTCCAACTTCTTCGCTTTGTCCATAGATTGGTATTGATGAACATAGAACCCGTCCATCCTGAAATCATCACAAACAGTGAATTCGTTAAAGACGACTTACTTGAAAAACAAAATCATTGCCTGTAAAGGTGAAGAAGATAGAGAAGATAAACAGTCAAAGACATCGATCCTGAGATGGTGCTTTTTAAATAATTTACTACAAATGGACTCAAATGCGGTGCTTAAAGCTTAATCCTAGGCACCAGATCACAAAATGGTGTGGGGAGGCAAAAGCTATAGTGCGTACAAGAGTGTATACTGGATTGAACTTTCTCTATCCCATATAAGGAGACAAGCTTTTCATAGGAGAAAGTAACTGCAATGATCGAAAAACACCCAAGCTAGTAATCACTGATCATGACTATTTATAGTTCTTTTGAAAGAACAAAGACATCTTGTCAGACAGCATGCTTAAATCATGCCATAACTCCTCTACTGTTATAGATATGGAGTATCAATATTGATTTGCTGTTTATATTGTATCAGTTAAAATCTGATTTATCAATTTCGTCAAGACCAATCTGCTCTGGTTCCACATAACTCCTCCAGCCATAATATCTTCCAAGAACCCAATGATGCAAATAAGCCTCGTGAAGAGGAATCGGATTCCCCTCTTCATCGATCACTTCAGCATTGAAATACTTTATGGCAATATGACCTTTTGGAAAGTCTATGTTATAGTAATACTTGTCTGCAACAGACCCTGGTTCCATCAGAAACTTGGGAGAAACATACACTAGTCTTAGTCTTAACCTTACTGATCCGAATAGCATGTGAACATGTTATGCTTAATCCCAGTACTATCACAGCTAGCAAAAATACCAATCTTTGACAAGAAGGTGCCATTTTCTCTCTGCCATTATCAAAGTAAAAGGTCTAGTTAAGCAAAGACTCAAGTCAGTTTTACACCTAAAATCGTGAACAGAATCGGTTTCTTCTCTAAACTAGTAACACTGATATGGGTTATGAAACATATGCATGTCTCGATCATAATAATCATGTTGTTTGACTCAAAAATATCTCTGGCAAGGAGCACGTAGAAATCCTCTTGCAAACTGTCTCTTTTACTAACTTCGAATAGTTTGACTGCAGATATCGGTTTATCCTGTATGTGCTTCGTGTGTTGGCGTGCCACCGTCTCTCAACGGAATATGGAATGTAAAGCTGCCTGACTTCTTGATTAAGCGATTAAGACAAGGAGAACACCAACCTTGTCTGAATGAGTCCTTCTCGGCTAGTAACCTAGGACTTTGGGGTTTTTGTGTCTTTAGCAGAGCCACAGAAATCAATACCTCACACTACATTTTACGAGTGCAAAGCAGAGCAACTTCTTTGACGATGTGTCGAGAACACTACTTCCTTGGATATCCGAACTCTCACTCGATATGTGACAAGCCCTTCAATCTTCCAATTGCGTTGGTTCTTTTGATCGCGATACTCTCACTCGATTGGTGACAAGCACTTTGATCGTCTGGTTGCAAGGGATAGAATATCTGACGAGATGTCTAGGTGTTTGCGTATTGCAAAGCTTTTATATTTGATTGGGGACCCTTTCTCAAATGTTCTTACTTCCTTATATAATGCTTAGTAGTCGTCTTTCAATTCTCTTGAACGTCTTCTGCTCTTTGAATCTCAATATAACTCTAATGTCTTCCAGCACACGGATCTTATCTTTATATAGTTTCAATGTTATCACAATCTTTTTCATGAATGAAACCTAATCGAAGCAGGAAAGATATGATAAACAATAAGCCGCATGGATCAACTATCTTAGCTTACAGTCCTAAATTGATATGGAAACGAACTCTGTTATCCTACTTGGCCGCTCGCCAAGCTTCATTTCTAACCGGACCGCTCGCTAAGACTTCAGCCTTTCGAGGCCAATATGAAATATTTATTTCAGGCCCAAATATTGCCCCTCAAGCCATGAACTTAAATTACCTATGCAAGCGAAAAGACTTGAATATTACCCGAATGACACGCTGTTATTCCAAACGGTAACATCACACGCAAGCGCCACGTTACACAACTCCTCTAAAAAGTTGCGTCACTCGAATGATGTAATATAAAAGCACGAGTCCACATCAACAAAATCTCACTTCCTAACAAAACTCATTCGCGTGCCTTTACTTTCAATCTTTCAGCCTCCTTAACCAAAAACTAAACTTTCATTCTCAACGTCGTTCATCTTCTCCGACCAGAAATCATGCCTCCACGTAAAGACATCGTCATCTCATACTCAGAACGGAATGTTGAGAAACTCTCTAGACACCTCAAGGTCGTCGCCAGACGACAAAACCCAGAGGCCATCATCTCTCTGAATGTTGACCCAAGCGAAGGCACTGGCCTATTTGGTCCCTTTTTGGAAACTTCGATCAATCTAGAACTTTTTTCTCTTCTCTGCCATCCCCTCTGCAATTTAGCCTTAATCTTCCAAGAACATTCAAAGGAAGAACCCAAAGAGTAGACAAACAAAGACACACTTAGTTTAATTGGAAAGTGGCCACACCTAAACGCAGAAGACCTCACTTGGTACCGACTCCGTCGCGAACACGATATTGATCGATGGGAAGCAGCTGGCATCACTCAACTCATTGATTTGTGCTTTTCACTTCCTATTGGTGGAAACCGAGCACCGTTTGCCACTACCATGTGCTTTTGGGATTGCACCGTCAACTGCTTCTGTCTCCCCTGTGATGATGTGAGCATTACAATTCTTGATCTCTACGCTTTATTTGGAGTTCCTGTGTTTGAAAACATCTGGCTTCACAATCACACAATCGGGACTCAAGTTCAAGCCTCTACCAACCAACGTTCCTCCTACTCTGCTTGGGTTAATCATTTTGTACAAAAGGAGGAAGACACTGATCAAGGAGGCATAACCTTCTTAGAATATTAGCTATCTAAGTACATCTTCTGTCCTACTTCTGCCAAGGTCAACAAATGTTGGACCAACCTTGCCGAACTTCTTTTCAATCGTGAACAACTGAGCTTGGCTGAATCCGTTCTCGCCTATATCTATTACGGTTTGACGATTCGTCCTTTCAAAGCTAGACCTTAATCGACTAGGACCACTTTTGATGGTTGAGTTCTGGTTGCAGATGTATTTCCCATTCTTTTGCCCTTCAGCAATCCCTCCCTTTGAAGAAGACAAACTTCATCTCGGACTAGAGCATGGTCCTACCTAGCCTGCTTCAACTACCTCTGCTCGCACAAGGACTTTCCAACCGCAGCAGTTGAAGTGATTCTGAATCATCGTCATCTCGGCAGCCTCGTGAGTGGATTTATGCCTTCGCCAGAGCAAAATGACTCTGCAAGGAACCTTTTCCTTCAAAGTCACGCCTGCAAGGACTTGCCAGTTTATGAATCCTCGAGCCCCGGGTATGAGCTCTATGCTCCAAATCATTTTTCAAGACAGCTCGAGCTTTCCCAAGATGCCTTCATGCCCCTCGCTTGTTCTTTGAACAGATACAGCCTTTGCCGAGGGTCAGATCATCCTTTCATACTTGATCTACATGATGTCCATTTTGGCTTCCCAAAGGTGATAATTCCTGATTTGTCGAAGCCACTTGTAATTTCTCAATCGGTCACCGAGACATACTTGGTATGGTGTTCCCAGCTGTGGGAAAGCATACGACGCA
This sequence comes from Geum urbanum, assembly GCA_946800695.1. Lineage (NCBI taxonomy): Eukaryota > Viridiplantae > Streptophyta > Magnoliopsida > Rosales > Rosaceae > Geum > Geum urbanum. The sequence continues at coordinate 42,080,493 of OX327013.1, read as the reverse complement.
TATGACCACTTGCTGGTTTTGCCAACATCTTTTGTGATTTCAGCAAAAGGTTCACCAATGAAGAAGATTTGGCAACAATTGGGAAGTCGTATAAGAACACTAGTAAAACTCCCTGGCCACAAGTATACTTCTTCCATTTAACTTTGCCACATGTATTAGCAATTCCTTAGCAGTGCTTGACCAACTTCCCTTTTCTTCTAATCAACAGCATGTCCAGGAAACAGACGTAGCTGCTGTCTTGCAAGTTCTTAAGAAGAAAAGATCAAACACTTCTGGGCAAAAATTAAGTATCAAAATTCTTTACCTAGATCAATTGTATTTTCTGATTTCTCACTGAATGTAACTGACCCACCAATTCTTTATTATTCACATAAGCACAGGAGGACTATCTCTTCTTCTTGGGAAACATCTAAAGCTCGAGGCTCCAAAGCCGCTCGCCAAGATGTCTCCGAGCTTCCTTTAGCTTTGGAAATGCCCTCAAGTGGTATCTAGATAGCTATAGAGATCACAAGCAGAGATGGACAGGCTAGGCTTCAAGCCAACGTTTTCTATGCCTCCTTCGATTAACAGAGTGAAAAAGCATCCGGGGCAAGCACTTGTTCAGCATTGGTCTTTACCATTGCTCATTGGCTATGTTCAAATCCGGACATTATGCCCACGGTTTCTGCGTTTGAGGACCTCATTATCCAAGGTTCTTCAGAATGGCAAAAGCTCTGCAAGGATGAGGCCCTCGCCAGCTCCTACCAAGATCAACATTTTGATCTTGAATTTATTTTGAAGGAAAACATCAGACCCCTGAAGATTTTTGCTGATGAGTCCTTCATTGGGTACTTCAACCCAGAGAGGTTTGCAAACCTGAGTGATCTTGCAGCGTTTGATGAAATCTGAGAAAATATCAGCAAGAGCACCAAGCCTCAGGTGTACCTAGTAAGCTGGAACGACCACTTTTTCGTCCTTAAAGCTGAAGTTGAAGCCTACTATATTGTCGACTCACTGGGAGAAAGGCTTTTCGAAGGGTGTTGCAAAGCCTACATATTGAAGTTTGATGATTATAGCATAATGTTTGGAGATGAGGACCATGAAACAGGGCTAGAAGTCATAAACAACGGTAAAGGGTGTTGTAAAGACTTCATAACAAGGTTCCTGGCCGGAATCATACTAAAGGAGATTGAAGAAGAAGAAAAGAAGAAGACAATTGATCCACTTGTTCTCTTCCGGCGCCTACAAATTGAATTTCAATCTTGTTTCCTTCCTTCTTCCTATGGCGAGGAAAACAGTTTCCAGAATGACCAAGTCATTCCGAAACAAGTCATTCAGATCTAGCCCTCACTAGAGCTCCAAATCATAGTTGAGGAACCACATCAATTGGTTGTGGTCATTTCAGAACCAGAAGACTAAGCTCCTCCCTCACCAGAGTCTCAACTCCAAGCGACTGAAGAAGCACAGCAATTGGTTTTACTCAAAAACATGTCCCCTGTCCAGGTAAGACTTCAGTTTATTTACTTTGTCTTGTATTTTAAATTCTTTTGATTGAACCTTGACATCTTGTTTTTCCTTTTAGTCCATACCCGCTTCTCTAAATAGTAATCAAACAATTTCTGAATCTAATGCAAATTCAGAGAAAAAGGCAAGCTTGCAATGCCAACTTCAAACTCCAATCAAACCTCATTCTCCTGAGCTCTCCACAATGGCCGTTGTGGACCAGCCTTCGAGCTCGCTAAACACTGTTGATGAAGAACCTTAAACTTTTCCTGAAGAAACTGCTACTCCGTCTTCATCAAAGGGACTTTCCTCTCAAGCACCCAACCCTCAAGATGAGATTTTAATCTTGCAAGAGATTTCGACTAAGTTGAATGCATTGAGCTCCCCCTCGGCTATTGATATTTCCCTTCAGAAGATCCTTTTTGGCTGCCTGGATTCCCCTCAAGACATCAAACGAATTCAGGAACAAGTCAGGAATTAAAGGCCACTGCCCCTGCTGAATTCCTCCACTCCAAACCTGACCTTGAGAAAAAACTTCATCAACTCCTAGGTCAAAGCGAAACCCACCACCATCTGAAATGTAAGGCTGAATGCAAGAAAGAGGCGGTAGAGACATTGGCTCGCCAGACACAAGAAGAGAACAAACGAACCCAGACACTTCTGAAAGACACCTCCACCCAACAAGAAACTCTAGCAGCCAAAGAAGCTGAAATAGCTATCATCCAAGCCAAATTAGCTGCCCTTCAAATTGAAGTGGATGGCCTGTGTACAAATGCTTATTCAAATCAAGCCTCCGTCCGCCAACTCATGGTCGAAGGAGAGAGCCAAGCGCAACTGTTGCAGGATGCAAAAGAAGAAGCCACAAACGCTCTACATCAGTATAAACAATCTTGGCGAGACCTTGAGTTTGCAAAAGTGTACTTGAGGGAAAGAGCCCTTCTATTATAATTGCTGGGCCATAGAGATTAGCCCTTTTTCATATTATGATGATATTCCAAAAATTCTACTACCTTAAGTATTTTCTTTCATAGCTTGTATTTTGGTATCTTATTTTTCAACTGGGCCCTGAATATCCTGCTGGGCCTCAGACTTAGACCTTTCAAGAATCATGCGAACAATGCTAGGCCCGCTTATAGAACCTAACCGCTCACGTGCTCTAATTATCTGAATTAAATGGACTTTAATTCCAAGCTTAGAATCTGTATCGCGTCGTTTCAACCGTCAAATCTTCAAAATACGTTTTACCTATCCCAAAAAATCTTTCACTCATCACGCCTTCTTCTAGGGGTAGATAAACCGTATCATGGTGCAATCTCCAGTAGACGTGTTTCCTCTATTAACGGATGCATTTAATCTCACAAAACCTTACCGCTACGGCTCAATGTAGTTTCTTTCTATAAAAGACATCCCTCTTCATTGCTTGTGGTCATACCTTCCAAACTTCTTCGTGAGATGAACTCCCTTTCTTCATGTTTGCTCTAGCTTTCTTATCTAGAAAATTCTTCAGATAGAACCTCCCATATTATAGACTCTAGATAGTGATATCCATGTCCATACCTGGACTAGATAGTGATATCTATGTCCAGGTGTTGCCTTAGCTGACTCACCCGGAATATCTAAAGAGTGACTAAGCCACACTCCCGAGGGAAAAACATACCTCGTCTTCCTGACAAGCACTTGCTCAGTTTCCAAATGCATTGAGGTTGTAAGTCCTGTGGACGCAGCTACACTAGAGAGGAAGAACAGGGAGTTCAACCTGGGGAAAGGCAACAAACGCCAAGCTTGTTTCAAATGGTCTTTTGATTTGCTGAACTAGTTTCCTTGGCATTTCAAATCCTCTCTTCTTTTGTTTCTTGAGGTTCCTCTTTTCCATATATGCATATTTGATATGTGAACCCAAGGAACGACTATCAACTGTTTGAGGATTTGGAAAAATAAATTGTATTTATCTTTCTGTTATGTTGCTGATTGTAGTCTGTTTTCATATGGTATCAGGCCGCAAAGCCTTTGTAATTTTCAGATTAATGTAATTTGTTTTTATTCAAAGCAAAGAGTTTCCTTATGCAAAAAAATAGCTTTTTATTGGTAAACTCAGATGTAGTTTATACATAACTTGGCCACAGTGGTTGGCGAGCGTGAACTCTCTGATCAGAAAAATAAATATTAATAAATATTTAAAATCTAGCCACAAGTATAGGCTGAAATACTAAAAATTTGAAATTTAGCCTCAAATATAGGCTATCTACATGTAAATAATCCCTATGTGTTGCCCCTTCAATTCAATCATGCGAGCATCGCCAATGAGGATGAATGAATTGGATTAAGCTACTGTTGGCGGCTCTTCATACTCCCAGACTGGTTGTATATACTTCTTAAGGAAACGACCTTAAGGAAACGACCATTGATAGGTTTAGCATGAATTGTTCCATCTTGATCTCGTAAACGAACAACTCCTTTACCTAAGAGTCCATCGATAATGTATGATCCTTCCCACTTTTCTGACTACTTTCCTTGGCATTCAGTCTTCTCACCAAAGGGTAATATCACTCGCCAGACCAATTCTCCTTCTGCAAAACTCACGCCCTTAGTACATCGATCATAGGCATGAGCCACCTTTCGTTTTCAGCACATAGACTGTCATAAGCATGTATTCTTTTTTCATCTAAGTCTTCATGCTCCTGCCACATAGCCTGCACATAATCTTCACCGATCATATTGTTTTGTTCCATTACTCTTAAAGATTAGACGTTAATTTCCAAAGGCAAGACCACATCGTGGCCGAATATTAATGCATAAGGAATGGTGCATGTGGGGGTTCTTTTGCTAGTTTAATAAGCCCACAAGGTGTTGTATAACTCTTCATGCCACAATCTGGCATTGCTCGCAAGCATTCGTTTAAGGATGTGTATGATGATCTTATTGCTTGCTTCAGCTTGACCATTGGATTGGGCATAATGTGGAGAAGAATGTAGAAAAAGTATTCCAAAATCTTTCATAAGCTCATCAACATCTCCAGACATGAACACTGCCCCTCGGTATGAAACAAAACTCTCAGGAATACTAAACCTGTAAATGATATCTTCAAATAAGAACTGGCGAATGGCCTTTGCTGATGATACTTTGAGAGATCGAGCTTCAACCCATTTTGTGAAGAAATCAGTAGCCACTATGATGTATTTGTGTCTGTCTGATGAATGAGGGTGAATCATTCCAATTAAGTCCAGAGCCCATCCTCGAGCTGGCTAAGGCTTGATTATAGGTTGTAATGATATTCTGGGCATGTGGCTGATTTGACCATGTTTTTGACATTCTTCACAACCTTTAGCGAATGTGATGCAATCTTTGAGCATTCATGGCCAATAATAGTCATGTCGTCATATCAACCATCTCATCTTTGGACTGGCCTGATGTGCCCCTCATATCCCTAGATGGACTTCCCTCATTAATCGCTTAGCGTCACGTCCAAAGACACATCTCAAGAATATGCCTTCCTCCCCTCTTCTATACAACTCATCATCCTTGAGTATATAATTAGGAGCTAAGAAGCGAATCCACTTGTCTACCAGATCATTAGGATTCTGGAGATAAGAAATAATAGACTGTCTCCAATCCACATCAATATGATCGAGTGTAGCAACGTATCACTCATTGTTTTCTTCTTAGCGAGCAAAGAAAGATGGCAGGGTCCTTCGTTCAACCTTCCTAAGTTACCCCCGTTGCTAGTTGGGCTAACTAATTTGCTGCATAATTCCTCTCATGAGGAACATGGCTCAACTCAACTTCAGTGAACAACTTGAGCAATTCACAGGCTCGTTTAGCGTATGGTTCTAATACTGGTACAGCCTTATATTTGGTTTCAAGTTGTCGGGTTACTACATGGGAATCTCCATATATGTGCACATCTATGATCTCCATATCTAATAAAATTTCCAAGCCAATGATGAGTGCCTCATTTTCCGCTTGGTTATTTGTGCACCGGAAATCCAACCTAAAAGAATAAGAAAATGTTTGGCCGCATGGAGAAACCAATGCTACTCCTTCCCTAGCCATGGTACTCGTGCTTGACCCATCAAAGTATAAACACCAAGGTGCTAGATCAATACGAGTGAGTTCTAGCTCTGGCCCTTCTCGAACATCCTTCATTGGATGATGAGCCAGAAAATCAGCCACTGCTTGACCTTTGATTGCTTTCTGAGGAACGTACTGCAAAGAAAACTCTGAGAAAGCTAGAATCCACTTCCCAATCTATCCCCTGAGTATGGGTCTCGAAAGCATGTATTTCACCAAATCGGTTTGTGCTACTACACATGTGGTGAAGAACAACATGTAATGCCTCAACTTGCATCCTGAAAAATACAAAGTCAAGCACAGCTTTTCCATTGGCGAGTATCTTGTTTCACATTCAGTTAAGGTACGACTGAGATAGAAAATAGCACGTTCTGTTCCTGATGTGTCATCCTGAGCTAATAAACTCCCAATAGAATGATCAGTAGCTGAGATGTACAGCTTAAGAGGAACCTCTGGCCTTGGTGGTACCAAGACTGGCAGGTTTACTAAGTATGCTTTGATGGTTTCAAAAGCCTCCTGATGAACAAGCTTCCAAACAAAATCCTTCTGATTCTGAAGCTTGAGCAACGTGGAAAATGATTGTATTTTTCCAGCAACGTTGGCAATAAACTGTCGTAAGAAATTGATTTTACCCAATAAGTGTTGTAGTTCCTTCTTACTCTTTGGCGGTATTGCATTAAGAACTGCTTCTTTCTTGTCATCCGGTATCTCAATCCCACGGTGATGAACCAAAAATCTCAGGAAATCTCCTGCTTGGACTCCAAATACACACTTTGCTGGATTTATCTTCAACTGATGCTACCTCATTCGGATAAACACTTGTCTCAAGTCTTCAATGTGATTAACTCTGCATTTCGTTTTAACTACCACATCATCGATATAAACCTCCATGGTTTTGCCAATGAGGTCATGGAAAATTAAATTCATTGTTCGCTAGTAGGTTGCCCCTGCATTCTTAAGTCCAAATGACATGTCTACATATTCAAATACTCCTGCAAAACCTGGGCATCGAAAAGCGGTCTTATGTCTGTCTGCTTCTGCCACTGGTATCTGATGATAACTAGCCGTCTCATCCATGAATGATAACATTTCATGATGAGCCACTGAGTCTACCAACAAATCCGTTACTGGCATTGGGTATGCATCATTCGGGGTTGCATTGTTCAAGTCTCTGTAGTCAACACAAACTCGCATCTTACCATTCTTTTTCTTAACTGGGACTACGTTGGATAACCACTCCTTGTATTTGGCCACTCGTATGATCTCTGATTTGAGCATTTTTTCTACTTCTTCCTTGACAAGAATTGTTGTTTCTGTATTCATCTGACGCGTCTCTTATTTTACTGGTCGCTTTCCTTCCATGATGGGTAAGTTGTGACAGACCAATTCTGGTGACAGTCCTGGCATGTCGTCGTATTTTTCTACAAAATAATCAACGTACTCTTGTAGCAATTCAATGAGCCTTAGTCATTATTCAAACTCTAGGAAGGTACTTATAGCCACATATATTGGCTCTTATGAACTCCCAAGATTAACCTTTTCAATTGGATCTTTGACTTTAGGAGGTATATCATCTAAGGCTACTGGTGTTAATTTGATATCTTCCTCCTCGTCCACTTCGTTCAATATATCCTCATCCATATATTCCAATGCCGCAATCATTGGAACCCTCTTGTAGGCTTGACTCTCCATCAAAAAATTGTGAAAGCGTTCGTACAAATAGTAACAAGCCTCGGTCTCTATACTTGATAGAGACCCACTCATTGAGATGGTTTGGATGGTAGCTCAATGGTGTAGGGTCTACTACTATCATGATCTGCTTGAATGATACCCCATTGACCTAGTTCAGAGGCCGTAACACCAACTGGACGGCCTTTGTTGTCGATGCCACATACCTCCAGTGGCCTGAGGTCAATGTTGTAATAACTGGCTTCTAAAGAATTGGCAGACATGGAATATGGACGAGGATCTGCATCAACAGTTTCTGCCTCGCCAAACTCCATATTCCAAAGTAACATCTGCTGATGGAGGGACGAAGGTACACAATAGCTCATGTGGATCCAGTCACGCCCAAGAATTGTACTGTATGGAGCTGTGCACTCTACTACAAAGAACGTGTATGTGCCGGTGGCTGGACCAATGTGCACCTACAAAAAGACAATGCCCAAAGTCTTAGAAATGCTACCCTGAAATTTTTTGACGTTAAAGGTTGTCTCTTGGATAGCAGACTTAGGAACGCATAGTAAGGCCATTGCTTTGACTGTGATGATGTTTACCGCGGCCCCTGAATCCACTAAAAGGTTGTTGATTTGAATTCCCTGGATATTTCCTGTTACATATAGTGGCCGCATGTGCATGACCATGTTCAAGGTGGGTTTTGCGAACATCATTTGTCCCTTGGTTGATGGTGGATCAGTCTCTGGTTGTTTGGCGAGCACTGGCTGTTCTGTCAGTATCGGTTCATCCTCTGGCGCTATCAAACTATTAACATCTCTCCTCAAGACTGACTCAATCACTGCTGGTTTTTGTGAAGATAGAGCATATTTGGAAGATAAGACAAACACCATGTTGATATTAGTGTCCACCTCGTCTGCATATTCTTCTATTTCCTCTTCCTCATCTTCACCATAGTCCAACAACTCTTCATCGTCTTCGTTATTGTCATTTTCAGGTTTCCCTTCTTCGAGATCCATGTTTGCGGTGACCTCAAGGGAAGCAACATGTTGCATCTGATCCTCAGCTATAGGATCTATGGTTGTTGGCATGAATATTCCAGAACTTTATTTTTGGAGCTGGGGAAAAGTCTTGTCAAGACTGGTCTTCTTATGTTCTTCTAAAATCAAAGGCTTTGGTCTCCACTGTAAGCCTTTAGTCTCGCTTGAAGTGACATGCCCCTTGACATGTTCTCTTTCCTTTTGAGGAGTATCTAGCCCCACTGCATCCATCGCTTCATCATCAAAACTAAGACATCGTCTCACTGACTTACGCTTTGGGATTTCACGATGTACCTCATGAATAGGTTCTGGTGTCTTGTCTCTGGACCATAGTTCTGGGTTACGGTCAAAGAAACTTGGTCGTTGTGCTTGCACTTTAGGCTCGCGAGACTTCTTCCCAAAAACCACTAAAGGATTTACTGCAAGTGCATTCAAACGTCTCTGCAGCGTCTCTAAGGAACAGACAAATTCTTCTTCTTTGAGAATTCCCATCTCATAAGCTTCCAAAGCTCTTTTGGCTTCTCCAAATCGTCGCTAAAGGTTCCATCTTCTACTTGGAGTTACCTTGATGGTCTTTCCCTTCTCTTTCACGTACCATACATTCTCCTTAGTAATGTTCCTTGAGGCTGGTGGAACATATGGCCTGGCGAGCGTGTCAGCCATATCTGATTTGGACTTCTTTGCTTCACTAACCTTCTCTGTCGCTCGCGAACGCTTAGGTGCTGGGGAGTCCCTTTGTCTTGCCTCTCGTGGGCTACGTGGCTGATGATGATCCAGATTTGAAAATAATTCCTGGAATAGTTTGGCTGCTTCTGCAAATTGACCTGCATAGACAGATTTCCCAAATTAAGCTTTAAATCCCTTTTTTACTTCTTTTCTCCCTTATTGACTCAAAATACCTATAAAACAATAAAGTAAACTAATATTGCTGAATAAATAATAAAATAATAACTATATGAACATCAATAAATAACATAGAGGCGCATATTTATGCACCGATCATGGATCTTCTTGAAACATAGTGGGAGAAGTATTCCACGACAATTCTTGACATTCAACCGGAATTGAGGAATTCATATCTCCCCTTAATGTCGAGAAGTATGTTTCAAGAATGAGGCATTCCTATCTTCAAAGTGACAATTAGGTAAATCTTGTATTAAAGAGATCTCATGTCGAAGGTTCTAAGTAACGGCTAATAGTCAAAGATTCATAATTAACATATATGCCTAATCAATGTTGAGAACCCATTTTAGTGCGTTGTAGAGGTGTAATTAGCACATATACTGCACAACCAAAGATGCATAGATATGAAATACAGGCTCGTATCCAGTTACCAACCGGTACGCACTAAATGGTTGGCGTGCTACAAATCTCAAACGAAGAAGCATTGTTGTATGTAATACTGCATATCCCCAACAGATACCGAAAAATTAGTATGTATAACCGTTGCTCTGGACACAAGATGTAACCACTTGATTTGTACATCTACTAAAATGTTCTATGAATGTTGACATACACTAGTCATCAAAAGTTTTTGATGTGAATTCTCCAATATTATCCAATCTAATTGACCTGATTGGGTTGTCCGGGTGGTGAGCCCGAAGCTTAATAATCTGTGCTAGGAGTTTTATAAATGCAATAATCTTTGTGGATGGCAAAGAAATATGTGACTATTGCGTTGATGCATTTATCAAAACCATAAAATATTTAAATGGTCCGAATTCTGGTTTGATAGGTCCACAGATATCACCATGGATTATGTAGAAAATAAATGTGATTTTGAATAAATCCAAAAATATTAATTAAATAATTAATAAATATAAAATAAATTGAGAAGAACAAAATCTGAAGCTTTGAATTTGTTACCCAAGTGGTTGATATCGATGAACATTGAACAAAGTTGAGACATGTGTACTACACGCTTTCCTTAAGAATTTTCACGTTGTCCAGAGGTTTGTATGACTCTGTTCTTCCAAGATAAAACAACTATAAGTTTTTGTATAGCAGCACAAAAACTTCTCTTCGAACTGAATAATACATTTGTCTATCATTGAATTTGAAAGAGGGAGAGAAGATATCAGAAGAGGAGATGCTTTCTTTCTGATGAGATTTTTTTTTTGAAAATGAGAAGAAATTGATCACTTTATATAGGCTTTATTAGGAAACAAGCCACTTATTGTCGAGTTAATACCAAAATATTTTATGGTCATTATACTCACCATCAATTGACAGTTATAAGCTAATTAATTTGTCGTTACAAACCATTTAGTTCGTCATTCAATTGCATGTTATTACTAAGGTTTATTAGGCATCATAAATAATTTAATTAACAATTCTAAAGTCTTTAGCTTGCTTTGGGTGATAATTTATCATTCACCTATTTAACTATTTGAACAAGTAAATATCTTAATTTAATTGCCTCAAAATGGTTAATTAAAATAGTTACACTTATTTTTTCAACAACTCCCCACATGAATGAAATTAGCGACCAAAGACTCAATAGACTTGGTGATAGATTTTGCGGTTGAAAATATGCATATGATAGGTAAGGGTTGACCCTTTGAACCTTCCCTTGTGAAAGTATGCTTACTTTACTAACTATGCAGTAGACGCGATGTCTTTGAACTGTTCGTCATTTAAGTAAACGATAGCATACCTCACATAGGTATCTCCCTGATATTTTCAATTCTCATTATTATGTCTGTTTTGGCCCTGAACAGGTGTCTCGCTCTGTAAGAGATTAACACGAATTGCACCCTTAATATTTCTCTTATAAGTGGCTACATTTCTCTCTTGCTTGCAAAAGTGATTTCTTAATTAAGAGTAACCTGCATTACTGCGCTCAAATTTTTGATGCATAAGAATCATTAAAAGCTTTTAGCTTAACCTCATTCCTTATGGGCATCACTATTTTCATCATAGGAATGGATATAGGGAAGATCCCCGTAATGATCCGGCACAGTTGTTGAAGGTTTTGTACCCCTTAAGTACAAATAGTTCTTCACTCGCAAGTGCACGAGGTCAAGTTTTAGTATAAATGTAGGAATTCGAGTGTCGTACCCACAAAGATTAAGTACTTAGACTCCCTAGCTCACAATGTTTAGCACAAAGACTACGACTAACTAGACACGACTTAACATAAAGACTACAATAAAAGATGGAAGTGTATCTCACCCTACCAAGTCCTTTGGAGACTTGGCATTGTGAGAGATTGTGAACTTAAGATGAGTGATTAACGAAGTTTGATTGGTTGGTTGTTACACTAAAATGTGCACGAAATTAACAAACAAGTTCTTATAAGGAAATATGGTCAACTAGGGCAATCCCCACTAACCATATGATGTACTAAACAATGTCCTGATTAATGTATATAGATTTAAGTCAGTTCATGCAAATGAATGTCTAAATCGTGACCTTGTGAGTCATGTTTGGTTTTGAACGTAAGCTCCTAGGCCATTTCGGCTCTAGACTACTCAAGCCCAACTTTGAAGAATGTAGTGAATTAGAGACTAAGACCCAAACCATTTCGGCTTGCATCTCAATCGTATGTCACGTTGTGAAATGAGCAAGCATATTGTATGAAGAATGTGGAAGGTTCTCACCTCCCGAATCTTTATTGGAGAATCCGAGAGGAAGTCTACATGAACTCCTCGACTTGCACCTAATGAGTTACGAGTCAACGAACTCTACGAATTGACACACTAACCTTTTTGTATTAATGTGTGCTTAACTAGAGTCTTTCGGGTCTATTGAGACTCAAGAGAACTCTCGTTCATGCTATGTGCTAGAAAAACCAAATCTCAAGGCAAATCTCTTAACCAATACCCTAATCATGTTTCACATGCTCATCTATCCTTAAGTGAGTAGCTAGTTCATTTAAGAGTCATTTTTAGCTTCTTATTGCATACATCAACTTAGCTAGGGTTAACACATGCATTTGAAAAACTATACATGAGGCTCTCAAGTATATAAACATCCACAATCACACAATAGCTCAATCACAACACAAAAGCTACATAACATACACTAAATCAAAAGTCATACAAAACCAAGACAACATTTGTTCATCACATGGCTAGGGTTCTAACCCTAGCCTCCCAAAATCTACTACTCACTATGCATAACTAAATACAAGAGTTGATAAATGTTTGAAAGTAAAAGAGAGTAGAAATAACCAAGGGTCCCTAGCCAAAGCTTCCAAGTGACTCTAAGCCCCTCTAGCTCCACTTCTTCTTCTTCAACAAGTACCAAGTCTTCAAGAGGAAGAAAGGCAACCTCTAGGACTCAAAAAAGCCAAGGAGAAGAGGAATTACTGTTCACTTCTTCAAGCTCTAGAGAATCGCACAAATCCTTGGAGATGAGGATGAGAAGATGAACACCTAAAGCAAGCCTAGAGATAGTGAGATTATGATGAGGTTTGGCTCTACCCAAGTGTGGAAGAAGCTAGGTCTCTTGTAGTGGTGGAGATGGAGGTTTTTTGGCTTAGATTGGTAGAAATAGAGGTAGAAAAGAGTGTTTGAGGGTTGGGGTATGGCTAAGGGAGCTAGAGAGAGCAAAATCTATGAAAAATTTAAAAATGAGGTGAGTTGTGTGTGAGTGCTACGGGAAGCTCGAATTTGGCTGAGTTGGGAGATTCCATTTTAACCCTAGGATGATAATAATAATAGAGGAGGTGGAAGATCTAAGGGTTAGGTTTGAATTAGGGAGACCATGATCCACTATATTAGGCCATGGAAGGCTAAACTCCAAATTAGTGACAACATGTGGTCCAACTTCTTCTCCTTCTCTCCAAATCAGATTGGTAAGCATAAATGGACTGAAAGAGCCTCCATTGGGTTGGACTCCATGTGATTGGGCCGGCCAAGGTGGGCTGGCTGGCAGTGGCAAATTTTGGCGGGTTCCGAGCAACTTCCGGCGATTTCCTATGAAGCTATTTCGTCATTTAACCAAAGTAGGTCCAAATTCTCTCGTGACCTCATAAATGTATACGTCTTCTCCAATAATTATCTAATTCTTCATATTTAATGCACTTTCAAGCCAACTCCATATTTCCTAGCAAGAACAGGAAACGTCATAAGAACAATGCTTTATTCATAAAAATAAGCTATAAGCATAAAGTTATGAGCGTAATAGGCACATAATTATGGTCCTAACAACAGTCTCTAGAATTTAGTTGTCTATTTTGAATTTATATCTTGGGATCTCCAGTGAGCTAGGTTGGGTATCCACTGTAAAGATTTTAGCTCATGGGCTTTAGTCACATTCTCCTAGATGATTTGTCAACTAACTCTTTTGTTAACATTTTGGTCAACAGATCTGCTATGTTATCTTTTGACTTCAAGTAGTCAATGAAGATAACTCTAGTAGAGAGTAGTTGTCTAATGGTATTATGTCTTCAACGAATGTGTCTAGACTTACCATTGTACATATTGCTTTGTGTCTTACCAACTGCATCATAGTATATGCAATTTGCAATCACATGTTTTGTTCATTTTGGAATATCCTTTATGAAATGGCGTGACCATTTTACCTCCTCCCCACATTTGTCTGTGACAACAAACTCAGATTTCATCAGGGATCCGATTATAACAATTTGTTTTTGAGGATTTTCAAGATACTGCTGCACCCCCTAGTGTATACACTAGTAGACATTGAGTCTTTCGTGTTAGATATATAGTTTGCATTGTTGTATCCTTCTAGGACATATGGATATCTCATATAGTGTAGCCAATAGGTATGAGTATACCTTCAGTACTCTAGCAATTTCTTGCCAGTGTATTCCTCTGGGATCACTCTATTGGAGTTTGAATAGAAAATGTGGGGTATTGTTGGAACTTTGTGGGACTTTAGTCCCACATGGAAGATGTATAAGGACTCCTACCCTTAATAAGGGATACCCCATGTAAGGTATCAAATGGAAGTGGGCTTGGGTGAGGGAATTTCTATGGGCTTCATGAAAAATTCCCTTGGGCTCCTAGTGGGCTATAAGGCTCCTAGTGGGCTATGAAGATTATTTTATAATCAAAGACTGGGCCTTGGGGCTCTTGGGCTTTGGGGACTTAGTTAAAATCAGTATACGTTTTGAATACTGATCCTTTTTACGTAAAGACGTAATTGTTCATCGAACAAAGACGACGTTCTGCCGAAATGGAACAAAGACGACCTTTTGTTCAAAACTCCGAACAGGCATCATTTGTCTATAAAAGAAGCTTGAAGGATCAGCATCAAACCACTGAAAATTCGAAATACATCTTCCTTACTATCAAGAGAAAAACACATATTGAAGTTCGAGATAGAATTCAAGGGAATCTGCAACACCTTGAATTTGAGAGTTGTATCCTGGGAGAAAGACGTCAAGACGATTCCACAAGCAGAAGTGCAGGGACAAATTTCTGTCTTAGGACATTGCGTTAAGCGAGCCTCTCTCAAGAAACAAGTTAGTGAATTCAAATTATTTTCTCTGTTTTGATCTCATACTTCATCCGAAGCATTCAATTCGAATTTAATTCTCTGCTATTTAGTTTCATTAAATTACGTTATAGTAATAATTACTGTGATTCATAGCTTGATCCATACTTATAATACATATTTTTTAACAATCTAAGACAGAAATTACGTCAATGGATCAAACTGTGAATGTGGTGAAAAGCAACTCGTATGCTGAGAAACCTGAGAAGTTCAAAGAGGTTGATTTCAAGCGATGGCAACAAAAGATGCTGTTCTACCTTACAACTTTGAACTTGGCACATGTGATCTCTCAAGAGAAACCTGTGGCAGAAGAACTTCCGGTTTCAAAGGAAACTTTGAATGCCATTGATGCCTGGACACATAGTGAGTTTTTATGCCGAAACTATATCCTTAATGGATTGGATGATACTCTTTATGATGTCTATGTGACCTGCAAAACTGCCAAAGAATTGTGGGAATCTCTGGAAAAGAAATATCTGTCATAAGCTGCAAGTGCCGGGAAATTCATCATCGACAAATTCATGAACTATAGGATGGTGGACACAAAGTCTGTTCTCAACCAAGTTGAAGAATTGCAGATTATAATCCACGAGTTGCACACTGAAGGGATGAACCTTGACGAAAAATTTCAAGTTGGTGCAATGATTGAAAAGCTTCCTCCATCCTGGAAAGATTTCAAGCATGACTTGAAACACATGACTGAAGAATTGTCGGTGGAAAAACTGGTGTTAAAGCTTCGAGTTGAAGAAGGCAATAGACAGAATGAAAAGAATGATGCTCCTTCTTATGAAGTCAAGGCAAACATTGTAGAAGAAGAGTCTTCTAAATCCAAGTCTAATTCCTAGAATAAAAACAAGGGAAAAGAAGGCAAGAAGAATATTTCTTATGCTCCAAAACAGAAGCAATTCAAGACCAAAGCTGCTTGTTGGGTTTGTGGAAAATCAGGCCATAAGGCACAGGTTTGTCGCTATAGGAAGGACCAATCCGATGCTGGAAACCATGCTAACAAAAATCAGGCTAATGTGGCCATTGACTCTGATTTTGTTGGTGTGATTTGTGAAGTTAATATGGTCTCTGATACTAAAGAATGGTGGATTGACACTGGTGCTACAAGGCATATATGTTTTGACAGGAATTTGTTTGTCACCTACCAACCAATTGAAGGCGAAAATCTGTTCATGGGAAATGCTTCTACATCGGCTGTTAAAGGGAAAGGCAAGGTTTTGCTGAAACTTACTTCTGGAAAAACTTTGGCTCTTCTTGATGTGCTGCATGTTCCTGAAATTCGAAAGAATTTAATTTCTGGCCCTATTTTGAGCAACAAAGGCTTCAAATTTGTATTTGAATCTGATAAGTGTGTAATCACCAAAGGTGGTGAATATGTAGGAAAAGGCTATCTGGCAAATGGTCTTTTTAAACTAAGTGTATTGCCAAACGATGTTTCTATTAATATAAATAATGCTTCTACCTACTTGCTTGAGTCTATTGATTTATGGCATGAAAGATTAGGCCATGTGAATTACCAATCTATAAAAAGGATGGTGAATTCGGGATTAATACCCAAATGTAATCCAAGCTCTATGGAAACACATAGATGTGAAATTTGTACTGAATCCAAGTTTGCAAAACAACCAATGAGATCGGTAGAAAGATCAACTGAAGTATTAGGATTAATACACACTGATCTTTGTGACTTTAAGTCAACTCCTTCAAAAGGAGGGAAAAATTATTTCATCTCATTTATAGATGATTGCAGCAAATATTGTTATGTATACTTAATACAAACAAAAGATGAGGCTTTGGACATGTTCAAAGCATACAAAGCTGAAGTAGAGAATCAACTTGACAAGAAAATCAAGATTATTAGATCTGATAGAGGAGGAGAATATGAATCAAATGCTTTTTCAGAATTTTGTACCTCTCATGGAATTGTTCATCAAACGACGGCACCTTATACTCCACAACAAAATGGAGTTGCTGAACGTAAAAATAGAACGTTCAGAGAAATGATTAATTCCATGATAAACAGTTCTAGAGTTCCTCAAAATCTGTGGGGTGATGCTCTACTTGCTGCAAATAAAGTCTTAAATCGAATTCCTCATAAAAAGTCCAATAAAACTCCTTATGAGGTATGGAAAGGAAAAATCCCTTCTTATAAAAAGTTGAAAGTGTGGGGTTGTCTTGCTAAAGTCAGAGTTCCTTTACCAAAAAGAGTTAAACTTGGACCAAAAATAATAGATTGTGTATTTATTGGCTATGCTGATAATAGTGCAGCATATAGATTTTTGGTTTTTAAATCAGAAATCAGTGACATTCATGTGAACACTTATATGGAAAGTGATGAGGCTGAATTCTTCGAGAATATATTTCCTTATAGAGAAAGAAATATCATCACCAACAAAAGAGTACGTGATGTCAGTAATATAGATCAAGCATCCTCATCTCGAGTTCAGGAGGAAGAAGACAATGAACCAAGGAGAAGCAAAAGAATGAGAGTCCCTAAAGACTTTGGACCTGACTATTTGGCCTTTGTAATAGAAGAAGAACCTCAAACCTATAAAGCTGCTATGGAATCTTCTGAAGCACCTTATTGGAAGGAGGCTATTCAAAGTGAAATTGAATAGAAAATGTGGGGTATTGTTGGAACTTTATGAGACTTTAGTCCCACATGGAAGATGTATAAGGACTCCTACCCTTAATAAGGGATACCCCATGTAAGGTATCAAATAGAAGTGGGCTTGGGTGAGGGAATTTCTATGGGCTTCATGGAAAATTCCATTGGGCTCCTAGTGGGCTATAAGGCTCCTAGTGGGCTATGAAGATTATTTTATAATCAAAGACTGGGCCTTGGGCCTTGGGGCTCTTGGGCTCTGGGGACTTAGTTAAAATCAGTATACGTTTTGAATACTGATCCTTTTTACGTAAAGACGTAATTGTTCATCGAACAAAGACGACGTTCTGCCGAAACGGAACAAAGACGACCTTTTGTTCAAAACTCCGAACAGGCGTCATTCGTCTATAAAAGAAGCTTGAAGGATCAGCATCAAACCACTGAAAATTCGAAATACATCTTCCTTACTATCAAGAGAAAAACACATATTGAAGTTCGAGATAGAATTCAAGGGAATCTGCAACACCTTGAATTTGAGAGTTGTATCCTGGGAGACAGACGTCAAGACGATTCCACAAGCAGAAGTGCAGGGACGAATTTCTGTCTTAGGACATTGCGTTAAGCGAGCCTCTCTCAAGAAACAAGTTAGTGAATTCAAATTTTTTTCTCTGTTTTGATCTCATACTTCATCCGAAGCATTCAATTCGAATTTAATTCTCTGCTATTTAGTTTCATTAAATTACGTTATAGTAATAATTACTGTGATTCATAGCTTGATCCATACTTATAATACATATTTTTTAACACACTCGTGTACCTGCTTAGTTTGTTCACAGTATAAGCTAAATATTTCCTTGTACAAAATTTTAAGTACAATTATGAAGAGTCATGTCTATCAAAGTTCTGGCAACTCCAGAATTTTCATTGTCACATTTCTCAAGGATATTCTCCATGTAATATTTCTAATATAATATCAACCATTTTAACATTCTTGTGATGTTTTCTAAGGATTCAAACGCTTTTACAATCCTAAATAGTACATAAACGACTTTGCTAGTAATTATGACATCTATAATCGTTTGGGTATCTCTTTTCACTCATAACCAACGGAGAAATCGATGTAGGTGGGGCGATGCCTGCTCAAGTATACTATTATCAAAAGTCTCATTTTCTAGATATTATGAACTATTAAGGCCAACCCTATTAGACAATAGAGTCATAATCACTACAAATGAGCATTTGACATATACAAATTTATCACCTTCATTGGTTTTGAAACTATTGGTGATCATGTTTGTCAAATGTTCCATGTAATGAGCATTGGGCTTGTTTTAGTCATATAATGACTTCACAAAGTTACATACTTTCTCTTTTTGACCAGCTGAGAAACCCTCAGGTTCTTCTATGTATAGATTTTCTCTTTTATATCTCCATCCAGGAAAGCTATTTTCATATCCATTTAATGTACTTCAAAATTTTCCAACGTGACAATAGCAAGTATTATTCTAATGAAAATCATTTTCGTCACTAGAGAATAATTATCAAAATAATCCAGACATTATTTTTTATCTATAGACTTTAATTACAAGCTTTGTCTTGTATTTTGTCTATTGCCACATTTGCCTTTATTTTCCTCTTGAAAACCCACTTGGAACTTTAAAGTTTCATAACCAGGTGGGAGATCCATATGTTCCTAAGTATGATTCCGCAAAGTCATAATCATATTTATATTTAGTGGCTTATTCCTAATAGAGACAGTAAACAAGGTAACTATCCCTTAAGGATTCAAGTTTTACTCTTAACCATACATGTTAAGAGTAGGAACCTAAGAATTTTAATCTTTATCTGGATTCCACCTCAGACTCAAATTTTGAAAGGTCACCACTTATTGTGCTTTATGGGAAAGCACAACACGATTACCACAAAATTATTTTTGTGTTGATGACTTTTAACTCGTCTGTTACAAGCATTCATTCAATCGTTATAAGTCATTAAGTTGCTCATCAACTAAACATTAATAGTTGTTCCAAATGTTTTGCATTGATGGCTATTTAGCTGATTGTTACAAACTACTTAATTAGCTATTACACTCCATCACCAACAATGAGTTGGATAATTTACTCAGAAATACATCTTCAAAGAATGATGCAATTTTCAGATTTCATTATCGTGTCTTGTATTTATTTAATTTGCACACAAGAGATCGATAATTGTTACAATTATGTGCATATCAAATGCAATTAATTATTTCTTCATAATTTTTCCTTTTAAAAATCCCCACATTTTAAAGTAAAAGATGATTAGCCGACAAAATGGCATATCCCCACATGTTTGGTGGTAAGGCAAAGCTAAACAGCATTGCATTCATCATATCCTTTAAGGTATGATTCTTTTGTTTCACTCACACCATTTGATTGTGGTGAATAAGGTGATATCCTTTCATGTATGACCCATGCTGAGCACAGTCAACAAATGATGATTCATACTCACCTCTTCAGTCACTCTTTATGACCTTAATTGTCTTATTGAGTTGATTCTCAACCTCGTTTTTATAGAGAACAAATTTCTCCATAGCCTCATTTTTACTCTTCATGAGGTACACATAGCAGTATATATGCTATCATAAAAAAAGTGATAAAATACTTATTACCATTTTTGTTTGAATTGCCTTTAAATCAAGGGGTTCATTATTTCTTTCAATACTTTTGAAAGATGATTTTGTTAGGTTTCAACACAAGTTTCACACTTATGCTTAAACATTAGTAGACTTTCCAATTCAAGTAAATTAACCTCCGCAGAAAATCATAATTAGCATGTCATTACCTACTATACCATACCATACATTAAAAGACACAAATGTGGGAGCGCTAGCTTTATTCATATCATTGACCATGGTCATTACATTTCAATTTAAAATTTTCACCACTTATAGCTCTATTGCCAACATATAGTATATCTTATGAAACTAGAATTCATTTTCCTGTAATGAATAAACGAGAGTCATTTTCACTGAGCATCGACTTGGTCTTTAAGAATGTACAGTACGTTGTTTAGTTCATTTTTTAGAGATCAACATTTGAACCTCTTTACTTGACCCTTGATTGTTCATCAAACTTGGCTTGGTCATGTGACCGCTCCAAGTCCATCACCTCCCAGTCATACTCTTTAACTGCTGACATGTCTGGTTCATTATTTATGACATCATTTGTCATGACACAGTTGTCATAGCAAGATATTATCTGCTTAATTTAGGTCAACCGATCACGATTTTTGTTTTCATTATCACACTCAAAACGTGTCTTGCTATATGAAGGTGAGTCTCCACACAAAAGACACAACACCTCATCTCCCTCGGGTGATGTGGGATCTTACATCATCAAGTGCAAGTCACTCATAGTTTGCATTGAACAACACTCATTATCACATCCTCTTTTTCAACCAAAAGACTCAACGTGGCATCTAGCTCTTTTAGTGTCTTTACACCTTACGTTGCATTTTCTGAAAATACACACAACGTGTTATTTTCCTAATTAACAAATAATATCTGATATTATTTCTCTATTGATTACTTGATCAGATTCATAAATAATTTCATATTGAATATCTCAATATTCAATCACTTGAATTTGGTATATAACCAAATCATAGTGCTTCCTTATTTCAAGAAAACTTTCCATTATCCTTGAAAAGACCCTTATTAGCGTAAGTAGCTAATTGATAATTTCTTTGGAGTCTAATTCTCTTAGGCAACATTTCGTGTTTTGCAACACAACTCCAAAGGCAATCATTTCATTAAGGCAACCATTTTTCGAAGGCAACCAATTCCTTAAGGCAACAACCTTTTATTAGGCAACCACGTTAGTCAATATCACATATGAAAGTTCTTAAGATTGTAAAAAATAAATGTGATATTGAATAAATTCAAAAATACTAATTAAATAGTTAGAGAATATAAAATAAATTGAGAAGAACAAAATCTGAAGCTTTGAATTTGTTACCCAAGTAGTTGATGTTTATAAACAATGAATAAAGTTGAGTCACGTGTACCACACGCTTTTCTTAAAAACTTTCACACTGCTCACAAGGTTGTATGACGCTGTTCTCCGAAGATAAAACAACTCTAAGTTTTTGTACCGCAGCAGAAGAACTTTTCGTCAAACTGAAGAATACATTTGTTTATCACCAAATTTGAGAGAGGGAGAGAAGACATTAGAAGAGGAGATGCTTTCTTTCTGATGAGATTTTTTTTTTTTTGAAAATGAGAAGAAGATGATCACTTTATATAGGCTTTATTTGGGAACAAGCCACTTATTGTCGAGTTAATACCAAAACTGTTTCTGGTCATTATACTCACCATCAATTGGCAGTTACAAGCTAATTAATTTGCCGTCACTAATGTTTACGATC
Organism: Geum urbanum; assembly: GCA_946800695.1. Lineage (NCBI taxonomy): Eukaryota > Viridiplantae > Streptophyta > Magnoliopsida > Rosales > Rosaceae > Geum > Geum urbanum. The sequence goes on along the minus strand of OX327013.1, from coordinate 42,058,743 downwards.
AGTTACAAATAATCTATTTAGTAGACTTCAATTGTATATCATAACTAAGATTTATGAGCGGTTACAAAACTGTTACAAACCATTTAGTTCGTCATTCAATTGCATGTTATTACTAAGGTTTATTAGGCGTCATAAATAATTTAATTGACAATTCAAAAGCCTTTAACTTACTTTGGGTAATAATTTCTCATTCACCCGTTTAACCATTTGAACAAGTAAATATCTTAATTTAATTGCCTCAAATTGGTTAATTAAAATATTGTTAAAACACTTATTTTTTCAACAGATTCTCTGTAAGAATGGTATGTTGTCATTGTTGTCAACCGCAAAGGAAGGTCTAGCCTGTAACTTTGCTAATGAGCAAGCTTTGCAAAAAGAGCGATGAACATCAGACATTGCTATAAAGTAATGTCGTAGAATAACACTAGGTGTTGAGACCGGATTGAGATTGTTAATCTCATCCACTCCATCGAATCCGATGGTTTTGAGAATTTCTACATGCTTCTTACCTTTGAAGAATGGATGACCATGAGAGTTTTTCAATATTTTGATCATCATATCACGACTTGGATGTCCCAGTCGATGATGTCAACGCTTGTATGAGGCCGTGTCACACATAGTAATAAGTGTGACAACATTAGATTCAATAATCCAAACCGTAGTATGATATAATCCACTGTGAATCGCCCATAACTTCTCCAAGTAGCACTTTCTACCACACTCCTCAGAAGTTATACATAAGAATTATTTTTCATTATCACAATGAGTTTCCAAGTGTAAACCATTGGTTCTAATGTCCTTAAAACTTAGCAAGGTTAAATTGGCCTTTGGTACTTACAATGCATCAGTGATATGAATTCTTGTTCTATGTGGTAGCAAAAATTGTGCTGAACCACACCCTTGTATAACCGGCGCTGAACCAATCATCGTTGTCATTGATGATGTGTATGGCACAAGATCTATAAACAACAGCATACTTCGCAGTATAGTATGAGTACTACTACTATCTACTAGATATTCAATCTCACCTTCAAACATCTACAAAAAAGTTGAATTAATTAGTCTTTAAGACTTGTTGAACACTTTAAGTAAATAGTTAAAGATTTACCAAAGGGTTAGGACCCTTAAAGAATGCTGATATAGCATAGTAAAGCCGATGTAAAACACATCAAAAACACTAAGTTTGGGTAGGATTTTCGATGGGTCGAGTAATCCATTCGACGGATCGAAATAACCCAAAATAAACTTTAATTTTTCGATAACCATTTTTGACGGATTGGAGATGTTTCTCGACAGGTCGAAAATTGGAAAATTTTGACACAATGGCTGACATTCGCGGGTTGAGGTAAACCTTCAACTGGTTAATTAAAACCTAAAAGAAATATCAGTTTTCCGATATCTTTTTTGAAGAGTCGTTCGAAAATTTTCGACGGGTCAAAAGTGTGACATTTTGGAGATAGTAGCGTGCAGTCGACGGTTTGAGCATTTTCATCGACGGGTTGAAGTAGCTAAATAAGTGGCCGATGACCATATTTTGACAGGTCGAAATATTTAGTACACTATTTTTCGACGGGTCAAAAAGTGCAGAAAACGATACAGTGGGTTACCATCGACGGGTCGAGAAAAAACTTCGACAGGTCGAAAATTCCCATTATCAAGTCACCCTCTCTTTTGTCTCGTTTGTATGCTATTTGGTGTCATAATGCCATATAATTTTATAGAATTTGAACCATTTAAGTAATACGCATGTAAATAACCATTCTTAACACTTTCAAATACCGAAAGAAATTTTTTTTATTACTTTGCCAACATCAAAATTTACATCAAAAGATTGTTCTTATTCAATAACCATGACTACAACCGGTGTCAAAAACAAAACAAAACTTAATTACATAGAAATGACATGAGTCTAATACATAGACTAACTAAAAATCTGAAGTCTCAAGACTTGCTTCGGTGTCATCTGCTACAATTAGATTGGCTTCACTGCCATCTTCCATCTCATAGTCAGCACAATGTGTCTCTTTCTGCTTTGCTTGGTATTGTTAATACATCATGTAGGCATTCTGAATATCCTTTGGAGCTCTGAATTTCTTGTGTATATGATTAGTCATACCACACCTATAGCAAAGATCCAGGCGAGAAGTAGAAGCAGAATGTGAAGAATTCTCACTATTCCTAGAACCAAAATTGGGTTGATTCTTGTTGGAGTTGTGGTTGTTGTCGTGGCGAGTCTAAGTCAAATTTCGACTGTTTTCTCCTCTACCACGACCTCTACCACACCCTCCTCTACCACCACGAGTTTGATAAGGTTTAGAGTGTTGTTTACCCTTATCTTTTCGTGTCTTCCCACCGGTGTTGTAGGTTTCACGAACTTTCTTTGTACCGGCTGGCCGAGCATTATTTTGGATCTCGTGATGCATCTCTTTCTTAGCTAGCACACTCATAAGATCATTGAATGATCTAAGTCTTTCTTGCTCATAATCAATGTGATACTAATGTGTAACGGTGTCCATAGAAGTAGAGAATGTGCTTAAAGACTTCTCGACAATAGCTTGGTCGGTCTTTACAATGCCACAAATGGGAAGCTCGGACTGTAGCTCTAGCATATCCTGATAGAAGTCATTGATCTTAGGATAATCCAAGAACCAAATTCTATCCTATTTTTCTAGTAGCTCTAGAAGTTGTGCATCATGCATATTGTTGAACCGTTCTTGTAAAGTCATCCACAAAACTGTGGGTCATCCTTTAACAAGTATTATTTCCTTAGAGCATGATGAATATGTCTCCTGAGAAATGTGAGAGCTTGGGCTTTTTGAGTTAGGATGTCCTCGTTGGCTTCAGTGTCATGTGGTAGTGGTTGGATAGTATCATTGAGACATTTACAGAGGAGAGTATTCCTCACGTCAGATACCCATATACGGTATTCTGCTCCTTGAATTTCAAAGATATCCAACTCTGGCATTGCCGGCTCAGTCATCTACAAAAGACAAGAGATGTAATTAGTTTACTGATCGAAAGAACCACAATCACTAATATCAAATTTAAGGAATAAGAAACATGATCTATGATGTATAGTCACAAAAATCGATGCAAAACTAGTGGCTTCATACCACTACCCATAAATATAGTGACTGTCAAATAGTCACAAAAATCGACTTCCTTATTTTTCAATTTGAAATCTTAATTAACTGTGAAATTCACTAATAACCGTGACTCCCCTAAAACCGCCATTAATCTTAAATCTTGAGGAAGGGGTGATTAAATTCCTTTTCACTCATACCTACATTAATCCATAGGAACTAGAGGCATATCATAATTCATGGTATTTAAACCTAAATCTAAACCTAGATCAAGGGTGTTGTGGTAATTAAGTTTTGCAACTTAATTCTAAATCGAAGAGGGTTATTCGATTTACCTTGAGAGTGTTATGCTCGATATGAAAACTTCGTTGAAAAAAAGTTTGAAGAGAAAACGTCCACGAATTTTCGGCGACAAGCTCCGACGGTGGGTAAAATTTGACGATAATTGGTAGTCGGCGATGGAGAGATTCCGTCAAGGAGGGAAGCCGACGGTGGAGGTTTTAGTGCTTAGGGGTTTGGGGTGATGATTATCAACTCAAGAGGTGTTGATAACATGTTGAATGAGAAAATAGATACGTAAGAGATATGATCTGAAGCTCTCATTTATTCATTGATAGATGACCTTAAATAGACATTACAATATGTTACAATCATTATTTCAGTAAATCAGGGATTGAGTTCTATTCTGATTAAGACAAGACGCATATGCCAAAATTCTAAAAATATTTTTCCAGAAACAATATTTAATTTTTGTTTTGATGAGAAGCTAACTTTGTAAGTTGGTAATAGATATCCATTCAGATAACACTTAAAACCGACACAATAAAGTGTGGTTTTCAAACAGTTGCACTAAATTCCATGGCCGAATCAACTATGGGCCTTACACACAAGGCCCAAAAGACTAGATGGAGTGAACGAATGAATGAACGAACGATAACCGTGACCGGTGACGTGATGGAAGCTGCGAGGCTGTCACTCAAGTCTAAACCGAACCCGACTTCCGAATTTCAAAACTAGCGTAGGAGTTCTTCTGTGCTCGAGTCTTTCTCTACAGCATAGCAGTCAGTAACAGAGAGAGAGAGAGAGAGACTGAGTGAGAGAATCAGAAATCGAAATGGTACAGGTTGTGAACTAAAGTGTGCTGCTGAATTTCGTAATCCGAACAAATGGGTATCGGGTCGGAGTCGGGTAGCGGGAGCTTGCCGGACTTCTCCGTCTCCGTCTTCGTCGTCGTCGTCGGAGGGAGGGTGGCGCGTGGCGCGTGGTTTAGTGGTGAAGACGCTTGTATTGATTGGCGGAGCTCTACTGCTGAAGCGACTGACCAAGTCCACGACCGGTGGGACCACGCCCGCGACGTCACCCGCTCTCTCTCCGGCGAGAAGTTCTCCAAGGACCAAGCCGCCAGAGATCCTGACCATTACTTCCACATCAGGTACTACTTAACCAGTTTCCGTTCTTACTTTTTTGTTGTTTTGTCTCAATTCGGCGCCGTTTTGATGATGATAGAAATTGGTTCTTTGCAGAATGAATAGTTTCCCAGCAGCTGAGATGGTGGATAGGTCTAAAGTTTTGTACTTTGGACAAGTAAGCATTAGTTTAGCTTACTTTAGTTGTGGTTGTGTTCATCAAATTCAGTGTGCTAAAAAGATAAAGGTTGAGGTTAAAATGTGTGTTATTTGCTATAGGCTTTTTGGAGGAGTCCCCAGAAGCCCTTTAGGCAGGTGTGTGGTTTGTTTTTCTTTTTAAAACTGAAACTGATGCTTAAAGGTTCAAGCTTTTGATGTGCTTGTGTTCAAAGACTTGTCTCTCTTTTTGTTGCAGAGATTTTATATGGTGAAGCCTTGCCCGAAAGAGGTTGAAATGCGATGTTGAGGTGAGATTATCTGTGGTTTTGTTGTTGCAAATCGATATTACACAAAGACATAGTCTTCTCTCAAATTCAACAAGTAAATTCTATCCTGCTCAACCTTTTTAGGGATTACTAACTGCATGTGTGCTAGCAAGAGATCATTTGGTATATATCATAAGATTTGAATAATGTTCTAATATATCTTTGATTAATGAGCAGGTGAGCTCGTATGCAATTAGAGATGCCGAGGAATGCAAGAACTTTTGTGATCGCTCAAAGGACCAGCGGCCCCTGCCTGAAGAAGTTATTGGGGTCAGTCCTTAGTCCATTTTATATTCACTGTTGTAGCAAGCGGATGCATAATACTATCTGGTTATTGGCATCGTTTACATTGTTATGGTTACAGATGCACTTTAGAGTTTAGGCATAGGAGATACTGAAGTGAGCTTTGATGATTTGTACTTGCTATATTAAACATGATATAAACTATTTTACCATGAAACTTTTGAAACATTGATATGTAAATACTACAGTTCTAGACCATTGTCTACAAACCTTGCTTGTACAGGTTGAGTCTCCAATTTGTGAAGAAAAAAATAAATAAGAACTTGAGCATATTTATGCTTCTTTGATGTTGTTGCAATTGTTGGGCTCCACACTGTCTAACTGTGAACTATTTGAAAAGATTTCGTACATATGGATGTTTCTGATCTTTTATTACAAATTTTATTCTGTGCAGGACATTGCAGAACATTTGACAACAGTGCACCTTAAACGTTGTGAGCGTGGAAAACACTGCTTATATGAAGGTTCAACTCCACCTGCCAGTTTCCCTAATTTATGGATAATTCTCTGCTGTTATTTGTCTCTCTTCCTTTCCCTTAATGTGTGTTTTTGGTCTGGGCAATAGCCCTGATACCATTTTTTCGCTTTATTACAGAATGGAGCATCATACTGTACTTCAGAACTTGCAATTCTTAAAAACAATGAGATACATTCTTGGGATAGGGGATACAACGATGAAGGAAACCATGTCAGTTTTTCTTTTCCTAATCAACTTACTGTAATCACCTTATTGATCATTGCTACTGTAGTAGTTTTCCATTGCATCAATCTGAATTCTTTGTTTTGTTACAGGTTTGGGGACCAAAGGAAGGTCCATATGAATTCAAGCCCGCACCTGCCTCCAGTACCAACGACATGTTCTCTTCCTTAAATTTTCCTATTCAGCAGTCTATCGAGAAAAGAATTGAGGGTTCATTTGTGTTGTAAGAGTGATCATTCTATTTTGTGTACCTCGTCAATGTAAATGTTAAGATTTGTTTACCTCACGTCAATGGCTCAATTAATCTATGTTTCTGTTCAATTATCTCCCTGTCTCACTGGTTTTTCATTTCCTGTAAGTTGCAAGCCATAGTCTGACACTGCCGCTATGTGAAAGGTTGGTGAAAGGATCTGACTCCGATTTAGTTGCCTAAATTGAAATCAAACCTCTTTGAAAACATGACCTTAAAAAAATTGTCAGAGTTTACTTTGAAATACGTGAGCCAAAATTAGAACCTGTAATAAGTATCACACTTCGAACATTCCACAAAAGTCAAACCTTGGGGTTTTGTTTTCCATCCGGATTTTTCAACATCATATATATAATAAACCACAAGGTTTACAAGAAATCCAGAAAAACATTCAGGAGTAAACTCAACTAAAAACAAACATAAGTATTCAGAGCGACTCCTATATACATCATATACAATCAGTAAGTCGAACAAAAAATCTACTCAAACTGAAGTGTGACTTGAACTCTACGCCTCCACCGTCGACGTGCAACCCCGGAACCCAAACTACAAACTGGGCAAAAGAAACCGAAAAGCCCAGGGAAAGGCAAATAAAATCGTTAGAGTGAGTGAACGAAAATAATAATAATATGTTTTTCACCAATATAAACATGAAATCATGATGCGAGTCTAAAATCATCAATCATAGGTAAGGTGTTTTTCATAACCTTCCTGGATACCGTATAAAATGTAGAGGCCGTAACTTGAGTACATTTTTCTCAAAGTTACAATCATGCTCAACCAGGTAAGGGGTTTGTCATAACCTTCCTAGGAGCCATATAATCACGGGTCAGGCATTTGTCATAACCTTCCCGAAGCATCTCGGGGATCAGCCGAGAAGTCATGCATCGATGCATCCATATATCCATAATCCATGTAAAACAAATCATATATGTGCCTCCAAGTAAAAATACATAATCAAAATTGCATACTTGTAAAATGCATAAAATAAAATGCATAATCAAGACTCACAAATTGACAGTGAAAATCAAAGTGTCCACTCACAGTACGAGGCTAACTCTGAGGTCTGACGGAAGATCCCTCGCCAAAAACTCGATCACGATCACCTGAATAACAAGGATACGATCAATACATATAGAATCACAACATACGGAGTTAATACGTCAAGAACCCCGCATTCTCGAAAGACGTATCGCTCAAAATATTAACGAGGATAGCAAAATTTCCAAAATACACCCAAACAACCCTCGACCCAAAATAGAATACTCAAATCAACTCAAAAACCTCACGACTACGATCGGGACGCGATTACGAGCAAAACGATATAAAAATCTCAAAAATCTCAAAAAGTCAACCTCGTCGGAGCTCCGTCGTTGACCGCCGCCGCCGCCGGCGAGGCGCCAACGGTGACCAACTCCGGCGACCCTTATCTCAAACTCTTCCTCTTCTCAAGCCCAACACATTTCCCTTCTACCACCAAGGCCAACTCAACCCACACCGGCCAGAATTCCGGCTGAAAGTCTCGCCGAATTTCCTCTCCAGTCACCACCATGGACCACCTTAAAACCTCAATCAATTCCAAAATTGAACACACAGAATTCATCATGGGGTTGAGGGGAACCAAAACCCCCACCAACCCGACACCAAATCTCGCCAGAATCTGCCACCCGATTCTGGCGAAATCCCCAAACTTCATCGAGTTCGTTCTACCTCAAATCACAACCAATTTCCACAAATAAATACATGAAACAATAGGAAATCAATAGAGCTTTCCAACTATACCAAGAACTCGGCCGGAGGTGGCCGGAAACGCCGGGTCCGACGACGGGAAAAAAATGGGTCGGTGGGCAAAATGGGTCAACCCGAGTCAACTCAGTCCAACTCGGTCAAACTCGGTCCAAATGTAACTTTTCAACAATTTTATGACAATTCGATATTTATACGTCGCGAACAGACCAAATTCATGATTCGGATAACTCAAACCCAAACGGATAAGTACGACTAACTCGACGATAATTTCACATATCCATTTTATATTCTCCGATTATCCGAAAAATCTTCCGAAACCTCCTACGGACTCGAAATCAAATCTTCTACAATTTCCGCGAATGAACTCAAACCAAATTCTTGCCCGATAATTTAGTCGTGAACAAACCCGCCATATCGACCAATTACGACAAAACCGCGACTAATCGTGAAATGCGCAAATCAAGCTAATTAACATACAATTTCCGGTTCGGGTCGTTACAGTTGGTCTATTGCAAACTACTAACCTATGTGAAATCCCCATCTCCGATTCTTTTTTCATGATAAAGGCTTTTGAAGAACAAGAGATCAGACTTGGTATAATCTCAATGTATATTTTCGTTCATATTTCTGGTCGGCAAGAATGGTTATTAGGCGAAATCGTTTCTTTTTCCAGTTAAAACTTCAAATGTCAACAACAGTATACTTATTACTATTGCCTGAATCACCATGGCTCCTCACTATATTGAAGTGCTATGCAAGGGGCTCTTTTTGATGTAGTACTCGTTACTAAATTGAATCATAATGATGTTCTATTAATACAACAAAATCATACAAAATATTGTGTTCAATCCATTTGAGATGCATAGCTCCAAACTATGAGTACTATCTATCCCTGAATGCTGTTGTTCAGGTAGAAGTATAATCCAGCAAGAACCACAACTCCAACTGCAATAGCAATAGGCAGTGCTTTTCTGTTTCATATGAAAGTAGCGTGTAGTAAGTCTTCAATTGATCACAAGAATAAACGCATTGTTTGTGTCTAAACTGAAAGAAAGTAGGAATATGACCATGCTTACCCAATGGCTTCATCTCTCTGTAACTGCGCTTTTCGTTGTTTTCGAACATCTTTGCTGTTGGCGTCTTTGGTCACAGGAGGCTCGTATACCCTAAACCTCCTCTTGGGAGCACCACAAACTGCACAGAACAAATTACATACATGATCAAGTTACATAAATTGGTATACAATCGTTTCAAGAATCGAAAAGAATGAACAACTTCAATGCAGGAAGATACTCATGTTGGATATGTAAATTGATACGTCTCATACAAACCACACCATGTCACAAACACATTATGTATACAAAAGCTGTATATATCATTAGGGTACGAAGTTATGTAAAACAAGTGATTACCAGGACAGAAGTACTTGTCAGGTAACTTTGCAAAAGGAGTCCTCTCATTATATATATACCTGCATCATCACCATCACCATCATCATCATCATCATCATCATCATCATCATCATCATCATCGTCATAATTGTCAAGTACTCGGTACATCACTATCCTCGAGAATTCAAGAGTGAAGAAACAAACAAACAAACAATAAAGGAAGGAAAATGGTACCCGCAGTCGCGGCAAATATAGGCTTCCTTGGAGGCAACTCTCATAGAAAACCTGGGTGCCACTTTAGCAATAGGTTTTTGTTGCTTGGGAGGAAGCAATAGGCTAAGTGATGGAGAGAAGTAAGAGGATCGTAGAGCAAATCGATCCGAAGGCTGGCGTAGACCGGCATTGCCTCTTGGAGCTAACGATGATGGTGAAGCTAGATGAGCTCTGCTTGAGGGTGCCTGCAGTTGCAGGGCCATTTTCTAATAACTAAGTTTGCAGATAGATGTGAGTGAGTGAGAATGCAATACTTGTACTAGGAATGAAATGTGAGGAATAAATGAAGAGATAAGAGAGCCAAAAAAGCAAGTTTGGATTGTGAGAGCGTGGCCTCCATAATCCCCACAAGTCAAGTAGCACATTATACCAGCCTCTGGAGTCTTCCCCCTATATTCATTTTTTTTTCTTTTCTTTTCTATAACAATTTTTTATCTACTTCTCATTTGGTTCCATGACTGAAAAAAAAAAAAAAAATTACTCTCTTGTGCCCCCAAATTTATAAGTAGATGTGGTTGAACAGTGTATTCAAACACCAATGCAGGAGAGGTTTACTCACTGAAAAAAAAATAGTGGAGAAGTTACTTTGAAGTGATGGAACAATCACCATCAATGCCTTCTTGAGATAACTAGAACAATCCAAGTAGAAGTACAAAAGAATGTGTAACCTGATACATTTTCACGAACATCTAAATTTACACTTGGATGAAGAGCAGCATCAGAATCTCAACTACAACAACAAACTACTACTGTAAAAATATATGGTTGGGTTGCAGAGACAATCCAATGGCAGTTACCAGGGTTTCAGATCACCTACTGGCCCTGCGGTCCAGTTTAGTACCTTCTGACCCGGCTTCAAGTAAACACTAGAGTCATGAGGCAACTTCCGCGCCAGTCCATTGAGAACTTGATGGAAAGCATCACCTGGTTCTGCGGGTTGTGGGAACAACATAGCTTGCTTCATTGAAGGGTTGGCAAGCAATCTCTGCTTCCTCAATATGACTTCAGGTGGGATTGACGTGAGTATAGTGTCCAAGTTGGGAACATCTTTCTCATCTATAAATACACCAATCTCTTCCCATGGAATTGCATCAGCAAAGGGTAGAACAATGTCATCTGCTATGATAACAGGAATGCAACCAAAAATCACGGCTTCTACCAATCTAGGGCTCCAAGGTGCCCACCCGAGTGGACATAAACAAAATACTGCCCGTTGCATGTCCTCGTAGTATGTGGTAGGATGCTCTGTGGAAATGTCAAAAAGCGGATTGTCTTTAAAGTTCTCCCACACAGCTGCTCTTGCACCTCTGCAAGGTCATAGAACAAAATTAGACAAAGACATCTCCAGGGCAGAACTAATATCATTTCTGGCCACCAACTGCGTAATCCAAAACTACTGTACATAGCAACACTATATCTCTTAATATCTTTTTGTAAATTCTTCACTTCTACTTAAAAATAGTCATCAGAAGATCGTATTTTGTATAAATGTTTTTGAAATGTAGAATAATATGACTTGTCTCATCAAACATGTTATGTAAGAGTTACCTTGCATAATAGCCACCCTCTGGGTCATTTCCAACATCATAAAATAATCCTCGGAAGTAAACGAATATGGATCTAGGAGTTTTGTCAGGAATAAGGTGGGTTTGCATTTTCTGTGGAGGAGCATAAGGAGGTACAGTAATTGAGCCATCCTTCAAGCAAACATGATTCCGTTGCCCAAAAGTCTGAACCAAGGTGGCGCGTTGGAGCAAGGGAAGAATTCCTCTTTCAATTGCCTTCTCTTCCTGAAAGACATTTAAGAAAATTGAGTAACCGGCATGCCCGAGTAAGACAAATTACCATTATGTGGTGACTTTAATGTACACAGGAGAAAAGCTCTGTAGCTAAAGAAGAACATGCTAACAAAACCAAAAGGGACATAACAAGAAAATCAAGCTTCTTACTTGATAATGAAAGCATGCTGCAAAGTCATGAGGCACAACAAAAAAGTGATCAGCCCCTTCGGTGCGGTTCCAATAAGGCCAATTTGAAGATATAAGCTGTATTGCGCTTCTCATCATCCGAGGTGACTTGAATGGCAAAGGAAGGCCATTGGGGGTCAGGTCACAGGTAGTGTATACAGGAGTATAGAACCAATCAGCTTCCTCAGGATTAAGGGTTCGGACAGGGCTGGATAGGAGAAATCGATGCATGTAGATCTCAGCGGCAAACATGTGGTTGAGGCACCTCTGATCCTTCTGAAGAATCTTCTTGTTGTATTTGCTCGGAAGCTCATACACGAAAACTTTCAACCTTCCCACAGGATCATCATCCAAGACATCACCAGCACTACCTACATTATGTTCAAACAAACTGTATTCAAGCTCATACGCAATTGTACTCTCGGTCAACTCTGAATCTATGTACCATCTACTGATTTCAAAAGGACATGTCAAATGCAAAATCATAAATATGAACAACTGTCACAATGGTACTGACGTATTTGCTCTCTTTCTAGGGGATCCAACTCCAGCTCAATTAACCAGCACTAGTGCAAAATAGGTCCTTCACCCGTAAACTAATAAGCGGATCAAATCAAAGACAACGAAACTAAACCAAATCAAATTTAAGAACACTACACAATGTCATTATGCATTTGCTTAGCTGTCTGGGAGCTGCATTTCCATAGAACTAAATCAACGTAAAGATGTGAGAGTATTTCAAAACAGCAAGCATCACACTGTGAAATGTGAATCATTGACAAGTTAACTCAGAACTAAGAACAATGAACAACAAGAGCTAAATGAATATTCAAACACCAGATCCTATACTATACGAAGATCCCCAACGCACCCAATTAATCAAAACCCAATCTTGAAGCAACACAAAGCTCCACAAATGAAATCAAACATAAAAAACAGTAAAACCCAGAACGAATTCAATCTACAAACTCAATGAAAATTAAATCTTTTTAAGTTTCTCCTACCTGAAATTCTCTCAGTGCGAGCTTGCTCTCCATAACCAATCTCCAAAACCAAAGCAGCCCAAACAATCCCAGCAAAAACCCACTTCCAAAATCTCATCTTTTCGTGATCCCAATCTCTCTCCAGCTACGAAACCAGTAGCCCAAGAGAGAATGGACGCTGGAGATTCGAGTCAAAAGAGAAAGACGAGTTCTTTTCCAATCTGATGAAGGTGACGGTTGAGACGTCGAAGCTGAATTCGGTGAGATATTGCTTTCAAATTTGAGCAGGCGAGACGAAAGTGACTGGAGAAATGAAGTTGGCTTAAATTAAACCGAGAATCAATTCAGACTTGACGGTGGGTCGATTGCTAGTCCTTCTCAGTCTTCAAACACCAAAAAGACCAAGCCTTTTTCTGAACTGTTACCTTGTCATAATTTCTTAATCTTTTCTGATTAGGAAAACTAAATATTGAGAATTTATTTTCTGTAGAAGCAAAGTAATTCAAGTTCAGTCAAAATAATTGACCGGTTTCGGTATTTTTGCCAAAATGGTGGAATAAAACATACCGATCATAAAATTACTTTATGAAGATATTGGGTTCAAAATGGTAACTATGTCATGGAATATGCAAGTATGCAACATAACAAAAAGGACCCCAAAGATATGGGAATTCTTTGCTATACCTTGCTAGATTTGTATGGCGAACACATATAATTTGAAATAATTAAATTTTAAAATGGAGCTATAAACAATCATATAAAACCATGGTGTTTTTAATTTATTTTGAAGTGAAAAAACATATAGAAAATACATTAATTTTTTCGATGAGATAGGAAATACATTAGTTGAGTTTTGGAGGTTATTAACCACACCTTGTTTTAATTAGTTATTTGGTTATGTTAATTATATTCTGGTAGTCAGTAAAAGCTAATGAATTCGTGTCTTAAAATATTGCCAATTTAAAATTTAATATGTAACCATACTTCTTTTGGTGTCCCGATCTTCTAGTCATATTTGTATGAATTTTTGTATTGGAGACATGACTGTATATAAGATAGTAATTTCTTGCAATGACCTAGTATTTAACATGTTCCATACCATACTACACGTAAAACAATCTACGTGATAAATCGGATAGATGAGAGAACATCATGGCTCAATAGCCCAGGATCATGTCAATTCCTCTAACTGCTCACCATACTCGTGACCACTCTTCCACAACTCTTTCTCCCCAGGACATAATTCTAAACAGAGTCTAAGAAAAACCTAAATTTATGGACTTAAATCTACGTGTCATTAACATGTGACTATTTTCTACATTCACATAATTTAATCAGTCATCTCATAAATTGTCTATCCTCAACAATTTCCTTTCCATTATTTATTTTATTTTTTTCAACACACATCACACTTCTTCTTCTTCTTCTTCTTTCATTCTGTGTGCAAGCACACCATCATCGATCATCAATGTCTTCTTGAACACCATCATCAATCATCAATATTTTCTCGAGGACTTTATTTTTCGTCCTTGTTTGTATTCTTTTTTCTGCGTCTTCATCGTTTTCTTTAGCAACCACATTTATTTATCCCTTTTTTATATGCAATTAAGTTTTTGACGATCATGCATCATTCCAATTACCTAATGACTTCAAGTAAATTGAATCGATCAACCAATCTTTAACCTTGCGTTTGGTTGTTAGAGAGAGAGAGAGAACTTGAATGATTGAATTTTCTTTGCTACTAGAGATGAGTTAAATCGAGTTGCATAAAAATTCATTATCTTTGATGCTTCTCCTTCTAACTCTGCAGTTGAGTTCTTATTAAACAACCAGATCTCACACAATATTAGACTAAAGAGGCAAACTCTTGATGTCGATATTTGCTACAAAATATTGTAAAAGAATATCATCGGAGAAAAAAATTGTAAGAATATGAAACAAAAAATTAAACATGAATCAATTTCGACGCCAGTTTGTTTCTTGCCTGATTCAGAATATTCATTTTTTTTTCTTCTGAAAGAGTATATATCGAGAAGAAAAAATAAAATATGAACAATAATATATTTGATTTAATGTGTGACCATTGAATTTAAAAAGACAAGATAATCATTAAATTGAGGCTAGTATAATTTAGAAAATATTTAATTATGTGAAAAATTTTATATGACATAAGATTAAGGCCATAAATTTTAGATCTTAAGGAGGGCACTACTCTTCTAACTATCCAATCCACATATTTGAGCAGAACACCCTGTATCACTCATATAAGCTCAATGCAATTCTGACAAGGAAGAAAATGGCAGCCTTAAACAAAATAATGATTTATCCTATCACTTCAGTGATAGAACCGAATGTGACAGAGTAGTCTTCGAATGTATACCACATCGGAATCGAAACAAAGTTCTATTTAAGCCCTCGATACTAATAGTAAGGAATCCTTATTCGATTCAAGTAATGTTCATGATAGAAGACAAAAAATGTGGTGGCAAATAATTCACATGTGCACAGCTATACATCATACATGCCATTAAATGTAGCTCACCGTCTCTTCTAGAATTGACACTGATATTGACGGGGAACGAACTAACAGAGTAGAATTTATTTCAGTGGGGAGATTGTGGCCTCCAGTCTTTCGCCGCTAGCAAGTTCTATGTATAATCTGGACCTTCTCTATGGTTAAAGTGTCACCCCATCAGAATCCTCAGCTCTCTTCTAGCTCCATCTCTGTTTGTCTGAGATCTTATACATTGTGCCATACTGTGTGTGAGTGAGAGTGAAAGAGACGAGTATGATGAATTGTAAGAGAATAGAGTCCAAGGAAGAAACTGCGAAAGATGAACTAGCAGTAAGGAAAGATGGAGATGATTATTCCAAAAACAGCAATGAATTGGTGGAGCTGACCAAAATTCGTCTGATTAGAGCATTTGTTGAAGCCCAGGATCCTTCCTCCAAGGTACTAACTATACAATAACATATCACATCTTCTTCATTACAAATAATTCTATATGTCTACTTAAACCGTTCTGATTAGTATTATGATATTTTAGGTCAATGGGATTCTGAAAAATTTCATTGCTATATATCAAACTATAGTACGTGTTAAATATTGTGTCATAAATGCGCACAAGTCCAAATTGTGTATTGGTGTCACTCACTATATATATCAAAGTAATCAAACCATGCTGTTGTTCCTGAAATGATGCGGATAATAGCTGTCAGATACACTAGATCTGAACTCTGATAGAAACATACATAACGAAACCCTACTTTTGACTGTTCATTAGGCAAGCACATACATATTGCATGACTCACTTTTTACCAACCCAAAATTAATTTGTTGTGAGAGAGGTATATCATGCATTGCATCATGATGCTTATATTATGGTTACAGCAACTTTAAAGTAGAGATAGTATATACTCTTTTAGGGAATGAAACTTTTGATATGCCTATAGAATGAAGGTGTACTGCAAACTTCAAGGACTCTTGTAATGAATGCGATACCTCATTTGCTAATACACCTATAAATGACGGCTAAAACTAAAATTGAAGCCAAAACAAGGGTAGCAAAACCCAGCTGAGGGTCAAAACTCATAATCCTTATGACTTGTCAGTTTGGTAGCAGTTAATTGCATGGGACGTTCAAGCCTTCAACATTGGACCCAGATGGTTGTCCTTTTCGTTACTTATACCCTAAAGTAAAGTTCTGTGCAGCCGCAATTCTTCAAAACCACCAAACTTTAAAGTTCTCATTGTTCAACCCGATCCCAAAGGTCATTAGGTACTTCGTTAACTTTTATTTATTTCTAATCATCCTCAACGTTAACTAGCTACTAAGAGCTGTCCAGGTTCCATTAGGTACTTTTTCACTTACTTCATTAGGTACTTCATTAGTTTTTCTTCTCTTTTGTGTGTGTGTGTGTGTGTGTGTGTGTGTGTGAGAGAGAGAGAGAGAGAGAGAGAGGAACAAAAAAAAAGGATTCTGATATGATACCAGAGTTGGAGTCCAAGTCTAAGAACACCATGAAAGCTGAAGCAGATGCGGAATACCGAGATGAAAAGCAGCACACAAGATATGGAGGGAAAACTTGTCTAATGAGAGCATTTGTTGAAGGGAAAGATCCTTCGTCCAAGGTGCTAGTTCTACACAAGTGAATTCAACTTTCTAGTTAATACATATTACTATAATCTAGAGAATTCAAGTGAAACTAGATATATGTAATATAAAGATCACATTCAGGTCATTGTAAATGATGCATAACCAATAGTCAGAACCACCTGTTTGTGCTCGTGTCAGTCCATTCTTCTTTGTATCTAAATTTACTGGGCTGCCTGCATTAGTCTTCAGATTGTTGATTTAAAATTCTAAAGTCTGCAGAACAAAAGTTATACCTGCATGAAAATCTGGATTCCCAATCTGATAATAATGAATGTAGAGTGAAAAATTTGAGTGTATGTGCAGGCAGTGGACGACCTGATGTTAAGAAGGTTCCTACGTGCTCGTGATTTAGACGTAGAGCAGGCATCTTCCATGTTCCTAAAGTACTTGAAATGGAGACAAGATTTTGCTCCTAATGGTTCAATTTCTGCTTCAGATGTACCAAATCAAATTGTACAGAACAAGCTGTTTCTGCAGGGATTGAACAAGAAAGGATGTCCAATAGCAGTTCTCTTAGGTGCTAGACATTTTCAAGACAAAGGAGGCCTCAAGGAGTTCAAGCGTATGTTTTTACATCTTTGCTTAATTTCCACATCCTACATGAAATATTCTATGGGTCAAGAGAAATGTGTTCACAATCACAGACGTGGCTTATCATTCCGAGTAACAAATATTCTTGAAAATATCATAAAAGAGGAGTCTATCACAATTTTTAAGTTCTCAATTTCTTACTGAAAAATCAGTTCAGTGAGCAGTGAATACTTGAAACTTTCAAACTTCAATCTGGATGACATTTCTACTCAAAATAGTACTTTTGTCTATGCAGGTTATGTTGTCTATGCTTTTGATAAGATATGTGCAAGGTAACTTCTTCTTCTTTCTGCTCATACAACTGTACAGATGAGGCATTATTAAGAGAAATTTGGTGTATAATCATGAGGATACAGATCATACCCGTAGTCCACAGATTTTCTGATGGTTGAACCTTGATGTTTCAGGATGCCAGCAGGACAAGAAAAGTTTACCTTCATTGGGGATCTTGAAGGTTGGGGATATGCAAACAGTGATATTAGAGCATACCTTGGAGCTCTATCCATTTTGCAGGTCTCTGTTGCACTATATACCATCTCATTACTCTGCACAAACCATGTCAACCTTATCAGAAGAATAATATCTCAATATTGGTTACATACTACGTAAAATGCCCGCTCCCAGGCGCAGTTGATCGCAACATGTAAATTCACACACTTGGATTTACAACCTTAATACTAATGAAGATAGTTTTTGCGATTTACAAAAAATAGGCACATTCATAATTACACAGATTATAAAAGTCCTACGTTACATTATAAACATACACATGAGAATTGCAAATCCAAATAAAATTTGGAAGTTATAGTATACTAAGTAGAAGGGGATTAAAACAATTTGAAGAATGTAAGTTCAGTCTAAGCACTTTGGAATCCCAATGAATCCAAAGTCATACTCATCACTTCTGAATATTTGGGGTCTTCACATTGTTCAACTACGGAGTCTGATAATGAAGCCACTATTGTAAGGACGGATATCCCTTATCATTGTCATAAGAATGTTTCTTCAATCTAAAAAAGACAGAAAAAATTAATACGAACCTGCTGACCAAGAAAAAAAAAACGTTTTTATATAAGCGAATAGAAATATCATATAATCCATAAAAATAATTAAATTGATTCAATTATAATAGACAAAACGTTCAATTTCCAGCAGTAAAAGTAGATCTATGTCTCTACCCTTAAGGTGTGTGAAAACTGTTCAAGTTGTGTCAATTTTATGAGTAAAAAAGTTCCCACCTATATGTAATAAAAGGTACCAATAAAATGAAGCTTGACGTGCTCTATCCACTACAAATAGAAATTCTAATAGCTCTCCATAAAAATCTTCAAACTGGAAACGTAAACGTAGCTATATCATATAAAAACAATTAACTTTGATAGCGCATGAATCAATTAACAAATTAATTGGATTTTAAGATCATCAACTGAACTCCAGAATTATCTAAATTACCAAATATCCAATAATCAAAAGCTCAGAATTATCTAGCAAAAACCAAGAGTTACAGAATTGAAAGGAAGCATTATACAACCTGTACCCATGCATGATGGAAGAGAGATTCAGTATTTAGGTGAGGAAAAAAAAGAGCCTTCCTTTTGAAGTCAAATGATTTAGGAGGGAATGTGAATGAATAGAAATAGAAAGCGATAAACTGCTAAGCCACTGTTTTTAATTAATTTAAGACAGCCATTCTAGTTCTAATGAACTGATGGCATGTGCATGTTCCATAGAAATTCCGAATTAACCAAGATAAGAATTCAATTTAACGATTCGATAGGAACCCAGCAGATAAATCTTATAACCAATAACTGAATAAAAAAATACCTACTAACAAATGGAATCAAAACCTAGCACCCAAAGACAAAGTTTGAGAACAAACATACTCCAAAATGATCACTCTAAGGACAAATTCGTGAAGCTTTAAGCTGATATGAAAACAACACTTGATCAGTAATTTAACTGCTCAATTTTATAAACATCAGCGACCAAACCCACAATCCCATACTGCCAGAAAACATCATACAATAGTCAAACCGGCAATTCCAATATCGAGCACTCAAAATAAACTCATATTAGTCAAATTCACACATATGATCCACTATACAGGTCTACAAAGCTGATGCTGGCCACAATCCTTTGCTGAAAACATGCAAATAAAAAAATTATCAAACCTACAATTACAATACCAAAAACCCAAACGATATCAAAGCAAAACCCAATCGATCGAACCTTATTCCTTTCACTAATTTCAGCATGAATTACGTCAGCCTGTAATTGAAGGGAAACATTGGTGCATTTGGAATATAACTACATAAGAAGATACATTTGTTTTCTTTTGTTGTGTTTCCTGAGATCAGTTTTAAAAGGTTTGGTCTTGAGAAGATTAACCTTAAAAAAATTCTTGGAAACTAAGAAAAATATGGGAAAGCAAGAAAAAATTAGAATATAACTTTAAGTGTTTATATGTGAATCAGTTTGTCTAGACAAATAGATGAATATAAAAATGAGTTCCAATTCTATTTGATGACCCAAAATGAATTTAGTTTCATAAAATAGGCACATGAGACATGACCTAATACAACATTAAGCTACTGGTTTAATAAAGTAATTGGCCTTGAAAGAAAAAAAGGAAAAAAAATGAGCCTAGAAGTATTAACCTAACATAATAAAGATGCAAGTAAGAGCTTAGTCATGCTGAACAAAGCTTAGCTGGTCCTTTTTAGACATCAAAATAGTGATGGCAGCATATCCAAGTTGTCTAGGATGCCAAACACATCAAAACAACGAAAGAAGAAGGATACAACCAAAGTAGGAGTAACTTTTACCAAAGTTATTAACGAAGTTCAGTAAACTTTGTTATGTTCAGGGAAAGAAATCAAACAAGAAAGGACATTTGGATATGTTCTGATTGAAGGTGCCAACATAGATAAACTTAAGAAAGAATGCATCTTTGCTTACTTGATTTCAAAGTCATCTAGCTTGCTGCAGAGCTGCTGACATCCCCTCTCCGAATAATCTGTATCCTTGGAAGAAACTCGAGTGAATTATAACAAAAAGCTGTAGCAAATTGACATTTATCTCTGATTTTATAAAGATACCTCATGCACGCCTGTAGCGTGTCATTTGTGTACCATCTAATTCAGAGACATTGCAGAATTTATGCTGCTTTGATTACATGGCTTTCATGGATTTGCATTGTTCAGGTGTCACTCATTACAGTGACACTCAACAATTGAACCAATCAATACCAAATCAGGAGAGCTACCCAACTGAGGTATCTTAATAATAAAGCAGTGCCTTCATTGACATAATTTCATCAATCTTGAAGTCCTAGACCAGTAACAATAGAAAGTGAGCAAAGTGTCCCAATTACTAAAAGGAAATATCAGATGACTTTCATGTGAAAAGGTTCTAAATGTGACACCTTCGAAGAAGCAGTAATATCATCTTCATTAGAAACATTCATTCATACTCATGATTTCAATATCACACCAAAAAGAGACCAACATGCAACTAAATACATAGGAGAAACGGTGAAATCCCCATCTTTAACCCAAATTTACAACACCAATGAAATCCCAAAAAAAATTTGGAGCTATTAAATATGTTCTTACCCAATGCAATATAAATCCCTTCCAACATCCAATATATAGAAAAGCTAGGAACCCATGGATAACACAGTAAAAAAATTTACTTAAACTCATTTTTTTTTTCGTTGTAACGCTCATTCTACTCTTAATTATCACACCTGTCATCTTTATCAATTCTTCATACCCTATCTCTTGTGAAGAAGAGTGGCTGTCTTGAGCCATCACAGAGTACTGGAATATAGACTTTGGTGAAATCATTCATCCAATTTGCTGAATTAAAAGAGTTCGAACCAAGATCAGACATTGACCCAAATGGTAATGAAACACTTTCCTCTAAAATGTATAACACCTCGCTCTAGATATCCTCATAGCCATTCTCATCTAGAATGAATTAGGAAGAGGTGTAGGAGACCTGGTCCTCACATTCACAGTCATTCAATTCTCTACCAAAGAACTCGACAAAAATGAAACAGTAGTGGGGAATGCATAGAAAACAATTCTACTGGCAATTACATATATGGAGTGAGCTGGATCAAATAAGCTTACATTTCTTTGATCCAGTTGTTTGTTTTTCTGTTTTTTCATTGGCAAAACTAACTTGACAACCAATTGCCGTAGTATATTACAGCAAAGTCAGACTCAGACTGTTAAAAGAAACCATCATGCAGTATGTATGCTTTCCCAAGAATAACACCACACATCCTATGTAACTCAAATTAATGTATAAACGGAAGTTAAATGCTTCCACGAATGACAGCAATTAAAGAAAACACTGAATAGAAGAACAGGCAAACAAATACCGTAGGAGAAGAAATTGAGGAAGTAACCATGCACAAACCCAACACCCAAATGAACCAATATTAGAACCTGGTTAACTAATCGAACTACGACCCACCACACGAATCATAAATTCTAATCGAAACCCAACACTCAAATCATAGTATCATACAACAATTGAACGAAAATACTCAAAACAGTCATCGAATAATGACCTGTTCTGCTAAGAGAGTTGAGGAAACGACGGAGGAGATGACCTTTAGCGGTGTTGCTGAGGAGAGAGAGAGCTAATCGACGTAAGAAGAGGAAGCAGGGACGGAGCTGGAAGTCGAAGTCGTCACAGTCGACGGACGCCATTCTTGGGTTTGGTTCTCCACCTTCGGCGCCATCGAAAACAAAAGAGTGAGGGAAAATCTCCCTCTGGATCTTATCAACAACAGTAGACGCAGAGAAACTCGCACACTAGAGTGTTTTTCTTGCTTCAAGATTGTTATATAGTAAATTAACAGTTTTACTGATCAATGCAGGACTATTATCCTGAAAGACTAGGCAAGATGTTCATTGTCCATGTGCCTTTCATGTTTATGACAGTATGGAAAATCGTTAACCCCTTTCATTGACAATGAAACTAAGAAGATGGTACATTTCTGAATTTCTACAGGTGAAGATGTTACACACCTTGTTACACTGGTTTCCCATGCTATCATAAGCATCACCCATACATCCATGTATGCATCACCGACACTTCATACTAATATCAAACTTCAGGCTTACAGTTAGACTTCATCTTACTTGTGACTCTGCAGGTAGTATCTGTTGAGAACAAAACGCTCACAGAGATTGATGAGAGCCAACTCCCTGAGATACCCTGTCTAGTATCTGCAACTGATTATCATGCTAGGATGCAAAAGTTAACAAAGTCACGGAAAACGCTCATTTTCAATGTAAATGTGGACAAGACCCTACTCTTTTTATTGATGCATGTACACCTACGTTGTACTATACAAGACATATAAATGTATGATTTAAGCTTTAACTAAGGAATGAAACATTAGTATGCATGAAACTAGTCAAACGAAGTTGTTTAATACAAGCACTAGCAAACCATACTTTTGACTGATTCTAACAGCACTGGCACTTCGCATGAACCTCCAACAGCATCATGGTGCTTAACAGAGACTTGATGTTTCAAAGTAGTTCACCTCTTGTCAGTTTCTGCATATAATCAGTCTATATTATTGCCACCCTGATGACTCTCTAATTGAAACTCACATAGGCTTCTTGTTATCCTTCAAAGTGCTATATATTGACAACAAACTCATACAGAATATACTTCAATGGACAAGTGTTGCCAAGTTACATTCTGAACCCAAACCACACATACCAGATATCAAAGCTGTTGGCTACCAATAGTCTCCACAGGAACAAATACCACCTTTAAAGTGGTGGAAACGAATCCTATCCCTCACAATTATCACTCTATTGAGTAGTCTTGAAACCAAGTTTATCCAGCAATGATAATCATGACAAATCCGGAGGTTTTTCGAGATCCTAATATCTGTTCCAGGACTTGTTTTCATAATTCCATAGGCCAACGCCAACTTCTCGCTATGACAATTCAAATTTCCCTCTTTTTCCTCTTCGGATACATCCATCAAAACCAGCTCTGTGACAGAAATAAAGCCCTCTGACTTGGTCTGCTGAACCAATGCTTCCAACACTTTGTATATTGCCTTGCTTTCGGGGTGTGACTTATCACCGGCCCTGAATCGATGGATCACACCTTCCAATTCAATCCAGCACTTTCCTTGATTTTTACGAACTCTCTGTCTCTTCATCATTTCTCGCACTCTCAGTGAGCTATCCCACCTCTTTATCGAGCAATAAGTATTCGAAAGCAACACATAATCCCCGCTTTTGGGACATGATATATTGGCAATGGCAACTTCCCCAAGCTCAGAATTTCTATGAGTCCTGCATGCACTGAGAAGTGCCCTCCAAATAACAACATCCGGCTCCACAGTCATATCCTTTATAGTTGCATAAGCCTTTTTCAGAAGCCCGGAGATCAGCCATGGCTCCATAATGCTCAATCTCCGGCTCAATTGAGTACCGACTCCTCATCATATCAAAGTACTTATGCCCCTTCTCCACCAAATTACAGTGACCACACGATTTCAAAATAGCAACAAAAGTTATCGAATCAGGCACCACCACATTGCCACTCTCCATCTCCGAAAATACTGCAATCGGATCCCTACCAAGGCCGTGTATCGCCAAGCCATTAATCATCGCGTTCCAAACTGACACATCACTACGCCTAACACTCCTAAAAATTTCTCTAGGAATTTCTACTCTACCACATTTCGAATACATATCAATCAGAGATGCACTCAAGATAAAATGCACCTCAACATTCTTCTTCATCATCACACAATGCACCCTCCGAGCATTGTGGATCGCACCGAGCCGAGCACACGCCGTCATCACCGACGAAAACGTGAACCCGTCGGGCTCGAAATCCGAGATCAACAGCTTCTCAAACAATGCCAATGCCTCCTGAAACCGCTCGTTTCTAACACAGCCTCCGATCACGGTGTTCCACGTCACCACATCCGGATTCGGGGCCTTTCGGAACATCCGTCTCGCGATTTCGCATTCACCATTTCTCATCAGGCTCTCGATGACGAGGCTGGAGAAGCTGACGCGGCCGCAGGAGGAGAAGATGTGGTCAACGAGTTGACCGGCGAGGTTGTAGACGGAGTCGCAGCGGTGATAGACGGCGAGGAGAGAAGCGAGGAGGGAAGGGTAGGATCCGTAGCCGAGCGTGACGATTCTGGCGTGGGTTTGGATTGCGGTTGCGGAGTTTCGAGTGAGCTTGCAGGATTTGAGAACGTGCTGGAGGATTGATGGTCTGAAATAGTTGAGTTATATAGAGAGATGAGTTGCGAAAGCAGACTGGGGGGTTGAGTGGTAATTAGCTAGCTCGTTTACCTCTGTGGCGAGGTGATGGGGAGCCGTTGGAGTTGGCTGGTGAGTGGTTGTGGGTGTGATGACGTGGCGTGACACGGAGGAGCGGTGGAGAAGCTTCTTGGCGCCATGACCGCCGTCGTTCTGTATCATTCTCTGTCTTTTCAATCAGTGAGTGTGAGTCAGTGTTAGTCTATGCCTTGAATCTTGAAGTCGCGTCGGCGTACGCGAGGCGCATTGGCATACGTGTGGCACGTTGGCATACGTGTGGTACGCGAGCAAGGAAGAATCTCTGGTGAGACTCCTGGCGAGGAAGTTCTTTGGCAAGGAGAGTTAGAAGTCTTTGGCGAGCAAGACTTCTACTCAGGATTTCGCTAGGACTAGGATTCCTCAGGCATTAAGGAATTGGGTTTCCTTAATCATTCTGGTTTAGGTTTCCTCAGACGTGTGTGTTTGGGATTCCTCTAGTATTCAGGACTCTGATGGCTATATATATACAAGGGTATTAGCCATAAGGGAGTGTGTGTGTGTGATATATCTGGTTCTATCCTGTAGATTAGGCTTAATCTAGTGTTGTAGAGAGATTAGGTATTCTGTAATCCTAGGTTAGGCTTAACCTAGTGTGATATACTTTGTAATCTGGTTCTCCAAGATAAAGTAATATGTTCTCCTTCTGCCGTGGACGTAGCTAACTCGCGTTAGTGAACCACGTTAAATCTGTGTTTGTTCTTACATTTATTTGTTTCCGCTACAACAAACTGGTATCAGAGCATTGGCTCAAGGATGTCCGGGGTGAATGTGAAGATCGACAAGTTTACGGAGAGGAACAGTTTCAGCTTATGGCAAATCAAGATGCGTGCCTTGTTAAAGCAACAAGGGTTGTGGGCGCCGCTGATGAAGAAGGCAGTGGGTCCCGAGTCCGCTGAGATGGCCAGTCTGGAGGAGAAGGCACACTCGACTATCATGTTGTGTCTTGCAGATGATATCATCACTGAGGTTGCAGAAGAGGAATCTGCATCTGGTTTGTGGTTAAAGCTTGAGAGTCTATACATGACGAAGTCTTTAACTAACAAGTTGCTTCTGAAGCAACGTCTGTTTGGTCTGCGTATGCAAGAAGGTGCACCACTGAGAGATCACTTGGATCAGCTGAACACAATTCTGTTAGAATTGCGTAACATCGATGTTAAGATCGAGGATGAGGATGCTGCCCTAATTCTGTTGGTATCTTTACCGTTATCATATGAGAATTTTGTGCAATCCTTTATTGTTGGAAGGGATACGGTGACTCTTGAGGAGGTAAGATCGTCTCTTCATACCAGAGAGTTGCGCCATAAAGCAACTGGTACAGGTTCAGACAGTCTGGCTGCTGGGTTAGTAGTCAGTGGGGGTAAAAGACATGGAAACTCGGATAAGAAGAAATTCAAGAAGCCAAGTTTCAAAGGTCCTAAACCCAATGATGTCTGTAACTACTGTAAAGAAAAGGGACATTGGAGAAGGGAATGTCCGAAGTGGAAGCAGCAGGAGAAACCATCAGGGACCGTTGCTGTAGCAGAAGATGACACCAATTCAGAAGAGGATACGGCTCTAATTGCTGACGAACATGCACATCGCGAGGATGTGTGGGTTCTAGATTCCGGGGCGTCTTATCATATATGTCTTTGCAGGGAGTGGTTCGCGACCTACGTGCAGGTAAATGGAGGCAATGTGACAATGGCCAACAATGTTACTTGCGAGGTGGTTGGAATGGGCTCAGTTAAGTTACAGACACATGATGGTAAATTCTGTACATTGAACGAAGTTAGGCATGTTCCTCGCATGACTAAGAATCTGATATCTCTGAGTCATTTGGACAAGAAGGGGTTTAGTTTCAAAGGAGAAGGCGGGATCTTGCGTGTCTACAAAGGTTCAGATGTGGTTCTGAAAGGTGTCAAGCGGGGAACTTTGTATATTCTACAAGGTTCTATGCTGTCTGGTTCTGTTGCTGTTGCATCGTCAGAAGTTCGCAAGGAGGATATGACTAAGCTATGGCACATGAGACTCAGTCATATGAGTGAACGAGGGATGCAAGTTCTGGCTAAAGAAGATCTTCTGGGTGGCCACAAGGTAAAGGACCTTGGATTTTGTGAGCATTGTGTGTTTGGAAAATTACATCGCAGTAAGTTTCCTAAAGTAATTCACAAGACAAAAGCCACACTTGATTACATCCATTAAGCTATGCCTTGAATCTTGAAGTCGCGTCGGCGTACGCGAGGCGCGTTGGCATACGTGTGGTACGCGAGCAAGGAAGAGTCTCTGGCGAGAGAGTCTTTGGCGAGCGTTGACTTCTGGCGAGGAAGTCTCTGGCGAGGAAGTCTTTGGCGAGGAGAGTTAGAAGCCCTTGGCGAGCAAGACTTTTACTCAGGATTTTGCTAGGACTAGGATTCCTCGGGCATTAGGGAATTGGGTTTCCTTAATCATTATGGTTTAGGTTTCCTTAGACGTGTGTGTCTGGGATTCCACTGGTATTCAGGACTCTGTTGGCTATATATATACAAGGGTATTAGCCATAAGGGTGTGTGTGATATATCTGGTTCTATCCTGTATATTAGGCTTAATCTAGTGTGGTAGAGAGATTAAGATATTCTGTAATCCTAGGTTAGGCTTAACCTAGTGTGGTATACTTTGTAATCTGGTTCTCCAAGATAAAGTAATCTGTTCTCCTTCTGCCGTGGATGTAGCTAACTCACGTTAGTGAACCACGTTAAATCTGTGTTTGTTCTTACATTTATTTGCTTCCGCTACAACACATGTGACATTTTTCGATGAAGAAATTTACCTATGGCCAGGGTGATGTGCTTACATTCCTGAAGGTCTTACTGATGACATCCAGGTCTCCTTCAAAATCTTTTGCCAAAATCATGGAAGATAGTGGCAAAGCATGCAAGCGGTCCCTTGTGTCGTACTTCTGCCCAAAGCTGGGAATACCATGCTTGGTACGACTCGGTGACCGAATGGGAAATCACTAGTGGCTTTGATATATTAGGAAGCATTACTGTTGGAAAGCCAAAGTGTTCATCTTGCACTTCTGCTGCAAGAGGATGACTTGTTCCTCGCTAGAGAGTATATCTGTTCACAGAATTGGCAAGGGGAATGGGTGCATTCTGCGTGAGCCCGAACTGCCTGGAGAAATGATTTGGGGCATACAGTTCATACCCGGGGCTCGCTAAGTCTGGGACTGGCAGGTCCTTGCAAGTATTGCATTGAATGAAGAAGTTCCTTGCGAGAGCTGTTTGCTCCAGCGAAGGCATAAATCCACTCGCAAGGAGACCAGGATGGCGATGACTTAGTATGATATCAACTGCTGCAGTTGGAAATTCTTTATGCGAGCAGAGATGGTTGAAGCAGTTGATATAGGACCATGGTCTGGTCTTAGTTGGTGCAGAAACCAACGTCTGGCCCAACAACTTTTGTTCTTCAAAGGCAGGAGGTGTTGATGGGCAGAAGAAAGGGAAGTACATCCGCAACCAGAACTCTACCATCCAGAGTGGTCCTTGTTGATTAAGATCGAGCTTTGAAAGTGTGACTCGCCTCAAACCATAGTAGATGTAGGCGAGAACGGATTCAATTAAGCCCAGTTGTTCACCGTCGAATAAGCGTTCGGCAAGGTTGGTCCAGCATCTGTTGACCTTTGCAGAAGAAGGACAGAAGATGTACTTCGATAGCCAGTATTCAATAAAGGCTATTCCTCCCTGGTTTGTGTCTTTTTCCTCCTGTGCGAAGTGCTTTACCCAGGAAGAGTAGGAAGAATGACGGTTTTTGGAAGCTTGGACTGGTGTCCCACGGTGTTAATTGAGTGACCATGAGTCTGCAAAGGCAGGAACTCCAAAGATGGTGTATAAATTAAGCATTGTTATACTCACATCACCGCAAGGGAGACGGAAACAGTTGGCGGTGCAATCCCAAAAGCACATGGCTGTGGCGAACGGTGCTCTGTTGCTACCAGTTGGGACAGAGAAGCAGAGGTCGATGAGTTGAGTAATTCCAAGTGTTTCCCATCGGTTGATATCTCGTTCGCGACGGTGCCGGTACCAAGCAAGGTCTTCTACGCTTGGGTGCGGCCATCTCCCAATAAGACAAGATGTGTCTTTATTAGTCCACTCCTTTGGGTCTGCCCTGGGGTTTTCTTGGACTATCAGGGATGAATTACAGATGGGATGGCGAAGGATATCAAACAGCTCTGGATTTATTGGAACATCCAGGAAAGGACCAAGAATGCCAGTACCTTCGTTTGGGTCTATAGAAAGGGTGCAGACGGCCTCTGGATTGTGTCGTCTGGCGACAGCCTTGAGTTGTCTGTAGAATTTCTTGACGTCTTGAGTTTCATGAGGGATGAAGATGTCTTTGTGTGGAGGCATTTTTCTAGATCGGAGAAGATGGTTGGCGGCGTCAAGAATGAAAGGTCTTAGCTTTCGTTTGAAAAAGTAGAAAGTGCAGGATCAGAGCAAGTGAAAGGGTCTCGTTGGGGAATGAGATTTTGTTGATGGAGACTAGTGCTTTTATATTACGTCGGCCGAGTGATGTAACTTTTCGAAGAAGTCGTGCAACGTGGCACTTGGAGGTTATGTTACCGTTTGGTTTAACAGCGCGTCAGTCGGGTAATATTCAAGTCTTTTCGCTTGTTCAGGTAATTCAAGTTCAAGACTTGAGGGGCAATGTTTGGGCCTGAAATAAAATATTTCATTTTGGGTTTGAAGGACTGAAGTCTTGGCGAGCGGCCCAAGAAATGGCTGAAGTCTTGGCGAGCGGCACATGAGTTATAAAGAGGCTTGGCGAGCAGCCGAGTACAGGAAGTTGAGTTCAGTTAGAACTGTGATTCATTAATTAGCTGATTCCATGCGGCTTGAATGTTTATCATTTCTGTTTTATCTCAGATAGGTTTCTTTGATAGAAGAGTTGTGATAGTATTGAAATATCTTTAAGGATTAACAACCCGTGTGCTGGTGTCGGAGTTATATTGGGATTCTAAGAGCAAGAACAGAGGAAGTTTAATAGAATTGAATGAGTGCTGATATACGAGTATATAAGGAGAGTAAGAGCTTTGTGGAAGAGGTCCCCCGATTAAATACAAACAAACATTTGCTATACGCAAGTACACCTAGACAGACATCTCATCTTCGAGATTTCTATCTTCTTTGCAACCCAAAGGTCAAAGCGCTTGTCACCTATAGGCTGAGAGTGTTGCGACTCCAAGGAAGCAAACTGCTACTGGAAAGTTGAAGAGCTTGGCACCTGTGGGCTGAGAGTTTGGATACTCAAAGGAAGCGAGTGTTCTCAACACATCGTCAGAGAAGTTGATTTGCTTTGCACAGATAAGGGCGTGTGGGGTATCGATTTCGAAGGCACTACTAGAGACACATATCCAAAAGTCCTAGGTTACTAAGCGAGAAGGACCTATTCAGACGGGGTTAGTGCTCTCCCTGTCTAAATCGCTTCATATAGAAGTCAGGCGGCTGTAAACAGTCCATATTCCGTTGAAAAACAGTGGCACGCCAGCATACGAAGCACACGACACAGGATAAACCAGTACCTGCGGTTAAAGCTATCCGAACCTGTTAAAAGAGACTGCTTCGTGAAAAGATCTCTCCGCGGGAGATATTTTGCGCTCGTACAGCTAATTTGATCTCTATGATGTGATTGATCGAACTCCACGTTTATTTATTCCTTCCATTTTGTTTTTCTGTGACTGATCCATAATTCATATATATGGTAGAGATCGAATTATCGATCAATTATTATCGTCACCTGATCGAGTGGTTGGCCGGAAATTAAAGAGCTCGAGTAGTGCATGCTTTGTCTTATATATTTGTCGAACCATGCAATTATTCCTTCCATTTTGTTTTTCTGTGACTGATCATATATGGTAGAGATCGAATTATCGATCAATTATTATCGTCACCTGATCGAGTGGTTGGCCGGAAATTAAAGAGCTCGAGTAGTGCATGCTTTGTCTTATATATTTGTCGAACCATGCATGATTGCATGGGTCTCAAAACTCTCAATCGCCATCTTGGAGTCTTGGTCTTTCTTTTTACATTATACAGATCGTTTAATTTATCTATTTGCTACAAGCTGCCTAGCACTAACGTTTGCTTTCATCTTATCTTCAACCCTGCCCTACCTTTCTTTCCAGAACTAGCTATGGAAGGATATTAACATATCGTCAGCAACAACAGTTTCCAATAATTATCAAGAACAAACCCTCACCAGTGTTCGACAGCTGAGATCAACTCCACTTACTGGTTTAAGTACGTACGTACGTACTCAAAGAGGTCGATCAAGAACAAACGCTAAACCCTATAGCAATCAAAACAGGGTATATATATACAGAGTAAGTCAGAGCTTGTGTAGTTGTGTGTCTGTTGCTATTTGCTACCACTAATTGCTTAACCCTACCATTGCAATTATTATCAATCGTCTCCGCGTGGTAGGAAATTAACGAGCAAAAATAAAGACAATAATTGGTGTACGTACCCTGCATGCATGCATGGGGTCTATCTTATCCCTCATTCCCAGATCTTTTTTCTTCTTATATATTTGCTTTTACCACTGACCAATACAACACTCATTCCTTCCAAACCTAGCGAATTTTCGCATCAATGATAGCCTCCATGAAATACGAGTTGGATGGCGAAGAGAAAATACAAAATGATCTTAAGAAGATCTTAAGAAGAATTACATAAACGTCGAGCTAATGACCTGAAGTTGGACTCTTTGGTGGAAGGTAGGGGCTCCTTGACGACCTTGTGTACTCTTTGCCACTTTTTACTACCCGAACCAGTTGCCATTTGGGGATCAACAACCCGATTATCCGTAGGCAGCTCCTTCTTTGCTTCAATTATGCGTCGGATTTGTCTTTCTATCGCAGAAACTGCAAGCTTCTTCAACAGTTCCAGCTGAACGTGGTTAAAACATTGGTTCAGGGGAAACTTATCCTTGGTGAAATGCCACCAGTATTTATTGACTACCTTCTCCAAGTCCTCGGCCTCAAGAGCAAATACCTCAACTTTGTTTACGCACTTGACATTTCTTGTGGACTTGGGCAATGAGTCAATAGAAAAAGTAAAACTCGAAACGTAATTCAGAAGTTCTCCGCCATAGATATCGCCTCTCTTGAGAAGCTTAGTATGACCGATCTTCATGCTTTCTTTAACCTTGTGCAATCGGTAGATTCGTACAATACCTTGCCTGATGAAGAACACCTTGTCCACCGGAAACCCCTGTTCCATAATAAGATGGTCCTCCTGATATGTGAACGGCTTAAGATATTCACACACTACTTTTAACAATCTCTCATCCATTGCCTGGAGCATTGGCACCTAGCTCATATCAAGTTATTAGCATGAATATATATATATATAAGAAAAATTATTAAGTTACTATATATGTATGGAAATAATGCATATAGTGGTTACTTACTTTTTTGATTACAGCCATTCTACTGTATTTTCTGGTTAACCTAATGTCTTGGAGGATGTACTGCATACGAACACTTTTGTTTTCTCTCATTCTATTCTCGACCATTTGCATGATCCCTGGCTTCAAACTCTTTGGGACTTTCTTCTTAGTTAGCCAGAGATCTATCTCCACATCTTTTGTTTTCATCTTCCGTCGAATCTTTTCTGATTCTTGAGTACCAAACTGCAAATATGTCTGTGTTCCAAATAGCTTAAAGATTTCAGCCTCATGCACATGCATGAATACGTAGAACATATATGAGCTTAAATATATGTATAAATTAAGTCGACGCACCACTCACATATCGTAATGCTGACAAAAGAATGAATCCATAATAAATTTCTTTCAAACTTCACATCACACAATGGGTATTAGTTACTAAACCACGTAAAGATTTAATTTGTTAAAGCTCTAACTTCTACACTATTATCACGAAGGAAGGTCTGACCGCAAAGGATCCGACCATATAGGTCCAAACATTTATAATTACACACAATTTAAAGTGCACTAAAAATAAACTATCACAAGCCACACTTATTTCAGTCAAGAATTCACAACTTCATCTCACATTCAACAAGATACTGTCATCGCTTTAAAATCATAAAAATTAATATACACAAACCTGCAAGTTCCCAATGAGATATAAGAATAGTAGCAAACCAATCATAGAGATGGAAACCGCAAAGAGGTTTTCCCATGTATTTGGACTTGGCTCCAAGTTTTGACCAAGAGAACTGAAAGCAAGAAAAAAAAAAACATTCAATAAACAGAAGTGTGCGCCTACTAAGAAGAGAGGGAATAAGTGCAAACCTTAGATTCCGCCATCCCCACCAGAAGCAAATAAAAAATTTCTTTAGAAAATCCGTTGAGCCTAGCATGCCGGACTGAAATGCCTTAGTAAATAAACCAAAATCAAAAAGTGTAGGATTGGGTGGATTTGTAGGACATAGACCATCTAGTAATGTTATATTTCTTAATGTCGGAGGATCATTGCAATCAAAACTAGTATTTTCATATGCAACATCAGTTTGGTAAGCATGTCGCCAACAACTTGTCACTCTTAGAACAGAGAAATAGTACCAAAGTGCTCCAAGTACCTGAATGACAAACAATTTAATTAACTTCATCAGATCGAGTTTAATATAGAAGCATTGTTAAAAGAGTTAATTTGGACGAATCTTTGGTTATTTGAGATTGAACTTACGTGACTGGCTAGGATGTATAGAGAAAAATTGAAAACACTTTTGATCCATGTGCCTGCCTTTAATGGAATCAAATGGTGGTTTTTACACAACAAAAAAATGCGTAGAACTCGCGGAACATATTGTAGCAGAACAAGAGAGTTTAAGAACTTCCTTGTGTTTGAAGATCTTGACCTTCTCATTTTGGAAAAGAAGCTTATTACAACCTAGAGAAGTAACAAAAGCCAATTATTGAAAAAATGAAAAAGCCGAACGTTCTAAGTTCTACTCAAGATATAATTATATATATAAATATATATAGGGCCCTTCTACTAATTAAGTATATTTTTTTTGATCATTTTTAGGTATGAGGCATTACACAAACTTTTTGGTCATATTTTATTATCTTCACAATTCAGATTTTAGGTCCTAATATATAGATCAATCCCGTAAATTTTCAGCCAAAATTGTGATCGTTAAGGTATTCAAACCTGCAATTGAAGTTCATAAGTATAAACGGTTCAGGTTTGATAGATTTGGTCCGTCCATTGATTTAAACTAGTTCGATACCTTGATGATGACCATTTTGGCTGAAATTTACAAGAATAATCTACTCATATAAACCTAATAGTTCGACAGTGGAGATGGTAAAATATGATTGAAAAGTTAGTATAATGCTTTATACTTGAAAATGATTAAAAAATGTATACTTAGCGATAGGGCCCTCATATTAGTCATATATATATAAATAATGTATTACATATAGCTAGTTGAACATACCTGTAGAACGGGAAGAATGGCTAAAATGTCTACCAGAACATATGAAGGTAAGAACCGGTGTGCTACTGCCGTAGAAGTTTTGACTTTTGCCAAAACATGCCTGAGTGTTGATTTCTTCTTATCCGACCTGATAGCTTCTCCAGCGTTTCTAGGTGATGATGGTTTATGCCGTTTTGCTAGAATTTGTAACAGAATGTCCACAATGTAGAAGCAATCGGTTAACGATCTTGAAACAAAAGCTACTATCTTCAATTTTTTGTTCAGAACGAGGCACTTCGTGTCTTCATGTACAATAGGAATGTACAGGAACAGAGGATCCAATGAGACGGCAATCACGCATGAGATTATAAATATCTTATTCCATAACTGAAAGAACTCAAAATATGGTTCATCTTGTTTCTTCAATGATTTGCCTTTGTGAGTCAGTGTTTGCCAGTGTTCCAATATGTGAATTTGTGTCTTCAAGTGTTCCAATTTTGTTTTCCATGAGTCCACCCTGATATCAATTAGAGAGGAAAACAAACAAAAAATTGCACCCGCCCCCTAATCAGAACATAGAACATAAGTTTAACAAATTTTATTGATGACTAAAAAATTATATTAACGAACATTCGATACTTACTATGTACTTGCTGTCTTGCACCAAAATATTTTTTTAAAATAAGGAATTAGGTGATATTAACTCCACATAAGCAAAAAATTTGGAGAACAAGTCCCACTCTCAAATTCAAAGATGATAGGTCTGTTACACGCTGACAGCCCACCACTCGTCTCCACCAAAATACTTATTCCGGCTAAACTAGAACTTAAGAGTTAGTCATAACAAATGACCGAACAGAGCCCCACAAATCCTCATCCGGTTGCACCCTCCACGCGCCGGCGAGGCTTGAAGCCAACACCATCAAAGGGCTGTTGGATGAGGAAAATCCCAGGAATCCGAAAATCGCCTTCGGGCGCAAAACCCAGAGGGTGATATTATTAAAAAAAAACACAATATATATCATTGCGGAAAATGCAATATAAATTGTAGATAGAACTGACCTTGTAGTTCTTGTCTCTTGTGACTTCTCAACCACTTCTACAGATATATCATGGAAGGTTGCCATTACTGAACAGTATCTCTACCTCTCGAATTTCTAACCGTGGAGGCGCAAAATGGTGCTCAACAAGTTCTCGGAAACAAAAACTCAGCTATATAGCTTGCATCGATTGATCTAAGAAAGAACATTCGAAGTGCTAGCTAAAGTAGACAAGCATACTCGTGTCGTGGGGTAATGGGGTAATAGGGTGGGTCTTGTAAGTAAATGAGAGTTATTTAGTAGCATTTGTTTTTGGGAAATTTCATCGAAGCGGGAGTCTTGGTCTTCTTCTTTTTTTTTTTTTTTTCTGAATGGGTCTTGGTCTTTCTTTTTACATTATACAGATCAAATCTTATTTTGCAAACTGCACTCTCACTCCACCCAATTATTGATTTTTTTAACATTTGGCTTCTTCTGTCAGTGTGAAAATCACTGCCCTTATTGTACATGCCAGCTGCTTACTCCGATCATGTATCTTGGGAGTCTTGGTCTTTCTATTTATGCGTTGCCCTTTACTTTCAACCCTACCAATGCGCAACTCTTTGATTCCAGAGCTAGCTAGCGGATGAGATCGAAATCCTCATCAACAACTGCTTCCAATAATTACGAGTAGGACAAAAAGAGGAGAAAACCTCGTGATGCACGAGTATATTGGTATTGACCGGCATGCATGTATTTGCCTCATCACCCCCATAATGGGTTTATATAGTTTGTGTTAGATAAGCATGTGCTAGCTAGCTTCATCACCATAAAACAGATATGGTTAATTGGTTCCAGATTACTTCTGATTCATATGTCCTAAATAAAATGTGTCGTCACAACCGGTGCAAAATTAGGTCACTTCGTCATTATCTATTTTGTTGCTAATATAGAAAATTTTCACAACCAAAATAGACTTATCCCGTAGTTATTTAATTTTAATTTACAAACAAAAAAATCACGTAGCGTTTATTGAATGTTTATAATCACCATAACTACGATAACAATCTCAGAAACTTCAGAAAAGCCAAAGCTAGTTTCACAGTGTAGGTTGGGATAAACTGGTTGGTTCTTCTATTCGATGAACCTCTTCTTTGAACTGTTCTTGAATATGTCACGAATGCCATCAGGTATCTTCATGCTCGTGGCCCGTTACGTCAACCAACTCTAAACACGTGAGCTTCACAACAGATTGCGGTAACCCTAACAACTCTGTACAACCCAACAGCCTCAGTTCTTCTAGACTCTCCAGGTTTCCAATCTCTTCTGGCAAGGACTGTTAGTCTATGCCTTGAATTTTGAGTCGTGTCGGCGTACGCGAGGCGCGTTGGCATACGCGTGACACGTTGGCATACGTGAGCTAGGTACGCGAGCAAGGAAGAGTCTCTGGCGAGAGAGTCTTTGGCAAGCGTTGACTTTGGCGAAAATCTTTGGCGATGAAGTCTTTGGTGAGGAGAGTTAGAAGTCCTTGGCGAGCAGGACTGATACTCAGGATTTCGTTAGGACTAGGATTCTTCAGGCATTAAGGAATTGGGTTTCCTTAATCATTCTGGTTTAGGTTTCCTCAGACGTGTGTGTCTGGGATTCCTCTGGTATTCAGGACTCTGATGGCTATATATATATACAAGGGTATCAGCCATAAGGGTGTGTGTGATATCTGGTTATATCCTGTAGATTAGGCTTAATCTAGTGTGGTAGAGAGATTAGGTATTCTGTAATCCTAGGTTAGGCTTAACCTAGTGTGATATACTTGTAATCTGGTTCTCCAAGATAAAGTAATCTGTTCGCCTTCTGCCGTGGATGTAGCTAACTCACGTTAGTGAACCACGTTAAATCTGTGTTTGTTCTTACATTTATTTGCTTCCACGATAACAAACTGGTATCAGAGCATCGACTCAGGATGTCTGGGGTGAATGTGAAAATCGACAAATTCACGGGGAGGAACAGTTTCAGTTTATGGCAGATCAATATGCGTGCCTTGTTAAAGCAACAAGGGTTGTGGGCGCCGCTGATGAAGAAGGCAGTGGGTCCCGAGTCCGCTGAGATGGCCAGTCTGGAGGAGAAGGCACACTCGACTATCATGTTGTGTCTTGCAGATGATATCATCACCGAGGTTGCAGAAGAGGAATCTGCATCTGGTTTGTGGTTGAAGCTTGAGAGTCTATACATGACGAAGTTTTTAACCAACAAGTTGCTTCTGAAGCAACGTATGTTTGGTCTGCGTATGCAAGAGGGTGCACCACTGAGAGATCACTTGGATCAGCTGAACACAATTCTGCTAGAATTGCGTAATATCGATGTTAAGATCGAGGATGAGGATGCTGCCCTAATTCTGTTGGTATCGTTACCGTTGTCATATGAGAATTTTGTGCAATCCTTTATTGTTGGAAGGGATACGGTGACTCTTGAGGAGGTAAGATCGTTTCTTCATACCAGAGAATTGCGCCATAAGGCGACTGGTACAGGTTCAGACAATCAGGCTGCTGGGTTAGTAGTCAGTGGAAGTAAAGGACATGGAAACAAGGATAAGAAGAAATTCAAGAAGCCAAGTTTCAAGGGTCCTAAATCCAACGATGTCTGTAACTACTGTAAAGAAAAGGGACATTGGAGAAGGGAATGTCCGAAGTGGAAGCAGCAGGAGAAACCATCAGGGACCGTTGCTGTAGCAGAAGATGACACCAATTCAGAAGAGGATACGGATCTAGTTGCTGATGAACATGCACAGCGCGATGATGTGTGGGTTCTAGATTATGGGGCGTCTTATCATATATATCCGTGCAGGGAGTGGTTCGCAACCTACGAGCAGGTAAATGGAGGCAATGTGACAATGGCCAACAATGTTGCTTGCAAGGTGGTTGGAATGGGCTCAGTTAAATTACGGACACATGATGGTAAATTCTGTACATTGAACGAAGTTAGGCATGTTCCACGCATGACTAAGAATCTGATATCTCTGAGTCATTTGGACAAGAAGGGGTTTAGTTTCAAAGGAGAAGGCGGGATCTTACGTGTCTACAAGGGTTCAGAAGTGGTTCTGAAAGGTGTCAAGCGGGGAACTTTGTATATCCTACAAGGTTCTGCGCTGTCTGGTTCTGTTGCTGTTGCATCGTCAGAAGTTCACAAGGAGGATATGACCAAGCTATGGCACATGAGACTCGGTCATATGAGTGAACGAGGGATGCAAGTTCGGGTTAAAGAAGATCTTCTGGGTGGCCACAAGGTAAAGGACCTTGGATTTTGTGAACATTGTGTGTTTGGGAAATTACATCGCAGTAAGTTTCCTAAAGTAATTCACAAGACAAAAGGCACACTTGATTACATCCATTCAGACTGTTGGGGTCCGTCTCGCGTTGAGTCTTTAGGAGGTCACAGATATTTTGTGTCGATGATTGATGATTTCTCAAGAATGACTTGGGTGATTATGATGAAGCATAAATGTGACGCTTTTAAGAACTTCAAGCAGTGGAAGGCGTTGGTTGAAAATCAAACTGGGAAGAAGATCAAGAGGCTAAGAACAGATAATGGTCTGGAATTCTGTTGTTCTGAGTTTAATGAGTTCTGCAGGAATGTAGGGATTGCTAGGCATCATACAGTCAGGGACACACCACAGCAGAATGGTGTAGCAGAACGAATGAATCAGACACTTCTGGAGAGGGCAAGGTGCATGCTCTCTAATGCTGGACTAGAGAAGAGGTTCTGGGCAGAAGCTGTAAGTACAGCTTGCTATCTGATAAATCGTAGACCTCACACTGGTATCACACTGGTATACATCTCAAGACACCTCTTGAGATGTGGTCTGGAAAGTATGCTGATTACTCAAATCTGAGGGCTTTCGGTTGCACTGTTTATTATCATGTAAGTGAGGGTAAACTTGAACTAAGAGCAAGAAGGGGAGTATTTGTAGGCTATGGAGATGGAGTTAAAGGATACAGGATCTGGTCTCCATCTGAGAGGAGGGTTATTCTCAGTAGGAACGTAGTCTTTGATGAGAAGTCTATGTTTAATCCTACTGTGAAGTCCATATTTGTATCAGAGAATGGTAGTGTTGTGAAACAGGTGGAGCAGCAAGATAAGGTTGAACCACAGCAAGGAGATCAACACTCACATTCAGAATCAGAGCCACTAGTAGATAACCAGCATGGTTTGTCTCTCAATCGGGTTAGGAGAGCAAACTTCGGAAAACTTCCCACGAGGTATGGTTTTGAGGACATGGTGGCTTATGCACTTCAGGTTGCTGAAGAGGTGGATCCTCATGAGCCATCCACCTACAAGGACGCAGTTACATGTACTGAGTCTGCCCAATGGCTTGCTGCAATGGGAGACGAGATGGAATCACTTCACAAGAATCAGACTTGGGATTTTGCCAAGCGACCTCAGAAGAGAAAGGTTATCACTTGCAAATGAATTTTCAAGAAGAAGGAAAGGATGTCGCCTGCTGAGGGTATCAAGTATAAAGCTCGGGTAGTTGCAAGAGGATTTCATCAGGAAGAAGGTGTAGACTACAATGAGATTTTCTCGCATGTGGTCAGACATACATCTATCAGGGTGCCACTAGCCTTAGTTGCACATCAAGACCTGGAACTTGAGCAACTAGATGTGAAAACAGCTTTTCTGCATGGAGAGTTGGAGGAGAAGATATACATGACTCAGCCAGAGGGTTTCCAAGTTCCTGGAAAGGAAGATTTTGTTTGTAAGTTGAAGAAATCTTTTTATGGACTAAAACAGTCACCGAGGCAGTGGTACAAGAGGTTTGACAGCTATATGATGGAGATAGGCTATAACAGGAGTCCGTATGATTGTTGTGTTTACTACAACAAGGTTTCAAATGATGTTCTCATTTATCTGGTCCTATATGTTGACGATATGTTGATAGCTGCAAAGGACAAGTCAGAGATTCAGAAGTTGAAGGATCTTCTCAGTGCTGAGTTTGAGATGAAGGATTTAGGTGCAGCAAGGAAAATTCTGGGAATGGAGATCTACAGGGATAGGAGTCAGAAGAGGCTGTTCTTATCACAGAAGGATTATATTCAGAAGATATTGTCAAGGTTTGGCATGTCTACAGAAAAATTCTTAGATACTCCAAGTGCAGCAAACATTCACTTGTCTACTGCGTTTGCACCTAAATCAGCTAAGGAGAAGGAGTACATGTCTCGAGTTCCCTATGGTAGTGCAGTAGGAAGCTTAATGTATGCTATAGTCTGCACTAGACCGGATCTTGCACATGTTGTCAGTGTTGTCAGTAGGTTTATGGGTGAGCCTGGAAAGGAGCATTGGCAAGCTGTGAAGAGGATCTTTCGTTACCTTAGAGGTACGTCTAACGTTGGTCTCATTTATGGAGGTGATACAAAGTGTTTAATAACTGGTTACTCAGATTCAGATTATGCTGGAGATGTTGACACAAGAAGATCTATGATTGGTTATGTTTTCACTCTTGGTGGGTCAGTTGTTAGTTGGAAAGCTACTCTGCAGTCTTCAGTGACTTTGTCTACAACTGAAGCAGAGTACATGGCATTGACAGAGGCAGCCAAGGAGGGAATCTGGTTGAAATGACTGGTTAGTGACTTGGGTTTACATCACGATCAGGCTATAGTGTATTGCGATAGTCTGAGTGCAATCTATTTGGCCAAGGATCAAGTTCATCATGAGAGGACTAAGCACATTGATGTCGGGTATCATTTTCTGAGGAATGAGAAGTGGATCAGGGTAAACAAGGTGGGTACTGCTGATAATCCAGCAGACATGTTCACAAAGCCGGTTTCGCATAGCAAGTTCCAACATTGCTTGGACTTGCTGAATGTCAGAAGTTGTTAGTTGCCCGTTGAGGGCAACACCTGGGTTGCTTCTCTGGGAGAAGGCAACGTCTAGGTCCTTTTCTGAGAGAAGGGAACATCTGGGTTCGTTTCTTGGAGGAACGACATTTGGGGCAGAGGAGAAGTTTGGTACTTCAGGTACATCTGAT
Organism: Geum urbanum; assembly: GCA_946800695.1. NCBI lineage: Eukaryota > Viridiplantae > Streptophyta > Magnoliopsida > Rosales > Rosaceae > Geum > Geum urbanum. Next base: position 42,017,596 of record OX327013.1, on the reverse strand, counting down.
TACTTGGGAGAGAAAATTCAAGTCAAGGTGGAGATTTTTTAGTCTATGCATTGAATCTTGAGTCGCGTCGGTGTACGCGAGGCGCGTTGGCATACGCGTGACACGTTGGCATACGTGAGGTACGCGAGCAAGGAAGAGTCTCTGGCAAGAGAGTCTTTGGCGAGCGTTGAATTTGGCGAAAGTCTTTGGCGAGGAAGTCTTTGGCGAGGAAGTCTTTGGCGATGAGAGTTAGAAGTCCTCGGCGAGCAGGACTGATACTCAGGATTTCGTTAGGACTAGGATTCCTCAGGCATTAAGGAATTGGGTTTCCTTAATCATTCTGGTTTAGGTTTCCTCAGACGTGTGTGTCTGTGATTCCTCTGGTATTCAGGACTCTGATGGCTATATATATATAAGGGTATCAGCCATAAGGGTTCGTGTGATATCTGGTTCTATCCTGTAGATTATGCTTAATCTAGTGTGGTAGAGAGATTATGTATTCTGTAATCCTAGGTTAGGCTTAACCTAGTGTGATATACTTGTAATCTGGTTCTCCAAGATCAAGTAATCTGTTCTCCTTCTGCCGTGGATGTAGCTAACTCACGTTAGTGAACCACGTTAAATCTGTGTTTGTTCTTACATTTATTTGCTTCTGCTATAACAAGGACCGTAGCTCAAGATAGTTGCTGATACTCAGCCTCTGAAGAACTTTATGATCACACAAATTGGTTGGAACTGGCTCCATAACACTGCAATAGTCAATATTCAATTCCTCGAGCTTTGGAAACGCCTCCGAAAAATTGAACGAGGTGTCGCCAAAAGCCTGAACGATGTCACACATGAAGAAGGATATCTTCTCTGCGTTTTTCAGTTGGAGGTGGTACATGACTATGCAAGGAATTGAGATGCGTTCATATCTGACTCTTTTTAGATCAGACAAGGAACTAAGTGATTCAAAATTACTTAATTCAGCAGGAGCTGATGAGGGATCCGGACCATAGTAAGTTACTATTAGAACCTTCAATTTATCTACCTGCTTAAACTCGCTCAATATCTCATACTTGTCCGTTTGAAGATTCAAAACTAGAACCTCAAGGTCTAGCAATCGCCATTTTGTTGAGAATGCTCTATCTGCAACGATTTGCTATGAGTTAGAGTTACTCCACCCTATAACTGTCCCAACGTATGTGTAATTCAAAGGTGATACATATGTGTGCATATTAGAGAGAGAGAGAGAGAGAGAGAGAGAGAGAGAGAATTACCAGTTGAGATAGCCAGTAGGCGAGCCTTCATAGGTGTAGCTAGAGATCGCTATTTGCTTCTTCCATTTGGAAGAATTGCCTCCACATATGTCTATAATTATCCTTTTTCTCTCATCTATTGGTGTAACCTTTGAATCCTTTATGATGGTTTGTAGAATAGCCAACTCTCTAAGCAATACGTATTAAGTTATTGTAGTAGCCATTCGTATTACCACTACTTACATGTAATAACAGAGGCGTTAGTTTAGCTGTTAGTGGTTAATAATACTGTTAAGTCTGTTAGTTTGCATTGAGCACGTGTTGCTTATCCAGCTAGATATTAGCTGGCTCTTAGCTGACATTTTACGCATCTGATGTAATTGTACTATATATAGCTGTAGCTGTAAAACGATTGTTAAGCAAGGATCAACAATGAAACAGTGAAGCTCTGCTAGTTTTACAGACTGAAACTCTCTCAATTCTGGTTAGATTGCTTGTTAATGTTTCTTGCTTCAATCTGTAGTTACATAGCTCCTGAGCTGCTTCCATTTCTGTTTGGTATCATAGTTACATATGCGATCTGATTGTTTTTCAAAGTTAGGGTTTTATCAAGAATTGTTCAATTGCAGAATTGATGTGTATCGAGTTCAAGGGTTTTGAATCACATCTCAAATCCACTTGAAGCACTCAATTTGGACAAGTTCTACTTCTCCTCTGATTTCAGGTGGTTTTCTCTTGAGCCTTATACTTTGATTCATAAGATTCAGTGCATTCTTACTTCAATATCTGATGTGATAGACAACAAACTGTGAATTTGGAGCATATACATAGGGAAATTGTGGATCTATGTGTATTGTGATATAAGTGTATGAAGAGATTGTGTTATGCACTATGTGTTTTTTTTAGCTTGAGAAGAACTGTGAAGAGCAATTATGTGTGAAAAGAATTGTGTAGTCTTAAGATTGTGTTAAAGTCTGTGGAGCTAAGAAGAAAGTGAATTTGACACTGTGAAAAATCTTCTGTTACAACTATCTGTGATCTAGAAGCTTTCTACAAAAGTTTTGGTGCATTCTTGATACTGTGTAGTGAAATATACATCTGCTGGTATAATATTGTCTAAGCAGAAATGGCACATTCATCTACTACATCCTTCCAATCAACTGATGGTGGTCAATCCTCTCGTGCATTGACACAAGCTGATGTCAATGCATTACTAAGCATGCTAACTGTCAAACTTGGTGACTCTAACTTCATCAAATGGAGCTTTCAGTTTCAGTCATTGTTAGAGGGGAATGATTTGTTTGGTTTCTTTGATGGTACTGATGTTCAGCCTCCAAAATTATGTCTTACTGAAGAGGGAGTAGTCACAAATGTGATAACTGAGGCCTACAAACTTTGGAAAAAGACAGACAAAGCTTTACTAAGTTTGCTCATGGCAACATTAAGTGATGATGTCTTGGAACTCATCATTGGTTGTAGGACATCACATGAGGCTTGGACTGTGTTATTTGAAAGATTTTCCACTGTGTCTAGAGCAAATATTATGCAGCTAAAAACTGAACTTCAAACTATTCAAAAAGGAGCTGGTAGCATTGAAAGATATTTACTGCGCATAAAGGCTGCCAGAGATAAACTAGTATCAGTTGGAGTTACTATAGTTGATGAAGATCTCATCATTGTGACACTGAATGGATTACCAGATGAGTATAATATGATAAGAATGGTACTGAGAGGTAGAGATACTCCTCTATCCTTAAGAGATTTAAGATCTCAGCTGCTTGCAGCAAAAAGAGACATTGATGGAACTATCTTCAGAGCTCATTCTTCAATAAGTGCTATGGTAGCCAGAGGTGATTCAAACGGTGATCCTCGAAGAAGTTGGACATCCAGTGATGGTAAAGCCAAATTCACAGGAGGGAATAATAAACCAAAGGGAAATGGTGGTCCATCAAGTGAATGCTCTCACTGTGGAAAGAAAGGTCACACTGCTGACAAGTGTTATCAGCTTCATTCTTGTCAAATCTGTGGAAAACGTGGACACTTTGCAGACACATGCTTCCAAAATCCCAACTACAAAGGTAGTGCCTCATATCAGACTGATGGATCCACTGTACCATTTAAAACTAATGGTGGTCCTGCTTCATAATGCCAAATTTGTCATAGGAAAGGTCATATAGCTGTTAACTTTTTTTACAGGAATGATAATGGAGCTAATTCTGGCAATTCTTCAAGTGTAACCTGTCAAATATGTGGTGTTAAAGGCCATGTTGCTCTCAACTGTACTCAGAGATCTAACTATGCTTATCAGGGCACAGAACCACCATCTACCATTGCTGCAATGACTGCTCATGCTAGAGCAATGGCTTCTGGACATACAGCTAGCTCTTCTCAAAGCTCTGATAGTGTTGGCTCAGATATATGGATTGGTGATTCTAGAGCTACTCATCACATGACATCTGAACTACGAAACCTCTCCATTGCTCATCCGTATACCAATGAGAACCAGATTACTATTGGTAATGGCACTGGTTTATGTATTTCTCACATTGGCACCTCATCTATTACACCTTCTACACATACTTTTAATCTGCAGAATGTCTTGCATGTGCCTAAGTTAGCAGTGAATCTACTGTCTCTAACTAAATTGTGCAAGGACAACAAGTGTTTTATTACACTTGATGACACTGATATATGTGTGCAGGACAAGGTAACCAGAGCTCTACTGTACCAAGGAAAGAGTAATGCTGATGGCTTGTTTTTGTTCAAGAATCCAATACATTTCTCTTTTACATCTCCAGTTTTCTCAGCTTACTTAGGTGGTGCTGTCAAGTCAAATCTATGGCATCAACGTTTTGGTCATCCTTCTGCAGAAATTACAGCAAAGATGATGTCTCTTTCTAATGTTCAGTCTCTTTCTAATGTTCAGTCTAGTTCTGAATCTGTTACCTCTATGTGTGGTCACTGTTTACAAGGCAAAATGCACAAATTACCTTTTCCAAAGTCTGTACAGCATAGTGAGGATCCTTTTACTAAGATCCATTCAGATGTATGGGGTCCTTCACCATGTTTGTCTCTAGAGGGTTACAGATATTATGTCACTTTTATTGATGATTGTACAAGGTTCTGCTGGATTTTTCCATTGATCAATAAATCAGATGTGTTTGCTACATTTGTAAAGTTCCATGCCTTTGTGATCAATCATTTTGGCTCCTCTATTAAATTCTTTCAATCAGATGGTGGTGGTGAATACACCAGTAAGGGTTTTCAGAATTTTCTGGCTTCAAAAGGAATCTTACACTATATTTCCTGCCCTTACACTCCCCAGCAGAATGGTTTAGCAAAAAGGAAACATAGACACTTAGTTGATACTGCAGTTACCCTAATGACAGCAGCTTCCTTACCTAAAGTTTTCTGGTTTCATGCTGTTGCTCATGCTGCCTATTTGATTAACAGAATGCCATGTAAGACTCTTAAGTTCTCTTCTCCATATTCTCTTCTTTTCAAATGCATTCCCTCTATTGATCATCTTCGATTTTTTGGCTCTACTTGTTTTCCTTATCTTAGGCCTTATGCCTCTGATAAACTTGCTCATAAATCTGCTCCATGTGTTTTCTTAGGTTTTGCTCTAGGATACAAAGGGATATTCTGTTATAACATTGCTCTTAACAAACTTTGGATGTGTAGACATGTTATTTTTGATGAATCCACCTTTCCTTTTGCCTCTATGCCATCTCCAATTTCATCTATTCCTTCCAACCCTATTACTGCTTCTTTCTTTGATGTATCTTTCCCTTCTTCTGTTACTTCCACATCTTCTTCTCCTTCTTCTCACTTTCCTGATCAGAGGGCAATTATTGAGTCTAGTGTTGAATCTGTTCCTCCTTCTCCTTCTTTCTTTCCTGCCTCTAATCATAGTAATTCTCTACTCATTTCTGATATTGTTCACAGTAGCTCTATTTCTCCTCGTAGTGAATTTGTGAATACTACTACTGTGTGCCCTCCTGCTCCTACAACTGTTGTTAGTGAAGTTTCTATTGAGTCTTCACATATTGATCATGATATGCCTGCTGATCCGGAACTACAATTTATTGCTACTCAAAATTATAATGATCACTCTGTGATTACAAGAGCAAAGAATGGTATAGTGAAGAAAAAGACCTTTGAGGATTATTGTGCATTTTCTACTGTCACTTAGCAAAAATTATACAATGAGTATGCTGAATTTGCTGGCTTTACTGCTGTTACTGACATCCTGGATCCTCATGAGCCAAAGTCCTTTAAATCTGCTTGTGGTAAGCCTGACTGGGATGCTGCAATGCAGGCAGAAATTGATGCATTACATAAGCAAGATACTTGGACTTTAGTTCCCTGTCCTTTCCATAAGAATATTGTAGGGAGCAAATGGGTCTATAGAGTGAAGAAAAATCAAGATGGCACTGTCTCTAGATACAAAGCTCGTTTGGTAGCTCAATGTTTCTCTCAAGAACATGGTCTAAACTATAAAGAAACCTTTAGTCTAGTGGTTAAACATAGCACAGTACGTCTAGTCCTTGCTCTTGCTGCTATGTACAGATGGAATCTGAGGCAACTTGATGTTACGAATGCGTTTCTACCAGGTGATCTTAAGGAAGAGGTTTATATGAAAAAAACCTCAAGGTTTTATCGACCCTATTCATCCTGATTATGTATGCCTTCTCAAGAAGTCCTTGTATGGTCTTAAGCAGGCTCCTCGTGCCTGGCATGATAAGTTTACAAGCTTTCTTCCTGGTTTGGGGTTTACATTTTCTCATTCTGATCCTAGTCTGTTCATACGAACAAGTCCTGCAGGAGTTGTCATTTTATTACTCTATGTTGATGACATTGTCATCACTGGTTCTGATGCTACTGGTATTGAGCTTGTTATTTCTGAACTTAATTCAGTATTTGATATGAAAGACCTTGGTGCTCTCACATATTTTCTAGGATTGGAAATTCACTATACTCCTACAGGTCTTCTTCTTAGTCAAAAGAAATATGCTACTGATCCCCTCATTCGTGCTGGCATGAGTACGACAAAGCCTTGTTCCACTCCATGTCTTCCTCATGCTCAACTTTTTAAACATCAAGGTACTCCTTTACCGGATCCTACAGTTTACAGAAGCCTAGTTGGGGCTCTTCAGTACCTCACCTTCACTCGTCCTGATATTGCTTATTCTGTTAATACAGTGTGCCAATTTATGTCCTCTCCAGCTGATGTTCACTTTACTGCTGTCAAGAGGATTCTACGGTATATCCAGGGCACTTTAGATCAAGGCCTGTTTTATGGTTATGGTAGTTCTCGGTCTCTTCGCTATGGTCCCTGTATTCAAGCTTATTGTGACGCTGATTGGGCCGGTGATGTGAATAATAGGAGATCTACCACTGGCTTTGTTGTTTTCTTAGGCACCAATCCAGTTTCTTGGCAGTCTAAGAAACAAGGCAGTGTCTCTCGTAGCTTTACAGAAGCTGAGTATCGTGCTCTCGCTAACACTACAGCTGAGATATCTTGGTTACGCCATCTTCTTTGTGATTTGTAGATTACAATTCCACGGCCTCCTTTGCTAAAATGTGACAATTTATCTGCTCTTGCCTTGGCCTCTAATCCTGTATTTCACTCTCGTATCAAACATCTCGATAATGACTTCCATTTTGTTCGTGAACGTGTTCAGAAACAAGACCTCTTGCTTCAATATGTTCCTACTGCTTATCAAAGTGCTGACATTCTAACTACTGGGTTACATGGTCCAGCATATCGTTCTCACATTACCAATCTCAGCATGGTTACCCTTGCTAAGCTTGAGGGAGGGTAATAACGGAGGCGTTAGTTTAACTTTTAGTGGTTAATAATACTGTTAAGTTTGTTAAGTATGTTAGTTTGTATTGAGCATGTGTTGCTTATCCAGCTAGATATTAGCTGGCTCTTAGCTGGCATTTTATGCATCTGATGTAATTGTACTATATATAGCTGTAGCTGTAAAACGATTGTTAAGCAAGGATCAACAATGAAATAGTGAAGCTCTGCTGGTTTTACAGACTGAAACTCTCTCAATTCTGGTTAGATTGCTTGTTAATGTTTCTTGCTTCAATCTGTAGTTATGCAAGCATTTCACCATGTTATCAACATGAAAAAGCATCGGAGTACGTAAAAAACACAGGGAAGTATATAGTACCACAAGATATATAATTAACAAAAAAAATAAAATGTACCAGCTAGTAATGTAGAGAATAATAGAAACCAGCACACCTTGGGTGCACCATATTAGCAAGAGTTCTATCTTTGAGCATAATGAGGTAATTTATGCACGTAACGTCGAAAGTGGCATTGGTATCATGTTCATAATAGGTTTCGGACAGTCCTTGTGACCATACAATGAGAGTAGCAGCAGAGATGAGTCGATCTTCAGGAAATAAAGCAAGGTCTAAGAAACAGCTATTGAGGTCATCCTTAATCTTCTTATCATTTAGATTGATATTCTCCAAAGCCTTTAAACTGCTTTTGAGTTTCTCATGCACGTTAGTCTCATGTTCAAGAATCGAAGCGCTCGTCAGTACATTCTTCCAGACATCTGGTTCTTGTTGACATAATTTTTCTCCAACTTTTGCAATGGCTAGTGGTAGTCCTTTACAATTCCTGAGTATCTGTACGTACAGTAGACAATTAGTACTACCATACAATAGGATATTTCAGTCGCAGAATTAGTGTATCAGAAAATAAAATTAATTAAGGTCATGGAGCTTGCATGATCGATTAATCCTCACCTGAGCCACCTCTTTCTTGCAAGATTCCGAAATTGGACAGTTCTCACCTCCTATTGATGCTGAATGTTGAAAAAGCGCTTCCGCATCTTCACCCTCTAACCATTTGAAACAATATGAAGGACCAGAATGTGCTTTGATCCACTGTGATCTTACCAGCTGAGACGTCTTTACCTCACCATCATCTTCCAGTGATGCGGAATAGTTGAAAAGTTTTCTTGCATCTGCGTCCACTAACCATTTCAATGATATGAAGAACCGATCGCGATATTCTTAAAATGGTATCTTGATGTTACCAAGATCTTGACACCATTTGACAGTTGCATATAATCGAAGGTTCGAAGAACCTTGGCGTAACCCTCATCCCGCCAAACTCCATTGAAGACCAACAGAAGGGGTTGTCCCTCATTCCCGAGAACATCTCCAAGGGACGTCAGCGTAATATTTTCGTTGTCTAGATTCGCTGGCTCCTTGTACTCAAAACCCTTTTGTGCATATAGGTCATTTAAAATATGTTGCAAGTCGTATTTTTCTTACATATCGACAAAGAAGAGATCAATTGATCAGTTGGATGTCTTTTTCGATATATTTGATTGATCGTTTCCCTCTCTCCCTCGGCTCTGACTTTCCTTTCTAACTTATACATTAGCATCTCATATCTCTAATCTGATGGGATGAGGAATCAGCTAGACCAGCCCATGAGGGCAAATTCAAACAGCGATGGACGTTTGGGAGGTGAAGTGCAAATATTATGATCGAGATGTATATCATAAATACTTTGTAAGACTATACCCTTACTATCTTGATAACCCAGTTTCAAAATTTCTATTGTTAATTTTGTTAGGAGAAGGTTAAGTGGAAGAGAATAAGTGTTTATACTATTCTCTAACTAATTCATGGAGCAAGATTTACTGCGATTTGGTTTGAAGTCTTTGAATTTATGATATATGTGAATTGTGCAGGAGATTTCATTTTTGACAAAATATTACCAAATCCTCTGTATAATGAATTTTCAATCATATGCTAGATGTTTTTGTGCAGACTCTGTGCCACTGCAAAATACCATTTTATTCAGCTAAAGATTTGGTTATGTTTTTGTTTCACGTGAGGCTATTGTGATTTGGGTGCTCAATTTTATGGTGAAATTTTGTTTCAAATTCAAAATGAAGATGGGTTTTAGGTTTCAACTAGAAAGGAAGAAGTTTTTTTTTTCTTATTGAAAATGGGTGGGATATTAGTCCTTAGAGCTTTTGGCAGCTTTGTTTTTTATGTTGTTCATTGCATGTTTTTCAGATGGATAGTGTATATTGAGTGACTATTCTGTGGAAGCTGCAACATGTACTCTATGCATGCCAAGGGGTTCTGTCCTCTGAACATGAGGCATTCAGAGATATAGCTGCCAGACTGTCAGTACATGAAACTGCAGTTTCACAGTACGTATAGTGTATACAGCTGCAAGAATTATCTGAGAAATTATCTCAGTGTAGTGCATAGATGTTGATGATATGGTTTCATCTAATGATATCTATGTTTGTGAAGTATATGTATATTATAGTTTGAGAGACCTTAGTGCATACTGGAAATATGAAGAATGTGCTGGTAGGGAATAACAACCTCATACAGGAAAACAACAAGACCATGGAACAGATTAAAGAGCTCATCTCCGAAGTCAAAGGGAAGACATACCAATTTACACTCAGGTACTTAACGAAGATTTAAAAAGCTTAAAGGATGTAGGAAGAATACCAAATATGCAAGTATGCTTAAATACAAAGAGCATGTATCATATTGCTTTTTTCTTTAATTTGATTGCCTTTATGCGTAGGATGATATGTACACGGTGAAGTCAAATTATCACAAGTGTAAACCCACGTGACATCAGTTAATAACTATTTTTATCATTTTTATCTACTGTTAGATGGAAATGATAAAGAAATGACAACAATGATAAGCCTTGAAGGTGTGAAGCTTCCGAGGGTGATAAGCCCTTGCAAGTCTAAGTTATCTCGCTCACTGTCGTTCATCTTGACCGTGGAGGTAATAGTTTCTCTTTACAACTTAATCTTATACTCAAGTAATGTGCCCAATCCAATGCTTCTTCATGTTTCCCCCTGTAATATGCTTATAAAGTATTCATCACCCTACAAATGATTTTAATGCTTCTGTAATTTTAATTTAATAAGATGTTTAATGTTATTTTTTTTCCTTTTCGAATACTTAATGTGGTTGGCACAATGCATATTGATACGCTTTAATGTTGATGTCTGGATATTGATTATCGAAATAATTTTAGTCTGTCTATTAGTTGACATATGTGCATAATTTTTGCTATTGAAAGAAATTGTTCGCACCATCAAAGCTGAAATTTACACTGCTCTTTAAGTTGTGATTCTACAATGAATTCATATCGAGCTACATTAGTAATACAGAGCAATTAACAAGTAATAGTACATGAGTAGAAATATGATTAAAGTGGTACTGGTATAACTCATCCGGGTGAGGGTAATGTAGTTTCGGATATTTTATACTTGATTTAAGTTGAACTATCTTTTCCGTGAATAGCCGGTGCAAAAATTTCATGTTAAAATGGCTTGAATTATGTCAAATTTTGGTTGGTAGCAAAAGAGGATTTACTGGTTTGCAGTAGTGTCCTCTCCCAATGCCAGGAATTGATCTTCTCAGTGTATTTTGTAGGCTTGCTTTGAGAGAAACCCGTTTAAGATAGTCCATGGGCCATTCAAGATCTTCTATCAGTGTACGTGATCTAAATCTGGACTTTCCCATTGTACCCTTTGGAGATTTTTTTCCTTCAAATATTGTGTTTACTTTTGTAATCAGGTTGTGTTGTGAACATTACCAATAGCGAGTTACTGAGTTTGTGAACAATTTTACACTGTAGTCTGTTCTGGTAAAACAATGGAGAAAATTAGGGTGCTTGAACCTTTGTCGTCGACATAATTTCTCTATGAAAACTGTTAGAAGTAGTAAATTAGCTATATATAGCAGTAGTTACATCAATTTTGATTCTCCAAAGTTCAAAATGAACATTGCTAAAATATTGTGTTCGACTATCATATACTAGGATGATAATAGGAGACAAGCAACAAATAAGTGAGATGTGATCAGTGAGACCTTGCTCTATAAGCCTAAGAGAATGACATTTAACTGTTCCAGCATCGATAAATGTATTCAATTTGTTGTAGCTTTATTCTATTGAGTGAACTATTGTTAATTAGATGCATAGGTGATGGGCATGTAGCCATATTCTGAATACACAGGTATAGTTCTTCTGCCTCTTTTTAGTATTGGATCTTATGAGCTTATATTTTGGTATGGTTACTTCCTGGTAGTCTTTATTGTTTATCTGATGAGCTCATGCTACTGAATTTCCTTCTAGATTCAATCTGATCTAAAAGGAAAATGATGATCTCTTTCATAATGGGACATGACAATTGTTGATTCTTCTCATTTAGGTTCTATAACAACATCAACTTCATGTCACACATACATTATTTTCAACCAACCCACTCTTATTCAGGTTAGCTACTAACAAAGCTTATCTATTAAACTCTTCAACAATTATTCTATGTTTGATCTACTGTTTCTAGACAATCATTTTCTTTATGAGACTCTAATTCAAAAAAACTAAATTACTTTGTACAAAAGACAGATGAAATGAAACTCTAATGTTGTTGTTATGAAGTTGGATAAACCTTTACATTGCGTGACCAACTTTCAAAATTATTAGTTATTGATTAATTATAGTGATTTTCAGTGACAACAAAATGCCATTTAACGAAGAAGACAATAATTTTTTTGGGGACGCATGGTATTTTGATCAAAACTTGACAGGGGCACAAGCAGATCAAATCCATCTAATAAGAGGAGAATCAGTGAAGAAAATTTTCATTGTATTGTTGTGCATTGTGATACGTTGTTGCTTCTCAAACCCATGGTTCATATTTACTTTTCTTAGGACAAAGAATTTGAAGATGCTTAATGTATAATATATAACTATGCTGTCTAATTCCATATGCAAATTCATTTTTCTTTCTTTGAAGTACAAGTGATTTAATCCCACGCTGACGCGGACTTTTAACCTAGCATACTTTTATGCTATTATTTAACAAAACCATTGATCATTTTACACGAAAAATATCGATAAAATTTTTACGTTATTAAGACACGAATTATTAATTTTATTTCTTATAAATTATTTATTGTTATTCGATTAATTTCACTTGAATTATCATTTGTAGCCACCCGCGTCTCGCGCGCATTGTTTAAATTATTGAAATCAAATATGACATGATCAAAATAATCAAATATTTACCATCTGCACCGTGCAGACGTCTGCAATTGAATATATATATATATATATATATCATCGTAGCTAGTTCGTGGTAATGCTTCCTTGACCTCGTACGTACTACATTACCAACCAAATTAAGTTTTGATTTATTAGGTTCAAGGCCGACCATAGGACAAGGTGGGCTAGGCCCACCCCTGGGGCCTCCAAGCCCAAAAGACCCCCAAAATTCAAACTCATATATGTATACTTATAAGAAAAGAAAAAATTAAATTGGCTTAAAAGCTTCTCGACTATCAACATCTGCATTGAACGACTATTAAATACGTCAGTGAATCACGTTACCCAAGGCAAATCTCAGAAAAAAGAAATGAAAATTCAACCAAAACCTGTCATTTATTTTCACCTTCAGAAAAAAAAAATCCAAACTCTGTGAGAGAGTTTGAGAGGACAAATATTGGCTTGAGAATCGATCCATTCCAACTCATTTAATTTGATCGTACCTTTCATACCTCCATACCAGATGAATGAAATGATAGAACTCATTCATTCAATTGTTTAAGGTTATCAATTTACAACTCCTCTCACTTATCAATTTTTTTGTTCTTATTTTTTTTGTCAATTACTCAATTCACTCATAATTTTCGATCAATTCTCTACTTCTTTTTTGTTATATTAATTTATTTATATGTTAGTCTTTTGTACGTTCTCTCTTGCATATTTGCTTCGGAAGTTTGGATTTTATTGGAACACTTTGATCATGGAACTCCTTAACATTATCTATTTTGATTGAAATATATTCGATTCATGATTCAATTGATATATTGTAATATCTATTCAAAAAAAATGTAGTACATCATTATTTTATTAAATAATATGTATATTTTTTGAAAGGTTTAGGCCCCAAAATTTTTTTTGCCTAAGACCATCTCCAACAATGAAGGTTTTATACCTCATAATAGAACCTTGTAAAATCACTATTCACTATAGGACATTCCCATCTTCAACAATGAAGGTTCTATACCTCATAAAAAGACTGATTTTCTCATCTCCAGCCATGAGTCATATACCTTATACCTTAAAACTCATAATTTTTATTATAGATTTCTTTTAATATTAAAATATACATATTGTATTCTATAATAATTTCTCAAACTATTTTAATTTAAAATAGTCTATTATTAAATTTTTTAATTAAAAATTATTAATTAGTGTCATGTGACCTTATCCCTATTTCAGATATGATTTTATTGGCCACGTGTCGATCCGTATGAGCATAACCAGATTGCCGTAGATATGTTATCCAACCGATAATTGAGATGTGATTTTCGGTGCCACGTGTCATAATATGATTGGTCGCCGAGATTGCACCGTATATATACCTTATCTGACACTCGATGTTCAATAATCCATGATTCACTAAGAGACAATCTAGTGATGTATGGTTGGAACAAACACTTGGAAGATCAACGTAATAATGGATGAGGGGTGTGCATCCATTATTTCAATTTGGTGTGTTGTTGTGTGTTTTTAATTTGGTATGTTGTATTGACCTTTAATTTTGTGTGCTATTAATAAAAGTGAGTGCATAATAAATGAAAGTTTAATCCATTATAAGAAAACAACAAATTACTCTTCATTAAAACAGCTGGGCTCACAGAAATATACAAGGTCCTATACCTCATATTGGGTTCTATTTTAGAACCTTGGATAGGGTATGAGACCTAGTTTTAGGGTATGAGACCCAAATTTTTATGAGTTGAAGATGAATTTTTCTTTAAAAGTTCTACTATAAAGTATAGGACTTTCATTGTTGGAGATATCTTAAGGCCTCCAATTTTCAGGCCGGCCTGATTAGGTTGACAGTCCTTGAAGAGCCTTATACAGAGTGACCACGGGCCACCATGTATAACACATTTCACGACAAATTGCTAGGAACCAGCATATATAGCGGTGGAGCTAGATGATCATTTTTAGGTCCAACGTCCACGGAAAGATGCGGCAAGTTGCCAATATTTATAGCGAAGTTCAAGCAGAGAGTTCAATGAAGATGTTCCTTCAAAACATGAAATTGTGTTATACAAGAATAATATTTGTACTTGATCTTTCGAGAATTATGTACTTTTGATTACTTATTTCGACTTCAACATCAATCAAACAAAGGGGGTAAAATAAACTTCAAAACAGTATGTGACGATCAAATACACTTCTTTGTACTTGATTGCAGTTTTTACTGATATTCATCTCAGCCTCTCTCAGGTTTCCCTTCTCCATTTTCATCTATACAAGCATCTACAGAACTACAAATTCCTTGACGTCATTGTCACACAAAAAAAATTAATTTTTTTAACTCTCCTTAAAAAAGAAAAGAAGAATCGATAATGGTAGTGGACTGGGTCACCGACTTTTTCCCTAGCGAAGCCCAAATCGAAGTCGGCCCAATAATGTCGTCTTCCCAAGCTACCACCCGCTTCTCTCGCGCTGGCTGTTTCTGGAGACTTAAACCCCCAATATTTGTTTGTTCTACAATCACAACCCCAGGCTTTTCATTCCCAAATTCAATTCAATCTGTAAGCAACTCCCTCTCTCTCTCAATTCACTTATGCATTTCAATTAATTTGATTATCTTTCTCCTAGTTCTGGGTTCTTCTTTTTTTAATTGCTCCTTGATATAATAAAATTTGATTCTGTAATATGCGTTTGATCGAAAAGTATGATCCTTTTTGATGTCTTCTCAGCTATCTTTGCAATTCTATTTGATTAAGGATGTTATTGACTGATAGGAGTGATAGACCTCTAACGTTTGTGATTCGGAGAACAAAGTTACCTGGGACATTCTGAACCAAAAAATCTCAATTCATTGTTTTTCAATTGTGTGAGTTTTTTGGGTCTGTCAATTGGAGTGGTTGTTGATACATAGAAATTTTTCCTTGATGTCTTGGGGTGGTTAGGCTTTATCTCATTTCGTTTTTCTAAGTTGTGATTCATGTGCCCGGTAGCTGCTGTAGATTGTTTAGGGGATTTTGAGCTAATGGGATGAATGTGATGGTGCTTGTGAATCCGTGGTGCTTATCTTTAAGCATACAATCTTACGAGTTTGTTGTGGTATTGTAGGATCCTTGGATCGTGACATCCTTGTGCTGTTCCGACGCTTGCTGGGTGGTATTGGTTTCCTCAGTCTTCATCGATGGTATGTATATTAAAGCAATTAGTTTCGTAGATTTGATCAGTTTCTTATTCAGCTTTTGGGTATTGGCCTTATTACCTACCCTCTGATTCTTATTTGACCTTTCCTTGTTGCAAATGTAATGTATTTGTTTCTTTTGTGTATAGGCTGCAAAGCTTCTTGCTAATTTGATTGTAGTCGGCTCAGGAGTGTTGGCCAGGGCTTTTGTTCAAGCATACCGTCAGGCTCTTACGAGTATGTTCTATTGATATCCCAAATTGAGTGCTTAGGATTTTGGATCTTATCTAATCTTATAAGTCAGAGTAGTGTTACACAGTTCTGTGTGCTCTTTGAGATTTGAGGTTGAATTTGAAGTAACTGAATGCAGATGCATCAAAGACTGGTGTTGCTCATGAAGCAGTACAGAATATTAGGAGAGTGAGCAAAGTTATGGCTGAAGGAGAGGCAAGGCAGGTTTTAGGTGTCACGGAGCAGGCATCATGGGAGGAGATCGTGCAGGTTTGCTTTTTTATTTCATCTTTTGAACTCTTTTGGTCACAACGCCACTTGAGCATCAATTCATTTAATCTGGAAATATTACTCATGATTCATGTCAAAACAACTCAATTCTGCAGCGGTATGACAACTTGTTTGAGCAAAATGCCAAAAATGGAAGCTTTTATCTCCAGTCAAAGGTCCATAGAGCCAAAGAATGCTTAGAAAACGTTTATGGAAAGAAGGGTCAGGGTCAGGGGATGACTGGCGCATAACTTGTTATTCTTCTGGTCTTTGGTTTGGCATGAGTCACTGTGAGTACTATTACGGGGTTGCCTGATGCTTCTCTTATCGGCTTATCTAGTACTGGGAACCCTGGTCTGATTCAATGACTATGCCGCTACTATTGTAGTAACACTGATTCCTACTCATATTAAAGATGAATAACGTTATAACCCTTCCAGTTCTGTATTCTGTTCAGTTGCTATAGCTATTGCTCGTTTCCTGTATGATTGATTATGTATTCCGTTTTGTGCTCATATCAAAGCCTGATGGATTTTTCACATTTTTTTGTTTGTAAAATCTTCTCTTCCTGTACTCGATACATCTGATGTATGATTAATAAATGTGAATTTAGCCGAAAAGTTTGAAGATTCGGAGGCCTGTCAAAACACACCAGTTCAGGTCGGCAATGAAATGGAATGTTAGCTAGAAAAGAATCTGTACAAAATGACTGCGGTCGATGTTTTACACGTTGATTATTTGACTCACACTTGGCGTGGAGACTTGAACAGAAGTTTGGTATAAGATTTTAGTGGAAGTAGCACTACTCTTTTTAAGTTTGGTTTCCAAGCATTGGAAGCAATAGCATGCAACCTACCTCAATATCTCTATATTCCAACTTGAACATGGAAACACCTTTTGGCTACGATTGAGAAATGACTTCTCACTCTTAACCTTTAAAATAGAGGAGCCCTTTACCAACGACTCATTGGTCGTCAGAGAATTCGCAAAAAAAAAGCTTTTCTCCTGTTTCGTTTATATGTTGATGAGGAACCCTTTACCTCTGAGTTGTTCATTGCAATGGGTTTTCTAAAGAAAATGGCAGAATGTCCAAAGAGGGCAACGAGTAACTCATGGCTAATGCAATTGTACTATAGCTCGCAGGGCTTTTTACCAGTAGTCATACGTACTCCACATAGAAGTACATCGAAGATATATATACATACGATTGCAAATTTAACTCTCTTAGTATCATGGATTGACAAGCTATGTATCATCCTCTAAAGTGACTGCCATCAGTTGAATCTCTCCTGTATTTGGTAGGAGGATCAGATGAACTCGATGATGAACCAAACGGCATCGACGACGTCGGAAACATTAAGAGCTGCCCATCTTTTTCTTCTTGTTGTAGCAAATGTTGAGGTTGAGGTGGCATGGAAGAGACTGAAGATGTAGAAGACGTCGTTGGTACATGATATTGGGCTTCATGATAGTCAATATGAGCATTAATGCTTGGAAAATTACTATACGGTGCAGCTGGTTGATCATGATCAGTAGTGCTAGTACTTGTTGTAAGGTAACGACCAGTAGTAGTATTACTAGGGGTGATCGACCCTTGGACTCTTTCTGGGAAGTTAAGCTTAGCCTTGCTTCCTTTGAACCTGAGAGCTGCTTCGTCATACGCAAGAGCTGCAGCTTCCGCTGTCTCGAAAGTTCCGAGCCACACTCGGGCAGCTTTCTTCGGATCGCGAATCTCAGCTGCCCACTTCCCCCATGGCCTCCTCCTCACTCCTCTATAGTGTTGTAGTCTTCTCATCATACTCCCTTCACACACGCGCGCGCGCGCGCGAGCAATTTACAACAAGACCATTAATTAGTCAAGACTATATATAGTAGTTACTATATATGTATTTTCATTTCTAGAAATTAGGAAGGATTAAGAAAATGTTCTATTCTTCAGCTGAAAATCTATATATGTTCTAGAGATTACTATGTCGTTTTCAGACATTCAGATTTTCTACTTTCAGAATAACTATTTGAAACCTACATCCCCATCTATTATATTAATCGGTGATTGATCGAGTTAATGAATTTGATAATTTAAGAAGACCAAGTAGCTAAGCTATTGCACTTAAATTATCAAGAATATAAAACAAGAATAGTACATTCGTGGATCACTTTGCCTAGTGAAGATCGATGATGGAAACCTGGATAGATGATCTGATCATTTCATTTCTAATTGCTAGCTAGACTTGATCTAAGCTGGATCGATTCAATTCTCAAACTAACATATATCGATCTGTGTGTGTGTGTGTGTGTGTGTGTGTGTGTGTGTGTGTGTGTGTGTGTGTGTGTATTGTAATACCTTGATCTTGAAGAAGTGCAGGCTGAGATTTATGGACTTGATTTAGAGCTGAGGTTGACGTGTTTCCATGCAGTTGATGATCAGCTTGAAGTGGAATTTGATCATGAGTATTTGCAATCACCTGAGTCAGAGCTGAAACCATGGCTGAGTTATCATGTTGAGATCTACTTGAGTAAACAGGGAAGCTATCTCGATGATACTCCACGGGAGGAGACTCTTCTTTGTTCCCCGATTCATTTGAAGGAAGTAGCCGCTTCCCATGTTTCTGATGATCCAGTTTATCAATCTAGCTTTGGTCGATCAAGTGGTCAAGCTAGCTAGGGCAGTAGATAGATATAACTTGTAGGAAGTCGATCTTATTAATTATCTCTATTAAGTTCGATTTGCACATATACTACGTACAGGAAGCTAATAAAGATCGATGAATAAGAAGCAGAAAGAAAGAGAAAGGAAGAAACGAGATGATCGACAAGAATGAGGCGGTGGAGGAAGAGGTCGATCTAGAGAATTGGGAGATAGGGTTTTCTATAATTAAGTATAATTTTGACTTCATTGTGTGAACGTATACAAGATGTACGTCTGAACAAAAGTAAACCAATGGGTCCAACGTTAGCAGCTTTTAGTAAAAATCAACCCTAGCTCCATATATAATCCAATATATAAACACGTATATGACTTCTCTAGCTAGCTATTCATTAATTTGATAGTGTATATACTCGATCATAACCCAGTTCAACTTATGAATCAAAAGTAACAACCCTAGCTGGTTCAATTCATATATGGAAGACCCCTTTGGCATTTTGACCAAATTAAACAAATTAAGGAGGTGCTTATTTGTTACGAAAGATACAAAAAAGAACTACGAACAAAAGTCCCTTCAAAACATACGTACGTAAGAGTGAATCTAACCTCCGAATTGGGTGTTACACTTACGTAAGTAAGTAGGATATACTATAACGCGTTATAGATTAGGGATGGGAGCAAAGATAGACAAACGGCGGTATCGATCGAGAAGGTATAGTCTTCTCCAGAAGATGGATTGATCGAAGTCGCTCAAACTCGATCTAGAAGGAGCGGCGGAGTCATCACTAAGAAGTATATGTAGGTGGTGGGTGAATGTTATTGGGTGGTCGTCAATTCAGCCGATATTCGATTCTTCTTTTTGTTACAGTTACATTACTTGCGTACCTAGCTATTCACTTATGTGACGATATATTCCGATTTAATGAAGCTTTATTTCGATAAAAAGACAAACGTTAATATGTTTCGACACATGACAAGTATGTATGTGTGTGTATATATATATATTAAAATGTATATATACATATTAAAATGTATTACATTACGGTATTAAAATGACTACTAAAGTGATTAATTTAACTGACTTACTTAAAACTTTGAATGCATGAAGGTTTTTGGTTTACTAAACTATGGGTGACTATACTAAAGAGACTACTCAACTCATGAGTTGTTCCATTACAATTGAAGAGAGGAGAGATGTTTTGGAGAGGAGTGAAGCTTCTCGCTTCAATTGAGTATGCCCATGACTGAAGGAGAGGGGCTCCTTATATAGGACTTTGGTGATTAGCAAGTACAACCACAAATCATGGATAAGGAATCTACTTCGACCCAATGGGGGACAAAAACAAGAAACAACATAAATTAGCTTTATTTTTGTTATTTTTCCTCGTGAATGAACAGTAAAAAGTTGCTTTTATGAATTGTGATTGTCCATGCTTTTGATGCATTTTGCTGACTCTGATTTTGTGACTGGTGATGTTGTTTATTTATGCGTATGGGTCTTGACTGTCTTGATAATCAGCCTATTTTGTTGAGTTATTTGAGGTATTGGGCCAGCTGTGGGATGAGGAGGAGGATCTGAAAGAGACATCTCTTTCTTCTTCTTCTGGTTCATCGTCTAATTCTATTTCTGATTCATTCATGGAAGCTGCTTGTTGGAGGAGCTTTTTAGCTAACTCTTTTAACTCCGCAGATTTGGATGACTTGGATGACTTTTCTTTGGATTTGGAGGAGGATGATGACTCTGACTTGGTTTTCTCTTTGGATTTGGAAGAGGAAGACACCAATTGTGATCTTGACTTGATGACTTGTGAAGTTGACTGTTGTGGAAGTGGCGTCGTAATGATTGATGACCTCATTGGCAGAGGGCAAGAAGGTATGACTAGGAATTCTTCTGCGAATTGGGATAATACTCTGTCAATTTTAAACTTATTCCACCATTTGACTAAAAGTTTCCTTGTGACAATTTGATTTTCAATACCATAATTCCACTTAAAAATTTATGATAATTTTTATTTGGCCATGAAGTGTAAAATGACTGGGAAATTCTAATCATAATTGGAGAATTTCATGACTGGAGAGAATCGGGTAACTACATCTTTTAATGGTTGTGGAAGGATAGTAAGTGAACAACCATGGGTATTCCACCATCGTAGAAATCACATGGGGAATTGTCTATTGATTTTTTATTTTTTTTATAAAAGTCAAGAAACTAGGAGTGACTAAAGCCTTTTGTTTGATGAAGGAATATTTTGGCTCAAGCCTCCATATTGTCGAAGAAAGTGAATGACAAATTGCCTACACTGTGGTGGACATAAGGAGGATCACCCCATTGAGATAAGGAGATGATTCTGACTATGTATAGGGAATGGTATAATATTTTGGTTGGGTCTCTGTGATCAGGAATGGGTTTAATGGTGACTGACTGAGTTTCATAAAGAATGTCTTTGTAAAACTTTAATATGTGTGAGTGATTACTGGGGAGAAAATAAAAATTAGGAGGGTAGTAAAATTTGACTAATGACATTGGGCTTTTTAAGTGGCTCATGTAAGGTTCTACATAGAAGAGTGTGTCGCTTCCTTGAAGAACAAAGGGGGAGGTTTTTTTATAGTTAATATGAGATGATGACTCAATTTTGAAAGGATCATATTGGTTGACTAAGGTCGACTGATAATTAGGCTGACTCATACCAAGGGTACTATCTAGGTAATTGAATTTTTGACTGATTGGAATTGGAGGTTGCCCTGGGAAAGAGATAATATTGGAGGATGACTCTAGTTTTACTGGGGATGACTCAATTTCTATTGGATATGACTGCTCTATCTTTAGTAGTTTCTGGATTTCTGGATCTCTAGGAACCCCTGGACAAAGATCAAAGGGTGGAGTACCAGAGGGATTTAATCTAGCTGCACCAGAGAGATTGGATCTAGTTGATTGGGGATTCATTTTTAGTACCCTGTAGAAATTCTTTGGTTAGGAAATCAGGAATGTGATTGTCACTTCCTTTAATGAATGCACTTTCAAAATCAAAAATACTCAAAATGGCTTGCCATTTGGCAAAAATCTGTTTACTGGCGATGTTTTGAACATCTTTTTCTAAAACCTCTTTTACACTCTTACAATCAACTCTGATCAGAAATTTTTGATTTAATAAATCATCTTGAAATTTGCTAATACATAAAACAATGGATAAAATTTCCTTTTTAATAGTACTATAAATTTTTTGTGATAGGGACCAAGTTTCTGAATAGAATCTGACTATCTGTTAGGGGTGATTAGGAAAAATGTATTGTTTTAGAACTCCTCCATAACCTACTTCTGAGGCATCAATTTCAACGATTTCAAAGAATCAGTACTAGGGATGCCTAAACACAACAAAGTTTTGACATAACTTTTTTTGACTTCTTTTACTAGAGATGTATGGACAGAAGTCCAAGGTGGATGGTTTTTCTACAACCTATCAAATAGGGGTTTACACTTTTTTCTGAGGTTCTGATAAAATTCTACAATATAATTTAAAGATCCTAAGAATCTCTGTAATTGATTTTTATCTAGAATTATATATAAAAATTTATCTGCAAAATTAATGACTCTGTCTATTGGACTAATTTGAGGGTGATGGATATTAAATCCTAAGAACCTTATATTAATTTAGAATAATTTGATCTTTGGGGCAGATACTACGAAACTATTATTTTTGATGATAGTGAAAAATTGGTGTAAATATCTCCAATGTTGATCTATTAATTGAGAGAATATGAGGATATCGTCAGACAATACATAAGTGACTATAGGGGTTGAAGATATCATTCATGATATGTTGAAATTCACTTGGAAAATTTTAAAACCCAAATGGCATGACATTCCATTCATAATGACCAAATTGAGTGACAAATGCAGTTTTGTATTTGTCATATTCATGAATTTGAATATGCCAAAAACCGGACTTCATATCGAATTTGGAAAAGATAACAGAGTTTTGTAGTCTGTTGATAAGTTCTCTTTTATTAGGGATTGAATATCTTATCCATTCCAAGACTGTGTTAAGGGGTTTGTAATTAATGACTAACAGTGGCGTTCCTCTTTCAAGCTAGCTTAGCATTTTTCTGAACATAGAAAGTTTGACAAGACCATGGGGATTTACTAGGTTGAATGATTTTTTTACTAAGAAGATCTTCTATTTCTTGTTTACAGAATTGCATGACTTCATGACTCATTTGAATTGGCCGGACGAGCTTTGGTGATGATGTTTTTCTCATGGAAATTCCTTATGTAAGGAATATGACTGTGTTTTTTCCTATGCCAAAAAGCAGTAGGAATTAGAACATAATTCTGTGATAATCTTATTTTTGAAAAAAATTATTTTATATTGTAATGAAGTATTTGGTAACTAAATGTCTATTATTTTAAAATTAATTTCTTCTTTGAGAAAAGTTAATTGTTTAGATTTTGCCTATATGCAATTGAGTGTTTTTGAAATTGAGTTTTCTTGGAAAGCTTTCAGGGTATGAATTTCTGGATTGCTAGCAAGCTAGGTGAATTTAACTGGTTCATCAAATGAGTAAGTGATCATTTCATCGTATTCTGTTTTAAAGGGATAAATTAAAGTAATAAAAGGGAATCCTAAAATTACTTTATCTGTCAAATCTTTAACTAGGATGAATGGAGTTTTGTAACATATATACATTGTTTTGACAAATGTGTGCATTGGGGATTTTATATTCTATATCCATTTTGGAACCATTGGCCGACCTTAATGACTCTTTTATTTTTTCAAAGTATATAGATGGTATTAAACCTTCTAGAATATAGTTTAAGTCCGCACCTGAATCGATGAGGGCAATTGTAGTTAATTGGAAATCCTTTATTTTGATTACACTGACGTATACCATTTTTTTAATTGGATTTGTTTGATAGTGCTGACGGTAGCTTGTTGAGACGATTCTTCATGATTATTTGGAATAATATCTTTGTCTGGATGTTGGAATTTTAAGAATAGATTGTCTATTTTTATAATATTTAAATCTTATTTGATTTCTTCATTTTCCCAATCGAATCAGTATTTGATGATTTTTTTTATAGTGCTTGGATCTGTACTTTGATAATTTTTATCTCTTGTTGTAGGTCTTGGATGGTTATTTATTTTCATCCATTAAGGTATACATTTTTTGGTCATTTTCAGGTATAGTCGTATAGAGCATTACACAAAATTTTTGATCACGTTTTAACATCGTCACCTTCTAATTATAAGGTCTATATGAGTAAATCATTCCTATAAATTTTCAGCCAAAATGGTGATCGTTAAGGTATCGAAGTAGATTAAATCAAGGGACGGACCAAATTAATCTGTCAAACCTGAACCGTTCATACTTATAAACTTCAATTGCATTTTTGAATACATTAACGATCACCATTTTGGCTGAAAATTTACAAGCTTAATTTATACATTAGGACCTAATATCTGAACGGTGGAGAGTGTAAAATATGATCGAAAAGTTGGTGTAATGCTCTATACTTGAAAATGACCAAAACAAGGTATACCTTAGTATAAGGGAGCTATATATATAGCCCCCTCCTCCTCAGACATTACATAAACGTTTAGATCATATTTTGACATCTCTGCCATTCCGATTTTAGTTTTTAATATTGTGTAGATCACTTATGCAAATTTTCAGCCAAATTGATTATCGTTAAGGTATTCAAAACTGCAATTGAAATTTATAAGTATGAACGGTTTAGGTTTGACAAAATTGGTCTGTCTTTTAATTTAATCAAGTTTGATACTTTAACGATTACCGTTTTAGCTGAAAATTTATATAAATAATCTACTAATATAGTCCTAATAATTAGACGGTAGAGATATGATCAAAAAATTGGTGTAAACCTAAAAATGGACCCAAGATGCCCTCATATATATATATACATACACGCGCGCGGGGGTAACCTTTCGAATCATTTATGCAGAGAAAAACATGCATGCGTGGCTAGGGGTGATGTATTGTGATCAGGCCAGCGGGCCGGCCAGGTGGGGATCCGGATGACCGAATGAACATATATGTTCTCGAACTAAGCCGAATTCAATGACCATATATATATTTTTATGTTGGTATGTACGTGCGCATCATACCCAGTTTGAATTTGATTTCATATTATTTTTTCCATATATATTTCTTTGGAGCCATATACATCTGTAATCTGTTGAACGATAGACTAATCCCTTGTTCTATAATGTAATTAAGTAAATTCAAGTTGAAACTTTCACATATATCTATAGGGTACGTCCTATAGATCGACTACAGTACGTGAGCTTAATTAGCAAACTTCCATTCATGACAAATTAATATTTTCATGAGGAATCAATTTTCTCCCTAAATTGTTTGATTAATATATAGCTTCCGGCGTTCTGGACTTCGATCTGGTAGATATATATGTTAGCAGTTGGGTTTGATATATATGTAAGCAGGGGCAATTGTCTTGGCCATTAGCTGACGTACTATGCATAGTTCCCTGGATTAATATATAGAACTTTGCGTACTTCTCATTAAGCAAAACAAAAAGGGCACTATTGATTCAAGACAAAAAAAAAAACAAATCAAACAAACAAACAAATAATAGATGCAATACTCAAAACAACAACCATGCCAATATAGCTATGTGACTATCCCTGCGGATATTCAGGATTCGAAAACGAAGAAGATGAACCAAAAGCCGGCATAGTGACGTTTGAGCCCGGTTGTTGTTGTAGATGATCTCCTTCTTGTGTTTGAAATATTGGCATGAAAGGTGAAGATGGAGATGTAGTACTAGTAGCTGCTGAGGATGATATCGTAGGCTGGTAATAA
The DNA here is from genome assembly GCA_946800695.1 of Geum urbanum. NCBI lineage: Eukaryota > Viridiplantae > Streptophyta > Magnoliopsida > Rosales > Rosaceae > Geum > Geum urbanum. Next base: position 41,992,121 of record OX327013.1, on the reverse strand, counting down.
TATCTTTGATCTCTCTGACCATAGTCTAAGTTCCCTCCAAAAAAGTGTGGATAATATTGATCTCTAGTAGTAACACTATTCTGGTTTGCAAGCTGTTGTTGATGATAATCAGGAATAAGAGGCTGATGAGGAACTGTTTGATGGTGAGTAGTTGTCATGAGGTAACCACCAAAATCGGTTGCCCCTTGAACTCTCTCGGGGAAGTTGAGCTTAGCTTTGCTTCCTTTGAATCTGAGAGCTGCTTCATCGTAAGCAACGGCAGCAGCCTCCGCAGATTCAAAAGTTCCGAGCCATACTCGAGCTGCCTTCTTTGGATCACGAATCTCAGCCGCCCATTTTCCCCATGGTCTTTGCCTGACTCCTCTATAGTGTTTCCTCTTCACATTCGAATTTTCTTCACATTTCACAAAAAAAAAAAAATGTTATTCACGAGTTATTTGACCTTATAATTGCAAGTTGAAAGTCAAATATGATTATATGAAAGGAATAAAATCAAGTAAAGCTGCTATATGTATAAGAATCATATTATCAATGTATATATAACAAAGAATACTGCAGCGCTATTCCAATAGTCTTTGAGGTTAGCTCAATCAATTCATTAAGTGGCCCGTGAGATTGGATCGATCAGATAGGCAGCATGAAATGTCTTGGCTTACAATATTTATACATAACTAATGCATCTTACTACATGCATCATGCATGCACGCTTTTATGTACCGAGTCTGTCGTTTTCACAAACCCTAATCTATATATATAAATGCTATGAACACTTAAATTTATCATAAGTAGATATGAAGAAAATTCAAGTGTTTGAAACACTTGAAAATGAAATGAAAATACATATTAATTAAGGGTAGTTCCTCTGAGATTGTTACTCAATTAATCATAATTAAAAGAGCATATTTCCCTTAATTAGTTAATTAGTTAATCATGAACGAAAGACACGATCATGTACTATAATTACCATACATATTATGTATATAGCTAGTAATATATCTACACATATATATGGATCATGAAGAAACCTTGATCAGCTGGGGCTTGTTGATTGGATTGATCATGTTCCGATACAGCGTCGGACTGTTGGCCGTGATCAAACTGAAGCTGCGGTGCCGGTGGATTTTGGTTTGCATCAGCACCGGTGTTTCCACTAATAACTTGTGAGAGAACCGAGACCATGGCAGACATCTCTTGCTGAGATCGAGCTGAAGCTGATGATGAGCAAAACGGCGAAGCGGGGAAGAAAGTAGCTACTTGATCCTGATCATAACCACCACCCTCATCCTTTTTCTCCTCTGATCCATCACGAGGATAGGCCCTCTTCCCATGCTTCCGACGATGATCCACTTTGTTTAGTCTGAATTGATATACTACAAGCTAGATCAAGAAGTTAGATCGATATCGATAGCACGCTAAGAGATCGAAGAAATCAAAGAGCTAGAGGAGCTGAGAGAGATAGGGTTAGATACAGTAGGTACTATTTATAACATACTAGAAAATACCCGCGCACTCTTTGTGTGCGGGACGAAAAAATAGGATGTGAGAGGGTAAAAGCATGTGTATAGCAATTAATTTTATTTTTCTGATTTTTTTTAAATAAAAATTAAGATTAAATACGGACATTTTAAAAAAAAAATATGGACATTTTTAAAAATTCATAATTTGATGAGGTCACTTTATTAACAGAGATATATGCTTAATTAGTTAATTGTTAATTTCATCTTTGAGGTTTGAAGGTTTGGTGGTGTGAATTTGAGGGATGATTAACTCAGTTTATAAAGCAAATATCTCGTCCAACTTTAAGGCTTTTACAAAGTTCCAAATTCTTTCGTTCTTTTTCCCTTTTTGAAATGAGGGCGTTTACTTTGAAAATTAATTGATCGAGTCCAAACTCATTTGGACACCAAGGTTTAAATTGTTCTCATTTTTTCTATTTTTCGAATCGTGATTTCAAATTTGAGACCGCATATTTTTATAGATTATTGGATAAAGATCAACTCTACAAAAAATGAATCAAAATGGAGATCATTTGAGTATCCGATCTTGTCAAATAAATGAATAGTTATGGTGAATTTCAGCATTACAATAACCGTTCATTTGTTTTGCAAGATCGGATACTCAAATGATCTCCATTTTGATTCATTTTTTGTATAGTTGATCTTCAACTAATAATCTATAGAATGAGTGGTCTCAAATTTAAAATCATGAATCAAAAATGGAAGAAAAGAATAAAATTTAAACTTTAATATCCAAATAAATTTGGACCCGATCAAAGTCCATTTACTTTGGTGCCCTGTCCTGTCCTTCCGCATGCACGGTTCATCGATCACTTTCCTTATATTTTGAATTGAAAATAGTTTTAGAGACTACTTTGAACCGATTTAATTAGTCGTTTTCTTATTTTCCTATGACCAACTCGATCTGAGTCGTTTGTTTGACTTGCATATTTTTGCAGTTTGGCTAGCTAGCTAGAGATGAAATGCCTATGTGTATCTCAAAGTATCCAATGCACAAAGATTTCTTTGTTTTAGGCACCTAATAAAACATCCAAATTCCAATAACAAGATAGAATGTTTAGAAGGTATAATATGGACGTAATATGGATGAATCTTTGTACATTCATCTTGTTATTCGTATATGAGTAGCCTAAGAAAGTAAGAAATAATAATTAGTCTCCAACCAGAGGCGGAGCTACACTGGGGCGAGTTCCGGTCATGGCCCCCCCTGATTTCAAGAAACTCACCAATATATATGTAGTATACTATATATTCAGTCACTTATAATTAAACAATAATAGTGTAAGAATTGTCCAAGTCCTCATCCACAGACAACTAACATCACCACGTAATTAGTGTAAAACATAATATATGAATATAAATAAGAAGTGATGTTAATTACTTGTATTATATTTTGTATTATATAGAAGCATGGTAGGTTTGGAAGACAACACCAATTACAAATTATCCTTCTATCTAATTATGAAAGGATTTTTTTATTTTTTATATAGATAGGTCATTAAACCAATCTAAATTTTGGGCCTTTATAGCTTATGCATTAGTTTTCTCTAAGGACCTTGTTAATATCAAAATACTTTTAGTATGGAGAGAAATCTAATTTCAAAAGAAAAAGGAAACAAAAAAACCCTTGTAAATCCTGTAATCGAAGATTCATCTTTTTAAATTCAATATCGATCGGAGCGGGATACATATTCGTTATATTAATTGACGATGAAGCTATTACAAAATATTTTCGAAATATAAAACCTCGACAAAAACTTTATTCTTATAATAGTTAATACTTTTTACAAACACGGTATAATATTAATGTGTTTATTTTTAAGTTTGACGAGCACATTTTTGCCCCCCCCCTAACATTGAATCCTAGTTCCGTCACTGCCTCTAACGACCATGAAATAATAAATGCATGGCTTTGCACACAGCAATACAATACTAGCAGTCTAGCAGTTTCTGATCCAAGTAGGGCTGTTAATACTGAATCGAAAACCGAAAAAAAAAATCGAACCGAAAACGAACCATAACTGAAAAAACCGAATCGAACAAATACCGAACCGAAAAACAAAAAAACCGAACTAAGCCGAAAAACTAGGTTCGGTTTCTGTTTTCGGCTCCAAAAAAACTGAACCGAATCGTTTGAACCGAAATGAATATAACGACGTCGTTTTACAAGTGTCAATCAAGTTTGATGTTGTTGGGTATGTTGTTGAATATCTCTCTTTGTCCCATATGAAAGTAATATTTGGTATGTGCCATAGTTTGATACTTAACAATGATTATTGGAGTTCTTGTAGGTTTAAGAAAATGAATGCTAAGTTGCCAAAGAAAAACTCCCTAGCTGAGAAAGTGAGAATTATGGACAAGTTGAGTATAGTTTGAGAATGGATTCAATTGAGTATTTTTATGTGATATTTAGATTGTATTTTTATTTGGATGGATTGTAGATTGTTTTAAACTTGGACTATGGAGTGTAGACTTTGGTTTATGTTTGTTGATGTTTGAAACTTTGAATTTGTGATGTAAACTTTCAGTAAACATTTGGTCATTTCCTATGGTTTGAAACTTTGAATATGTAATTTGTGACCAATTATATTTGTTGTAGTTTGATTCGATTTAACATAAACTATGTTTTACACTTTCACAAAATTATTGAAAAAAAATAGTTAATGAAAATCTTCAAATTTTCGAAACTAATGAAAATAAACAATATTTTTTTTAGAAATTTTTTTTTTATTTAAAAAAAAAACCAAAAAAAAACTAAACCGAAACGAACCATTCGGTTTTTTGTAAAAAAAATCAAAACAACCTAATCGAACCGAACCAATTAAAAAATATGATTCGATTTTCTGTTCGGCCTAATAACCGAATCGTTTGTACCATCCAAATCACTGTTCAACATGTTTACCAGAAACAAAATATACAGCTGATGCTATCCATATTTTCCTTCTCACACCCAAAAAGAACAAGAAAAATAAGTTAAAAAACATAAACGCCCAAGTGCGTAAAGAATCTGGAAAAGGCTATATGCAACATTTGAACACTTTACATTGCCTCAATTTTTTTATAAGAGATCGAACACTATTTCTAGTCTGAAAAGAACTGTTCTTCACATCTTTCTCCCTTTGTTAATTTTCGAATGTAAACTTGTTCCCACAGCGACCAGCAACCCTGCCTTGTATAACCATCTTTCTCCATTTGTTAAATGTTCACATTGAGCACCTTCACATGTATAACCAAATTAAGCCTGGTAGTCACACAAAAATGCCACCAGGGCGGTGCAGCTGCAGCCATTGATCCCACTCAAACATGATGGCGCAGCATAAGATTGTTCTTCATTACAAACGGACATTAGGCTTCCCGTGTAGGCAACCGAAAAAGGAAAAGGAAAAAAATGAAAGGGGGATAATATACCTTCAGATTCAGTCATACTGCATGACAATCAAACAGTAGAACTTGAATCTTCATATGTACAGTTATTTTACATGTTCAGAAATGTGGTTTTATATTTCTAGATCGCATGTAAGTCAGAAATTGAGACGGTAGTTCTGCTAAAAGCGCCTGAACAACAGAAATTTCTCCACCTGCAAGTCAAAATTACATTACTATCCACCCAGAAGGAAGTTCTAAAGCTACTCTACTTCTTTTAGGTGCGTGTCTGCTTAGTTATCTGCCAAGACTTACTTTGTACATCTCGGAATGGAACAAACTGCACGATATCACGTGAAGCTACACGTCCAGTCGTACTTTCAAGCCTGTCACCCTTGTCAGCATCCAAAATCTGTACAGAAAAGAAGTGAATAATTAATTAGGTATCCTTGCGAATTTTATTCACGCTGCCACTTATGTATGCTAATCTGATATATCAGCTTTACAATTTATAAACACAAGTTTACAAGCTACCTCCATTTCTTTGAAGTCTGCTCCTCCTACTCCAACAATGAGGATTGACAATGGCAGGTCCGATGCTTTGACAATGGCATCTTTGGTTTCTTGGAGATCTGTTACTACTCCATCCTACAGCAGTAACATTGTCATATCAAACTGTGTTCAACATAAGAGATGGAAGATATTATGTACACATCTAACTACCTAATGCTTACCGTGATTATTAACAAAACAAAGTACTTTTGTCCACCATTGGCAAGAGACTGGCTGGCAATTGCAGCAGCATTGGTAATTATGGGTCCAAAAAGCGTTGGTCCAGCAAGAGAGACATTTTTAAGAGCACTAGAATAAGCAGTCATGATTCCTTGAACTCCTTCAACCTGAAAGAAGCAGGCTTCCTTTTAAACGGAGAACAGATGCTACAACTAAGGCGACAAAAACATGTTCTGGTCTTAAAGATCTCACCTCACAGTGATTACTACTGCCATTCAAATTGAAACAATGAGAAACTGGACCATCAATAGGTCGGGCTCCAAATCCCCATGCCGGAAAGCGCTTGTCTGAATCATAAAACTGCAACACCTCCACAACCTCAATGATTGCCTGGAAAAAAGAAATGTCAAAATCATATGGGTCCGAGGAAAGTAATGATTTGCGTAAAGTTGTACAAAAGGGACCTAATTCTCACTCTCTGGTATGCGTTGGTTCGTCCTGAATGATCTATATAATGCAAAGAATCGGGCAGGCGAGGATTCCCATTGGAAGCTGATAATAAGACAAATATATTACAATCAATTCATTGTGAACAAACATACATAATATGTGAGACTACAAGATACAAACAATGACAAGTGATAACTAAAGCACAAGTATGATACAGTAATATCTTCCTCTAGAAGACAGTTTGCAGACATGCTGAGCTACTATACTTTCAGCCCTAAGTTTTCTTGCTCAATAAAGGTTCAGACAATCTGAAATATATTGTATTATTGAACCATGAACAAGACACATCTATAATCCACAGAAAACAATAAGATTAAACAAAAAAATAAACGAAGGGGTACAGCAAAATAAGTCTAATTTGATAAGCACCTGTGAAATCAACAGCCACCATGAAATTCAATTCACAGCCCCCTGCCAAGTAATCAAGGAATGTGTGTTGGACACTCTCAGTATACGTGTCCACAAATAGTTGGCTCTTCAAAATCTGCATTTAGTCAGAAAATTTGTAAACTAAGAGTAATTTCAATGAAAGTAGATTTGAGAATATAATAGTTACCTTGTTGTGGTGATCATGCCCGACAACAGATGGTATAAATAAATGCTCTCCTATTCCACTAATATGAAGCTTTTCCAGGTCAGCCAGAGATTTTTGGGCTTTTCTGCTCACTCAAAACAAAAGCAGAGTTTTGTTGGAAATCACATAAAAATAAAAATAAAATTAAACAAACGAACGAAAGCAGATGCTCAGATTAAAATGAAATAAATTTTTATTTACCCAATCAAATCATGTTTGCCATTGCTATTGAAGTTAAAACACTCAATTACCAAGGGGTTTTCCTGAAATGAGAACAAAATTAATTAAGTATGAAACAGAGGAGAAGCATAACATGACCAAGCATCACTATAGAGATGAAGAAGCACGGGTTCATACACATATATTAATGTTTGTTCACATGATTATTAGGGGGGAGCTCCAAATGTCAGGACATTTATAGTCAGAGCAAGCAACATCAACGTTATGGACTAGTTCAACCAAATTGAGGTTAGTGAGGTGAAAAATTGCCATCAGCTTAGTGAGCCAAACCAAAACCCTAGGCTGTCCTTGATAATGAAATATACAAGCAAAAACAAACACAGAAGGGGGAACTCAATCTCCACTAGTTGATGCATATTCTAGCACCAAAAGAGCTTGTATATACCTTGCTTCCAACTTGTTGAATATTCAAATATATTGGCTTCCATGCAGGTTTGAGTTCATTCTTTATGACTTCTGATTTGCAAACTGGAATTGTAATCCCACTCTCCATAATTTTCGATATTACCAAAAAGGGGTCCTGTAATAGAATTCAGAGCAAGTGTCAAAACATGAACTGTTTTCATTTAGCAAAGAAGGTATACAACTAATAATGCTCCAAACAAAGACACAGGAAACTACGCGGCCCCTACACTTTTCGAGAAGAGATCCTTGCATTCCAAATGTAAACACCTCAAACTCAATTCTATTGTTGTCTTTGAGCTAACAGACTCTTCAGCATGCACAATGAGCTTTCCCCGGTGTTGATGACGGTTTGATCTGCTTGAATCTTCTTTAGATACAAGATCTAGGGTTAATAACCTGTCAGATTTAGCAACTATCTGCATGGGTAGAAGGACGAATCAATGCTAGAGCTTCCATATATTTTGGTCCTTTCAAAATAAACTGTTGTCATTAATAAGATATATGGGTGACAAAACACACTAGAACTTGTTGACATAAAAAGTTTAAAATGTGCACAAGAAATACGAACTAAAATGCATCTCTCCAGACCAGAGAACCTTTTAATCTGCTACTTTTTTTTTAAGTCTACTGAAAATTTTACTTAAATGGAGTGGTGAAGCTATCTGTTGGAGGCAAAAATAGTGATACTGTACAGAAATCTTCAAATATACAAAGTATAGTATAAGCCATAGTTTCTAACTCAGTCTTGATAAAGTATCATAAAGGTTCCTTGTTTAGTTATTTCACAGAGAATGGTCACTACTGCACACCTGAGATAATGCACAAGTTGCCTCGCCAAGAAATTGCTGCTCATCTAGCTTAAGCATCTGCACAAGTAAAACAATCCACTATGAGCATGGTATGCTTGACGTACTTAAACAAAAGTTAGATGCAGGAAAACTATATTCATTGTAGCATTTTCCAATTGAGAAAACAATTTCTATGCCTCTGCCTCATACCCAGAGAGTTTATGAAAACATGGCTGATTACAGACTTTAAGGAAACTATATCCAGGAACAGCATCATATATTTGTACTCTACCTTCACATCTACATTGTGAAATTGAGTGTCGATGTCATACACGCGAAACCTGTTATTAACACAATACTCCACATTATATATCAGTATGAATTTTAAAAACAAGTCTCCCGATTTAGAGAAAAGATGAAAGCTTCAACTTACACCAATGTCTGGACAACCTCAAAATGATAAGTGACATTGTGTTTCGTGATCCATTTCGGGTTTAATGAATTGAGTACGACTTCCGTGCGGCCAAGCTCTACAAGTCCACCATCTCTTCCTATTGTATAGACAACCACCATTGGATCGCTCTATAAAAAAAGAAAAATCATGGATAACAATTACAGATTTACACAGGAAATGAATGGAACACAAGAGAAGAGAGTACATACAATAACTTGCTAGCCAGAAAGAGCATGACATCCCAAAAGAAAACATCACTATCTTTGTAAGAGAAACATAAGACCCCCAGGAGTGCTTAATTGCGTTCAAATTATTCAAACAATTAGCATTTTTAATTTAGTTAGACTGCTAGAACCGTGGTTCAATGAACTTCATTTGTAATAATGAGTCTAATACAGCAACAAACCTTGGAGAGTATGTCCCGATCACGCAAGTCCACAGCTGCCAAGGATAACTACATGTGAAAATCATTGCAGGATAAAAATGTCAGTATCACAAACACTCAAATTGAACTAGCAACGCTGAAATGGCAGCAAGTTTTAATTTGTATCTAAACCTAATACTACATTCCACGATTTTGACTGCGAATTCAACTGAACTGAACAAATCAAATACTCCATTATTTCAACAAAGAAAAAATAAATTCTATACTTGAAAAACAGTCTCGATTGCTCTACTCTATCTCGACTACATCGCCTTCTAACAACAGTCAACGAATTCAAGTCAAACTATCTCTAACAAAAGCAAAACGGCTCAAGATTCGACGAGAGAGGAACCTCGATCTGAGAGAAGAGGCCGTGGTAGCCGCGGGACTTGAGGAGATGATCGACGGCGTCGTTGTGAGCGTCGTTCGGATTGCCGAGGGAAGTGGCGGCTGTTCCGCCCACCGCCGACCGGCCGCCGGGGTCGTCGGAGCAGCAGTTCCCCATTCCGAACAAAAACAATATAATTAAGCACTTTGCAAATAAGCAGCTGCCGCCCAGATTCTGATGTATAAGTAAAGACGGGAATAAAAATTAAACAAGAAGAGAAAGCCAAGTCGTCGTAGTAGTAGAAATCAGTATTAACTCTTTCGAAAATTTTATATCTCTGGATTGAAACGCAATGGCCCACAAATTAGAAACGCGTTTTTGCTTTATAAGTCCAGTCTAATCTTCTTGGGTTTGTTTACCGGGAAACTATTTTGAAGATTAGTTGAGAGCAAACCGCGAGTTTTTAGGACACTAAACAAAAGTTTAGAAAGAGAAACATAGGCTAAGTTCTTTCTTTTTTTCCCCATTGATTTCAATGAAAATACCTAAATCTCTTCCACCTCAAATATATGTTCAAAGTCATTAAAAAAATCAGATTTAGTGTTGTTGGTACTGGGGACAACTTATCATCAAATTTTGCGGAAATTATTACGATAACTCTATTAAAATGTAGCCGAAACACTTGATGTGATTCGATTACAAGTTTTTCAAGGTAAAATTCGGACCTCAAATTCACCACGGAGAGAATGTAAGAGCTTTTGTGACCCTCTTCATGCCTCTCCTCATTGCCATATCTCTATTATCAACCACTCAAGTGGAAGTACTAAGAGAAGATGAAGAAATCTTCACGGGTAACCCGCAGTCAAAGGCTGAAAGAGGTCAGTGACCACACTACAGTTGTGGGGAAACCAGCTAGACACTACTCTTTGCATGATCAATCATTTTGGACCCAAAAAATAAATTGAAAGAAAGAAATTGGATAACTGTGTTTACATCAAATTCCTACGATACACAATTGGATGTCCGAATTCATCACATGGGGATGTTCTCCACTTGTAGGACTATAAAATTGATCATTACATTACTATATTCATTTCTTTGTAATATTGACTAGGAGCAAGGAACTAACCCCTCATAATTTTTTTCCTTATTTCTATATTTTAAGAATCGTAGTGGGCCTAGATAAACTCACTACAATTTATGTGTTGTAACACCGCAGCTGGAGATCTATCATCTATACTCAAAAGTAAACAGTTATTTTTAATCATAGAAAATTTTCACTATAAAAAACACGAGATTTAAGTTCTAAACTTAAAATTTTACAAGATTTCATTACTGATACAAAAGAGAGAATTAAACTATTTGAAAGATCAAGAGCAGTCAATCCTCGTCCTTTAGAACAAGCAATTCATAACCTCAAAATTGCCAGAGAACAAATAATGCATCAGTTGTCAATTTGAGAGCATCGGTTAGATCCGCACACAACTGATATTAGAGCTTGTTATAACTCAAAAATCTCAAAGATGGGATCAGCATCTGGAGTAATAATAGAGAAACTAGATTCTCTATTAGAACTCATAGATGCAAGGCAACATGAATATCTATTAGAGATTTCTAGATATAAAGAATATCTAGAAATTCTTTCAGCAATCAATTACATGGGTTGGAAGCCAAAGTGAATTACATCTAGAATCAACCGGAAGAAAAGCAAGAACTATTAACAAGAGTTAATAGCAAGGTCGAGAGACAAGATCTTCAACAGATGAAGATCCTCTATTGTGTTCAAAAGATAGCTTGAGAACACAAAAAATCAAGTAATAGTCCACATCGAACAGTCATTAAAAAGACTAATGAATTCAGAGCACTACAAGTTCCAAATGGGAACCCACTGCCAAAGCCATTTTTTCAAGATTCTCCAACAAATCTGCCAACTTTCAGATTGAGATAACCTAACTGAGAAGATACTTTGTGACATGAAGATGCTCGAAAAAATTGGTGCAGTTGTTGAATTCAGAAGAGTTTGAGTTCAACGAAATAGAAAGCAACGTCTGAAATACTTCAATTCTGAAGTTTGAATTCAACCAGATCTACAAAAAAAAAAGTTTTGATCTGATAGAAAGCCATTAATTCAAGATTCTAGAATTCATTATCCCAACAACAACAGGATAAACATATCTCCTTCTAGTAACACCTGAGGAAGTTTCTAAAGCCAGAAATAGAAACTTCAAATTCATGCACACACATTAGAGCAGTCCAAGTTGGCATAAAGTTACTGGCCAGAGAAGGCCTAAACTGCTCAGTCATATGCGTCTTACAAGAAAATAAGCTAAACAATTTTCAGAAAAATCTACTGGAAACACTTCAAGCATCACTATGCAATCAAGTTTTATACTTCAACTGCTTCCCAAAATTTTCGACTAGCTTAGCAGGTGCCACTCACTGTCTAAGACTAAGAGGCAAAACAGACGATACATCCATGAAGGAAGGTATGCAAGAGCTTGCAGTAGTTTATATAATCTAATATAAACTAATGAGCACAACAATAGAGCCAAAGACCAAGATAACAAACATTCCAGACCTTACTACTAGATTCCTTACAAATCCCAAGAACCATAATCAACATATTCACAAGGTGACATGGGATGAGGTAACTTTCCCACTAGAGTAGAAATTATCTGGTCCAAAGGAGAAACCAGAAAGCTCGAAGGTAGCAGTCCAGACTGGAGACGTCAACCTCAAGTTCAAAGGACACAGAAACAGTGATGTATCCCTCGAAAGCTTCAGAGGAGAAAGCTCTAGATCGCTCAGGATAAGCAACTCTACCAGAAAAATTGGTACTAGAAGTACCAGAATCTCTATAAGGGCTAACCCAATGATGGAAGATGACTTAGATGCTGAGTTAGAAAGAAACTCAGCATACTAAGAGCAGGAAGTTCAAAATCAGAAGAACTCTTCAAGCTTTATGATGAAGCAGAAGAGTGTGAAGATCCCTTGCGATTGAAATAATTGATCAAAGAAATTGAGAGTTTCACCTTCAAAAAGGAAAGAAAAGTGTTTCCTCTTTTACATGAAGATGCAGAAGATTCAGAAGATGAGGATATGAAAGAAACAAAATCTTCATAACCATCACCCTCACAAACCACAATATTCAGGATTGGTGGAAAGACCAAACTTCCACACGGAAGAGGTCCTAGTGGGAAAAAGGGAGAAAGAAGCTCTCTCAGATTCATTCCACAGGAAAATACTCCAAATGTACCAATCACCCAACTAGGAGTATGGGTTGATCTAGACAAAGCCCTAGACCAGAAAAAGACCATCGATGAATGGGCAGCTAGTCTACTCATGGCAGCCTGTACAACCTATGGAAGATTTGAAGCAAAAGACTTGCATACAGTCTATGAATCAACTCTCCTAGGAATGGCAAATAAGTATTACTTTCCTTTCAAAGAAACGATCAGAGGAAAGCAATGGTTGGAAGACATAAAGACGAATAGGAATTCCTATACTTTTACCACTCCACTATATGATCAATTCTACGGAGATACCTCATATGTTGGAGAAAAAACTAAAGAGATAGCAAAAACCAACATATATACTTTCAAGATCTGCAACATGAAGTACTTTGAGGAATATCTGAACGAATTCTAAGAATACTATTGCACGATAGAAGAGCTGAAAAATACTGACCTGGTACACCTCCTACACAGGAAGCTCACTGAACCTTGGAGGACAGCTATGAGAGAAAGCATAGAAGAAAGATCTCTAGAGAGGTTTTCGGTTGGAGGAGTTGCAAAGAATCAGGCAGCTGATGTGTGAATAGTGTAAAGCTAACACCAGAGCAAAAGCAGCCAAGAAGCAACTCAGAGGAACAAGTGACTTCTGTTCCAAAATGATAGATGCACCAACCAACTGGGGATGCGAAGAAAAAAGAAAAGGCACTTCCAAAAATGTTTCAAGAGAAACGGAAGGAAGAATTTGAGGTTCAAAAGAAGCTCCAACTACAGAAGAGAAAAACAAAATCTCAGAAAGAGTTTTTTCAAGAAGACAAGATTTCATCAGGAACCAAAAAAAAACTTGCAGATGTTGGTTATGCAAGGCCGAAGGGCACTATGCTAACGAATTTCCCAAGAAAGAGAAAAGAAGTTTGAAAGTTCTTCTCAGGGAATATGGATGAGCCATAGAAATGGCTAACCTAAAAGGCTACGAGGTAGTCTACTTATCAGATGATGATGAAGAAATGTTTGTCTATTCAGTCTATTCAGAAGACGAATCGACAGAAAAATCAGAAACAGAATCTGAAGAAAAGTATGAGCCTAGAAAGGTTTATCTTCTTGAGATAAAAAATTAGGAAGAAAGCACATAGGAAGAAAAGATTTCTTCCTACAAGGTCAATCCGGGATCATTCATCTATGACTACTATCAATGCAAGGAGAAGAAGATACTCTCTATGTTTTGTAAAGCAACAGGGAAAACATATCACAAAGAATGCTTCATAGATGAAGCAAGGAGAAGATGAAGAAAGGTTCAATAAAACAGATTATTGAACAAGAGTACGAAGACTATTTCTATGAGATGGAAGAGAAGCAAGAAATTCTTGAAAGAGATCTAGAAAGAACAAAGTTTTATAATACTACTAAAGAAGAAGTAGTACCTACAGAAATTCCAGCCCAAGATATAAAAAGGGAAGTAGTATCTGACGGTGAAGAAGAACAATATAAACTAGTCCATGATACAAAAGAAGAAGTAGTATCTAACTGTGAAGAATAACAATGCAATCCTTTTATAGAAGAGGAAGCAAGTTCTTTAAAACAGAATCTGTGCAAGGTAGCAACTGTTTCTACAAGTAGATTCAGTAACTACATGGAGATTGGATTAAAGTTTTTAGGATACAAGAAGTATCATCTACATGCCTTTGTAGATAACGGTTCTGGTTTCAGTCTAGCAAAAAATTTTGCTATACCATAAAAGTTATGGATAACTGATCCAAAGAAAAGTGCAACTGGATAAATTGTAGAAGGAAAAAGAATCTTCATGAATACATTTGTCATGAAGGTTCAAGTCTCGATAGGAAGAGGGACCTTTATCATTGAAAACATTTGGAAATCAGAAGGCCAAGACTCTGATGTTCTAATCGGCAATGATTTCTTGATGCTCCACCTCACGCCCCTACCAGAATCCAACTCAAAGAACACATTGTCTACAACATTCTCAAGAGAAATTGTGACAAGTGTAAACAAGAGAAAATCCTCAAAAAGAAAGCGAAGAACTCCAAGAAACCTAGTATAAAGACTAGATTCGAGAATGGACATCCTACTATTGTGTCCATTCACGATCAAGACAAGTATCATTATTATGTGTCTTATAAAGCTTCTGACAACCAACACGAGCAACAAGAGTTGCCCAATGAAGAATCATCAGAAGACGAAGATGAGACAATTGAAGTAGCATTCGTAAGAGAGCATAACCTTAAGCACTTCAAGGCAAAGCTCGAAAAACAGAAGAAGTATACCCTTGGAGAAATCAAATAAATGCTCAGACAAAATATCGATATCAATCCTCTAAAATTTTGGGAGAAAGACTCAGTGGTATGTGAGCTTTAATTACATGATATGAATTCCATATGTCACGTAAAAGTTATTCCCCAATACAAGGAAAAAGTTCAAAAGGATTTCAGAAAGGATATAGCTGATCTCTTAGAGAAAGGATTGATAAGACCATCAAAGAGTCATCATCATGCTCTAGCCTTCTATGTCACAAATCATGCAGAAGAAGTTCACGGGAAAGCAAGAATGGTGATAGACTACAGAGACGTCAACAAGAAAACTGTAAAAGATGGTTATCAAATAGCACAAGCAAGAGTGTTAATCAACAAGCTTAAAGGAGCCAAGGTATTCTCAAAATTTGATGCTAAATCAGGGTTTTGGCAAGTCAAAATTCATCCTGAAAATATTCCTCTTATAGCCTTCAGAACTCCACATGAACACTACGAATGGCTAGTAATGCATTTCGGGCTGAAACAAGTTCCATCCATTTTTTAGAGAAAAATGGACAACATATTCACGCAAGTGGCAAACTTCAGTGTCGTCTATATAGACGATATTCTCGTGTTTTAAAAAAGAAAAGAAGAACACATGAATCATCTCTTTGAAGTAGCCAAGCTTATCGTCCAGCATGGAATCATCTTAGGAGAAAATAAAGTCTTTCTCGTCCTGGATGAAATCGACTTCCTATGGATCAACATAAAGAATAGAGTCATCAAGCTTCAACCACATATCCTAGAGAAAGTCTGGAAATTTTCGGACAGAATTCCTGACGCCAAAAGTCTACAGAGATTTTTAGGAGTCATAAATTATGGAAGAGATTTCCTTCCAAAAATTGCTGGATTAATAGCAATCTTGTCGCCCAAAACAAGCTTAAAAAGAGCTTGGAAGTTTACAAAAGATGACGAGAAAATCATCAGGCAAATCAAAGAACTATGCAAAAAAATTCTACCACTTCATCAACCCGAAGATAATGAAGAAATCATCCTTCAAACTGATGCTAGTGACAACTTTTGGGCATGTGTAGTACTGGCAAGAGAGCCAGGCACTAACACCGAGAAGATTTTGAAATTCTGCAGTGGAAAGTTCAATGCTGCAGAGCAGAATTATCCCACAGGAGAAAAAGAAATTCTGGCTATAAAAAAGATAATCGAGAATTCTTCAGCCTTTCTAGGAAAACCTTTCACCGTGAGAACAGATTGTGCCAGAGTAAAAATTTTCAAAAACTTCAAACTTGATAGAGCTGGTGATAGGGGAAGATTAGCAAACTGGAACTTATTTCTTAACGAATACGATTATGATGTGGAATTGATTGCAGGTAACAGGAACTATCTTCCGGACGCTTTCACAAGGGAAATGGCCATGTACAGAAGTAAGAGAGACGACGAATGTTGTAACCCAAGAAGCAGGAGGCCAAGAAAGGAACCTAACCAACAAGAAGAACCAGTTGAAAAAGTCCTAAAGAGTTTTTTGCTGCATCCCAAAAGACCAGCCGTAACTGACCAATCCCAGGGGAGGAGATTGGCTAGCCCGTCTCAAACGACAGACGGTAAGGCAAATCAAGACCGTTGATAGCTGCTGCTTTGCCAAAAAAATAGAATTTTCCCTACAGGGTTCGTAAACATCTTCAGCTGCCAGCTGAACACTTTCTCAGAAGCAGTCTTCCAGACTGACCAAAGTCTAGTATCCCACCAGAGGGTACTGTTAGATAATTTGATGTTTGCCTTCCAAGAGAATGACAAAAGGCTCATGGTAGAGATCATGGACGCTTTAGCGTTGGAACTAAGCCAAAAGAAGAAGCCACCAAGCATAGTCAATGAACCAGCATCGCTGTACATTAGAACTCCAGAGAGTGCTGAAGTTCCTACCCAGGCGCTTAAAGAATCTGAATGGTTCAAGTTCCACAGAAGCATTGACACATATACACCCGATGAAGATCTCATCAGAACCCTTTTTGTTGTCCCATGACCCTTCTTGGGAAGATACTTAGTTAATGTTCAAGGTGAACATCTGCAGGAGCACAAGTTATGGTACGTTGAGAACAGATTTGTTCATAATTATGAAC
Organism: Geum urbanum; assembly: GCA_946800695.1. NCBI lineage: Eukaryota > Viridiplantae > Streptophyta > Magnoliopsida > Rosales > Rosaceae > Geum > Geum urbanum. The sequence continues at coordinate 41,975,181 of OX327013.1, read as the reverse complement.
AAAGACAAATGAAGATCTAAAGGGACTACCAACGATTATCTACAATAAGGTCAAGAATGTCAGGAAAAGCAACTACATTCTCAGACTAAATTTCAGGTCTACACCTCCAGAATGGGTGCAGAAATTTAATGGAGAGACTGAATATATTCCTCCATACCATTACGTCAGAATCATCCAGGGACAGTATCTTGAGCCAGCATGCATCGGATACAACGGAAACCTAAATTATAGCATCCCATGGATAAAAGCTATGACGTTGGAATATATCAAGAAAGTAATCGAAGAAGATCAAGAGATTACGTTTCTTGCTTTAGGGGAAAAGATAATAGTCACTACATACGACCATCCAGAGGTCGTTACAAGTGATCTATTAGTAGCCCTAAAGAAAAAGGAAATAGATTCATCCCTTGCTTGTACTCATTGGCTCGAAAAAATTGAGAGAGAAAGAAGCTCTCAGATGTATACAGATACAGATATGGAAGAAAACGGGACAAGAAGAAGGATAAGATATGAAGACCCTTACCTTGGGGATAATTCAAAGGTATACGATGACATGTAAAGACAGGTAAAAAAAATATTGTCTTCTTCCTCTAGTGGGAGACACTCTTATCCTGAGAATTTGTTTTCCAAAAGAAAACAATAAAGGAAAGCAGATGCCCTATCTACATCAGAGCACTATAACTAGTGGAGTCACTATTTTTAATTTGTGTTTCAATTCCGCTTTGAAGTCCGCTCTCTATATAAAGAGCATGAAGTTTGAGTGTTAGGCATCGAAATTCAGGATCAGAGAAGTCTATCTGAGAATTGAAAGCCTAAGAGTTTAAGAGTGAAGATTTGAAGCAATTGTTTAGCTTCTCTATCTTCAAGTAAGTATGTCTACTACTATGAGTGGCTAAACAGTTTATAGTTGTTTATCAGAGAGTGAGGCTTTGGATCTATAGTCTGTAAGTTTGTTTGAATAAATAAAGATATGGTTTCCCACTACAAATTTTTCATTTTTGTTTTCCTCTCGTTCAAAAACTCATTAAACTCCCCTAGGATGCAGATTACTGCCCAGAAGGTGAAAACAGGTTGTTGTTACTTATTTTAATCCCCTAAGAGGCGGACTACCGTCCAAAAAGTGGAAAGAAATAAGGTGTTTTACACTCAGTTCATAGTATACTGGGTTTTAAAAATTGTTCTTAAGAAAAAAAAAATTTAAACTAATAAACAGTTGGCAGTGAGTCCGCCAACATCAGTAACCAGTTAGGCAGAAGCCAGGAGGTGAAGCAGTGGCATGACAAAGGCTAAACTGTTCAAAAGGTGGAGAAAGGTAGAAGACTTAGGGATAATGGCAAGGTACAATAAAAAAAAATTTAAAAATGGGAAGGGTAGTTTAGAAAAATTAGGAAGAAAGGGATGTGGTGTAAAATTGAGGGTGTGAATTTCACTAGCCTAGATAAAAAGCCTAAAACTTCTTGATTATGATCTAGCCTAAATTTCTCTTGTAATTTTCCATTCTAGATATAAAGTCAACAATGTCAATTTTTTCCTACAAGATCATCATAAGAAGAAATGAAAATGAAAACGAAAACGAATATACACAAAGGAGACAAGAGGGCCATGCATGCCTGTTTAGGTGAAAAAATAGGCTGTAATTGGATACCTACTCACTACTGACCCCATAAAAAGCACAACATGATATGATGATTGTAATACACAGACTGCCAGGGAGTTCTTGAAAAGATATAGCACATCAAAGACTTGAAAATAAACAGTTATCAGAAAAGAAGACTTGAGCTAAACAACTGGCCCAAGAACAAAACAAACATTCACACGATGGCACAAGTCTTTTTGACCCACTTCACCTTTTCTCTTCTTCTTTCTCCTTCTAGCTTTTTAATAATTCAAGTTAAGATCCTAATGAACGAAAATGAAAAAGTGAAAAAAACGAAACTTAAACTGAAACGTTTTATGTATACAGTAAGGCTTTACAGTTGATGAAAGAAACATCAACAGAAAACAATATGAAGCGGAGAATCCCTGTCCAAATGTGGCCGAGTCAACGAGAGTGAGCCGGTCAACCACCAGACAGTGGATGGTGTTGCGAGAGAGATATGGTGAAATGTGACCACATTCCCTCTCCTATTCCATATTGTTCACGTCTCTTGAAAAAGCAAGAAATTTCCAGACAAGTATAGTAAGACAAACAGTGCAGACAAGAATGGTGGATAAGTCTAGGTTAGGGTCAAGTCAACGCACCATAATGTGAAAATGACCCACAAAATCAAATCCAATTTTGCTAGTGAAGCAACAATCGATGTACCATATGATGAGTTAACAGCACTACTCCATAAGACAGATTATAATGACACAAAAGGAATGAACATGTCTCTTTCTCCTTACCAATTGATATGATAGCACAATGCCTGAGATTGAAGAAAAGGAAATATACTGACCGGTTAATATAACTGTTATGGGTACTAGAATTTTGATCGAGTCGTGTTCTTCAGCATCACACAAAAGCTAATCTACTCGTCATTTTGCTCTAATGTACATATCTGCAAGCCGTGTTCTGCATATATCTACCAATTACAGACCCACAATGATCTGCAAACTAAATGCTGTCTACCCATTTTAAATTTGTAGAGTCCAAGTATTCGATGATGAGATGGGAAGAATGTTCACAGCAAGCCCTCCAGGCATGTAATTATGGAATGAAGAATGTGGAACATCATGGGCTGCAGGCACTTGGTTTAGATATTGATGCTGAGCACCATTCTCCTCCATCTGTGTCTGTGATGGGAACTGATTGTACTCATAAGTCCAGCCAGTGTGTTGATGTGTAGGAACCACAGCTTGCCCAGCATCTTGGTACCTGTGATAGCAAAAACACAGGGACCTTGTTTAACTTCAAATCTATCATAAACACAGGGGTCCAAGAATACATGCAAGCACCATACTAGCAAGCCAACATCTAATAACTTGAGAGAAATTAAGAAAATAAATGCAGAGCTGCTAAAGGGATTTGGCATAACATTGTCCACAATAACCCTGTTATTCTTAAGCATGCTCATCAATGCATTGCTTGACCAATCACATGCAGTATTTTCAAGATTACCTAATCTCTTTTGATAGTCATCCAATCTCACAGTACACATAATGTTAGTTTAGCTTGATATCTTTCAAACACAACTCCCCAAACACGATACTCTTTGGATAGTAACGTAGAGGCAAACTTTCTAGGTGACCGGTGAGGTCCATTGACCAACCAAAAACAAAGCGACTAATGGAGTTTTGTCTATTACTAAACCAAAACACATGCTTTGGATTACTGTATGGGGACCAAACTGCAAAAGGAGATGTACCTCTCATATGATTTGGGTGCTTCGTACAACTGACACTGCCCTGCATGTACCGAATAAGATGCCTGATATGCAGCTGAGTTAGCTTGCCATTGCACAGCAGGATAGTTGTAGTCCATCTGTCCTGTATATCTATAATCAACTTGTTCTGGGTACACACTCGTTTGAGTATGCTGAGGGTCCAAGGCTGGTGAAGCAAGTCTGCCATACATAGAAGAATAGCTCGGAGGTAATAGTAACTGTTCCAGTAATTGCTTACCGTAACTGTAATAGTAAAACTGTTATTTCATTTTCCAACTTTAACATTCACACATATAAAGCAATAAAATATATATTTTTAATTAAAATATACAAACACTGTGTGCGCGCGCGCGTGGGGGCTTATCCTAGTTATGTCAATTTCTGTTGAAATAAAAGAACTAAAAAGAAACTTTCTCAACAAAAGTAAAAGAAAATTCCCGCTTACAAGTTATTATATGCTTGATTGTTACAAATTTCCACTATTAAAATTGTTCCTCTTCAGCGCGCTTTATGAATATGAATACAGACCATGGACACAAAATGAGGAACACAAAAACGAAGGACTAGTTCCTTCAAAGGGCCAAAACTCTGGGGGTTCTATCGTCTATGATGAGATTTTGTGTAAACCAACATTGAGATCAGAAGATATAGAGACAAGAAGGGGGCAAGTGCGGAGCCATACAGCTTTGAAAACTCGTTTCTGATGGGCGTTAGTGGATTGGGAAGGCTTCTGGGCGTTATACCTTATATCAAATATGTGGATCATAGGATCTGCGGTAACGGATGAGATGTATAAACCATCAAGAGACCAAGCTTGGTTTAATAAGCGCCGATTGAGATTCACTGCTTTCTTGCTTCCACCCAAAAGCGTGTATTTCTGTTTGCCTCAGTCTGATATCAAAAAGTTGAAGCTGCTTCTCGTGGGTACTGCAAGTAAAAGCACACAGATTCTGTATTCTGTAAGTGAACAAAGCTGGGTTGAAAGAAAATATACACTCTAAATGAGCAAAGCTCCTCTATTATGTAAGTGAAGCAAGTCTAACAAGCGAATGGATTTACTCACCACTATGATAGTCAATAACAACAATTAACAAATAAATGCCATCAATCATGTCTGATCTTACCAAATAATAGTATGCAGCATGCAAAGTTCAGTGCAAAAATATATTCTAGGAAGATTGTAGCCATAAAAACTAATGTTACTCACCCTGCTTGAACCATGAATAGATTAAAGTCACAAGGATTAGGCAGTACACTCATGCATGCATTTACTATCTATCTGATGCTTAAACTCTGTTCTTTCCATATTAGCATCAAACCCAACAATCCTCTTGTCTGCGCCAACAGATAGTATTATCTGCTTTTGCCACATCCCAGCAACGCCCATGACAGCAGATGAATGTACACTCCTATGCAATTGCTTTGGTTTCCAGACATCTTCCGTATCAGTCTCTTTCCACATAACAACACCATGATCACTACCACCAGTGACAAAACAGGTGTTCTCCCAAGGTGGGAAAACTATGCTGTTAATAATCCCTTTCTCATGAGGCTTTGCTTCCAAGAAAGTCACACGGGTTTTCTGTCAAATGCACACAAAAAAACAAGAACCAGAATTGAGAACAATTTAAAAAGGAGGACCAGACTTCTCAATGGACAGGTTGTATTTGTGGACTTGAGGGAGAGAGCCTGTTGCTCCAGCCATATACATGCATTAGTTTTATGTATTTATACTAAGTGATAACAGCACACAATTGCTACATTAAATTTAACTACAGTCCATGTTCCTTACCCCTTGTGTTTTATTCAGATTTAGAATTGAGACTTGTGAATCCCCACTATCAGCAGTATACACGGAAAATAGGCTGCTTCCATAGGGATGCCAGGCTATATCTTCTGGCAATCTCCTTTGCTTTGGGGATTGGCAATCCGTACTACTTAGAAGAGAAGCACCGGACCTGATCAAAAGAAACAAGAGAAATACACAAAAAGGGGTTAGTTGACTTTATGTCTATAGTTTTACATCAGTATCAAGTAAGCATTATATATTTAAGAATTTGTCGCCTTACAGGAAAAATCTATGTACTTACCCCCTGCCTTGAACTTCCCACAAGTTGACCACTCCATCCAAAGCACTGCAATATTTTTAAGCAATTGTATGAGAATTAACCGTGTTTATCAGCATTTCATGTAACTAGTAGTTCTGTGACAGAATAAGTTTCTTTCAGGTTTAGGCTGCTTAAAAAAAACTATGGTACCAGAAGGAAACATATGGATTTATTACTCTTATCCAACTTAAAGGCAAGAAAGAAGTCACATTTCCAAAGAAGTGGCAATGTGGCATAACCTTCTAAAAATAAAAAACAAAGGAGCTGTAGCTGAATGCAAAAGAAAAGATGCAGGAATTCGAGAGTTATATATCCTAACTATAGAGTAAAATGTCGAGGCTCAGACTCAGACACTATTAATAGCAAAGGACCATAAGCAGCAAAAGACACAAACTAATCTAATATCAGGGTTGTCTTTCTCTCAAGCAAAGATGGAAGAGAAGAAGAATTAAATTAAGACAATAGATAGTAAGTATCAGCTAGAGACATATACCTGGTCGCGAAAAGCTGATCATTCACTGGACACAAAGAAAGACATCTCAACTTTCTCTTGTGCTGACTGGATATATGATTGCATGTATGACACTGGATTATAGATGGTCTGGAGCTGGTTCGAACCAATGGAATTAATTCCTTGTGTTCTTTCTCTTCTGAAATACAAATATGTCCCGATCAGAAACATAGAAAGTATACACATGAAATTGAATAAACATTACAAAAATAGCAGCATGAGCTTGTCGAGAGTCTCACCGAGTTTCCGTTTTGTCCCTCTATCTACTTCAACATCCTACTTTGATGAACTCCTATACAACCTGTCTTCTCGCAATCTCATAGCACTATTAGATTGACTAGAAACCCAGGGGATGGCTTGAGAACTAGAACTAGGTTGAGCCCTTCCACTAGACCCTGCCAATTTTGTAGGTTGAGAAGCTTTTGGAGTTACAGCAAGAATCAAAAGTTCCGATTTAGACTGAGCCCAGCTTATATGAACAGTACTCGTCGGCTCCTCTTTAGCACTTCTAATTCCATTACTGGGAGAAGCCTTAGTTGGCACTGCCTTACTATGCCATCGTAGTTGAGCCAGTTTAGTTTGACACTTATTCAAACTCTTCTCTGCTTCGGAAAGCTGCATTCATTTTCCCAAAACAAACGATTAGCAGAACAGAAACACTCATCTTATGATACATTGTGACTAAAAACTAACTGAGGCTAAATACTAAAGCAATGTCGTAAACTTTCGAATAAACTCAAAGAAACCCACAAATTGTATAGCCTAGTTCTTCATTTCTAGTCATCATTTCAAGAAGCAAAAATGCAATCTTTTTTTCTGGGTTTAACAATTACAACCACACAAAATACCCAATATGTATTAACATGCAGACAGTTAAAGGTAGCTGAAACTTTGAGACCAAACTCAGCAAGAACAACAAAACCAAGCAAATAAGATAAAGGGCGGAAGCTGTACAACCTTATACCGATAATAATCGCGGCGCTGGCGATTGTGTTCGACTTCACGAGTGCGATGCTCAGTGAGAGCGACGAGGGATTCTTCTCTGTCTTGTAGGTTATCTGGGTCGCCGTTCTCCGTCGCCGGCGGCATCATCGTATTGGGTTGTTGTTTCCAGTTTTGTTGGGGAACTGTTTGGTATGGGACTCAATTTTAGGCGGCCTGCACCCATTCCGCCATTACTAAACTTTTTTTCATTTTTTGGGACAACAATGGAAATACATAATGTTAATCACAAAATGAAATATTATGAAATGGCCCATAAGAAATAGATTTCCGGTGAATCTAACTAAAATAAATTTTGAAATAGCAGTAAAAATTAAAGTTATCAAATTGCATTTAGTTAGGTGGGTTAGTGGTTGAGTTGAACCTCTACAATCTCACACCCGAGGTTAGGTGAGATTTTAAAGTGACCAGATGTTGTGTTACACTTGCACGTATATTTGAAGTATTTCACATATATTTAGAGATCTATCGTGCTTATGAAGTCTTCAAGTAACCCTTTCCATAATGAAAAAATGGTAGTATGTACGCATTAATGTTAATAGTTTTAAGGATATTTGAAATGTCTCTTTATTTTTATTCATTTTTTTATAAGGTCATTCCAAAATCCTTTTGGGTCTTAATCGATGAGAAGAATGACACGCGTTATGAAATAATAGCTTGCCACGTGACGAGACTGTCTGACAAAACTTCCCACCGGCCAAATCGATCTGGGTAGTCGGAATTTTTTTTGAAAAATCAATACCACTGCCCAGATTAAAACAAACATTATTTTTTTAAAATTAAAATTGACAAATAAACATCTAAGATTCATAATAAATAGTTCAAGTGTCCGAAAAATTATACGAAAATTCATACGATCTCGCAATAAAATACTCTACAACTCTCATGAAAAAATATAGTTATCTTCGTGTATAGAAAATAGTCGATTTTAAAAATTCGTATTTACGATAAATTCATCATCAACGCTAATAACGTAACGACGAAACTAAACGCTAATAACGTAATGACGAAACTAACAAGCACGTGTCGTCTAGTTATTGATCGAATATCTTACCAAGAATTAAAAAATAAAAATAAATCAAATCGATTAATAGTAATAGTAATAGTAATAGAATGTGCTATTTTTTTAACCGCTGCACAAAAATAAGGTAATGGACTCTTATTCGCTGAATATTGACTGCACCTCCCCAAAACTAATAGGAGGCGTTGCGGATGCTTTTAGCTCGAAGATTTAGAATTTTAGATCGACCCCTAAATTTAAGGATTTATTACAAAAAGACCTCTTCAAAGTTCAAACATAGGGTCATCCCCAGGTATCAATTTATTTATTGCTAACAGCGTAACATTTGTTATTCAACAACGAAGAAGCAACTATAATCCCATGTCTCCATAGGCATAAACAATGGTTCACATGCAACATCAAGTGTACACCGATAGAAACACAGAGAGAGAAAGATCACAACAAGTCAACAACATTAGCAGAAGCAGTGTCGATCGATCATGACAATATTAGACGAAGAATTTGTGCCGACAGTTTGAGTGATATCTCAGTTTCTTCCAAGCAATGGTTCTTCTCCTCCCTTGTCCAGCTCTCCGCAGCTTTATTCAACTTCTCCTTCACATTCTTCACCAACTTGGAAACATCATGATCACCATCCCCAAATTTGTAGAATTCCAACTCTTTCTTGTCTAGTAACTTCTCAGCCACCTTTCTTCCAATCGCTCGACCGCCACCAGCTGACTGCGCAAAGTACACCATGTACAAGTGGCACAACACTGCTTGAGAATCCTTCTCCGGTAGAGCCTTCAGATACTGAGCATAGGTTAAACCAGGAGCACTAGGTTGTGGTATGACATGGCCTTGCTCCTTGAACCACTCCAAATCTTTTGCCAACTTCTCAGATCTTTCCAAACCGGTATCTATGAAGGACGTCTCAGTATAAAGACAATCCCTTTCGATTAATAACCCTTCGAGAGTGTCAAATACCAGTTTCATATCCACCAAGAACTTCAAGAACCCTTCAAGTTTGGGGTCCCACTCGGCCACTGGCCTCGCCTGAGGCTCCTCGGAATAACTCACCTCCCTCTCCCCCTCTTTGGATTGGTCTCTAGTGTGGAGCTTCATTGCCGCAGACCTCAACTCCTCCACAAATGTCTTTGCCTCTCCCGCCGCCGTGGACGACGCTGCTCCGGTGGCGGACTTGACGGGGGTGGTGATGATGATTCCGCTGCTGGCAGCAGGCATTATGATGGGAAAAGTGAAAGAGAGTTTCTTGCTTCTTCTGCTGCTCAAAAACTCGAAGGATATAGTACAACTGCGCATGGGTGGGGGCATGTTGGTGAGTTGGGCCTTGTTGAAAAGAAACTGGGAATGGGACATTGGGGTGAAACTGAAAGAAGCCATCTTTTGAAGAAGAATGAAGGTGAAGGTGAAGAAACAGCTTTAGTTTCTATTGTATATATAAGAGCATCTCGGACGATGGAGCTATGTTTCATCGTCAAAGTCGTGCCTCATTCATCTCTCATCTCCAATTATAAAGTCTTATATCTTATATTTTAAAATTCATAATATTTCCTATATATTTTTTTTATATTAAATTATAAATATTCTATTCTATAATAATTTATAAATTATTTTAATTTAATTTAATATTATACATATTGAATTTGCCACATGGAAACTATTATAATAATATTTTAATTTAATATTATACATATTGAATTTGCCACATGCCATTAGGCTTAAACAGCAAATTAGCCAGCAACAGCCACATGCACTGGGCCCCGCCAATCTGACGCGCACCAGTTTACTTTGACTTTGACAGTACACTTCATTCGCACGGCTTCACTCCCAACTCTCTCTCTCTCCGCGCGTCTTCGATTTCTTCTCTCCAACTCGCGTGATACTTTCTTCTCCTTCTCTATTTTCGTCTCTACCACTTTTCCATGGCCCACCAAAATTTTTAAGTTTTATATCGGATTCTATTTTAAAATCTAAAATAGAGTATAAGACTTAATTTTTAGATATAAGATTAGAAATTTTATAAGTTGAAGAAAAGAAATTTTTTCAAAAGTTCTACTGCAATACCTCCAGGAGATGATCCAAGTAGTTTGGGAGACTTGAACTAATTGACCTAATTTTTGGTATAAGATTAGAATTTTTATGAGTTGAGGAAGGAATTTTTTTCAAATGTTCAACTTCAACACCTCCATCATTATCGGAGATCCAAGTAGTTTGGGAGACTTGAACTAATTCATGGGCATGACTTGATATGATGGTATAGAGTGGACCTATATGTAACGCGATAACAAAATAAAGTAATTGTATATCAAGTAACATGTAACATGTTTGTATTTTTTTTTTGAAAAAGTAATATGTTTGTATATACTATATAGAAGAATTATGAACTACTCAATTGGGCAAAGGATACAATTATGAAGGTGGTACTTTTTTTATATACAATTATGAAGGATTGAAGGTGATTAATATATGATATGATTGTGAGGGATGGTGAGGCTATTCAGACAGGGAGTTTCTTGCTGCCCAAAATGTGGGAGGATATAGAAATGGGTGGGGATATGTTGATGAACTGGCCGGGGCGTGTAGAAAAGAGACTGGCATTGCGACTTTGGGGTGAAAGAAGCCATATTGATTTACTGCTTAAGCTTGAAGGATTGAAGATGAGGATGAAGAAAGAGCTTCAGTTTCTAGTCCTATAAATACAAAATTGGCGAGAATAAATAAAGACCGGGGAAAATTAAACTTAGTTCATGAATCAATCATGAGCATGACTTGAGATGGCAGTTCCTAGCAGGAGCAGAGTTAGGATATGAATTTAAAGGGGCCTAACCGAAAAAAAGAAAAATTGACAAGAAAAGAAAAAATAGACCAAGGAAAAAAAGAAAGAAAGGGAAGGATACTAGAGAAAGGTAAATAGGATGAAGGTATAAAATAAGAAAAAATAGACCAAGGAAAAAAAGAAAGAAAGGGAAGGATACTAGAGAAAGATAAATAGGATGAATGTATAAAATAACATAAGTTTAGTAAAAGGGATATCATGTCATATGGGAAAAAAATGAACATATAAAATAACATAAGGTTAGTAAAAGTGATGTCATGCCATATGGAGAAAAAATTAGACAAAAAAACATGAAAAAAATAGATAATGCCATAGGGGAGATTCGAACCCAGGTCCCCTATAAATAACTAAGTAGTTAGCAAAGACTAAATAAAGACTGGGAAAATTAAAGTAGTTTATGGTCTTGACTTGAAATCGCAGTTCAAGTATTGAGGGAGTGCGAATATGAGTACGAGTATGAGTATGAGAATTGTTATATAGAAGAATTAGAAAATGATGTAATACAACCAAGGCTAAGCACTTGGGGGCTATTTTTAAAAGGCAACACGTGTCGAGCTACTATTGGATGGTTTATTAAACTTTTTAAAAAATTGATTGAGCTTATCATAAACTCAGTATATGTGATCATTGTCTTGCCTAGAAACATTTGCCGCAATTTCAACTCCGCTGCCCTTCTCTCTCTCTCACAGTCGCGCTTCCTCGTCGTCGTCTGTCGATGTTGCCCCATCGATGTCCCTGATTTTCTCTCGTCCTCAGCCTCCACGTAACCTCGTCGCCGTGCCTCCTTCGCTTCCCACGTAACCTCGTCCTTGCCTTCGACCTTTGTTGAAGAACACTCCCCTGAAAACCCAGCTCTCCTCAAAAGGTAGGTTGCTTGGAAGCTTCAAAGTGAAGGCGCTTCCCGCTTCGGAAGTGGTAGCTTGCTGAAAGCTTGTCGAAAGCTCTCGGAAGCACGATTCCAAAAATATTCATTTTGGAACATTTTGGAAGTACGATTCCAAAAATATATTCCTTTTTGGAAACTCAATGTTCCATATTCGAAGCGCTAAATCGTATTTCACAAAGAATCACCAGAGAAATTTATTATTACTTATATATGAATCATATCATTATGCATGTATTTGTTTAAAAACAACCAAATTGGAATTAAATTATAATAGTGTCTTAAGTTATTTATCAAATTCTACTTTTCTATGTATAATAATTAAATTCTTATTATATATTAGACGCTTCCTTCGGGTACCTGCTTCCACTAGTTTTTGAAAAAAAAAATGCTTCTGTGTTTCCTCACGCTTCGCTTCCTTGCAACCTAGCTCAAAAGCTCCCTCGTGGAGACTTTCTCGTAGCAAATATCTCCTTGTCGAATTTGGTCAGGACCCAGAGCCTCGTCACTCCGATGGGTAACTTATCGAAAACTGTTTCGATGGGATTAGTAACGAGAAGCTTTTGGGCTTCGGGGTAGGTTATGATGAAGATTTGGAAACCTCGATTGAGGAGAAAGCCATCGATGATGTCGGTGCGGACGCGATCATCGATCGACCAATGTCATCTACTACTCCTTCGACTTGCGACGTCGCGCCTGGCCTCTAGTCTGTCTCTCACCACCAAATTTGCGCCTCATAGTGTGCACCACTATTACCCAAGCCACACCGCTCGGCCTCCCTAGTCGACCTCGAAAGCGCCAAGAGGGTGCCCAAATGAGGTACTCGGTGTCCAGAGTTGACGAAGGAGGAGAGAAATATGTGATGGGTTCATCGTGTTTTGGCGGCGACGAGGATTACCAGCAACAGCCGTGTCCAGTTGACGGTGGAGATGAAAGTGTGAGTGGAAAAATCACATTAGCTGAGCTAATCATAGGCTCAGTCAAACTTGAAATAAGTTGACAAAAAAAATCAATCTTATCGTGTCACATGTCACAAATGAAAATTATCCCATGGGATCTTTAGTGTTGAGGTGCATAGTAGCATGATTCAGAAGAATTTTGATCGACTATAGGGAAAATTCTGCTCTCTACCCAAGACTAAGCACCATATTTAGCCTTCAGCCTTGTGACACATGTCACCTTCTGATTTGTTGTATTAGTCCATTTTTACCTACCTTGACCGAGCTTATTATAAGCTCACTGCATGTGATGTTAATCACTGCCAAAACCAACCACCGCACACTCCGCCGCAAGTCGAAAAGTATATCAGGCTCTCTCTCTCTCTACGCAACTAGTCCCACCGATGGACCGACATCATCTGTCGTTGTGCGCCTCCCAGCCACGAAGCCTCGCAGACTCCAGTCTCTCCCGCCCTCCACCTCTAGCCCCTCAAGCGTCGTTTGAGCAGACTGAGCTCGATCGCTCCGGCGTAGATGAAGCCTTCGCAGTCGGTGTCGAGGTCGACCATCACGCTGTCGAGCTCCTCGATGGAGACGACGAAGCCGAAAGCCGAAGGCCTTGAGAACGTTATTGAGCTCGGAGAAGGAGATCTTGAAGACTCGACGAATACCATGGAAAAATTTGGCCAGAGAAGATCGACCGGAGCAGATCGAGCAGCTCCCACCGCCAGATCAATGTAACGGTGCCCAGATCAAATTGTGTAGATGATCACATGAACTGAGCTTATCATAAGCTCAGTCATGTTAAAAAAAGTTGACATTATTGACCTATCATATTACGACACGTGTCTTTTTAAAAAAGTCCTAAGGTGCTTAGACCCTGGTGCACAGCAGGCTGACCCCTGCTATAGTCTGTACTAGATTGATTAAGGGCGTGTGCTGGCCTGGTCGGTCAGTTGTCTCTGTTTCGCATAGTTAGTCATACCTTTCATCTAAAAATAAAAATTGTTGAATATAAACTATAATGTGGTTATCTTTTTTTAGTTAGATTTGTATGTAATAAGGAAACTTTATTACTTGTGTATCAAGTATGAATATCCATTCTCTATACTCTAGGAATGTGAGATCTATGTAAAGGACCATATACCACGTACTCTACACACAAAACGAAATATACAGCTTTTGTGGGTTTGCTATTCAGCTTTTAAATTACTTCAATTTTGGGGTTGTATCAGACACTCTACTCTATCTTCGGCAAACAGAAAAACAAGACATCCCAACGCACATTGCAGTATAGGGTTCAAAAGGATACTAAGGATTCATGCCAATACAACAGGGGTTCAAATGAGACTAGCATTCCAAAAAAATTCAACAGTACTCAAATCTGCCGTGGGTCTATATCCCTGGTCGACTAGGTAAAAGAACATCTTGGTCAACTAGGAAACACCCCACTTTGAGGAAGAGAGAACAAAAAGGTCAAGTGAAAAGCACAATGTCCTGGCTCCTGAGAATGCCTATACACCAAGATATTGTTCAAAACAAGTCTCCAAAATTTTAAGCTTAGGTTAAGCCAGCCTCTATACTTGTAGTTGGCTTTGAAATGAAATCAGAAAGTGCTGTGAAGTGAAGAAGCAGCAAAAGCAACTCCTCCATAGCCAAAAATGAAGTCAAAAGACCACCCCTGATATAGAGAATTGGAATGGTTCTACTTGTTGTACTCCGATATTAAGTTCAATGGTTAGTTCCCTGGGTTGAGAAAGTTGCCAGCAGAAATTCATTTTAAGAATCTAGGAACTTTCTTCTCCATTGGCAGATGAGGAAGGGCTCCACTGGTTATGGCTGTCCTCATAGTTGCTGGTTCGAGATCTTCCTGGTCTTGATCGGATGTGGGTTCCCATGGGGAAGGGTTCCTGCAGAGACAAGTAGGAACAAAAGAGGGACCACAGAGTTGTCATGAAGGATAATACACACAAAAGAAAATCTAGAAGCCATGAACAGTTGGTCACATTAGCTCTTACCGGGTCACCAGCATTTGGTCCATCTGTGTGGAAGAGTATAGGGCGACAGCGTTTATCCTCATTCATTAAGCTTGAATTCTGAAAATGGGCAATAAGAGCAGCTTTTCCCTGAATACGAGCATATGCAAGTGTTGCCACCTTTTCACTGTTAAACTTCTCCCACTTTTTGCCATTGAATGCCTGCAAGTTATATGTAATCCACTTTGACTTGCCAGTTTAACAAAATGTAGAAGAACAGATATACTGGGAGTTTATCCAATTGAGAAGATAACATATAACAATTTGTTCGTCAAACCTTATAGAATGGAACTATCTGCTGAGGATCAACCATGTTAATGAATGCATATCCCACATTGCATTTGTTCTGTGGAATAACATGTGTAAAATTAGAAGCAGATAGACATATATTCTCTACTCGATAAAATTTGATATACCCAAAAATTATCTTGCCTTGAAGTCAATTGGCAAATAGATAAAGTCATATATTCCTCGACAGTTCTCATCAATTACTGCAAGAAGCATCTTTGAAGTATACCTGTAAAGCCAATCTCTACTTTATCAGAGCAATAAAAGCAATATGTACTACTAAAGAGCAACTTACACAAAAAAATGGTCATTGCAGTTTTAAGAACCATGGTTACCAGTTTTATGACAGTACATGCAGGTACTTTAGCTAATATTATTGTAGAAATATTTGAGCAATAAGCCAGAAATAATAAGATAGACACTCCTTATACATTCTTTCAACATTCAAGCAATTATGTCATTACCAGGACATGAAATCAAGAACAATTTGAGGGTATCAGACACATACTTGTTGGGGATGTTCTTTATCATCAGTGTGGTTCTGTTGTCTTCCCCACGCAGAATGCGCTCAACATCAAGTTCATACTGTTTCCTATCAGCATTATGGGAGTTTGCTTCACTTCTACGGTGAGATAGGTTTCTAACACGTTCAGTTGGTGAACCAAAAGAGGACGGCATCAATGTCATGGAATTCCGCCCGGGGAAAATGTGGCTGAACTCCTGTGAGGAGCGTTGCCGGGTGCTTGTATTAATGTCCGAGCCATTTCCACCAACAAGAGAAAAAATGTTGCGGGAGGGGCCTTCCATGGGATGCAACTGGGGACTACTGGGAAAACACGCAAAGCTAGGAGAACCCAGGTGAAGACTCGAAGTGTCAGGAGACTGTCCTGAATATGCATGTCTCTCCCAGAGGGAAGGGTTGACCGCTGGTGCTGATCCTACATGATGGCGGACAGGGGATGTACCATTCATTATATGAGGTGGTGTTCTAGGGAAACCAGCCATCTGTGAAAAACGATGAGCATGAGGACCATTGATAAATGATGGTGAATTCTGCCACATCATGGGACTTGAAGGATGCTGCTGGTAAGAGTTGGAGTTATTCAACATATAATGAGGTCCACGAGCCCCAGCACTCCCATTTCCAGAAGACGAAAAGGCTGCATAAGAAAAGACTAGTGAACAACAAACCAGAACAGAGATATATATTTCAAATGTTCAATGAAAAACCAAACAATAGTGTAATAATGAGAGACAATTCCAAACTAATGAGAAATAGCAAGCACAAAAGGGACAGTATGACAGCCACCACTCAATTAGTATTATTTCTGTAGCTCCCAAGTCCATCTATTATTCAACAAGAAACTGGTTTTCAAGACATAAAGATAGCCTTGGAGAAGAATCAGAGAAATGGAGATGTAAGAAGTAATGGATCTATGCCTAGTTACATTCTTCCTCATACAGGATGGGTGAGAGGGCGAATTGAATTGAATAACAGCACAAAATTAAATGTAGACAGTAAAACATTACATTCTCAGATATCCAAGCAAAAAAATATAGCACATAAATCTGCCAAATGATAAGGCAGACTAGGGAGAAAGGGAAGACAGTGAGATGTTCCACAAGGGTCGTTTTGACATAAACACAGCAAATTATATACATATAATACCAGCACTTCTCTTATAAGATCCTTGAACAATATCAACGACATTGAGATCCACCTTATTTAACCCGCAAATGAGATAACATCTAAGAAACAAGTCTGGGTTTAGGACCTTGTCAGAGAACAATGTAAAACAATATCACAATTATATACGTAATGTACCTCCTCCTCCATTCAGTTCCATCAGATGCCCATTTGCATTCATTTCACGAGTATGCCTCCTGTCTGTGCCTTCTGCCATTCTAAGGCCCACATTGCTAGTCACTCCATAAGAGTTGGAAGTGATGCCATGAGCTAAACTGTCATGATACTCAGGAAGGGAATGAGGATGGAAATTCGGAATGCCCTGGTTACCAAAATTTGTTTCATTCAAAGAATGGTTCGACTCGGGAGGGCAAAAGTTCTTGTCCGCAGATATCACTCTCATCGAAGTGGGCATGGTACGCGGAACACTTGAACTCAGATGAGCTAAAGCATTTCCCATAAATGCACTGGAAGGTGAGCGAATTGAAGAATGTAAACCCAGGTTAGATTCATTGGCCATGCAGCTGGATGCAATCATTCCAGGACGACGGGATGCTGTAAATAGATCAAGGAAATTGTTTGTGACAAAATGAATACAAATTAACATGTTTATGAGAAGATAAAGAGTGAAGTAATAGTTTCCAGGAAGTAGTCATACCATTGCACCCTGATGATAAGTTGTCAGACAGACTATTACAGATATTGAAATCATCTTGTTCCTGCTCGGAAACTTGAGAAAAACTGTAAGAAGGATTAAAGGACTTCAGGAAATTAAAACACAAATGAAAAAGAATTTTACAAGAAAAGGGGCAGCGACAACTATTGGCAAAAAATCGAGGAGAACAAGAGCAACCAAAGTTACGAATGTTAACAACACAAACAGAAACGCCATACACTACATAGAAACTTATAGATAATCAATAGGAAGAGTTTGGTAACATACCCCCTTCCGGCACCCCCTGGACGGCTGGGTTCAAGCTTGATCTGCTTCCCACCAATCTCACTCGTTTTCAATGCAAGTAGTGCAGCTTCTGCAGCTCTAACATCATAAAATTCTATTAACTTATTATTACGCTTGTTTGGAGCCTCACGGATCTGGAAACACAAAATAACCACATTATATAGAGATTAAAATTATAAAGAAAAGAAAATGCATGCCTCTTTGAAGCAAAGCAAATAAGATGGGAAAAACATAGCCACCTTACCTCCTTAATGTCTCCATACGATCCAAAAAAAATAGTAAGCTCGTCATTAGAAACAGAAGCATCAATATTGAATACCTCAAGTGCTCCTTGGTTAATATCTTTATCAGAAAGGTTGTCCTGACATAATTAACAAGTAGATAACATGAACAACCAAGTATCATGAGAATGCATGAACAAGCTCAGAAAAACAATACGGTCGTGAAATTAGCGCTAACAATTGAGCACTATACCTTGGGTATTGAATAATGTATGTCAAGCTTCCTATGTCTGAGTGGCTTATTCTGCAGTGCTCTTAGTGCATTTTGGGCAGCCCTTATATCATAATAAGAAATCATGACAAACCCACGGTGTTTGCAAGCTGTATATAAGGTTCGGATGTCTCCATAATGCTAAGAAAACAAAAACAAAACATCAATTTCAAAAGCAAGGTAAACTGCTTCAATGTGCTTGCATGGACCTGTAATTTAAATCTAAATTAGATTGAAAGGTCACGCACCTCAAAAAGATTTTTCAATTCCAAATCTTCAACATTGCTATTAATATTTCGAACAAAAAGTGTTCTGGAAGGGTGTTCGCCATAGGGGTGTTCGCCCACAAGTGAACCGTTAGAAAGCCCCTGATCATCTCCCTCTAATTCCATGCCCCCACCACTGCTAAAAAGATCAAAATCTTCAAATTCCTCACTAGTATTAGCATGAAGATTATTACCCTGACCATCAGCCATGCCAGAAAACAAATCATTTTCATCAGGAAGGAGATTTCCGATGGTTTGAGCTTCCATTTCCTCAAGAGATTCAAAGGGCTCCTCGTCATGTTGGGAAGCAACAGTATTGGCAGATTGATGAGATATAAAATCACTCTTTAGGATTCTCACTGCAAATCAGGAAGAAATATGTTAACATGATAAATATAAATTTATATGTGATTAGTGGATAAAGGGTCTCAGAAAGAAAAATGGCAGTCACACAAACACCCAAGTAGAAGGTAAAACTATACGCATGCAACAAATAAATAATAATTTGAAGCATATATAGGAAAGAAGAGCTTACACTTTCTACTAAATAATTCAGACAATGAGCTTGAAAATAGACTGCTTTCATGCTGAGCACCATTAATAACAGTTTTGCTTCCAACCAAGCTATGGGAAGTCGGCCTTGAGGGCAAGTCTGACCACAACTTTGGATGATGATTCATAGGTTTCCATGAAGCCTTAGAGGTGTTTGCAACTCCTCCACCCATGCTTAACATGTCTGTGCGCTCTCCAGAAAGATTGGATTGTGGCATATCGAAGTAATCCACGGACTGTGCCCCAATTGGTAGAAACCTTTTCGAGGGTAATGAAGGATCAAACATGCTGCCAGCTGTGGGCACTGTTCTGTCCACTCCTACTGTAGTACAAAAGAGAACGGTAATCAACACAAGGTAACTGTTTACAATAAACAAGATATCACTGTCTCTATAAAGAGGATTAGAGGATAGTTCTAAATTTCACACGGACAAGGTACCACAAAAAGCAGCCCATCAATCAACTTTATTACCAACATTTTAAATGACCAAACTTATTACAGCGACCTCGCTAACTACTGGATATCATTCCAAACTGTGTGTGGCAAGTCTACTATCCCAAGTTTGAGTTATACATTGATGCAATTAGTAAGTTAGAGACATCCATTTGGTCAGGGAACTCATTCCTTGCAAGTCATGTGATACAAGGTTCTCAGTAAGCTACGGGATTCTGTTGGGCTTTCTTTCGCCTGGTTCTTTGACAAGGGCATAACTTCAACAACCAAAAATCCCAAGAACCAATCACAGATAATTTGACAGGGAGAGACAAACTAGGTGATAGACTTGTTAGACAAATTACACACGCAATGCACACCTTGGTTATCAGGGATGCTTTTCAGCTTCTGAAATCCAGCTTGTCTCTGTCAAATCAAAATTGTCAAAGAGGCGAATTAGAAAAACTATCAAAACAAGAGCTACATTGTGACATAATCTATAACAGAGTAAACAGGGTTCGATTCCTTGTTCATATATTATTTAACAAACATGACAAAAATCCTAAAAGAAAGTAACTTCATGACACTGAGAAGATCACCTCAGAATAAGGCATTTCTTCAAACAAGTGAGAAGACACAGATAGACCTCGTTGATCCATCACTTCAAATGGCATCGTGCAGAGGAGCACTCACAACCCAGAAAATGTTGCCCAGAAAATAACAAAAGACAGAGATAGAACAGTAAAGGCCGAAAAGCTCTCACTTGCTGAATGTATCTATACTACATGACTCCTTTCCTGAAAAATTGGTGAGTATAACTGTAAATTACTGATCTCACACAACCATACAACTCAAAAACAAAACTGGGAGAGACTACATTTCCAAATTACAACCCCAAAATCCCAAATCAAAATAATTCCATGACTTCATAGAGAAGATGAAGAATTTCATTTCAAGTTGAGAGCCTGAGGAGACGAGACAGAATGTTAAATTAAGCTGTGAAATTGTTTGCTTACCTACCCACAACCAAAACAGACTTACAATTTTAATTTTCATAGTGTTCCTGAGCAACCTAAACTCAACCAAATTAACCCAGAAAAAAATTGAATTACCAAGTACCAACCAAGATCAGAATTCAATCGTTGAAAAAAAATGAAACGAAATTAAAAAGTATCAAAATTCACAAATTCACGCCCTGAATTTTCAAAACCAAACGAAAAGAGGGAAAGACCATAAAAAAAATATATAAAAAATAAAAAAATTAAGAACGCAGTCTGACCTAGTCCACCAGAAGCAGCATCAGCACAATTGATCTTCATATCAATTCAGCTCCGAAAATTAAAAAACAAAAAATAAATAAACCAAAGACTATGATACAACAACAATGGATCTCACTCCAGCAAGCCTCTATATCTTCGTCTCTCACAGCATTGCAGCTCTCTCACTCACCACATCACAACAATTGAGCTCGCTTCCACTCTTAAACAGCCATACTCGCTCACAAAAAAAACCCGACGGAATTGAGCAAATCGGAGCTCGGAGACACCGGAATTGAAGCGAGGTAGAGCTCTCTCTCCACCGGCGGTGGTGATTAGAGAGAGAGGTGGTGTTTTGGATTTTTAATTTAATCTGAGAGCGTCTGAGAGAGAGCGTTAGTTGTTGGGTTTTTGGTAATGAAGGAAAAAAAGAAAAAGAGAGTAAAGATGGGAGAGGAAGAAGACAAGTCGGAAGAGAGAGAAAATGAGAAAATGGGCGCGGCCGGTTTCCTCTGTGTGTTGTGTAGGAATTGTGGATAGAATATCACAGAAAGAAAAAGAACATGGAAAACTAAAAAAGAAAGAAAGAAGAAAGAGGAGAGTGCTGTAAACACGAGGGCCTTTTTAATTCGGCGGAGTTGAGAGAGAAAGAGGACAAAACCCGGTCCCGGTCCGGTCCCGGTCACGCTCTTTCTTCTTCTTCTTCTTCTTCTCTCCTGTGGAAACTGGTTTTTAGCTATTCATTCCGGGATCCGCATGACCCGACCCGTTTGCACATTTACCTTTTCCCCTTTCTTTGTTTTTTCTACTTACTTTGATCAAGGGAACTGGGGGAATTACATGGGTTTGGATTTATCCCGCCACGAACATATATTGTAACTACATTTTGAATCGAAATTTTAGTGTCGTTATATGTATGTTTCGTTGAAGAAAGATTTCTGTTATCTTAAATGTGAAGATCCCATATCGGATCTTGAATACGAAAAAATGATATGATTATTTATTGAACAGTTAATTATATCTTGTTGAATTGCACCGATTTTATGTGATGTAATTTAAATCAATGCGTAGTAGGCACGAGAAAAGACACTAGAAGATTAAGTTTGCGTGAACGAACATGTTTCAAGATTAAGTCTGTACATGTCGACTACTGTATGCTTTGATAAAAAAAATTCTTTGCCGTGATTAAATTTGGATTATAGCATGCATCGATTTTTTTTTTGAAGTAAAGAACATTTATTTATATGCATCAACAAAGGTTGCACACATGTTTAATTATGTTGTTTTAGAACCAAATAAAATTCATGAATGATAGGAGATATTGTCATCTATCCATTAATTTAAATCGGACACTTGATTTATTTATTTTAGTTCAAGTTATTATCGTATCGCCTTTTATTTTCTTTTGATTATTAAATATCTTTTAAATACTATTTCACTCTAGGCAATTGTTAGGACAATGAATGGAGTTAAAGATTGGAGGAACATAAACCCATTCTTACACACGAGAATCCTCATCCTACATGCTAAATTTTCATTACAAAATGTGAAAAGGTTGTTTGTGAGGTGGTTAAGCTAATGGGTTGGATTGGTTTGTTAATTTAGTTAGGAATATTTCACTTCACAAGAAAAATGAATTCCATTTCGGATGGCTCGAGGTGAGTGTCGTGTACGATATGATTTCGAATTCAGAATAAACTCACTCGAACTCGAACCAATCTTAATAAGCTTGTCCTCCTGCGTTTTCTAGTGCGAGAAATGAAAACGGAGATCCTGCCTCTTGTCTACTCCAAGAACAATATTAACGTCGAAGCGTTTCGAGACTTTGATCCCTCCTATCCTGCCTTCCATCTCGTAGTGGTTTAGTTGAAGCTGGCTGTTACTCTCTGGAGTCTCTGCTCCTTGACATTATGAGAATTGTTTAGTGGCCAAATTTGTGTCTACTTTCTTTCTTTGGACATATACCAAATCACATGACCAACCACTTATTCTATGTTTCTATACTCTAATTTGGCAGCGGCCGGAAACCGGTCGTGGCGAAATGATCGGACACATACAGTGCTCAATATAAATCACTTGATCGATCGTACAATCTATATTCAACAACATTGTCAACTTAATTTTGTGAACATCCATTTCTTCTTCTTCTTTATAGATTATTCACGATTAGTACGTACAACTCTACGTAATAAATCATATTTAACTATCTATGTCAAATTACATTGCACAACAAAACTAACTTTCAGTTATTAACAAGATAATATCGAAAACTAACCGACATTATACATGTTTAAATGTTTAACATACCAAATAAGATTGTCTCTGATGATCCGAATACACAAAAACACTTAATTAGTCGTTGAAAACTAGCATGCATTTTCTAATTTAAGGCCTTGATGTGATTTTCACTCCAAGTTTATCCAACAATATCTTGAAAATTTAATCGGCCAGAGGATCAAAAACTTTTAATCACAATCAAACTTGGTATCATGCCCTCGGCCACCCAGCTAATAAAATAGATTATCTGCTCCTATTGTTTTATAAATAACGACAGGCTAGGTTGTCCAATAATACCATGTTTTAATTAACAATGTTATACTTCAATATCTACTCCCTTTGGTATTCTATGGGATTATTTTAAAGAATGCAAATGAATTTGAGGAACAAAAAGGTAATGTAGAAACTAGAATTCAGAGGTAGACCACTTGAAGATACTGTTTCGAGTAAAGTTAATTCTTAAAATAAGTTTATATCGAATGTAAAATTATAGTTGTATAAATAAAGTAATTTAGTGTAAGTAACGTAATTATTTACATAATAAAATGTTATGAGTCTAACAATTAGTAATATGCCTGTGATAATTGTTCTCGAAAATTTGCGTTTCCTTTTTATCAAAAATCAAACTCGTATAGTCTAATCGCATTATTCTTACTTTCAAAATGTGTATACATCTAGATTGAAGAACATGACAAGTTTTGCATAAAATATGCAAGACCTTAAATCTCAATGAAAAGGGGTGTATGAGTGGTTAGGGGTGGGACATTGGAATCGAAAACAAAAAAAAAAATCGATCCAAACCGAGCTGCGATCGAAAAAAACCGCACCTAATAAAAACCAAACCGAAAAAAACCGAAACCGAAAAAAACCAAAATATTTGGTTCGGTTATGGTTTTTAATTTATAAAAATCGAACCGAACCGAAAAGCTGAAATATGTATAAAAAGATATCATTTTGGAAATTTTGTAATATATTATATATATATGCAAAACAAAAATCTCAAACTTCTAAAATTCTAATTTCTTTATGCACAATTCTTCTCGATTTCTCTCATAGAATCTAATTAAAATGTTAGACAACTCAAAAAACAAAAATTATAGACAATTTTTTAGTTAATTATTCAAAAGTTGTTTTTTATGGATTATGTAAAAAGTCGAAAGAAACCAACAAAATTCGGAAAAAAAAATGAACAAAATCGAACCAAATAATCACGGTTTTTATTTTAAAAACTGAAAAATCGAACCGAAAAAAATATTTCGGTTTGGTTATGGTTCTTAGCAAAAACCGAATCAAACTGCCAGAATCTCACCCCTATGAATAGTACAGGAAAAAAGAATCCAAGTCGTATTCATTGACGAATTTGGTAATTAAAAACTTAATTGAATATCAAGGTGTCACGTCTTTAGTTGAGAGTTGGGAGGTAACATCATGCATATTGCTATTCCTAGATTATGCTTTTAATTAACTTTGCTCATACTCTCCACATCATGATTTAAAATACTTCTTAAAAAAAAACACCACGTGTGTATCCGATAAAACACATTACTATTGTATAATGGTCGTTTATTTGAGAATATTTATCTCGAGTCAAATATATCCTATTCAAGATAAGTCTTAGCACATAATTATACTGTCATAATCATAAACGCGTATATGGTCTTGCACCTAGCAAAATAAAAACAAGAAAACAAACAATATAGTCTTTATAAAAAGTATTTTGTAATATATGGTGATGATTTTTCTGTAGTTATTTTATATTCGATTTGTGTTCTTTTTTTTATTACACTTTTTTGTTTTTGGTTGAAAAGTTTGTTTTGTACTTAGTTTTTCTGCCTAGGCAATAACTCGAGCAAAAGCAAGCAAACAATAAATTTGACTTGAGACCACCATTTTTATAGCAGAGATAACTGCAGTTAGAGATTTTCTCATCTAAGCAAAGAGGAAAAGTTTGAAGAATATTTACGTGGAAGAAGACTCTTTTATGGTCATCAAATATATCAACAAAAAGTGCGTTATTCTATGAAAACTTAGAACTTTGATCTTTTAACGAGATTAATTTTAACCATATGTTTAAAGAAGCTCACTCAGTGACCGATAAACTTATTAATAAAGATCATTATACGAGTAATCTTCATATTTGAGATTATTCATTGCCTCCTCCTTCCGCTGCTCTCTTTTATTATATGAGTTTGGGTTGTTTGAGAGAACCTATGTATAGTCTCTATGTTGTTTTCTCTTGTATATTTTTTTTAAAAAATCGACTTAAAAATCTCAACGAGTAGCCACAGATGCTTGAGTGGGTGTGTCCCAAGAAAAGAGCACATGCTCTCAATGATAATAAACACGACAAGTCATATCTGGCCCAAACCAAACAATGAAGGACAGAATTACTTGTCTGTCTCTCGTACTTCATGAAACAGATAAGGTAATTATCAACAAAAATAGTAATTATAAAAAAGAAATAGGAAATGAAACTAAAATAATTTTTCCACAGAAAGTTAAAAAAGAGATTTATTTCTCAAAATTATGTATAAATCCGAGAGTTATACGGAAGATCCTAAACTTGTAATCGATGATTGTAGTGGGGGCAACATACTTTACAAAGTAATAACGTACCATGGACATCCGATATTTGATACAACTGCAGGTGTTTGTCACTAATTTTGATGTTTCTTATATTAAATTATTAACTTGTCAAGAATAAATTTTTTAATAATTAATTTCTCTTGATTCAAAGAGGAGTTTTATGATCGATTTTAGTGAGATTTTTTGTTTTAAGATAAAAATGTGTGTATGCATGCAACAAATAATTTTCAACTCAATGAATTAGAGACATTGAGCCTCAGTCCCTAATGTCCAAAATGCAGAGAAAGTTGGGCGGAATTTAGGCAAATAGGGTGGCACAGTTGAAGTCAACCATCTAGACCTTACGTTAATTAATTATTGGTCCTAATAATCCAAATGTAATTAAACTGAAGCATTTTGCTACTCAGGCCACCCACACATGCAAACCAGAAGTGCAGCTTCCAACAAGCTTCCGGCAAACCGGACGGTGGTTACGAAAGCGAAAGAAAACGGTTCAGATCACGTGGGTTTAGTGCCGGCCTTCTCGTGGCCGTTGGATCTAACTCCATGCCACAAGTCCCACAACCACCGTTTTGAGTGGCAGCATGTCTAAACTGTTGCTTGTACGTACTCACTAGTGAGTGAGCAGTGACTACTTTCTTGGAAGGGTTGATAAAAAAACTAATAATGGAGATAGCTCGGCATGGGCTTCCATTATGCTCAGAAGAAGAAGCTGCCGATCACAGCTTGTGCGTGCGAAAGAAGCAGAAGCGAGAAGAAGCAGAGAAACCAGAAAAGGAGAGGTGAACAAAGTGCTGGGGACCACACTACTCGGCCTGTGGCTGTGGTGTGTTTTATAAATAAAAAAATTATTGATTTAATCATTTATGTTTAACAAATATTTGACAAATATTATTTAGATCATCTATATTTTATCTTGTTATTTAAAATAGTCACGTTGTTCATTTTAGATATTAAAGACATACACATGTTTTACTTTATAAATATAAACATATTTATATGTACTTTATAAATAAATAATTTTTTTAATGTTTAAAATAAACAAAATAATTGATCTAAATAATAAAATAAAACATGAATGACCAATTTAATATTTGTCCAACACAAACAATCAATCTCCCTGTATTGTCAAATAAGAATGACCAAACTAATTATTTTTCCTTCATAAATTTTTGGCTGCTTTTTACCGTAGCTAGAAAGAAGTGGTGTTTTGGAATTTTGGGAGTGATAATTTGTTAGTGGTTGAGAAAGAAGACATGAGAGAACACCCGTTTGGGAAAGCAGCACTAATTTTGTGCTGCCAGACTTATTGCATGAACAGTGCGACTCCTGGCTTGCACAACAGTCCCTCTTCTTCTCATGGGTCTCAAATGCGGTTTTAACTTTTCACACATAGAATTCGCTGTTGGATAAGCAAATGTTTATGTTTCACCTTGAACTGTTAATACCCGACACTGATATGGATATCGCATATTGAACAAGAGTATATATCGGAGATAGTTGTCGATAGGTTGCTGTTTAAGATATTGTAATCGCGTTGCTTCCAATACCGCTATTTGCTTTCTCCAAATCCAACTTGCTCTCGCTGCTAAGATTAACAACGGTTAAGGAGAGACGGGAATGACCCACCTTCAACCCTCCGATGCCTAAGTCAGAAGCGATATACAAGTTTTATAGGATAATGACGTGATCGAGTATTGAATGCCTACCATTTAATGCTGAGTTGACCGGTATATATTGGTGGTTGGGCATTGGGTTCCTACCATTTCTTTGATGTGGGACTAGCGTGTATACTCTTTTCTTTGAGGTGTTGTCCGATTGGTTTCCAGCTCGATGCGTGGGAGCTATCCTTATCGAGATGCGGATGATGTTGGTCATCGGAGTTGGAACTTTCCCGCCAGTGGTTCCTGTCACGGCTGCGGTAGGACATATTTATAATTTATAATTAGGTCGTTAAGTATGTACTAAGAGGTGATTAGGTAGGTATATGTACAATTCCCCCAACTCGCTCAACCAAGGAGATCAGCCTTGGTTGGTGAGTTGAACATAAGTGATACCGGTGAAATCATCTGTATGTGCTTAACGGCGGTGTTACCTTTTTGGAGCCGGGTATCATGCCATGCAGTCCCTCAACTCGGCGACCGAGGTTGTGATGCTTGGCGGTGGGTGTACCTATATATGTTCATGTGATCGACACTGATTTAGTTGGTTAGGGGCGAGATCGGTGAGTAGCTAATTCACCGTTCTGTCGAAGTAGCATAAGTAATGGTAATCAAGTATCCTTCCTGATGAGCGGTTTGTATTGTA
This sequence comes from Geum urbanum, assembly GCA_946800695.1. Lineage (NCBI taxonomy): Eukaryota > Viridiplantae > Streptophyta > Magnoliopsida > Rosales > Rosaceae > Geum > Geum urbanum. The sequence continues at coordinate 41,947,373 of OX327013.1, read as the reverse complement.
TCGACCGAGGGGGTCGCTCGATGGCGCCCAAACACTTGGCCATGCCCAGGTCGGTAGCTGTTTTGCGCTGTTGTGGGTAGCTCAAACCGTTGGGGGCACTATGGTAGGGAGAGCTCGTTTGAATTGGTAACCCTTAAGTCCCCGAGTCCATTCCTCCGAGAGGCTTTGTAGTGCCTAGATTGGTATCGGGAATGAAGAATTTTTGTAGCGTGTATGCCGGTGAGCAGGATGTTTCATAGCGTGCCTCTTGGTGAGCGGGCTGGTTCTTCTTTAGCCGATGTGGTAGGTGTATCTACCCAGCGATCATTAAATGCCATCATTTATCATTTCGCCACGTGTCTGCGTAGGGGGTCTCGGGGTTCCCAAACGTTTCGTCGTAGCCATAAAGCGTGATGATTGATTTTCCTTTGAGGGTCGCGCTTTTTTGAAACGGTGTGTACCGGTTCTCGTTCCGAACTCTTCTGATTCTGGTGACGTCATTCGCCACGTGTAGTCATTTGCCGGACCGACGTGTCCTTTCTAACGGCTGTGATCTCGCCGGTTTGTTTATATATAAACCCTCGTTGCTGCTTCCTTTGTACTTTTCTTATTGTCGTCTGAAAGAATTTCGTTTTTCTCTCTGAGACAACAGATTTTTCCCGTTCTCTTCTTGCCTCCATCGTGCCGTGGTTGCTTGCTGGTGTTGCGCCGTCGTTGCTTGCCTTCATTCTGTGCTTTTTCCAGGTAAGGCGTCGTCGCTTGCTCCTCCCTTCTCTTGGTTATGGTAGTTCTGTCGTTTCCCCCTCTTTTTTTTGTTTTGGATTTCTAGGTTTTAGACTTGATGCTTGTTGCAATATGCTTCCCTGGTGCTTGATATGCTGGTCCTGGTTTTCTGAGTGACAGCCGATATCCCGCCGTACTTAGTGTTTTTTGTGATTGTTGTTTTTTGCTTTCACGTTTTATTTCTCTATTGTATCTGTGTTGCTGGGGGGTATGTCGTCTGGGATGCTAGTTGCGGACTGTTGACCCGATATCGGCAAACCGCTAGGTTTGACCTTATCCGTGGTTGTTTCGCAGGTGACATGTCTTCCTTATCTCGACCCGATATCGATACCCCTGCTAGTTCTGGAGCTCGCCGGTTAGGACTGGATGGGCCTCTGCTATGGACCCACCCTGAGGGATGGCCAAGAGGTCGATAAGCCTTCCAAAGCTCTTTCGATGGCGGAGTTGGACAAGGTGAGGTTCAAGTTTCAAATCGCCGATAGTGTTGTCCTGAAGTCCCCTGCTCCCAACGAAGTCTTTTCTAGGCCGCCCAAGGGCTTCATCGCTCTCGACCGGGCTCAACTACGTTATGGCGTGCATCTTCCGTTGCATCCCTTCCACGAGTATATATTTGGGGAGCTCGGTTGCGCTGTGGGGCAAGTTTCGCTGTTAATGCTTTAAGTCCTGAGTGCCATGTTTACGTTGTGGAAGCTAGCTGGCCTGGACTACCCCACACGCAACGAAGTGTTGTATTTCTTCGACGTTGCGTACTCAAGGAAGAAGGGGTGCGGTGGCACGCTCTCGCTACGTCAGCGGCGTAGGAGTTCTCTTGGCCTCACCGATTTGCGAACTCGTGCCCTGACTGGAGAAGTGAGCACTTCTTTGCTAGCGGGTGGTCATCATTTTCTAATAGCCGTGTGCCCACTCGTTTTTGGGCCCGATGTGACCATTCTATCTCGAGTTCTCGACGTTTTCCTCTCCTGGCTTTGTTATAGCGTTCTTTTGCTTAATCGTCCTTGTTTTGTAGTTACGCGTCAGTACTCTCTGTCCGCTACTAAGAAGCGGTGGTGCCATAGGGTTGAGAGAGGTTTCAGCGAGAAGTTTAAGAATGTGTACTTCCTTGCCAATTACCGGATTATGTAAATGACCGGTCTTTCCAAGATGCCTAGTATGCCGCTTTGTTGTTTATGTTTTGTCGTTTGTGTGTTTTTGTATTCTTCTGTTTTGTCGCGGTGTTGACCTATTTGTTTTTGTTTTGCAGTTGGCTATAAAAACCAGAAGCGAGATCAGAAAATGTCTAGCTCTTACGGCGATATTGATGAGATCATCACCCAACTCGCAGAGGAGGCTATCGCTGCAAAGAAGGTTGACCTGGATGTCCGATCTGGGAGGAGCCTTAGCCTATCTGAGAAAACGGATATCCCTCATTCTCTTGAGTCCCAGACCGACCGGGTTGGGAACAGCGTTCCCGTGAGGGTCATTACTGCCCCGCCCGAGACCTCATCGCGTTCACCTGTACGCATCAAGAGGAAACCTGAGGGCCAAGTTGCCCCTCTGAAGCGGTTGAGGTGAGCGGGTGCGACCCCTAGCGCTCCCATCACTGTGCCGGATAATGCCGATACTTCTAGGGTGACCATCGCTGTGCCGTCCAACGATGCCGGTGATGCTACCGTCGAAACAGGTGATGCCGACAATCTCTGGTTTATTGATATAGAAGACTATCCTTCGGTTGCTAACCTTGATCCTTCCCATTATACTTTGCTAGGCGGTGCTCCCTGTGGTGACCCTAACATTGCTGTTGACGGCAGCGTCGTTATCGCCCGCTCCAACAACTGGAAAGGGTCGCCGCTGTACTCAGCCGAGATCTTCTCCTTTCTCCCTCCCAATGTGGGCACTGTGGCCGATATTGCCAACGGTGCAAACCAGTGCATGCGGTCATTCGCCGCCTCTCTCCAGCTGATGTGCCATCAATGCCATACTCTGGTCGCGTCCTCTGAGGAAATGGCTCGCGTGAGCAGGCTACTTGTGAAGAAGGATGAAGATTTTGTTAAGGCAAGCGAGGAGTAACAGTCCCTGCAGCACAAGTTCGAGGTTTTGGAGGGCGAGAAGAAGCTCTCTGATAAGTGCCTGGACGCCTCTTTCCTCCGTGGCCGGCAGCTGGAGTTAGAGGTGAAGGAGGAGCGGCAGCGTGCTGAGGATCTGAAGGCAAGGCTGGCCATTGTTGAAGGTCAGGTTACCGCCCTTCGCGGTCAGGTGAAGGAGCTGGAAGACCGGCGGGAACAAGAGTTGGCCGATGCCATGAAGGACTTCAAGGTTGGCCCGGCCTTCGATGCGCTTCAGCGTAAGGCTTTTAGTGACGGTCTGCAGCAGACTCAGACTCGTTTCTTTGAGAACGGGTGGGTTAACGAGAAGTATCATGTTGACGTGCAACGTATCAATAAGGAACGCCGGCTGAGGCGCGAGGCCAGCCAGAAGGCTTTAACTAAGGTCAAGCAGGAGGAGGCCGAGGAGGCTGACTGTCGGTGGGGCAACGTCTCTGAAGGTATGACTCCTAACAGCTTTCATCCTCTAACGCTCAATATGTCTCCATCCACCCCTCTAGCCCGTCATTTTCGTGATGTTGAACTTTTTTCTCAGGCAAGGAGTGAAAGACTGGCGGTAAAGTACCGGGAGCGATTTGGGCAGGCTGAGCGTGATGTGACCCTGCTTGATGATGGCACTGCTGACCCGGTGTGAGGCCCATGGCACTTTTGTATTCAGCACTTTATCACTTTTGTTAGAATATCAGATGTATAATATTTTTATACTTTTGCCGTAATGGCTTTTTGAATGGAAACAAGATTTTTTCTAAGTGTGGTTTGGTATCGCCTATCATTCTATCAATGAAAGATCTTGAAAAAAAAAATCGTTTGTTTGTTGCAAGTGTAACTTTTGAGTAGCTAAGTGATATCAAGAATAACTTGTATTCAAGATATAGACCGAGAGCGACTTAGTGGCGATGAGTAATGATGTTAAGCGATAAGTGATAAGTTAAAACAAATATTTATAGTGGTTCACTAATTGGCTACTCCACTTGTGCCTCGTTGGGCTCTACTATGTTTATTGGATTTTACAAGTATTGTGGCCCGAGAGCGTTTTGTTTTTTTGACAAAGGTCTGAAGAATTTTTGTTTCATTAGTGGCGATACCGCTTGTTTGGGTGAGGCTAGTCCCCGGTATGACGTAAAAACTTTTTTAACGCCGTAATTGACATAATACTTAGAACCTGTTTTACTGGTGACAATATCAGAGGTGCTCTATGTTCCACATGTGAGGCGTTCTGAGGCTGTTTTTGTCTTCAAGGATGAACGTGGTTGGTGTGACACTCTCGATGACTCTAAAAGGTCCTTCCCAAATTGGTGCTAGCCCTCTGGGTTTAGGAACGACCTCCCTCCAGACCATGTCGCCGACGTGGAGCTTTCGTGCTCTAACCCTTCTATTGTAGTGTCGTGCGACTAGCTGCTTGTTTTCCATGAGTGCAATATTGGTGTCGTCTTGCCCTTCCTCTCGGAGTATGTTGGCCATGTTTAGACCATCTTCGTTTATGTCTTCGTCGTATCCTTCCAATCTCGGGCTTCGGTGCATGATTTCTAATGGTAGGACTGCCTCTGCTCCGTAGACCAACAAGAATGGTGAGGCTCCTGTTGCTTCTGTCGGTGTCGTCCGTATTGACCAGAGTACTTCATACAGGCTTTCTGCCCACTTGTGGTTGTAGTCTTCCATTCTTCTTATGAGCCCGGCTTTTATCTTTTTGTTTGCCACTTCTACTTGTCCGTTCGTCTGAAGGTAGTATACCGATGCAAATATTAATCGAGTCCCCAAGCCGCTGGTGAATTTCTTCATTTCATCGTTGTTAAATTGATTTCCGTTGTCGGTGACTATTGTGAGCAGGGCCCTGTATCGGCAATATATGTTCTTCCAGAGGAAGTTGATTACTTTTTTTTGTTGTGATGAGGACGAGCGGTTTTTCTTTGATGTACTTTGTGTGGTAGTCTATGCAGACGATGATGTATTTGAACTGGCAGGACGATGCTTTTAGCGACCCGATTAGGTCGAGTCCCCATTCTGCGAAAGGTATGGGGCTGATGATGATGAACATTGGTGATGCTGGGGCGCGTATCCTGTGAGCGTATTGGGCGCATGTTTGACACTGATCGATGATATCCCTTGCGTCTTGCCGCATTCCATTGTAGTAGAAACCGTAGCGGAGCAGTTTGCGTATCATACTATTTGGCCCGCCATGGTTGCCATATCTGCAGCAGTGGACGTCTTTTAGTATTTTGTGACCTTCCAACTGTGTGATACATTTGAGCATAGGGAAGCCATTTTTACTTATGTATAGTTGGCCGTTTTGCAAGCTGTAGTATACCACCCTTTGAGTGAGTTTCCTTGCCTCTATACTGTCGGTTGGTACCGTTCCATCTGTCAGATAGTTGATCATGCCCATTCTCCAATCTTCCTCTGGGGCTGCTGATGACGCCGCTATTGTTAGTGTAAATACTTCCTGGAAATTCTTGGATATGCTTAATTTTTCCAGCGTTTCTACCATCGTGTGTCCTCTTGCCGTGATCGATGGGGTCGTTGCTAGTCTTGCTAGGGCGTCAGCCCTCTTATTTTGCTCCCTCGAGATATGCGTTATGTTATAAAAAGAGAATTTACCCAATAGTGCTTTTACGTATCCTAGGTATGCTGACATCTGCGTTCCTCGTGCTTCGAAGTCCCCGTTTACATGATTTACCGTTAGTTGGGAGTCGCTAAATATGTTGACGTCTTTGGCCCCTGTGTCGAGGGCGAGTTGCAATCCGGTAATCAAAGCTTCGTATTCGGCCTCGTTGTTGGATGTTGGGAATGTAAATCGCAGGGCGTATTCGGCATAGGTTCTGCCGGGGATGGTTAGGATTACTCTTGTTCCTGCTGCGATCGCCGTTCTTGATCCGTCTATGTACAGGTTCCAGTGTGATGACGCTACCGGTTGAGATGAGGGTGCCGGTTTTGTAGGGGGTGATGTGCGGGCTGTTGGATGTGGTTGGTCATCTGACGCCGGTGTGAGTTCTGCCATGAAATCTGCTATCGTCTGCCCCTTTATCGCCCCCCTTGGTTGGTATTTGATGTCAAACTCGCTTAGTTCTATCGCCCACTTGGTTAGTCTCCCCGAGTGGTCAAGGCTTGCTAGAACTTGACGGAGTGGTTGGTCCGTTAGAACGTGGATAGTGTGTGATTGGAAGTACGGTCTCAAGCGTCTTGCCGATATTATGAATGCTAAGGCCAATTGCTCTAGCGCTGGGTACTTCGTTTATGCCTTGTCCAGTCCTTTCCCCTCGAAAAAGACTGGCATTTCTGCCTTGACCAGGGCGGAGCTGACGACGGTTAGCCAGATGGCTAAGTAAATGTATAAGATTTCCCCTGTCACTGGGGCTGAGAGAAATGGAATGTGGGCGAGATACTGCTTGATGGCGGATAAATGCCGTTTCGCATTCGTCAGTCCATTCGACCGCTTTCTTCTTCGTGACTCTTATCGCTTTGAAGAACGGGTCGCATTTGTTGGTGAATTGCGAGATGAATCGAGCTAGTGATATCAGTTTTCCCGTTAGCGCCTGGAGTTCTTTTTTTGTTACCGGTCGTGTTGTGTCTAGGATGGCCTGGAACTTCCCTGGGTTGGCCTCTATTCCCATTTGGCTTACCATGTATCCCAAGAATTTGGTTGCCGTTACTCTGAAGATACATTTCGCTGGGTTAAGCCTCATACCGCTATCGATGAGCGTATCCAGTACTGCTTTGAGATTTTTAACGTGGTTTTCCCGGTGTCTGCTTTTGACTATTAGGTTGTCGACCAGCGGGGCAAATAGCTCTGTCATGAATCTTTGGTATGTTTCTCCCGCGTTCTTCATTCCGAACGGCATGACATTGTAACAGTATAGTCCCCAGTCGCTGATGAAACATGTTGCCTCGACGTCTGCTGGGTTCATTTTGATTTGGTTGTATCCGGAGTAGCAGTCTATTGTTGATAGGAGTTCGTGGCCACTAGTGGTGTCTGCAAGTTGGTCGATTCGTGGTAACAGGAAGGAGTCTTTTGGGAAGGCTTTGTTGACGTCGGTGTAGTCCACACACATCCTCCATTTGTTATTGCTTTTCTTGACCATGACGACGTTTGGGACCCATGCCGGGTAGTGGACCTTTCTGATGAATCCTATGTCGAGAAGCTTGGTTACTTCTTCCTGCATTGCGGTGTATTGCTCTTCATTGTAAGCTCTGTGCTTTTGTTTTTTGGGCATGATGTCTGGCGAGATTCCTAATTTGTGTGAGACGATGTTTGTTGATACTCCTGGCATATCGGCGTAAGACCATGCGAATACGGTGCCGCATTCTCTGAGAATGTTGATGAGGGCGGTTTCGGTTGCTGAGTCCAGGTTGGTTCCAATCCTGATTGTTCGTTCGGGGTGCTCATCCGATATTGGTACGAGTTTTGTTGATTCCTCTCCGACGGGGAGAACTGTGAGCGGTTCTCCTCTTGGGTCCTCTGGAGTTTCTTCCGATCTATTGCTTTTAAGTACGCATACCTCTCGTGCCGGGTAGTTGGCGCTTGTTTGTGATCCTGGTAGTGTGGGCGTTGTCTCCCTGATGGTGCATACACCGTTGGGCATTGGAAATTTCATCGTTAACATCCGTTGTGATACGATAACGTTGATCCTGTTTAGGGTATTGCATCCGATGATGGCGTTGTAGAAGGATGGGGCGTCAACGACTAGGAATTTGATGTGTGTTTCGGCACTGCAGCCTTCCTACCCCAAAGCGATTATGAGGTAGTCGCTTCCCAGAGGTTGGATTTGATCACCGGAGAAGCTTACTAATGGATGGTTGTCCTTCTTGAGTTTGGATGGAAGTCGCTCGAGTGCTTCGTATGCCAGGCGGAATATGATGTTGACCGATGATCCTGTGTCTATGAGACATCGTCCGATGCTGCATAGGTCGATGACGGCATCGATTAGGAAGGGGTAGTCTTCTGATACCGGTGGTCGTTCGTGTTCCTCAGATTCGTAGAACGTGATGGATCCCCACCCGGTCTTGGCGGCCTTGGCCGGGCCCTGCCGCAGGCTGCATACTGCTCGCTCGTTTCTTCGTTCTGTTTTGGATTTGCCGCCTGTGATGGCGTTGATCCTCATGATGCTGTCGATGTTTGCTATCACTTTCGTAGGTGGGACGCGGTTCCCTGCTTTGAATGTTGATAGGTTCCCTTTCTCTAGCTGTGCTTGTACCGCCTTTTTTATGCCGTGACGTTTTCCGTATCGTGAGACTCGTTTTGATTGAAGATACACCATTTCCCCGTGTTTCTATACTTTGTTGCTTGATATGATTTTTTTGGTAAGGTGAACAGTTCTGGGTGTGCTGTTAGGATGTCGACGTATTTGGTGTTTAGTATGCTAAAAACTGGTTGCGGTTGTGGCGCCATATGGTTGGTCATTTCATCTCGTGGCCGTTTTCCGTTGGTGTTATTGGCGTAGTTGTTCCTACCGCCATTTTGCCTCTGACTTCCTTCGGTTCTTTGACTGCCTTATTTCCACCCTGGTTGGTCTCGGTAACGTGGTTCGCTTCTTTGTCGAGGTGGCGTCGCCCGTAATGGTTCTTGTGCAGGAGGCGCGCTCTGTACATTGGTTATTGTGGTGTTAGTGAATGTGTTTACCTGTTGTGTCGGTATCAGGTTGGAGACGAAAATTTGTAATTCTAGTTGGGCGTGCGACGTCACTTGGTTGAGTAGGTCGCCGTACGTGATTGTCGGGTTCTCGTTGAGCTTCCAACTTAGCGACCCGGGTTGTAGGGCGTTCCTGAGCACGCAGAAGGTCGAATCGTTGGAGATGCCTCAGCAGTTAGCAATGACGGTGTTCCAGCGCGAGATGAACGCGGATAGGCCCTCCGAGGGTTCCTGCTGGATAGCCTGCAATTGATTGTAAGTTAGTGAGCAACTGGCCGATGTTATATATCGCTTTAGAAAGGCTTTAATAAGTTCTAGAAAAGATTTTATGGATTTTGGCGGTAGGCTGAAGAGCCAGCTGAGTGCCTTGCCCGCGAGGCTTTCCATGAACATGTAACAGTTTGTAGCGTCATCATATCCTCTGCCAGTTGTTGCTGAGGTGAAGATGTCCATATGGAGGGATTGATCCGTTTTTCCCTTGTAGCGTTCCAACTTGACCTTGGCCAGCGGGTGTCACCCTCGGCGCATGATATCGGTTGAGAATGGTTCAACGCGTACTGCTGGGAGTATTCGGTCGAGGTAGCTTGCTTCAGGTTGTGATAATTGTCATATCATTGCTTTGAGGTCGGCGATCCGTGCCGCCATGCCTATGCCGACCTGATTATCTGCTGCCGAGATGATTCCGTATTGTGGCGGTGGTGGGAAGAGTGCGACGTCGTTTAGTTCTGCCTCGAGATTGCGCTGTAGCCTGCCCGTTCTCACGGGCGATTCTGCTACTTGTTGATGAGGTCAAGGTGGTGGCAGGATGTCCGTTTCCCGTTGTCGGGCTACCCCGTGGGCTTCCCTGTATTCGGAGTCCGCTGTTGACTCTGGATTGTGTCGGCGATTCTCCACGGCTCTTAGTCCTTCGGCCCTGACGTATCGTTGGTGCTCGAATTCTCGGGCTTTTTCGAGCTCAAGGCACTTTTCCATGGCCATTTCGTATCGATGTTCTATATCGCCGATATAATCATGTGTGTTACCGGTGGTATCCTGATTTTGTACATGCTGCTTTCCTGGCCGTTGAGTAGCCAAGGGTTGACCGTCGCGCTCGTTCGTGATCGGTGTTTGATGATGGAATCCCTGCATGATACTGGGCGTTATACCTAGTGTTAGGCTGGTGTCCATGCTCGTCGCTTGCTGTGAGCTTCGTGGTTGGGAAAATAATTTCTGGTGTGCAATTCCCACAGACGGTGACAATGTTAATACCCGACACCGATATGGATATCGGATATTTAACAAGAGTATATATCGAAGATAGTTGTCGATAGGTTGCTGTTTAAGATATCGTAATCACGTTGCTTCCAATACCGCTATTTGTTTTCTCCAAATCCAACTTGCTCTCGCTGCTAAGATTAACAACGGTTAAGGAGAGACGGGAATGACCCACCTTCAACCCTCCGATGCCTAAGTCAGAAGCGATATACAAGTTTTATAGGATAACTGCGTGATCGAGTATTGAATGCCTACCATTTAATGCTGAGGTGACCAGTATATATTGGTGGTTGGGCCTTGGGTTCCTACTGTTTCTTCGATGTGGGATTAGTGTGCATACTCTTTTCGTTGAGATGTTGTCCGATTGGTTTCTTGCTCGGCGCGTGGGCACTATCCTTATCGAGATGCGGGTGATGTTGGTCATCGGAGTTAGAACTTTCCCGCCGGTGGTTCCTGTCACGGCTGCGGTGGGACATATTTACAATTTAGAATTAGGTCGTTATGTACGTACTAAGAGGTGATTAGCTAGGCATATGTGCATGAACCTCTTATGAAAACAGTTGAACATTTTTGCACACACTTTAACTTACATAGGAGAGCATTTTTACTCACACCTTTCTTATAAATTGCTGTCACCTCATGAAAAATTTAATCCATAGTTAACTATCTATGTAAATATGTATAACATATATATATATATATTTAATTGTTATATATCTATTTAGGAAAGAGAATCTTCATAATTCAACGAATCACATCTTCTTAAATTTCTGAATAATAGCAATTACTCCCCTTTGATCAAAACTTTTCAACGTAAAATGTAAAATGCAGACCTAGGGAAGAAAAAGTAAGGGAAAGAAAAAAAACTCATCGCTCTACTCCTCCTCCTACAAATCACATTGATACGTACTCTCCTTCTTGCTTTCGTGTTGTTTTGATGGAAAATCAAGTTTTGACCAAATTTGCTATCTACGTAAGAAACAAAGAAAATAAAAATATTAATTGATCGAGTTTCTCATTATGCAAATTGATCAATGAGGAAAATTAAGAAAAATATTATCGAAATTATTTATTAATCGATTAGGTCATTTTATGATTCTTCGATCACTGGTTGAACGATGCTCATTCACATTGTCCACTCAACACAACTTGGTTGTTTGCAGTAGTTTTGTGTTATGTTTATTCATCTTGCATAGATTTGAAGAACAAAATATATTTTTGTGTATTTTGTAGAATTTGGTTTGTTTTGATATAAAGCCTTGTCACATTTTTTTTAGGAAAAAAAATGAAGAACCATTGTTTTAAACTATGTTTACTGGAACTTCAAAAGAGAGAAGTGTTAGCATAAGTTTTGAACGATTGAATGATGTTTATCTTTTCTTAATAATTATTATGATAATTAATTACTTAAAAAAATGTATATAGATGATTTTTTAGATGATTAACTCATGATTAAACTCTCATGAGGTGGTGACACTAATTTAGGGAGTGTTAAGCTCACGATGGGGTGTGAACAAAAATGTCTCTGAAAACAGCAAGATTGCTTTCCTGGATAACAAGTTTTACGGAACTAAATGGGATGGCGAATCTGAGCCGCCCATTTGATTTAATGATAGATTCGAAGGTGAGATTAGAATTCTCTCTCCCTCTCTCTCTGACGCCGTTGACCTCCGACGCACGATGAGCTTATGATACACACCATAACTCCATCGGAATAATTACTGGCTTCCTTTCCTATCCGACGATGGTCTTAAATCACCAAAGCTGGCACCGAAAGCGAGGAAGAGTAAAGAATTGCAGGAAAACTGTTAGGTACCAAAGGTGAAACCAGAATGAAAAGAGAAAGGAGTAGAGAAGTAGAGAGAAATTTGAGAGAGAAAAGGATTTCAATTCATAATGTATCTCAGCATACAACTACAGGGGCTATATAGATCAACCCTGATACAAACAAGCTCAACAGCTACTGCCACAATTGGCCAAAAGGAAAATAAGGACCACTGATTCCCTACTGAACTCTGTAATGTTTGCCACACCATAACATAACAACATAGTACTAATGTACTGATCAGAATGCTGAAGACACAGCCAAAAGAGTGAGGACCAGGTAGAGTTGGGTTGGGCCTCATTGTTGATGCAGTGAGTGCAACAACTCCCTCCCCCTTCAAGAAGAGGCTGGAGCTTGTGCCTGAGCTGCGAACTCCGGAAAGCGTAGCTCTAAGTCAGAAGCATCGACCCATGTAGCGTCTTCAAGAGGCAGACCCTCCCACTTGATAAGCCAGCGCACACCGGCAGCATTACCTTTCTTGTAAATGGTTCTGTCCAGGACAGCCTCTGGAAACCATTGAAGCTCACCAAGATTAGAGACTTCTGGGAGGTCAGTGGAGGTGGGAATGTGCTCGCCGAGCCGTTTCTTGAGCAGTGACACGTGAAAGACAGGGTGTATCCGGGCAGTGGCAGGAAGCTCGAGACGATAGGCAACTTTGCCAACGCGGTTAAGCACCTTAAAGGGACCATAAAAACGCGGTGCAAGCTTGTGTGATGAAGATGAAGCCACTGATTTCTGTCTGTAGGCTTGGAGTTTCAGATAGACCAAGTCCCCAACCTGGAATTCCCTATCAGTGCGGTTCTTATCACTCTGCTGTTTCATCCGGTTCTGAGCACGGTGGAGATTGAGCTTGAGCTGTCGAGCAATGTGATCACGGTGTTGGAGAGTCTGCTCCACTGTTTGAACTGTGGTAGTACCGGGAATGTGGGAGGTGATCGTAGGAGGAGGACGACCAAACAAAGCTTCGAAGGGAGACATTTTGATCGCCGAGTGGAAGCTCGTATTGTACCAAAACTGTGCCCAATGAAGGTGAGAGGACCAGGCATGTGGTTGATCGCCCACGAAACACCGCAAGTAATGCTCCAATGTCCGATTAAGGACCTCAGTCTGGCCATCGGTCTGCGGGTGGTAAGCAGAGCTACGGCACAAACGAGTCCCATGAAGACGGAAGAACTCCTCCCAAAAATTGCTAGTGAATATTGCATCCCAATCAGTAACAATGGACTGGGGCATGCCGTGGTATTTAAATACCTCCTGGAGAAATACCTCAGCAATAGTAGCAGCTGTGTAAGGGTGAGTCAAAGCAACAAAGTGACCAAACTTCGTAAACCTGTCCACAACCACAAGGATGGCGTTTTTGCCACTGGAGGGAGGCAACCCCTCTACAAAATCCATAGAAACAGATAGCCAAGCTCCATCCGGAATTGGTAAAGGCTGCAACAAACCGGGAGGTCGGACCGTTTCATAGTTCTGTTTTTGACACTCGTCACAACAAGCAATGAACTTCTTGATGTCCTTGCGCACACCCGGCCACGAGAAAGAACGAGTCAGCCGTTTGTAAGTGGGCAAAAAACCCGAATGGCCGGCGGTAAGAGAGGAATGAAACTCCTGTAGTAGTTTATGACGCCAATCAGTAGACATGGGAACGAAAAGCTTACCCCTGTGAAGGAGCTTGCCATGGCGCAAGGAGAACCCTGCCTTGGTTGATTGACCCGAGCGAAGTTGCTGAACGATTTGAGTGGCTTCCAGATCAAGCTCACAGGCCTTCTGAATTTCCTCCAAACTGTCAAACACAGGAGAGGTGATGGCCAATAGAGTCGACAGTTCATGCCGGCGAGAGAGAGCGTCCGGAGCACCCTGTCTTTCACGTGTCACTGCTCAAGAAACGGCTCGGCGAGCACATTCCCACCTCCACTGACCTCCCAGAAGTCTCTAATCTTGGTGAGCTTCAATGGTTTCCAGAGGCTGTCCTGGACAGAACCATTTACAAGAAAGGTAATGCTGCCGGTGTGCGCTGGCTTATCAAGTGGGAGGGTCTGCCTCTTGAAGACGCTACATGGGTCGATGCTTCTGACTTAGAGCTACGCTTTCCGGAGTTCGCAGCTCAGGCACAAGCTCCAGCCTCTTCTTGAAGGGGGAGGGAGTTGTTGCACTCACTGCATCAACAATGAGGCCCAACCCAACTCTACCTGGTCCTCACTCTTTTGGCTGTGTCTTCAGCATTCTGATCAGTACATTAGTACTATGTTGTTATGTTATGGTGTGGCAAACATTACAGAGTTCAGTAGGGAATCAGTGGTCCTTATTTTCCTTTTGGCCAATTGTGGCAGTAGGGTTACCATCCACTTCAAACATCATGAGCTTCTTTCGAAAATGCCAACTGATCATTCCCAGCGACTCAAGCCACTCAGCGCCCAGAACCAAATCACAACTCGCCACCGCCAACAGTTGGATTGAATCGGTGAACTCGTAGCCCTGGATGTTCACTGTGACGTTGCGAGCGACCCCGCATGTGTGCACTGGTGCACCGTTGGCCGTGGTAAACTGCCGGGATTTGGCCTCATCAATTTCCAAATTCAAGCGATGGGCTATGGCAGGGTCGAGAAAATTCGCTGATGCTCCGGAGTCGACGAAGACGCGGATTGGGAAATTTCCTATGCGGCCGCGGAGGCGCATGGTGTGAGCTGGACGGGAGCCGGTAAGGGCGTGGAGAGTGAGCTCATCCGGGGCGGGCTCTGGGTCAACACACTCGTGGAACTCATCGTCCGGCAACTCGGAATCAATGATGATGGCGACTGTGTTGGGACACTTGTGAGTCGGAGAATACTTCTCTGGACAGGCAAAGCACAGCCCTTTGATTCGGCGGTCGTTGTATTCGGCTCGGGTGAGGCGTATTTGTTGTTGTGGTGGTTTGGGAGGGGCCGTATGTGGTGCTTTAGGGGTGGGGAATGGAGTTTGGGGGTGGGTTGCTCTGGGTACTTCTCTGGGTGTTGAAGCTCCTGGATTGGGCTGGAATCGTGAGGGCTGGTGGTTATTTCGGTGGAAGGCCTTCAAAGACTTGACCTTGCTTTCAACATTTCGGGCGAGTCGAATGGCACTGAGTAGGGATGTGGGTTCAAGAAGCAAAACTTCGTGGCGGAGTTCTTCACGGAGGCCCCCTACGAAGACATTCATCAATTGAGAATCCGACCAGTTTTGACATCGACTAGACAGCTTCGTAAATTGGTCACGGTACTCATCCACAGTGCCATGCTGTTGAATGTGAGACAAGGAAGCCTCTACTGTGTTGACACTCTCCCCAGAGCCGAAGGCTTGACAAAGCACGTCCACAAAAAATGACCAGCTGTTCATTGGGAAACGTTGTTCATACCATGACATCCAATGAGTGGTGTTTTCGTCGAAGAGACAAGCTGCATGAGTGACTCGTTCCTCCGGAGGGATTTGGTAGAAATTGAGGTATCTCTCGGCCATAGATACCCATCCCAAGGTGTCTCTTCCAGTAAATCGGGGAGGGTCCAGCTTTGGTGTTGGGCGGTAGGGCTGTGGAGTGCGGTCTGATACCGATTGGGTCAAGGAAGGGTGCAGAATAGTTTGGGGTAATGAGGCAGGTGTGGTGGTAGCTTGGGCAAACGAGAACTCAGTGTTTGATGAGGGGGGGGGGGGATGTGGGTGATGACAGTGGACTGGTGAAAGTGAGTGGTGGGGTGAAAGTGAGGGTGTGCGGGTTTGAGGTGAGGGGTTGTATGGGTGGTGGTGGTGTAGGCAGGAGGGGGCTTGTGGAAGACGTTGGCAAGGGTAGTATGGATTGTGCAGGGCGGAGGCATCGTACCTCTTCCACCAAGGTTGCGTTGAGCCTAGTGAGCTGCTCCAAAGCAGTTTGGAGAGAAGACTGCCCTGTTTGCAAGACATCAACAGCGTTGGTAAGCTGCCGCTGCTGGTTAGCGAGAATGGAAAGGGATGGTCCCTCATGAGTAGCAGTGTCGACCTCGTGGTCACCGGAGTTACCCTCGCCGGCGGCCGTAGTGGTACGTGCTCTGGTTCCTCCAGCCATAGGAGGCTCTGATACCAGTTGTTAGGTACCAAAGGTGAAACCAGAATGAAAAGAGAAAGGAGTAGAGAAGTAGAGAGAAATTTGAGAGAGAAAAGGATTTCAATTCATAATGTATCTCAGCATACAACTACAGGGGCTATATAGATCAACCCTGATACAAACAAGCTCAACAGCTACTGCCACAATTGGCCAAAAGGAAAATAAGGACCACTGATTCCCTACTGAACTCTGTAATGTTTGCCACACCATAACATAACAACATAGTACTAATGTACTGATCAGAATGCTGAAGACACAGCCAAAAGAGTGAGGCCAGGTAGAGTTGGGTTGGGCCTCATTGTTGATGCAGTGAGTGCAACAAAAACCAAGTTTAAATAGGAATCTGATGATAATGTAGCCTTAGGAGCATGACCCAGCAACAATCCAGCTCATAATAAAGTACAAACCAACAACCAAATCACACCCACAATGCGCTTTCACTCTTTTTGTTATGCAAAGGTCTTTCTTTCCTCTTCTTTGATCCCAGAAATGACGACGAGCCCAAACCCCTCATCTCTGTTTAGATCGCGGGTCAATGGAGTTATGGGGTAGGAGGCGGAGGCCGGGAATCGATGAGCCGCCGTCTGCAAATTTCAAAGGGACGGACGAGAGCGAGATACTAGAGAGAATGAGAGAGAGATAATCGCAGCCATCCATATACTCATTAATTAGATAGACGGCTTAGATTTGCCATCCCATTTGGTTCCGTAAATCTTGTTAGCCAGGAGAACAGTCCTGATGAAAACAGTACAAAACCCACCTCCTTTGTGCAGTGTTGGACGTGTCTCCCAAATTTACAAACGAATTTAGGCCGTTCAAGGTGAATCTAGTTCACCTCAGCCATGCTGGGATAAGTGATATCGACGAGACATGTTTTCAGGTCTTGATGACGGTGAGAAGGAAAATAAATTCTTGTTAGAGAAGGAGTTTAGTTGAGGTCCCTCTTCGATGTTGAGGATATTATTTGACTCCGAGCAGTTACACATAATAATGAAGTTCAATTTCTCAATGCTTGTTTACTTTGAGTTGAAAATACAAATTGTACTATGTTAAAATTGAGCTTGCATATCTCGTGCATATCATACAAGATAGTAGGAATATATCAATTTGTGATTATGTATTGATCTGTTTATATATATGTTTCCTATCGTATTCTTTAATTATAGATATAGTTTCTTTATAGGATAGAGTCACATCTTGTGTAGCTTGAATATGTAATCGTTTACTCATCCAGCCAATATCAGTTTGCGCATTTTTCAGACTCGACATTTTGAATAGAAAGATTTACGTACTGTTGCTATCTTTTCTCTTTTTTTGAGGGACTGTTGCTATCTTTTTTAAGGTGTGATTATACAGATAACATATAACAAAATAGTAACAGTGTGTTTAGAAGTTCTCATGTCACATCCTCTACCCTATACAAACCTAGAAATTCTCTACCCTCTCACATTCGACTAGGTTTCATGCATGTTAGTTGCCTACATACATGTCACATTGCTTTCATGAGTGAACATTGTAACAAGAAACAATCAAAGGGCAAGTTTGGTTCATCTGCACGATCCCTTGTCATCCAGAGCTCACAACACCGGTGATGCCAGAATCCAAATTGACACAAGGAAGAAGCGTAGGGATACACTATGATATGGTCCATGAGATCGAATGAAAAGGGCCTCTGGATTTTGTAAGGGGATGATGTAGGTGATGTAACGATGACATGAAAGGAGCGAGAGGACACGATAAGATATAGACGAAATTCTCCTCCCAAGTGGACCCTTCGATGTATACAAGACAAATACCAGATAACAGTAGAAACCCACACGCGTAACTGCTCATTCATTTTGGTACGTACCCGATCATGGATATTGCTCTCCTCTGCGATTCCGGTGAGGACCGCTTAGTATTAAACTCACCCACCTATTAATCAAGCTCAGCCATTAGTTGCAGGCTAATAGTTACAGTGGGGTACTCCGGTACTGGGTAGATTAACAAATATGGTTAGGGTTTAAAACGCATGGGGTAAGTTTAGCAGTGTGTGGTGGACTGGTGGCTTGTACAGGAAGAGAAAGGAATCGGACAAAGACTTTTTAAAGGGAATTGGAAACTGGAAACTGAAATCCTCTCTTTTTATCTTTCGTCACTTTCACTTTACCATTTCCAGGTTGACTGACCTCTCCTTTGGCGTTGAGCACAAGAAAATATCTTTTTTACTCTTTCTCTCTCTCTCTCTCCAGGTAAAATATCTCGTCAGTCCCCTCATCCATCGTCTCCACACCATAATGCATGAACAAACAAGACCAGGGAATCTATCCCTCTCTCTAATAATTCGCCTGGGTTTCAAATTTTGAAGCTTTGAATTCCTTTCTCCAATTTTTGTTCATTTTACACATTACTTACCTGCAATCCTGTATAGGTTGACGGCATTGCCTTCCTGCTATTTCCAGTAAACAAATTCGAAGTTAAAATTGGTTCGATTTCGAATGGATATTTTACCCCCAAAAAAGAAGAAAAAGTAATAGATCTTAGGTTTGTACTACTGCTGAGTGTGATCGAGTCTCTGACCGAGTCACTTGGTATGAGTAAGTAGGCTCCAGTGGGGGCCACAGGTGAAGTACAGGAAAACGGGATGAACAGGCCCACGGGTTAATCATATTTGGGCCACGGGGCCTAGTATGGGGTCATACTCCTAAGAAGACCCACATAGCAGATACTCTTCCTAGTACCAATAATTCAGAGATTCTACCATAGACGAATTTGCTTTTCACCTTCAGTCAAAATTGTTCCTACAAGGCAGGGTAGAGAATATTACCACTGTTAAATTTGGTATAAGGATAAGTATGAGATTACTATTATAGTTGGTAAACATCTGGACATACATTTACTAATTCATTCTTTTTAAAAGAAGCACAAACATGATCTGATACTAATAATGAACTAATTAGGTAAAGGAACCACTCAACTCTCCTAATTTCTGTCCTAATGGAATTATGTTGTTATGAACTTATGATTGTGCTATCCGCAGATAGTTGCAGTGTTGTACAAAGTTAAACAAGACAAAATACAAGACAGCAAGTGTTTGAGAGAAATAGTAATTTAGTATAACTGAACTGGATATACTTAAAATATGCATTTACATAAACTTTATCAGGAAGTCATTATGATGCCGGCTATTTACTAGAAGATCAGAACAATGCAGCTTGTTTACATAAAAAGGAATATGTGAGACATTAACAACTGAGCTAGGATCAGAGCTTTAACCTTTAGTCATCAAATTACGAGTCACAGAGGAGTACTGAGCTAGCAATCTGGAATATGCACTATATCTTCAGGTGCTTTGTCGTCTTTCTTTGATGCTTTCTTTCACTTCTTCTCAGACTGAGGTTCTTTAGCTTTCAGATTATCACGGTACGATCTCAGCAAGGCAGCCAGGTGTTCATTCCTATGTGCTGAAACCAAATTTCAATGAGTCCTACGTACAGCGAAGTCCCAGACAGTATAACATTCAATTGCAGTGAAACCAAATTACTTCAAAAGCTATAGAGAGCTCACCGCATAGTATGACATCTTCCATATTTACAGATTTACGACCAGCATGTTGAGTAAATAGCTCCAGATCCTTTGCCAGTTGTTCTGGATTCAACACACAGAGTTCATTTAGTTTTAACAAAAACTTTCTTAATGATGATTAGATCCCATAAATCACATACATAATGCCCAAAACTCTACTCTAAAAGCACTGGCCTAAACAAACATGTGGCGAGGACATAAGACTTCTTAGCGTGACTAATGCTTAAGCAGCACCACCATTTTTATTTCCACAAGTAATTATTTCATAAATTTCTTACACCGCAAACATGTGAGATCAGGTTAACACCAAAAGAATTCTCTATCAATCCGTGTAGTAGATTACCCTTATGAAATTAATCAAGTTTTGCACATCCTCCTTTGAACAAATCTGATTCAACACCACTCTAAGTCTCAGCTATTCTTCTTAAGCAATATCTGAACTAGCACCGCTTGACTCAGTGCTTTATATCCGATATCATAAATCACAAAACATTCATAAACCAGCTGAACTCCAAAATGTTTTATCTATCAATTTGTGGGGGCATCTCCCTTATGAAATCATCAAACAAAGTCACAGCAACCCTCAATTCTAAAACGAATCGTTTCAATCCTCGCTTCATAATGATGAAGTTTCTGACTAACTAAACCCTCTCAGTAATCAGTATTACTCACACAATTCATTCATTGCATAATTGTATAAATCCCCAAATTCTCAAGCTACAACCCCAATCAAATTAAGCTTTCCATTTCCAGTAGGAATTCTAATCAAACAAAATAACATAACCATTCGGTTCATTCAGCATAAAAATTTACAATTACCGCACAATCATTTCAGATTCTCAATTTCACATCAGCGAAGCCAAAGAGCCACTACTTACCAGAAAATTTGAAGGCCAAATCGGAAACGCACGCCATCACCGGAACCGAGATTTCCATGCGGTTTAGCTTCGCTGCTCAGAAGACAGCGTAGAATTGAAAACTGAGGAACACAAGAGACCAAATCGTAAGAGTATGAATATGGAGAGATTGATTGTACAGTACCTTCGGCTTCGGCGATAGAGATGGTGGAGAGTCGGAATCGGTCTCTGAGAAGCTCGCTCACCGAGTCGTCTTCTTCTCTCTCCATTTCCGACGGGACTCTAGGGTTCCGGTGAGACTGGTCTTCGATTAAGCGCGGGAAAGCGGAGGTGAGATTCAGCGCTTCGTCCTCTGAAAATTGAAATCAAAATAGAAAAGGAGCCGGATCCGAAATCCCTCGTTTTGAAACTTGAAACGCTGCGTTTTATCCAGCTACGTGTTGGGCTATTTTTACTTTGGGCTTCTAATGATTTTGGGCTCGGAGATAAACTCATTTCAGATTTTCAGGTGATATGCTTAAGCATGCTTTCCTATTTGTATTAGGAAAGGGAGACAACAAAGGGAGTAAGTTAAGGTTTTAACGACGAACTTTAACCAGTGTGAAAATGTATTAGCCGGGAGAAATAACGAATTCTGTAACCATGTTCAATTGAGTTCGTCTAAATGATAGTTCTTTATAGAAATGACATTCAAAAATTTCGATAAATCTCAAGTAAATGATTATTGTGTTTGACTAGATAAACATTCATCTTTTTAGACATTTATTTATTTATTTTTCTTGCAGTAAACTTTTTTCTTTCCTTCTGACAGCATTTATTTTCAACAAATTAAGATGAATTTTGTTTCAGACAATATTTGCCAATAAAGATGAAGATTTTATGACAGTTGCTCACATTTTCATCATTAAATTGGTAGCAATTAATTCTATTATGCTCAAGAAATAATGCCAGCAGCTATTGTCATCATTTCCTATTTTCTCCAGACCATGAATTGTATATTCCATATGAAACTAATAGACGTTACATTCACCAATCCTTTATTTTCATTTAAAGATAGATAAGCAAATCTGAACCAGCAAGGCATTTCCCTTAAGACTAAGGAAAATGAGTAGCTAACGCCAAACCCACGGTATGAGTTACAGACTTTCCAGCAGAGCTTGTAGAGGAAAGTAGTGTACCTATGGAGGGTTGTTGCCCTTTTATGGTAGAAAATCAATTCACATTGACCTCAGGAAGGAGCAAAAGGAAGATCAGCCTCAGACTTTTTCTTGAAATTCAGGAAACCGTCGTAAACACCATATATTGCCTCGTCTTTCGTTGGAGTAGTCGCCTTCGATCCCATCAAAATTTTGTTGAACGCGAGCACCCTTTTGGCTTTTGATGGCTTTGAACTCAAACAAACGCGAGGAAGACGGTGGTTCTCTACCGAACCAGGATGAAAGATTGCACGTGCCGAGCTTGAGCAGCGAAGAGAGGCCCAAAACAATTAGGCGCCCCCGATGGACCAGACATGAGACTTTGGTCCTTATAGAGGGCAAGAACATAGTAGAGAAGGAAGCGCGATATCAGAAGAGCCGAAGATCGATTGCCTACATGGGATCAGAACCTGTTGAACCCAAGTGGGATTTGGTCTCTTCGCATTGCAAGCAGCATGGAGTGAGCAGAGAACCTATACAATGCAGGAAGAGATGGAGTAATCTTCTTGTCGATTTTAAGAAGATCAGGAACTGGGAGACACGAATTCAGGGAGAGATGGAGTCTTATTGGGTGATGAGGAATGATCTGAGGAGAGACAAGAAACTTCCCGGTTTCTTTGATAGGGAAGTTTACAATGTCTTGGACGGACAACCTGAGACCACAACATCAGCATTTCCACTGGCAGTGCTGTGCCCTTTGCCACTGGATTCAAGGCGTGTATATGATGGGGCTGAGGAGGCAGCTGCTGAAGAAGAAGAAGAAGATGATGATGATGATGAGGAGGAGGATGAACCTAAGAGATTTTTCGATAGCAATCGAAAGAATTCGACAGAGAATGGTGTGTTTTCAGACTATGAGGACTCTAGGCAAGAAAAGCTCACAGGGACTCCAACAAAAACATTTACAACTCCAGTGCCTACTCCAGGTGACCAGTTATCGTTAATTATTTCTAGATTTCTAGGCATTGATATGCCCTTACAATACTTGAAACATATTGTAAACCCGTAATTTAATTCAAAATTACAGGTACCGTAAAGGGGAAACGAAGGCTAGGGTCAGATACCTGGGGAGAATGTGTTTCACAGGAGAAATGGAAGCAGAGGTGGTTATCGATAGATGGATCTGAAGACAACTACAGCGACCACAGATACCTGATCAATGTTCTTGAGAACAACAGCAAAATGCTGACTGCTCAACTTGAAGCTCATAACAAAAATTGCCAATTGGACAGGGAGCAAAGCAAGGAGCAAACTGAAAAAATGCTTACTGCTATAAAAAATGTCACACATGCTCTCGCCAGAATTGCAGACAAACTTGACGGCCAACAGAAAGATGCTACAGAAGCTGCATGCAGTGCACCATGAATGAGGTCTGCTTACAGTTATTAATCTACATTTTTACTTTCTTCCTGCACCATGAATGAGGTCGGCTTAGAGTTATTAAACTACATTTTTACTTTCTTCCTGTACCAGTTATTGACATGAACCTAGCAGATTTTGTTAAATTTAAGTCTTAGCAACATTGTTTAATCTGTTATTGGTTGATCCCTTTTATCTAGCTAGTTGTTCTGGTTTATATGTTCTTCTTGCTAGCATTCGGTGTACCGTGAATGAGAGGTCTGCTTAGAAAAGGTCATTTTTACCTTTATTCTTTATCAACATGAAGCTAGCAAATTTCACCCTTTTAGAGTCTTAGCAACGATGTTTAGGCTGTTCTTGAGTAGTTATTCTGTTACTAAATCTCTTCCTGTCTAGCTAGCTATCAGAACGAGACAAATAGAAACAATTTCCAGCATAATTTATGCCATCTAACATACCAGGGTGAAACTCAAATTATAAAGTTTCAAACTTTCAATGAACTAATGTCACCAACTAGCATCATAGGTAATCAATCAATTCAAATTTCATATAAAGAAGTAAAAGAACACAAAACTGTTTAACATACATCAACAATGTGATACATGAATATCTAGTATACAAGAGCAGAAGCCATACATACACATAGGGAGTGAGAACGTACATGTAGAAGAGCTTTACAAACTGTTAGACGATCCAATCCTCGAATACGACCTCCCCTCTTCTTTTTTTACATAGGAACAGCCTCCACGAGCCTTGAAAAATAAAACTGCGTAGTCGTTAGTCCTCTCTTCCTGATCTTCCACCCAACCTTATTCAACGCCCTCTCCACATCTGCCTCCGAATGCAGATACGCCCTAGTCGCCTTGGAAGGCCCCGGGAACAGCTCTCCTATTCTCTTCAGGATATCGTAATAGAATGTCTTCGGAGCAAAGCTTAGCAGCAGCCGCTTCTCGGCCAGCGAAGCAAGGTGGGAAATCATCCCATCAGCCTTGCTCTGTGGGTAGTGAATCAACACATCCAAACACACCACTGTGTCATACTTCCCTTCTAAGCTCTCCAAGTCGCTCACTTCGAATTTCGGTAACATTATCTCCTCTTTTCCCAAATCCAGCTGCTCCCTAGCCTGAAATGACATCAGCATTTCTATTATTAATCAAAATTGTTCAATATCTCAACTGAATTTTACAAGTTGAATTGGAGTTGAGCAAAACCCTCACCTGCTTTTCGGCCTCAGCGACCATGGCGGCGGAGATGTCGGAGGCAGTTACGACGGCGCCTTCTTTGGCGAGCGGGATGGCGAGGCAGCCGGTGCCGCAGCCGGCGTCGCAGACGGTGACGCCAAGGAGCGGACCTTCGTCGGTCAACATCGCCATGACATTCTCGACAGTCTTGGAATGGCCGAGCCTGATGTCTCTCTGGACGGTGTTGACGTCATCTGTCTCGCCGTAAATCTTCCTCCACCGCTCGAAGCCGGACTTGTTGAAGTAGTCCCTGACGACCTCCTTGTCGCCGCCGCCGACCTCCTCGGCCTGGAGCTTGCGGCGGCGCTCGGGGTCGGCGAGGGAGAAAGCGGCGGCGAGGGCGGCAACGGAGCCTCCGCCGATCGCGGCGATGGTGGCGCTGTCGACGTCGGAGGCGAGGGAGGGAGGGACGGCGTGGAGGGGCTTAGGGGAGGCGGTGGGTCTGGCGGTGGCGGGTTTTACGGGGTTATGAGAGAATCTAGGGTTTGGGTTGCGGAAGTGGAGTGGGGAAGATAGAGAGGCCGAGAATGCCATTGCTGCTTTTCCGGAGGGAGGGAGGAGAGTGTCACTAACTTGACTGAGAAGTACAGTAGTGAGTTTGGGGTAGTTGTTGATGAGCTTTTGCTTATCTGGATACGAGTATAGGTAGGATAAGAGAGATACGTTGTTTCCTCGATTCCCGCGGGGTCTACTTTTTCTGTTAAGGCTGTGTTTGGTTTGACAATGCAGGCGTGTTTTGTATTTAGATTTTTTTAAGTACTTTATCTATTTTTTTTATTAAAAATTTTTTTGAGTGTCCCATCAGAATTAATTAAGATTTATAAAAAATTCGTGAAAGTCACCGAGTATTCAACTTTTATTTCTACGTAGAGATTTTTTGGAGTATTCAAAAATTTTACGAATTTTATGAAATTTTTAAATATCAAATTCTTATAAATTGTAAGCTTCGATTATAACTTCAAAATTCTAATACAAATCTGATCTCAAACCAAAAAATTTCAAAAAAATTTCACTTTTTCTTCTGCACCATGTTATGACTTTTACCATGTTATAACTTTTACTTTTTCTTCACCATTTTATAACTTTCACCATGGATATTACTTCTTCTTCATTTTCTCTTTGGGCTTGGGCTGTAGTTTTATTTATTTATTATGCTTCATAATTAAGCTTTATAATTGTGAACTCTTCTTTTGTTGTTGAGAAACCAAATAATTTTATAAAAAGAGAAAATGGCTAAAAATGTCACTCAAGTATGACACGTTCTAAATTTTGCTCACTCATGTATGACAAATATCACTTTGATCACTCAAATATTACGCTTTTACTCATTTTGCTCAATCTGAACATGAGAAATTGGCGGCGTCACTCTAATTTCCGGCTAATCGGAGCTCAATCTGTGCGAAATCAACCCAACAACAATTTTCTCAACTACACCTAAGTCTAATTCATCATGAAAATGGTCGAATTAACCTTTGAAGTCAAGAACACCAAAAACTTTAAATCTTCGATTCTCCCTCCTCGGGTTGAATTGAGACTCGACCTTGATATGAAAAGACTCACAAGGAAGAGAGTTACAATGTCCAATAGGTTTCATTGGCCGATTATAACTCAAATTCAAAACTCCAAATTTTGCAGAATTCAGAGTGAGCAAAATGAGTAAAAGTGTAATACTTGAATGAGCAAAGTGATATTTGTCATACATGAGTGAACAAAGTTTAGAACGTGTCATACTTGAGTAACCTTTTAACCATTTTTCCTTATAAAAATCGCATTGCCGGTTATCATTATTTTTATTTTTTATAATATTATTGTATTTTTCTTGTATTTTTTTATACAAAATAAAATCTCTAGTTTTTTAACCATAGCAGCACACAAGCATATCAAACATATCTCGACACCATCACTGTCGCCTGTATTTTAGCTTCTAATTCCTCTTCACAAACTCGACCTTTCAAATATAGAATAAAGACTCGTTTAGAATAATATGAACTTTTCTTATACGTTTCTTCATTTGGGTTTTGACATTTTTAAATACGGGTTTTTGGAATAAAGATGTAAAAATAAAGTCTACCAAAATTCATGCAAAAGTTTTTAAAAGTTTGTAAAATATTTTTGAAATGGTAGCTCACAAAATCCGTAAATTTGTGAAGTTTTTGAAAATCTTATACAATCCACAAATATTTTAAAAATTCATCACTAAACAAAAAGTCTACCTAAATTTAAATACAATACACCCCTTAGTCAAATCTCAATCTATTATTATTGGATAACGAGAAGGAAATATTTACATGTAACATGTTATGTATCATATCGATACTAGTAAGCTTAATGTGCCTACAAAAAATCGCTGAGAGATTGGAGGTATGATTGAAGACTATCGTGTTTCTTTACGTTCATTTGATCATGTTAGAATACGACATGTCTTTAGAGAAGCAAATGGTGCAGTACACCGCCCTGTACACTTTGCTAGTGTTTCGAGTCTAGATAAGTGATTATCCAGGATATGCTCAGACATCTGTGATTATCCAGGATATGCTCTATGAGAATTTATGTAATGATTCCTATGTACTCCAGAGTTTAGGCACGACGCCCCATCCGCGGCAAAACCTCTCTACTATTAATAAAAACAAACTGAAGGACAAGAGCTCTAGCCTTGACTTTGGCTAGCCTCTGGTCTTTGTCCTTCTTGAAAAAATAGTCTCTATTAATAACTGTTGGAAAATATTGATACTGTAGATATTCTAGATTTCTATTGTAATTATAATTGTTTTATTCTTTATGGTAGATATTTTCTTCCTATTAGGAATATGCCTTGTAAAGTTGTATATATACCCAATTCTGGAATGAATGAAAGTATTGCATTCTACCATAAACACTTTTGTTTATACCTTTCTACTTGGTATCAGAGCCAACTTTGTAGACCTATTAACAGAACCCTATTTTTTGTCACCCACTACACTTTAATTCCGCTGCCATGGCTGAAGAATCCGACTCTGTTGTGATTTCTTCTCTCCAACCTCAATTACCTCCACCTCCATCCATCCACTGCCATCAAGAAAACCCCTATATAATTACATTATTTGTCTCATTTCATGAACTTTGCAGGAGCTGGAGAATGGAAAAGTTCTCTTTCGCCCGGCACATTTATATGAGGTGTTTTATCTTTACCCACTTGTTGATTTCATTTTTACGAATCAAGCCATGCATTCTAATAAATCTGAGTTTGCTCATGGTGTATGAAACGCTAGATTGAAGAGGACAAGGATCTTTCGGTTATGGCAAGTGTAGAACTCAAAAAAGTGTTTGCAGATAAGAAGGTAGATATCTATTTATCTCTCGAACAATACTAGTGGTGAATTAATTGATTCACTTTTGTAATGTCTACCTTTTTTGATCAGATCCAGATAAAGCAAATAACATAAATGAGCTTATTCGCTAATCAAGGAAGAGCGGAAATGGAGAAGAAGATGTTGGTCTGGAAAGTTGAAGGATCATCTGAAAATGATGAACCGAAAATGTCGAGGGGAGGACCCGTTGATCCAACAAAGCTGGTGGTGGATCTTGCTGTTTGACGCTAAAATATCTCTCGCGGAAAGATCCTTCCGCAAAGCAGTCTCTTTTATTGACTTCGAATAGTTTGACCGCAGTTGTCGGTTTATCCTGTATGTGCTTCATATGCTGGCGTGCCACTGTCTCTCAACGGAATATAGAGCTTAAAGCTGCATGACTTCTTGATAAGCGATTAAGACAAGGAGAACACCAACCTTACCTGAATGGGTCCTTCTCGCCTAGTAACCTAGGACTTCGGGGACAACTCACCTCGTCTTCCTCACAGGCACCCACTCCGTTTCTAGATGTATTGAGGCTGCAAGCCCTGTGGACACGGCTGCACTGGAGAGGAAGAACATGGAGTTTAATTGAAGAATGGCAACAAACGCCAAGCCTAGTTTAAATGGTCTTTTGATCTGCTGAACTAGCTTCCTTGGCGTTTCAAATCCTCTCTTTTTTGTCTCTTGAGGTCGCTCTCTCTTTTCAATGTATGCATATTTGATATGTAGACCCAAAGACCGGTTATCAACTGTTTGAGAATTTGGAAAAATAAACTGTATTTATCTTTCTATTCTGTTGCTGATTGTAGTTTGTTTCTCATATGGTATCAGAGCTTAAGGCCGCAAAGCCCTTGTGTTCTTCTGAACAATGTAATATTTTCATTTAGAGCAAAGAGTTTCTTATGCAAACAATAAATTTATATTGATAAACTCAGATGTAGTTTGTACATAACTTTGGCCACAGTAATTGGCTGACATGAACTCTCTTAATCCAGAAGGAAAACAAAATAAAATTTTGGCCCCAAGTATAGGCCGAACTAAAGATTTAGCCCCAAATATAGGCTATTCTGATGCAAATAATCTCTATGTGTTGCCCCTTCAGTTTAATCATGCGAGTGAGATGGGATGAGCATGAATAAACTGGATTAAGCCACTATTGGAAGGTCTTCATACTTCCAGACCGGTTGTATGAACTTCTTAAGGAAACGACAATTGATAGAATTAGCATGAATGGTTCCATTGTGATCACGTAAACGAACTGCTCCTTTACCTAAAGTCGATCGACGATGTATGGTCCTTCCCACTATTCTGACCACTTTCCTCAGCCATCAGTCTTCTCGCCAACTGGCAGAATGACTCGCCAGACCAATTCTCCTTCTGCAAAACTTATGCCCTGAGTACATCGGTCATAGGCACGAGCCACTTTTCGTTTCTCAGCGCACAGACTATCGTAAGATTGTATTCTTTTTTCATCTAAGTCTTCATGCTCCTGCCATATTGCTTGCACATAATCTTCACCAATCAGGCTATGTTGTTCCATCACTCGTAAACATTGGACGTTGATTTCTAAAGGTAGGACTGCATCATGGCCGAACATAAATGTATAAGGAGTGGTACCTATAGGTGTTATTTTACTTATTCTATAGTCCCACAGGGTGTTAACTAATTCTTCATGCCACAATCTGGCATTGCTCGCAAGCATCCGTTTAAGGATATGTATAATGATCTTGTTGTTTGCTTCAGACTGACCATTAGATTGGGCATAGTATGGAGAAGAATGTAGAAAATGTATTCCAAAATCCTTCATAAGCTCGTCTACATCTCCAGACATGAACGCTGCCCCACGGTCAGAGACAAAACTCTTAGGAATGCCAAACCTACAAATAATATCTTCGAATAAAAACTGGCAGATGACCTTTGCTGATGATACCCTAAGAGGTCGGGCTTCAACCCATTTTGTGAAGAAATCAGTAGCCACGATGATGAATTTGTGTCTGTCTGATGAATGAGGATGAATCATTCCAATTAAGTCCAAAACCCATCCTCGAGCTGGCCAATGCTTGATTATAGGCTGTAACGGTATTCTGGGGATGTGGCTGATTGGATCATGTCTCTGGCATTCTTCACAACCTTTAGCGAACGTGATGCAATATCTGAGCATTCCTAGCCAATAAAAGTCATGTCGTCGTATTAACCATCTCATCTTTGGACCGGCCTGATGTGCCCATATTATCCCAAGATGAACTTCCCTCACTAATCGCTTAGCTTCACGTCCAAAGACACATCGCAAGAATATGCCTTCCTCTCCTCTTCTATAAAACTCATCATCATTGAGTATATAATTAGGAGCTAAAAAACAAATCCGCTTATCGACCGGATTAGCAACATACCACTCATTTTTGTCTTCTTGGCGAAAATAATATCCTGTCTCCAATCCACGTCTATATGATCGAGGGTAGCAACATACCACTCATTTTTGTCTTCTTGGCGAGCAAAGAAAGATGGCAGGGTCCTTCGTTCAACCTTTAATATACGTTCACGTACTCCATCTTGCAAGCTCACCCCCGCTGTGAGTTGGGCCAACTCGTTTGCTACATAATTTTTCTCGCGAGGAAAATGGCTAAACTCCACCTCGGTAAATAACTTGAGTAAATCACAGGCTCGCTTAGCATATGGTTCTAATACTGGTCCAGCCTTATACTTGGTTTCAAGTTATCGGATCACTAGTTGGGAATCTCCAAATATATGCGCACATCTGTGATCTCCATATCTAATAAAAGTTCCGAGCCAATGATAAGAGCTTCATATTCCGCTTAGTTATTTGTGCACCTGAAATCCAACCTGAAAGAATAAGAAAAAGTTTAGCCGCGTGGAAAAACTAATGTTACTCCTGCCCCAGCCATAGTACTCGTACTAGACCCGTCAAAGTATAAACACCAAGGTGCCAAATCAATCCGAGTGAGTTCTAATTCTGGCCCCTCGCGAACATCCTTCATCGAATGATGAGCCAGAAAATTGGCTACTGCTTGGCCTTTGACCACTTTCTGGGAAATATATTGCAAAGAAAACTCTGACAAAGCCAGAATCCACTTCCCAATCCGTCCCCGGAGAATGGGTCTTGAAAGCATGTATTTCACCAAGTCTGTTTGTACTATGACACACATGGTGAAGGATAACATGTAATGCCTCAACTTGCATCCTGAAAAATACAAGGCCAAGCACAATTTTTCCATTGGCGAGTACCTCGTTTCACACTCGTTCAAGGTACGACTAAGATAGAAAATAGCGCGTTCAGTGCCTGATGAGTCGTCCTGAGCTAATAAACTCCTAATAGAAAGGTCAGTAGCTGAAATATACAGCTTGAGAGGGACCCCTGGCCTTGGAGGTACCAAGACTGGTGGGTTTGTCAAATATGCTTTGATGGTTTCAAAAGCCTCTATATGGATAGGCGCCTACACAAAGTCTTTCTGATTCTGAAGCTTGAGCAAAGTTGAAAATGCTTGTGTCTTTACAGCAACATTGGCAATGAACCGTCGTAAGAAATTGATTTATCCTAATAAGCGTTGTAGTTCTTTCTTACTATTTGGTGGGGTTGCACTAAGAACCGCTTGCTTTTTATCGTTCGGTACCTCAATCCCACGCTGATGAACCAGAAATCCCAGGAAATCTCCTGCTTGTACTCCAAACACACACTTAGCTGGATTCATCTTCAGTTGATGTTGCCTCATTCGGATAAACACTTGTCGCAAGTCTTCAATGTGATTACTCCTGCATTTCGTTTTAACCACCACATCGTCGATGTAGACTTCTATAGTCTTACCAATAAGATCATGGAAAATTAAGTTCATTGCTCATTGGTAGGTTGCCTCTGCATTCTTGAGTCCAAATGGCATGTCCACGTACTCAAATACTCCTGCAAATCCCGGGCACCGAAACGCAGTCTTATGTCTATCTGCTTCTGCCACTGGGATTTGATGGTAACCAGCCGTCCCATCCATGAATGTTAACATCTCATGACGAGCCACTGAGTCCACCAACAAATCCGCTACAAGCATTGGGTATGCATCCTTTGGAGTTGCATTGTTCAAGTCTCTATAATCAACAGAAACTCGTATTTTTCCGTTCTTTTTCTTGACCGGGACTACGTTGGATAGCCACTCATTATATTTAGGTACTCGTATGATCCCTGACTTGAGCATTTTCTCTACTTCTTCCTTGACTAGAATTGTTGTTTCTGTGTTCATTCGACGCATCTCTTATTTTACCGGCTTCTTTTCTTCTATGATGGGTAAGCTGTGACAAACCAATTCCGGTGACAGTCCTGACATGTCGTCATATTTTTCTGCAAAATAATCAGCGTATTTATGTAGCAATTCAATGAGCTTTCTTCGTTCTTCAGGCTTTAGGAAGGTACTAATAGCCACAGAGATTGGCTCTTCATTGTTCCCAAGATTGATTTTTTCAATGGGATCTTTGACTTTAGGAGGTAAATTGTCCAAGGCTGCTGGAGCTAATCTGATTTCTTCCTCCTCGTCCAAGTCGTGTAACACATCTTCATCCACATATTCCAATGCCACAATCATTAGAATCCTCTCGTAGGCTTGACTCTCCATCCGAAAATTATGAAAATATTCGTACAAAGAGTAGCAAGCCTCGGTCTCTATACTTGATACATGCCCGATTATTGAGAGTGTTTGGATGGTATCTCAATGGTGTAGGGTCTGCTATTATCATGATTTACTTGAATAATATCCCACTGAGCTAGCTCAGAGGCCGTAACACCAACTGGGCGGCCTTTGTTATCAACGCCACATACATCCAGTGGCCTGAGGTCACTGTTATAATAACTGGCTTCTAAAGAATTAGCAGATACAGAATATGGACGAGGATCAACATTGACAATCTCGGCTTCACCTGACTCTGTATTCCAAAGTAACATATGCTGATAGAGGGACGAAGGTATACAATAACTCCTGTGGATCCAGTCACGCCCAAGAATTGCACTATATGGAGTTATGCATTCTGCTACGAAGAATGTGTATGTGCCAGTGGTTGGACCGATGTGCACCTGCAAAAAGACAATGCCCAAAGTCTTGGAAATGCTACCCTGAAAGTTTCTAACATTAAGGGTGGTCTCTTGGATAGCATACTTGGGAACGCCTAGTAAGGCCATTGCTTTGACTGTGATGATATTTACCGCTGCCCCTGAATCCACTAAAATTTTGTTGACTTGAATTCCCTGGATGTTTCCCGTTACATATAATGGCCGCATGTGCATGGCCATGTTCAGGGTAGGCTTGGCGAACATCATTTGTCCCTTTGTCAATGATGGGTCAGTCTTCGATGTCTTGGCGAGTGCTAATTGGTCTGTCAATATTGGTCATCTTCTGGCACTACCAAGTTATTAACGCTTCTGCTCGAGATTGATTCACCAGTTGATTTTGGTGAAGGTAAAGCATATTTGGAAGATAAGACAAACACCATGTTAACAGTGGTATCCACCTCCTCTACGTATTCTTCTGCTTCTTTGTCTTGACCGTCACCGTAATCCAACAACTCTTCATCATTTGCATTATTGTTGTCCTTAGATTTTGTCCCTCGAGGTCCAAAGTTGCAGTGACCTCCAGAGAAGCAACATGTTGCAGCTGATCCTCAGGTGTAGGCTATGGTTGTTGGCATAAGTAGTTCAGAACTTTGTTCTTTAGGACGGGAAAAATTCTTGTTAAGACTAGCCTTCTTTTGTTCTACTATGATTAAAGGCTTTGGTCTCCACTGCAAGACTCTAGTCTCGCCTGGAGTGACATGTCCTTGAACATGCTCCCATTCCTTTGGTGGTGTGTGTAGCCCCAATGTTTCCATCACTTCATCATCGAAACTAAGACGTCGTCTTGTTGGTTTACGTTTTGTGACTCCACGACGAACCTCATGAGCAGGTTCGGGCTATTTGTCTTTGGACCATAGCTCTAGGTTACGGTCAAAGACACTTGGTCGCTGTGCTCGCACTTTAGGCTCGCGAGACTTCTTCCCAAAAACCACTAAGGGGTCACTGCAAGAGAGTTTAAAAATCTTCGCAACATTTCTGAGGAGCATACCAGTTCTTCTTCTTTGAGCATGCCCGTTTCATAAGCCTCTAATGCCCTTTTGGCTTCTCCAAATCATTGTTGAAGGTTCCTTCTTATACTTGGAGTTACCTCAATGGTCTTTCCTTTCTCCTTCACGTACCATACATTCTCCTTGGTGATGTTTCTTGAAGTTAGTGGAATATACGGCTTGGCGAGCGTGTCAGCAATTTCTGATTCGGACTTCTTTGTTCACTGACCTCTTCTGTCACTTGCGAATGTTTAGATGATGGGGAATCCCTTTGCCTTGCTCAGCGTGAGCCATGGGAATGATGATCTATTTGTGAAAATAACTCCTAGAAGACCTTGGCGGCTTCAGCCAACTCTACATAGGAAATCTCCAGCCTGCCCCTGAGCTTACAATGAGCACAAAGGGCTACTGGCGACTCTGCTTTTGGATCCACTGTTTCTTTTCCCTTATTTGATTTTGTCGTTTGCTTGCTTGGTGGATTCTCGCCAGTAGTTTGGTAATCGACGGTCTGTTTGCGTTTACTTGGTTTGTCCCTCGTTAACTCTAACATCCCAACCGTAAATGATATTTCGGTCGCCAAGCTTGGCGAGGGCTCTTTTTCTATCATTATTTCTCCCTCGTCAAGCCACTGTTGAATTCTGAACTTCAAGTCATTACAGGCATTCGTGGAATGGTGACCCCATCGATGATGATACCGACAGTAAAGTAGACCCCTAACATCTTCAGGATGTGGGTCTGGTGTTCCCTAATTATCAGGAACTGTTGCTATCTTTGCTTGGATTAGCTCTTCAAATATCTCTTCTCGCCTGGACGCATCATATGTTATCTCAGCCCGCTTAGGTCGGACAAATGCAATATTACGTCCAGGCTTCCGCCTTGACTTTTTCCTCTTGTGTATTGGTTCATGTGTTGCAAGCGGAAGAGGTGTCTGGGGAAGTAAATGATATGTCGGGAGGTGGTGATGGCTGAGGATTTTGCGGATGTCATTCCACCACTCCCTTGTAGTTAATTTTAATCACCTCCCGGTTGATCAACCCCCTGAATTTTATCTCTCAAGGTTGAACACTTTGCTGTTCGTTGACCAAACTGATTATGGAATCTGCAGAAATGTTGAGCTGGACCCTCATACCGTAAATGTCTGAGTTTGAGTACCGGGTAATAAAAGATCAACTCTATTTCACATAGCCTGTCCAAGATTTCTTCCATCTTATCATACGGTAAAGAATAAGATAAGAAGACTGGCTTATTCCAATCTTCCACACCTCCAATACAACTATCAGGTGATGGCCAACCGATATCTATCATATTAGCTTGAGGCAATGAGAAAGTTTTTGAATATACTAATGCAGTTGCCTTGGTCGCTCCCTCTAGTTCTAGTCTTCCTTCATTGATCCACTTTTGGATCTGATCTTTCAGCTTGATGCAGTCCTTCGTAATGTGGTTCCATGCTCCATGGAACTTGCAATATTTTTTACCTTTTAACTGCTCAGCCGTAGGGAGAGGTCCGAAATTTGCTTTGACAGCTCACATGCCATAGAGCTCATCCAAGATCTCATGAGCCATGTTAGCATCGTACATGTATGTTTCGAACTCTGGCTTAGTGAAAGCCATTGTCGAAAGCTTAATGGGGCCCTTACTCTTTTAAAGCCTGCGGGGTTTTAAAACTTTATTTGTCGATAAATCCACAGCCCCCACTTATTCTCCATTAAAGTCTGAATCCTGGTCGTCTATGTCTTCTATATAAGCCACAGTTTTTGGCTTTGGTCTGTCATAAGACCTAGTAGTGTATGTTCCCTTAAACGCATTCCTTCTGTTGTCTCGTTCTTGCATGGTGCTGTAAGCTTTAGTTACAGCTGTGATAAGCTCGTTCAATGAAAAGTACTTGCTATTCAAGAACAGTTGGTGGTACGTATCCTCCAAACCATTCTTGGTCATCTTTACCACCTCTTATTTACCTTGTAGAGTCTTGCATATATTATATTCTGACCGAAAATGGTGCAGGAAGGTGACTGGACTTTCTGTCGCCGATTGGCTCAAGGAAGCCAGCTTTCCAACACTGGTTTCAGGTCTAGCCGTTCCGAAGTGGTCTATGTATAAAGCCTCCATATCCTTCCACTCGTTAACCGACCCTTTTTCCAATCCCGTATACCATACGAGGGCCGATCCTGACAAAGATGATCCAAAGACTCTTAACTTGAGTCCTTCATTATCGGCAAACTGCCATAATTGCAGTGTGAAGTATGCTAAATATATTGCCTCATTGGAATCATCGTCACCAGAGAAAGTCTGGAAGGTTTGATGTTGGTAGTACCTTGGCCATTGCCAAGCATCTGGATCATTCTTCTGCATGGGAGGAAACGATGTTTCGTATAATTCATACATCTTGGCCAGATGTATGTTGCAGTCGTTCATGAACCTATTTAACCTTTGTTCCCATGCAGGTGGGAAAGACTTCGCTTGTCTCGTCTTTCTGGCGAGATCAAAAACGGATTTCGTTAGAGACGCTATGTCCTTGTCTGTCCTTTGAGACAGTGTCGCCGCATGTCGGTGGTATTCATCCAAACTTGACCCCAAGAT
Source organism: Geum urbanum (assembly GCA_946800695.1). NCBI lineage: Eukaryota > Viridiplantae > Streptophyta > Magnoliopsida > Rosales > Rosaceae > Geum > Geum urbanum. The sequence continues at coordinate 41,911,525 of OX327013.1, read as the reverse complement.
TTGCATGATATCTATTCGTAATTTATCCTGACCTTCCGCGGTGCCAAAATGTTTGACGCTAAAATATCTCTCGCGGAGAGATCCTTCCGCAAAACAGTCTCATTTATTGACTTCGGATAGTTTGACCACAGTTGTCGGTTTATCCTGTATGTGCTTCGTATGCTGGCGTACCACCATCTCTCAACGGAATATAGAACTTAAAACTACATGACTTCTTGATAAGCGATTAAGACAAGGAGAACACCAACCTTACCTGAATGGGTCCTTCTCGCCTAGTAACCTAGAACTTCGGGTTTATGTGTCTCTAGCAAAGCCCCAGAAATCGATACCTCACACTACCCTTTACGAGTGCAAAGCAGAGCAACTTCTTTGACGAAGTGTCGAGAATACCGCTACCTTGGATGCCCGAACTCTCACTCGATATGTGACAAGCCCTTCAACCTTCCAGTCGCGTTTACTCCCTTTGGATATCCAAACTCTCACTCGATCAGTGACAAGCTCTTCAATCTTCCAGTCATGATAATTGCTTCCTCTGATCGCAATACTCTCACTCGTTCGGTGACAAGCACTTTGATCGTCTAGCTGCAAAGATAGAACCTCTTGGCGAGATGTCTAGGTGTACTTGCGTATAGCAAATGTTTTATGTTTGATCGGGAACCCTTTCACCAATGCTCTTACTTTCCTTATATAATGCTCAGTAGTCGTCTTTCAATTCTCTTAAACTTCTTCTGCTCTTGCTCTTTGAATCTCAATATAACTCTAACACCATCCAGCACACGGGTCTTTTCTTTATATAGTTCTAATGTTATCACAACTCCTTTACTAGAAGAAACATATCTGAAACAGAAAAGGTATGATAGACATTAAGCCGCATGAATCAGCTATCCGAAATTCACAATTCTAAGTTGATCTGGAAACGGACTCTATTTTTCCACTTGACTGCTCGCCAAGCCACATCTTTTACCTGAGCCGCTCGCCAAGACTGCGGCTCATTTTGGGCCGCTCGTCAAGATTTCAGCCTTTCAAGCCAATGAAATATTTATTTCAGCCCCAAACACTTGCTCCAATGGAAATTCGAACATTTACCATCGACTTCTATTCCCAACATTCCACTGCTGAGAAGTGAAAGGTGATTGCAAGCTGGTAGTCTCCCCTGTAATTTCGCTTACATGTAATAAAATTATCACTGATAATAAAAATAAATAAATTAGGAGATGATAATCAAGTAAATATATATATCAAATTCTAAATCCAACAACATGCATGTACAATTCCACTGTCAATATGAAACTTCTCATTCCTGATTGTATTAGGATATATATTAGAGTACCACTTTTCATAGTCGATAATGGACATCACATATATAGAATAGAAACTTTCAATCTATTCTTGTTCGATCTTGTAGAGTTTGGATTGCAGAGAGCGAGAATGCACCTTGTCACATGTGCCTCCTTAGTTTGGTCTAACTCGGTTGAGCTTTTCCTAGGCTCGATATTGAAGAGAGTACTCAGATTACTAGCCTATGCTAAGCAGCAACCATGGTCGTCGTTAGCAGCAGCGAAGGATGATCCGAGGAGCCGACCGTTGCTTTTGATGCCCTCCGGAAAGAAATTTACTTGGGATCGATCTCTACGACGTCATGGACAACACATTGGTTGATCAAGTTAGTCTTCCTCGGAAAAAGTTTGGTGGATATTCCAAAGAATGGCTAGTAGCCACGGAACCAGATTTACGCAGATTATTATCAATAGGGTCAGACGATAAAGATTCTATCATTCGTCTTCCTCCTCCATATGCAATGGAAACCTTTATATTGTACCTCATGTTTTGTCCAGAAGGCTGTATTATCATCAAACCCGGTTAACGGAAAAGATTGCCCTGTTGTGGTCATATACGGGGAAAGTGAACAAGTCGCTTTTCTCCGGCTTTATAAAGACAAGGTATGGACGGACGTAAAAAATAATAAGAACAAAAACTGGACTCGAATACTTGACATTAATTGTTCATGTGGATGGCCATGGAGGAAAGTTGTATGCATTTCAAGGGTCAAGTAGGAATGCTACTGTGTTGTATTCCTACGTCGACTCCGAAAGTGGTAGAATACAGCGCTTTACCAAGTGATACTCATACCGAATCCAAGTCAGATTATGTGTATTCGGTTGAGAAGGAGGTATTGATGGTTACAAGGTACAATGTCAAAGTGGAAAAGAAGAAGTGAGAGATATGAGGTGTTCAAATTGAGTTGCGATGAGTCTAGGTGGATCAAGAAAGAGAGTCTAGGCTATGTTGCTCTCTCTTTGTGGGTTTTAACTCCTCCACGTCCGTGTTGGCTTCGAGTATTCGAGGATGCATGCCTAATTTCATATATATTCACCATTATCATCTCTCAGAGCCTACTGCGGATTAGTTTGGTGTCTATAATATGGAGACTCGAACACTTTCAGACTCCGACACACAAACTACAGATGCGGCCAATAAGATGTCTGAGTTGAAACCTCCTATTTGGGTTTACTGATGATCAACCGTACGTGTAATTTGCATACTTCTTTTGGATTGGGTGGTCTTTGTAGTTATTTTTCTTCATTTTACAACAAGAAAAATAATTACACAGAGGCGCCCCAAAGGCGGCCAATGCAAGTCCAAGCTGATCATGGAGCAGAACTGTACTAACAAAGCTAGGGATAGAATGATCCCATAGGTGAAGACTGAAAGTGCTATGGTTCCATTCGGCTAACTATCAACAAGAACATTAGCTTCTCTGAATACATGTCAATAAAGTTTTTTTTTTCCTTTTTTTTTTGTTATGTGAGAAGTGTAGTCTTTTTAGTTTCTAGTTTCTTTGAATTTTCATGCAGTGTGCGTGTGTTTTTTTTACTTCTTATTTTTGAAATGGTGTTGCATGTTTTTTTTCTTCTTTCTATCTGAAATGGTGTGCACGTGTTTCTAATAAGTGAGAGAAGTCTACACCAAAATTGTGTACATACATTCAAGGAGTTTTTACCACTAGCGCTAAAATAAGTTTTTTAATTCTTACTAGTCAATTAACAAAATTGACATAATTGTCAATTTGCTATTTTAAGAATGATCCTTATGCCAATTTGTTATCCTACGAATTTTTTCTGACAATTTGCTACCTTAGATTTTGAAAATTAGCTAATTTGTTATCTATACATCAAATTAGGCAAAATATTTGGCCAATTTGCTACCCTAGGTTTAATTTTTTGATAGTTTTTAATCTTTTTGTTCAAATTAATAAAATAGAGGATTTAGAGTACCAAAATGCTTTCAAATGTTTATAATTTGATGAATAAATTGAAGAAATTTAAGTAAACAGTCCACAATGTAGCAAATTGATAAGTTTATAAACCCCAGGGTAGCAAATTGGCAAGTTTATAAAAATTCTAGGGTAGTAAATCGGCATTGAGGTGATTCCTGGGATAGCAAATTGACAATTAATTTTAATTTTCACTAGCCTATTATGACAAATATACCCTCACTTTAATGTATAGTTAACTACATGCCATTATTCTCTCATTTCTATATATTAACCAATGACCATTGACCGATGACGTTGACCGGATTCCAGCACGTTGGCCGGATTTCGGCGACTGATGACCAAATTCCGGCGACCGGTGTCCAGATTCTGGCGAACTTGACTGTTGTCTTTGACCATTGACCGTCAAGGTCTCTAGACTATAGGTTCATAAACTGATACTCAGTTGAGAGTCAACTAATACTCAGTTGCGAGTCAATTGATACTCAGTTGAGGTTCTACTCAGTTGAACGGTCAACTCATACTCAATTTAGGGTCAGCTGCATTTTTCAACTTAACTCGACTAAACCTCAACACAACAATTCAAAAAACTAAACGATTCGCATAAAACATATCAACATAACGAAACACATCCACAATATAAAAAATAACAGATCTGATAACATACATCCGATGACAAGAAAATTTGAGTTGAGCATTTCGTCGAACACATGGTGTGCACTCTACAAGTCAGCAATTTCAAACCAACAACAAAAAGAGAGAGCAAATCAAACAAAAGGCAAAACTATTGAATCACTTAGACATGCATCGGAGTCCAAAACCAAGTTTAAACACCACCCTATTAGGTGACGCCATGGCTACAGCCTATAAGTGCCTCTTCTTCATCATATATCTACTAGAACTTCGTTGATGTCTAATAACTCATGGGTTTGGAGGCATCCACGACGAGGAGTTGCGACATTGTCAAAAGTTGGCGGTGAGGTGGGAGCATCGCGACCGATAATGGAGGGAGGTCGTCATCGTAGTCGGAGGTGGAGGCCGGCGGGCCGAGATATGCTCAGGAGAGAGAGAGAGAGAGAGAGAGAGAGAGAGAGAGAGAGATAGAGAGAGAGTTTTGGCTTATGGGGGTAATTTTGGAAAGAAAATATAAAAAATCATGTAAAGTTGGGTAGTGAGAAAGCTTCTCTTAGAGTTAGTTGACTGATGAAAATTTCTCAAACTTTTGTTGGCTAATGGAAACCTTTTTCCCAAAATTAAGGCTGAAGGGAATTTCCCCTATTTTGAATCTAAATTTTGGTAAACTACGCCATTACACATAAACTGTGACGAACTTGTGATGTATTCTGAGCATGTAATTGGCTAACAATGTGAGAATCATGAGTTTAAAACACACTATAAAATGTTAAGTCATGTTCTTGTGGTCAGTGAATTCTGTAGTCAATTATGATCGATTGTTGTTTATCTGCATAATATGTTATAGGGTATATGGATACACAGTGCAATTATACCTACTACAAGCATAGTGGGCTGGGGCCTTTTTGAAAGATCCTTTTGTGTTGGGCCATTCAAAACAAAATAAGAGGTCTTCAAATTTCAGAATAAGTAGGAGACCAACATCGTTATTAATGTTGAATTTAGATTGAAAAATAAAATGCTACTAACAACAGTCTAAGACTAAGACCATCTTCAGTCCTGAGGGGTTATATTTGACCCAGGGTTATAATTTAGCCCTCAAAATATATTATTTTAATAAATCTTGAGGATTATATTTTGTACCATCTTCAACCTATAAGAGGTATAATTTGAATTTTTAGATTATTTTATTAATTGAAAGTTTTGAACTTATATATATTCTAAAAATTTCAATATTATATATGATTTACTCTACATGTGTTGTTTATATAATTTTTTTTTTGTAAAATTTGAAGATAATTATTCTATATTTTTCTAGTACTCTTTGTTTTAGATAAATATGATCATATCACTATATTTACTCAAAATCAACTACTTTCACCATCTCAATTACTTTATCAATTACTTCGGTTTCAAACCAACTACCCTATATTTTTTTTTCTAATACTCTTTTTTGAAAATATTACTATTAATATTTTATACTAATATTGATGTTAATTTAAATTGATATTGAAAATATTACGGTTTATATTAATTTATACTGATATTACTTTGCGAAAATATTGTGATTATCATTAAAATTAAAAAATTAAGATAAATTAATTAATTGAATGATGTCACCGTAATGTCTTAATTACATTGTATTTATTATATTTATTGATGGTTAATTTAACAAATAACTCATTATTAAAACCTTTATAACCTTTAAAGTGGAACGTGCTAAATCTTTTTTCCTAAACTTGATGTTTTCTCGTCCGACGGCCCCGACGTTGGGGTTGGCCTTCGGCCTCACTGGTGTTTCGAGGGTGCGGTCGGACGGGACGGGTATGGCCTCATGGCTGATGTGCTTTTTGCAGAATAGTGGTATCGACCAGAGTTCGAGTGTAGGAGAAGCTCTCGTTGCTGTCTAGGGTGATCTAAATGAGCGGTTCGGTGAGGCTTGGTGGCGGGGCTGGGTGGTGTGTGGTGGTTCAGCGTGCACTCGGTGGGGTCCCCTTTTCCCTGGTAATGCGAGTACGACGAGGCACAACGTCCCATGGAGGCTTGGAGCCTGAAGGATTTGCTATCAGATGGCTCACTTTCTGACATTGGATACAACAGTAGTGAATGCTGGGGAGAAGGTGGCCGGAAATCTGTATTTGACCCAGATTTTCCTAACATGGATCAGGACAAAGTGGTCAGAAATTGTCAGTGGCGTGATGGTTGGGAGGCGGTTGGTAGAGGTACGTTTGCTTCCGGACATGGTTTGGGCTTTCTGCCTGCTTGGGATTTGGTGGAGTTGGGCTAGGGTCTTGGCCTTAGGCCCATGGTATGTTATTATAATAAATTTGTTGTTATTGTGTTAGTTTTTTTTGTTTTAATTAAGGTTATGTCAAAAATAAAACCCAGTATGTTCTAGGTAGGGCTTGTTGGATGATCTCGGTGTAAATCTGTTTGTGTGTGTACTCTTAGTGCCTTGTATTTTCTAGTGAAGGTACGTCTTATGTTTAAATGGGAGTACCTTCCTAGTGGTAAGATGAAACAATGTGAGTACTCTTAGTGCCTTGTATTATCGATGACTTAATCGTCATTCGGCAACATGGTTGGGAAGCTGTTCCAATTGTAATGATGCGTCGCCTTAGTTGCGTTATCTTCTTGTTACTGTGTCGCCATTCTGCTAAAGCGGATATAGTAGCCGATGTCGTACTCTCTGCTATTTGGTGCGTATGTGAATGCATAAGAGTTATGAGTGGTCTTGTGATTATCCGATATGTTCTGGTTGTGCTTATTATAATATGGGGTTTAGATATAATGTCCCCCTGGGTATGTATTCAACAGTTTTATTAATGAAGGCATGATGGCTGTTACACTGCCTTTATTTAAAAAAAACAAATAACTCATTATTAATATTTTAAAATATTATATTATATTTAATTATTTACTATATTACCGTTACATATATTATATTTATTAAAAAATTTAAAAATATATTTTAATATTTTAAAAGTATGACGCATGATAAATTTATTATATTGATAATATTATTTTACAAAAATATCGTGATTATTATTGGAATTAAAAAATTAAAATAAATAAATAAATTAAATAATACAATGATAAGACATGAATATTAATTAAAATTAATTTTAATATTAAATAATTTAATTTTTTAATATTAAAATATAATTATAATCCCTTAAAAATATAGCGAGGTAATATAACATGTAGCTCAATATTTGGCCGATTAAGCTACTTATAACATTTTTAATATAGTCCAGCAGCATAGGTTGAAGACGGATTTCAGCTGATTTTAGGGGTATGTATATCAAGCCTTGGCCCGGGTTGGAGATGGCCTAAGGTCAAAAACGCAAGGCGGCCACTACGAACTACAGAGACGCCGTCGCCGCGGGCGGAGCAATCTCATACCAGGTAGGTCCCTCTTACCTCAGTCACCTCTTGCATTTTCACCGGAAGCCAAAACGACGTGGTTTTGGTGCTTTAACTATTCAGTAGTGCGCGCGTGATTTGTCAATGAAGGATTTTTGAGATGGGGAAAGAGAGTCAGAAACAGAATCAAACGACGTCGTCTATGGAGATCGACAATCCTAATCCGAACACCTCCGATCAGATCGGTCCTAAATTCTCTATCAACGGTTCATTCTCCGATCCCTTCCTAAGCTCATATCGTTATCTTATTCGTTGTTTGCTGTTTGAGATTTTCATGAACGTTCAGTATAGTGTTGTTAATATTCGGTTCGGTTTTTTGCAGTATTGCAGCTGTTGAAATCTGCTCAGATGCAGCACGGTTTGCGCCATGGGGATTACGCTCGTTATCGGTATGTTTTGTTCAGGTTTTGCCTAGTGTTATTGAATTGTTGTCAATAATGTGGTGTCTGTGTTGCAATGTTGAAACTGATATTAATTGTAATTGTTTCGGAGGAATTGTGTTTAGAGTTTAGTGTGAGTGATGTATAATTGTACTGTATCTGTTTGCAGGAGGTATTGTACTGCGAGATTGAGGAGGCTGTATAAGTCACTGAAGTTCACTCACGGCCGTGGAAAATATAACCGCCGTGCTATAACTGAGTCAACTGTTACTGAAGTGAGGTAGGTCTTGTTTACCAGACCTGTTTGTTTTTTGTCGAATTGAATCGATCTGGAACATAGATTAATCTTGTGGTGAACAGTAGTGGCATACATGTTAGATAAGGTTGTTCAATGTTGAGTCATTTAATTAGGGTCAAGAGGTGTATGCCAATTGTAGATCTCTTATCATTTTGTGGCTTAACTGGCATAATTGTATGAAGTTTTAAGGGTAGAGGAAGTAGAGAATGGCTCCTTAACAGTTTCAGTCTTGAGATTTGATAGGTTTCTCCATGTGGTTCTGTATACGGCAGAGAGGGCTTGGAGCCATGCCATGGAAAAGAGACAAGTTCTGGATGGTCCAAATGCTCGTCAACGCATCTATCTAATTGGTAGACTAAGGAAGGCTGTGAAATGGGCTACCCTTTTTGCACAATTGTCTGCAATCAAGGGAGATTCTAGAACTTCTTTAGAAGCCGAGGTACATCCATTTGTTATTTTTGTATTTGATTATCATATCCTGGTGTACATAGTAAAGAGGAAGTGTTTTTAGATGACAATCTTCTTCTCACCTTGCTGAAATTCAATTATAATATGCAGGCTTATGCCTCCTTCATGAAAGGGAACTTGTTGTTTGAGCAAGATAAAAATTGGGACACAGCATTACTGAACTTCAAAAGTGCCAGGTGCATTCTTTGCCCATGATATACACTGCTCTTATTGGAAATGGATTGCAATGTCTATCAGACTTTGAAAATCACTAACTATATTTTTTCTTCTAGGTATAGACTTCAAATTATTTCTCCTTATAAAGTTGAACCACTCTATAAAATATGTCTCCTCCATATTTGAATTAGTTTATACATAAACATGCTGTCACCAGGAGACAATCTGAGATACTAGTTCTACAGTTTATCTTTAATTACAAACTGAGCTCTCTACACTACAGCTGAATTTTGGCTCTAAATGGATTCCGCATATGTTCCTATTGTGTCAAGTATTTTTGGTTGGTGAATATTGTCCAGCTAAGTTGGTAATTGTGTTATAGGGCGGTGTATGAGGAACTCGCAAAATATGGAGACCTGGAGAATCAAGTTTTATGTCGTGAGCGTGTTGAGGAATTAGAACCTAGTATCCGGTACTGTCTGCACAAGATCGGAGAGTCAAATTTACAAGGCTCAGAGCTTCTACAGATTGGTGAGATGGAAGGACCTGCTTTGGATCTTTTCAAGGCTAAATTGGAGGCAAGTTGATTTGTTTATTATTATTATTTTTTTATTATGTACCATAGATGTAAACAGTTTCTGGTTCATCATAGGCTTCTTGTTTTACTATGTTTTCCACCAAACTTGTGTGTAGGCTGTTATGGATGAGGCAAGATCTGAACAGGCTGCCTCCATGACAGAATTTCACTGGCTAGGTCATCGATTTCCAATTTCAAATGCAAAAACGAGGGTTTCTATTCTAAAAGGTTAGTGCTCTGTTTAGTTAAGTTTTTAGTATTTACTATAGTATAGATGCTTAGATGACAAAAAGGAACTCATAATTCTTATTAACTATGTGCATGTAGGTTTTTCAATAAGTTATAGATGAGAGTTTGTCTTCTAACAGGAAAGTGGTCTGAGAACCATATAACTGAAGATGGTTGTCAAAATAGTGAACTGTAATGTGTCCCAGAAACAGTTTGATGCATATATTTATTAATCTGCAAAGAGGAAAAGATTTAACCTCATTTAACATTCTGTACAATGAAAATGTCTAGCCAGAATTTAATAACTTCATCCACTACAGTAATGCTAAACTTTTTCTTCTCAGCATGCAACTTTAAAGTCATATATATTGATGGAATCTTGGTTGATAATGCATCGTCCGAAGGTTCTTCTTTATTATTGCATTGTAGTCATGGCATATTCCCAATAAGATCTTAAGTTTTGCTTGGATAATAAATTTTTCAGCTCAAGAATTGGAGAAAGATATACTTGGTTCATCTAATTCACTCCCGCCAGAGAAAAAGCTAACTGTATTTGACAAAATATTTACTGCATACCATGAGTCAAGGAGCAGCATACGCGGTGATTTGGTATGGAAGCTACAGTGTTAAAGGCTATTCTTTTCTTTTTTTGATATTTGCTTTTTCCTCTTCTGTTTTTAATTAATCATGTGGTTGATCTTCTTCATATGTAGGTCAGTGCAGGTAGTTCTGAAAATGTAAAAGATGACCTAAATGGTCTTGATAAAGCTGTTAGTGCTGTATTAGGACAAAGAACCATTGAACGTAACCAACTTTTGGTTAGCATAGCAAAATGCAAACTTACAAAGCGACGAGATGACAAAAACGAAAGAACCACTAAGCCTGAAGAACTCGTCCGCTTGTACGATCTCTTATTACAGGTTGGTTTTATCCTTCATCTTATTTTAAATGGCCAAGTTTTCTAGATGCTAGTATCTCATGTAACAAAAGATAACCTTATGAACTTGGTTGCTGTAATTGGCAGAATACAGCTGATCTTTCAGATCTAGTCAGTTCAGGACGAGACAAAAAACCAGAGGAAGTGGCGTTTGCTGAAGAATGTGAGCTGAAAAGTTTGGCTTTCCGCGCAGAAAGGTTTGTTTCTTCACATTTTCTTTCTATATTTCGCATTTTCTTTACCACCCTTGCAGGAAATTATACTGAGAATAGAGTTCACCGAGTCTTATATGGTTTCATTTTAATGCTTTGCTTCCACCTTGTTTTGGCAGGTGTTTCTTTTTGGGTCGATCATACAGTTTGGCTGGAAAGAGGGCAGAAGCATATGCATTGTATTGCCGTGCTCGCACTCTTGCCGAGAATGCCCTACATAAATTCCAAGCTGTTAATAATGCTGATCAGGTGCATATTATTCTACGCTTTTCCTTGGCAATATCTTTGCTGGAAGATTTTGTAAACATGTTGACTCTTTATTTGAATTGATATTATTTAGCAGATGTTTGTTGGATAGTACGTCAGCTTTCATTCTCCGTTTAGCTTAAAAGTCTATGAGAATTATGAAATTGAGGAAGTGAAAGGCAATGCCAGTCAAAGTCGCTTTCATTGAATCTTATCATGCTGCAGACCACTTTTCTTCAGAAACTCTCTAAGATAATCCAAATATTTTGTAATGGGTTTTCCTTCTCATTTTAGCAGGTGGCGATCAAAGAGTTGAAACTATTGTGTGATGAGTGCAGATCTAACAGTTGTATAGAGCATGCAACAGGAATCATGGAGGAGCTGAAAGCTCCTGAAAATCTCTCAAAACAGATTTCTGATATCAATTTATCTGGAGCTGCGACAAAGGTAAGTATTAGCATTTTCTTCTCCCTCCGAAGATAAATAAATGATATGCAGAACCTCCATAGATGGTTATACGTCTTTCCTGTCAATCATTCTCTTGCAACATTTGATTTGTGCGATACTTCAGCATGTGGTGTGAGGCAAATTTTTCCCTGGGTCTAGTTGAATCTGGTTCGGTCTGATTAATATAAGATCTTGCTCTTATTCTGAGTAACCTAGCTGGACTATCCCGAATCATGGGTCAACAAACAAATTTGTCTTTTCTGGGAATCTAGGCTGTCAAAGTACTAAGCATTTGTACTCTGCTAAATTTCTTTTATTGGAAGTTAGAAAGATATAGTAGTTAGCACATGGTAGCAAGTGCTGCCTCAAGCCAATCGATGCATGACACGTGGCCATTTTAAATCTTTTTTACAATTAATTTTCACTTTTCAGAATATACTTTTACCTTTTCAGAAAAAAGAGAGCCACGTGTCGAGCATCGATTGGCTTGAGGCAGCACTTGCTACCCATGCATGGGTAGCCAAGTATCATTCTGATAATTATACATTTATCTTATCTTATGTGATATCCAGGACAAATTCCTCCTTGAGAAACTTGAGGTCTATGAATCTGCAGTTGGTGATTCAAATGTGAAGACTGGTGCACGGATTGAAGCTTTCCCTCCCCCAGTTCCAACAATTGCTCGCAACCCTCTTGTTCTAGATCTTGCCTATGATCATATTGAGTTCCCATCTCTTCAAAGTAGGATGAAGAAAGAAGCAAGGGGGGGCTTCATTACTAGGTTATTTAGGTCATGAGTTTCATTCCGTACTCCAAATTTGAAGATTTCTGTTAATTGGGCTTCTTCCTTAACCTTGGATTGAACCCCCTCACTTTAAGATGGTGGATAGACACATTTTTGAAGTTAGCGAGAACACGGAGGATAGATGTAACAATTATTTTCTTGTGAATTAGGAAAAGTATTTACATACATGAAATGCATGTTTGTTAATTGTGATATCATTTTTTAACATTTATGTTGTCAACACCAAAGAATGATCCTGGGTGAGACATGTTGTGGGCTTGCTTGATCTCATTTTCGATCAGCACACTTTGTCGGTATTCGTAGTATAGCAAACCAATTGTTATAAAGCCTATTTCTTTTAGAGTCCGACTACATAACAATGATTAGTTACACTTGATTGACTTGAAGATGTAAGCAAGAGATGGTTAATTTTGAGAAATAAAAAATACACAAAATAAAGAGGAAAAGAAAAATGGTGTTTCTATTTACACCTCCAAATTTGTTATTCGTACTTCTCATATTTTTACCCATTAAACTTTCATTTTTGTCTATGTACTTTTGCAGTCTATACTTCCATGTTATGTATAATACTAGAGAGAATACCTGTGCTTGAGGCGCGGGTGACACAAATAAAAATTCGAAGAGAAAGAACATTAATATTTTGAGTTGCAATCAAATAATTAGTATAAAACTAAAAGAAACAGTTGAAAATAGATATAGGATTTACATGTTACAACACATTACTAATGTTACAATACATTTTCCACTAAAAGATAGTACTTCACTTAGTACTCCACTCTTGCTTAAGTAGAGCTGAACAAAATAGATCAGAGTAACAAACCTTTGAGTTGCTTGAGCTGGCTAACCGAAAACCCAAGAAATATATATGAGGATCAAGCATAGATCTAAACAGTAAACAAAGTTTCAACCATTGAATTAACCGAGAGAAAGAGAATACCCTTTGAGGCATTTTTTGCCTTCTCCAGATTCCTCTCCCGGGGTGTCTTGGACTTTTGAGCATTGTTTCACCCATGTGATGACTTCAACAACACGAACTTCATGAATACCCTAGCAATTCACATTCAAAAACGAAGAAAGTAGGGAGTTAATCTAGAGATTGAGAGATCAAGTAGACATATGCGATCGTACAAAACCCATGCAATCAACAATCTTGTGATCAAACTTAATACAAAACTCTCATAACCGTTTCTATATAACCCTAACAATTCCCAGTTCATGGTGGTCAAATTTTATGGACTGGAAGTGGTGATATGATTTTTGCATTTAAACAAAGCCGGTTGAAACAATGTTGTTTTTTGCAAAGGAACTCAACAACTTTGAAGTTCTCTCTATAGTCAACGCATACACCCCCAATTTTATAGCAATTATCTCTTTTTTGTTTATTAAATTCCCTTTTAATTACTAAGCACACACCAATGTAGCACCGGTGTAGGAGATCTTACAGGCTTATGGTCAACACAAAATGCAAAAACAGGTGTAATCTTCAATGAGGAAGCATGTCTAAAGCAGTACACATCACATTTCAAACACCTAGTACCAGGGTTTTTGCCTAGTTGTTTATCACTAATAATTCACTAATAATAAGCAATTCAATTTACTAGACATCATTAGCCTCAGAATTACAATATCAAACATAAACACCATTGCATCTGTGACCAGACGGGCACATAGATAAAAAACTCGAAACAACCAATTTTCTACTAATGCGATACCAATCATGATTTTCAAGGCATAGTAACAATAAAAATTAATAGCCAAATCAATTGAACAAACCTTCGAGTTTGCCAAGAACACTGTAGTCTGCGCACAAAACATACGCAAAAGTGATCGATGTCTCGGTAAATCAAACAAAACATGTACCTTCTACTTCAGAACCTATTATATGTAATTGATATGTCACATGTAGATGAAAAGAAAAGATAAAGACTGAAATCACTAAAATTTCATGCTATACACATATTCCTCAATGGTCGGAGACTACTGAACGACATATGTAAGAAAACAACTTTGTTGCATACTGAATCTAATTATACACAACGTAAAAAATGAGACTCACCTTCAATGATGTGTCGTCGAGGAGATACCAAAGTGGTGTACGCAACCTCACACAATCAAACCTCCTACACCAAAAAATTGGCACACAAAGAGATCAACCAGCCGAGAATATTTGCAAATTTGGGAGCAGATTGACGGAAAACAAGATCGAGAGACTGAAATCGGGGTAACCCTTAGAGAGTAAATCTATGAGCGTAACATCAAAGACATTAGCACCAAAAATCACATAACTAATGAGTTTATACTATTAGACAATAAAATAAGAGGTTGCATAGACTTGTTACTTGTATACGTGTAATTTATGGCTTCATATACATTACCAATATTGATTAATCATAGAACCTAACTTATTCATTGATATCTTTTATTCGTTCATCATAGGACAATATATGCAACTATATAACAATACTTCAGCTCAGACCTTTAACCTTCTTATTGAGAAATCAAATATATGCATGGTTATATGATAACTTCTGTACAGAAGAAATTTCTCTTGAAGACACTTTCTCTTATATTTTATTTTTATCAAACACTAAAGATTAAACTACATACATGACTATCATATACAACTGATACGTTCATATACACTTAAAACTAAACTACATACATGATTATCATATGCAACCAATACTTACCCATGTCGGTCACAAACGGAAGAAATTGAAAAAGAATCAACCAAGCTCTCACAGAAGTATGAAAGTTAAGTCTCTTCAAATATGAGGGGGGAAGAGATCCTAAAGACCTAGCATGTATTTTCACAGAATCAACCATCAAGATTACCAATCATCTGTTATCCTAATTGAACTTCATATGCCAACAGTAAACAAATCTCCTATTACTTTTTGCTATCAAGCAAATTCCTTCTTATGCCAAAAGATCTTTGCACACATGTAATTGACCTACTTGAACTACATAACCGCATTTGTACCAGATGACCACAATAGAAGATCAATCGAGATTGAGAAGCAAAATTGGGGAAAAAAAGGGAACTAACCTGAATTTAAAACGTGAGAGAGGAGAGCTATATCGGCGGTGATTAGAAAAGAGCCTGTATAAACACAAACAGATTAAGCCTTGTATCTCAAGTTACCAACCAAATCAATACCAAAATTCAACCAATAAAACGTATCTATTTAAAGCTACCATAAGATGAAGTCTTTCAATGAAATAAAAGGAAATGCAAGAGAAACTCCTACCTGAGAAAAATAGCTCTCAAAAGTGATGGTGGCAAAGTTCTGTAAATGAAACAAAAAACCCATCAAATTCAATGAACACAGAGAACAAAATAGAAAAATATGCAAGATCAAGGAATAGAGAGAGCTACCTTATCTTGGTCTCGAATTTGCGAGATTAATTTCAGTTGCGAGATCAAGTTTTTTGAAAACAAAATCGACGACGAAAGAGTCAAAACCTAGAAACAAATTCCAAACGAAAGCAAAATTTTTGAAGCTAAAAGTGAGGATAAATCAGCAGAGTAAAGAAGGACTTACACTTTGAAGGAACCTAAAAATCAAGTTCTGCAATACATAAACGAAAAACGTATGAATATAAGAAATAGAGAATAAAAAATTAGAAATAAGTGAAAAAATAGAGAATGAATGTTAGAATGGGCTGTGTACCCAAATCTAATTGTCTCTAACCCAATTATCACAAAGCTAATCAATCATTTTAACCTAAACCAAATTTCAGCTTGTAAAATCGTCCAAAACCCAACCATAGTAAAAGAGGAAAAGAAGAAGATGAACGAAGAGTGAACGATCTAGAGTAGGAGATGATCGAAGAAGGTATTAAACGTGTGCCAAAAAAGAAGAAGATGTTGATTCTTCTATTGGAGATATAAGAAATGTGATTAAAAAAATAGAGTAAAAGGCTGAACTTTGCGCATGCAATTGTGGAGTCTAGAGCCATGGCTCTCCAAATTCATTGCTCATTTCAATTATCAAGCATTCATTCTACACCGGGAAAAACATAATCAAGCAAGTGGTCGAGTAGGCTATAGAGTATAGGAGTCAAAACTACTTGAAGCATTCTCCCTTTTATTGTTTCTCAAACCAAACCTTGATTTCATCTCTCTTTTCAATTCTTAGGCATTCAACAATCAGTATTTCAGTCTGCATAAAGAATAACAAAATCATACGAGTAGGAGATTGAAAGAGATGTAGCAAAATTGAGTTTTTTTTTCTTCTGAATAAGGATAAAATAGAGATTAAAAAGTTTCAAAAAATATGAGAGGCGTAAATATTAATTTTGGAGGTTTAAATAGACGCTCTTCCAAAAAAAAAAGGGCGGGTGACTTGTGATATTCCTTTTTCATATAATCTTTTTAAATTTTGAATTTAAATTTTAGTGACTGCCATGAAAAATCGCAGACTCCTTTCATCCTCAACTGTACAAAATTCCTCCTTCCCTCCGGCTCCGATCATTTTCTAACCAAAAACTCACTCTCTTTCCTTTTCTATTATTTTTTTCTTCCAAAAAATAAAATAAAATTAAAAATCAGAAAGCTCTCTGAACGGTTTGCATTGCAAACCGGCGTGGCTAGCTCGTTCTCTCCCTCTCTCTGTTCACGAATTGAAGAAGACAAAGGAGAAGAAGAGCTCTGCATCAAAATTCAAACATGAGTTTCTTAAAGCTCGATGATTCGCCAATGTTTCGCCAGCAGGTACAATCTTCTCTGTTTAATCGGTTGTAAATTCCATACGATTTTCGAACATTTAAAAGATGTCCATGTTAAAGCTGGTAAAGTTTCTCTTAGATTAATGCAGATATATAATTTAAAGTGATGATTTACAAGCAAGCTGCACCTAGACTTTTCCAAAATCAAGACAGTGAAGAATCTGATATGTAGACATGTAGCGCAATCTTTATATTGTCATCATATTATGCTCCAAGCTCTAATCGTTTTTAATTTTATTTATTTTCAAATCTTGGACGTTGATATGCATTTGATATAGGTCACCCTTGGTTGTGAGAATTTTTGCAGAGTAGACCACTTGAAATTAGCTAATGGATGAATTATTATTTAATTTTCTCGAAACAGTTGCAAGGCTTGGAAGAAGGTGCAGAGTCGTTGAGGGGAAGATGCTATAAGTTTTACAAAGGATGTCGAAAGTACATGTAAGCTTACAGTTTTGTTGTGCTCTTATCTGGCTCAATTTCCTAATGTTTCTAGCCGATATCAGTTTCTTGCGGCGTTGACGTGCTTCTCGAGAGATTGAAAAGTTGAAAGATCATGTACTTTTAGTACTTAGCTAGCTCCCTTATCATTTTAGTGAAGGAACTGATTTCATTAAGAATAAAGATTCTTTTAGTCCATAGGAAGTTGAGACAGCAGATGGATAGTGGAGAAGCTCTATGATTCACAAGAGTGTTCCCTTTCATATTTTCCAGACGAAAAAAAGTATAAAGCTTTCTGTACACTGCATACTTATACTCTTGAAATATCTTATAACCTTAGCCCCACTTGAATTTTCAGAGAAGGGCTTGGAGAAGCATATGATGGGGAAATCGCTTTTGCAACTGCTCTTGAAACTTTTGGAGGAGGGCATAGCGATCCGATGTTTTCAGCTCTGGGGGGTATGACTTGGTACCTTTTGTTCATCTGAGATATGGCTGTAGAACAAACTCATCCCAAATGTGCATGCTAACTAGCAGATAGTAAACCATACCTGAAATATGGCTGCCAATAACATTTATCATCAGGCTTGTGCTTCTTGAGTTTAGGAACTGAAATAACCAGTATAACCTTATACACTTGAAGCAATGTGGTGGAGCAACCTCACCACATACCTTGCAATTGCAAATCAAAACAAGGAGGAAATGAGTATATGGGATTCTGAACCAATAACTTAGACAACAGACTGCTAGTTTTTAAAGCTCTAAGGGAACTATTCAAATACGTTAATCAAACTAATATTGTTAGCTAGGGGAGCCAAGTTTATCATATCTGGATGGCTTCTTGTAGACTGATCCTGCTTTCTTGGCTCTAGATATGAACTTAGAGATCCGTAAACCAGGGCTCTATACTTTTTTGTGAGCAGTTATATCTCAATGTTATTTTTTAATTTTTTTTTATATATCTAAGAATTCCAAATTATATATGTAGGTCACGTTATGAGAAAATACACAATAGCATTGAGAGAAATCTCAACATACAAGGAAGTACTGCGGTCTCAGGTAGTAATTCTTTTGTGTCCTGAACAAAAACATTTTGTATAATGATGTTTGTCATATATAAATTTGGGTACCAGAAATCATGCTTACCTGTCTCACTGTGTTAAATTTGTTGAACATCATACATTACAAGCATCTTTTGTGCTTTGAGGGCAGGATCGTTAGAGTGAGAAAAATTGACTTACAATGATTGTCCATTCAGTAGCTATCTTTCATTGAGTAGTGAATCCTATTCTGTTGGACTTCATGTTCACTTGCTAGATCCGAAGTGTATATTCCTTACTTATGAGACATTGTTTGTGTCAATCATAATCTCACACTTTTCTCTGCCCATAGGGCCAAACTAAGGGATAAAACTTAAAACAACACCATTAATAAATACTGAGATATAAGGATCTGTTATGTTTGATCTCTATGTGCTGAACTTTCTTTGTCATCTCAGGTAGAGCACATGCTAAATGATAGGCTGCTGCAATTTGTAAATGTTGAACTTCATGATCTCAAGGTACAATAAAATTCATTACTTATTTAAGGTGGTTCCCCAAACTCTGGTATTAATATTACATGGTGTTGGTTCTTTCACCTGTCATACCCTCATTTTCTGACAAAATCTTTTTTCGCTAAAGTATCTTCACGATGCAGGAAGCGAGAAAGCGTTTTGACAAGGCTTCTCTTATATATGATCAGGTAGTGTTTAAGTTCTGAAAATTCCCTATGCCATATATAAACTGCTTATGTTTTGGATTAAGCCTTCACCATATCAATGGCTGCTTTTTTTGTGTCGTAAAATTTTACAATTTCAATGGAGGTGTTAATGAGCATCCAAAACTGCTATTGAGTGGACTGCACGCTCCTCAATCGAATAAGAGCTGATGTAACTTACACTATGCCACATCCATTTTTTTCTGATTGTGACTTATAAGGTCAATGCTTATTCTGTGGAACAGGCACGAGAGAAGTTTCTGTCACTGAGGAAGAGCACTAGGATGGATATAGCTGCTAGTATAGAGGAGGTATGTTTACAATGGTTTATTTCAGAAATCCAGTAGTGTTCAATCTTTTTGAGTTAAGATAGGTTGTCGTCGTTATCCTTCTATATATAACTAATTTGGTAGAGAAAAATTCCAGGAACTTAATAGTGCAAGATCCTTATTTGAGCAATCCCGCTTCAACCTGGTAAGATATATCCCACAGAGATATTTTAGTTTAAATAAAGGCATAGTACAGAAGCAGTTAGGATTTCAACATATAGTTCACTTTTGTCTCCAGGTCACTGCTCTCTCTGACATTGAGGCCAAAAGAAGGTTTGAGTTTCTGGAAGCAGTTAGTGGGGTGATGGATGCTCATCTTCGTTACTTCAAACAGGTATATGATATACACCATATCATTCTATGTAATGCTACAGATATTTTTTGCTTGCAGAATAGATTTTATTGATTAAATGATCGATCCAATATAAGATAGTGACAGACATGACTAAGATATTTAACCCTTCTTGCAGGGATACGAGCTACTGCACACGATGGAACCCTATATACATGAGGTGTGTGATTATAAGCTTCCTCTATGGTGGACAATACTTTTCCTTGACTAACTAGGCTTCAGTTTGGAAGTAAATTTTTTTTCAATCTCGTACATAGTTTAATTTAAGAGGTCAAGCAATTTTTTCACCGTTTTCTGAAAAGCTTCAATAATGCAGAAGAATGACATGTAATCTCTTGACTTTGTTCTTACCTTTCACACCACCTTACAATCAGTTGGATTTTTCAGAATTTTGTTGTCAGTTCATATAGTTGGCGCTCAATCTTTTGCACATAATCTTCTCCCACTTTCTTTTGCCTCTATAATTTTTTTTTCCATCAGAGTATGGGCACGTTCACGTAGTTGGCACTCAATCTTCTCTTTGGAACTATTTAGGTTTCATTATCAAAATAATCTCTCTTAGCTGCTAAATTAGAACACTTTACTTGTTACAGGTTTTGGAATATGCACAACAGACAAGAGAAAGTTCGAACCAAGAACAGATGTCACTGAATGAAAGAATACTAGAGTACAGAAGGCAGATTGATCAGGAAAGTAAGAAGACCTTGTGCGGTGTTCATGGTACTCCTAGTGGAGATGGCATGCAGCCTTTGGCTAGAAAATCAAATAAGCTGATAGAGGAAGTGATGCAATCTGCTGCAAAGGGAAAGGTAATTGCAGTTGCCAATATGATATCACCTATTTCTTTTTGCAAGATTTTTTACTGAAACCAAGCTGTTGTTTTAGCTTCCATTCTTATGGTTATGAATGCATTTCAGATCCAAACTATTCGGCAAGGATATCTTTCAAAACGTTCTTCCAGTTTGAGAGGTGACTGGAAAAGAAGGTATTTCATTCTCGATAGTCGAGGCATGTTGTATTACTATCGCAAACCATGGAACCGATCTTCGGTAAGTCATTATTCGGAGAATATGATTTACAGCTCATTCTATTATTCTCTAAATTACTGATGCTCATACTAAAGTTTTTCTATATGAGAGGGGCCAGTCTTCTCCACAGAAGAATTCCGCTGACAATGGCTCCGGGATTTTGAGTCGATGGCTTTCATCCCACTATCATGGTGGCGTACATGATGAAAAATCTGTTGCACGTCACACTGTGAACTTGCTGACATCAACAATTAAGGTTGATGCAGACCAGACAGACTTAAGGTTTTGCTTCAGGATTATATCACCTTCGAAAATTTACACTTTGCAGGTATGTTTTCTTGCATGCATAATGTAGGTTTAGTATTTTAAGTGAGTGTGATGTAAACCTTGCTGTTCTTGAAGTAGATTCTCAGTTTTGTCAGTGCTTCAGGCTGAGAATTCACACGACCAAATGGATTGGATTGAGAAGATTACCGGAGTAATTTCTTCATTATTGAGTTTCCAGGCACCTGAGCGGGTAATTGTTCATAATGTGCACTCTTGAACATATGAAAACTTTGATTTTCATAGTGGCTGTAACGTCTATTATCTTTTGCAGCGTCTGTCAGCTTGTCCAATCGGTAGTGATGATCACTCCTCTGCAAGCGATAATTGTTCGTTAGAAAGTTATCCTGAATTTGATCAGACAGCACTTCATGACCCGTCACCAAAAATCTTCACTAATAACTATTATAGGTTCGCGAAAAGCTTGCAACCGCATAAGGAGTGTACAAAAACTGAGAAGCCAATTGACATACTAAGAAGAGTATGTGGTAATGACAAATGTGCTGACTGTGGGGCACCTGAACCAGATTGGGCATCTTTAAACCTTGGTATTCTAGTTTGCATCGAATGTTCTGGTGTTCATCGCAATCTTGGCGTACATGTATCAAAGGTAAGTTCACTGGTTCTAGATATGTTTGATGTCTGATAAGGAGGCTGGAATACCACCAGTATACACTCTTATTTCAACCATCTAGTTGAAGTTGTAGTCAGCAAGAAATGGTTCATAGTTGTATTTCTTTCTTTTTGCAGGTTAGATCACTTACACTTGATGTGAAAGTATGGGAACCTTCTGTCTTAGCCTTGTTTCAGTCACTCGGGAATACTTGTGTAAATTCGATATGGGAGGAACTGTTGCACTCAAAAAGTACTTCACAGGGTGATGCCATGCATATTGGGTAAGTAATGGATATCTTACAAATTGACATTATGAAACTAGTTTTTATGCAATTCTAATTACTTGTCAGTTTATATGATCTAGTTTTTCCAAGTCTGATAGAAATTCAAATGAGAAATCTCCTATGCTCAAGCCCTGTTATGATGATCCGATTTCGATGAAAGAGAGGTTTATTCAAGCAAAGGTATTCTTCCCCAGTAATTTGCTTACTTTGGGCATCTCCTGTCAAAGTTTCGCGGCAGTTCTGGTTTTCTCTGATAGATTGTTTCTGTTAGTACCTAGGACTAAGAGTTACCTTTGAATCCAGTATGCAGAAAAACGATTTGTTCGCAGTAGAAAGAACAATGGGATGATCCATCCAGTGCAGCAACAGCTGTGGAAATGTGTCCATACTAATGATAAGAAAGCTGTTTACAGCTATATTGTCAGCTCTGAAGTTGATGTTAATGCTATGTACTTGAAAGATTTGTGTGGTATGCCCTTAGAATCTTGATATGCAAAAAATCGAATGTGAACTAAAGACCTGATACCAATTTGGCTGCTTTGCAGATAATTCTATAGACAAGCCTTCCTCTAGTAATCTAAATTCATCGAATCAAAATGGAGACCGCGTCATAGTAAACACCTCTGAGCGTTGTTCGCTGCTTCACCTGGCCTGCGAAACTGCTGATATTGGCATGGTAGAGCTACTTTTACAGTATGGTGCAGATTTAAATGCTTCTGATTCGAAAAGACAAACGCCACTGCATTATTCTGTTATGAGAGGGAATACTGATATTACAAAGATGCTTCTTGTGAGGTAAGTAACTACTGTTTTGTTTGTGCATTTTGGTTTATATATGAGCTACCTATTTGTCTGCAAATGGCGTCTCAAACTGTCCTGCGCGCCATTGTTTCAAATGCAGAGGAGCAGACCCTCAAGCCAGTGATAGAGAAGGTAAAACACCAGCGATGCTTGTAGCGGAATCAGCCTTGATTGACAATGGGATGCTTTCTATGCTGACAAACACAGGCAGATGATGGCATGGTTTACGCGCAAGGAAAAGTAAGAGCACAAGGAACACGAGTGCACAAAAATGTGGGATGAGTCCCTCTGTCATAGATGTAGATCAGTCTAGATTTGCAGCTCAAGGTATATATAGGAATTGTTGGGATACGTCGAGATATATATGTCAATAGGTATGATTAATCCTCACCATAGGTCTAGATATATCCCTTCCTCGGGCACACGAAGGAACTCTATGCATGTCCTTGGTCTGGTAGATTATGAAGTAGATTTACAATCAGATCATAATGTGTGGTCAGTGGTAGATTACTGACTGTTTTGTTTTCCGTATGAGGTGGTCTGGAATCTTCGTTGTGTATATTATGGAACTGATCCTTACATTTCTATGCAATCACTCTTGGATATCTGTACGTATATTTTTTTTTTATCTCTAGGGTTTAGGGATTGCGTTGCTTTGCCATCTCTTCTGCTATTTCTAACAGAGGACCAAATTTTTCTCAATTCTCTACTTAATGTCATCGCCAAAATCATGATAGGCCGTAAGGGCAAGAAACCAAGTTCACGAAAGAAGACGAAAAAGAAAGAACAACCTGTGTGTCGTCTTGCCAAGGATGACTGCAAAGTGAACCCCTGCTGTGATGACAAGCTTCTCAATCCAGGGTCATATCTGAGCCCAAATCCAGATACTGAAAAGAAGAAGAAAAAACAACATGCGTCGTCTTCTGCCAAGGACGAGCTTCTCACTCCACGGTTACCAGGTCCAGGTCTAGGTCCTGGTCCTGATCCTGATCACGTTCACGTTCTCCCTCCCCTTTCAAAAGATGATTGTGATTGTGAAGACCCTTCTTCTGATGGAGGCGATGAGTCAATAACACGAAACAAAGAGTTCAAATGTAATCAAGTATCCAAGTTTGCCGAGGGAGCCGGTGTTGGGGGTCTTGAATATGTCGGTTACATTTTGTCCTACGGAAGTTCCAATCACTAAAGTTTACTCAAAGCGTGATTTTACCAAGGAAACCGTTCCAGAATGGCTTTCTTCTTGGGACAAGTACCCAGGCGGTAGAGAGAGATACAAAATTGACATAGAGCAAGCTCACCGGGTTGATCTGCCTGGTTGTCATGTAGATGTAGCCCTAAAAATGAGAAAAAGTGAAAAATCAACCATCCAACAGTGTTTTTTTGCCTGGACAATAACTCCCCTGGGTCAATCTTTAGGATACTTCTAGCCTCCTGACATGACCCAATTGCCACGTGGCACTCTTAAATTCTTAATCTCAACCATATATACTTTCACGTTATCAGAGTGATGTTTGATGACCATATATACTTCCATATTATTTTAAATGGTTAATAAAAATTAAATAGAAATAAAGTTCTAACCATGACCCAACGGGTGGATGCAACTATCAAGAAGTGAATGACACGTCACTGACTTATTGCCCTATTGCCCCAGCGACCCTGACCCCGTGACCTAACAGGTGAACTTGCTCTTATGGTTCAGAGTCTATTAAGCAACCGGTGTGTTTTTTTTTCTTCGACGGGGCGCTAAAGAATCCACTGTAGGATTAAAATTGGTAGTAATACAGAATTTCAGAGTAATTATCCTACATATAAAATAATAAAATTTTATTGTACCACTAGACTAGTTTTAACATAATGACGACTGGGCCCTAGACTAATAAACTAGAGTAGCACAAATAACTGTCAAACTTAAGGGCGCATCACTCCTTAATTAGCTAGGAGCCCCCTTTATTGCTTCGTGCTCCGACGCAGGGCATCAGCATCCATATCCGTTGGTAACATAATCGCAGATTTCTTAGGCGACACCGTCTTTATGCCACCACCTTTAAGGCCAAGACTGGATCTGTCCTCTTATTGTTTGGGCATTGCGCACTGCTATTAGACACCTACAGGCCCTCTTGTTCAGTCAGCATCAAATTCAGACTAGGGACATGAAATGGGAGAGTGGAACTTCCACCCATCCTAACATCTGCCACAGACATACTAATGGCGCCTAAAGGCAACACCGTAATCCTTGTAAATTCCATGAAATGAGATGGTGGAACTTCAGAGACGACACCTGATGTTGGGATCTCTGGTTCAGATACTTGCAAAACAACATTATTGTTAGGGGGCAAACCTGCTATGGGAGCAGGATTCGACCCACTGGACTGAGCAGACGCAGCAACGCCTCCAAGAATCTGTTGGGGAGTCCCATGCACCAGCCCCCTTTCCCAACGAGAACGCGAGGCAACAACAGACATCTCCAGCACTTTCAACACCACCGTCGTCACCATAGTTGTCGTCGGTTTGGGTTGTAGTGCCATAAGTGGCCCAAAATAGCTCAATTCTCCATGCTTGAAGGCTCTACACATGTCACAATAACCTTTAAAGCGATCATAGTCCATAACAATATCAACAGAATAAGCACTACTGATATTGAAAGTAGTACTCAACATAAGTGGCCGACGGAGATCGAGATCCACACGAAGCTTCACTTTCGACCTATGAGAAAGGAGGAGCGGATCATGAAATTGATATATACCCAACGTGTTTTTCATGCGTTTAAGCCACTTGACTTGGAGAGCCGCCGAAGCAAAACTACCCGAAACCGGCCTCACAAATACCCATGTCGAACACCGGGAAGTCGTGACCCGTAAAGGATCAGTAAAGCCATCAAAGCTTTCCACCACCATAGTTGTTTCATGGTGAAACCAGGGGATGTGTTCCATAACCCTTTTCCAATCCACCTCGGATCAAAACTTGCAGACAAAGAGGTCTTTGGCGATTAGCTCGAATCCAATGTTGCCTAAACTCGAAACATCATGCCATACTTAGCATCTTCATTTTGAATCCTTGGATCTTGTCGGATTCAAAAGGGGTGAGAGATAAACAACGAATGATGGCATAGTGCCCTTCCTCCTCCTCCTTTTCATTAGAAATGGGGAGGTCCACCGCTCCCAGCGCTACCGCGAGGATCTACGGTTTGACCTCATGATCGGTTTTGGCTTCGGGGAAGGGAGGAACGTCCTCCACCGGGTGAGAGAACGACATGCAAATGTATAGAAGGAATCAGTAGATGATGGAGAACAAGAATCTAAATCCCATTTTGAGATCGGGATGAGGAGGAAAGAGATCAGAGAAGACTATTGATTAGGGCGGCTAGGGTTTTTTCAAAGAGAGAGGTACTAGGGAGTCTCTTTCAAAGGGTATAACAATTTTTACTTCTCACACTACATAAAAATTTGCAAGTAACCGAGTCAAAATTAAGTTAGAGATTGTACCAGAGGAGAACCGGTGTGATTAATATCTCAGATGTTAGTAACACCTTGGGTTTTCGGCATGTGTTTTAATTTTTGATTTTAATTTTGAAGATTTTAAGAACTTTTTATAATCCACATATTGTTCTAAATCCACAGAATGTTTTAATTTCACATAGATTTTAAATATTTTGTATTGTTTTATAAGAATTTGATCGGATATTTAAGGATTGCTCAAATAATTAAAATCTAAATAAAATTTCAAAATACATTGTCTTGACAAACGTGTTGGGTTGTTTGCGTTGTTCTCTCCTCTCTCCCTTTATCTCTCTCGAAAATACCTTTTGAATACCAAACCCTAGCGCCGCCGCCGCCCATCTTCTCATTTCCCCTTCCTCATTTCTTCTTCACACAGTGTTATAGTCTCTCTTTCATATCCCTTTTATACCCTGAAATCCAAATCAACACCATTTATTTGGTTTAGCTGCCATGGGCTTTGGGGATAATGAAGACAACAAACTTGATGTCATTGACCTTGCCCCTCCGGCAGAGGCGAAAGACGACGAAAATGAAGTCGGAATGCGCTATGAGGTCGCGCGACTTTTCAGATTAGACGCTTCAGGTTACCATAGTGCGTTTGTGACATGACCCACTCGGTCCGGGTAAGGTTGTGCTCCATCGGCAGATTGAGGTCCATATTTTTTGCAGGTTTGGAGATCCAGAAACCCTCAAGCATGTCATACGTGGTTTGTGGTTCTTCCAGGACTACATAGTGGTGGTTGAGGAGTTCGATGGCTTCTCTGATCCCTCGGCGGTCCCGACGGCAGGGACACAAATGTAGGTTGTGTCACACAATGTTCCCAAGCAGGCATTTACTCGGGGTTGGGCGGAGCGGATCATGAATTTTGTTGGGGAATACATCAAGCACGATCCAGCAATGTTGGCGACCGATGTGATGAAGATCAAGGTTCGGGTAGACCTTGTCGCAGCATCACCGTGAAACATAAAATCTGATTTGCATCAAAATGCGTGTTATCGATCTCCTTTTAGTATCCCGAATGTGAGAGGGTTTTGCTCTTTGTGTGGGCTTTTTGTGAACGATGCAACCAGCTGTGTGGTGCAGAAGGCGAGGGAGGAGCAACGGGCTAAGAAAGCAGTGGCTCGAACTACATTGACGCCTCCAGTTTTGAGAATAGGCCTACCGTAGCCTCGACAACGCCACAGTAGCAGGCGGCGAAGATTCCAAGGGCCTCAGATGGGGTGACACCGATAACTGAGGTCGTGTATAGTGGACATTTGGCAAGCATGCAGTGCACCTGGCAGAAGAGTGTGGGACACAAATCCTTCATGCTGGGGAACCCTCTTTTTGAGGGGAACCCACTGACTCATTTTGTTTTTTTTAAGGTTCCAGACTCAGCTGGTAAACCAACGCCAGGCCCGTCTGAGACCAACCCTTAGGCCAAAAAGGGTGTAGGGAATGGCTCTAAGGCTAATAGTTCTACCGTTAAATCTAAACGATAGTTGGATCATCTCCGCCGGTGGTGGCCCCGGTGCATATAGATGGAGCATCTTCGCTGAGTCCTGGAGATGCGATGTCCACATATGGGGCATCGTCGATGACTTCTAGAGGATCACACCCTTCTACCCTGGTCCCAAAGGTAGAAAAAAGAGAGGGATGAGGGAGGAGACCCTGCCATCGGTTAGCAGGGCCGCAAGTGACCGAGTGACAAGGGTGTCCAAGTATGAGTCCCGGCAAAAGAGAGTGGCTTTGACTCCAGTCGATGAGAAGACAGCTGAAGAGAAACATATGTTGCTATAGTTTGGGGTGTATAATTAGATAAGATGTGGGGCCCAAATTTTTCCAGTCATTTTTCTACGTCTAGTTATATCAATGATAGGCATATGCCAAGCACGTTGTAGTATATGTTGCTATAGGGAGTTCTTTCTATCATGCCCGTAAACGGTGTTCTCCTTATCAACATAATGATCACACTCTTGAATTGACACCGTCACCGTATGTCTAATTTTACGTTCTTATCATCTCATTCTCTTTTACATTCATTGTTTCATTATCAAGATTGTCATTTTCATAGAAAATAAATTCTTTATTGTTTGAAAACAAGAATTATAAACACGTATATATGAGAAATTTTGTATGTACTATAATGGACCACTCAATTTTTTAAATTAGAAGAGATCATTAGAATACAAAGACATCTCATTGCTATAAAATAAGATTTTGATGTACCATTTTTATCATATTTATAAAGTCACATTATTTCTTAACAAGATAAAAGTTTATACTTATATAAGTTAATTATCGAAAGTATAGTAGTTGAAGTCATCAATGAAATTAAACTATAAGGAAGCAGCATTGAAAGCAAAGGTTAAGGACGTTATCTTTGTTGTGACACAAAGGTTTTTAAGAACGTATGTAGAAAAAATGGAGAGAAAAATAGAGGTTCTATTTTGAAATCCATCAAAATCCATGAAAAATTCTTAGGTGGGAGGCCTGATTGCAAATAGGGCATTTTTTGTGTAAACAATCATTCAAAAATGGTTATTTAATGAAATCCTTAAACAATTATAGATTGTTGAATAATACAGAATTTGTATGGATTGTTCAAAATCCTGAATTAATACATCAAAATTTTAAAAGATTGTTTAAAATCTAAATTGAATACATCAAGATTTTAAAAATTTTCTGAAATATAAAACAATCTTACAAAATTTGTTGTTCAATACATCCCCCTCCATCTGCATCACCTCCATCTTCATCGTCACGTTCTTCATGCATGTCACCTCCATCACCTCCAACATCGTGGTCACCTCCAATAGTCACTCTAGTTTGGGCCCACCTTCCTTGAACCTTCTCTGGGAATTGAAAGCCTTCAGGGACATCATCATCTACGTTCTTCACGACGATGTCTCTCTCAATCGATTCCCACTCTAGAGATGGAACCGGAGACAGAGAGCTAGCTTCTTCGGCTTCTTCCTCATCCTCAACGATGGGGACCTTCTCTGCTACAACCATCGCTAATATTTGAAGACCCGTAACATCATCATTGTCGACCGTCTGAGGTTGAGACACGACCGCTAGTCCAAGCTTTCCGAACAGGGTTGAACACTGTTGTGTAAGGTGGTGGAGGTGGAGGTTGATGCTACTCCATTCAAGAACAATTTGGAGAGAAATGAGAGAGAGACAAAGAGAGTGTATGCGCGCGCAAAACGGAGACTAAGAGAGTAATGGCCAGCTTGAAATGAGAGAGAGCTTAATTATAAAATAGTAGAGAGTAGGAATTTGATAATAAAGACAACAAACATGCGAATTGAACAAACTTACTCTCCCTCTCTCCTCTCTCATTGGTTCGATCGACACTCATGCCTCATGCCATGATCGATATCAAATTCATTCATGTAACCATGCATGCATGTGCCTATACATGGTCGGACTTGAGAATATCATACCTAAAACAAATTTTAAAAGATTTGCCTTTCTAAATTTAATGTTCACATAAAAAAGAAAAATGTATTGATTTCATGCAGTTAAAATATTAACAACATAAAATTTAGTAAAACATTAATTTTTCCTTATAGATTACTTGAATAATTTCTTGAAGTTGCGTTATGATTTGGAAGATAAACATATTGAGGTTAATCTCAACAAAGACAATGATACAATAGCAACAATGATCTAAGATTTGATTACTAATATCGAACTAGCTATGAGCCTTTTGTCCTTTCATTTCCGTCTTCCTCACTTTCTTTTTTATTCTGTTTTGCAATATAAATTCTTGAGTGTTAAGGGCCTGTTATTATTTATAGTTTAGGGCATTGAGGTTAAAGATTTTTTTTGTCATGTCACACAAAAAGGGAACTATACTATGTTTAGGGGTGGGACTTCCGAACTGAAAACCGAAAAAAAAAACCGAGCTGAACCGGAACCGGAACCGAAACCGAAAAAATTCGGTTCGGTTTCGGTTTCGGATTTTGAAAACCCAAACCGAACCAAAAAAACCGAACATATATAAAACGGTGTGGTTTTGGAGTGAATAAGAAAAATAGTGTTGTTTTGATTTAAAAACTGAAAGAGAAAATGGTCAAAAATCAAAATACTCAAAAATAAAAATAGGGTTTTTATTGAAGCAAAGTGCAAACTGCCTTATGCTGAGATCAGCTGCTGGAAGTTTCATCAAATAGTGCTGGAAATTGAAGCAAAATGCTACTAGAATTTTGTTGAGATTTTGCATCAATTTGCTATTTTTTTGCTATTTTCTTAATTTCTGGACTGTTTGCTTTATGGACTGTTGAAAAACTTGAAACTGAACTACAAATATTATTTGCGGAATGTTTTCTTTGATGTTAGAAACTTGGAATTGATGGTGTAACTTGAAAATTTGAATTTGATGTTTGGATTGCTATGCTATTGTTATTTGTTAATGTCTTACAAGCTGAAAGTAATTGATTTTCTCCTATTTATTATGGTTTTTTTTGTGTGAAGTTTGTTCATAATTTGAAGAAAAAAAAAACTGAAAAAACTCGAAAAAAAAAAAAATTTTAACCGAACCAAACCGAACCGAATGACTTGGTTTTTATTGTCGAAAATTGAAAAACCGAATCAAAAAAGATTCGATTTTTCTCATTGGTCAATAACCCTCTCATGCAGCGTAGCGTAATAGAAAAAGATTCCCTCCTCTCCCATGCATGGGATATGGTTTCACTGGCAAACTAGTGAAGGGCATGGCCCATCAAACATTTTGAACCAATCAAATAATACCTTTAATTTCTGTAATCAAATAAAGACCATGACTATCGAAAGATCTTATTAACATAAATATATTTATAGTATTTTTTTTTCTTAAATTTGAAATGGTAAAAATACTTCCACCGCTAGGATTCGAACACTAAACCTTAGGGATACAACAATAATAGCTCTTTTACAACTAGACCATAAGAAGACTTTGTTGATATAAGATACACATATGAATTTATACAAAAAAACATGAGCCCCAATTCCCAAACCTGAACCCACCAATTTCCAAAATGCAAACTTTAGACCCGAACCCACCCCACCCCGCCTCGTCCTCCTACTCCTTAGACCCGAATCGAGCCCCCATCCCCAATGTATCACTCTCATGTCTCTCGGTCAAGCAGCCCTTCATGTATTGCTCTCGAATGGTGTAGCATAGGTGGATTTGTTCTTAGACCTGATCCAACCCGACTTGAAGGCAAAATATTGCTTGACAGTGCGATCTGGTTTGTCATAGAGCAAAGGCAAATGATGAGGACCTTGAGGACGAGCTCAACGAGGGATTTGACCCACTTTTAATCGGTCTTCTTTAGGTCGTCTTCGTCTCCATGGCGAGCATACAAATTTGGGTCAGATCCAGATTTACGAATCTGGGTCTGGTTCGACCCAAATCTAAAAATACAAGAAATTAAAAAATAAAATAAAATAGGAGAAGAGCAAATTTGTATTTTACCCTCACATTCAAAAAAAATTGTTAGCCACGTCATCAAAAGAAACGAAAATAGATGAAAAATTGGGTACAAGTACTACAGAGATACTGTTTTTAAAGTCCAGATTTGCAATTGATATTTGTAAAAGTTCAGATGCCAAATTAATAGAGCCGAGTAAATTCAGGTACCATAGAAAAAAATTATGTATTATATTATTCTCTTTGTCTGTTAGTATCTTAACTACATATTTCTTAGTGAAAATAAATTATAATACGGTTAATCTCTATATAAAAGATTTATACTAATTAAAAATTTTGAGTTGCTCATTATCAAACCTATGTTTTTCTTTCCTAATTTATTCCCTATAACTTGAATCAATCTTACATAAAATATGAAAATAAACATCAGTCTTTTATGGATAAAACAAAACCTAATTTTGAGCATATAATTTGACAAAAAAGGAAAATCGTTGAAAACTCTTCTTTTCTCTCGAGCTTCCTTCTTGAAACCTTAGGGGCGGCGACTCTTCAATATTACTCTAGACTCGTCTGGCGGACGCCTTGTGGGATGAGGTCCCTTGACCTTGTCTTTGCCATGGGTGGCTGTCGGACGGGGGATCTATATTAGTGTCTGGGCAATCTGAGTTTTGGTCCGATTGACGGGTTCTCTTTTGCAGGATTTTGCCAATGCTTTGGGGTGATGTCGTGGTATCTGTGGCGAGCTGGGAGCGGAGACGCGCTGGTTCAGGTTGAACCCAATGCGATGAATTGGGATCTTGGCTCCTGGTGGTGATAGCTGAATGCTGACAGGAGATTTTGTAGCGTTGGGCTGATTTTTGGGCAAGGCTTGGGTTGTCTTGTTTGGGCTTGTTTTATTTGTGCTTGGGCATGTTTGGGCCTGGGTACTTTCTAGATTTTTAGTCATCTAATTATCAATAATATCTTATATATTAGGATCCTAGGCACTGTAGTGCGAAGTTGGGTTATTATCTAGTCTGTTTTTTTAAATGCTCCAGTTCATATTTTCTAGCCTTTTAGATGATTTCCAGGGACTTAGTTTCAGCGTACCACAATTTTGCGCTCAGGTGTTAAATTAATTTACGTATTATTGGATTTTATCGAATCTACTAGGAGGATGAGTTTGACAGATGCCGAGCTCATTAGATCTAAAAAATAGTATTTTTTTTGTAGGTGCTTAGTGTTCAAATTATCTTACATGAGCATGTTTCGGTTATGTATATACTGCTTTGACCTATACTTTCGTAATGAAAAGTTTGTTTCCCCTAAAAAAAGTATTATGTATATACTGCAGTTGGTAGTTTGCTATAGCCTTTCTCTCTCGCTCTCGCTCAGTCAGTTGGTACATTTGATTTGATAGCCGTCTAAGTGCGTAAGGTAGCTAAATTTGCATTTGCATGCAGGCCAAATTTGCAAAGAGAATATGTTATGTTACGAGAGAGAGAGAGAGTTGCCGGGCTTCAACAACTTCTCATGATTTTGCATTTTTATTCACTTTGAGAATCAATCCCAAATATGTATATTTTTTTGTTACTTGATTGCTCTCTCCTTTATATACGGATACGGATAGGGGTCACACATGGGATCTTCTTTGAACCTTTAGTGGGGCAAATACTTGGGGTGTGTTGGATTGGGGCAACATGAGAGTAATATAATATAATAAAATTTCAATATGTTTGGAAAACTTTTTTAGAATTTTGTAACGTCTCTCTCTATAAAATGTGTTATTTCACATTTCTCCCATGGTATATTTGGATGAGGTGAATCTGTACAATTTAATTAAATTTCAACAATTTAGAATTTCATCATTTAAATTCGTATATTTTGGACTCTCATCGTTTCACCGGTATTATACATACGTGATACACATTTCTAGGAAATAGAAATTCTAGCACAACTAGGTTCAAAAATTATACAAGAAGACAAATATTTCTAACTCCGAGTTTCTCAGTTCCCCCAGAAAACACTAGGCGACGCTAGGTGTTGAATTGCGCGAGACGCTCGGTCGTCGACCATCCTTGTTGAGAGGATCCTAGTTGAGAGATTATGATTAGTTTGGGAAAGACGGAAGGCAGAAAGCAGTGATGGAAGTATTGTCTTGGAACATTCAAAGAACAAAGGAGATATCGAAATACATGGCCCTTAAATCGATGGTCATAGCTAAAAAAAACCATTGATTATATTCCTTATGAAAATCCTAACAGCGGATCAAGGGCATTTTGAACGATGGAAGAGGAATTTAGGGTTTGATGAGGGACGCATGATCCCATGACCTTCATGGGGAGGCGGCGGTATAATGCTTTTCTAGTCTAAGGAGATTGATCTTTTCCTACGAGATCATATCCCTAGTTTTGTGGACGCCTAAGTGAGAGTGTTGGCGGGTCAAGGACTGTGGTTCCGACTCACTGGCTTGTATGGGGAACTAGCACTGAGGAATCGATGGCGAACTTGGGACCTTCTTCGAACCCTAGCAAACCGAGTTGGCCCTTCGGCTTGGGTTGTTTTTGCGGATATCAGCGAGATTTTAAGGTCCACTGAAAAGTTCGGTGGTGGTGAGAGACCACCATGGCATATAGACAACATGGCAGTGTGTTTGAATGCTTGCCAACTAGTCGACATTGGGTATATTAGGGATCCCTTTACTTAGCATGATTCTAGAACTCAATGTCGTTTGGATCATGCACTTGCAAATTCAGAATGGAGATAAAGCTTTCTAGCGGCTCAGGTGATACACTTACCCCATCAGACTCTGATCATATCCCATTGCTGATTACAATACGAGAAGCACCAGTGACACACTTTCCAGGAATGCGTAATTATTTCTAATTTGAGGCTATGTGGGCGGAGAATGATAAGTGTAAGGAGGTGGTGAAGGAGGCTTGGCAAACGACTCTAATCCTAAAATCCAAAACTTTTCAATATCAGTTGATTAAACGAATCTGACATACTCGTTTCGGCTTGCATGACTAGTAAAATAATGAGTATGGAAGCCAAAAGGTAAAGATGGTGAAAATTCAGAGGAAATTGGAGGTATTTTAGAGTCAATCCTTTGATCATGCGACTGTGGTTGAGTGTAAACAACTTTCTACTCAGCTCCATGAAATTCTCACTGAGGAGTTGGCCTATTGGAACCAACGGGGAAAGAATATGTGGATGACGTTTGGTGATCATAATACTAAGTAAAACCATCAGCAAGCTACGAATAGGAAACGGAAAGACACCATCATTGGACTCTTTGATAGGCAGAATGTGTTGTAGGACACGGCGGGAGGCATTGAGTCAATAGTTCTGGACTACTATCGAGACTTATTCACCTCGGCTGGGACATCCATGGATCAGGTTCAAAGGGTGGTGTCAGAGGTCAAACCAGTTGTACTCCATAAATGGGTCAGACTTTAATGGCACCATATTCGGCAAAGGAGGTTAGAGTGGCACTATTTCATATGCATCCCCAAAAGGCATCGGGTCCTGATGGTATGTCTCCTTTATTTTGTCATCATTTGAGATATTGTTGGTGTAGATGTGGTCACTACCGTACAGAATTTGCTACGTTCTGGACAGGTTCTCTTAGTAGTAAACTTCACAAATGTGAGGCTTATTTCAAAACTCAGCATGTACAACGGATCACAGAGTATAGACCGATAACTCTTTGTAACGTGGTCTACAGGATTGCTGCTAAGGTGGTGACTAATCGATTGAAGCAGATGCTACCATTAATTATTGACTAATGCCAGAGTGCCTTTATTTCAGGCAGGCTCATTACTGAAAACAAATTGACTGCCAAAGAAGTGGCACACTATTTGTGAACCAAGAGGGGCGGGTCTACTAGAGAAATGGCGCTGAAATTAGATGTCAGTAAATCCTATGACAGGATGGAGTGGATTTATCTAGAGACGGTTATGCTGAAGATGGGATTCGTGAAAAATGTGATGGCCTGTGTTACTTCAGTTCAGTATGCCTTTCTTCTCAATGGCTCCTCACGAGGTTGTTTCTACCGGATTACGCAAGACGTAATCAGCAGAAGCAAGTACAAGTAATCTTCTCTTCTGGATGTCTGAACATTCGGGCTGTTCGGATAATCGGGTATTCTCTCTCTTCGGGTGTTCGGGTTATCGGGTATGCGGACTTGCACGTTCGGCTTCCTACTGTTAGAAGAATACAACAAACGGGCGGTCAGGAAGTCGAAACAGGGTTGGCCTGCCTTCAACGCTTTGATGCCTAAGTTAGAAGATGTATTGGATATAACAGTCAAGCGAACGTGTAAGAAACTAGGTTGGAGTATTTAATATTGGAATCAATCTCCTCTTACTTGTAGTAAATGTCTTACCTATATAGGTGGGTGAGATTGTTGTTTGCTTGTGCTCTTCGATGTGGGATAGAGCTGCACTTGCTGTCATGTGGGCCGAGTATTTCGGATGTGCGTCTGTCGAGCGTGTGCCCGATCGGATGGGCTCGGTCTTGCGAGTGAAGTTATAGTCCGCATGGTGGTCTTTCGAGTGGTTGGTTAGGTGTTGATTACCTGCTTAAGTGGGTAAGTATGTTTAATCTATGAACTAATGGTGCTATACTAATAAGTCCCCCAAGTCTCCAAGTCAAAGAGACATTTCTTGATTGGGGAGTTGAAAAAGGGTTCGTGCGATTAAACAAATACTTATCCGCTTGAGCAGTGATGCGCGGTCCTGTGACCCCCAAGTCCCCCAACTCTCCGGTCAAGAAAGGTCTCGCTTGACGAAGTGGGTACTTGTGCGCCCGATCATGTACCTGTACGCGTGATCCTGTACCTGGGTACCCGACTCCCAAACGAATCTTGCTGTTTGGAGCCGTGTGCCCAGTCGTATGCCTGTGGAGCCATGTGAACGAATATGTATGTTTTGTGTATGCGGATGTATGTCAGTATGTAGGAGTGAATATGTAGATGTATGTGGTACAGATATACAAGTAGGTATGAGTGAATGCGGATGTATGTATGGTCGTGTGATGCGATTGAGTGATGATGCGGTTTTGAGTGAATGCGTGTGTTGATGTATGCTTGTGTATGTGGATGCATGGATGGTTCCGAGCCGCTTACACGGCCCCGCAATGAATCTTGCTGTCCGGAGTCCGTCAAGGATGGGCCTTCGGAATGGCCTTTCTTGAGATGCATGGATGGTTCTGAGCCACTTATCTGGCCCCACAACGAATGTTGCTATCCGGAGTCCGCCAAGGATAGGCCTTCGGAACGGCCTTTCTTGATGCACGAATGGTTCCGAGCCGCTTGCACGGCACTCCCAAACGAATCTTGTTGTTCGGAGCCCGTCAAGAATGGGCCTTCAGAACGGTCGTGCTATTAGGTGCCCGAGAGGAGATCCTCACTCTTGGCGCCGACCTATCGTAGCTTCAACGGTGGGGCCCCGACCGTTACGTACATGTAGTGCAGCGCGCACGGAGGGATATGGACAGCATGCCCGTGCCGCTCTTCAGTTTAGCGATCGCACGAAAGGAAACTTGCCGCTATCGTGCCGCCTAAGTTGGCGAATGGTGGCGTTACGCCCTCGGAAGAAATGGGGCTACTCCCGAGTCGCCCATCATTCGACGCGCGCTCCGAAAGGAAACTTGCCGCTTTCAAGCCGCCCGAATGGTCCTGCGGGTTGCCCGCCCCGGAAGGTAACGCGTGACGTTAGCCACTTCCGTGACGCGTAGCTCGAACGGTGGGTCACCTCTTACTGGGTGTCTAGGCGCAGACTTCACAAGCGGTCGCTTGTGACCCGGCTTCGCCAACAGAGCCAGGGAGACGATACCACTCGCCGCCTACTTGTCTTCATTTAGCGCGCGCACGCCTAAAGGAAATGCGGACGTTAGCCACTTTCGGGACGCCTAAATGGTCTTGCTTTGAGCGCGCACACGCCGAAAGGAAACGCGTGACGTTAGCCTCTTTCGGGACGCCTAAATGGTCTTGCACTAACCTGGTGGGGTGGCGTTTACTTGCCTATGAGATTGTAAGGCACTTTTGAAAGCTTTCCGCTAGGTATAGGAACGAATTGATGGAGCCTGGTGGTATCTCGTAGAATCAGCTCCTCGCCTCCTCGGATAGCGTCTCTTAAAATAGAAAGCACAAAGTCGAGTTCGAGTATCTGGTTCCATCCGTAGCGGACCGAAACTCGTCGATGTGCGTGCGGGGGTCCCCACTTTCGTCAAACCTGGTGACCTTTTTTGACTTCGCGTTCAGGTCCCTGCCTCTCTCCAGTACATGCGCCGAGAACGGACTGACTCGAGGGGTGAACATCTCACCTTGCTCGGCATGCTTGTCCTTTCGTAGGCGCGACACCTCCGCCGATAGTTCTTCCATCCTCCGGAGGATCAGGGCGTTGTCCATTAGGGACGTGCCCCTGGGCGCGGGTTCCCTCGTTGGCGTGAGTGTTTGGGTCACCTGAGGGTCGGTCCTGCCAAACGGGTGAACATCCCACATATGGCGCCAACTGTTTCTACAGGATTACGCAGGACGTAATCAGCAGAAGCAAGTACGAGTAATCTTCTCTTCTGGATGTCCGAACATTCGGGCTGTTTGGATAATCGGGTATTCTTTCTCTTCGAGTGTTCGGGTTATCGGGTATGCGGACTTGCACGTTCGGCTTCCTACTGTTAGAAGAATACAACAAACGGGCGGTCAGGAAGTCGAAGTAGGGTTGGCCTGCCTTCAACGCTCCGATGCCTAAGTTAGAAGATGTATTGGATATAACAGTCAAGCGAACGTGTAAGAAAGTAGGTTAGAGTATTTAAGATTGGAATCAATCTCCTCTTACCTATAGTAAATGTCTTACCTATATAGGTGGGTGAGATTGTTGCTTGCTTGTGCTCTTCGATATGGGATAGGGCTACACTTGCTGTCATGTGGGCCGAGTATTTCGGATGTGTGCTTGTAGGGCGCGTGCCCGATCGGACGGGTTCGGTCTTGCGAGTGAAGTTGTAGTCCGCCTGGTGGTCTTTCGGGTGGTCGGGTAGGTGTTGATTACCTACTTAAGTGGGTGAGTATGTTTAATCTATGAACTAATGGTGCTATACTAACAGAGGTTATGTTACACCTACTCGTGGACTCAGACATGGAGATCTCTTGTCTCCTTATTTGTTTCTATTCTGTACGGAGGGATTTTTTGCCTTATTACACCACTCTCAGGATTCTGGAGCTCTTTTTGGGATTAGTATTGTCCCCAGGGCTCCAGTTATCTCTTACCTTTTGTTTGTATATGACATTCTTATATTCTCTCAGGCTACGGTGGAGGCTTTCTACAACATCAAGGATGTCTTACATTGATATGAGGAAGCTTCAAGGCAATCCATTAATTAAGGGAACAGCAGTGTGTGTTTCAACCAGAATTTGGTGGAGGAGGAACATGGGGAATGTGCCTCTATTTTGTAGATGTTTGTGGTGTCATATCATGACATGTATCTGAGGGATTTTTTGTCTTATTACACCACTCTTAGGATTCTGGAGTTCTTTCTGGGATTAGTATTGTCCCTAGAGCCCGAGTTATCTCTCACATTTTGTTTGTATATGACATTCTTATATTCTCTCAGGCTACGGTGTAGGCTTTCTACAACATCAAGGATGTCTTACATCGATATGAGGAAGCTTCAAGGCAATCCATTAATTATGGGAATAGCAGTGTGTGTTTCAACCAAAATTTGGTGAAGGAGGAACATGAGGAATGTGCCTCTATTTTGTAGATGTTTGTGGTGTCATATCATGACATGTATCTGAGGGATTTTTTTGTCTTATTACACCACTCTCAGGATTCTGGAGCTCTTTCTGGGATTAGTATTGTCCCCAGGGCCCCGGTTATCTCTCACCTTTTATTTGTAGATGACATTCTTATATTATCTCAGGCTACGGTGCAGGCTTTCTACAACATCAAGGAAGTCTTACATTGATATGAGGAAGCTTCAGGGCAATCCATTAATTATGGAAACAGCAGTGTGTGTTTCAACCAGAATTTGGTGGAGGAGGAACATGGGAAATGTGCCTCTACTTTGCAGATGTTTGTGGTGTCATATCATGACATGTATCTGGGTATGCTGACCCATATTGGGAGGAGTAGGAAAGCTCATTTTGCCTACATCAAAAATAAGTTGTGAGACAAATTAAAGGGCTAGAAGGAATCTCTTCTTAGTGTTGCTGGCCAAGAACTGTTGGTAAATGTAGTTGCTCAATCCTTGACAACTTGCGCCATGAATTATTTCTTACTACCAAAAGATTTTTGTGAGGAACTACAGTAGATGTGTGTCAACTTCTTTTGGGAGAATAAGGTTGACAAAAGAAATATACATTGGACTATATGGAATCGTCTAGCTCGGCCTAAGGAAAGAGGTGGATTGGGTTTTCGGAACCTTTATGCCTTTAACTTGGCTTTATTAGCAACACAAGCGTGGAGATTGATTCAACAATTTGAGTCTATTGTTGGACAATTATTTAGGGCTATTTACTATGAGGATAGCATGCTTATGAGAGCCTTTATGGGTTCGGCGCCATCATATATGAACTATCCCCGAATGGACAAATTTCCTTGGAGCAGAGGAGAGAATGTTAGCAACTTCAACATGGCGGAGCATTATGGAAGCTAGGGTAATCCTGGAATAAGGTAGTAGATGGAAGATTGGTCGAGGTGACATGGTTAATTTTTGGCAGGATAACTGGATACCTAGACTTGAGGAATTTTGTCCATAGAGAGAGCTCACAGTACTGAGGACGTTGGCTCTAGTATCCCATTTTATTACACCACAACGGTCCTGGGATGTTGATCTGATACAACGGTTTCTATCACTTGAGAAAATTGAGCTAGTTAGAAGCCTTCCTGTGAGTTGGACTACACACCCAGACCGACTTGTCTGGCACTTTACGAAAAAGGGTGATTATACTGTGAGTAGCAGGTTACTAGGGATGTTATTGTTCGTCCTCAGATAACAACAGATGATCCACATAGAGAATTTTGAAGGAGATTATAAGGGTTGCAGGAGGCACCGGCGGTTAAGATGTGTGTTTGGAAAGCGTGCCAGGGATACCTACCTACAAGCTTCATATCAAAGGGACGTCGAGTTGATGTGGATGGCTGGTGCATTCTGTGTCATCAGTATCCTGAGACTAAAGTACATTTATTTCGAGATTGTCTTGTTGTCTGACCTGTTGTTACTTATGTTGCTACTAACATAGGTTTACATACTGATTCATGCCTTGAGTGGCTGAACATCTGTTGCCAGGCTCTTTCCACCGAGGATTTTGCTAGATTAGTGACATTTATTTGGTTTGTTTAGAAATGCAGAAATGATGTGTTCTGGAACAAGAAATCTTTTGATGGATAGACCTTGCAGATGTAGGCAGGGGCTTGACAGGATCACTTTGTGACTCTAAACAAGACTTCTGACCTCCCAGCAAGGGTTTTACAGACTTTGAGTATCCCCCTACTAGGTCAGTATTGTGTTCATGCAAACACAGAAGAGGCATTAGTAATGTGGTCAGAGATTGGTCTGGCCAATTTGTGATGGCTTTGGCTTGTCGTGTGGATGAAGTTTTCTCCCCTATGATAGTAGAGTTAGCAGCGGCTAGAGAGGCACTGAGGGATGCGATGGATTGAGGATACCACCCTGTGAGGTTTAGCTCTGATTCACTAAATTTAGTTCGAGGTGTGGTCGACCCTACTTCAGCCTTAACTTTGACTAGAGACCTATGTCAGGATGTGCATGATAGGTTTACTCAATTTTCCAACTCAAAATTTGTACATTTAGGTAAGGAAGCCAATGTTGTGGCTCATAAATTAGCTAAATAGGTATTGTGCAATGCATATATTCCTAGTGCTTTCCCTATAGCTCCTCCATTTCTCTTGGAGTGGCTAAACGACTATTGTATCGTTTGAATTTTTTGGAATATATTCTATCGTTTCATCTCAAAAAAAATAAAGTCATAAATAAATACATACACATGTGATATGGGCTTTTCCTATAAGGATTCGAAAAAGCAGCGCATCATCTTCTCTTCTCTTCTGGACTTTTGAGTGAGTGATGATGGAGATCGACAACAATCAGACCTCTTTCTCAACCTTTTTCTTTGATGAAAAACATGGTACGTACCCACCCACCACCTAGCTTCGCCCTTTTAGATTTCAATTTTTTTTAAGGGTAGATTTCAAATTATAATGACTAAGTTACTTTTTTAAACTCACTCCTTTTAATTAGAACATAGCTAGCTAGATAACTTCAATTCAATTCTATCTGTCTGTGCAGAAAACAAGATGCAAAACATATGGCCAATGGTCGAATCGTGTTGAGAATAAGACTATTGCATTTCATGTGCTTCGGATTTGACAAAGCGTTGTGTCACAGTATCAACAACTACAAGCATCAAAGGCGACACCTATTTTCTGTTGGCTACTAATGTCATTCAAGTTCTAACAACAACTCTTGTTCCTATTGAAAAAATGGTGGTTTTCCACCATTTTAATATGACAATTTTAACAAAATACTTGAGTGTGTTGCACTCAATTTTGATGTGAGGGAAACATGGATTTATGTTCTCCTATAAGAGTACATAAAGATTATGTATTCATTCGTTTAAATTGGTTAAGGAGTGAATGAGAAATTGTCACCCAAAGTTGGCCACTTGAAACAAAATGAATGAATGTGATCCCACATGGGAGAAATTAGGAATGTAGAAGTCTTTATTTATGATTGCACCCTAGCATGTCTTGAGTGAGTGAGTAGAGAGGCTCTCTCTCACACGTGCAGGGGGGTGCAAATCTTGGTTGAATTGAGTATGCGATATGGACCTGTGTGCACTCACGTCCTACGGCCACGAATGTCGTTCCAATTTGGGTTTTTCTCACTATTATTGGCCGAATTATAGTGGATTTTTCTCACTATTATTGACCGAATTATTGTGGATTTTCTCACCATTATTAGCTGGAATTATGTTGCATGGTTAATGAGTGGTAACTCATAACCTTTTAGTGACCGACTTTAATGTCATACTCAATCTCCTCCATGTATAAATAGAGGCTCCATCCTCCCTCATTTTTCATCTCATCAGAAAGCAATCTCCTCTTCTGATCATTTCTCTCCCTATCTCAACAAGTGTGCAAATCCGGTGATAGAGTAAGGTATTCTTCAGTTCGACGAGAAGTTCTTGTGCTGTGGTACAAAAATTTTGAAGTTGTTTTATCCTGGGAGAACAACGTCATACAAGCATGTGGGCGGGGTAAAATTTCTTAAGAAAAGCGTGTGATACACGTGACTCAACTTAGTTCATCTTCTTATCCAGAATTTGTTCTTCGTTCGTATGTTTATATTTTATTAATTATTTAATTAGTATTTGTTATATTATATTTAGTTTAATATCACTTATTTTCCTACAGTTCCACCACATCTGGTACATTAATCATCCAATCCTCTTCATCGTCATCATTTTTCTAATACTAATTAGCAGCTCAAGTATATATGCCCCTTCTTTCAAATAGTCGATCTTTCTTTCTTTCTTTCTTTCTTTCTTTCCTTTACAAGGAAACTAGCTTGTGTTAAAAGTAAACTCATAATCAAATACAATTTATTGTATGTAAAGGGTGGAGCTAGACATACACACACATATTTGAGAATAAGCATATAGTACACTACCATTACTTTGATAACTTGCAATGTATTGTATACGAGACATATTGAGTTATTGATCAAATTAACTACTTGGTCGTAAGTTGTTGGGGATAAAGAAAAATAAGGTCTGACCCGCCCGTATATATTATTTGCTTATTATTAATTATTAATAGATAAAAGTGTAGAGTATAATATTATGTATTTACATTAATTGTCTACAATTATAGAATTTAATGTCTTTCATATAAATATTTATATTTGATATAGCTTATAATCAAAGTTAACTTATTGTTAGTTTCTCTACACGTCTTATATCAAAAATCTTTAATTCGATAAGTTTGTGATAAAAATTGTTGCGCATTAGAATTGAAGACGAATGATTGATCGCTTGACTTTACACGTTGAGATAAATCATAATTGTTACTAATGATGATAAATTTATTATGAAATATATTCAAAATGAAACTTGGATGAGGACAATTATTTTTATAATTGATAGTATACTTACGTGCATATATAGTTTAAATATTGCAAAAAAAATTATATCTTAATTTCGGCCCCTACTAACGTTGAATCCTGACTCCACCACTGTTTTTACATCTTCATCCAAACCATTTTCTTATTTGAGCTATTTTGTATCAGTTGTTCGAATTGAGTACATAACATTTTGATGTCAGGCAATAGAAATTCTCAAGGGTAAAGAACAACATATTCTCATCAAGATTGGGTATCAAGAAGGTGGGCCTTGCTCAGAGCATGGGATCAACAAGGTACAAGATTGGTTTTAAGAGCAGCTGCGCTCCTGTCATTTCAAACATTTTAATTATTTTGTATACTTGCTTATGTTAGCATGTCCTTTTTATGTTCTGATTACCCCTGGTTTAAACTTTGTTCTTTTCCTTTGTGAATCAATAGGAAAACACTATTGCCGCCGTGGGTGGAGAAAGTGGGGTAGCTATGATCAAAATTTTTGCTAGTAATTGTTTTGTACACTGTTTCTACCGAATTACGCGCGGGACGTAATCTGGCAGAAGCAAGTACGAGTACTCCTTCCCTCTCGTTGTTCGTCCGAACGCTCGGGCTGTTCGGATGGTCGGGCGCTTCTCCTCCTTTCGGGTCTTCGGGTGCGCGTGCTCGGGTACGGCTGTTAAAAGAATACAACAATGAACAGACGGTCAGGGGTCAAGACGGGGTGGCCCGCCTTCAATGCTTCGATGCCTAAGTCAGAAGGTGTATTGGATATAACAGTCGTGCGAGCGTGTAGAGTATAGTAAAATGAGATCA
Source organism: Geum urbanum (assembly GCA_946800695.1). Taxonomy (NCBI): domain Eukaryota; kingdom Viridiplantae; phylum Streptophyta; class Magnoliopsida; order Rosales; family Rosaceae; genus Geum; species Geum urbanum. Next base: position 41,866,946 of record OX327013.1, on the reverse strand, counting down.
GATGTCGTTACCTGTAATAAATACCTTACATATATAGATGGTTGAGCTTGGTGCTTGATGATGTTCTTCGATGTGGGACTTGTGTACTTGCTGGTGTGTGATCCGCACATTCGGATGTGCGCCCCACGGGCGCGTGCGCGCTCGGATGGGGTTGGTCTTGTGAGTGAAGTTGAAGCCTCCCTGGTGGTCTTTCGGGTGGTCAGATAGGTGTTGATTACCTGCTTAAGTGGATAAGTATATTTTAATCGGACAACTGATGCTATACAAACAAGTCCCCCAAGTCCCCAAGTCAAAGAGAACTTTCTTGACTGGGGAGTTGAAAAAAGGTTCGTGCGATTGAACAAGATACTTATCCGGTTGAGCAGTGTGATCCTGTAACCCCCAAGTCCCCCAACTCTCCGGTCAAGGAAGGGCTCGTTTGACGGAGTGGGTACCTGCGCGTTCGATTGTGTACCTCCTGTGGGCCCAGCGTCCAAACGAGTTGTGCTATTTGGAGCCGCGCGCCCGTGGGGTGTGGCCTGGTAAACATAAATGGGGCAACATACAGTTGTGTAAATGTGAATGTATGGTATGATGCGTGAATGTATGGTATGATGTGTGAATGTATGCGAATGTTTTTCGTAACACCAGCGTTGGGATGCCGTGGTGCACCGCGTACATCAACGGGGATGCCGTCGCGTACGGTGTAGCGTCAATGGTGGGATCAAGACCGCGACGTACAATTAACGCGCACGGAGGGGACGGACCGCATGCCCGTGCCGTTCTTCTGCTTAGGATGCCCGGAGAGAAGATGTGCCCCATGCCTCCGTCATGACAGCCGGCTTGCTTTCGCGTCCGGGGAGGGCGTACCATTGTCCACGACGCTCATCGGTCTCAGAACGTTCAAGGAGGGGTCGGACCGCATGCCCCTGCCGTTCCGAGTCGGCGAGTCGATCGTTAACGTTACGCCCACGGAGGGGAAGGACCCCACGACCGTGTCGCCCATCGTCTTAGGATGCCCAGAGAGGAGTTGGCCCCATGCCTCTGTCATGACTGCCGACTTGCGCTTCGATCGTTAACGTTGCGCCCACGGAGAGGACGGACCCCACACCCGTGCCGCCCATCGATCTCAGCGCGCGCAAAGAAAGGGCGGACCCCATGCATCTGCCGCCTGATCCGGCTTGCTGTCTAACGTTTGCGTGTACGGAGGGGAAGAACCCCATGCCCGTACAGTGCAAGTTCTTCATTCGGCGCGCGTCCGAAAGGGAATTCAGGCTTTCGCCCTCTTTCGGGGCGCCCGAATGGTGTTGTTCTAACCTGATGGTGTTTCGCGAGCGCCTGGTCATGTGGGGGTGGGCGCGCCAGTTCGAAGGGCGGGAGGTGTAGCGTATCTTGGTTCTGGTTGGGTGATTTTGTTCTGACGTGACATTCCTTTTGACTTCTCCTTGGGAACTGTTGTGCAATAAATGCTAGCAGTCGTAATTAATGCCGACGTGCCCTGGGCATTAAATGCTGGTGACGTAGTGACTGCCCGAAGCTCAGACGTCAGGTGCGTGGGAGCGTGGAGTTGGTGCATGGGCGCCACGTGTCGAGCTGTTGGAGACTGTGCTAGGGTTTGAAAATCAAGGCGGGAAGTTGAAGAGTTGGCACGGTTACTTAGGTGGGCAAGTAAACCGTCCTATGCCATGTGTCGTAATCCGACGGTGGACACGCGAAAAATGGACGCCTGGCGTTCGTTCGCGCGTCCCGCCTGATTAGTATAAATAGGGTTCTGGTCTTTGTCTTCTTCATCACTCTTAGATTTTACCAAAACGCTGCCAAATTCACTCTGCAACCTGTTTCTCTGATTTTTCTGTGTTCGTGTGCTCTTCTTGCCGGAATACTTGCTAGCCGTCGTGCAACCTTTCAACCTACAGACTCCGATTTGGTGAGGCTCTCGTCTTTTCTGTTTTGGTTTTTTTTTTTTTTTTTTTTGCTTTTTCTGGGTTCTGAACTCAAGAACAGGGCGTGTTCTTGAGTGGTGGTGGTTTTGATTTTTTTCTGGGTAGTTTTTGTGGGTTTTTGGTGTTTCTGCCAGGGATTTTTTTTTGCTAAGTGTGGGTTTTGCGCGTGCGTCTATGAATGGAGCCAGTAGAGATATCAAGCGGGCAATCGCGCGAACGCATGTACATAGAGGGGGTGGGGTGGATTAGTTGTGGGTCGGTTACGAGCGTGTCGAGTACGTCGTCGTACGAGTATGTGTTGAGTGTGACGCCTCTGCGATGTATTCCTAACACCTCTCCCGTGGTGCAGTCAATGGATTCCAAGCAGGCGCGTGCAACCACAGGTTTGGGAAGCTCATCAGGGTCGTCGGGCGGGTCCTCGGGTGGTTCTGGGCCGTGGGGTGAGGAGAGTGTGCAGGGGGAAGAGTCCGTTCCTCAGTTTGCGGAAGGCGGACCCGTTCACTGGGTGCTACCAGATGGAATGCCGGTTCAAGAGCCGGAGCGCGCGCCTTCCGTTACGGAGATGGCCAGATGAGCGCGTAATTATCATATCCCGGGCTCGGTGCGTCTGCGGATACCTGGCAAGGGCGACACGTTTACCTGTCCTCCGCCCGGGCACATATGTCTGAGCGAGTTTCACCTTAAGGCTGGGATCAAGCTGCCATTGCATCCCTTCTTTCAATACATGCTGGCGTTGCTGAGGATCTCTCTCGGCCAATGCGGGCCCACGCTCACCCGCACGCTCGTGGCTATGTTCAATATCTTCCGGGTGAGCGGTATGGATCAGCCGACGCGGGTGAAGTTTCATCATTTCTTCCGTCTTCGATACTCTACGCGCCAGAGGGACTCGGGGACCTTCACGGTGGAGCCCCGCGTGAAGTGGTGGTTAGTGGACCCGCCAAGCTCTTCAACCTCCTGGCGCACAATCAACTGTTTGGTGGGGGGGGGACTGGGAGTTCGGCGCCTTCCCGGCCGAGTATGCCGCCAACGCTGACCAGATTGATCGAGTCCCCCAGTCCTTCCATTTACTTGATACGAATGAGTATCCGCTCACGCCCGCCGAAGAGGCCAGGATTGCCCGTTTAAAGTTCGTGTTCGACCCGGCGCCCGAGTCAAGATATTTCTGGGCGGCGTGTCACTGGGATCTTATCGAGTGCACGTGTCTCGCCAGGCCGCCTGGTCTGTGGGTCCTTGTAGTTTGTTGCTAAGAGTAGGAGTAGAATTTTTAACTAACTGTTTGCCTATGTTGCTGACCTTCCGTTTGTGCGTTCTGCAGTTAAGATGACCAAGTCCAAGGCGACAGACAAGGACGAGGCGCTCAAGCGCCGCATGGCCGCGTTGTTGGATACGGCCGAAAAGGTCCGCAAGGTGGCGGATGACGGGTGCGGTGGGCTCGTGCTGGAGGAGACTACTCAACCCAAGATTCTGATCCCCAACATTGCTGATTTTGCCCAGCCCATCCGGGGGCCACAAGCGGATGCTCCTCGCCCGCCCCCAGGCAATGTCGCTGGCCCCAAGGCTCAGGTGCGAGCGGATCGTGAGCAGCAGCATCGCGAGAAGCGGCAGGTGGAGCGCGATCAGCGCCGGTCCGACCGGGATGATCTGCGGGACAGGCGGGAGGCTGTACGTACGCCCCAGTCATCGAGTCGTACTCCCGTCACGCCTCAATCATCTAGCCGACCTCCTAGTCCTCCACGGGTGTCCAGGCAGGGGGGAAATGTTGAACCTCCGTTGAAGCGGCCAAGGACGGATGGTCCGTTTGCTTTCTGTGCACCGATGATGGAGGCCATCGAGATTGGTGTGAGGTCCATCAATGGGCTGATACCGCAGGCGCCTGTTGGTGCGGATGAGATGGATCAGGCGTACAACGCCTATACGATGATGCAGTATAAGCTCTTCCAGGCGCGCGAGCGTTACGCGAATGAGCGGCATTCGGAGGGGCTGAGGGAGGAGATGCGTAAGCTCACCGAGGCGAACAAGAGGCTTCAGCATGGTCAGTCCAAGTCGGATGAGCTGGCGGATCGCATACGCCGTGAGCTTCGTGAGGCTGCCGAGCGGGAGGCGCTGCTGAAGGCCGAACGCGATAGTGCCCTAGCTGCCGTGGAGGAGGCGAAGGTCGAGGCGGCCAATCGGTTGGCTTTGATGGAGTCCCGCTTGATGGAGGCTGAGCGACAGGCGTGGACGAGGGAGCGCGCCGAGCAGGTCCAAGCGGAGGCGGTTGCTGCCTTCAAGAATTCTTCAGAGTTCCAGGAGTTGGTGGCCGCAGAGGCTGATAGCCAGGTGGCTGAGTTTCAGGCGGCGGTATCGCCCTTTTTGGATTTGGAGCGGTACCGAGACTATCTGCAGGCGCAGGCAGGTGGGGCTTCTGTTGTGGTGGAGCAGGCGCAGCCGGAGGCGGAGACCGGTGGGGCGGCGGGCGGACCGGATGGGGGATCAGTAGAGTAGTTTTTTCTTTTTCTTTGTAGTAGAGTATGAACATTTGTAATCGGGCCTTCGTGCCTTTGATGATTATTAATGAAGTCTCTTTTCTTTCTGTTCGTGTGGCTTGTCTCTTGGAAAAAATTTGTTTGGCCTCTTTTGAGTGACTCACGTGAACGGGCCCTTGCCCTTTGCTTTTGAATGGAATTCAACCGTGTTACATTAATGCGAACAGCCTATCCCTAGTCCCCCGAGTATATGGGCGGGCGGGGTAAGGACGAACGGACGCACTAATATAAACTTAATGAAAAAGTGCAACATAAGTACAACATAACAAAATTTTAATGAAAGTACTTCCTCAAATGTTGTATATTCCACGGGTGCCATAATCGTTGACCCTGCATGTCTCTTAGGTAAAAAGTGCTGGCGCTTATCACCTCATCAACTACGTATGGGCCTTCCCATAACGGGCGGAGTGTCTTCACCTTTTGCTGGATTGCCTTCATCACCCAGTCCCCCAGTTGGATTGGGCGGGCCCGTATACGCTGGTTGTATAATCGGGCGATCATCTGCTTGTTCGCGGCGTTGTGGAGGTGTGCCGTGTCTCTCCGTTCTTCTAGCAAGTCATTGTTGAGTCGTAGCCCCTCGCTGTTCATGCGTGGATCATACCCCTCGATCCGTGGGCTCTGATGGGTAATCTCCAAGGGTAGCACAGCTTCCGTTCCGAACGTCAGGCTGAACGGGGTTTCGCCCGTGGAAGCGTTGGCGGTCGTTCGGATGGACCACAGAATTTCTGGAACGACCTCGGGCCAGCGCCCGTAATCCGCATCCCCAGGTTCAATATCTTTAATTTTCTTCTTGATACCAGCCTTGAGGATCTTGTTGGCTGCCTCTACTTGGCCGTTCGTCTGAGGGTGCGCTGGTGACGCGAAGAAGAGGTCCGTTCCCTGGCGCTTGCAAAAGGCTATGAGCCTGGGGTTATTGAACTGCGGCCCGTTGTCCATGATGATGCTGATCGGTGTTCCATAGAGACAGAAGAGAAAGCGCCAGAGGAAGCGCTCCACCTTCTCTGTGGTGATCTTCGCCATTGGCTGGGCTTCGATGAATTTGGTGTGGTAGTCAATGATGACGATCAGATACCTGTACTGCCCCTTCGATTTTGGGAGCTCTCCGATCAGGTCCAGTCCCCACTGTGCGAATGGAACGGGCGATAGGAGGATGGACAAAGGGACGGCGGGCACGTGGTGGTAATGTACGTGCAGCTGGCACTGGTGACACCTGCTCGTCAGTGCCGTGGCGTCCGCGTGGATGGTGGGCCACCAGAATCCATATCGAAGGGCCTTGTGTGCGATTGATCTGGCACCCGCATGGTGGCTGCACGTGCCCAAGTGGATCTCCTTTAAGATCGAGTTGCCCTTCGTTGGAGTGACGCACTTGAGACTTGCCCAAGTCCTCCCTCGTCGGTATAAAGCTCCATCCCGCACACTGAAGTTGGCCGCCTGCGCGACAATGGTTCTGGCCTCTCGCTTGTCCACCGATAGCTCTCCTCTTGCTTTGTAAGTGACGAGTGCGTCCATGTAGCTATACTCGTGTGGTTCGATTGCCAGAACCTGCTCCGTTCCTGAGATGCTCGGTCGTCGCAGTACTTCGACGATGCGTTGTCCTGGTCCTGTGTGCACGGGTGCCGTGGCCAGTCGAGCCAGCTTGTCTGCCTTCGCATTGAATCCTCGGTGTATATGGTTGATGTTGACGTATTTGAATCCCTTGATTAGCGCCTTCACGTGTTTTAGATAGGCGATCATCGACTCCCCCTTCGCTTGGAATTCTCCTCCGACCTGGCTCACCACCAACTGCGAGTCGCTGAATACGTTCAGGTCGGGCGCCTCCGAGTTCTTGGCCAGTTGTAGGCCCGCAATGAGCGCTTCATACTCGGCCTCGTTGTTGGTTGTCTTGAATTCGAACTTGAGGGCGTACTCCGCGTTTACCCCTCCCGGCCCGGTCAGGATGATCCCGACGCCGCTCACCTTCTTTGTGCATGAACCATCGACGTAGAGGTTCCACTCTGACAATGGTCGCTCCTTGACCTCTGGTTTGTCGGATGCTTCCACCGTTGGGCCGCCGGGCGCTTGGATCGGCGCCCCCTCTGCCTCCGTGTATTCGGCAATGAAGTCCGCCGCTGCCTGTCCCTTGATTGTCGTTCGGGGTTTGTACTGAAGGTCGAATTCGCTGAGTTCAATAGCCCACTTTGCCAGGCGGCCGCTGTGGTCGGGTGATTGGAGTATCTGGCGTAAGGGCACGTTGGTGAGGATGTGGATGCTGTGCGCTTGGAAGTACGGCCTCAACCGTCGGGCGGCGGTTACGAGCGCGAGCGCCATCTTCTCGATCGTCGGATATCGAGTCTCAGCGCCCGTCATGCCTTTTCCTGAGAAGAAAACGGGCAACTCCGTGCAGTCCTCCCTGCGGACGAGGGCAGAACTGACGGCCGTGAGGGAAGCGGCTAGGTAGATGTACAAAACTTCCCCTCGGACGGGCCTGGAGAGGAGCGGGATGGACGCCAAGTATTCCTTGATCTGAAGGAAAGATGCCTCACATTCGGGCGTCCACACGACCTCGCGCTTGTTCGTGGTTCGTAGGGCTTTAAAGAACGGGGCACATCTGTCCGAGTAGCGGGATATGAACCGATTTAGGGACGCGAGCTTGCCTGTGAGGCTCTGCAGGTCCACCCTTTTGACTGGCAGCTTCATGTCGATGATGGCTTTTACCTTGGCGGGCGCGGCTTCGATCCCCCGCTGGCTAACAATATATCCAAGGAATTTGCTGTTGGTGACCCCGAACGTGCACTTGGCGGGGTTCAACCTCATGTCGTTCTTGATGAGGACGTCGAGCACAGTCCCCAAGTTCTGGACGTGGTCGACCGCTTGAACGCTCTTCACCAGTATGTCATCCACGTATACGTCCACAATGTTGCCGATCAGGCCATGAAATATCGCGTTCATGAGCCTCTGGTATGTGGAGCCAGCGTTCTTCAACCCGAATGGCATGACGACGTAGCAATACAGGCCTTTGTCAGTTACAAACGTCGTCGCCTCCTGGTCTTCGGGGTCCATGAAGATCTGGTTGTAGCCCGAATATGTGTCCATTATTGACAGGAGCTCGTGCCCCGCTGTCGCATCCACCAGCTGATCGATCCTCGGCAGAGGGAAGCTGTCCTTCGGGCACGCTTTGTTGAGATCGTTGTAATCGATGCACATCCTCCACTTCTTGTTGCTCTTTTGCACCATCACAGCGTTGGAAATCCACTTCGGATAATCCACCTTCCGGATGAACCCGATGCCCAGTAATCGGTCCACCTCCTCGTGCATTGCCGCGTAATGCTCTGCCTTATATGCTCGCCTCTTCTGCTTTACTGCCCAGGCGCTGGCGCTGATGCTCAGCCTGTAGGATATGATGCTCGTGTTGATCCCGAGCATGTCCTTATACGACCAGGAAAACACCTCCTGCTTCTCCTTCAGCAGTGCGATCAGCCGCTCGGCTATCGCGGGAGCCAACGATGCTCCAACCTGGACCGTCCTCTCCGGGTGTTCGGAGGATAGCTGGATCGTCCTCAGTTCTTCGCGCTCGGGGACGGGCGACACCGCCATCAGTCCGTCGCGTGGATCGTCCGGTATCTCCGTTCCAGGTGTAGGCTCCAAGGCGAGAACCTCCTGCCTGTCCCGGGGTTTCGCGGCTTCCTCGTAGTTGTATCCCTGGACGTATCCGACTCCGTGCTCGGTTGGGAATCGTCCCAAGAGCATGTGCCCTGCGATGATTATTTTCAACTTGTTGATCCCTGGTCTCCCAAGTATGGCGTTGTAGGGGGAGGGGGTCCATGATTATGAAGTCCGTCCGGATCTCGCTGTGCGGGGAGTCGGGAGCGCCAATACCAGCCCGGATACTGTCGCTCCTAATCGGATACGATGTCTCGCCCGTGAAGCTAGCGACACATTCATGATCCTGCGTCATCTTGTGCGCGGGTCTGCCGAGCGCCGTGTACGCGTCGAAATAGATCACGTTCACGGATGCTCCATTGTCGACAAGCACCCTCTTTACGAGGAATTGATCGATGATTGCGTCGATTACGAACGGCAGGGTGCTGTCCCTCGGACTTCCTTCCTCATCTTCTGCCCTGAAGCAGATGGTTGGCGGCTCCTTCCTCCCTGTCTTGGGCGCCCTTCCAGCCCCGATCGTCAGCACTTCCCTGTTTGGGCGATCGGGCGATGAAGTTCCTTCCTTGCGCTTTCCCCCGGATATCGTACTGATAGTCCCACGGGTCTCGGCATTTGCCTCGCGCTGTCGTCCTTCCGCCCTGGGAGGGGTGACCCGATCGGCCCTTCCTATGTCCTCAAGGGCCTTCTTCAACATGATGCATCTGTTGGTATGGTGGGTGGCGGCGTTGTGGTATTCTCACCAGATGCTCGGGAGTCGGCCGAGCGGAGCCATCACTTTTGTCATGTTGTTCGGTGGTGGGATTTGGTGTCGATGTAGGCGGAGCAGTTGCTCGTTCGACTGCTGGTCGACCGCATAGACCTCCTGTCCCGTCGGTCGATACTGCGGCGCTGGCGGTAGACGGCCTCCCTGCGGCGCCGGTCCCCTCGCCTGGTTGTAGTAGTTGCCCTGGTAACTGCGGAAGAATGGCCTCTGGTGATTTTGCCTCTGCGCGTCCCGGTTCCTCTTGTGCCCTCCGGTAGGCTCCCCTCCGTCGTCCGAGGGTCGTCGTGGCTGAGCGCTTCCCTCCGGTCTGTTGGTGCTAGACTCGGAGGTGGATCCATATACTCGCGTCTCCACGAGTGCCTTCTGCACAATCAGGTCCATGATCTCGTCGTAGTCGAGATACTCATTCCTTACCAATTTTTCTACGAACGGGGTGGCGAGCATGTTGTCCATCAGGGCCACCTTGGCCACCCGCTTATCAAGGTCCCTGCACGTGCTCGCGAGCGTCCTCCATCGGTTTATGTAGCTTGACAGGCTCTCGTCCATCCCCTGGCGGACCTTGAGAAGGATACCCGTAGTATTGTACTTCCCCTGGAGCCGATAGCTTTTCTGGAAGCTCTCCGCCAGCTCGAGGAACGAGTGTATGGAGCCCGGCGGTATTTCGTAGAACCAGCTCCGTGCTTCCTCCGTCAGCGTTTCTTGGAATAGAAAACACAGGGTTGGATCCGAATAGCGGGTCCCGTCCGTGGTGGACCGGAACTCGTCGATGTGTGCGCGGGGGTCCCCGCTCCCATCGAACCGGGTGATTTTTGTCGTCTTCGCCTGGGGGTCTCTTCCCCTTTCCAATATGTCCGCCGAGAATGGGCTGACCCGGGGGGCGAACGTCCCGCCTTGCCCGGCGAACTTGTCTTTGCGCAAGCGCGAGACCTCCTCTGCCAGTTCCTCCATCCTCCGGAGGATCAGGGTGTTGTTTGTCAGGGGAGCCGATTCCTCCGCCGGTGAGGGCGCTCGGGTTGCCCGGGCGTTGGTCCTTCCGAACGGGTGTTGTTCCTCACTGGTGGTTTCATGGGTCCCTTCGTGCTGCCCCAGCTGCTGGCTGACGAGCGCGTCCAGCCGCTCCTCCAACCTCTGCCGGATATGGCGCTCCTCTGCTCTCTCGAGCGCCGCTTCTCTCAATTCTTGAACTAGGCTGTTGACGCGTTCCTCACTATTGTTCCTTTCGAGCTCCAGTATTTGCCGCCCCTGTGTGTCTGGCGGCGTCTCCCCGACGGGAGTGGTGCTGTCGTTAGCTTCCGGATGGAGCATGTGGGCTTTTGGATAGCGGTGTTTATACGAGGTTTGCAATTTGTAAGTTTTCCACAGACGGCGCCAACTGTTTCTACCGAATTACGCGCGGGACGTAATCTGGCAGAAGCAAGTACGAGTACTCCTTCCCTCTCGTTGTTCGTCCGAACGCTCGGGCTGTTCGGATGGTCGGGCGCTTCTCCTCCTTTCGGGTCTTCGGGTGCGCGTGCTCGGGTACGGCTGTTAGAAGAATACAACAATGAACAGACGGTCAGGGGTCAAGACGGGGTGGCCCGCCTTCAACGCTCCGATGCCTAAGTCAGAAGGTGTATTGGATATAACAGTCGTGCGAGCGTGTAGAGTATAGTAAAATGAGATCAGATGTCGTTACCTGTAATAAATACCTTACATATATAGGTGGTTGAGCTTGGTGCTTGATGATGTTCTTCGATGTGGGACTGGTGTACTTGCTGGTGTATGATCCGCACATTCGGATGTGCGCCCCACGGGCCCGTGCGCGCTCGGATGGGATTGATCTTGTGAGTGAAATTGAAGCCTCCCTGATGGTCTTTCGGGTGGTCAGGTAGGTGTTGATTACCTGCTTAAGTGGATAAGTATATTTTAATCAGACAACTGATGCTATACAAACATACACGATTGTGATTTATTGGATACTCTCGTCAGAATGAGAAAAGGGTTATTCGAGAGACACAAGAACCTATATGCATGGGGAATATGTGGATTACATGAGAATCGAAAAGTTGGATGTATCTGACATGCAAGAGCTAACATCTTACCCTATCCTATGTATTTCAATAGAATAAGAGGAGAAGCAGCTCAAGAAGCTTGGCCGTTTGCGCACTCGTTATTAGTTCAGTATGGCATTGCATGCACATTGAATCTGGCCAGGGGTATCTTGTCAGTTTCAACTACCAGAAGAACTAAGGATCCAGATATTATTGATAAGGCTGAGGAATTTCTTGACCTTTTGGTAAACACGAGTGTTCCGCCAACCAAGGTATAAACGATACAAATTTTGTTAATTGTTTGTGGGGTGAATGCTATTATAAGTTGTGGAAAAGAAACATTTACATTAAAATTACATTTGATATAAATTAAATCATCTGATGTTTTATTGGCTTTCTCTTTTCCCTTGGAGTTTGCCTCCCTTCTAATTCGAGAGCACAAAATTTTTTATATCAGGAAAAAGAATTACTGAATGGCCGTCTGCAACACGAAGTCATAAGGACATGGATTGAAAAAGATGGACTTTATAGATCAGACGAGACAGCTAATTTGCATTGAGTAACAAGATGGGCTTTGAAGTGTTACATTCTGTTTGGAAGTATTCTCTTCAACGCAGGAGGTTTGGGAAAATAGTAAACGCTTGATGAGCAAAGCCCAGGTGCAATTAGTTATCCAGACACTTTTATGCTCGATTCTTTCTGAGTGCTAACAGTATGTATCGAACATATATTGTGTGCAGGAGCATAAAATAAACTGGGGACGTTTGGTTAGCAAAACACAGGTGCAATTAGTTAACTAAACAATCATATACTGATTATCAGTATTAGACACCCTACATTCTTAGACACTCTTATGCTTAATTTTTTCTGGGTGCTAACGGGTATGTACTGACTGTAGGAACTTGCAAACCTTTTGAAGTGTGAGATTTATATAAACGTAAGAACTGCTATTCCTCCTTATCCTTATTTGTTTGCATTTATATTGCACGTCTACTTCTTTGTCCATGAATCTTCAAACGTGGAATTATGTGTTTGACTATTTATACCGGCCTTGAAATGAATAGAGTTACAGAGCTGTTGCGGTGGGGACTTCAGCTGAAGGAGTAAAGCTTTTCACGTCAATAGTGGAAGGTTTGCTTTCTCAGAAATGAAGATCCTGCTATTGTTGTGAAGAGATTAAAGATAGGATCACTTGGTGACCAACTTGATGAAGAAGATTCAGGCACTATGTTTGTGAATTGTGACTGTAATAGCCTGACTGGGACCAACTATTAGCACAGTAACTTAAGCAGTGGATGAGCAACTTTTTTATCGAAAGTTTGGAACTAGCTAATGTTATTGTTAGAGATATTTGATTAACATCGTCTTCGATTATTAAAAGGAGGAACACTTTGGTCCATGAGATTGGCCTATTCGATTAAAATAGTGAAGGAAATCTTCAAATGTTGATCAGCGACAGAAGAGTGAATATTTTGGCCAAGGGAACAACATTCCCAATGGGGGACACTGTCATAATTAAAGAAGCTCTTTCTGCAGAATGCTGTACAAGATAAGTGGGAATCTACTTCAATCTCTATTTCCTTGGACCTCGGAGGTTCTATTATAGTGTGGATTTTACAACAGAACACTAATACAATGTGATCGATATTGCAACCAATGGGGAAGGGAAAAATGTATTCAAAACCAAGCTGAGCTTTACACAGAAAAATGCGCTATTTCAAGGGAGGAGGAGTCGGTGGTGTCGGTGGTGTCACCATTTACGTTTATATTGGGTGTGGTTAGGAGCGAGCAAAAAATTACTGTCGATCTACTACTTCAAATTTATAAATGTACACACAATACACGAATAATGCAATTCAAAAGGAGGTACTAATTAATACTACAAATGTGATCATAATTCACAAGCTCCTGCGCTGAGATTGTCAGCATTTGTAGATTCAGTAATTCTTCCTTCTGTGATCAACTAGAAGAGAACAAGAACCATTAATTCTACAACTAGCCACATTTTGGTCTTCATCACCAATTAAGCAGATGGGTGAGCCACATTTTCCCGCGTCCAGTCCTGTTTCTTCATTCTACAATTCTACATAATAGAATAAAGGAAATAGATGAGAACGATTTCTGCCAAGTAAGATGGTGAAAATAACAGATGTAAAGCGCAGAACAAGTACTTCACTCTTAATTCAAGGTTCTCCTTTCTCTGTCGCTCAAATTTCCCTGCCAAGTAAACAAAAACCATTAGCTAAGCCTTGCATGGCAAGTAAAAGTGTATAACTATTCATTTGCAATGTAAGAATGGTTACTTGTAGTGAATGTTAGTAACCTTTGACTCGGGATCTTGGTGTACACTCTCGTCGGGATTCATTATCATCCATATCTGAAGATAATGTGGTTACAACTGGACCATCTTTTTCCAGAATGATGCTTGGAAATGAATGCATTGCAAGCACTGTTCTTTGCTTGCTTATCACATACAGCAACATGTGCACCCTTGTCCCTCAATTCCCTACCGTCATTCAATGGCTTTTTCTGCAATCTTCCACCCATAACATTGACTGGCGAAACTAGAAGAGGACAAGAGCCAGTAATTCCACTGTGATCGACTAGAATTCAAGATATCCCTAAGCTGGCCTCATTTTGGTCTTCATCATCAATCAAGTCGCTTATACTTGTGGACTTCGAAACCCACCCAAACCTGACCATACTCTCAAGTATCCTTGCTGCCTTCTCCGCATTCCCTGATTTATAGACACATCCGTGAACTAATGTTTTACATGTGGCAAGACCGAGCACAACTCCTTGCTCTCCCATTTCATCAAGTGACTTGATCACTTCCGAAAATCCTGCCTTTTGGAATAGGGCATTTGCCAGAGCATCTACTGCATCACTGGTCAAATTAACATTATTGACCAAACTTTCATCAACCAGCTTTAGAGATTTTATCACATCCCCTTCATTGCAATAAGCCTCGATCATCTCCGCATAGGTTATTTCATCAGGTTTGACTCCCCTTGCAACCATTTCCTCGAAAAGAGCAAACATCTTTGATCTGTTTCCTGTGCTGTTGTATCCCTGTAAAAGTGAGGTGTAGGTTACAATATTGGGCAGCAGATTTCGTTCCTGCATTTCCAAAAATAGCTGTTCTGATTCCCTCAACATCCCCTCTTTGCAGAGAGAACCTATCAGAATCGTGTACGTAACATGATTTGGTGTTACATGCTTATCCACCATATCTTCAAACAACTTTTTAGCTTCCATCTGCTTCCCAAGTTTACAGAAGCCATCGATCAATGCATTGAAAGGAGAAGTGGTAACAAGCTCCTTATCCACCACTTCATGAAATAAAGACAAGGCCGTGTCTGTATCACCTGCCATGCAGAACCCATCAATCAAGGTACAGTAGATGAATTTATCAGCAGGAATCCCATGGAGTAGCATCTCATCTAATAACTGCAAAGCATCAGATAACTTTCCAGATTTGCTATATCCGTCCATCATCGTAGCATAAGTCACAGCATTAGGAGTCAAACCCTTTCCCATGATTCCATCAAACACTTCTCTGGCTCTGTCAATGTCACCAGTTTTGCATAATCCATTAATCAAGCCGTTATAAGTGACAATGTTTGGTTTAATACCTCTCTGAAGCATCTGTTCAAGAAGTTGGAAAGCCTTCTCTGCATTTCCCTGCTTGCAAAATCCAGATATGAGAGAGCTGTATGTAAAAACATCGGGAACCAAATTCTTGCCAAGGAGCTCAGAGAGTATCCCCATTGCTTCTTCTAGTTTTCCACTCCTGGAAAGACCATGAATGATGACACTGTATGTTCTAATGTCTGGGGTCACCCCTCGTCCCACCATGGATCTAAATGTTGAGAGTGCTTGCACCAAGTTACCATCTTTACAGTGTCCTTCAATCAAGGCTGTAAAGATAAAATCATTAGGAGCTATACCAAAACTCAGCATTTCCTCAAAGTACCTATTAGCGAGTTGCATTTTCCTTTCCTTGCAATATCCATGAACAAAAGCCCCATACGTATATGCATTAGGCCTTAATCCAATCTCAACCATTTCCCTCAGATAAGGTTTAGCTTCTTCCAATTTACTGGCTTTGCACAGGCCAATTATAAGAGAATTGTAGCACATGACATCAGGCATGACACCTTTTGAGCTCATTTCCTTTAACAATTCTTTTGCCTCTTCAAAATTTCTTTCTTGGAGATAACCTTTCAATAAAGTTGTGTAGACAATTTTACCTGGTCTCAAACCTTCAGCGATCATTACCTTCAATACACTAGTAGCTCCTTGAAGATCTCCGGACTGGGATAGGCCATTGATGACCACTCCACAAGTGAACTCGTTGGGTACCAAATTCCTATGCTTCATCTCATTCAATAATGCACAAGCTTTGTTTATATTTTGCTCCCGACAGTACCCATCAATTAAATAGTTATACGTCTGCGTATTAGGTTTAATCCCCCTAGCATCCATATCATTCAAGAGAGCTTCTGCCCTCTCCATCTTACCTATTCTACAGATCCCTGCAAAAATCACATTATACGTGACATTACACAACTTAATTCCTTGAGCAACCATTTCTTCTTTGATCCTCAGTGCCTCTTCCATGTTACTTTCTTTCAAAAGCCCCTCAATCAAAGCAATGTACAAACCGCGGTCAGGAATCAAACCTATATCATGCATCTCTTTCAATACCAACTTTGCTTCTCCTGATCTTTTCTCTCTGCACAACCCATCAACTAGAACAGAATAAGTATCCCTATCAGGGGCTAATCCCTTCTCCGCCATACACTTTAGTACCCCAATGGCTTCATTAACATCCCTACTTCTACACAACCCATCAATCACCACATTATAGATACTTAAATTCGGATAACAACCCTTCTCCACCATCTCATATAGCACCCTCTTACCCTGCCTAACATCTCCAAACTTGCAATGTGCACTGACCACATTGCTATAAGTACATAAATCAGGCTCAAGATTAGCCTCTAACGTCCTATCATACACTTTCCAGAACAGCTTCACCCTACTACCTTTCAACAAATCATTCAACAGAGCATTGCAGCATTCCAATCTCGGCGAAACCCCAACACTCTTAACACCCAAAAACACATCAACAGCCTCATACAACCAGCCCCCTGCCCTAAACACATTGATCAAAATCTCAAACACAGTCCCATCAGAGCCATCAAGCTCTCTAAAACACTTCACAACAGAATCCAAAACCTCTAAAGCCGGCTTTCGAGTCCCAACCATTCTCTCCAACACACCACGAGCTTGACCATAAAGTTTGCAATTACATAACACAACACCCAATATCGAAAACGAATGCAAATTTTGAGGGGCACCGAATTGCGTATCGGACCATGTAAAGAAACTGAGAAGTCGTTCTGGGTCACCAACCTGATTGTGTTGTTGAAGCACCGATCGGACCACGTTTGGGTTTAGCTTCTTGGGATAGTCCGATGAGCTCAGCACGTCTCGCCACTCGTGGTTGCGTTTGAGAATCATAGCGATCTCTCTCACTGTTTCATCTTCGTTGTTGTGAGTACAGTAGTACCTCATCAAAATCAAAAGCCTCGGTTTCGGATTAGCTATTTGAAATGCGACTCTTCTCCCATGTGAAGCTAAACCCATTTTTGCTTCACTGAGAAAATGTGGCCAGAGTAAACCAAAGACTGAAGCTTTGCAGTTTTGGGTCATTAAAAACCGAAAAAGACTGAAGCTTTAAGGTAGGAGCCCCAATATAGGGACTTTAACGACGTCGTTTTGAACACCCATTTGAACATAAGAATAGGACCCATTATAATTTCTAGACTCGTATCTGTTGAATTGTGTAGTGATGAATTTGGTGAGGCAGAGAGTGGTGGCTTCAATTGGGAGGCGATTGTATCATAGTAGATGTGATGGGCCAAGTGAGAGCTTGAAGATGAAGATGGCAGAGTTGGAGAAGATGAGGAAGAGCAATAGCAAAAGCATCAAGAGACAAAAGCAAAGAGTTTTCGTGGAGGTTCCGGAGCCTTTGACCTACTTAGACACCGCCACCATGCCCATGTATCTTGCCGCCGCCGGAATGGCTCTCTTCGTTAAGCTCATCATGATGGTATCGTTAAACTTTGTTAATTTTTTATTGTTGGTTTTGCTTCTTCTTCTTCTTGATGAGTGTAATGGCGTTCATAGCTGTTTGAGTTATGCCTATTGTGTTGATGCTGCTCGAGTTTTATGCTTCTAATGGGATCATAGATTATGATGCCTGCAAATGTTTTGAAACTCATAGTTGTTTGGTTTGAGAATTGAGCTTCATTGAGTTGAACAATGTTGATGCAAATGGCAAAGTGTCCTGCAATCTTTTGAAACTTGTTTGATCATAATTGTTGGGTTTAATAATTAAGCTTCATTGAGTTGAACAATGCTGATGCAAATGGCAAAGTGTCCTGTTTGGTTCTGGGAGGAAGTAAATTTAACACAGGGGAGGCTTTAGATTTTGTTTGGGATTGCTGTAGCTTTGCTGAGTGCTTTATGTCTCTGAAATGGTGATGTTTTGAGTTCAGTTGGTTAGTGAAAGTATGTGACTGATACATAATGCTGACAGTATGATGACTCGAGATCGCAAGAGCTGATTGAGCGGAAGATAAGAAATGCTCCTGCTGATCAAGGCACTGTTAGGATGCTCAGTCGTGAAGAGTGGGAAGAAATTCGAGAAGTTAGGCCAAGGACCCCATTTGAATCCAAGCTCGCTCGTCCAAATGCACGTCTAAGAACTGGAGAACCAATACGCAAGGTAATGCACAAATAATATCAATCTCTTATATTTCATTGTTATCGACAGGAAAAACCAGACTTGCTGATGGAAACATACACTGTGAAAAAGGATAATAAACGGCACAAGTTTCAATATAATGCACCACTTTGAACCACATCCTGTACCCCAAGCTGGCATATATTGCGATTGAACCGTTCAGTTTTACCTAGATACTTAGACATGCCTAGATTGTTGGAGAATAAACCAAATCTTTGATTGTTTCATTCTTTGAGCTTGTTGGTCATTTTCCTATTTTCGTACCTAGATATCTTCTAATTAGATATTACACTACTGCTGGTAATAATTATCTATTCTACCTCTGTTGAAGTACTTTGCCCTTTTGTTCTTGGATTACAAAGTAGCTTCCCACCCTTAGATTCTCATGATCTGTGAATTTAGGCTGATCATGATTCATTCACAGAGCTGCTAGTTATTCTATCTCCATAAAGCATAATCACCTCATTCACCTGACTATTAGTGACCTTGGTACATATACTGTGCGGGTATCTATCACGAGCATAGATCTTAAACTATTCGACTTTAATGGATTTCCCTGAAAGAATGTAGAATTATGCTTCCCTAAACTGCATGTTTTGCTTTCAATATGTGAAGATATTGTTTAGTTTACACTTTATACCACGTGATTCTGCAGGAGGATCTGAAGGACTGGACTATTGATGTGTTCACTGATGCGTTTGCCCGGGTCGAAGAAAGTGTTAGACACAGATCCAAGTGACTTCTCCAGTTCTCCCTATACTTTTGAGTAATGTTACATGGTGAGAAGTGCTATTTTGAAACACTCCTGAGTATCATTCACAATGGCAGCAATGGGACGTTGGATAATCAAAATACTTGTCAGCCAACTGAAATATCGTCTATGGGGAGCATCTGATATAATGTTCCTGATAAATCACATGGTTGTGGTGGTGGTTAATAGTTTCTATAAAAGGATGATATAAACTGCTGTTACATCTAGGAACTTTATCTATTCACTTATAAGCAGCACAAACCATTTGTGGCAGAGGTAGTAGTAGTGTATGTCAAGATCTAACAAATTCAGGGTTACATCTCTTTTTCCATTCCTCTTTTATGTCTTGTACTGGCCCTGTGTTGTGATCCGAAAATGTTCTCTGGCTAGAACAAACCGGCACCTTACCTAACATTTTTTTGAATTCTTAAATCTTAGGCTGCAGCCTTCAGCTGGCTTAAAGCCTTTGTCTCGATTACTATCTCCCTAAACGGTCCACAAACAGCCCACACGCTATCAATTCATTACATGAACCAGCAGCAGTTGAAGACAACTTTCTCTTCAAAGCCTCCCAAGTCCTAACAGCCATTATGAATATCAAATGTATGTTCCGCCTTGTCCTCCAGGGATAGATGATCAAACAATCTCCGGGTCACCTATGTCGGAAATCTCTTCTCCAGTTCTTCGGTAACTTCGTTCACTCAGTCATTCGACAATGCCTGGTGGTGTGTAGGAGGCTCCTTCGTTTAAAACACTGGGCGGTGTGATAATATGCTTTCTCAATTCTCATCTCTTGTTCTTCTTCCTCGGACATACACCTGTGTCCTGTACCAAATTGTATGCCTGGGTCCGTTTCAACTCATAAACAATAAACATGATAAACCTCCATCCGACTACTATCGAGTCATTAACGATGAAGAAGATAACTAAAACTATTCCATGAAGATGACGCTGGCAAGTTACAGATAAACAAAACATGTCTATAATTCCGTCCATGTTGTACAAGATAGAAAACTATGTTAATTGATTATCTAATTTCAAATTCTGGTCAATTAAACACCATAAACACAGAAACTCACATGATTTAAATATGCAGCTGTGATGTACTACTAGTAATGTGACTATCTAGCTTAACAGCCACTGGAACGAAATGATAATCATAATTAATACACTGTCGGCCCAAACAGAATATTTAGACCAAATTAAATCCTAAAATTTGCAGACACCTGGATACAGTCTCTGGTTTTTTAAACAAAGAGAGGATTGTGCTCCCCTTCATTATTGAAGCTTATCTATTTTTCTCCGCTAAAAAATAAATATTTTTGGGGGCAGAGGCACGTTTAGGAGAGCTCAGGTCTTGACTCTCCCTAAGTTTTGTATATTTATTTTTTAGTTTTAAATAAGTATTAGGTAAAGGTTTGATTTGGTGGTGAAATTTTTTGACATGTGCCTATTTGATCTCAAGTTCGACTCATCAACCCACCAAAATACTATCTTTTTCAGTTTTTTTTCTCTCTCTTTCCAAAATTCTGGCTTAAATTTTTTTTTTGGTCCCCCTTCACTATCAAACCTGACTCTCCCTGGATATTTTTGTAATTTCTTGCCACGATTCTCTGGATGGTGGGATATATCTGATCCTTTGGTCTTTTATGTACACTACAAGGAAGCATGACCAAGTTTATTTTGTTCTCTTCTGCAAATTTCTCTGCATTTTCTTCCTCTATATTTCATTATTCAACTGTGATAATAGGAGTTGGTTTTGAAGTTTGGAAAAATCATGCATATGATAAATGTGACATTAATTTACTGTGTTTAAGCTTTGTACGTACTAGCTCATGAACGGACTGCCTTGGTCAAAAGTTTTTACTATTGTTAAGCAAAGAATTAATGTATGGGACTCTTCATGTCGAAACATTCACCTCAAATATGAACAAGTAATAAAGACTGCAATTTGTGTTTTATTTGACCTTGCCCCAAACTTTGTGAAATGTTTGGGGAGGAATCATACCTATATTGTTTTTGGCTCCGGAGTGGTAGCCCACTCGGCCACCATTTTGTTGTAACCAAAAAAAAAGGTCAGCACTGTCATTGTGATTTCGCACACAATTTGTAAGTGTTAAGCTGCGATCGTCTCTACCTTTTTGAGGTCATTTGTAGAACATGAACGACTAAAGAGAGACCATGTCATATATTAGAGTTGATTATATTGACACTCACCCATGTATAAGAAGCCAGAGCACGTATCTGGCTCTGGGAGAAAGAAACTAAGAAAGACTCCGACAGTAAATTTAGAAACATGGAAGCCAAATTTAGCTACTTTCACTATTGCCAGCCACGTTTTCCCCCTCTTTTCTTCCCGAAGATCTGCAAAGAATGCATGCATCTAGCTAGCTTTATGCTCCTTTCATGTACATATATTCATGTTTCTTAAGTGTCCAATTCAATTCTATCAAAATATGCATGATTGTACGTCACATAGTTAGCAACTCTTCTCATTTTATAAAGAAGACTGCGATTTCAAGCTTGAGATTAAATAAGTTATTTCCCGAGAAAAACTAATGCGTCTTTAGTTTCGATTGTAATTATTTATACCATATTTTGTTCACGTGATATAGTTGCAATTGTGAGATAAATGGTTTTTTTTATCTGAATTGTGAGATAAATGGTATTCATTCAAACGGGTCATAAAAATACGTACTTCTCCAACAATGTCGTTCACTTTCTTTTTTTTGAAGAAACAATGTCGATCACTTACCTAAACATATCGACGAACAACTCAACTATGTACTATTAATAATGTCGAACTCCGTGTACGTGCAAGCAACGAGAACGTAAAATATGATATTAAGACGATCTTCAATGATTCTCTATATTTTCAACAAATTTGTTGAAAATATAGCTAAAAACTAAATTTTGAGTGAGCAAGATATTTTGTGCTCCAATTATGTTGAAGATATAGGGAGTGTGAACTCAACTTTATGGTAAGTAAATACAAAACAAACAAGAAAATGAGTTTAATTAATACATTAGAAATCTTATGAGCTCTTTTCTCACTCATGAGATTTGGGAGCTCCTAACATACTCCATATCTTAGGAGCCAAATAGGGAGCATGAGTGGAGTGAAAAAATATAGTTTTTCTCTAAAATTTGGCTAAGGAGATGTAATAAAGAGACTCATTGAAGATGCTCTAAATATATATATTTGCTTAGGAAACCAGCAAATTGATTTAGTCCATTATACTAAACCCTGATGTTGACTACAATTCAGGCTAACATCTAAAGGGGGGATCGGTTCGGATCAGTTTGGTATTAGATCAGAACCCGTACCGTAATAAATTATTCAGTTCAATTTTTTGACAAGCCTATCCCACGAGTTTCGGGCCCAACGGATTTCGGCTCGTTATATTTCGATTTCGGATCGGCTTTTCGATAAAAAAAATTAGGCCTAAACAATTGTTTAAGTTAATTATTGTTTGAGAGAGGAAAAAGCGTAGAAAGATAGAAGAAATATGAGAGAATGAGAGAATTTTTGTAAGTGTTTTCTACATATATGCCCAAAATAGATTCAAAATGGGTGAATATATATTCATTTAAAAAATAAGCACAATTTTGTCACAATATATCATTTTTGAACGCTTTGGTTATATTCGATACTGTACCATAAAAAGTCATTCGGTTCGATATTAGTTCGGCTTGGTTTTTAGACTAGTCCGGCCCAGGAGTTTTGGGTCCAACAAGTTTCGGTTCGGTTTTTCGGTAAAATATCTCACCTGTAATATCTCATCCTGAGAATTTTCTTTTTTATGATTTATTTAAGGTTAATCAAGAAATGTGGTTAGTTTTATCACCATCGACAAATATTGAGAGCTTTTTAGTTGAATTTTTATCATATTGCTGAAGTTGGCTGACTTCAGGTAGAAGTCATAGAAATTGTCGAGACGAGTCCGCAAACGCAAAGAATGCCAAAAACGGAGTTACGATAAGAAAGTTATGATCAACGAAAGTTTATCAGAAATGTAATAGTCGTAGATTGATGAGTATAAATAGGAATTTATATTTTGGAAATTTATATTGAGGGAAGTCGTAGAGTTTATTGAGACGAGTTTGTAGCCACATCAAGTGTTAAAATCGGAGTTACGATAAATAAGTTATGGTCAGCGAAAGTTTTGTACGATTTTACGAATTTAAATTAGTCGCAACTCGCACCTATAAATAGAACATTCCAAAAATAGAAAGTCAGACTTTCCATTTTTTATTACGGACTTGTTGACCCACGTTTACTAACTCTGGAGACGAAAAAATGCCGACGAGCTCCGGTCGGTGGCGTAACGGATTTCGGCCACCAAATTGGGAGTTCTTGATATCAAAGTGATCGATTTGATCCCCTCTCCCTTTTTCCTAAGTTCTTTGTCGCTGATTTGGATGGATAACGCCATAATTTTGAGGTGAAGCTCCAGGAAAACCTAAGTTTTAGGCTGATGTGTTTTCCGATGAGTTGGCCGTCGAAAATGGTATGGTTCGGTTCCTCCCTCTCTCCTCTATATGTTGTGTTATTGGGTTGTTTGGTTGCAAGTGCTATTTTCCAGAATCAAATCAATTCTAATTTGTACAATTCGGCCTCCGTCGTGGGCGACGGTTGGCAACGTTCTGGGCCGTCAAGGTTAGAGGAGTTTTGCTTCCCTCATCCTTACGAGTCTTTTGGTGCTAGCCTCGAGTCACGTCATGGCTTGAAGGCGGAGATCGGCGTTGAAGAGATTTTCGGGTCGTGGGTTTTCGGGCCCAATTTCGGCCAAACAAGCTGAAATTGGGTATAGGTCCTTTAGGAGAAAACGTTGGGCTTGGAGAGATCTACAATTTGATAGGTTTGGTGTGGACTTAGAATTAATCGGATATTAAATAAGTGATTTTACGATAATATTGATTTGTTGAGTCGATCGTTGCTTCGACCTTGAGCCGCGTAATGTTTGAGGAATGTGTTGCGATGTTAAAAAGGATTCAAGAACTAGAATTTAAAATTTTATTAAACCTCGTCATTAGTTAGGGAAGCACGTTATTCGAGAATGCGAGGTTCTCAACGATAATGCTCGTTGATAAACGAGTTTAGCTATTCATTATAATTTTTGACGATTATTTATTAAATAATAATCATTGTTTCAGGACGACGTGTTCGCAGCAAATGACAGATGTTTAGAAACGCCAGCAGACGGATTTTGACTTGATGAAAATTACGGCACAATACAGTTAGGGGACTTTTATTTTCACAGTCGAGAGCGAGTTCATATTTTAATCCAGTATGTTTTAAGTTGTGTTTCAAAGCATTTAAATTTAGAGGTTTATTTTGTGATGGTTTTATTTAGTTGCATCGATGCCTTGGTTATTCGGCTGATCATTGGATAGCTAGTCAGATAGGGTTAGGACAAACACCTTAGACGATCTTATTACCTGTATTTTTCATACATGTAGTCGTTCTGAGTTAGAGCAAACACCATGAACGATCACCTTCATTTTTATTACAGTTCTACGCTATTTGAACTCGCATCAATTTTAGTAGAAACTGTGGAAAGTCATATAGTTTTACTTCTTCAGTTTTACGCATATCGTACAATTATAATTTTTGTCTACTCATTCTAATATTTTATGCCTTTTTCTGGGCCCTTAGTTTTAAATTTCTCAAATTACAAGTTAGTCGGTTGAAGTCGTGACCGTCCAAAGTCCGGAGCATGATAATCCACAACTTCTATTTTCTCAGTGTATGTTCTCGGTTAAAGTTCAGGATTACTCGTACTAGACTAACCGATACCAAATAGACAATGTTAAATACTCTAATACAGATCTCGCAAGACAACCCCCGCTAACATCTTTGTTGATTCTATATAATTGTATACGTACTGGGACTCTTGTGCCACTAATCACAGACCATTTGTATAATAATGGGATTTAAAGTTGCTAATCATAATGAATTAGTAAACGTGTCCCGGACAAAACAGGCAGCAATAGCAATAGCAATATAACATCATGCATGGATATAATTGCAACTTCTTTTATTTGCCTATATAATTCACTCCAAATCCTCAACACCATTCAAAGCCTCACTCTTTATGTTCCAACAACCAAAATAGTAGTTCATGAATAAAGGTAATTATGAACTACTCTTTTGTGGCAATTGACTAAGACACAAGGTTAGTAGAGGGGTGACCAAGACAAAAACTAGCTGGCTTGGTCCAAATTGTTACCAACCCAGTTTCAAAAACAGAATGTAGCCATTGACTAACTCCCATGATTAGTCACAACTATCATAATTTAGTGTCAGAGTAGAATTTTGGATTCCAAATTTGAATTAATCTCGTTGTAAGATTCTGTTTTAGATATGTGCCCAATTTATGAACATTTGCGGAAGTATGATTATATTGTTTGGGGTTGGATACAAAATTCGTGTACGTATAGTAGATATGTTACATATGTATATATATATGTAGTATACGAATCAACTAATCACCATTACAGGACTCTACAAATAAATTTGACTACGCATTATTCTCAATTTGTTACTTTAGGTCTGTGTTAATTTACTACTTTAGAAATTTTTTTGTCAATTTGTTACCTTAAATTTTAAGTATTAACCAATTTGTTATATATACATCAAATTAAGTAAAATATTTAGCCAATTTGTTATTTTAGGTTTAAAATTTGATAGTTTTTTATTTTTTTCTTGTTCAAATCAATAGAATAGAAAATTTAGAGTACCAAAGTACTCTCAAATGTTTATAATTTGATGAATAAATTAATGAAATTCAAGTAATTAAACAATAATATAGTAAATTGACAAGTTTATAAATCCTATAATAGTAAATTGGCAAAACAAAAAATCTAGGATAACAAATTGACAATTAAACCATTTCATTATGAATATACTACTAAGTTTAGACGCATCACACAATCACACATGTAGGGTAAAGGTAGTACTCCCGTGACTTGGATGGCAAATTTTCTGAACCTAGGACGGCACAGTGCCCCGCCCCCCCCCCAAAGTAGAAAAGACTCAAAAGAGAAAACGACTTAACCCCATTCTGGGTCTCATCTTATTTATCATACACTATACTACGTGCACCTACAACTTTCCCGATCTTTCTTTCTTCTTCTAATTATTAGTTGCTTTGAATTTATCTCATTTTTGTTGATTAAGGGATTTTGATTAATTAGTGCCCCCGTCCTCTATCTAAAATCTAAATCTCGTTGCTGCATGGGGATAAAACCTAATAGCTGCTTCTGTTTGGTCGTCTTCCTTTCCTATTTTTGTTGCTCTCCCCTCACACCAACAACGATGATCATTGACTCGATTTTCTCTCCTCGCCCTTTTTCCACTTCGCAGAGTCTCTGCCTCGATTGTTGACATTCTTCTAAGTTTCCTAGTCTACTTCCTTCCAATTTTCCATTGAAGCATCGGCGGTGGAGCCAAGTTTTGGAATGAGGGGATAAAAAATAATTAAGCTAAAAATTAAAAAATAATTATAAATATTTGAGAAAAATGATGTATGGACACACTCTCTCTTTAAAAAATTGTGATCAACTTACCACCAAGTTATACTAATATTATATATCCTAGCTAAACTAAAATATATTTATCCAAATTCTAAGGGGAGGAGAGCCTGGGCTGGCCTCAATGTGGCTCCGCCTCTGTGAAGCATAACAATCTTATATAAGGGGACTGCTTTGCTCTTCTCTTCTCCTTTTTGTTACATAAGGATACGTTTGTTGTGCACCTGCTTCACATTTTATACCCAAACAAGTTGAACTCGTGCAATGAAAAAAATATGGTCTACCTGTTTGTTGTGTAAAATTGACCTGGTTCACGTTGACTCAGGTTCACTAGAGAACTTTTGCTTAATAACAATCTTAATATGAATTTTACATTACCTAGTTGCTTAGTTTACAAGATATAAGTTGTCATTGATTATGACAAGTCCAACATTGGTTAAATTTTATCCGTAGAAATATCAATAATCGATACATATCTAATTTTTATGTTTGTTGGCAATTATTGGTATTTAGGATTCCTATTGTGAATATAATTGATTTATTCTTTATTGTAGATATTCTTCCTATTAGGAATCTGTCATGTAAGGTTGTATATATACCAAATTCAAGATTGAATGAAAGTATTATTCTACCCTAAACACTTCTAAATATATAATTTCTACTTGGTATCAGAGCCAACCCTGTAGACCTACCGACAAAACCCTATTTTTTGTCACCCACTACATCTTAACTCCGCTGCCATGGCTGAAGGATCCGACTATGATGTGATTTCTTCTCCTCTACCTCCACCTACATCTACATTTATCCATTACCATCAGGAAACCTCCTCTTTTCCCATTGAAGTTCTCTTGAATGACATCAATTACTCTACATGAGCTCCTACTATGCAGATGCGCATTGGAGGCCGGAACAAACTTGGTTTTCTTACTGGTGCCTCAGTTGCTCCACCTCCTAGAACCCCTAAACATACTACTTGGGCAACTGACAATGAGAATGTGAAGAGTTGGTTGATCAATAACGTGTCTCTTGGTATCATTCAGTGTTATCTCCGTCTCAAGGCTGCTGCTGAAATTTGGAATGCCTTACAAATGACATACTATGATGATCAGGATTTTACCCAGATCTATGAGTTACACCGCCTCTGCTTCATTGCCAAACAAGCAGGACGACCTCTATCTGTTTACTACAATGAGTTGGTAGCATGGCTCACAAAATTCGATCAACGTGTGGCGTCTTTCTCTGATAATGTGGTTGCAATTGTTCAAGACACCAACTACAGGTCTATGCTTCGGGTTCACATTTTATTGGGAGGTCTAAATCCCGAATTTGATCAAATTTGGGGGGAGCTTTTTCGTATGGGGGAATTATTGAGTCTTGGACCGGATTTATGCTCGTGTTCTTCGTGCTCACACTGATCGTCTTACCTATTATACTAATCTGAGTCAGCATACGGTCATGACCCCCATTATCTCTACACCACCGGCGCCGATTCCCGATGCTCAGGCCGTTGTGGCTCAACACCATTTTTCTTCTACCTCTCGGTCTAAGTCCTCTCGTTTTGTCCGCCCTCCCAACCCGTATGCCAACTCTATCTGTCCACTGTGCAAGGATAAGGGCCACTATCCGGACAACTGTTTTGCCAAGATTGAATATCCAGATTGGTGGGGACCTCGCCCACACAAGACTCTGCCACCATGATGGCGCCACTCCCACCAATGTCTCTGCCAATATTGTCCAATTTGGTATATATGGTAAGGCCTCTCTTGCTACATCTTGTGGGAATAATTCTTGGATAATTGACACTGGTGCATCAGATCATATGACTAATACCCCTAGCTTAGTTCAATCTCTTCACCCATCTACTTTACCTAGTGTCTCTATTTCTAATGGTTCTCCTTCTTCTGTTCTTGGTGAAGGCTCTGTTACTCTCTCTCCTACCCTCATTATTGATTCTGTCTTCGTAGTCCCCGCTCTGGCATATAATCTCTTGTCTATTAGCCAAATTACTATGACCCTTTTTTTATTTTGTTACGTGTTATCCCAACTATTGTGTTTTTCAGGACATCCTAACACGACAGATTCTTAGTTATGGTACTAGACTGGGGAAGCTGTTCTATCTTGATTTGACATCCAGTGGAGAGCAATAGTTGAGTCAAGCCAACAGTGTTAGCAGTTTACATAAAGCCAAGGAGACCGTTTGGTTATGGCATCATTGTTTGGATCATCTTTCTTTTGGTTATCTTAATAATTTACAACCCCATCTGTTTTTGGGTGTTGATGAGTCTGAATTTAAGGGTGATGTTTGTGAACTGGCCAAGAGCCACCGTGTTTCCTACTCCCCAAGTTTGAATAAATGCTCTATTTCTTTTATGAAAATTCACTCTGATGTTTGGGGTCCTACTAGAATCTCTACACCTACTAGGGCTTGTTACTTTATTACTTTTATTGATGAATGTACCAGGATGACATGGGTGTCGTTGATGACAAGCAAGAGTGATGTCTTCTCTCACTTCACTGAGTTTCATAAGATGGTGATGAAATAATTCCAGCGGCCTATTCGTGTTCTTCAATTTGACAATGGAGGTGAGTATGTTAATGGCTCCATGACGTCATATATGGTCTCTCATGGGATCTATCATCAAACATCTATTGCCTATACTCGTCAGCAGAATGGTTTGGCAGAACGTATGAACCGAACATACTCGAGGTTGTTCGTGTTTCGTTGTTTGGCATGAATGTCCATCGATCTTATTTGGGTGCTGTTGTTACCTCTGCTGCTTACCTGATCAACCGTACTCCCTCCCGTGTTATTAATTTCTAAAGTTCACTTCAGAAGTTGCAAGAATCGTTGAATGTTCCTTCCCTTCCTAATCTTGAGCCTCGAGTGTTTGGTTGCACGGTTTATGTCCATATTAACAAACAGTTGCGCGGTAAGCTTGATCCTTGTGCTTTGAAATGCATCTTCACTGGCTATGCGTATTTTCAGAAAGGTTATCGATGTTATGATCCTCTCACCAAGAAGACTCATGTGTCCTTTGATATCTCTTTTTGTGAGTCTGAACCTTTTTACTCAATGAGAGTTTCGAAGTCTTCCCTTTAGGGGGAGAGCGCTTGTGAAGGTAATACTCTTACTTTACCAGAATTTGATGCATTGGAACAGTTGGAGATGAGTTTTGAAGCATTAGGAATTTCTGAAAAAATTGGTCCGAACGATTTTGACCTGTCGAGTAAAGAGGCTCAACCGGTCAAAAATGGTGCATTGGAGCAACATATTGATATCATCGACCGGTCGAGTAAGGATTCTCAACCCATCAAAAATTCGATGACGGAGGAACGGGCTGATAACA
The DNA here is from genome assembly GCA_946800695.1 of Geum urbanum. Classification (NCBI taxonomy): domain Eukaryota; kingdom Viridiplantae; phylum Streptophyta; class Magnoliopsida; order Rosales; family Rosaceae; genus Geum; species Geum urbanum. The sequence goes on along the minus strand of OX327013.1, from coordinate 41,837,616 downwards.
TCGATCAGTCAAGTAAGGATTCTCAACCAGTCAAAAAACGTGTGCTGGACGAATAGTTTGATACTCTCGACCAGTCGAGAAATATGGCTCAACCCGTCGAAAATGTTACTGACAGAGAGGATTTTCCAATTTTACAACGTCAAGATAGTACAGTGACTACTGCCCCCTCGTCTACATCACCAGCTGAGATCTCCGTTCAGGATGCTCCACCTGAGGTACGTAAATCTAACTGTGTCACTAAAGAAGTTCCTAAGCAACAATATGAGCCTAGTATAGAGGCCAAAGCCAAATACTCTATTGCCAACTATATTTCCCACCATAGGCTGTCTGAGTCTTATGCACTTGTTGTTAATCAATTATCTTCGGTATCTATTCCTAGCAATGTACGACAGATCCCAAGTGGAAACAAGCTATGAATGAAGAATTAGAATCCTTGCAGAAGAATGAAACTTGGGATATGGTCCCTATGACACCTGGTAAGAAGACTGTTGGGTGTCGTTGGGTGTTTACTGTGAAGCTTAAAGCTGATGGGAGCATTGATCGCTACAAGGCTAGGCTTGTTGCTAAAGGTTATACTCAGAAGTATGAAGTTGATTACCAAGAAACTTTCACACCTGTTGCCAAAATTAATACTGTAAGAATCCTTATTGTTGTTGTTGCCCGCTATAATTGACATATACATAAGTTTGATGTGAATAATGCCTTCTTGAATGATGATTTAGAAGAAAAAGTATACATGCTCCACCAGGAGTCAGTTGTAAACCAAATGATGAAGGAAATATGTGATATTTGAAGACATCTTTATATGGCCTAAAGTAATCACCTAAAGCTTGGTTTGGGAGCTTCTCCCAAGCAATGAAGAAGTTTGGATATCGCCAGTGCAATTCTGACCACACCTTGTTTGTTAAAAACAAGGATGGTAAGACTACTGCCTTAATTATGTATGTTGATGACATGGTGGTTACAGGAGATGATCCATGTGAGATGTCAAGTCTTCAGAAGCAGTTGTCGCTAGAATTTGACATGAAGAACCTGAGAGACCTGAAATATTTTTCGGGAATTAAAATTGCAAGGTCCAAGCAAGGGATTACATTTTCCCAATGAAAGTATATCTTGGATCTTCTTGTTGAGACAGGACTGTTAGACTGTAAGCTTGTTGCTACTCCTATTGAGCAGAATCACAGGTTAGAGCTTATTCCAAATCAAGTTCTAACGAATAATGCCAGGTATCAACGTTTAGTTGGGAAACTTATTTACTTATCACATACTAGACCTGATATTGCATATGTTGTCAGTGTGGTGAGTCAGTTTATGCATAACCCTGGAGTAGATCATATGAGTGCAGTGCTACGTATTATCAGGTATCTGAAGGGCACACCAGGTAAAGGTTTATTGTTTGCAAGGAACAGTGAGTTGTGTGTTTCTGGCTACACTAGTGAAGTGTGTGTTTCAGGCTATAGTGATGCAGATTGGGCTGGTGATCATACCAATAGGGTATCTACTTCTGATTACTTTACTTTTATTAGTGGAAGTTTAGTAACTTGGTGCAGTAAGAAGCAAACTGTAATTGCTCGCTCTAATGCAGAAGCTGAATATCGTGGAATGACGAATGAAGTATATGAATTACTGTGGATCAAGAATGTGCTTAAAAAGTTAGGTTTCAGGCTTCAAAAACCTATAGATTTGCATTGTGATAAAACAGTTGTTATTGAGACTGCTCATAACCCAGTACAACATGACATAACTAAATATGTAGAAGTGGATCGACATTTCTTAAGGGATAACCTTGACAAGAAGATTATTCAGTTTCCCTTTGTGTCATCTGAGGAGCAGTTAACCGATGTTCTTACTAAAAGATTATCACATGATGCCTTTAGTAAATGGATGGTCAAGTTGGGCATGATTGACATCTACGTGCCAACTTGAGGGGGAGTGTTGACAATTGTTGGTATTTAGGATTCATATTGTGAATATAATTGATTTATTCTTTATTGTAGATATTTATTCCTATTAAGAATTTGTCATGTAAAGTTGTACATATACCCAATTCGAGATTGAATTAAAATATTATTCTATCCTAAACACTTTTACATATATAATTTCTACTATGTTTTTAGTATTTGCACAATTTCAAATACATATGAGATATGACTTCACTCTTTCACGAATTGATTAATCATATGATCTACTTATTTCATTTGAAATCATTAATAAGTTAAAAAAATATAACCAATTTTCAAGTTGAACTCAATACAATGTTATCGCCCGGATCAATTTGAGTTAAGTCAACAGTCTTTTCATCTTTGAATTTACTGTAGATTTTATCTTATATTTTACCTTAGTAAGAAAAAAAAAACAATGTATTATGTAATGATTTCCTTATGCTTGTTCAAAATTATATAATGGCAAAAAAATGTTACTAAACGACGGTTCACACTTGATTTATGACGCCTTGCCCCCGTTACGTTACCCGTAATTAGGTAATTGACAAGCCTAATTACGAGTCAAGGGTCGTATCGGGTCAAATAATTATTCATGTCAAAAAGATAAACTCAAACTCAACATATTTATAAGCAAGTCAACCGACGTAACCTGTTTATGACCCATTTAATATTTGAGTCGTATCGTGTCGTGTTGAATTATGTAACCCGTTTAAAATAAACATGTTAAAAATTCAAATAACTTCATATAAAAAACAATACAACTATTAAAAACACAAACTCTAAAACCTTTAAATCCAATAACAATGCAACATATTTAATAGGTTCTATAAATTAATATAAAGTTCAAATATAATAGCATGCAATCCTCAATTAAATGAATCGTGTATCAGAGTCATGTATATGTCGGTTGACTAAACGCAATTAATAAACGAGTTACACATATAATAAACGTGTTAGTGATTTGATCCGCGGTTGATCTATTTATTAAATGAGTCAGGATAGATTAACCTGTTTTTTAATCGTACGAGTTTAACCCGCTTTAATTTGTACAAATTTTAAATCGAGTTCATGAATCGTGTTGAAATTGACCACCTTGCCCGTAATGTTACATCCCTCACCTAACTCTAGTCACGCAAAACCAACCCGTGATCAAGTTTAGAGGACTCCTCTCTGGGACGTTGCCCTTTATACGTTGCGACCCAAGTGGTCCAACTGACTTACCTCCACGTGTCGCCCCTCCATAGTCCTCTTAAAAAAGACAGTCCTTCCCATAAAAGTTTTCAAAACCAGTTTTGGAATCCGCATTTGAGTTCCGCAACCACGTTTGGATGGAGTCCGTAACCGTTATTGGGTGCGTGGTCCGTAAGAGAGACGTTGGCTGTGACATAAAGTAGCGATGGAGACCCAGTGAGATTAGCAAAGAGATTTTTATTAATGAAGTAAAGAAAAAGGGGGTTTAAGGGTTCAGAGGAGATATAAATCCGGGCACTATCAAGTATCAATATTCAAGAAAAGGTTCGTGACTATTTGTCTAATGGTATGTGGGATAAAAGGAAATTATTGACTGTTTTAAATCCTGATATGGTTAACAAAATCTGCAGTATCCCTCTTCCTGTTACTAATAATCATATGATGTTAATGGAAAGTATGTTAATGCTCGATTTCTGAAAAAAAGTTTGGAGCTTAAAAATTCCTCTAAAAGTGAAATTCTTTGCCTGGACTCTCTGATAAGGAAACGTCTCAGAACTAGATATAGACCTTTTAGGTTCGGCATGATTAATACTAAGTCTTGCCCTTTTTGTAATGATGCAGAAGAAACCATCAATCACTTACTCAAGGATTGTGCTACTTCGAAGGAGATTTAATTAGAGACTGACAGATTGTGATTCTTTCTCAAAGTATTGATTACATTTATACTATATGTAACATGATTATGCAGGAAAATAACAACATGGTTACAGGCAAAATTCTAGTCACCTCCTGACAAATTTGGAAAGTCAGGATTAATATGATTTTCAGAAATGAAGCCCCCTTTCATGGAGACATCGTAGCTGTTATTGTTGCTGATTTTAGTGAGTTCATAAGTCACAACGCAAAGACCTTGAATTCCCAGGCTCAAATTAGATGGAAGCCTCCTGCTACAAATTTGCATAAAGTGAACTTTGATGATTCTGTTCGAGGTATTGGATGTGGCCCTGCAACTGGGGGCTTCATTATCAGGGATAGTGAAGGAAGGTCTGTCATGTAGGCCTGACCACAAGATCCGAATAACCGATCTAAAAGAATCAGATCCGTACGGTTCAGTTCCGGATCTCTAAAAAAATTATGTTTTTTAAAATTCGATTCCAAATCCGTTACGATTTCGGTTTGGTTTCGGATCCTGGTATTAAAAAACAATAAGATCTGAAGGAACCGTTTTATAATTAATTCAACCCATATATATAAGCCCAACTATATAAATCTTAAATACCCAAACTCAAATAAGACTGTCCAACCCAACACCTACTCTTTTTTTTCTAATTCAATTAATTTCAACTTGTCACAATTTGTTTAGGCCTGTAAAATTTAATTTGATGACTGATATGATGCAAATATGATCTTGATGAATGACAAGTTGATATGTTGATGACTACATGTGATTTAATATGCAAATTATACATTTTTATATAGATAAATTATATATGCAACTATGTCAAGCATAAAGTAAGAGGATTTTGAAGTCCAATTTATAAAAATATCATTTTTTATTTTTTGGTTTTTTTTTCTTCTACGAGAGCCGCTAGAACTAGAATCGGAACTGAACGGTTTTGGTTCCAAATGGTTCCACTCATAATTGTTACCGAATTGAACCGAATGCAAGCAAACAGTTCTGGATCCGAATCTTAAATTTTTTGACTAGATCTCAACTAAATCCAGGCCTACTGTCATGGCTGGAGCTACCCCCTTTGGAAAGTCAGTCGTTCCTGCTGCTGAAGCCTTAGCTGTTAGAGAAGGTTTTATGCGCACCGCCGGGAAAAACATTAAGTGTATTATTGTGGAAGGACATTGTTGATCATCAACTGCTTAAACAGAAAATGCTCCACACCATGGAGAATCAAAACTATGATCCAAGATAGGTCTCTGCAATGGGCCGGGCCAGGCTTAAACATTATTCCTCCAAAATTCAGGCCGGAATTTTCTAAAAATTTCAAGCCCGTGGGCCAGGCCTTGACGGGCTTTTTGGGCCGGGTTTATTGGGCATTTTATATTTAATAACATAAAAACATGAAATTTAAAATATATATATATATATTTTTTTTTCTCTTCAACTCTTTAAGAGAGACTACAATAAAAGAACTTTTAAAATGAAACTTTATTGCTACTCTAATAATTAATAAACTTTTTGGAGCAAATAGGAAATAGGATACGTACTATAAGGAAACAAAAAATAAATATTAAAAGACTACAATTTCTATTGTAATACTAACACTATAATTAGTTAATTAAATATCACTATATTTAGTTAATTCTAAGACTATGAGACTATAATTAATTAATTATGAATTCTTGAGTATTTAGTTTGGTGATATATAAATCATTACTATGTGGCTTTTGCCCCTTATTGTTGTTGTTATTGTTGTTGTTGTTGTAGTGTATGACTATAAACTATAACGTATAATTGTATATATAACAAATGGTTAAATAATGTATTTGTTCATGGGCTTTCCGGAACGGGCCGGGCCGGCCTCAGCGGGCCTATGCGGGCTTTTGAAGAACCGAGCTTTTTCGAGCTTATGGGCTTTGGAACTTCGGTCCAAACTCGACTTTATGCCCATCGGGCCTAAGAGCCTGGACTTAATAGATCTCAGGCCGCCCACAAATTTTCGGGCTTATGAGCATAGTGACCCCTAATCCAAGACATCCTCAATATAGTGCCGCAATTTGAAGAAGCAACGTTCCGGCATGCCTTCAAATAAGTCAATTTTGTAACAAACAAGCTTACAAATTGGGCTCATAACATTCAGAATTGCCACATTTGGGATCACCCTATTCCGATGTGTGCCAGTACGGCGCTCTTGCTAGACCAGAGTAGTTGGTGCCGTGAGAGGCTCTTCTCTGTGGCCTCCTCTCTTTTGTATAAAAAAAAAGAATAAAAAGAGGGGAAGGGTTTGAAGGGGAGAGAGAGAGAGAGAGTGAAGGACATTACGAGGCCCGGTCTGCGGGCAAGGGGTCATGAGAGAGGGATTAAGGAACGAGGGATTAGGGGACTGTCCGAGTTGCTAAGGAGAGGGGAGGCAGAAAAAGTCTGGCCGTACAGATTGGATTAATTGTAAGCTAATTAGGGGACACCCGTCTGATGTGATGGCCTGGGACCCACCTCGTTTTACATCCCTTTTCTTCACCCGTCGGTCAAAGTTAGCTATATACCGCTTTCACGCAGGAGGTGATTTTTTGCGCTGTAAATACGAGAGCGTAGCGTAAATCCTGTGTTGGGAAATTACTGAGACTCCGTATGTATGCCACGTATAAACCCAAATCTGAATCTGAACCTGAAGGGGAGCTCGAAGCCTCGAACGATTGTGTTTGGTGCCTCGTGCCTTGATGGTCTTGGAGAACGACGTATGGGTACACTTTAGACCGAGCAACGTGCCAACCCCTTAATCTTAATTAATTAAACAAAAAATGTTTATGATTAAATTTTTAAAAATCTGACAATTTGTCCCTAAATAATTAATCTATCTTTAATTATCAATTGATTGGCAAAAAAGTAAACTATAACTGCAGTATGTACAAATCACATGCATAAAAATTACTCTACATGAAAATCTCAAGCGCGTATACGCGTGCATACTGCTAGTTTCTTTTTATCCATTTTCTTCTCTCTTTTTTGGTATGGTGTGTCAATGATATGAGGAATTTTTTTTATTGATGGACGATTTTGAAATAACCATGTTGCAAGATTCAAGCATTCAACATTTCAACGCTAATGGTGTTACAACGAGTCTAAGCGACACAACCAATGTGACAATTTGGAGATCAACATTCACAAAACAAATTTATAGTAATGTGATAAAAAATCAACTTAACTTTATATAAATGATGTTTCGAGATCACGCATCTGCAAATAATATTTACTTGTAAAAAATTACGGTAAAATATAACTAAATACACATCAATCTTATTTTTTTTTTAATATTTTGTACCGTTGTTGAATATCATACAGATTGTGATGTTTAACGACTAATCATGGTTATAGCAAAGTCATTTTTAGGCCATCAATCATCAATGTCAAGTAATTATATCTGCCTAATCTCTTAAGCACGCCAACTTCGCGGCATTCTCATACGGTACCATTGAAATCGATTATCTTCGAGTTGTCTTGAACTGTCCTAATTTCTTTGACGTTGGATTACAAGGAGGATAACAAAACCGGCCAAAAAATACTTGATGAATAATGATCCATAATTTTGGCAAATTGTACCACTACACTTTAATATGCTGGCACATCTGTCAAACATTGATTGATTCTCGAGATTAAACTATGCACGTGTTATTCAATTTCCATGCCTTTAATTTGATTAATGCGCTGTCGCACTTCTTACCGACTGAACCTAAAACTTGTACCGCGACGGAATGGCACAAGCACATACATTTATCATCCGTGTGGTATTCGTTGTTCGCTTTTACACAATAATTAGTATTAGAGTTTAGGTTACGTTTGATATTTAGTCTCGTACGATCGAGTTACAATTGATGGAGCTTGCTTTTGTTTGGAGGTTGCAAGATTTGAAGCCTTTACTTGTGGTCGAGGTGAAGCTATTGCTATTCATATTGTGAGATGCCTGGAGATGACTATAATTACGTCAAGGTGGAGATTGTTGGAAAAGTTTGGCTTAGATTTAAACCATTTGGAATTTTACATCATAAAAATGAAGAGTTATCCATTGTTGATAAGGAGTTGTACCACACATATTAATGCCGAGACTTTTTGTGTTAAAATCTTATACTCGTTGAATCTCAAGTGGCTAAATAAGAAGAATATGAACATTTTCAATCTCGTATATGTGATATTCGTCGCTCGCTTTGACACAATATCTATTTGTCATTTGGTAAGTCACTTGCATTTAAGCTACTTATAGCATAATGCAAGCATACTAGTGTTGTGCTATAAGATCAAATAATTTTCTACTGGTAAAATTTTTTCTTCGTAGTTATGTAAATTATCATTGCACATGCTTGAAAGAAGTATTGAATTGTCTTAATATTGGTGGCAAGATTGTATCATGACGTTTGAGGATAATTATCTTCTATAGTAGCCTGCAGGTTTGGACATTTCATTCAGTTAAGGGTCGAGCTCATCCAGCTTATGGTTGTCATTTATGATGATAGACTAGTAAGAGTAAGACAGTCTCCTAATTAAAGTTAATGATGGAAAAATGTGCAGCGGTATCATAAAAAAGTTGATGGTGTGGTATGTAAGGTTGATCACCACAGATGTTCAGTATACCGTAAGTGTACCGGGTACACTTTATTGTACTATTTATGTGTAATTAATCTTAATTATTCATTTAATTTAACGTTATATTGCACTAACTTCAGTATTAACACCATTAAGTATTAAATATAGATAAATAAATTAATCAATTGTACTAAACGTACATTGAGGTGACTAATAAATGTCATTAATTAAAATTATTTTATTATTATTAAGATAATAAACCATGTACCCCAAATCGTAATCCCTAAACCCCAAATTCCAAGCCTCAAACCCTAAATCTCAACCCCTAAATTCTATACTCTGAATCCGAAACCTAAATCTCGCACCATATAGTCTCAAATCCTAAAACCCTAAACCCCAAACTAAACGATCAAATTAGCAAATTATTTTTCATCCACATTGTTGGTGTAGGAATATATATGTTTATAGAGCAAATTTTAAAAATTGACAATACTAATTTGTTTATTTATGCGATTTTAAACTATCGATGATGAAAAACAAAAAATTTAGCATTGCCTATAGGGCAGGCTATAGTAGGGGAGATCTACCTTCAACATTTATCTACAATTAATTGAACAAAATTACAATTTTTTGAACTTGAAATTACTACATTTAGAACAAAATTACAACAATTTTTTTTTATCATTTACAAACAATTAAACTAAAATACAACATTGACAACGATTTATTCTCAAATTTATAAAAATGTGTTTGTTGAAATATTTACAAAAAAAATTGAACAAAATTACTAAAAAATCATCTCATTTTACAATAATAACAACTTTTGTGAATAAAATGTACAGTAGAGTCACTCCACCCTATATTTTTCTTTACCTATATACTCGTGGTATATCATGATATATAAACTGTACGAAAGAATTAGCCTCGTATATTTATGTACTTTTTTGGTCTAGATCAGTTCAACAACTATTTCAAATTATATCTCTAAAACGGTACTAACAAATCATTCAAAGTTCAATTTTTAATTTTTTTTAACAACATGTTTTAATACCAAACTTCACGTATCATTCAAGTATTTTTGTACGAATTTTAACCGATTGGCCCATTAAGTTGATATAAACTAAAATTAAATATCTAAATATGTGTTTGGTTCTTTAAGCAAAATATATGTTTGATTTATCACATCGATTTACACCAAATCGAGCGTTAATTAATTCCTTAATATAAATTCTAGTATTCACATAGACCAAAATTTTATGTAGACTATTTTGATATTGCAATGTATACATGTTTATATAATCAATTCATTTGTATATAAACATTAGTCTGGATATAAGAATTTAATACAATTCATAACACTAAAATTGAAATTAAAATATTTGACATAAGTTTGAATATTTAAATATCACATAGTGAAAGTTTTATACATAAATAAATTAATCATATTTACTGTAATTTGTGAGTGAAAAAACTGTAAATCACGATAATAGACAATGTAACAATATAATAGTAGACACATTTGACAATACCCATACGGTTATACGTTACATGATATGTGACACAAAGATGGGTACAAATTTGAACACGTGGAAGCGATAATACGTTTAAATGAAGAATATAGTTTACATCCACATTGCTAGTTTAAGAATTATATGCTTATATATAGCTAATTAAAATTTTAACCACAAATACTTAATTTCAGACAATCTGATTGGTTGAATTATCATTAATAATAAATATAATTTTGACATAAAAAAATGGCCCGACTTTCTAATAACAATAATACCAATAGTATAACATGACACTGAGTTCAACAAACAACAAAATTTTATTTTTGGGTAAGCTACCCAAAAAAAATAGACGAGCATGTAAAAGGAGAAGGATGAGAGAGAGTATTTTATTTTTACTGTGATAAAATATTTGGGTCAAATCTTATTAATTAACATTTAATGTAAATGTGTTAACATTTTTGTTAGTACACGTGCATAACACATACACGTGGCTGGTGCAATATTCATGCTTAGAGATGATTTTTCTAGTTATTAATAGATTTTTTTTGTTTGACAATACTCCATACAATATTCGTGATGTTCATACTCAAAGATGATTGTATTATTTTGCAAGGTTTTGGCCCTATGTTATCTTCTTCTTCTTTTTTTCTTCAACTTTCGTAATAATTTGGTTATATGTATGAATGATCGAGTGTCTGATTTTATTACACTTAAGATTTCTATTAAAAAACTAACGTTCTCTAAGGCTAATTAAGGATAAAATATGACTTTGATGGGTCGATACGGACCACACCGAAGTGACCTAACACCATTTATGATAGGATGCCTAAATAGCCCCAAAATTTGATCCAGAAAAATGTGAAGGGAATGTCACACACACGCGCACCGACTTTTTAGATGCGGTGGCGGTGGAAACGAATCGTTTTGGTGTTTGAAAAGAAGGGAAACAGCAATAAGTTTTTATTAAAAGTGTTTTTAATTTTTTTTAAATCAAATTTTACATATAATATTGCCTATTTTCAGATAGAGATTGAGATTCATCTCCATTGTTGCTTTAGACTACACACATTTACACTTGCAAAGGGAATGTCACACACACACACACCGGCCTTTTAGATGCGGTGGCGGTGGAAACGAATCTTTTTGGTGTTTGAAAATGGGGGAGACAGCAGTAAGTTTTATTAAAAGTGTTTTTAATTTTTCTTTAAATCAAATTTTACATATAATATTGCCTATTTTCATATAGAGATTGAGATTCCTCTCCATTGTTGCTTTAGACTATACATATTTATTGCAAGTACAATAAAATTTTGATAAATTAATAATCTCGAGATTGACCAAATTTATAAATTTAATGAGATTATTAATTAATCGAATATTAAATTAATACTAAGTCCTGATGAGATCGATAAAAAATATTAATTTAATAAAATTATTAATTAATTAAATATTAAATTATCAAAATTTTACCGTATACAATACACACGTGGGTCAAGGTCACTTGCTTTCTCAACGAACAGAATTAAAAAAATTCCGCCAACACATGACTTGGGCTTCCGATGTCTCGCGGTATACAGTACATCTTTGTCTCCGTTACGGAGATATGGAATATTTTAACAATATTTGGACAATGAAACTACCTAGTGCAATTCAGACGAGCAAAATTACCTTTTATTATCTCAGCCTAGTAAATCAATAGTTAGAGAATCTCTAACAAAGATTTCCTATAAGCTAAAAAACTTGATTTATATCATATTAAAAAAATACTTGGGAAATTGACACCCCTCCATTTACAAAACACACCCCCTTAACAATTTTTTTTTTCAATTTATCTCTCATAATTTCTTTTCTTATTTATTTTTTAAAAGAAGTGTAGTTAGCCCATAATTTATCTGTTTTAATACATGTAGCTGGAAATCTATCCTCGATACTCGAAGATAAACAATTATTTTTCACCATAAAAAATTTCTCACTATCAAAAAACACGTGATTTAAGTTATAAACATAAATTTTTAAGAGATTTTATCAATAGTACAAAAGAGAGAATTAAATCATTCGAAAAATCAAGAGCAACCTATCCTCGTCCTTTAGAACAAGCAATTCATAATCTCAAAATTGCTAAAGAACAAGCTTTTCTTGAAAACTTGTTAAGGGACAAAGCAAAAATAGAAAATCTCTTGCACCGATTATCTATCTGACTGCCTAATTGAGCATTGGTTAGATTCGAAGATCAACTGGTATCAGGGCTTGCAATAGCTCAAAATCCCAACAATGGGATCAGCAACTGAGAAACTAATGGAGAAACTAGATTCTCTATTTGAAGCATCAGATGCAAGGCAACAAGAAATCCTATCAGAAATTTTTAGATATAGAGAGTATCTAAAAATTCTTCTGGCAATCAGCAACCAATTACAGAAATTAGAGGCTAAGGTGGATTACATCAAGAGGCAGCCAAAAGAAAAATAAGAACTATTAACAAGAGTTACTAATAAGATCGAGAGATTAGATCTTCAACAGATGAAGATCTTTGACTATGTTCAGAAGAAAACTCTAGAACATCAAAGATCAAGCACTAGTCCACCTCGAACTGTCATTGGAAAAATTAATGACTTCAGATCACTAAAGGTTCCAAAAGGGAACCCGATGCCAAAGCCTTTTTTTCAAGGTTCTTCATCAAATCCTTCAGCATTCAAGTTCAAAGAACCTATATCAGAAGATACACGCAACATGAATATGGTGAGCATCTTCAAGAAAAAATCAGTGCAACTGGTGAACTCAGAAGAATTTGAATTCAAGGAGATCGAGAACAACGTTCGAAATGCTTCAATCCTAAAGTTTGAATTTAAACAAATCTACAAAAGAGGAAGTTTTGAAATGATGGACAGTAATCAGTTCAAAATCCTTGAATTCACCACACCAACATGGAAGAAGCAGAACCTTCACAACCATCATCTTCATAGACCACCATATTCAGGATTGGTAGAAAGCTCAAACTTTCACACAGAAAAAGCCCCAGTGGAAATAAGGGAGAAAGAAACTCCCACAGATTCATTCCACAAGAAAATACTCCTAAGGTGCCAATCACTTAACTAGGAGTATGACTTGATCTAGACAAAGCTCTAGACAAAAAAAAGGTCATCGACAAATGAGAAGCTAGTCTATTCATGGCATCATGTTCAACCTACGGAAGATTTGAAGCACAAGACCTGTACAAAGTCTACGACTCAACCCTCCTAGGAATGGCAAAAAAGTATTACTTTCCTTTCAAAGAGACAATCAGAGGAAAGCAATGCTTGGAAGACATAAAGACAAACAAAAATCCTTATACTTTTGTCACTCCCCTATATGATCAGTTCTGCAGAGACATCTCATATGTTGGAGAAAAAACTAAAGAGATAGCAAAAACCAAGATATATGCTTTCAAGATCTGTGACATGAAGTATTTTGAGGAATATCTTAATGAATTCCAAGAGTACTACTGCATAATAGGAGAGTTTAAAAATACTGACTTAGTATACCTCATACACAGGAAGCTCCCTGAACCATGGAGGACAACCATGAGAGAAAGTATAGAAAAAAACCTCTAAAGAGATTTTCGGTGGGAGGAGTTGCAGAAAGAATCAGGCAGGTGATGTGCGATCAGTACAAAGCCAACACCATAGAAAAAGCCACCAAGAAGCCGCTCAAGGGAACAAATGACTTTTGTTCCAAAATGATATATGCACCAACCAAATGGGGATGCGAAGAAAAGAGGTAGAAGAAGAAACACTTCCAAAAACGTTTCAAGAGAAATGAAAGGAAGAATTTGAGGTTCAAGTGAAACTCTAATTACATAAGAGAAAAACAAAATCCTAGAAAGAGATTTTTCAAGAAGACAAGATTCTATCAAAAACCTGAGAAGAAGAAATTTTGTAGATGTTGGTTGTGCAAGGCCGATGGACACTATGCTAACGAATGTCCCAAGAAAGAGAAGAGAAGTTCGAAAGCGCTTCTCAAGGAGTACGAAGGAGCCATAAAGATGGCAAACCTGAATGGCTACAAAGTAGTCTATTCATCAGAAGATGATGAAGAAATGTTTGTCTATTCAGTCTGTTCAGAAGACGAATTGTCAGAAGAATTAGAAACAAAATCTGAAGAAGATGAACATAGAGAAGTTTATCTTCTTGAGATAAAAAATTGGGAAGAAAGCACAGAGGAAGAAAACATTTCTTCCTACAAAGTCAACAAGGGAACATTCATTTGAGACTTCTTTCAATGCAAGGAGAAGAAAAGATTTCCCATGTTATGTGAAGCAATCGGGAAAACTTATCACAAAGAATGCTTCATAGCTGAAGCAAGGAGAAAAACAAAGAAGAAGAATTCAATAAACCAGATTATTGAACAAGAGTACGAAGGTTACTTCTATGAGATAGAAGAGAAATAAAAAATTCTAGAAAAATATCTAGAAAGAGCAAAGGCTAATACCACTACAAAGAAATGAGTAGTACATGCAGAAGATCCAGTATATGATATGAATAGAAAAGTAGTATATGACTGTGAAGAAGAACAATATAAACAAGTCTATGATACGAAAGAAGAAGTAGTATCTGATTGTGAAGAATAATAGTGCAATCATTTGTATCATGTACATACCTTTGTAGATAACAGTTTGGGCTTCAGTCTATTAAAAAAGTTTGCTATACCAAAAGAGTTATGGATAACAGATCCAAAAAGAAATGCAACTGGAAAGACCATAGAAGGAAGAAGAATCTTCATGAACACTTTTTCCAAGAAGGTTCAAGTCTCAATAGGAGGATGAACCTTTGCCATTGAAAATATTTGGCAATCAGAAGGCCAAGACTCAGATGTCCTAATTGGTAATGACTTCCTGCTATAACAAACTTTCATCCAGAAGCCAGAAGTAAACTTATTAGGCTTCGAGAAGAATCACAAATTCTTCTGGACATAGAGGCTTAAAGAAGCCAAAAGTATTATTGGTCTAAGATTCACAGAGCAATATCAAAGATCATAGCAGAATAGTGGTGGATACAAACCACGATTCGAAATAATTCTACAATACAAGCAACAAAAAGAGTTGCTTATCGAAGAGTCATCAGAAGAAGAAGGAGATTCTAATGAAATAGAGTTATGTGGGTTTCACAGCAACAGAGAATTCAAGCATCCTGATGCTCCACCTCAAGCCCCTATCAGAATTCAACTCAAAGAACACACTATCTACAACATTCTCAAGAGAGATTGTGACAAGTGTAAACAACAGAAAATCCTCAAAAAGAAAGCAAGGAACTCAGTATGAAGACTAGATTCGAGAACAGAGATTCTACCATCGCGCCACTTCATGATCAAGACAAGTATCATTATTATGTGTCTTATAAGGCTCCTAATGGCCAGCACACTCAACAAGAAGAGTTGCCTAATGAAGAGTCATCAAGAGATGAAGATGAAACAGTTGAAGCCGCATTTATAAAAGAGCATAATATCAAGCACTTTAAGGCCAAAATCGAGAAACAGAAGAGGACACCCTCAGAGAAATCAAAGAAATGCTCAGACAAAATATCGATATCAATCCTCTTAAGTTTTGGGAAAAAGACCCAGTGGTCTGTGACCCAGTGGTTTGTGAGATCAAGTTACATGACATGAATTTCATATGTCACATAAAAGCCATTCCCCAATAGAAAGAAGAAGATCAAAAGGAGTTTAGAAAAGATATAGCTAAACTTTTGTAGAAAAGATTGATCAAACCGTCAAAAATCCCTCATCATGCACCAACTTTCTATGTCAGAAATCATGGAGAAAAAGTTCGTGGGAAAGCAAGAATGGTGATAGACTATAGAGACGTCAACAAGAAGATCATAAAGGATGGTTACCAGATAGCACAAGCAAGAGTGCCAATCAACAGGCTCAGAGGAGCCAAGGTGTTTTCAAAGTTCGACGTTAAATCAAGATTTTGACAAGTCAAAATGCATCCTGACAACATTCCTCTTACAACCTTCGGAACTCCACGGGGACATTATGAATGGCTAGTAATGCCCTTCGGGCTGAAACAAGCTCCATCCATTTTCCAAAGAAAAATGGACAACATATTCAAGCAAGTGGCAGACTTCTGTGTCGTCTACATACACGACATTCTTGTGTTCTCAAAGAATAAAGAAGAACACATGAATCATCTTTTTGAAGTAGTGAAGCTCATCGTCCAACATGCGATTATCTTAGGAGAGAAGAAAGTCTTTCTTGTCCTAGATAAAATTGACTTTTTAGGGATCAACATAAAAAATGGAATCATCAAGCTTCAGCCTCATATCCTGGAGAAGGTCTGAAAATTCCCATACAGAATTCTTGATGCTAAAAGTCTAAAAAGATTTTTAGGAGTCATAAATTATGGAAGAGACTTCCTTCCCAAAATTGTTGGACTAACAACAATCATGTCACCCAAAACGAGCTCAAAGAGAGATTGGAAGTTCACAGAAGATGACAAAAAGATTGTCAAGCAAATCAAAGTTCTATGCAAAAATTTGCCACCACTACATCAACATGAAGAGAATGAAGAGATCATTATTCAAACTGATGCTAGTGATAACTTCTGGGCAGGTGTGGTACTGGCAAGAGAGCCAGACACTAACACCGAGAAGATTTTGAAATTCTGCAGTGGGAAGTTCAACGCTGGAGAGCAAAATTATCCCACAGGGGAAAAAGAAATTTTGGCCATCAAAAAGACAATCGAAAATTCTCCAGCCTTTTTTGGAAAACCCTTCACTATGAGAACAGATTGCGCCAGAGTGAAAAATTTCAAAAACTTGAAACTTGATAAAGCTGCAGATAGGGGAAGATAAGCTAATTGACAATTATTTCTTAACCAATATGATTATGATGTAGAATTAATTACAAGAAACATGAACTATCTCCCAGATGCTTTAACCATGAAAATGGCCATGTATAAGAGAAATGACGACGAAGGCCGCAACCTAAGCAGCAGAAGGCCAAGAAAGGAGCCTAACCAACGGAAAAAACTAGTGGAAAAAATCCTCAAGAGTTTTTTACTGCGTCCCAAAAGACCAGCCTTAACTGATCAATTCTAGAGGAAAGGATTGACTAGCCTGTCTCAAACGGTAAAGGTAAATCAAGACCATTAATGGTTGCTACTTTGCCAAAAATCATACTTTTTCCTACAGGTTTTGTAAACATCTTCAGATATCAGCTGAACACATTTTCAGAAGCAGTCTTTCAAACTGACTAGATTCTAGCATCCCACCAGAGGGCACTGCTGGATAATTTGATGTTTGCTTTCCTGGAGAATGACAAAAGACTCATGGTAGAGACTATGGACTCCTTGGCTGTAGAACTAAGTTAGAGGAAGAAATCACCAAGCGTGGTCAATGAACTAGCAATGTTGTACATTAAAACTCCAGAAAGTGCTAAAGTTCCTATACAGACGCTAAAAAAAGCAGAATAGTTCAAGTTCCACTAACATATTTGCAAGCATACACCCAATGAAGATCTCCTCGATACCCTCTTTGTTGTCCGAGAACCCTTCATGGGAAGATACTTGGTTAATGTTCAAAGTGAACATCCGCAGGAGCACAAGTTATGGTTAGTTGAGAACGGATTTGTTCATAATCAATGGACAAATACAAATGAAGATCTAAATGGTCTGCCAATAATTATCTACAATACAGTCAAGAATGTCAGGAATAGAAACTGCATTCTCAATCTAAAGTTCAGATCTACACCTCCATAATGGGTACAAAAGTGTAACGGAGAAACTGAATGCATTCCTGCATATCATTACGTCAGAATCATCCAGGGACAGTATCTTGAGTCAACATGCGACGGATACAATAGAAACCCAAATTCAAGCATTCCATGGATGAAGGCTATGGCGTTAGAATACATCAAGAAAGTAATCAAAGAAGATCAAGAGATTACGTTTCTTGCATCAGGAGATAAAATAATAGTCAAAACATAGTACCATCTAGAGGCCATTACGAGTGATATGTTCACAACCCTGAAATGTAGAGAAATAGATTCCTCTCTCGCCTATACTCAGTGGCTAAACAAGATCGAGAGAGACAAAAACTACCAGATGTATACAAATACAGATATGGAAGAAAGCAGAACCAGAAGAAAGATAATAGAGGAAGACCCCTACCTTGGGGATAATTCAGAAGATTACGATGACCTGTAAATATAGGCAAGATCGTATTCTCTTCTTCTCTTTGAGTGGGAGACATCCTTAATCCAAAGAATCTGCTTTCCAAAAGAAGACAATATAAGAAAGCAGATGCCTTGTCTGCATCAAAGCACTACCACTGGTGAAGTTACTATTATTAGCTTGTGTTTCAATTCTGCTTTGAAATCTGCTCTCTATATAAAGAGCTTAGAGTCTTAGTGTAGAGACATCAAAAATCAGAATCAGAGAAATTCATTTGAGAAGAAAAGTCCTGAGAGTTTTAGAGTCGAAGCAACTATTCAAGCTTCTTCATCCTCAAGTAAGTATGTCCATGAGTGGCTAAACAACTTATAACTGTTTATCAATGAGTGAGGCTCTGGATCTGCAGTCTGTAAGTTTGAATAAATAAAGTTATAGTTTCCCTGTGACAACCCGAACCGGAAATGGTATGTTTATCGGCTTGATTTGCGAGTTTCGTGATTAGTTGCGATTTTGTCGTAATTAGTTGATATGGCGGGCTTGTTAACGACTAAATTATCGGGCAAAAATTTGATTTGAGATCCTTCACGAAAGTTGTAGAGAATTTAATTTCGAGTTCGTGGGAATTTCCGGAGGATTATTTCGAGTTACGAGGAATAAGTTATGAATATTTCCGGCCGTTGGATTTAGTCGTGTTTATCCGTTTGGTTTCGATACGATTTGAACGATACGTGTATGGTATATATATGGAAGGAATATGTGACGATTTCGGAAAGTTTCCCAAAATGGAAATCTGGCCTGTTGACCCGTGGGTAAACTGGCCCATTAGGCTGAGTTTTGTTTGCCTTTGATGAGCCTTATTCCGGCATTTTTTTGCCGTTGTTTTTCATGAAAGATGTTGGGCTTGAGCTCCTCTTTCTTTTGATAGGTCATTCGCTCAATTTGGTTGCCGGATGAAGCAGTTATGGCTTGTCAAAGTTCGGGAATTTCGGTGGTATTCCGGCGAAATTTGGTGGCGACGGTGGCGGCGGAGGAGGCTGAGTTGGGGGTCGACTTGTTAGGGGTTTTGTTGCCCTAGAGGAGAGGAAGCTTTTAGAAGTGGTTTTGCACCTTGCCATGGCAGGACGGAGGAGGTCGGAGGTGGAGAATTCCGGCGAGGGTTTTCGACTTCAAGGTGAGATTTGGACCTCTTCCGGTCAAAATTGGGCTTAACTTTGAACTAGAAAGTTGTTGGAAATGTCGAGATCTTCAAATCTATGTATAAGTTGAAATTTTCTGGGCCGATGGAATTTTCCGGCGGCGGTGGCAGCAGCGGTTTTCTGGCCGAGGTGATTTTCGACAAATTTTATGTCGTTTTGCTCGGAATCGCTCACCGATCGCAGTGGTGAGGTTTATATTTTGAATTGAGCATCGGAAATTGTAGCGAGATTTTAGAGTGTATTTATTGGATTTTTGATGATTTCGTCGATATTCGAGTTATGTTTTCGAGAATGGTTGGTTCTCAAGATGTGGTTCAGGGTTTTGAGTTATGATTTTGAACAGTGGTATTTATGATTATTCAGGAGATCGTGATCGTTCGTTTGGCCAGAGATTTTCCACCGGATAACAAGATTAACGCGTTTTGCGTCATGCTTATCTGTGAGTGGACATTTATTTACACTGTCATAGCGAGTTCTTGGTTTCAGTATTTATTTTCAGTATAGTATTGAGATTATTTATTGTTTTGGAGGTATTGTTTTATGTTTTATTGGTGATGGCATTTACTTAGCATCAATGCATTGATTACTCGACTGATCACCGGTAGTCCAGTTCCAGGCTTGAGAGATTCGCCTGATATGCCCACTGGCTTGAGAGAATCGCCTAGTCTATCACCGTCGGGCTTGAGAGATTCGCCCGACACCTCCATTTATTTTAAGAACTCGCATTATTTTTATGTTATGTAAATGGTGAAAGGCATATGTTTATTTTCGTCCACTCACTCTAACGATTTTATTTGCCTTTCCCCTGAGATTTTCGGTTTCCGTGCCCAGTTTGCAGTTAGGATTCTGGTGTTGCACATCGCAGTCGGAGGCTTAGTGTTCGAGCTACCTTTCTTTTTCAGTAGGTTTCTTGTTTAGTCTACTGCTGTGTATTTATGTATATATATACTAGAGGTCCCTCTGAATACTCTGGTGTTCATATTTTCCTATGATTTTCCCGGATTTCTGAAAAGTTACAGTTTTACTTATTACTTTATATTATGATGATATGATTTTGAGAAATCCGGATGGGATTGGTGCCTATGGTTTGGCTTTTGTGGCATAGGATGAAGTGTATTTTTTGGGTGCAGGTTAATGGCAACCACGCGTTATAGAGTAAACTCTGTCGAAATTTTCGATTTTTGAAAGTTCACGTTTTTAGAAAGGGTTTGATTCCGATTTAGGAAACTAAATCAGGGTTGGGTCCTTTCAGCTTGGTATCAGAGCCTTAGGTTTTAGGTTCTGTAGACTTCTAGAGTCATGTTTACTAAGGATATTTGTGAATGTACAACATGTCTGGAGCGATGACTCGACCGGCCGGTGAATACTCATCAATGCTCTGGGTGTTGTATGCTTTCAAATGTTTGAAGTTCCATGATTACGTCCTGCTTGTTATGAACAACGTTTTATTCATTAGGATGCCTGCTTGACGTGTTTTCCGTGTTAGTAAGGTTGTGGATCCTGTTGAGGATCAGTCGACGCGTGACTTGGTAAATGAGTTGTGGGTTTGGATGAGCATTTTGGGTTCAAAGATATGTGTGGCATGGTTTGCCCGATTGTGCGTGTATGAGCGTCTATATGTTGCTTTTGAACAAAGGATTGTGGTAGTTGATGGTTTGCTTGAGTTAGATCATTGTATTTGGTGGGTTGGTATTGTGTGAGTCCCTGTTGTGACTCCATGACCTACATCCAGGGTATTGTTTATTCGATAATAGTTCAATCAGGCTACCCAACAACGAAAATATGGAGTGTTTACCAACCTGAGGCAGGGATGTATTGTTCACATGTTTGTTCTAGTTTGCACGTGTTATATGGCTTCAGAGGAAGCAATGCAGGAGGTTCGAGATGAGTTTGAACCTGAGCATCAAAGAGATTTTGACTATTATGCCTCGAGACAACCGTGAGGAGTTTGATGTGCTGCACTCAGAGGCGAGGACATTGAGAAGGAAAGGCATATGCGGTTTCAGACATGTCGGTTTGAGGAAGGTGAACTTAGTCGAGATACTTTGATGAGGTTGAGTTCAGGCACCTCGGGATCAGTAACTTCATCAGGCGGTGGCCATTTCGATTATGTTGAGGGTCATTTGGACAAGGCGGAAGATCTGTTTGGTGGAGAAGGAGATCACAGAGTAGTGGACTAGTTCCTGTGGCATGAGTCAGGGTGGTCGTTGGTGATCCTTCCACACAGCAGGAGTTTCCATTGTGCAACTTTTACAGCAGGCGTTACTATGGTTTGTGTCAGAGGGGCATTCCCAGTTGCTACTGTGGTGGCCAGGAGGGTCACGTTATGAGGGAATGTCCTCAGTTTGCTATTTTAGTGGTTCGGCAGCTCAGAGTTCAGGAGGAGGTCAATGTGCCATTTCTGGAGTTTGACCAACGCAGACTTTTAGACAAGTCAATTAGCAAAGTCGCAACCAACGTGGATGGTTAGTTGGACATGCCAGAGTTCGTGCCACGACCCTGTGTAAGGGCAGAGTTTCCCTAAGGTTACCATTGCTTGACACCATAGCTATTATGTTTGCATCTTCACTTCTGAGTTTGTGGAGAATGTTGTATCCATTTGATGAGATTGTGTGTATCAGGTGGGGTATCGAGACTATGAGGTTTGCAAGGGGTTGTGGACTAGCTGCGGAGTGGTTGTTCGTCGTAAGAATGTTGTAATCCTTTGACGTCCAGTTGTGCCAGAGATCTTGTTTAGAGGTGAAAGAAATGCTTCTCTACTATGTGTGGTTTCAGCAATGAGGCTGAGTTGATGATGAAGCAAGGATGTATGCCGTACTTGGCACATGTTCGTGATGTTGAGGTTGTTGTACGTGATGTTGAGGTTGTTGTACCTGATGTTTGTGATGTTGAGGTTATCTGATGGTTCGATTAGGTTGTGCATCAACTATCGGAAGCTGAATCAGGTTTCAGAGAAGAGCAAGTATCCCCCACTTCGGATTGATGGCTTGTTTGATCAGCTTATTGGAGCTTCAGTTTTCAGAGATTGATTTCAGATGTGAGTATCATCTGTTTCGATTAGAGGGTCGAGTTTGAAATGGTCAGATACCTGTGAGGAGAGTTACATATGGTGGTTAGAGGAGAGGTTGATTACTGCACCATTGTTCACCATTATGTGATATCAGTGAGGATTATGTTATGTATAGTGATGTTTCGAAACTAGATTTTGGTCCAGTTGAGCAGCATGACAATATGATGATATATGGTTCCAGGCAGTGGAAGCTTTATGAAGTTACGTATCCTATGTATGATTTGGGGGTAGCTGTCTTTGTGTTAACATTGAAGAGTTGGAGACACTACTGGCATGGCGTGCAGCGCGGAGCAGGATGTACACTGATCACTTGATTTTCATCTACTGGCGTATTCAGCCAGATTCGAGCATGAGGCGGCATAGATAGATGAGGTTGATTAACGACTATGACTGCACATTTGTACTTTGACTACCATTCAGGGGAGACCAACGTTGTTGCTGATGCACTTAGTCAGAAATTTGGAGTTTCTATGTTTCATGTACGTGTTGCAAGAATGTCACTGTTAGTTGAGTTGCGAGCTACGAGAACTGAGATAGAGTGAGATGATGGAGCATTGTTGGTTAGTTCCAGGATCGACCTGTGTTACTTGATCAGGTCTGTGAGGCTCAGGATGCGGATTCCTACCGGTTGAACAAGAAGAATGTGATGCAGAATGGTGTTCTAGCAAAGTATCAGTTGAGGAATGTGGGCACTTTATCGTGCAGAAGGAGACTATGTGGGCCCAGAGACAATGATCTGAAGAGGAAGATGCTTATTGAAGCTCATTGTTCTACGTATGTTATGCATTAGTGGTACGAAGATGTATTGGATACTTAGAGTTTACTACTTGTGGTGCAACATAAAGAGGGAAATAGCAGCTTATGTGAGCAGATGCCTCATTTGTTAGCAGGTGAGGGCAGAGAGACGGAAACTTGCTGGGAAGTTACAGCCATTGGAGATTCCCGATTAGAAGTGGGAGCATATCACTGTGGATTTCGTGTATTAGTTACCGTGTACTTCGGATGGTAATACTGGTATTTTGGTCATTGTGGACCGTTTGACGAAATCAGTTGTTTTCCTTGTACTTCCAGGAAAGATTTTAGTGGGCAGGCTGACATAGCTGTATTTGGCAGAGGCTGTTCATTTCCATGATATGCTTGTGTCCCGGATCGCTGATCGAGATAATCAGTTATAACAGAGTTTTGGCAGGCATTGCGGTGAGCATAGGGGACAAGATTACAGTTTAGTGTAGTTTTTCATCCTCAGATTAGTGGGCAATCTGAGAGGACTATTCAGACTTTGGGGGACATGATGTAGTCCTAAGTATTGCAGTTTAGAGAGATTTGGGACCAGCAGTTTTATTTGTTCGAGATTGCTCGCAGTACCAGTTTGCAGACCAGTATTGTTATGACATTGTACGAAGTTGTATATGAGGAACAGTGTTGCACTCTATTGTGTTGGAGCGAGGTAGGAATGAGATGACTTTTGGTCCTAATTTAGTGGAATGCACTATTGTAGACCTTCGGATTAGCAATGACAGGTTGATAATTGCTTGAGTTCGAAAGAGAAGTTATGCAGATGTGAGTATGTTGAGTCATTGAATTCAAGGTTGGTGATTAAGGTTTCCTTGGAAAGGTGATATTTGTTTTGGGGGGTGTGATATATTTTACCACGTTATATTGGTCTGTATGTGATCATGGGGCGAATAAGTGTTGTGACGTATAGTTTGGCCTTGCCTGTAACATTGGTCAGTGTGTATGTTGTATTCCATGTGGTGGAACTACATTTCAGATTTATTGCATGTTTTGCACCCTATCCGTCCCCTATACAGGAAGACTTGACATCTGTGGGGAGCCAGTTCAGATTCTGGATTTGAGGGTGCAGGGATTACAGTACAGAAATATTTCCTATTGTGGAAGTCTGATGGCAGAGTCATTCAGATGAAGTAGCCACTTGGGAGTTTGAGCAGTATGCAGAGGCAGTATCCCTACTTTTCAGTTGGTAGGCTTCGAAATTTCGAGGTCAAAATTTTTATAAGGGGGGTAGATTTGTGACAACCCGAACCGGAAATGGTATGTTTATCGGCTTGATTTGTGAGTTTCGTGATTAATCGCGATTTTGTCGTAATTAGTTGATATGGCGGGCTTGTTAACGACTAAATTATCGGGTAAGAATTTGATTTGAGATCCTTCACAAAAGTTGTAGAGAATTTAATTTCGAGTTCGTGAAAATTTTTGGAGGATTATTTCAAGTTACGAGGAATAAGTTATGAATATTTTCGGCCGTTGGATTTAGTCGTGTTTATCCGTTTGGTTTCGATACGATTTGGACGATACTTGTATGGTATATATACGGAAGGAATACGTGACGATTTCGGAAAGTTTCCAAAAATGGAAATCTGGCCTGTTGACCCGTGGGTCAAAACTGACCCATTTCAGGCCGAGTTTTGTTTGCCTTCGATGAGCCTTATTCCGGCGTCTTTTGGCCGTGGTTCCTTCATGAAATTTGTTGGGCTTGAGCTCCTCTTTCTTTTGATAGGTCATTCTCTCAATTTTTTTGCCGGATGAAGAAGTTATGGCTTGTCAAAGTTCAGAAATTTCGGTGGTATTCCGGTGTGATTTGGCGGCGACGGTGGCGGCGGAGGAGGCCGAGTTGGGGGTCAACTTGTTAGGGGTTTTTTTTCCCTAGATGAGAGGAATATTTTAGAAGTGGTCTTGTACCTTGCCATGGCCGGACGGAAGAGATCGGAGGTGGAGAATTCCGGCGAGGGTTTTCGACTTCAATGTGAGATTTGGACCTTTTCCGATCAAAATTGGGTTTAACTTTGAACTAGAAAGTTGTTGGAAATGTCGAGATCTTCAAATCCATGTGTTGGTTGAAATTTTCTGGGTAGATGGAATTTTCCGGGGGCGGTGGCAGCAGCGGTTTTCCGGCCGAGGTGATTTTCGACAAGTTTTATGTCGTTTTGCTCGGAATCGCGCAATGATCGCAGTGGTGAGGTTTATATTTTGAATTGAGCATCGGAAATTGTAGTGAGGTTTTAGAGTGTGTTTATTGGATTTTTGACGATTTCGTCGATATTCGAGTTATATGTTTTCGGGAATGGTTGGTTCTCAAGATGTGGTTCAGGGTTTTTAGTTATGATTTTGAACAGTGGTATTTATGATTGTTCAGGAGATCGTGATCGTTCGTTTGGCGAGGGTTTTTTTGCCTGATCACAAGATTAACGCGTTTTTCGTCATGCTTATATGTGAGTGGATATAAGGCATATGTTTATTTTCGTCCACTCGTTCTAACGATTTTATTTGTTTTTCCCTTGGGCTTTTCGGTTTTCGTGCCCAGTTTGCAGTTCGGATTCTGGTGTCGCACGTCGCAGTCGGAGACTTAGTGTTCAAGCTACCTTTCTTTTTCATTAGGTTTCTTGTTTAGCCTACTACTGTGTATTTATGTATATATATATACTAGAGGTCGCTCTGAATACTCTGATGTTCATATTTTCCTATGATTTTCCAGGATTTCTGTAAAATTATAGTTTTACTTATTACTTTATATTATGATGATATGATTTTGAGAAACCCGGATGAGATTGGTGCCCACGGTTTGGCTTTTTTGGCATAGGATGAAGTGTATTTTTCGGGTGCAGGTTAATGGCAACCGAGTGTTTTAGAGGAAACTCTGTCGAAATTTTTGGTTTTTGAAAGTTCACGTTTTTAGAAAGGGTTTGATTCCAGTTTAGGAAACTAAATCGGGGTTGGGTCCTTTCATTCCCACTACAAATGTTTCTTTTTATGTTTCTCGTAAAAAAAGAAAAAAGGAAAAATAACTCATTAAAGCTCCCATATGAGGCGGACTACTGCCCAGAATGTGGAAAGAAATCAGATATTTTACATTCAGTTCAAAGTATATACTAGAGTTTTTAACTTTTCTAAACTAACAGATAGTCAGCAGTGAGTCCGCCGAGATCAGTAACCAATCAGGCAGAGGGCGAAAGGTGAAACAGTGGCATGGCAAAGGCTGGGCTGTTCGAAATGTGAAGAGAAGGTAGAAGACTTTGGTATTACAAAAAAAAAGGAGTGATCAAAGGGCATCATGGGAAAATCAAAATAAATTGGGTGTGGAATGTAAAATTAAGGGTGCTAATTTCATTCTCCTAAAAAAATTGAGATCAATGTATTCTACTTTTGATAAATATATTTTAAAATTAATTATTTAGTCCATTTACTAGGAGTTATATAAGTTATGTTGTCTCTCATGAGATTTAGGAGCAAATTTATGCAAATTCCACCTAACTAATTATTGCTCATATAAAATTATAAAAATATGGACTAGAAATATAAAGAGAGGAGGTATAGTTTGTAAAAAAGGGGACGGATTTCAACTCCCTAAAAATATAATGGCTCATATTCTAAACTTAATTATGTTTCATAACTCGATAATAAGTGATTGCTCTTTTGGCAATTAGGCAACTCATGAATTGGGTATGTTAGGACTCGGGAGAAGAGAGCGATGATTTGGTGGAAATGGTGGGTCATTGTAAAATAGTTGTTTGTATGATATGATCAGGTAAAGTTATTGTTAAATATTCTCTTATATACGGTACATTTCACCTTTCAAAACAAGAACATATTTTTCAATTGGTGCCACGGAGAAGTAGCAAAAAACCCCAATTCTAGTCAAATGGAAAGAAAGTATATTTTTGCCAATTTGTGTAGTCATTCATTAAAAAGATATCTTATATGATGATTTTGAGTTTTAACCCATACTATACACGTGTCATATTAATCTATGAAATTTAAGCTACTCTGTAAAGAATAATTAGAGTATCCAAACAAATAATATCAATTATGCATAATCGTAAAAAAATTGAATTATTTTTACTAAAATAATATTTTATTTTGAAAAAAATTAACCCACGATGCATGAACTCTATCGATCAAGTCAAAAGAGTGTCCGAACTTAAAAAACAATCAAAATGATACCCGAACTCTTAAAACGCTATACGTGTGTTTGCCCCTGTGCTTTTTCCGTCCATTCACCGTTATTTTTGTTCACGTGATATTTATTTGGTTCAAACTGAAGGGTAAATAAGTCATTGTGCCAAACTTAAAATTTTTCTTTTGGAAAAAATTCACTTATGATGCATGGACTCTTTCGGTCAGGTCAAAAGAGTGCCCGGACTTTTTGTCAAGTTCCAATTCTTAAGTCACCCGAGCTCGATCCGCACATAGTTTCTCACCATCGAGCATCAAAACTTGCGGCGCCTCTCCCTGAATCTCGGCCTCGTGGCTAGCCGAAAATTATACTCTTTTGTTGACATATTTCATGATATGGATGATTTCAATGTAGGGTTTCATGAATCTGAGAAAAATTTTGATGTCCATTTTTGGTTTGGATTTTGGGGGCTGCTTAATTTTTAGGGTTTTTGGGTTAGCTGAAACTAAAATTAGGGTCTTGAATTTAATCCAAAGGAATAAACTTTGAGGGTTTGATGTTGGAGAAAATTATCGTAAGAGAAGCAATTGACACCGACTCTGGGATGATGAACCATTAGGTCTTGTGGGTTGTCTAATCAGAGGCTGACATGTGTTGATGGAATTGGTGGTGGCGCGGGACTGCAGGTTCAGTATGGCCGAGTTTTGCATTCTGTGGCTGGCATCAAGGTAGGTGGAGCAAGGTGCAGAGGAGGACCGCCATTACCACCCTTGCGGAGAGGTCGGAGAAGAAGAAGAAATCAAAACCTGGAATCACAGTTAGATGCCGAAGGAATAAGTTGAGTTGCACAAAAAGGGTTGAACCGTACATATGAAATCATCACATTTCCATTGATCCATTGACGGCTTCAATTCTAGTACTCCATGGTTTTATTTGAGAATTTGAGGAAGACAATCCGAAATTGAAGTGCAAAAGCAACTTGATTCCCACTGCGAATTATTTTTATCAGAGAGAGAGAGAGAGAGAGAGAGAGAGAGAGAGAGAGAGAGAGAGAGAGAGAGAGAGAGAGAGAGAGAGAGAGAGAGAGAGAGAGAGAGAGAGAGAGAGATATTTAAGAGTCTGAACATCATTTTGATAGTTTTTAGAGTTCGGGCAACTTTTAGACTTGATCGAAAGAGTTCAGGCATCATGGAATTGAAGAAAATATAAATTACAGGGACATAAAAGTCTTTGAATATGATTTTTTATTTAAAAAAATGTCATGTCAATAAAAATAACGAAAAAAATATGGGTGCATCACATTTATAGCGTTTTAGGAGTTCATGTATCATTTTGATTGTTTTTAGAGTTCGAACACCATTTTGACAGAGTTCAGACATAACAAGTGATTTTTTTTTGATAAATACTAAAACAATAGATATATCGGTTATATCGCATACTATTACCGAGAACCTAATCTATATCTATGCACTTAAAAACACTAAAGTTACTTTATGGATCCCTCTGCATATATACACAATTGAATATTGGTGAATCCATTAAGGAAATAAAATCAAACTAAATTCGCAAAATTGATATTACAAAAAGTAAAGAAAAAGAAAATAGAAGTAACCATGGTTAATCGAAAGGTGGTGGGTATTTAAGTAGGACCCTCCTCCGCATCCATCCAAGCCTGCCCGTTAATAGCACGACAATGCCACTTCCCAATAAAACACAACAACTTTTCTATACCAAACGCCGTTCTCGACACGTGTACGACGGCCTAAAGCTAAACGCCGTTTACTCCGTCCCGAAAGCCGCCTTTATTAATGAACACCTTATGCGGATGTCGCCGTATGGGGCTATGTGACTGGACCAGCGGGCTGTAGCCGGTCAACAAAGGCCTGTTTCACCGGTTATTACCGGTTCGCCCTTAGCACTGGTTAGAAATTGACTGCGGTTTGAAATCATTGCACGCTGTTTTGACCACTCGTGTTAATCCCCATATTCAGACACACAGAGACTCAAGAGGAGAGAGAAAGAAAAGAGGAAACAGAGAGAGAGAGAGCTTCAGAGAGTCGTTTCGCAACCATTAGCTGAGGCGAGAGAGCGAGGCCGATGCGGTGAGTTGCAGAAGGAGATAGAGGAGAGGGAGCGGTGGACTTTGATAGTCGAATCGAAGCGATTGGTTCAGATTTGAGCGAGGTTTGCTATCAAGTCTGATTTTCCGGTGCGTTTTCCGAGCTAGAAGACGACGGAGCTGGATATGTCAAAACTGTAGGCGTTCGACGGAGACGGGTTAAGTTTTGAGGTGTGACGGCTAGGGTTTCGATTGAGTTCATAGAAGACAGTATATTACTGCAGTGATTGAAGTACTAGGAGGCCTGGGTTAGTAGATCTCGAGGTTTGAGCTAGGAGGTGAGGAATTGATGAGCGTAGAGTCTCAGATGAGAGATCTGTGCTGAGGGTGGCTCTTGGAGATATGACGTCATCGGAGGTTTCGATAAAGGACAATTGCGGGAACCAGAGAGGAGGAGGGGAGAGCTTCTCGTCTGGTTTCAGCGAGCACAACAACAACATCAACATCAACGAAGGAAGCAGAAATGTTAACAAGGAGGGGCAAAACTGTCATTCCGCAGTCCCGGCGGTGGCGGC
Organism: Geum urbanum; assembly: GCA_946800695.1. Taxonomy (NCBI): domain Eukaryota; kingdom Viridiplantae; phylum Streptophyta; class Magnoliopsida; order Rosales; family Rosaceae; genus Geum; species Geum urbanum. Next base: position 41,807,765 of record OX327013.1, on the reverse strand, counting down.
CGGCAGAGGTAATTCCGGTTTCATTTTCGGTGACAATTCTGTGGTCTGTGTGGAGTGTTGTTCCATGTGATGATATTAGGCCGAAAAAGAAAAGGATTAGAAAAATAAAATAATTAATAGTATTAAAAAGGTTCGGTCCATGTGAAATGGTATTGTTATGTGAATTTTGCTGGTGTTGATTTTGATGTTTTATGCTCTCCATGGTTGGTTTTGTAGATGCTGAAACTGCACTCTACACGGAGCTTTGGCACGCCTGCGCCGGGCCGCTCGTGACTGTGCCGCGCGAAGGGGAACGTGTCTTTTATTTCCCCCAGGGACACATCGAGCAGGTCGGGGTTCTACTTTACCCTTCCAATTTTTCCTCCAAAAATTTGTGTTCTAGTTTTTTGTTCATACCGGATTTACTGTTAATTTTGGTTTAGTATATCTAATTGTTTTGGTTTCTTTGCTGGGTTTTTGTGCGGTGTTATTAATTGTTGATTTAATTTTTTTTCTTTCTGATCTTGAATTAGGTGGAAGCGTCGACTAATCAGGTTGCTGACCAGCAGATGCCAGTGTATGATCTTCCAACGAAGATCCTTTGCCGGGTGATCAATGTTCAGTTGAAGGTAGTGATTGTTGATCTTCATAATTGATTAGTCTAGGTTTTGAGCTAGGATTTTCAGCTGTTTATGCACTTGAAATCTAGCCTGGTAAACTAATTAACTGGTTTCTGTTCCAATATAGGCTGAACCGGACACGGATGAGGTATTTGCGCAAGTGACTCTGCTTCCTGAACAAAATGTAAGTTCATTTGAAGGATACTGATTAGTAAATTTCGATCAAGTGTTTGATGAGGAATTTGACTCTGACATTTTGACATTCTTTTGAATGCCAGCAAGATGAGAATGCGGTGGAGAAGGAACCTCCCCCACCCCCACCACCCAGATTTCAAGTACATTCATTCTGTAAGACATTAACAGCCTCAGACACAAGCACTCATGGAGGATTCTCTGTTCTAAGGCGACATGCAGATGATTGCCTTCCGCCACTGGTTGGTCTTTGAAGCATTTGTTTGTGCCTTCATTTGTTTGTGCATAGGAAATTATAGTCTAATATAGTTGTTTGTCACAGGACATGTCTCGCCAGCCTCCAACCCAGGAGTTGGTCGCCAAAGATTTACATGAAAATGAATGGCACTTTCGACATATCTTCCGAGGTAAATGAAATGTGACATTCAATCCTGTGCCCTTGGGTCTTGTGGTGAAATTGGTTAATCGGATAAAATCACAGTAATGCAAGCACGATTTTTTTTGTAGTTATATTAAACTCCATGACAATTGGATTAATCAACTGCTATAGTCTGCGAGCTGTTAATTGATATCTTGTTGGGCAATTACAGGTCAGCCACGGAGGCATCTGCTTCAAAGTGGCTGGAGTGTTTTCGTTAGCTCTAAAAGGCTCGTTGCAGGGGATGCATTCATATTTTTAAGGTTGGTGGACTTATTGCTGTTGAAATTCTTTAGGCTTGTTTATTATTTGCTTTTGTTAAGTTATCTTATCTGTTATTGTACTATTTTCTAATGTTAGGGGTGAAAATGGGGAGCTTCGAGTTGGTGTTAGACGTGCAATGCGACAACAGGGCAATGTTCCATCTTCAGTAATATCTAGTCACAGCATGCATCTTGGTGTACTTGCAACTGCGTGGCATGCCATCGTGACAGGAACCATGTTTACTGTTTACTACAAGCCAAGGTGCAGTTTATATCAGTTTTTCTATTCTTCAGCAGTTAGTTCTATTTGGTTCAAGTTCTTGGCTTTGATGTCATGGATGCTATCCTTGCTTAAAAGTTTTTTCAAGGGTGACATCCTATGATCAGAAGATGCTATTCACGCCCTTTAATTAGAATCAGAAGATGGCTAAGATTTGAATATCTATCTGAAGTATTCGTATACATGTTTGTTCACAGGACGAGCCCGGCTGAGTTCATCGTCCCATTTGATCAATACATGGAGTCTGTCAAAAACAACTATTCTATAGGGATGCGCTTTAAGATGAGATTTGAAGGTGAAGAAGCTCCTGAGCAAAGGTATGATTGTGTTACTCTTTGTTGTAGGCGTTATTCCCATCCCATATAATGTCAAGAATGTGTATATTGATAATGTTGTGAATTAATATTGTAGGTTTACCGGCACTATAATTGGAATTGAAGATGCTGACCCAAAACGGTGGCGAGAATCCAAATGGAGATCCCTGAAGGTAGTGTAAATTCTTTAGGACAGCTTAGAAGGTTGGTCAACACATGCTAACATTCTTATCTTTGTTATAGGTGAGATGGGATGAAAATTCTACCATACCTCGTCCAGAGAGGGTTTCATCATGGAAAATAGAGCCTGCTCTTGCTCCTCCTGCTCTTAATCCCCTTCCCATGCCAAGGCCAAAGAGGCCACGCCCAAACATGGTGCCTTCTTCTCCTGACTCATCTGTTCTCACCAGGGAAGGTATAGTCCTACAGCCATTGCAATCTGTTGTAGATACGCTAAGGAGTTACTCCCAGAATAGTAATTTTCCTTAGTGCCTAATCTTTCTTCTTTTTTCTCTTTGGTCATTCAGTTGGTCAATCCAAAGTAACTGTAGACCCTGTACTGCAAGGAGGTGGCTATTCACGGGTCTTGCAAGGTCAAGAATTCTCGACCTTGAGAGGCAATTTTGGGGAGAGCGAGTCAGATACAACTGAAAAATCTACTGCATGGCCACGACCTGTAGAAGATGAGAGGATTGATGCAGTCTCTGGTTCAAGAAGATATGGTTCAGATAACTGGATGTCCTCAGCAAGGCAGGAACCAACCTACACAGATTTGCTATCACGCTTTGGGACTATTATGGACTCCTCACATGGTATCTGTCGGTCCTTTGATCAAACAGTAGCATCTGCAAATTCAATGAGAAAGCATCCACTGGATCAGGAGGGCAAGTTTAGCATGCAGTCATGGTCCATGTTACCCTCGTCACTATCACTAAGCTTGGACTCTAATCTGAAGGGTTCTATTGGCAATGGATCTTACCAAGCACAACAGAATGTTAAATACAGTGCATTTGGAGATTATTCTGTTAATCATGGTAATAGAGTTGAGCAACCACAAGGAAATTGGTTGATACCTCCACCACCCCCATCTCATTTTGAGAGTCAGCCCAATGCACGTGAGGTCATGCCAAAGCATATGTCTCTGCTGAAACATGAGGCCGTTAAACCTAAAGATGGGAGCTGCAAGCTCTTTGGTATTCCCCTGATAACACCTGAACCTTCGTCACCTCACAGAAATGCAGTTAATGAGTTGGCTCGTCATAACCAAGCACATGCTGTGGAGTCTGGCCAGAAGTTGGAAAAGTCGAGGGTATCAAAATCAGTGGATAATCTGTTAGCTGTTGGTGATTTGGACAAAATGTTACATACTTCTCAGCAGCACGTAAAAGATGTTCAGGGTAAATCACAAGGCTCTTCAACTAGGAGTTGTACAAAGGTATGTATAATTATATATCTTCACACTGTTCTGAGACGAAACAATTTGCTGAAAGAGACTTACCTTTTTATTACTTATACAGGTTCACAAGCAGGGTATTGCACTTGGTAGGTCTGTGGATCTTACCAAGTTCAACAACTATGATGAACTGATTGCTGAGCTGGACCAATTGTTTCAATTTGATGGTGGACTAATGGCCCCAAAAAAGAATTGGCTGATAGTTTATACTGATGATGAAGGCGACATGATGCTTGTCGGAGATGATCCGTGGCAGTAAGTAGTTACCTTGCATCAATCTGAAAATGCTTAATGTAGATGTTTTTTTAATGTTTATATGTTCTGCATCAATCTGAAAAAGCTGAATGTAGCTGTTTTTTTAATGTTTATATGTTCTGCATTGTAACAGGGAGTTTTGTGGCATGGTCCGGAAGATATATATCTACACAAGAGAGGAGGTCCAGAAAATGAACCCTGGGACCCTAACTTCACTGGGCGAGGATAACCCATCCTTGCCCCCCGAGGGTGTGGATGCAAGAGACGGGAAGTCACAGTGACTTCCTTACGCATTGATTCCTAAGAAGTGTTAGGTCTGGTTGTAGGTATGACTAGGTATATTATCGATTATTCGACTAGAGATGCTTATGCCATTTATTATGGTTTCTCACTGGTGTTCTGTAGATTTTTGGGGGAGATCACATTCACACTTCTTTTGTCAAGGGTGCTATTTAAACTATTTGGATATATGAACTAATCTAGATTGATGTCTGCAAGTTTCTCCAGCGGCAATCAAGTTCACCCGATTCGTCCCGGGTAGATGGCACATGTGATTTATCCAGTCTGGACAAGTTTCTGGATTTGGTATCCTCGTGTCTGCTTATAGGTATAGATATTAGTTATACCCCTAGCTTTGAGTAAGGTGATGTGTGCCTTGCTTTCTCTTCAAACAATTCCGCCTTGTACAGCAGTCGTTTCTCCTTTTATTTACCTGCCTTGTAATATAAGTACGTGCACAGATTGTCTAATGTTATGCGTTTGGGTCAAGGAAGTAATCATCTTTCAAGTTATAGGCCTTGTTGGCTCTTACAAACTGTGCGTTCGTGACAATTGGAATCTTGTTAAAGAGCTCGGGTATTCTCTCCCTTCTCAATTCGGTTATTTGTCATCGAGCCTCGAAAAGTAAATTTAACTCGAGGTTACTTTTGTTCACACCGACAGTTCACACCGACAGTACGAAGAGGAGGGTCTTGTGTAAACGAAGTCATGTTCCCTTGGAATATTAAAATGAGGAGCAAGAGAGTACGCATTCACAGCAAAACAGCTCATTCACTATCACGATTGTGATCTGAATGGGACCAGTGAGCTTCATTCCGTTCCCACAATCTTATCCTCAGAATCTCAACTGCATTGTCGTCACCGGAGTTGGCTCCGGGCTAGAACCAGCCCAAGTTCATTTTAGGCAAACCGGACTTATTTCCGGGCTATGGAACAGACAAAAACACTGAGCAACCACAATAGAAGCCCAAGATCATTTACTTCCGTTATGCCTGGTTCATAACTTGTGAATTTAGTTGTCAATCATAGTCCTTGTAAGCTGGCTGCATTCAACTGCCTTTGTAAGTTTGTATCACAGAGTATCCAATGCTTGTGACTAACAGAATACTGTAGTTCACATACAATTTCATTTCCCACCATCGGGTAGAGATCTAAGGACAGTTGACTGAGTTGAACACAACACAGCTGACCATAAATAAAATCATTACTAAAGGATAACACAGTGATTGTGATTTCCAAAGGAACAATTATTTAAGAACTTGGATAAAAAAATGGCTCAATGACAGTCTATTCAGGTTGCACTGAGACCCTGAATTGTCATCATACAAAGCAAACCTACAGAGTTTCTTCAATAGCTGCTAAATAAAACTTGATGGATGACACTGCTTTGGCTAGGAAAACATGGTATACAAAATGCACGAATCTTCGTCTTCCTCCCTATCTCGGTAGAGCAACTTCAGTTTGATGTGCTACTGCAACTTACATCATGCCATGGAACCCGGCCGAATCCAAAAGTACTGCCTTGATATGCTCGGGGTGCACGTCTTGGCCTTCCTTGCATTGCTGAACACAAAGAAAAGTTGGCCATTTCAGTACTAATGCAATAACATACAGCATTGCGCCACAAAGGACATGGTTTTATTGTCCAGACAGTTTTGTTGTAGAATAATCACTCAAAGTTACATCTCTAGTTATGGAAATTGTTTCACTGCCGAAGACTGCATTATGTTATAACTTATTACTGTATCAAAACCATTTGACCAGGTGGATGCATTTGTGGGTTATGATTTAAATAAACAGTTTAAGAGAGCTAAACATACCATACATACTACATGAGAAAAATTGTAACCCAAACGGTTTAAGCAACTGAAACATTAATGGTGCGTTATTGTAAACGAAAATGATGACTGTGAGTAATAGTACCTCAGCGCGGAAGATATCCATGGCGAAACCATTGAAGCAGCTAATGACAGCTTGCTGGATGTCTAAGCCAAGATTATCTACAGCCCTCATAGTGGAGAGCAACAGACCAGGTCTTCTCCCACAAAACATGTGGATATTCACTGCCCTTCCTTCTCGTAGTCTAACTTCAACCTACACAATCCAAAGTGAACACTGTAATGAAACTTTTTTCTTAACCGAATGCAAGGATCAATTAATCCAGCATTTATCTTAAACTGTAAGAAGTAAATCAAGTAATAGTGTTACAAAACAATTAAAAGAAACAAGCAAGAATGTTACCCTTGCAGGTTGGCCATTGGGGCTTGGTAGGCTGGGGCAAAGCTCTTCCTTAATACGGCCTGGTAGAGTAGGAGGCGTGGGCGTCAAAGGGTGGAAGGTACTCACGGTAGGCGTCAGCGCAGAGCCGGGAGGAAGCGACTCCAATTCGTTATGGAGATTGTTGATCCTCTGCAGTAGCTCCTTCAAGTACTCAATTGCATCTCCAAGAATAGAAGCCCTATCCATCTGAGATCATCACAACCAAACATTTCCTCACTTGATCAACACAACAATACTAATGAAACACAACAACATCATAGAACTAAAACAACCTTGTAAATATGACATAAGACATCAAACAATAGTGTAATGTGAAATGAATTCTCTTACCTTACTGATCTTGGGGACAACGGATCTGAGCATATAGAGCCGATCATTAAGCTTCTTGCGGCGGCGCCTCTCCGCCATGAGATTCTTAGCCGGCAGACCTTTCTTCTTTCCCTTGTTGTCTCCGCCGGTGACAGTACTATTAGCATTGGAGCTATTACCACCATTCTTCATACCAACATTCTCATCCATCATCTTGTTTGTATTGTCAGTAAACTCATCAGAATCATAGTTCAAACCAGACCCATCAAAACTCAACTCCTCACCACCATCATCTCCACCACCACCACTACTAAACTTCCTCTTCCTCTCGTTAATATTATTAATATTCTCCTCCCCCATCATCATCATAATGCCTCTCTTCCCCTTATCCCCATCAAACTCGTTCAAAACCAATTCTCCTCCAGAGCCCAAAATATTATTATTACTCTTCCTCAGCGCCGCTCTCTTCTGAAACAGAGTCGGCTGTGCTCCCACGGAAGGGAACGACTCAAGTGGTCTCAGCAATTTAGACCTGGAAAACAACACATTATTAGTCTCTTGTGGAGGAGCTTCATCGTGGCCCCGAAAACCCGAGAAGTTAGTAGTGTTCTCCAGCAGCTGAGGAAGCCTGGTTGTGTTGAACTGCAAACTTGAGCTGAGGTTATGAGACTGCATGTGGCTGTTGTTGTTCATGTCGTTGAAACTTGTCAAAACGCCACCAGAGGAGCCTTGGTTGTCAAGAAACCCCATATCGAATCCGTTGTCTAATTGGGTGGTGGTGGTGTTGTTCATGTTGTTGACAGTGTTGGTGTTGTTGTTGAGGAGAGAAGAGAGTGAAGGATTCTGAGGCAAGTAGTAGTGAACCTGAGACGGGTCGAGGTTGTTGAAAACAGAGGAGGAAGGAGAACAAGAAGAAGATGAGTCGACTTGGTTGAGCAGCAAGCCTTCTGGGTCGGCGCCGAAGCTTGACGGGAACGACGTCAAGTCTCTGTTGTTGATGACGACGTCCGAGTTGCTGTGATGAAGTTGATGATGTTGTTGATGGTTCTGAATGCCATTGTTGTTGGGCATGTACCAGCTATCGTCTTCAACCTCCAGCATGGACTTGAAATTCGACAGAGAGCCCATCTCGTCGGGCTTCCCGTTTCCAACCACCGCTCTGTTCCACGCGCCGTCGCGGTAGACCTCCCTGTCGTCCATCCAAACCACGCCACCGCTGTTGAGCCTCGGCAACATTACAGAGATTAACTACTTGGGTTTTCTATAGAGAGAGAGAGAAAAGAGAGAAGCTTTGAGATGGTGTTGAGTTGAGATAAGAGAGAAGAGAGAAGAGTGGTGGTTTTTGAAGGAACAAGGAAATGGACGTTGCAGAGAGAAAAGGGCCCCATTTTTTGACACAACTGTTTTTGGGAACGTTACAGTAGTATGAATTTTTTCTCTTCTCTCTTAAACTCTTCTGGCTCGAGAGAAACCTTATCTATCTCCTCACCATTTTTGATGGTTGTAATTATGTGATGATTAGTGTGGCTGGCTGGCTATAGCTGCTAACGGTTAGGGAAACTCAGAGAGAGGATAAACATCGATTACGTCAATGACGAAGAAAGCTTTTGTGTATTTTGCTAGGGGGCAATTGCTACCTAGCTGTGAAACGGGTTACCCAATATCTGCAACAGTGAACTGTGGTTTTTCAGAAACCTCAACTGATTATGAACTTATGTGATGATAAGATTGAAGTTTAAAAAGAACCGATACGTTTTGAACTTTATTTCCGTACTTTGAGATTAAGGAAGGGCGGTAATTAGATGAACGAATAATGCAACTATAAATATTAAATCTTTGAACGACAGATACAAGTATAATTGCAAAATGATAGTTACGGGTCCATTACTAAATGAGTCGAATGTGAATCTTTATAAATTAGTCATGTAATTAACGAGTAATTGATATGGTTGAGTTGTTGATTTAATGCGTTTTATTTACTTAAACACTCGGTCTTTTAAATTTTCGATAATAAAAATTGTGCACTAATGGAGAAAGCTCTGCTTTGCTACCCTATGATTAAAGTGTTTTCAGTTGAGCTAGATTAGTAAATGTGATCACTTCTGTTACAATTAATGTGCACGTATATGAGTTAACAAACTGTGATGAGAAGGATAATGTATGTAAGGTTAAAACTACAATCCCCAATTTATTTTTGTGTTCTTGTTTTAATATGAATAGAATAAGCATGCATGTAAGAGATATGAAGGACATTATTGCAGTCAATTGAGAAAATTATTGACTATACACCATTCATCTAGTTTCAAAATTTGAAAGAAAAAATAATGGCAGCTAGTCTCTAACATAAGGTCCGATCTAAGCTAGCAATCTCTAAAGGATAAGCTATATGGTATTTAAGGTTTGCTCAGACTCTCAATGATCCCAAATATAAATTTGGTACTTATCTCATTTTCACAAAAATAACAGACTTTTGTTTTTTATATTTTTACCTTCATTTGGCCATGAACAGAGTAAACATGTTAATAACAGCTTCATGTCTCAAAATGTGTAAACATGACATGTTACTAGAACTGTGCTTTAGAGGATGAAGTAAGTTAATCTAAATTCCGAAAAGGCTTTGCATTAGAGCAATTAAGCTTGATGAATGTTATTGTATTTTGGTATTATTCGACATTTTATTATTCTCCGCATTAAAAGCTAATGATTATGTGATTCTAGTAGTTGACGCTAGTAAAGATAATGCGTTAAACTTATTTATTTTTAACTTTTATTCGTGATAACAATTTTTCAGTTTAAAGTTATGATTTTTTAGGGTTGGTATAACAAACTAAAGTAATTGTTTTCCTTAATCCATATCACGATAGACTCGTATAAAACGTATCAGCATGTAACGTATATATATAGACATCCAATCTCATGCCATGCATTTTGTAACATTTAACGTCATAAATCCAAAATTTCTTTATGAAAATAATGATTGCCATCGTCAATATAGAAGATTGCATATTCCAACTTTAATGACTGGCTATTTTTTGTTGTCTGAAACTTTAAGTTAAACTTATTAGAGAGGTGTACATTTGCAAAACTATGAAATGTCTTTCTTTTGAATATTGCTCTAAAATAAACTTCAAGTTTTCAAGATTATGAGTCATGTATACGACATAACTCATTTGTCTCATTTAATGATCTATAATCACCATGTACTATATGTTAGAAACTCAAATCTACTACTCGTTTTGTTACTCATTCGATCCGCATGAATTTTGAAGTAATTTTATCCTTGTATCTTCAAATCGTATATTATTTCGACTACTCACTTGTACGAGTAAGATCCAGCCTTATTTGACCTAGAATTACAATGAAGCATATGGATGAGGAAACAATTCATTTTTTTCAAAGACTTGTTGCATGCAAATTAGGAAGTCGATTGATCGCGATTCGAAAGAAGCGAAGAGCTATATAGCTAATATTGGGGATTGCAAATGCATGTGGCAGCCAGAAGAAGGCAGAAGCTAGTCTTACTGTCTTAGTCTTACTACGTACGTACGTTCCTGGTAAGCTAGACATATATCGATCGAGAAAGAAAGAAAAGAAAGAAGTGATGAACTAGAATATAAGTTTGAAGATCGAGTTGGATGGCATGGATTGAATGTAATTTAAGTTGAACAATAGTAAGGAGAAGCCAAGTTTCCCGTGATTTCTTTCTGCTTCACCGCACCTACTATCCAATCCATTCCCCATCGTCACCTCTCTCTCAACTTCCATCTCTCTCTCTCTCTCTCTCTCTCTCTCTCTCTCTCTGGTTGCTCAACAGTACCAATCAAAAACTCTTTGAATTGCGACTTGAATCAAAGGCGCGGGGGTATCTAAAATTCATTCATCAAATTTGAATTTGTTTCTTCCCCATGCCGGCTTAGGCTAGTTTTGAAAAATATTTTGATAGCTTATTAATTAACTTCGACACAAATTGAGGCATGCCAAACTCTATACTTGTGTAGCACACTAGCACCGATATTTTATTATAGTGCCGTGTTACGTGTCTGAAGTCAAAGAGAACACAAGTGTTTGAAGAATTTTCTGATATATTGATCAATCTCGAATTTGGTATATACAGACATACTTACAACTCAAGTAGGAAACTACTTTACACCTAATCAATTACAGAATCATACATAATTACATAATATACACCTCCTAAATATACTAGGAGCGTGACTCACTCCAACACTCCTCCTCAAGTTGGAGCATACAGGTCTCTAATGCCCAACTTGTCAAGTGAATCACTTTAAGTTTTAGACGAAATTATTTTGGTAAGGATAACAGTTAATTGCTCATCTGAATAAACAAATGAGAATGTAATAACATGAACATCTAGCTTCTCCTAAATGAAATGTCTATCAATCTCTACATGCTTCGTCTGATCATGATGAACAAAGTTATGTGAAACTTCAACTGTAGCAGTGTTGTCACAATAAAGAGGCATTGGTTGTTTATGCTTGAAACTCAAATCCCTCAACAAATATTTTAGCCACAATAACTTACAAAGTCCTTGAGTCATACCTCTATACTTAGCTTCTGCACTAGAACGAGCCACCACATTCTATTTCTTGCTTCTCCAAGTAACCAGATTTCCACCAACAAATGTGAAGTATTCAGAAGTATAACATCAGACAGTGATGTTCCTTGCCCAATCTGCATCAGTGTAACCACTAGTCCCCAAATCTCTATATTTGTGGAACACAAGGTCTTTACCAAGAGCAGACTTCAAGTACCTCAGAATCCTTATCACAACATTCATATGATCTTCACTCGGATTATGCATATATTGACTTACCACACTAACAACATAAGGAAGATCAGGTCTAGTGTGTGACAAGTAAATTAATCTTCCAACTAACCTCTGGTACCGGGACTTGTCTGTGAAAACTTGATCAGAATATTCTACAATCCGATGATTCTGTTCAATGGGTGTATCAACTAGTTTATAGTCAAGCATACCAGTCTCTGCTAACAGACCTAGAACATATTTTCTTTGACTCAACATAATGCAGTTCCTGTTCCGAGCCACCTCAATACCCAAGAGATAATTTAAGTTCCCAAAGTATTTCATCTCAAATTCAGAGATAACTGAACCTGTAATTTCTTGATCTCATCAAGGTCATCACTTGTCACAACCATATCATCCACATAAATAATCAAAGCTGTCAGCTTACCCTATTGATGCTTCAGGAACAAAGTGTGATCTGAATTACTCTGCCTATACCCAATCTTCTTCATGAAATTTGTGAACCTTCCAAACTAAGTTCTTGGAGATTGTTTCAATCCATATAAAGACTTATTTAATTTTCACACCACATTCTCACATGTAGAAATACCATATCCTGGAGGAAGATCCATGTAAATCTCTCCATTCAAATCTCCATGAAGAAATGCATTCTTCATATCAAGTTGTTGCAAGGGCCAATCCAGATTAGCTTCTAAGGACATGAGGACTCCAATAGTATTGATCTTCGCCATTGGTGCAAACGTCTCATCATAATCCACTCCATATTTTTGAGTGTATCCTTTTGCAACCAACATCCTCTATACCTATCAACTGAGCCATATGCATTATGTTTCAGAGTATAAACTCATCTACACCCAACAATCTTCTTTCCAGGTGGTAATGGTACCAAGTCTCAAGTACCATTTTTGTTGAGAGTATCCATCTCAACCTCCATTGTTTTGGCTCACTTCTCCTCCTCGATTGCATCATGCACTTTACTAGGAAGAGACACAACATACAATTGATTCACAAAGGCTGCATAAGACTTAGACAATCTATGGGTTGACACATAATTAGTTACAAGATACATGGCTTTAGCTGACAAGAGAGGTTCATATCTTTTGGAAGGTTGACCTTGAGTTGACCTATCTGGCAACACTCTTTTAGGAACACTAGAATTAGACAAAGGAACACTACTACATACTTCAGGTGATGACAGGCCAAGCGAGATCATTGATGGAGAGGGAGAGATTGGACTTGTATGTACATCTTCAAGAACTAGTTGCTGATTACTGACTAATTCTCCTCATTTCAACGTGTCAAACACTTGTTCGACATGTTGAACACTTTTAGAACTCGGATCAGTCTTATCTATCTGGGAATTTTTTATGGAGCCTCGACCCGTCGAAAACCACCTTTTGCCTGATCCGTGACACAATTTTTGACGGGTTGAGGTTCCTCCTCGACGGGTCGAAAACCACATTCTGCCTGGTTTGGGGCACTTTGTTCGAAGGGTCGAGGAACTTCCTCGATGGGTCAAAAATTGCTTCCGGTTGGGACACTTTGAACTGAAATACAATCTTCTGGTTTCCCAAATTGGTCTTCATAAAACACATTCTCCTCCACCTCGTGAATAGCTACTGAAGGAGAGAAATAACACAAGTCTTCACTAAAAGTGACATCCATAGTGACATAGAACCTTTCTATTGTGTACCATAGCCAACAAATACACGCTTAAGAGCACAAACCTTCAACTTAGACCTTTGATTCTTATGAAGATGAACATATACCACACAATCGAAGACATGAGTAGGAATTTTGTTGAGAGATGGGATGACAACACTTAGACAATACCTCAAAGGGAACTTGATTCTGAAGAGTTGCAGATGGTAGGGGATTGATGAGGTGAGAGGCACATAACACAGTTTCCCCCATAAATACTTGGGCATGTTGGCGCTGAGTAAGAGAGCTCGTCCCATGTCTAAGAGGTAACGATTTTTCCTTTCAAAAAATTCATTCTTCTCCGGTACCTGAGGATAAGTAGTCTAATGAACAATTCCATGTTGCTGGAAATATTCTTTGAAAGAGTGGTTGACAAACTCCCCTCCATTATCAGATCGAAATATTTTCACACATGCATCAAACTGAGTGCGGATGAGACTATGAAAAGGAGTGAAGGCAGAAAACACAACACCCTTCCTTTTCAATAACACAATCCATGTTAATCTGTAAAGTCCTCAATAAACAAAACAAAGTATTTCATTTATGACAGTGTTGAACTTTTTGAAGGCCCCCATAATTAGAATAAATCAATTCAAACGGTGTTGAACTAGAAGACCGACTAAGAGAATAACTAGACTTATGACTCTTAGAAAAAACACAAGTTTCATAATGTATACTTGACTCCTTTATTCCCAAAAACAAAGATGGCATAGATTTCTTCATGACCCCAAAAGTTGGATGACCCAATCGACGATGCCATAACCAAATTTCATTCACTCGATCAAAACTCAATGTCATGGAAAAAGTTGGTGAATGCCTTCTTGTCTCCCCGTTGTACATACAATCCAAGTGAAACAGTATCTCCTTCAGATCTCCCTTGCCTATTATCGCCTGAGATGACAGATCCTGAAAGATGGCATACATAGGAAAAAAGGTTACAAAACATTTAATTTGTGAGTTTAATTCAAAGACAGATAATAGGCGATGAAATAAAGAATGAACATAGAATACATTATGTAACACAATGGTTGGAGTAACTTGAATTGACCATATACCTAAAACCGGGAAAGACACACCATTTGCATTAGACACTTCAGATAAGGGAGATGAAGACAGACTCGAAAAATTTTATTTATCAAAGGTCATATGATCAGACGCACCAGAATCAATTATCTATGTATCACCACCATTAAAGGTAGAGATTTTTAATGCAATACCAATTTTACCTCTTCTTTCATGAGAGAAAATACCTGTAGTAAGATCTTGTCCCTTTACTCCATAGAAATTAGGTTCTTGAACCAGTTGAACTGCAACCTTGCTACTATGATTCTTAGCATATGTGGCACATTGACTTGCTCTCTGAGGACATTCGTTCTTGTAGTGTCCAAACTCCTTACAATAGAATCATTGTACCTTACTTAGATCTGGTCCACGAGCAGGTTGAATCCACAACTAATTGTCTTAGTTCTTGGGCTTCCAACCTTGTTGAGGTTTCAATTGCACTGTGAGGCTTGATACCTCAGTATGGAGCTCATTGGGATGATTGAAATCATCTTTACGAATATAAGCATATGCTTATTCCAAAGTTGGTGGCGTGGCTTGTTGCAGTAGCTCTCATTTAGCAGTAGCAAATCTCGAATCCAGCTCTTTTGGAAAGATGTGGACACACATTTTGTCAGTGGTCTTGTTGTGTGTAGCAGTATCAAGATCACACACCATAGAGTTTGGATCCCTTTCATCCAATTTTTTCTAGATAGCTTTCAGGTTTGCGTAGTACTCTGCACGAGGTTGACCATTCTGGGTAACTGCAAAGGCTTGACAAGTCAACTCATGTACTATGAAAAAATCATTCCCATAATAATATGTGGTTGCAATAACATCCCAGATGACTTTTGGAGATGAATATCCAAAGAACAACATCATAATAGGAGAGTCATCATCGTATTGGAATTTATAGTATCCCACTGAGTTTGTTCTTTGCCAGCATTTGCAAGTCGCGGTAGAGTACCTGCCACATATGGCTACTTTCCAACACCACCAAGATGTACCTTCATCAATCTTCGCCATTACTGGTTGGTAATTGGTGTCATCCAGTTGTACTCCATATCCTGTATTCTCAATCTGAAGAGCCATCAATTGTTCACGAGTAACTTTAGATTGTTCAAAGATCGTAAGATCCATTGCAAACAGATTTAGATGTCAGACTAGAGAATAAAAATTGCTAGAAGAACAAGTTCTGATTGTCAAATTTCGACGGGTCGAGGCTGCTTTCGACACGTCGAACAAGGATTCAGGTTCAGGTCAAGCAGTGGAATTCAGGTCAGGTTAGATTGTCAGATTCAACTTAGGCTTTGATGCCAAGTCAAAGAGAACAAAAGTGTTTGAAAAATTTTCTGATATAGTGATCAATCCCAAATTGGGTGTATATATAAGCATACTTACAACTCAAGTAGGAAACTACTTTACACCTAATCAATTACAGATTCCTACATAATTACAGAATATACACTTTCTAAATATACTAAGAGTGCGACTCACTCCAACATCCGACACTTGAGGATCCGATGGTGTGTCTAAAATATTTCTTTTGGGACACTTGGGGACGCTCGGGGACACTCTATGGACGCTCAAGAACACTTTAGTGTATTAATATATATATATATATATTTTTTTTTAACGTAAATAAATGAAAATCTTATTCACTATAAGATTAAGAGATGTTTTTGAGCTTGAAAATCTTTCTTTTAGACGAACCAACAATAAATAGTGTATTATTTGGAACCTTAGAATGATGGCAACGAGGGTGCAACTTATCATCACACTATGAAGTTACATGATCTTTATGTTTTGTTTAGATTTTTAATATTTGTTTTTATGACATATGAATTTTTAAGTTTGTTATGAATTTTTAAATTACATGATATTTATATTTATGGATAATTTTGATTATTTTACTCATTTTTTATATATTTATTAAATATTTAAATTTAATTAAAATACTGTGTCACAACCATGTCCGTGTCCTATTTTTTAAGATTTTGTCGTGTTTCGTGTCCTCACGTGCCTGTGTTTCCGTATCCGTGTCTGTGTCCATGCAACATAGCTTAATACTATTTTCATTTTCGAACTTAACCAATATTATATTATTTATTCGTGTTTGATTTTTTCATAATGTACTCTGAAATATGAAAACATGATTTTTGTAAGAGAAACTATATATGATTTTGAAGATTTGGAGACCTTATTTATCATGCGGAGGGAGGGACTGAATGTATGTAAGAAATGACATATGGCAAGTGCATATATCTATGGACCACATTGTATAGCAAGTGTAATATTAAGTTTGAAGGAGATTAAAGGGAAAACGACAAGAATTTAAATATAAGTGCAGCTGTTGAGCGGGGCTGCCTCTCTCGGCGGCCTAATGGAAAAGGAAAAACTGCCTTAAATATTTCCCGACTATACTCGTGAGTTTCGGACATTGGCATAAAAGACTGCCCTTTATTTGGGTTACCCCGCCCTTTTCCCTCATCCTAAGAACTTTCGTGCTAATATCTTTTTTGAATTACATTTAGAGACACAAAATAACATTATGACGATAATATTAAGGTTATCGATTGATTAAAACACGCACTGTGATATTTGAAAGAGATACGAAACGATGTCAGATTAAAAACGTTATAGTTAGTGTGGTCTTAGTTTGCAAGGACGTCATCGACTCACGACTAAATTTACCTCCCTTCATGGCTCCACACAATCACTTCATCACTTGGTTTTGCTTTTTACAAATCAAATGTTTAAGAAATGGAAGAAAAAGAGAAGAAAAAAAAAACATTTTAGAGGTTTCATTGAATATGTTTACCCAGGTGCTGAGTGGTCTATGGTTCTATGCTATGAAAAAAATAACTGAAAAGCATGGGCCTGGGCACTAAACAACTATGCTACTCTTCAATCTAGATAAGCCCAATCTTCTTTTGCCACAAAACACATCTGACTGTTCCCTACGTGGATTGGGCTTTCAGCTAGTTGATCTTAAAGACTGCTGGAATTCCATACATAAGCCAAGATTCGATGAAACCGATAAAATTTACCTAGCGTCTTGTCCCCATACAATTTACTGAATTTGGTGCGTGAATGCGTGATATTGTAAGAACACCGATCACATGTAAGCAGTAATTACTTCTTACCATTAGATGTGGTAGTGGTAATTAGTGAGGCTCAAGATCAACTACATTGTTTCGTTTACGTGGTTTAACAGATCAAGAACATTGTTGTTGGATACCTTGTACTGTAGAGAATGGTCCGCACATGCATTGTTTTGAGCCCAAATATGGCCCTCATAATGCACAAGTTTCCAAATAGTGAGGGAATCAGTTCCCTTTCAGAAGAGAGGGTACAAGAATGGCCAAGAAAAACAGTGTTTTGTTTCGAAAACAAAATAAAGAACAAATTTGAAATTTTCCTCTCTAAATAATAATGGTGTTTGGAGTTACAACAAGGCCAAAATTAAGGCAGCCGCCCTGGCCAGAATTATGGCCTTGATACTTCTTTGATATTTCTATGGAGATAGAAACAATCACCCACATCTTATTCATTGGAATCTGTCAAACAAGGTCTCAAAATCACGCCTCTATATTCCTCATTTCAATTGTCTATATACCATTACCATTTCTCCTCTCTAAACAATAGCACATGCCATTTTCAATGACTTGAAAAGAGAGAATCTAGATCAATGGGAGTACAATCTATTTATAATTCCATGTAATATTAGCTACGAATCCATCTGTGTAGTTTGCGATTTAATTTAATAACTATACTATAAATACGGTAAATGTAGCTTTCATCATCTTTTTAAGTAAGTGAATATGATTTAAGTCATGTAAAAAAATAAGACACTTCCAAAATGAAAATGAAAAGAGAACAAACACATCCAAAACTTTTTAATTGTATTGATCAATTGACTCACTTTCTTATTCTTATTTCAAAAAAATTAACAAAATTGTAGATAAAATGACAAGATTTGAATATATGTACTAAATAGAAAATCAAGGATAGAATCAACCTATAATAATTGTTCACACATGTGCTTACTCATAATCCCAAAGAAAAACAATTGAATTTCGTGTGAAATAAGACTTCCCCATGAGATTTCTCGTGTGTCCCTTTCAAAAAAAGAGAGAAAAAGGTCTCGTGTACGCCTTGGCTACACGATCTAAAGCGATGCATAAATATTCACTCCCCTGCGACCTATTTTTTTTCGTGGGCGAATGCGAGGGCAAGATAGTCCTCCCGTTAAAATATATCGGGGTAAGAAAGGGACTCCATCGAACATTGACTTACAGATCAGCTACACTCCCTTCTGACGTGTCCTCATCTCCCACCATCCGGTCTCCCGTAAGCCTTATCGTGTACGCGACGCTGCATGAACGGTGACGCAGCTCCACACCCATAGAGAGCGCGAGAGAGAGGAGGTTTTGTTTAAAGACCACCACACCCATCTCTTCCTCTTCGGCCGACCATATCAGAAATAGATACTAAGATTAGTGTGCCTTTCTTCTCTCTTATCTACTACTTTTCTTAATTCCATTGGTAAATTTCTCTCCTTCAATTCATTTGCGTTGTCTGGAGGCGAATCCGAGCGAGACGGGGTTTAGGTGAGCCGCGCTCTTCATTTTTCAATTAGGGTTTTTGGTTCTGCTTCTTTGTTTTCTCTGTTGGATTTGTTATGCTCTAACTGTGTATTTGGATGATTGGGTAATACTGTGCTTATCGTTGTGTGATAAAATCTCGATGCTTTAGCTTTGATTTTGAGCTCCGGCTAGAGTGTTTTTTCGTTGTAGCTAAGATTTCGATTTCCAAGGACTGCATTTTCAAAGTGTTGATTTTGTGCTTTTATTTAGTAGTTTCGTAGGTTATTATTAGATTTAAGTCAATATATATGCTCCTTGATGTTAATGGGAGGAGACTCTACTGTTTCGTAGTTTTAGTACCTTTAGTTAATAAGGTTGAGTAGTATTAGGCTTTCCTTTGTTTTCTGTGTTTATGAGTGTGTTCAAGTGTCACCTGATTGGAGTTTGCTTGTTGTTGTCTTGTTTGCAGCCGTGTAGGTCGGTATCATCATGGCTAGGGTTTTGGTTCAGTCGACTAATATTCCTGGGATGGTGGCCGGGCGAAGGCTTGGCCAATCTAAAGGGTCTGGAAATGGTAGAAGGGCCACCAAGATGATGTGTAGTTTACGGGCGCCAGGATTGAGAGTTAGCAGCTTCTCAGGACTCCGCAGTGTTAATGCTCTAGATATTATGGCAAGGCCTCAAGAAGACTTGTTTTCTAAGGTCGGACTTGCTATCTTTTCCAGGCGTCAAAAGGCTAGCAGATGTGTGCCTAAAGCCATGTTTGAGCGTTTCACAGAGAAAGCAATAAAGGTGATTATGCTTGCACAAGAGGAAGCAAGGCGACTTGGTCACAACTTTGTTGGCACAGAGCAGATACTTTTGGGCCTTATTGGTGAAGGAACTGGAATCGCTGCCAAGGTTCTTAAATCGATGGGAATTAATCTTAAAGATGCACGCGTTGAAGTGGAAAAGATAATTGGAAGGGGCAGTGGATTTGTTGCTGTTGAAATTCCATTCACTCCTCGTGCAAAGCGAGTTCTGGAGCTGTCACTGGAGGAAGCTCGCCAACTAGGTAATGTTTATGCATGTTCTCTGAATTTTTATGATAGAACACTAAAGAAGCAAATTAGAAGCATCAACTTTCTCCTTTTCTTATTTTGAGATACTCATATTCTTCTTTAACTTGGCCTTTATGTTGATTTTGTTCGATTCTTCGTGTACTGATGTTTCTCAGGCCATAACTATATTGGATCCGAGCACTTGCTCCTGGGACTACTTCGGGAAGGTGAGGGTGTAGCAGCTCGTGTTCTCGAGAATTTAGGTGCTGATCCCAGTAATATTCGCACACAGGTAAATCAGTGTCTATTGGTTCGTCTTTCGTCCAAAGTGATCTCGTCAAGGTATATAATAAAAAGTTTCTTGGTATGTTCAGGTTATTCGAATGGTGGGTGAGAGCACAGAAGCTGTTGGTGTTGGTGCTGGACAGGGAACTAGTGGCAATAAGATGCCAACTCTAGAGGAATATGGAACCAATTTGACTAAACTAGCAGAGGAGGTAAGTCGGGAGTCGGGACATCATATTGTTAATGTTTATTATTTGTCATGGTGAAGTATATACTATGTTCAATGGTGAAGTCTTGTTTTGATATATGTTATCTTGCATTTTCAGGGAAAGCTGGATCCTGTTGTTGGAAGACAACCACAAATTGAACGTGTTGTCCAAATTTTGGGCAGGAGGACCAAGAATAATCCCTGCCTTATTGGAGAACCGGGTGTTGGGAAGACTGCAATTGCAGAGGGTCTTGCTCAACGAATTTCAAGTGGTGATGTGCCTGAAACAATAGAGGGGAAGAAGGTGAGTGAGAGTTTGTTTGTCAGTAAGGTTATTTGTGTCTGTGCCGTCGTCACTCTGTGTGTGTGTGTTTCTCCTTTTCTTTTTCAATTTTTATTTCCAAGTAGTTCGATCCATTAGCCATACATTGTGCACCAATTTAATAACGTGCTACGTGTTCTATTGGCCTCTCTGTAGGTTATCACTTTGGATATGGGTCTTCTTGTTGCTGGTACCAAATACCGTGGAGAGTTTGAGGAAAGGTTAAAGAAGCTTATGGAGGAAATCAAACAAAGTGATGAGATAATTTTGTTCATTGATGAGGTGCACACTTTAATTGGAGCAGGTGCAGCTGAAGGAGCAATTGATGCTGCAAATATATTGAAACCGGCTCTTGCAAGAGGTGAACTGCAGGTAATTAGTTACCCTTCTTTTTATGCATGTATAAAAAGAGCATACGGTACTGGATTTTGGATCTTTAGATTCTTGGTAGTGTATGCACTATAACAGCTTACTGCTGTCATCTTTGCATCCAAATAATGATTTTTACCTGTAATGTTGCAGTGTATCGGAGCCACAACACTAGATGAATATAGAAAGCACATTGAGAAGGATCCAGCATTAGAACGCCGATTTCAACCGGTCAAAGTACCTGAGCCAACTGTGGACGAAACAATACAGATTTTGAGAGGGCTAAGAGAGCGATATGAGATTCACCACAAGCTTCGTTATACTGATGAAGCTCTCATATCTGCTGCTCAGCTGTCATACCAGTACATCAGGTAAGCATGACTTTATGTACCACTTCTGACCTATTATAGCGTGTATAAACTCTCTTGCATAGCTACTTCTATGGCATTGTGCGTATGTCGAATTGAGTGTCTATTAGGTGTCTAAATGGCCATCTAGCTTCCGTGATTAGCAGTGAAGTATTCATATAACATGAAGTATAACAATTGATTGCTCATCTTTTTTGTTTGTGTTGATGCTAGCTAATCTTCTCCGAAGCATGTATAGTTAGTTAGTTGGGTACAAGTTTCTGATATATGATTGTGTATGCTTCAGCGATCGGTTTCTACCTGATAAAGCAATTGACTTGATTGATGAAGCTGGTTCCCGAGTTCGTCTTCGCCATGCACAGGTATGATATCACCTTCTAGTTCAAAGTTTAGACAGCCAGCTTTTGATACCCAATGAACTTTGAGTTGATGGCCACTGTCATTTATGATATTTGCAGCTACCTGAAGAAGCCAGAGAGCTTGACAAAGAACTGAGGCAGATTACCAAGGAGAAGAATGAAGCTGTTCGAGGCCAAGACTTTGAAAAGGTATAAAAACTTCTACATTTGTTTAGCCACATATGCATGCTGGAATTGCAATTACACAGGATACAATAATTACTACAAAGAAATGAATTATAGAGCTACAGTTAAAAGTAAGAATCTTTTAAGTTATGATAAATTTAAGAATTTATCATGGACTCGATCAATATCTTTGTGACTTACAGAATTGTTTTGTTGGTAGATTAGAAATGTCGAATATCATCCATTGATAATGTCTTAAATAATCATTTTAGCTGACAATACAAGATCTGTGACAGGCTGGGGAATTACGTGACAGAGAAATGGACCTTAAGACACAGATCACCGCTATAACGGAGAAAGGCAAGGAGATGAGCAAGGCTGAGAGTGAGGCAGGAGATGTAGGACCTATGGTGACTGAAGTGGATATTCAACATATCGTGGCCTCTTGGACTGGTATTCCTGTTGACAAAGTGTCGGCTGATGAATCAGATCGCCTCCTCAAGATGGAAGAGACCCTCCACACGCGAGTTATTGGTCAAGATGAAGCAGTCAAGGCTATTAGTCGTGCTATTCGCCGTGCCCGTGTTGGACTCAAGAATCCTAATCGTCCAATTGCGAGTTTCATCTTTTCTGGTCCAACAGGTGTTGGAAAATCTGAGCTCGCCAAGGCTTTGGCTGCCTACTACTTTGGCTCTGAAGAAGCTATGATTCGTCTCGATATGAGTGAGTTCATGGAAAGGCACACAGTTTCAAAGCTTATCGGTTCTCCCCCAGGTTATGTTGGTTATACTGAAGGAGGTCAGCTGACTGAAGCTGTCAGACGCCGTCCTTACACTGTGGTGCTCTTTGATGAGATTGAGAAGGCTCATCCAGATGTCTTCAACATGATGCTTCAAATCCTCGAGGATGGTAGGTTGACCGACAGCAAAGGCAGAACCGTGGACTTCAAGAATACTCTTTTGATCATGACATCTAATGTTGGAAGCAGTGTTATTGAGAAAGGAGGCCGCCGCATAGGATTTGACCTGGATTACGATGAGAAGGATAGCAGTTACAACCGCATTAAGAGCTTGGTGACAGAAGAGTTGAAACAGTACTTCAGACCAGAGTTCCTCAACAGATTGGATGAAATGATTGTCTTCCGCCAACTCACCAAGCTGGAGGTGAAGGAAATAGCTGACATAATGTTGAAGGAGGTTTTTGAAAGGCTGAAGACCAAAGAGATAGAGCTTCAAGTGACAGAGAGGTTCAGAGATAGGGTGGTCGATGAAGGATACAACCCAAGCTATGGAGCAAGGCCACTAAGAAGAGCCATAATGAGACTACTGGAGGACAGCATGGCTGAGAAGATGCTAGCTAGGGAGATCAAAGAGGGTGACTCAGTGATTGTGGATGTCGATGCTGATGGGAATGTAACTGTGCTCAATGGTAGCAGTGGCTCTCCCGAATCTTTGCCAGAAGCCATTCCCGTTTGAAAGATGACATAGCGGCTGCTGTTCACTTTTTTCCACCAATATGTTATTATTTTTTCTTCTCATTTGGAACTTTTCCATCAAGAGTAGTCTGCTTGTTGAAAAATACTAGTTAGCTGTTTATTTAATGCTCGACTTGACTGATCAAGGCTGTACCAATTATACAGATGATTGCCATGCATAGTTCGGTCCGAAATTACTAGGTTTAGTATTTTGTTCTCCCTTAAATGCTTTCGGGACTGCTGGTATCTATAATAAAAGATAGATTGTATGCCGTCATTGTGTAGCTACGTGTACTTTACTTTCTTTTGGAAAGAAAATAAAAAATCTCTAAGAATTGTAGTTTTTTTTTTGGGTAGAAAGATCATGTATTAAAAGGCCAGAGAAAAGGAAACAAGCAAATGCTCCAACCCAGATGACAACAGAAAGCACTACAACAAGCCTACCTCATCTTTTCCTAGCCCAAAACAATAAAGGAGAGTACAGATATGAGGCATCAAAAATTATGACTTATAGCACCTCAAGGAGGGCAGAGGCATCCATCGTTTCTCAGACCTCGAACCAGGGACGGTGATGTCCGCTGGGCCGCACTACTAAGTTCCACCTTCCCAACATCAAGCGAGGCAACCAGATCAGCCACCATGTTCGCTTCTCGAGGGATCCAACCCCATCTGATCTCTTCAAAATGCCTAATCCTTCTCCTGATATCTGATATGATTGTGAGCAAACTCCAATCACATTGAGAGAGCTTGTTCACTAGCATGTCAATGACAGCTTTGGCATCCGACTCCACTTCAATTCTTTTCAACTTAAGTTCCATAGCTAGCTGTAGTCCATGAAGTAATGCATATGCCTCTCCCATTGTAGAGTTTGATGCACCAACTTGGCAAGTATTATAGGCCACTAATGTTCCATCGTGGTCCCTAATGACAACACTAGTTTTGGCTATAAGTGATTCCTCACACCAACCAGCATCACAATTAATCTTGCGATAACCCCAGCTAGGACGCTGCCAAATAATTGAATTGTAACACTGGTTCACTTCATTCTGAAATCCTCTAGCATGCCATATCTCAAACTTCGATGCACAGGCCTTTCATATGACCAAGCCAGGGTCCGGAGAAACATTCAGAAAAACAAAATTGCACCTCGCCTTCCATAACTCCCAGCAAATCAAGCTAATCATAACAAAACCATCTTCCTTCTCCTTCTTTGTACCTGGTCCACTAAAAAACTGATGAAGCCATGCTCCAAAAGTAGTGACCTGTTGCTTACAAATGCATAGACCAAGAGGGGAGCCAAACCACACAAGTTCCACCCATGGACACAAAAAAGGAATATGTTCCACATACTCCACTTCCAAACCACAGATCCTGCATAGAGGATTATCTCCCATTTTTCTATGATGTAGACTTAGAGCACAAACTACAAAATCAGTTAGACACTTCCATATAAAACATCTAACCTTGGGGAGAGTGTTGCTGTGCCATACCCACTTTCACACCACCTTTTCCACATTAGTAGAACAATGGATAGCAATAGGATTGTTTCTCTCCTTTCGTTCATGAATCCAGTGATGGCAGACTTGACATTATAGATACCACTCTTGGTCCAAGGCCATATAATCCTGTCTTCATCACTCCCATCACCAATGGGGATAGCCATGATTTGTCTTGCTGCTTCGATAGGAATCAAGCTGTGAATACAAGACAAATCCCACTGCTTGGTCACATCATTAATCAAACAATCAACAGTTATAGGCCTAGTAATACTCAGTGTATCACAAGTAGGAAGTCTTCCATCTCCAAAGCCTGGGATCCATGCATCTTCCCAAATTTTGATACTCTTCCCATTGTGCACTTGCCAGCTAGTTCCCTTCAAGACTGTGTCCCTAGCATGGAAGAGACTAGACCATCCCCAAGAAGCTCTGTGGCCTTTAACAACATTACTAAATTCACACTTGGGGAAGTAACGAGCTTTCACCACCTTTGCCGACCTAGTGTTTGGCTCATACACCAGACGCCACACTTGCTTAGCAAGCAATGCAACATTGAAAGACTCAAGGTCTCTAAATCCCATACCGCCACAATCTTTTGGCTTCCCCAAGTACTTCCAACTCTTCCAGGGTAATGTATTCCCATTCTCATTGCAGCCCCACCAGAACTTACTTAACACAGATTTGATCTCATTGCAAAAGGAAATAGGGAACTTGAAACATGCCATGGGGTAAGATGGTATTGACATAGCAACTGATTTTATCAGAACTTCTCTACCAGCCATAGAGAGATGCCCTTGTTTTCACCCGTCAATTCTCTGAATGATTCTCTCCTTTACATAGGCAAGGGCATGCCTTTTGGATCTGCCCCAAAAAGTTGGTAATCCGAGGCTACTTACCAGGGTCAACAGTAGCCTCAACCTTGAGAAATAAACTCATTAACCCCTGCATTTGTAAAAGAGTGTTGAGAGAGAAGAACAGACTCGATTTTCCAACATTGGTACCCTGTCCCGACGCGCCACAGTACTCCAATATCTTTGCAAAGTTTATGCAATTGAAATTACTAGCATTTTCACTATAGCTGACGAAAAAAAAAAATCGACGAGATTTTTTTTGTCGGTTATAGTGATCAAAGTAGCCTCTAAAAAATACAGCGCATCGTCAGCAAAGAAAAGATGTGATAATACAAGACTACCACAACCAAGTTTAACACCCCTCAAGCCTCCATTCTCCACTTCTTTTAAAACCCTCAAGGAAATTATTTCACTCACAAGTAAAAACAGGTAGGGGGATAAATGATCGCCTTGCCTAAGACCCCCTTAAAGGTCTAAAAAACTGTCCTGGACTTCCATTTAGAACCACTGAGTAAGAAACAGTTGTGACACAACTCATAATTAGGTCCACCCATCTCTTCTCGAAACCAAAACACAGTAGAGTTACTTCTAAAAAATCACATTCGACACCATCATAGGCTTTGATCATGTCAAGTTTGAGCCCTAATTCACACAGACCTTCTTTCTTCTTAAGCTTGAGATAATGATAAACCTCATGAGCTAGAAAGATGTTATCTTGTATCAACCTTCCAGCTACAAATGCTTTTTGATTGTGAGTGATCAAATCTGGCAATACCACCTTCAGACGATTAGCCAATAATTTGGAAAGAATTTCGTACGAATTGTTCCATAAACTAATCGGTCGAAAATGAGATGTAGTTTTAGGACACAGAATCTTGGGGATTAAGGCAATATGCATCAAGTTAAGCTCCTCCATGCAAGCTCTTCTATTTAGACTTGACATTTGGGCGGGTCACCCATTAACTCACCCGTTACCGTCTGATAACAACCCGTTTAAACATGCCCATTAATGAATTGGGCTATTAACGAGTGGCCCATTAACAACCCGTTACCAAAACGGGCGGTTTCGGGTGAACTCGTTAAACCTAATAAGACCCGTTAACAATTTTTTTTTAAAATATATATTTTGTTTAAATTTAAAATTTAAAATATTCATTTAAAAAAATACATTTTATATATTTTAATTTTTTTAAAACAATTTTTTTAAAATATAAATATTTTTTAAAATGACTTAATGGGTCTTATCGGGCCCCAATGGGTAGCCCGCTACCGTTAATGACCGGCCCATTAACGAGCAATTATATTAACGGGCTATATTGGGTTGAACCCGTTAACGACCCGCCCAAACTCATCCATTTGTTAGGTCTACTTCCATTTATAAAATATGATGAGGTGCTTGTGACCAAGTCGTTCACCACTTCCCAATATCTAGCATAAAAAACTCCAGGAACCCATCATGCTCTGGTGCCTTGAGAGATCCAAGTTGTTGTGTTGCCTCCTTGACCTCATCAATTGAAAAAGGCCGTAAAAGATTCATATTTTGTTGCACAGTGATCACACAATCCACTCCTGACAGAACATTACTCCAGCACCTAGTACCACCAGTAGTGTACACCCCTTTAAAGTGCTCTTCAAATTCATCCCTCACAGCCATATTACTTTCAATCCACTCCCCATTTGCATTATTGATCTTTAGTATATATCCTATTCCTCTGCCTCATTTGTGTTGTTGTAAGGTGAAAGAACTTCGAGTTTGTCACCAGTGCAAAGCCACTTCACTCTAGACCTTTGGTGCCAGTATGCCTCCTCCATTCTCCATAACTTCTCAAGTCAATTAGTGAGTACCAGTTGCAAGGACTCTGATTCCCCACTCGATTCAGCATTTTGACAAAATTCAAGTTCTGCTAGACATTCTTTGATTTCAGCATGAATATTGGGATAGTAGGCCCTACTCCATTTAACCAAAACATCCCCACACCTATCCAGGTTTTGCTTCTATTGCATTTGGTTAGACATAACTGAATTATTTCTCCAGCATTCTTTTACAATTTTCAGACATCTCTCCTCCTCCATCCAGTAGGACTCAAACTTAAAAGAGCCTTTCTTCTTAGAATGACTAGGACAAGTTTCAATAAGTAAGGGGCAATGATCCGACCCGATTCTAGATAGATGAGTTACTCTAGTATCAGGACAAAGCAACATCCACTCCTTATTGTAAAGCCCTCGATCCAATCTCTCCAGTAAGATAATCACACCATTTTTCTTTCTACACCATGTAAAGGCCCTGGCCTTATACCCTGCATCAATTAGTAAATTTCATCCATAAACTTCCTCAGATAAACGTACCTACTGGCAAGCCAACAAGCACCTCCTTTCTTTTCCCATTTTCAAAGAAGATCATTAAGGTCTCCCACCACAAACCAGGGCTTCCCATTGCCATGTCTTTGAATATCCCATGAACTCCAAAACGATTCTTTCTCCTCCATATGAGGAGGACCATAAATCCACGTTATCCTTATCCAACCAATTCCCCCACCTAAATCAATTTGGGTGTCAATGAAGTTAGATGAATAATTAGCCCCACATTGACACACCAATTAGCCTTCCCCCATAAGGACAACCCTCCAGACCCACTTACTGGTTCTACACAATACCCTTTTTAAAAACCAAATTTCCTACGAATTGTGTTCACATAGTGACAACTCTGGTGTGTCTCAGATAATAAGACAAAACCAAGGCAGTGGGAAAAAGTTGCTTCCCGCAAAGTTTGAACTGTCAAGGGTGCTCCCAACCCTTGACAGTTCCATGAGAGTGCATTCATTGAGACCTTGCATCTGTTTTAGGTCAGCTGCCAGTGCCATGAGGGTGAGTTACATCCTTCGATACTCTTTCTCGTTTCTAGTGCTTCACTGCCACTACCAGCACCATTGTTGGTTTGCTCCTCCTCCACTATTCTTTGCATGAACTTCTTTATGTTTTTTGTGTGTGTTCTTTGTACCCGATTTGTTGTTACACTTCAAAAGGCGACGTAGTGATGAAGTATTGTTTGTGCCTGAATTTACGGATACATATGTATTATCGACTGACGAGGTAGTCATTGAGGTGGTCGTCTCCGGTAAGTATTGGATGGTTAATTTTTTGGGTTAGTCGACATGTTTTGTTTAGTCAACCGAAGGAATGTGCTCGGACAATATTTGTTCTTTATTATGGTCGAGGTCAAACAGTCTTCGTTCATGGCCCATGTTCGTTCCCGGATGACTAAGTACTTGGTGTTTGGGCGTGACGGTTGACATTTATCAATATGAGTGGGTCGAGTTACTTTTTGATCTTCGACCGAGAGTGAGTTGGATTTGAGTCCATTGGTAGGAATGTAATATGTTTGATAAAGAGAGCTTTTAATGCGAAGATTCTGATAATTTAGCCGAGTCAAGCATTAATGGGCGGATCATCATCAAATCGAGGTGACCAAGTTCGAGAAGGAATGTACCAGGTGATGGTCGAGGTAAAGAAGGTTTGGATTAACTAGAATCAAGGAATTCAAGTTCTATTGAGATTTATCAGCTGGATGGTCGAGTCAGCCAACCTAGGGTTTTTGTACAAGTTGTATATATAGAGTTCTTATAGCACAGGGTCCTGCACCAAACACATAAACTTACATGCAAGTTTTTCTATCTTTCGTATTCTTAGGTACTTTACCTTGTTCATCCTTTACTTTGATAATATATATTCAGTTTTCGCCATTTACATTCTTATTCTTTACTTTCTTGCAATTTATTTGATGTTCTTTAGTTTTTACACTTCAATTCCTTGCACCTAGGAGTAGTTTGTTAACTTAGCTTTCACCCTTATCGATCTCTTGGCCATTCTAGATTAGGTCGATGCGATTCACCATTCACACACACATCACCTCACAAAAATTTGACGACCGAATCCATTTCACCTTCACCTTTACCGTGATTTGCGAGTACATCAACCCGGTTGATTTCTCGTTGGTCACGCGCACTTTCGAGTTCACTCAGAGGTTGGACTTGATCGAGAACCAAGATTAGTGACTTGGTCAAGTCCTTTCATACAAGGCATTCAGACTAACGGCCGAGAGGGTTCCTTCCTCAGCCATCAATCACTTGAAGAGCCAGATCTAGCGCAATCTATCAAAACCTCGCTTGGTCTACAAGTCGCGAGTTGGCACGCCTCGTGTCAATCAGAAGGACACTTTGAACCAGAAGTCTACCGGCTGTCCTGATTTTGGCCATGACAATTTTTCAGCAAACATCTTTTGGCACGCCCAGTGGGACACTCCACTAAGGCATAGTCAATGAATGCAACCGAATGAATATTCAGTATACAGAGGAGAAACTTGTCTCAAGTGCTGACAAACTGACCATACGTTAGTAAATTGCCCAAAGAGAAGATTCACCAACACCGAGACGATCATGAGTTTAGCCAAAGCAATAGGCAACTCGCTACACTTGAGCACTTCGGTTAACTCAAACTCTGCTTCAGAAAGCACCATGAGTGCTTCAATTGAAACCCCTAGTTTGAGATTTCATACGTCCGGAGCATCTTTGAGCGAGATGGTTGACGCGACGTCATCCGATCAATACAATATGCCCAACCGAGATCAAGTCGCAGAAGATGACCTTACTCTTACCAACAGGCAGAATAGGTTTGAAGACTTTTTTCTTAGGAATCAAGGTTTCTCGACAGAGGGTTTTGCTCGAATGATAGCCAACGAATCAACATGGAGAATTTAGCAGACTCAAATGACGATTGGAACCATGAGTCGGGACATGAATGTTGATTTGCAAATTTTGAACAAATTGGCCACAAACATTAACACAAGGATTAGAGAAATGAACAACACATTAACACTCATTTATGAGCAATTGTGGCTAACAAGGCTCAGTTGAATGCAAAGCAACCACCACAAGTGCTAGCCCCAACATTGGTCAACCATGTAAACGGCCAACCTCATGCACTGCAGAACCAGCTGGGTAACAACCAACATGGTCGAGGTATGCAACCCCAGAACCTTCCACTACCATTACCCCAGAATCATCAACCACCATAAAGGATTCAATATCATCATTATGGTATGCCAGTGGAGATGAGATTAAGTCAACAGGGGCGTATGCAGCACCCGAATCAACTCAACCAGAATGTAGGGATTCACCATTAACCTAATAACCAAGGAGGTTTGGTGAATCAACCAAACAATTTTGGAAATGGTCTTTCATTCCCGAACAATAATATAGGTCAAGTACCACATCACAATCATCACAATGGAGAAGAGCTTGACCGTCCCGCTCGACTTAATAAATTTCAAGCCTTGGTCGAAGATCTTATGAGAGCATTGTCAAGGCGAGCAGAAAAGGTAGCTTATGCAAAGCCATATCTGGCATACATTGACCAAGTTCCATATCCGGCAAGATATTGTATTTCATCTTTCACCTTTTCTCTTGGGATGCATATCAGTCCACTATAGAGCATATCAGCTGATTTACAACCCAGTGCGGTGAGGCGAGTTATGACGACCATAAACTGAGGTTATTCATCTATTCCTTAATGGGTCTGACTTTTTCATGGTTTGTGAATCTCCCGCCAAACTCAATCCATAGTTGGAGAGAAATTGAGCAAGCATTTCATGACAACTATTATTGAGCTCAGTAAGACATTCGTCTGGCGAATCTTGCTAAGATTTTTCAAATGAGTCACGAGACACCTCAAGAATATTTGACTCAGTTCAAGTCCACTAAGGCGACATGTAGAATCCATTTACCCAAGTCAGAGTTTGTGGATATGGCAGTTGTTGATCTGACCTTCAAGTTCAGAGAACATTTCGAAAGAGTGGTGTTTAGCGACTTGTTTGAACTCGAAACCATGATCAATCGATATGATAAAATATTGAATGAAGAAGTGCAAAGACGTACCACTTCTAAGGGTACTTACTTTAAAAATCAGCCCGTTAATGTGGCTGATACCTCAAACCTTTTGAAGGATGAAGACCTAGTGGGGGTGGATCTGGCCGAGTTAGTCGTTAAGCAACCTTGGGTGTGCAAAACTTTGGAAAAAGTTGACCCAAAACAAACTAAACCAACACCAAACCAAAGCATAAGCATAACAATGACCAATACACGCACCTACACTTTCAATATAACCAAGGCTGATTTGATCTTTCATCAACTGTTAGCCGATAATATGATTAAGTTTCCCTTCAGCCATGTGCTTCCTAAAGATGAAGATGCAAAAGGGAAATTTTATTGTAAGTATCATAACTCGTGGAAGCATGCAACTAATAATTGTGTTGTTTTTTGTGACATGATACAAGATCTTATTGACACCAGCACACTCAAGTTTCCAGAACCGAAGTCCGCAATAAAGGTGGATGTGAATCCGTTCCCTGAAACCCAGGTCAACATGGTGCATGTGAGGTTATCAGAGGAAAAAGACCCGCGTAAGAGTAGTAAGAGTGAGTCGGCTGTACCCAAGGTAGCCGAGATCACCATTGGAAGTCTCAAGCTAGAGTCGCCCAGAGTGGCGATTACGTGCCCGCATTGTCAAGGTAAAGTGATACTTGAAGGCACTTTGAAGCTCAAGCAGCCAGAAAATATGAAAGAAAAGTCATAGTTGGCCAAGTTGGTCGAGTCGACTGACTAAGGTATATCAAAGCACAATAAGGCATATCCCGAGGCTGGAAAATAGGTTGTACACCAATTTCAAACAATAAATTGAGGTTCTTCAATGAACAATATGGCCTATAAAGATGACAAAAGAGTTTGGAGGCCGATCAATGCAGCAAAATGAAGGGAAATCATAAGTTCTTATGATTGCCCAGATGGAAGGAGGGAGGATTGGCCGAGTGAGAGCCAGGATATGACAAAAAAGACTACTCAGGTGGTAACTATAGATCAGGATCAGGGAAAAGACAGTCATCTCATAGCCCAAATTTTTCAATGAAGCTAGGTTCTCTTAGCCCAAGAAATATTTCCAAGGGGGTTTTCCACTGGCTTGACAAACCAAACCCCAAAGCTATGATGAGAGAGCCCGTGAGAAGGAGACTTAACTTTGACAGACCATTTTATAATGAGGAATATCACAGCCGACATAAGTTAAGGGCAGATGGCTATCAACAAGGGGAAAGTAGTAGCCGAGATAGTTATGACCGCCACGACAACCGTATTCGACCAAGAACTTACAAGCCACTAATCGTCCATGATAATAGGTGGTATGGTCAAAACCATCATATCAGTCAGTAGATGTTTGGACCAAGACACAAAAATGAAAACTTTAAAGGGAAATTCAGAGCGTAAAGAAAGCAAAGCTCGACCGACCTTCTTATGTCAAACCCTCGGGTCACTCGAGGTATGATGGCTCAAATACAACTTATAGAATGACTAGGCCATCCAAAGATATGTCACTTGAAAAAAAGGCTGGGTTTAAAGACTAGGAGATCAATGCTATGGAAGTAGACATGAGCACATAAGATATTTTGAAGGCCAAATTCAGAGAGCCAAATCCTCCTCCCTTGATCATCGTTGACAGAAAATTTGAATCTCTATTTACAAAGGAAGGTTTGGTTACCATGAGAGACTACCACCTATTCCATCTAGCTATAGTGTTATATGGTTTAACAAATGACCATATATTCCAATTGGAGGAAATACGAGTTGGGCGTAATGCGCCATACGACCTGATGTTACCTAGTGTGACTAGAGGGAAGAGTGCTGGGTATCAGAGATATCGTGAGCCATATTACCCGGACAACTTTGAAAACCTTCCCATCTTTAAAGACGACATGAAATTTCTAAGAAAGTACTTTAAGGAGCATCTAGTTGAGGATGTTTTCAGTTTGACGATAAAGGAGCAAATGTTGGAAAACGAGTTTAAATGAGAAATGAAGAAGTTGAATGGCAGACGTAGTGCACTCAACAAACCCCCACTTCAGAAAACTAATGAGGATAATGTCGTTGTCGAAGTGCACAAAGACTTGACGCCGTCATTCTCAGCAAATGGGCTCGATATGCTCAAGAAATATCACCAGACTCACTCAACCTTGGCTATCTACGGACCAACGGAGAAGGACACCGATATCTTAAAGTTGATCGAGGACCACCCCTCCAAAGCCTCATTTTTCTTGGACTTAGATGCTACTCTGAGCCTAAAGGTGTTACATCAAGCTGCATATGACTGTGTCAAGCTTCGGGTTAACACAGACGACCTCCCGCTATCTTTCAAAGATCTGAAGTTCCAAAGGAAGTATCATAAAGTCGTATCTGGTGCCAAAACTTATGGGTTAACCCCACTGGAAAAGGGTTTGGTAGCTAGATTTGAGGATTTGGCTCGTGGTGAAAGAAGACGTCGAGAGAAGCGATTTGTCGAGTCCTCAGAAGATGATCAATCTGATGATCAATCTGGTGATGACGACAACGATGACAACGACTATGATGGCTGAAATAACCAGACAACCGAAGTAGTCACTGAGGACCTTGGTCAAGATCGCCGAGGAGACTAATAAGACGACGGTGGGAAAGATGACGACGGCCAAGGTGGCCACCAAGATTATGCCCCAGGATCCATTGACGACACATACCTCGATGAAGAGGGGGATAACAGTGATGGTGATCAGAATGATGATGAATTTGACGAGGGATACCAGGACGATTATCTAAAACATAACCAAGATGACGATACTAGCATGACTGATTTCACTTCGGCCGAGCAACATCATCCCGGACAAGCCAGTGATACATTGGTTCATGCTCTAGCTGATGATGATCTCATGATCAACATGATCATCAGTATGATCAGTATCTGCTCGAGTAGTCGGAGTCTTGTGGGTCAAGTTGCAAGTGACAAGAGAACCACAAGAGTTTATTTCAGCAAATCCAACGAGTATATGACTAGGTCACGCAGTCCTCTGTGCATCAGCACCATGTTGGGCGGGTGTGAGGTATCACCAATGTTAGTTGATGGCGGTTTGGCTATTAATATCCTTTCTCTTTCGGTCTTGGCTCAACTTCAGAAGACCACTCAAGACTTTGTTCCTTCTGATGTAGATCTATTCGACAATATCGGGAAAAATTCTCAAGTGAACGGTGTCCTTCCTATCGCAACTAGTGTTGGGAGGGAGATGTCATACAACAACCTATTTCTCTGTAAGACCCTCCTTGGTCGTGTTTGGATCCATCAGAACATATGTATCCCATCCTCGTTACACCAGCTCTTGGTCAGATGGACAGAAAACAAGATCAAGGTTATCAACTCCGTAATCCCAGGGATCCACGAAGATACGGTTGTCAACATGATGTATATCCTCCCGTCTGAATTTAAAGCTCAACCAGGGAAAATAAGCATGATGGAAGGTGATGTTCTAGAAGAGAGTGTTCATCAGGTTCAAATCATAGAGGCGGCCAAAGCTTGTTTTGACAAGCCAACTGTGGCAATGTGCACATATATCAAGCCATTGTACATCACGGCTCAGAGAGATATCCAATTTCTAAGGTCTTGGTGGATGGAGCAGCAGCTGTCAACGTCCTATGCTGGTCGGTAATACAGAAATTGAAGAAATTTGACCAAGACATATAATCATCAGACTTGGCAATCAGTGACTTTTTAGGTGAAAAGAAGCAGATTCGTGGAATCCTATCGATTGAAGTCATAGTTGGAAATAAAAGCATGATGACTTGTTTTTTCGTGATCAATTTGAAACCATACTACAATGCCATTTTAGGCCGAGATTGGATTCACCAGAGTATGTGCAACCCATCATTATTGTATCAACTTCTTATACTTTGGAATGGTGATACATTCGAAGTGATAAAGGCCGATGCTACACCCTTGAAAGCATCGACCAACGCGGTTGACAAGCAATACTATTTATCTACGCATTTTAGGCGTATTAATTAATATTTTTTCTCTACATTTTTACTTTGATAATTGCTTAGTTTTATTAGTTTTAACTTATTTTGCTAATTTCAGGTGTTGACCAAAAGAGACGGAGTAAAGGAGTCTACAAGCATGCAAAACACAGAAAAATAATGAGAAAATAAATTGGTTCGAAATTCCAAGGAAGAAAGAAGAAAAATTGAGGAGAAAAAGAAATCATTTGTTGACTAGCTATGAAAACTTTTCCTATGTTGACTAGGATTTGAAAGCTTCCGGAAGGATTTTGAAGAAGAACAAATGAAAATGGGTCCAATTAATTAGAAGACCATTTAGATAGCCCAAATATGAAGATCCAATCAGCCAATTTTGTGGAGATCAAGATTTGGTAGGAAAAAGATTCCCAAAGTCAAAAGAAGAAGGAAATCATGAATAATAAGGAAAGCAGAATCTGCCTGTGCAGATGGGCCAACTTCGAACGACAACTAAGAACGAATCAAGAGGAGTTAAGATGGGATCAACCTATGGTTGGAAATATATTTGAGTCTTCTTTCCAAAGACACCAAAATCATAATTTTTGGAGATCTACAACTTCAGGAAAGTGCAAATCTTTACAGACTGCAAGATCTACCCGAGAATAGAAGGAAAACCTTATTTTAGGAGGAGAATGATTCTTTTAAGGCCTATAAATACAAGAAGCTCGGCCTCAAAGAAGATCAACACCTATTCTATGTCCTCTTGCTACCAAAATACACAAAGAAGCTCCACCACGAAGTTCTCCAAGTGCTATGCCGAAGTTACATCACCACCACCCTAAAATTTTCATCCCATTCCTTCTAAATACACTTAGTCCCTTTAGAAGGTGTGTAGCTTCCACCTTAGGCTCCATCCACTCGAGATTTTGTAGGGCTTACCGGAAATCAAAAGTGTAAACATGGAACGTTTGCTCCGTAACTCTCCTTGTATTTGTTTTATTTTGTTTGTGAAGAATACATGTTTATTTTGGTTTTATACTATTTTTGAGTTTAATTTATCTTCCATGTGTTTATGAGTTTTGAGTCTTGATTGCATGTTGTGTGTCATTCTTAATTCTTTGGTTGGGTCTAAAGGTGAAACGCTTAGTCAATTGCTTTTTACCTTAAATCAATGAAGTCGAGATTATAGTGTTTAGACGCTTAGTTGTACTTTAATTCAAAGTCATGGCATGTAATCCGGAATTAAAACCTGTAGATTTCGTAGGTAATTAAATAAGATTATTTGTGTAATTGCAAAGTATGTGGGATGGGATGATCACATGTAAATAATTAATTTAAGTTTGTTTTTGTCGAAAATATGGTAAGGATTTTTGGGTTCTTTTTATGTGTTTGCTTGTCTATGAGTCAATGCATATTAGATTCTTAGGATTTCTTGCTATATGTTTCGATGTTTTAGGTAGTAATTAGATAGAAAATTTAGGTAATTAAACAACTCTTTTATACCCCCTTTTTTTTTACTACACAAGAATTGCATGCACCATTCAATCCCCGGTTTAGAACGATACCCTACTTATCAATGCTACATCTACACAAAAAGGGTTTAAATTGCATATGGTTGAATTATGTGTTAAGTGTTTATTTGATGCATGTTTTGGTCGTATCAACTATTATGATGATGTTGGGTGTTCTCAGCTACAAAGTGACAGTGATACCGGTCGGGTGTTGGAAGATTTACACCCCTACACTTAGTAAGCTATTGGCTAACTCATAAGTGCAAGAATGGTCTTTGCCCGCAAGTGTACGGGGACAAGTAATAGTATAGAAAGGAAATCGAGTGTCGAACCCACGAGGATTGAGCACTTAGATTCCTTAGCTCGAAAATGAAAGCACAAAGATTATGACTCACTAGACACTACACTACTTGACACTAGAGGAAATAAAATGTGAAAGTGTATCTCACACTACCAAATCCTTTGGAGATTTGGCATTGCAAGGTATGATGCAATTATGGTGAGTGATTAACGACTTGGTTGATGGTTGAATTATTACACTAAATGTGAACTAAATGACACAAATTCAATATAAGGGAAAATAGGTCAACTAGGGAAATCCCCACTAACCATATGATGTACCAAACAATGTCCCAGTTTAGATTAAGTCTATTCACGAGAATGAATATCCAAGTTGTGACCTTGTGAGTCACGGTTGGTTTTAAATCTAAGCTCCTAGGCCATTATGGGCTCTAGGCTACTCAAACCCAACATTGAATAATATCGTGAGGTGGAATCAAGACCCAAGCTATTTATACTTGAATCCCAATAGTACGTCACGTTGTGAAGTCAACAAGTAAATTGTGTGATAGATGTAGAAAGGTTCCCCTCTCGAATATCGATTGGAAAATCTGAGGGGTTGTCTAGTGAATCCCTCAACTCGTAATTGGTAAGTTACGAGCTAAGAAGTTCTTCAATGTTCCTCAATAACATTTTTGATTAATGTGTGCTTTCTAGAGTTCCTCAAGTCTATAAAGACTCAAAGAAGCTCTAGTCCATGCTAGGTGCTGGGGAACCAATTCTCAAGGTAAATCTCATAGAATAATACCCTATTTATGTTTATATGCTCATCTTTCTTAGGTGAGTGACTAATTCACTTAAGTTCATTATTAGCTTCCTTAAACATATCTCAACTTAGTCGTAGCTTAAACATGCATAAAAAAAACTAGACATGAGACTCAAACACATAAACATCCACAAACACACAATAGCTTATTCACAACACAATTCAAGAGTCATACATAACCAACACATAGTTTGTTCATCACATGACTAGGGTTCTAACCCTAACCTCCTAAAAGAGACTACTCACTAAAAATAATTAAATACAAGATTTGATACATGTTTAAGAGTTAAAAGAGAGTAGAAATAACTAAGGATCCCTAGCAAATCTCCAAGTGACTCTAAGCTATTCTAGCTCCACTTCTTCTTCTTCAACAAACACCAAGTCTTCAAGAGGAGGAGAGGCAACCTCTCGGAATCAAAGAAGCCAAGGGGAAGAGGGATTACTTCCCACTTCTTCAAGCTCTAGATAATCACACACTCCTTGGAGGCAAAGATGAGAGGAGGAAGTGAGGGATGATGATGAGGGAGAGTGGAAGAGGTTTGGCCAAGGAATTCAAGACTATGTCTCTTGGATTTGTAGAGGGTTGGAGGAAATGATTACGAGTAGAGAAATCTAGCTTCTCTCTAGAGAACTCTCCAAGAACCCTAGAGAGAAGCTAGAGTGAAAATTAGAGAGAAAGAGGCTCTAAACTTGTAAAATGAGTGAAATGAAGTGTGGTATGTTGGGTGCCAAGGGGGAGCTCGAATTTGGGCTGGTTAAGGAGGACAATATGGACCCTTAGATGATAAAAAATGGTGAGATGGAAGATCTAAATGTCAACTTTGAATGAGGGAGACCATGATCCACTATTTTAGACTATGGAAGGCTAAGCCCCCAAAAATGGTGACATCATGCGGTCCAACTTCTTCTCTCTCTCTCCAAATCAGATTAGTAAGGATAGATGGGCTCAATGGGCCTCCATTAGGCTGGACTCCATGTGATTGGGCCGACCAAGGTGGGCCGGTCGGTTGTGACAAATTTCGGTAGGTTCCGGGCAACTTCCAGCGACCTCCGGTGAAGCTATTTCGTTCTTTTCCCAAAGTTTATCCAAATTCTCCCTTGACATCGGAAATGTATATGTCTTCTCCAATAAGTATCTAATTCTTCATATTTAATACATTTCTGAGCTAACTCCATATTTCCTAGCAAGAACAGAAAACGTCATAAGAACAATGCTTTATTCATAGAATACAAGCTATATGCATAAAGTTAGGAGCGTAATAGACACATAATTATGGTCCTAACATCAGGTCACAGGGATCACACTGAGAAAGAGTTTGGCCTTCAACGCCGAGGTTGTCCGTGAGGACTCGAACTGGCCATTGTTGTTGGATCTGTTTGACCCAATCATCCATGGATAACAACTAGGAGATTGATATACGAGAAACCTGAATGGAAAGTTGCGCATATGTGTTGAATTTAGAAACCTGAATTTGGCCACTCTAAAGGACGAATACTCTATGCTCATGGCCGACCAACTTGTCGATGGAGCAGCTAGACATGAAATCCTTTCCTTCATGGACATACATGCTGGGTATAATCAAGTATTTATAGCCGAGGAAGTCGTTCATAAAATGACTTTTCGTTGTCCCGGGTCAATTGAGATATTCGAATGATTGGTCATGCCTTTTGGCTTCAAGAATGCTGGGGCAACATACCAATGTGCCATGAATATGATTTTTCATGACCTTATCGGCCGAATTATGGAAGTGTACATTGACGACGTCGTGGTCAAGTCGGCCAAAAGACAAGATCACATAGCCGACATTCCCCAAACATTTGAAAGAATGAGAGCTCATAAGCTCAAGATGAATCCATTGAAGTGTGACATTGGTGTGTCGGCTGGGAAGTTCTTAGGTTTTGTAGTCCACCGAAAAGGTATTGAAGTTGACGAGGTCAAAACAAAGGCTATCAGACAAGCACCTCCACCATCTAATAAGAAAGAGCTCCAATCTTTTTGGGGGAAGGTTAATTTTTTGAGACGGTTTATCTCTAACTCGACTGGGAAGATTCAACCATTTTCATCACTTCTTCGGCTCAGAAGTGAAGCCAACTTTGTGTGGAAAGTGGAGCATCAAAAAGCTTTTAACAAGATCAAACGATATTTATCCAACCTTCCCATGTTGGTACCCCCAGTCTGAGTCGGCCATTGAAGTTGTATCTTTCGGCCTCAGACAATTCCACTGGAAGTCTACTTGCACAAGACAATGAGAAAGGCAAAGAATGTGCCGTCCATTACTTGAGTTAAGTTTTGACCAAAGTGGAGATTCATTATTCATCAATTGAAAAATTACGTCTGACTCTGTTCTTTTCGGCAACCAAGTTTCGACACTACATGCTACCGTCCATTGTCCAAGTTATATCAAAGACTGATGTGATCAAATACATGCTTACTCGGCCAATCATCTGAGGCTGGATAGAAAAATGGAAAATGGCATTATCAGAGTTTACATTCTAATATGTGCCACCAAAAGAGGTCAAGGGACAAGCTTTGAACGACTTTCTAGCCTAACTCCCATCTATAGATTTTGAAGGGGCTGAAGATTTCGATATTGGTGTAATTTATGTGGCCTCGATGGTTTTGATGGGTCAAGCATTGAATTCACCACAGGCGCTGGGGTTGTTATAGAGACGCCTGAAGGCCAAAAATTCCAGTTCGCCTTTCAATTGGATTTTCAATTTATAAATAACCAATTTGAGTATAAGACGCTTATCATTGGACTCGGGATCCTCCAAGAGATAGGTACTAAAAGAGTGTTAGTTTATGGTGACTCCCAACTAGTTATCAACCAAATGAAAAAAGAGTATAAGTGCACAAGTTGGGCATTGTTGGCATACCATGCAATGGCCGACCAATTTAGCAGATACATTTGATCGAATATCTTTTGCTCATCTGCCCAGGTCGACCAACTCTGAAGCTAATGAGATGTCCAAAGTGGCGTCAGGGATTCATATTCCAGACCATGAAGATAGTAGAGTAGTCAAAATTGAGAGATGGGTCCTCCCCGCTCTAGAGGACAAAGGAGTGTCCGACAATGTCTTTTCTATTGACTTTGAGCATGATGATTGGCGATACCCGATTGTCAAATTTCTCAATAACTCAGAAGGACAACATGACCGAAAGAATCGATATCTTGAAAGGAACTTCATCATATACAAAGAAGCAGTTTATCGCTAGGGATTGGACAACGTATTGTTCCTTTGTATAGGGGGGCAAGAGACTCTGAAAGTCATGCGTGATGTTCATGAGGGAATATGCGGGGCTCATCAAGCATGAGTTAAAATGAGATGGTTGATTAGACGATATAGTTTTTATTGTCCTAGAGTTTTGAAATATTGCATTAAGTTCACCAAAGGTTGCAAGAAGTGTCAAATTCATGACTCAGTGCAAAGAGTGTCAGCCGACATCTTTCACCCAATCGTTAAACCTTGGTCATTTTGAGGTTGGAAAATGGACATCATCAGAACCATTAGACCATCATCCTCAAAGCAACATGTATGGATTTTGGTTGCAACAGATTACTTCACTAAGTGGGTCGAACCAAAGACATATGTTACAATTACAAGTGCAACATTGATTCAGTTCATAGAAGAGTACATCATACATAGGTTTGGGAATCCAGAGACCATAACGACTAATTGAGGATCAGTGTTTATAGCCGAAGCCATGCATGATATGACCGAAAAGTTGGGCATAAATTTGACACATTCTACCCCATACTATGCTAAAGAAAACGGTCAAGCTAAAACAAGTAACAAAGGGATCATCAATATTCTCAAGAGGATGGTCAAAGACAACCCAAGATACTGGCACAATTTGTTGTCTGAAACACTTTGGGCCTTCAGAACATCAAAACGAACAACCATCGGATCAACGCCATTTGCCTTGATGTACGGGCATGATGCCATGTTGCCAGTCAAAGTAAAAATTCAAGCTCTTAGGGTCGCGGCTTAGTATGGAATGGGAGCAAATGAATACTCCCAAGCAATGATACAAGAGTTAGAGGAACTCGACCAAGAGAGAATGGATGCGTACAATCGCATGGAGGCTAGAAAAATACAGTGGCTCGGGCATATAATAAACGAGTCAAATTCAAGTCGTTCGTCGAAGGTGAGTTGGTGTGGAAGGCGGGAAATAGTCATCAAGATGGGAAGGTCCATATATCATTCATCAAATTTTAGGCAAATGTTCATATCAGTTGAAGGATCAAGATGGTGAACTACATAACATGCATATAAACGGCCAATTCCTTAAGAAGTATTACCTGACCACGTGGGAGATAAGGGAGCAAGGGTCTTTTGACTAACGTGGTTGGTCAGTTTGTAATGGGTCAACTTGTATCAATTGCTGAATGAAAATTTGTAAATTCGTCCGGTTAATTGTGTATCAGTATAAAAGTGATAGTTTCATTTATTACTCCTCTATGCATCATTTAACATAACTTTGATTGTACTCCTGAATGCCGTGCCGGCCGATTTTCATTACTCGGCCAACTTTTGTACTTGGGTAACTCATTTTGCTCTATCGAACTCATTTTTTGTACTTGGTTGACTCATTTAGCTCAGCCTATTCTAATTTTGCTTGGTTGACACTCAACCAACTCTACTTGCTTGGTTAGCACTTGACTGACTCTACTTGCTCCCTTGGCACTTGACCGAATCTTCTTGCTCGGTTAATACTTGACCGACTCTACTTGCTCGGTTGGCACTTGACCGACTCTACTTGCTCGGTTGGCACTCGACCGACTCTACTCGCTCGACCAACTCTACTTGCTCGGTTGATGATAGTCACATATTTATGCGTCTATTTGGTATTTAATTTATTTCCTATACTTATTTTATTTTTATATATTTGAGTATTTAATTACGTTTATTGTTTTATAGGTTTTGTGGAGAACTAAATAAAAATAAAATAAAAGAGGGATTCTTAGCTAAATATGGATTCAAAAAGGAGTTTTGTGCAATTAAAGAAGCCTATTTCCATCTGGACTCTAGGAGATCAATTGGGAGACATATATAAAACTATTTTATATTTTTGGAGAGGCTAATAAGAAATTAAAGAGAGAAACTCGTGCAGAGAAGAGAGCAGCTGCAAGAAGCCAGAACACAGCTTTCGATCCATCGAAGGTGAACGACAGCTTCAGTTCTTCATCTACTTTCAATCTGTAAACTCTATACTTGTTTTGATTCATTTTATTTATGACTTTCAGTAGCTAAAAAACTTGTTAAGGGGCTGCTTGAAGCCTCATACATGAAGTCTTTCTAATTCATACACTTTAACCTAATTTTGCATATTCAATTCAAATGAGGTTTCTTTTTCTATGTAACTCACCGTATGAATTCTTGTGTGTTTGCTTTGGTGGCCAACTTAGTATGCATGCTAGGATTCTATTGTCATAAGATACGGGCGGCTGAATATAATTTCTTCCACTAGATTCTCTATAGTGATACACCGATTTTACCGTCGGGTGATTGAAACCCTAGGTCTAGCAGAACATGCCTAGAGTGTACATGTGAACCCTTTTATATTCTCAAACATTTTCTAGAACTTAATGATTTATTCTTTATAAACCTTGGGGTCAAATGACTATGGGTTCAATAGAAGGATAGATGTGGGGGAGGTCCATGACAAACTCACATAGGCATAAAGATTAGGTAATAGGATGTGTTGTGTCTATCGTCCTTCCTAGAAACTTTCATTGATTGGATATATGCATTAGATTAAGTATGTGTTAGAGATATGGAATGGCGTTGGTGGATCGAATTCCTCTTAACTCATTCATTATATAGTTTAAACCACTTTGCATTCATACACATATTTACTTTCAGCATTAGCTGTAGATTAACCAATTCAGTTAGGTACCCAAATAAACTACAAATACCATAATATTTTTTGTGGTAATCCAACATTGTATCTAGTTTACTATGTCCAAATTTCGTGTAATTTGAGTCTGTTTAGAGTAGGGTCGTAGTGTCATTAGTGCACTATAGTCGAGTCTGTCAGCATTTTAACTTCGTGTTAGGATTTAGTTTCACCAATTCTTTGTGTTCGATAACCCATATTTATCATACTACATTGATATATACAAGTTGAGAATAGGGTATCTTTGCATAGGTGTTTACCTGCCTATCAGTTGATACTCGACCGACTCTACTTGCTCAGTTGGCACTCGACCGACTCTACTTGCTTGGTTGATACTCGACCTACTCAACTTGCTTGGTTGACACTCTACCGACTCAACTTGATTGGTTGAAACTCGACCGACTCTATTACTTGGTTGACACTCGACCATACGTTCAAGTGTGGAAGTGGCAACTTGACCATACGGTCAAGTGTGAGATTACTTAACCACACGTTGAGTGTGACTTAACCACACGATTGAGTGTGACTTAACCACACGGTTGAGTGTGACTTAACCACACGATTGAGTGTGACCCAACTACACGATCGAGTGTGACCCAACCACACGATCGAGTGTGACCCAACCATACGGTCAAGTGTGACTCAACCACACGGGCGAGTGTGACTCAACCATACGGTCAAGTGTGAGATTACTCAACCACACGGTCGAGTGAAACCCAACCACACTTGACCATACGGTCAAGTGTGAGATTACTTAACCACACGTTGAGTGTGACTTAACCACACGATCGAGTG
Source organism: Geum urbanum (assembly GCA_946800695.1). Lineage (NCBI taxonomy): Eukaryota > Viridiplantae > Streptophyta > Magnoliopsida > Rosales > Rosaceae > Geum > Geum urbanum. Next base: position 41,762,899 of record OX327013.1, on the reverse strand, counting down.
TGACCCAACCATACGGTCAAGTGTGACTCAACCACACGGACGAGTGTGACTCAACCATACGGTTAAGTGTGAGATTACTCAACCACACGGCCGAGTGTAACCCAACCATACAGTCAAGTGTGAGAGTATTTAATCACACGGTCAAGTGTGACTCAACCATACGGTTGAAAATGAAGTCGAGTACTAGACTATGCAGTCGAGTATGGAAGTTGTTACTCGACCATACGGTCGATTATGAATTTGACTACTCAACAATGTTAACATAACTATACGATCAAAATGCAACACAATCGTGCACAAAAATAACCAAGATTAAGAGTCAAGTTTGCAACACAGCCGTGCAGTCAAAATGCAAAGTTGGTTAATTTAGTATATGCTGGATGGAGAACCTTTACGACGATCAATTTATGTTGGTTAAGAGACAACGATGAATTTCAACCAAGTAGAAAAAAATCATTCACATGCATATGAAATGATCCGCATGATTACATCCATAAGGTTCGGCTTGCAAGCCGGTTACAAAATATGTGACAAAATAGGGCCTCCAACACACAATACGGCTCTCGAAATGCGGATAACCCAATTTTAAATCCGAGGGAAAAGCAACCCTGCTAATGCCTTCAAGGCATCCAAACTCTTCATACCTTGGTTAATTCTCATGCGTTTCATGGTCATGGATTGCTCGTAATCTTTGGTAGCTTTCAACTTCAACTTGAGATCTTTACCTTGGTGTTTGATGGAAAATTCCTTCGCGGCTACGGTTGCTTTGTTGACCTCTTGTTTGGCTTCAACCAATGCTTTCTCCAAGTCACTAACCTTCCGTTGAGTAACAACCAAAGTTTGGTTGATAGCCTTCCATTCAGTTTTAACCTTCTCAGGAATGTCTTTGGCTAACTTGTCCATCTCGATATCACTTTTATCCTTGAGCATGGTTGGTAGTACAAATTGGACGGTGCCTAAATGCATCTTCATTGAAATGACATCGGTGACTGAGAATTTGTTGGCAACAATCAATGTCTCCACAACTTTCTTGAAGTTGAAAAAGCACTCTTCATCAACAGAGTCGGAGTCTATGAGTGAAAATTGCCTGACTGTTCCCCACTCAGCTGTAAGGTCGACAACGTCAAAGTCATGGTCAGGTAAGGAGTCGACGTCGTGATCCTTTGGAAGAGGGTTTTGACGGATTCATCGAATAGCTTTTATTCTTTGAGTCAAGGTGTATGTAAATTTTCGCTAGTGAGGTGACCGAGTTGGATGACGGAGTGACCAAGATGACAATTTGTTTATCTTAGTCTCGTAACCATTCGGCTTGCGAGCTGAAGCTCACAAGACTGGGGGGGGCATTGTTTGTGCCTGAATTTTTGGATAAATGTGTATTGTCGACCGATGAGGTAGTTAATGAGGTGGTCATCGCCGGTGAGTAATTGACGGTTAATGTTCTGGGTCGGTCGACATGTTTTGTTTAGTCGGCCGACAGAATGTACTCGGTCAATATTTGTTCTTTATCATGGTCGAGGTCAACCAGTCTTCGGTCATGGCCCATGTTCGTTCCTGGATGACTAAGTAGTTGGTGTTTGGGCGTGATGGTTGACATTTATTAATATGAGTGGATAAAGTTACTTTTTGGGTTTCGACCGAGAGTGAGTTGGATTTGAGTCCATTGGTAGGAATGCAATGAGTTTGATAAGGAGAGCTTTTAATGCGAAGATTCTGATAATTTAGCCGAGTCAAGCATTAATGGGCGGATCATCATCAAATCGAGGTAAGTAAGTCCGAGAAGAAATTTACCAGGTGATGGTCGAGGTAAAGAAGGTTTGGATTAACTAGACTCAAGGAATTCAAGTTCTATTGAGATTTATCAGCTGGATGGTCGAGTCAGCCAACCTAGGATTTTTGTACAAATTGTATATATAGAGTTCTTACAGCACATGGTAAAGGGTCTTGCACCAAACACACAAACTTACATACAAGTTTTTCTATCTTTCGTATTCTTAGGTACTTTATCTTGTTCATCATTTACTTTCATAATATAGATTCAATTCTCGTCATTTACATTCTTATTCTTTACTTTCTTGCAATTTATTTTATGTTCTTTAGTTTTTGCACTTCAATTCCTTGCACTAGGAGTAGTTTGTTAACTTAGCTTTCACCCTCATCGATCTCTTTCGGCCAGTCCGGATTAGGTCGATACGATTCGCTGTTCACACACACATCACCTCACAAAGATTTGACGACCAAATCCATTTCACCTTCACCTTCACTGTGATTTGCGAGTACATCAACCCAGTTGATTTCTCGTTGGTCACGCGCACTTTTGAGTTCACTCAGAGTTTGAACGTGATCGAGAACCAAGATTAGTGCCTTGGTCAAGTCCTTTCGTACAAGGCATTCAGACCAACGGCCGAGAGGATTCCTTCTTCGGCCATCAATCACTTGAAAAGTCAAATCTAGCGCAATCTATCAAAATCTTGCTTGGCCTACATGCCGTGAATTGGCACGCCCCGCGTCAATCAAAACGACACTTTAAACCAGAAGTCCCCCGATCGTCTTGATTTTGACCGTGACGATTTTTGAACAAACAAGTACTCGCCCTAATTTTTTTTGGTGGTTGCGCTCTCGAGTTATCATCAAACTTCTTCCTCTTCTCTCTCTCCTGTGTACACATCTCATTTGACTCAGAGACCTCTGCGACCACGTCAGTGTTAGGACTCGGCATTTTTGGTCTCCCCCATTCCTCCTGTTGAACGTAATCTTGCATTGAAAATTTGGGGTTTTCCCTCAAAGAAATCCTCCTGGCAATTAAAAGCCCATTGTGGGATAACTTTTGGATCAGCCCAATATGTATCACTCTTTAAGCTAAGCCTACTTACTGCCTTTGTAACACTACCATTGACATAATGGACCCCGTTGACATCTGGGTCCCAGTTGCTGTAGTACTCAGGTCGTTTCACGTGTAACATTGGTCGAGGTAAGGGGCTGTGCAGAAGATCTTTTCCTCTCTCCAACGTGTCTGAGCAGTTGCCAACCTGTTCCCTAGCCTTAGACAGGTCACCCTCCATGGCACACATCAACATTTTTCTCTCTCATAGCCATTTTGAAGTTTCGACCGGAAAAATTCCCCCCAACCGGAACATAGGGATATTTCAGTGGGTAACTCGCCTGTGTGTATACTGCTCGATGAGGGCCTTCTGCAATGAGTTTATGATCATAAGATACAACCAATCTAATAAGAATCGGGTTCACCTCATGCTTACAGCTTACAATCACCAGTTAAGTGACCTAACCTTCCACAATGATAGCAAATTTTTTTCAGTCCCTCATACTTGAAACTAACTCTAGAAGTTGAGCCATCCTTCCTGGGCAAATTGCAAAAGGTAGCCAGTGGTTTATACACATCAAAATCAACTCTCATGCGCAAATAACCCCTGCATCCCACCTCCTTTGGATCTTCTTCCTACACCAAAGTACCATCCTACCCAGCTTTCTTGTATTCTCCACAATAAGTTGTTCTTTCGGGATTCCATGAGCCTGGATCCAATAGAGAGCTTGAGATGTGTCGAGGTCATCGATAGCACAGTGAGCATGCCCTATCCGCACATTGAAACAATAACCTCGAACATTCCATGGACTAGCTTGTAGCAACCTTTTGGCAAGCTTCTCAGATCCAACGGTGATGGAGAATACATTCCTTCAAAGGGATAATCCGAATCTGTCCAAGAGACTTCTACATACCCAGTATTATAGATTTTACCTCGTCGGCTAAAGTCGGCTGGCTAAAACCTGTCGGTAATAGTATAGTCGACGAGGTTTTTATCCATTATTGTCGACTATAGTACTATAGCTGACGAGTTTTAAAAAAAAATTCATTTTTCCACTATAGCTTGTCGGCTATAGTTTTACATATATCGTCGGATATAGTATTTGCGGCGGTAGTATATTTTTGTTCTTGTAAGTAATATTTTATTAAAATAGAATCGAAAAGAAAAAATAAATAAAAAATAAATGTACTTGTGACTTTTACTTTTAGATTTACCAAACATTTCTATTTTTTAAAGTCATTTGAAAAAAAGTATTTGTCAAACATCCCCTCATTTTCTATTAAGAAGTTTATTTGAATAGGAAAAAAAATTCACCTTTAAAAAAAAAAAGCATTACCAAAATGGGGGTGTTGGTGATGTGTATGAATTAAAGGTAGTTTGGGTTTGTGCAAATAAAAAATGTTTTAACACTTCCATTGCTCTGGTCAGGACACATGTTGCTCTGATGATATTTGACCTTCTCTTTGTTCTTTTTCTGTTGCTTACACTGCTTTCTCAATCTTACAGGTCAGACTCGAGCACATTCTTGAGAGAATTTCACTGATATCTGAGGCTGCAAATACAGGAGGCCATCTCGAATCACAAGTATCCTGTTTATCGGTGGAGCCCTTGCTGCACGATCTGTATAGACATTGCAAAGCTTGGGAATTACTCATATATTATGCTTGTGTTCCAATGAGATTGGGCAGTCAGATTCTCAGTTTCCTGATCTATTTGAGTACAAAAACTTTTCTGTAAGTGGTTTCTTTTTGATTATTTTAGTTGTTGGTTCAATCATCTAAGTAGCCCATGCAAAGTTTATGTCATGAAATATTTTCTCCCAGAAGCCTAGCTGATATGCATATTCTTAGATTTCTTAATAGAACAGAAAGAAAGAAATAGCAAGACACATCTTCTTTACAATGTATCAAATTCAGTGATCCCCAACTCTTATGAATCTTGCTTTCATCATCTTTTTCTGACCTGAACTGTCCTCTTAGGCTGATTGAAAACAAATATGACTTCCATTAATTAATTACAGCCTGACCCGGCCCCTTTGAACAGATATGTGACAGTGAAGATTGCAACATCGGCAGCATATTTGATGAAGCTGTCGAGTTCATTGATCTTGTAGAACAAACAGGAGGGAAGGTTCTAGTCCATTGTTTTGAGGGAAGAAGTAGAAGTGCTACGCTAGTGCTTGCATACCTAATGCTCAGGAAGTAAGTAAAAACTGCAATCTACGTTGATATATGGAATCTTGTCTTTCTTAATTTTCTTATGCTAATTGTGATGGCAACAAGCTTACTTTTCAACAATGATCTGCTATTTAATCTCTCTCTCTCTCTCTCTCTCTTGCTAAGAGCTATTTGATCTCTCTGTGGTGCAGGAATTACACTCTACTGGAAGCATGGAATTCTCTGAAAAAGGTTCATCGCCGAACACAACCCAACGATGGGTTTGCAAAGATCTTGGTGGATTTGGATAAAAAACTATATGGTAAAGTATCAATGGCGTGGCAACAGCGAAAGCCAATGATGAAAGTTTGCCCTATCTGTGAGGTGAATGTAGGTCTGAGTAGCAGCTCAGTTAAGCTTCATTTACAGAAATCACATAAGAAACTATCGTCTGGTAGCGTGGATAGTGCAATGACAATGGAAATACAGAAGGCTTTGACAGCACTAAAGATTGGCCGCGGCGTAAGTGTTAGCCCTACACAAAGATCTCATTCAGATGTGGAAGATTAGGAATTGCCCAATGTTCTTGTTAAGGTTAAAAGTAAACAATGTTTATGTAGGTCATAGACTTTGGAGATATTACTGGTCTTGTGTTCAAGGAGCCCCATCTCCTGTGTGAACGAGGAGTACTGGTGGCAGCGGTGGTTTGTGTATATATGCAATACGTGGTTTGTTTCCGTCGACTATAGATTGTAAATGGAAAATGTGATGCAGAATAATGGTTCACGCTTAGAAATGAGAGGTTTCTCTATGAACAGCAATGTTGCAATGTACATGTAACATGCACATAATGAATAAATGAAACATCTCTCAGGTCAGTAGTTAATCATGTACGAATTATATGACTTGAGGTAGAGGCCTGCCTTGAAGAAATGACTTGAATAGCATGAGTGATCTCTCAGGCTGCGAGAATGGAGCTTCATGAGAAGCTCTGATGGTAGTAAATGAAAGTTTGTTCCCATAAACTTCAGTCCAGCCACCAACCTGATCAAATAAAATCTCTAATATCTTAGACAAATTCCTAAAGCTATCAATGCAGTTTGTAACAACTTTCTATTATAACAAGTTTTGCAAATTAATGACCTGCTTTCCCTGGAACCAAACTCTCTAAAGAACTGTAGTATTCAGTCCTAACTTTCTTGCCAATCTGTCGACCAACGTTCAGCTTCCGATCAACGGAATCACAGAATCCTGATCTCCATTGATATATAGAATTTCTTTTTGACTTGTGTTTATAGCATATTTGGAAGTGAATGTATGTCACTTGTTTGATTAAGATCATGGAACAGTCACCTGTAGACCAACACTGGAATTCCAGCCTTGACAAGCGATCCGACTAGTGAGATTGTAGGAATTTCCAGATCGAGCATTTGATTGTCCAAAATGCTAGTAAACACATACAATCAAACGTGTAAGATTGTTTACTTGGAAACAGAAGAAATTGCATGCTTTAAACACTAGCTCAAGTAAAAGGAATTACTTGCTGCAGACATCCCGTCTTCGAACCCCAACAAGCTTAGCATGGAGAGCGTTCTGCACATCTTTTCGGTTCAAGTAGTTCACAGTCTTGTCTTCTACACACACATCAAGATTCTCTGTCATTTTCTGTCATGAACATGTATGGTGAGAGGAGTTAATTAGCTACGCATGGAAACTTGAGCTGGGCACATTATTATGTAGCTAGCTAGAACTAGCTAGAAGTGTGGGGCTTACATTGGGACTTATAATCTTTGACTGTGAGAGCACAGATGAAATACAGACATCAATAGAAACATCATACTTGTCCACAAATTTACTTGTTTCCCTGCTCACTTCGCTCATAACTCTTGAACAAACAGGTGAAACCGAGTCTCTATAGTACTCGCTTACGTAGCGCGAGTAGTTGCAACCAGAAGTGAACATTCTGCATGTTGAATCTGATATTAGTCCATGAGACCAGAAATACTCGGCCCTTGAATTTAAGTCTGTGGCGAACTCTAGCACAGGGTTGCCCAACTGTAGATAAAAAGTCCAAAAGTTAGCTAACAATAACTGAATAACAATTGTTTGTTGTTTTCACTCAAATGTGAGCTTGTTTAACTCACAGCAATTCCTTTAAGATTGAACAACTTCTCCTTGCTGTTAACTTCAACCATAAGCTTTGCAAGTCGAGGGATGTAGTGACCTGGTATCAAGAACCAGCTACAAAGTAAATATAAAAGAGGATGAAACATTAAGCTTAATATATATATAACAACGTACATGAAAGAATTGTTTACCTGCATAACTTTCTCCAGCTAGAATTGAGGGAACTTGTTAAACCAGCGTTGCAAAAATATAAGGTTGTCCCTAGCTTAAGAAGTTAAATGAAGTCACATACATTCTTCGGACAAAAAAGCTGTTGGATTATTTCCAAAATATAAAAAGGATCGATGTGATGCATCTGAATGTTTAGGGTATGAATGGTTACCAACATGATTGTTGGTAATAAATTAAGGGTAAATTACACATAAGGTCATGTAGATAAGATATATTCTACATAAGGTCACTTGCTCCACATTTTTATCCCAAATAAGGTCATATGTGTTTAACAAAAAATCATCTCGTTCAATTTATTTACTTTTAGTGCCATCCTATTAAACTGCTCTCTCTTTGCCAGAACAAAATTTCCCCAAAAAATTCCCAAACCCAAAATCAGAGCTCCGTCCCAAAATCACAACTTTGCCGTCTCTGTCAATCGTCCTCCTCAATCGTAGCTCAGGTTTCTCTCTCTCTCTCTCTACTCTACTGTTTGTACCGCGATTGGGTTCGTCGTGATGGGATTCGTTGGATTCTTTGTCAAGCTCATCTTCATTCCCATCAACAACATCATCGTCGGATATGTTTAGGTATTTTCAATTATGATTCGCGTTTTCATTTGATTTGGATTTGCATGCATCATCTTCTGTCTTGTGATATGTTAGAATTTTTGAGATCCTAGATGATTAGATTAAGACTTAGTAGTTTGTGACAGCCTGAAAATTGAATATATTTATAAGCTTTTGCATGTAGAATTAATTTAGGAGCAGTGGGCTTATAGCTGGATCATGTGTTGTTTATGACAGTGTATCAGAAATGGTTCTTTAAATTGAGTTGTCCAACATTATTGTTTCCTTGTGTTTCGTACGTTACGTACGTAGTAGTGTCTATAATAGTATGTGGTAGTACTTATGTTAGTCTGTAGTAGTATGTACAAATCGATATTCTTTAGTTTTTATGGAGCAGTATCTACAATAGTTTGGGGTAGTGTTTATGTTGGTCTGCAGTGTGCTCTGTAGTAGTATGTATTATTTGTAGTAATTTGTAGTGTTGTCTGTAGTAGTTTGTAGTGTTGTCTATGAGTAATATGTAGTGTGTTCTGTAGTAGTATGTAGTGTGTTATGTAGTAGTTTGTAGTGTATTTTGTAGTAGTTTGTAGTGTTGTCTGTGAGTAGTATGTAATGTGTTATGTAGTAGTATGTAGTGTCCTCTATAGTAGTTTGTAGTGTGTTCTGTAGTAGTTTGTAGTGTCATCTGTAGTAGTTTGTAGTGTGTGAGTATTTTGTAATGTGTTCTGTGAATAGTTTGTAGTGTATTCTATGAGTAGTTTGTAGTTTGTCTGTGAGTAGTTTATAGTGTGTATGTGAGTAGTTTGCAGTATATTCTGTAGTAGTTTGTAGTGTGCCTGTGAGTAGTTTGTAATGTGTTCTGTGAATAGTATGTAGTGTGTTATGTGGTAGTTTGTAGTGTGCTCTGTAGTAGTATGTAGTGTTATCTGTGAGTAGTTTGTAGTGTGTTTTGTGAGTAGTTTGTAGTTTATCTGTGAGCAGTTTATAGTGTATCTGTGAGTAGTTTGTAGTTTGTTCTGTAGTAGATTGTAGTGTGTCTGTGAGTAGTTTGAAGTGTGTTTTGTGAGTAGTATGTAGTGTATTTTCTAGTAGTATGTAGAATTGTTGTAAGTAGTATACAAAATTTATTTGATGGTCTATTACATTATTTTGCAGAAATGGCACAAATGGAAGACCCTAAGAAACCAAAAGTTCAAATAACATCGACATTAAGAGGCTTTTGCAAAGTCATGAGTGACCTTCACAAAAAATTGCTTCCAAAGACAGTGAGGATTATGTAGAAAATACCATTTGGCAGTTTCACATGGTTGTTTGCACAAGGCTTAATGACATTTGATGATTCACACAAAAACAAAAAGAGGAACACTACGACAAAGGAGCCACTTTTTGATTACCGAGTTACAAGAAGAAGCAAAGCAAAGTCCAAGTAGTGATTATATATTGTATTAGGTCTGATGTAATACATTCTTTTCTGTTAGCGTCTGATGTTACTGAACAATAGTACTTGCATTGTACCCTGGATATTGGTACTACTTAATGGATACAACAGTAGTGGTAGTAATACACTAGCACATTTGTGAAGTAGTACTTTTTGTTGTAGTGTGTTCTGTGAGTAGTTTGTAGTGTGACTGTGAGTAGTTTGCAGTGTGTTCTGTGAATAATATGTAGTGTTAGTAATACACTAATTTTTTGTGAAGTAGTACTTTCTGTTGTAGTGTTATCTTTTAGTAGTTTGTAGTGTGACTGTGAGTAGTTTGTAGTTTGTCTGTGAGTAGTTTGTAGTGTGTTCTGTAGTAGTTTGTAATGTGACTGTGAGTAATTTGTTGTATGGTGAGTGTACTACTACGGTTGTTGGATAGTACTAATGTATTTGGTTTTACACACAAAACGCTGTCACATACAAAAACACACAATTGACCAACCCAAAATGGCAAAATCGAAGAACAACAAACTCGAATTAGTATGTTAAACCAATTGCATAAGGAAAAATTACGTTAAAGTAGTATGTATTATACAATGAAAAATCATATTGTATGTTTTCTATGTTATCACATAGAAAACACTGCAACATTTTGTTGAAAGTAATACTGTAGTTTTCAGAATGTATTACTCTAGTTTTTGGACAGTACTACTCTACTGGGACTTGATGCATTCTAATTACAACAGTTTGTTGAAAGTACTACTGTAGTTTTCAGAATGTACTACTCTAATTTTTTGACAGTACTACTCTACTGGGACTTTATGCATTCTAATTACAACCGTTTGTTGAAAGTACTACTGTAGTTTTCAGAAAGTACTATTCTAGTTGTTGGACAGTACTACTCTACTGGGACTTGATAGAACATGATTGTATGGTTGTTGTAGGTGCAATTCGCATACAAATCCAAATCCATGGCGACCAATCTGCAAATCAAACGAAAAATGCTTACAAAACAGAAGGTAAAAACAACGTAAAAGAATCAAGAGTGAAGGCTCAGAAGGATCCATTGGTAGTTTTGTAATCACGAGGGAGTACCTCCCCTCATAAAATAGGTAGTTAATCAACATCACAGCCTCAAACCCTTTTTTTCTAAGCGAAAAATAACACACAGTTTGTAGTAATTCAGAGAACAACAGCACAAACGAGATGAGAAGAAAGAAACGCAGATGCAGAGGCAGATATACATGGCTTGAAGGCTTGGAGCTCGTTTATATATAGGTGAACAGAATCAAAGCCTTTCCCAATCTTATCTCGCCAGAATCCTCCGACGATTCGCCGGAACTTCTTCTCACATGAGTTTTTTCTCGTTGGACTGTCTTCTCTCTCTCTCTCTCTCTCTCTCTCTCTCTCTCTCTCTCTCTCTCTCTCTATCTCTCTCTCTCTCTCTCTCTCTCTCTCTCTCTCACACACACACACACACACACACACACACAATCACAGAAAAGCTAATGGAGCTCGATCTCTTTCTCTCTACCACAACTCCCTCCTTCTTTCTCTAAAAGCTGCCGGTGGATCTACTCACAGTCACATACACACTACAAACAACAACTCTCTCTTATAAGGGTAATTTTGGAAACTTAAAAAAATAGAATGACCTTATATGTGTAAAACTTATTAATTGACCTTATGTGTAACTTAAGGCCTCTAACTGACTTTAGGTGTAATTTCCTAATAAATTAACATGCTATTAGGAAAGGGTGTACCTTGATCGACAAGGTGCAACATTTGATCAAGAGATATGTATCAAAATAAAAGGTTATTTTCTAAAGTGAAAAGGCTTGAATACTACTATAAATAGGAGTGCTTCCCGCCTCTCTCATTACATTCAGATTTGCATATCAATACTTCCATATTATTCTAATAATCCTTCCATTAGTTATTCCTAGTTTTAAACCAATAAAATTTAGAGATTATTATTCCTCAGAAATAGTTTCTAGTAACCTTGAGTCTCTTGAAAAATCTTCAATTGAGTGTTAGGTTGATATTCGTTAGTGCAAACCGACGATCAACATTAGCAAGTTTCTAGGCTTCATTGTATTCTAAAGGCTTCCCGTCGAAAGCTATGCACCAGAGTCTTCTTCAGAATAGCTTTTCCAATATGTTGCCGATGTCCGATGTCGACACTAACTCTCATCCAATCATTGGGGGCAACGTCCATTTGATCATGACTTGCTACCAACCTAGAGTCAACAAGGCACATAAAGTGCACACACAGGCAGGCCGCCTAGACCGCCTGACACACCCAGTTACATTAGGATTTATTTGCGACAAAACAAAACAAAACAAAAATAAACAACTAATTATAACAAAACAGTTTGAGCCAAGAGTTAAGCCCAGGACCCAACTACAATCTGACCCAGCAGCCACAGTGGCATCCCAGCCACAGTGGCATCCCAGCCACAAACCAACAGTGACCCAGAAACCTTGAACCAACACCGCCGCTGAAATTCCGACCACTGTCGACACACTGTTCCGTCCAACACCAAGATACCAGCCCACCACCAATCTCCACCCTCCTTGAACCCATGCTGTTTTCTATTTGGACATTAATATCCATTTTTTTCGTTCATGTTAATGTTTCCTTTCTTTTCTTAGTAAATAGCAATCCAGTATTCAATATTTCTCTTTCAATATAATTCAGTAAAGACCATGAAAAGAAAATGCAATACATGAATCAAATGGACCGTGAAGCTTGTTTATTCTCAAATGTAAGTAAACAGCTTGAAACATTTCCCATTCCATTTCTGGTCCATAACATCCCCAAATACTATATATGATTCTCAGAGCTCTATGAAACTATTACTTACACACACAAAAATGGATTTACATCCACAATACATTCTAGTCTCAGGTATATGAACAACAAAAATTGAGAAAAATAAATAAAATTCAAAAGAAAAAATAATTGGTATAAACAACAGACTAGCTTTCATCATAAGTGTCGAAATCTGCAGAAGATTTGTGATTGTGATGATATGTACTATCTGAGTTGGGATGATCAATTTCCCTGCGCGATGCTTCCCAGAGTTGTTTTTCTATTCCCAGCTTCCTCAGCTCCAACAAACCCCCCTCCACTGCCAACAAGTTACCACTGATACGTTCAATAACAGCAATAAAATGGATGATAATTCTCAAAATCAAAATTTATGTTGGGAAAAACACAACAGTTTTTCCTCATTGAATTTGTTCCTGATTCAATTTTTTTACGTTTCCACATGAATTCTTGCTAACTTCAGAATGGGATCAAGACCATTCAAAAGGTAAAAGGTGAATTTTGAATGGTCTTTAACATTCCACACTATTTACATATTAAAAGTCCATCATTTCAACTCTTACTACCAAAATGTAGGCTTTACCGAAACTGGCAGGGTTGTGCATGTTCGAAATAAATGGCTACATTTATAGCCTAACACGCATGAACTAAATGAAAACAAATTTTATAAGATCTATATAGTTATGCATGGCCAAGCTTGCATCATCAGCAATAATGAGGCTTACCATCCACCGCATCATGGGAACTTGGTGACTGTGCACTGCTACGGCTTATGCGGCTTATCCAAAATTGAAGCCTATCGTCTGCTATATCCTCTTCAACACCATGCACTGTAGCTCTTCTCCAAAAGTAAGTCAGCCAAGCCTGCGCATTGTTGAAAAACATGTGGACTGATATAATATATCATCTTCTTGGTTCGATAAATAGTAGACATTACAAAAAAAGGTGTTGGGTAATGGCTTTCTATATTCACAGAGCAACGGAACTGACCTCCTTGAAACGAATATCATTAATCTCCTCTTCACTAAGTTCTGCAGGAAAGAGAAGAAGATAGTTATATCACACTGCATTCATCTACAAATTTTTTGTTCAATCAATGCATGACTATATGGATCGACTTGAAATAGACTTTTTAGGTAAAAGTGAGTTGTGTTTGTTTCTTCAAGTCACTTAAATTATCCTAAATAGCAAGCCTAACATAAATATAAGAATTACCATAATGATCATCCTCACGTTTGCACTGTCTCCTATACCGAAAGAAAGTAAAACTTGAAAAAGCCCCACTGCAAACTTTGGTATAAATCAAGGCCACCTTTACTTATCACCCTCGAGCATTTACAGAGGCCCAACCCTAATGGGGTAGTGTCATATGTAATCCACATCTATGTTTTAGTATAGTTATAAGTTATGTTTTATGTGCAATAATTTCTTCATCGTAGTATATCTAGAAACATTTGAGATACATTTTGTAACAGATAAAATCATTCTTACCAAATGCCTCCATAAACTTGGGATCACCTGATGATTTTGAATCTGAAATTCAGACAAACTTAAGGTTAAGCTTTGTTCTGAAATGTTCTCCAAGCCTCAACAGAAAAAAAAATGCAGAAATCTTCATATAACCAGCAAAAACTCTTCATTATAGATAAATTATCAATGTATAATCAGATGATCCAATCAAGATAGTAGCATTGTCTATTGGTCAACTCTATATTTCTGTTTTTGTGTCTTTTTTTTCCTTCCATGAAAGCGTACAATCATGATTCAAGTTTATGGCAACAAATCAGGAAGGAATATTTGACAGCAAAGAAAGGTACCCATACCAGACTGCCGAATAGAATCTGGACGTCTATGTTGGGCCAACGCAAGTGCGACAGCATCCTCAACCTAAACAAACCGTGATATATTAGAGAACTAAGAAGTGATAAAAGTAAACTAAAATTTAAGTTTATATACTCATCTATTAGTAGGTAATTATTCAACATTTTACGAAGAAGGGACCTTCCATGGATGTTTTTATGAGTCCTGATCTAACACATTGCTCCCTAGAAGGTAATTATTCAAAAAAAAAAAAAAACATGAAATAAGCGAGAATAACTTCACATAAATTTGGTAGAGGGGAAAAAGGAAAGAATGAAAAAAACAGTACAAAGGAAGGGGGGAGAAATGGTACTTCACCAATTATGTTGATGTTGACAAGGGGAAGTTTTGAAGTTTAAGTTTACAACCCTTTTGAATGGATTGCATGGAAAATATACCCTTGTCAAACAACCTAATAAGTATATGTGCACAAAACAACACACTAAAATACTGCCTTCCCCAACTCAAGGAATAAGGGATCTCCACTTCTTCCTTTGTATTCATTTTTCTATATAAGCTCTCTACAGTCAAGGTCAAATATATACAATTAGCAATCACACCTTTAAAGAAGCTAATTCCCTCAGTCCCATTTCCACAGAAAGCATACTCTCAATATTTCCTTCCCCTGTAAGGTCGCTCAAATCACGATCTAAATGACTTCTATCTGGATCATTGCCACCTTCTCAATATCATCAACACAGAAATTTAAGGCAGTACAAGCAGTAAAGTACAGAATCAAATGTAGTTATAACAGCACAACTGTTTGGGATTAATTAATGGCTCTACTAACTTTTCTCCCAAGAATCCTCTTTTGCCTTTTGTCCAGCAGAAATGATGACTTCATATGGAAGAGGAGCTAAAGATGACCAATGTTCATGCTTTGATTCTGCTATATCTGCACAGATGCCTAAAAGAACAAAAGCAAACACCATATAGAATAAATTGTTAATACTCAAGGAAAAAGGAAAATCCACATATATCTAAACATTCTTGTACTCTTTCTCCGTGTTAAGACTCAAATGAATCATCTTCAAAGGTAAAACAGTGTTGGAATTGACGAATGAAGGAGAAGATGGTTAAAATTGAATACCATGCTGCACTGCTAGACCCCAGTAACGAGATAGCCAACATCTCTTTAGAACGACTTCCTCCTACAAGGAAGATGCAGTAATAAACTTAGATCTTGAAAAGTTAAACAAAAACTATCACATGGGTATCAAAATACAAACCATCTCTTCTTGAGTTAAAATCATTCTTTGCGTCTTTGAGCGAAGATTGTTTGCTTCACATTCTGCCTCTCGGATCTTTTCTGCAGCTGCTTCCGCACTACTTTTTAGGTTCTAAGAAGAGAGAAGTAAAAATAAGAAGTGACTCAAAACTCAAAAAATACCACAGAAATTAACTCAACTCAGATCAAAAGAGATTACCTCAACTTCAGAATGAAGGGTTGCAATTTCCTCATCTTTTCCATCCTCATTTTGCATTGCAGCATCTAGAGCAGCCTGAGACAATAAATGTTTTGTTGTCTATGATAAACCACTAAAGTAGCTCCTATTACTATGATTTTGTTTTCAAAGTATATTAGAACTTCTCAAATGTCGCATCTTTTACCACTAATTTTAAGCTACCAATTACCTGTCTTTGACGCAAAGATTCTTCCTTCCTGCATGTGAAACATTTAATACTCATAACCAAGATATTAAGTAAAGACAACGACATATAAAGAGGGATCACATCATGAATATAAAAAAATTATAAAAAAAAAATTCACCTGCTCAGTAATCTGGCTTCCAGGGACACACCATCTCCTAATGAAGCAACCTGTCAAGGAAGAATTGAACATGAACATAACAAAACAAACAAAAGTAGCTTGCCTCATTTATTGGAACCATAAGCTAATATAGTTTATGGTATTGAAGGCGATAAGCAGAATAACTTAATTCTCAACTCCAAATTGTATTCACTTTCGCACAGAATATTGCTATAAAGCATATTCGATATATAGCTAGCTGAAGCTTTAACTATGACAAGGTGATGCCACCAGCTAATTCAGATCACTTGATTACAAGCTATAAAGCTATGGAAGTACAAAATACAAATAGACAAGTCTTACTTGTTTCTCAAGCTCCTTAGCTCTAGCTTCTGATTGCTCCCACCTTTCTTCAGCGGTTCGAAGCTGTACAAAATGGACAGGCATAAGTGTCGTACATATTAAATATGAATTATTTACACTTCCGGGGTGTTCAAGTGCATATTACTAGGATGCAGAAAGGCACACCTTGTCAAGGATATTCTCATTTTCTTCTTGTATCATATCAAGCTGCAATCACAATACATGTTAAATTCAGTACTATTGCCTCAAACTTTAAAATCATATACAAATTACCAAACTTAAAACAGGAGAGACAATCTAGGTGCATCCTTATAAGAACAGTATAATTTCAAACGTTTATCTGCACTGGTTATGAACAGAGATTCACGGTTGCTGGTAGCTTACTTCATCACGCAGAGCAGCAACTTCATGCTCATCTCCTGGGACTTGTGAATTTAACTGTCCAATGTCCCGCGTAAACCTGTGCCAATATTGTATTACAATCATAGAAACATCAAGAAAAGATATAAAAATTCAATGATAGATATAGGTACTTGCCTTTTATCTCTGTTTCTACTCGACGGAGGATCAATAAGAGGTATGGCTGCTGGAGTCCTAATCGAGTTCTTGATTGGTGGCACTACTGGTCCTGCACGAACTGACACTGAGGGTCTTCCTGCCGATGTCGAACGAACTGTAGTAGTATGCTCTACAAAGTTCCGAGCAAACTAATTACAATACAAGAATCACAATTAGCCAAATAGCATTCCCACAGTCAAACATATCATCTATCAAGACTATTACAGAAAAATGAAAATCACAAGCAAAAATTCTGCACAGACTAAATTGTTATATACATGCACAATGAAGGTCAAATTCAAACTTGAAGTTCTAGACTTCAAGTACTATGCTGATACTAAAAACGAATTCAGAGCACAATGGAGTAGCTTAGATCTCAAAAAGAACCACAATTTGAACATGAAGATTCGGAAATTACCGCCGGAGAGGGAGATCTATTAGCCCGAGATGTTGAAATCGCCGGCAGACCATTCGCGCCGCCGTTATTGGCGCCATTGCTGGAGAAAGCCGACAACTGAGGCTGAGGTCTCCGATCAGGGAACCGGTAACCGAGATCATCGTCGTCTTCTTCATCGTCGCCGGTCGGCTTCGACGCCATGACCTGAGCCAGGCGCTGCGCGGCGGCTTTAGCGGCAACGTTCTGGTTCCGCTTGACGGTGGAGAATCCGGTGACGGAGGGGTTGAGTCGCGACGACTGAGGATGCGCCGGAGACGACCCCGGGCTGCTGGAGCCTCCGCTCCACTGCCGCGCGTACACCGGACTCGCCTGTCTCCTCCGATCCATGTACACGTGGCAGTCTCTCTCTCTCTCTCTCTCTCTCTCTCTCTCAGAGGTTTTAGAGTTTAGAGCAAGAGAGCTGAATTTTGGGGAAGGAAATATAGGGAGACAAGGGGTGGACTGAGAAAAAGACCAGAGAGAAAGAAAAGAAAAGCCGACGAGATTGTCAAGACGGAGGCTTTGCTGCTCTACGTGTTGGATTGAAATGGACTATTTCTTCTCTAGACGAAACGGTGGCGTTTTAGTTTTGATGCACGTTTCGCGGGAAGGGAAGTGTGGTGACGTGTAAATTGAGGTAGCCGGATCCGACGGCCGATTTAGGACGCGTAGACTTTGATTGGCTGGGAGAGACAAAAGACTTAAAGAGGGTCAACAGAACGGTGACGTTTAGATGGGGCGACGTCTTAAAAAAGTAGAGCTTTGGATGAATCCAGTTGGAAACCAACTCAAACAAGAAAATTTTAGGGGGGCGCTTTGCACCAACATTTGGTAATATCAAAGAGACAGACAAACGTGGTGGATGATTTATGATGACAATCTCAATCAATATGTGTTGAGATTATACATAAGTGGATGATAAAATAATCTCTTAATTACCTTCATTTGTACAGATAATTAGCATGACAATTTCAATATTCTATAAGATAACTTACGCTATGTTTGGATGAAATATTTTTAATTTTCTTTGGAATTTACAAATGATGGAAATTCTAATTCCATGATTTTAAATGTCATTACTTTCAAATTCTGGCGTTTGGATTAATTCTTAGAAAGATTTAAAATGATAAAGGAATTCAAACTTTTATATGTAATTCGAGAAAATTGTAGAATGACACCTAAATTTGAAGGAATTGAACAAGGGAATTATGAGCTTCAATTCTCTTTAATTTTAAAAAACAGAATTTACAAAATTCTTAAGAAGTGTCCAAACAGAAGATTTTAAGGGAAAAATTCGTAAATTGCTTGAATTCGTTTAAATTTCTTCTATATTTCTTCAATCCAAACACACTGTTAATCATATCTCAAGTGATTCATGAGTTTGGTACTACTGAATATGAGAGAGTGGCTACATTGAATAAGCAGCTTATTGTTCTATGTACACATACCTGGCTAAATTATCCCATATCGTATGTACTTAACGCCCTTAAATACTTTTTAATTATATCTCGCTGCTCACATAATAGCACTCACTGGCAAGAGACCTACAACTTCAGTGACAAACCAGAGTTCTATCTCAGCATGGTTACCGCTCACGTGCCCGTCAAGGAACCCGCTAGGAAGCACCTCAACAAAAGAGTAAGAACACTGATTCCACATCGAAGAATTGATAAGAGCTCTAGTTCCAACCACTTTCATAAGCCTGGTGGTTCAGCATTAATGGTATGTTCCCGATTACATTTTTGCATCGTTACTCTATTCAAATACTATCTCGCTTTTGACTTAGGCATCGGAGGATTGAAGACCGGCACACACAGTCTCTCCTTAACAGTTGTCATACTTAGCAGCGATATCAACTACACTAGAGCAACAACGATACCTTTCATGTTCACCCGACAACGATGCCAATCAAATTCCAACGACAACGATATACATAAAAAAAATTATATTAGTTGTTTCTGTTCAATATTATGTAGTTTTAAATATTAACATTCTACAAGCATGATTCAAGGGCAAGAAAGGTGAGTTCCTATAAAAGCTGTATATATGCATTTAATCTTGTTTTCAACACACACTAGTCAAATAATGTTTTGTAAAAAAATAATTGATTATACTTTATTTTCGATATATTGACTAAGTGTTACCTCAAGGCGCTCATTTCTCAAATGTTTTTACGTTTTCTACTAACATTATTTAGACAATTAGTTTGTGATATTCAAGCTCTTATTTTTGTGGCGTGTGCAAAAGGTAAAAATGAGTTATTGTATATAAGCACATGCAAACCAATAATAAGTCGCACCCTTATGGCAACAATTGTTGAAAAAAGTGTGGCCTAGATTTGAGTAATTTAGAATCTCATATTAGAAGATGAAAAGTTAGTTATTGTTAATAAAGAGTTATACCACACACACACTAACGTTGAAATCTTTTGTATTAAAACCTCATACTCATTGGATCAGGGTGACTAAATGAAGAGAGTATCGGCATTTTCGACCCATATATTAGGTATTCATCACTCGCTTCTCCACAACAACAATTTCAAACCCCATATTTACTATATAACAATAGCGGGTTAGGGCATACGGTTCCGTCTACTATTTATAGGGGCATTTTTTTCTGAAAACTTTAAGCGTGCGGGACGTGCAAGGTTTGCTTGACCTTATCCCCTCTCTCTCCTCTCGATCACACAATCTCAGAAACACTAGCTATTTTTGATCTCTCTCTCAGACTCTCACACTACCGACGTTGCTCGCTCCCATCTCTGTCGCCCTCTCTTCTCTTCCCGCGGGCTCAACTAATCAGTCAATTATCTTTCTCTCTCTCTGAATATTTGTTTTGATTTACAAATCTTCTGCACGGTCAATCATAAAATAAGTATCAGGTCACTAGATTGGGGTTGGAACCATAAAGAAGATTGAATGCTTTGGGTTAAGTATATGAATAGGCGGTGTAGTATATGGGTTAAGTATATTCAATCAAACCAACTAGGTTATACAAATCAAAGAAGCAAATCGAGCTTCTTGCGGTCGTGCTCTGAAGCTAATTGATCAAGATCGTGCTCTTAAGTATATGAAAAACTTGATACCAAGATCGTGCTCTTAATTATTGTTTATTATACCAAGATTGTCATTGTTGGTTCATGTTGTTTTCAAGATAAGTATCATAAAGCTTGGTCCATAGCTGATATTTGTAATTTCACACTTAATCGATGTTATTGTTTTTTTTAAAGCTTCATTCAGCTCCGAGTGTGTTCATTTCTGTTTGATTTCAACTGGATCTGAGTTTATATTAGTTATTAAGCTTTTCAGCCGAGCTAATTGAACTTGCACCGTGTTTAATTTATGAGCTTGGGAATAATCGATTATGTTTTGATTCAGGTTTCGTTTGAAAAACTGGATCTATTTACGAGGATATAATTTTTGTAATGTTTTGAACTGAACAAAAGAAATGCAATTGTATATTTGGTGGAAATGTGGTGTTGTTTTGATTAGATCTAATTTTTTGGTTTCTGTTTGTTGTATTTTTGTTTGCAGCGAGACATATTGATACTTTGATCACCCATTCTGCTCACCAGATTTGTGTTATTGATCCGAGTTGCTTGAATGTTATATGATGCAATGAGGTAAGCTCATTTATGTAGTTATTTGATCTTTATTTGTAGATGCAGTTAAAGAGAAGAAGAAAGGTCTTGGTGAAGTCTAGAATGGGGATCGTTTGGTCAGTGCTCCATACAAGCTTGAGTTTCAGAAACACAAGGATTCGAAACTAGCTTTGATTTTGTGGTTGTATGTTTAGTCCCTTATTGTCTTTGGGTTTTCTTTGATCTTCTTTGATTTGTTCGATTTTGTTTTTATTTGTTGCCCTGCATTCCTTTTAGCAACGACACGGGAAAAAAATGACAAACTTCACAGGGAAGAGGGTGATCCTTTCTGGAATAGAAACGTTCTCGAACTCTAGCTTCGTAGCATCGGTCAAAATCAGTGAAATTTATCTAGGTTTGTGTATTGCTTGATTGGGTATGTATGAATATTGAGATTAAAGTTTATTTGATTACTAATCTCTTGGTCTTTCCGTGTCTTCCATCACTACATTGTTTTGGATGTGTAAATTTTTGAGTTTAGAAAATGATAGCTATTGAGTAAATTACCTAGATCAAAATTGGGCACTTTCCATGAGATCTGCTAGTATTTTCCATGAGAATAAAACGATTCGTTGATAATCTGCTTATAGTTTCCATGTATTACTCAACCTCAAACACCAGCAGATTATCAAAATTGGGCATTTTTCATGAGATTGAGTTTAGATTATTCAGCAGATTACCTAGATCAAAATTGGGTGTTTTCGATGTAATTTTCCATGTACCCATGGCCGTTATTTACTCTCTGTTGGTTTACTCCTTTAATTGTAATGGATTTGTATGAATCCATGATCATGCTCTTGATCTTAGTTATATACATAGCTTATAACATGTTGAAGAAAATGTAACCTCTTTGTTTCATGTTTTTGCTGTGATTGTGAGAAAGTTTTAGCATTGTTATCTAATCTGTCTCTATAATAGATATAGTCAGGTTTCCTTACATTCAGTTGCTAGGAACAAAGACTGTTATTCTTTGTTGCTGTTTGATATCAAGATTAGTTTGATTGTTGATATCTATATTATTTTGGTTGTTCATCTATCTAGATTGGTTTGGTTCATGTTGGGTATCTAGATAGGTTGATAAATTCTTTCACTTTATCACTCAATGAGAGCTGATTAAGAGCTGATTAAGAGCTTATTGCAGGGGTGAAGCAGGAAAGGAGTCACCATTTTTATTCCAGAAGCAACCATTGTTCTGCTCATCGATGAAGAAAGAGGAGTTTCCAATTGAGGAAGAAGACCATGTATTTCGGTATGATTGAATTTTACTTCAGTTTAGAGCTGATTCATTTTAGACCACGTGTGAAGATTGTATACAAAATATAAATGAACTGCTCATATAATTCATTTTATATAGCTAACTTCAACTTTATACATAGCTCAATTCATATATATCTAGCAGAAATTTTAGACTAATGTACTTTAGACTAATGTACAGTGGCCATATATATTATTCTTTTGTATATATTAGTTTCAATAGCCATATATTGTACAACCATATATATTAGTCTAATGGAGAATTTAATAGGTTAATTTAATGGGGAATTAGTTGATTTTGGGGCACAACAGATGATTTTCAAGGATTTTCATTGATCTCTATCTCTATGACTTCAAATGCAAGTTCATAACTTATTATGACCATAATAAGAATACCACACATTCATATGACTTCACCATCACATAACAATATTCATCTTAGTAACATGTAAATAAATAAATACATCATACGAGAGAGAGATATATATTTTTTAAGTAAACAAGTTTTACTTAAATGACTCTACCTAAAGGTTCTCTTTTATTTTGCAGTGGCGGTTTTACTTCTTTCGTAGTTAGTACAATCTTTGTTGAGCAAAAGAAGAAGTTATTTTGGGGCAACAAAAAGAATACAACTGCAGAAGAAGAGGTACCTCCCGTGGTTTATATTATTGACCGTCTCCTTTAATTACATAGCTATAAGTTTAGCATTCAGGGCTGTAAATTATCACATGGTTTGATTCTGTTGATTAGCTTAGTTTGTGTCAATGTCAATTAGTTGCGTTCAAACTTTACATTGCCTCTCCTCTCCTCTCTTGATTGCCTCTCACTGCTTTCATTAGTCTCTCATATTATTAGCGACCATCGATATTTTGGATAAGCTCTCATCTCTATGTGCGTTCATTTTGCTCTCAGCCTCTCATATCTCTGTGCGATCTGACCCAACCCGATCACAATAAGCTAATAATCAGAGTAAATCTCTCTATCTCTCCTTTAATAATTTTTGTTCTTTTTTGTCGGGGATCTCTCACGTCTCTCAAAAGAGCCAAGTGAGGATAGATTCATATCCCTTTTTTTTAATCCTAGCAAGTTTGTTGTGTGCTCCATAAATTGTAATTTCCCTCAATCTGATTACTATTGTTGTTCGTCGATTGATATATTTTTCTTCTACTTCTTTATTTTTTGGGGTTTGTTCAATCTAATTGTCATTTTCCATCTATTAACAGATTATTGGATCTCGCTTGGCTGTTGACTTTGCTGCCACTTTTGATTCTTCTGCTTGCAGGTTCATTCTTTGTATTCCGGTTGTTGTTAGTGTTCCTTCTATTTTATTTTTTCTTTTCAGTTTACAGTGTTAATATAGTCATGTTGTTTTCTTTTTATCTCTTTCTACTCGGTAATCTGTATGTTCTTCCACTTCACATATCGCTTATATAACTCTCTTTCGGGTTCTCTTTGAAAATTATAGTAGATGTTTGCTTTTACAAACATATATTTGTGTATATTATATACTAATTTATGTTTCTTCCCAGGTTTCTGCAAGAAAATGGACATGGGTAATTTCTACAGCATGTCCTTGGACAATACTTAGAGGTCTAAGATGAGTAGTTGTATGATTCAGTTTACAGGAAAGGTTGTTTAGCAAGGCAGACGCTCTTGGCAGTGCCAAACAACAGTGATGTGTCATATCCTTGATATTTCAGATGCTTCTCCAGGACTTCAGTTTGTGAAAGTGCATCTCCGATGAGTCACTCTTGAATCTGTAATTTGAAGTGCTATTTTTGATGTGGTTAAGCTTTTACAAATACTATGTTTGTATGTTGCGTTTTTTTAATATAGAAGTTTAACATTAGTTACTAATCTTAATATATCTTGGATTGATGTTCCTAAAGATTTACTTATGATATTTTTACTTTTTTATTTTTATTTCAAATCGCCACAAAACTGCGCCCGGGCGCAAGTAGCCACCTAGTAAAACACAAGTTTGACAACTTGAAAAAAAAAAGTTCGAATGGAGGCATGAAATTAAATCCAGAACTTGCAACTCAAACTCAACAAATTCAATTAGAAACCCCTTACAAACTCGAGCAAATTTCCTATACCTCTCTCGGCTCATACATCACTCAATTAAGCAGCTTAAAAAAATTCGATGTCAATATCTCTTAGCTAAGCTGCTAGCTAACATATCGATCAATTAAGCCTGTGTTTTCTTTTCAATAAGCTGCTCTATCAAATCAGCCGCTTCTTGAACTGTGGTAATGTTCTGAGAGTTATCCTCCTCAACAGCAATGTCGAACTCTTCCTCCATACCCATCACTATCTCCACCTGCGTGTGTAACCATCAAACCCACATCACATTTTATCCATCACATTTATCAATGCGTATAAGAAACCAGCATACATATATATGCTACTTACGGTGTCAAGAGAATCAGCACCAAGTGCTGAGAACTTGGAGTCCGGGGTGACCTCAGACTCCGCCGGCAAAGCCAGTTGCTTCCTCACAATCTCAACAACCTTTTGCACAGTCTCCGGTTTCGCCTATCCATTTCACCATATATATGTCAGTTCAGTACGTCAATATATATGTATTATCTGGCTAGCTAAAGGACACTAGTACCAATTTCCTCTAGTACAAGAGACTGAAAAACTCACAGCGGCACAGATGTGAAAACGGGAGGTCCTCAAAGTGGTAAGTTCACTCTTCCCCCACGCAATGGATGCCAGACTTGTCCTTGTTACCTTCATAGAAACACATTAATTTGGTCCCGAATGCCCAGAAATATATAGCAAGAAAATAGTGAAAGTTAGTGGCTATGTGTTAATATATACCTGGCTGGTCTTGATTGGTTGGCTTTGCAAGGATTGGAAGCTGCAGAGGCTGGTAGCTGAAAGAGAAGCCATTGTTCAAGCTCAAGACTAGAAACTGAAGCAGAGCCAACCAAGAACTCAGTATTCTAGCTCAAAACACAGATATGGAAACAGAGGAGGCAAATTATCCTACTTAGAACAGAGCCCTATCTTCTACTCACGTGACCGGAGATTCCACAAAATTTCGTGGGTCCTAACAAGTTGCCAATTGGTGACCAAAAAGGCAAAAACACAAGAGAAATCTCAAGTAGGCCTGCGACTTTAGCTCGAGCTTAAAACCGAATGGCCGATATTTAAGGGATATGTGATTTTTAGGCCTGAAATCGAGTGTGTAATTTGGTAGGGGTTCGGTTTTGTACTCGGATCAAACCGATTGGTCCCAAAAATAAACTTGACACTTGTCAAAATTTGAGCATTGCTTTGTTTTTACTATTATACACTAGTCCACATTCGATCTCTCTCTCACAAGTATATAATTAAAAATTCTACCCTAATTCAGATGGCCTCTCATTTCTCTTAGCCTCCTTGAGAACAAATCTTAAACCCTAGTCTCTCTCAACTCACATTTCTAATTTCTGTAGTCTCCTCGAGAACCAATCTCAAACCCAAACTTCTCTCGGCCTCACATTTGCCTCGCCTCATGACTCTAATGATGCCTTTGATCATTTCACTTCGGCCTCTTACCTCGCAGTCGCCTCGCCTCGCCTCATGACTCTTCCTATGATCGTTTCACATTTCAGGTCTTTTTTTTAAATGTTTACTTTGATTCATAGAGCTTGGTTATCTTTGGATTTGAATCATTTGGTTGATTATAGTTTATGTTGTGTTTGTTTCAGGCTCCACTTTCCCACTTCGTTTACCCACTCGGACCTGATCTCTTTACTTGCCAAAACCAGGTCTGTGAGATTAGCAGTTGTCACAGAGATTTTTGGACTTGTTTTGAACTTTGATGAAACTCAATATAAGTATCTAGTCTGCAACTGTAATACTTATGTTGTGTATGTGAATGATCATGAATAATTATGGTGTGTATGTTAAGATGCAATGAATTCAAAATTGTTGAACTTCTTGAGGAACTTTGTGATAAGATGCAGGACTAGACTCTACGCAAGTAATCTACTTTTATGATTGTTTTCTTTTATATCGGATGTAGTTTGGTTGAATTCTCTCATTCCGGTTTTCCTTTTGCAGACAGATACAAACAGACAAGAGTGGATCAAAGTGGATAGTTGGGATAACCTCAAAATAGGTACTTATATACTTACATTGTAGAGTTTACAGATGAAATTTTTCGTGTAAATTAATATCAATATTTGCATCAATTGAAACATTTGAATTATCTCTGAGTTTCTAGTCACTAATTAACAGGCTGAAGTGCCTTTTTTTACAATTAGGATGTGTACATTTAGCTATAGTTCTCTCTATTTCAGGATTTTGAATAATCTCTAATGTCATTTTTTTTAATTCATGGTGGTTGACTTGTAGAGCTGTTGTTGTCTTGCTAGTTTTGGTTAGTGATTGACAGTTCTCGCGGAGATTTTTGGACTTATTTTGAACTATGGTGAAACTCAATGTAAATATTTAGTTTGCAACTATAATAATTATGGCGTGTATGTGGATTGTGGATGATCATGAGTAATAGAGTTTGTACTAATTAATTGATTGATGAATCATAAGTATTTGTGACATGAGCATAACTTGAATGATGATGATGCTTAAGTGAAGAAGTGCATTAGTTATCTGTGTGTTTGTTTCAGTGTTTGGATTCATAATTTGCTGAATTCTTTAGCATTTGGATAATTTGTATCTCTTTGTGTCATAAGTATAAGTGTGTTAGTGATATATAATAAGCGATGTGTATGTATCATATGTCTGATTAATAGGGATTGTGACGTGTATGTGTCATAAGTTATAAGTGATGGATAAGCTACATACGATAGTTGTCAGTTTCAAAAACAAATTCATCACAAAGTAACCAGTTGTTTGAATATGTTTAATTAACTTGTTAGATGGTGTATTAACTTGTTTTCCCCTCTTATATCAATTGAAGAAATGCAAGAAGAACAAATGTATTAGTCACGGAATAAAGGATGTAGCTCCGCGTATTGATGCTTCTTCAATTGAGACTACTCCATTAGTCCCAATGACTGAAATTCAGGTTGTTAAATCTGTTGTGAGTTCATTTATCGAATCTAGAAAACGTAGTTTGGTATAGTCCCATTTTACTGGATATGAGCATATAAAGTATGTTAAGCAGAAGGAAAAACCTGATAAGAAAGTCACTCAAAGAAGAGCTAAATGTAATCAATGTCCTAATTAAGGGTACTAAAGGGGATTATGCTATTAAAAGTGGAAAAAATGGGACTGGGGGGATGAATAGACACAATAAAAATGGGTGTAAGTATATGAATATGAAGAATGAAGTTGATAAATTTCAGAAAACTTTGGTTGAGGATAAAACTAAGGTTAAAAAATTGTGAACCCATAGTTTTAATCCCAAAGAAGTGATGCGGGCTTGTGTTGAAATAGTTGTAATTGATTAACTACCATTTAGTTTTGTTGAGAAGTTGGGGTTTAAGAATTTCTGTAGTGTTAGCATACCTGACTTTGAAGTTCCTTGTAGAAAAACACTTGTGAAAATTTTTCTAAACCTATATGACAACAAGAGGATATAGCACATAATTGGTGCATTTGATATTTTCAGCACATAATTGAGCTAGAAGATACTATACAATTCGTTGATAAACTGCCTAAAACTTTGGATTTATCTGAAGATGACTCAGATGAAAATTCAGAAGAAAGTGAAGATGATGATGATGTTGGAGAGGATTCAGAGGAGTCAAGTTGAATTGTATTTTATTTGGTAATTTGAAGCTTTTGATGTCTGAGACTGTAATTTAGTGTTAAACTTCTAAGTTTGTATGTAGTATTCTCATTTTGGGACTGTAATTTGCAAATGCTTGAGACTGTTTTGAGTCATTTGAGACTGTTTTCAGGTTATTTGATATGTTTTATGTAGGTTTAGATTGTTTTGAGTCATTTTCCAAGTGTTTGTGACTGTTTGAGTCGTTTGAAACTGTTTTCAGGTGATTTGAAATGTTCTATGTAGGTTTAGATTGTTTTGAGTCATTTTCCAAGTGTTTATGATTGTTTTTTGACTATAAAGTGTTAGTTTGTCAACAAGTTTTAATGTATGTGTTTGTGTGCTAGTAGGTTTTAATGCAAGGCTTTGTTCTACTTTGGGACAATGTAGACAAATTTTGAGTCATTTGGGCCAATTTTAATCAAAAACTGAAAATGTGAAAAAATGCTAAATTGTTAAAAAAAACCTATATACTACAGAATTGGGCCAAATCGAACCGAAAAAATTTAGTTCGGGCCCATTCAATTTTTACCAAGAAAAATTGATATACCGTACCGACCTGAGCCGAAGTGTAATTTCAGATCAGGCCCAAACCCGGCCCGATTCGAACCGGTCCCAGGCCTAATCTCAAGCGACATGTCATCTAAACATGGTTCTGACTTCTGAATATTCAAAGTCTCAAAGACTCAAACTTTATGACACTCTCCAGAACACCGAGAAGAAATGACTCAAAATCACCGGGAAGCTAGAAACGAAAAGTAGTTTGTGTATGTTTACATTTCACTAACAAAGCTTGAGTCTTTGACAAAGTTTTGGATCTCGGAATAACAAATCATTAACAACCAAACAACATGAAGCAATTGGTTTTGTCCAAGTTGGACTTGGTATATATAAGGGGTCACAATGGCAAATATTTTTGTTGTACACAAATTTCCTCTGAATCAATCTCTAAATATAGAGAATAATGGCAGATAGATTCACTAATTCTCGTGAGTCTCCTGTTACGAGTTTCCTCTACTCTTATTCTTCTTCATATTCTTCGAAAACACGGTTCGGTTTGGATGCTACAGAGAAGAAGTAGTACTCATGCATCACCTTATGTTCATTTCTTCCTCATCAGCAGCTGCATCGCCGCCATTGAAGAGGGTGACGATTCCTTTGCCGAACGAGAAGGTGGAGATGTACTTGCTAGAATTCTATGCCACGTGTGGGATCAGAGAGATGTTTAAGTTGTAACATCTCGACCCATATTTACCTTATTATTTTGATTAAACGTTAATCGTCGATGGTAATTAATTTTTATCGTTGGTAACTATCACTAGCATTTCGTGAAAAATTTATCGATTAAGTTTTTCGAGGTATTTCTTTGAGAAAAGTCGTAGAGTTTACCGAGGCGAGTTCGTGGCCACGTCAAATGTTAAAATCGGAGTTACGACGAAGAAGTTATGGTCAACAAAAATTTTTAACGATTTATGGTGTTCGTTAATTGCGAGTATAAGTACGACTTTCCCAAATTGAAAAGTCAAAAACCTTCCATTTTGGGCAGGGGAGGTTAATGAGTGTTGAGCGGGTGGTGACCCAGAATCGCTGCTGAGCTCAACAACGACGGGGCATCGCCGTCTAGCCACCAAATCGGACAACCTATATACCAAAGTGATTGGCTTGACCTCTTCTTTACTTTCCTCATTGTCTCTGTCGTCAATTTCCTTGGATCAAGCCGTTATTTTGTGGTGAATCACCGAGAAAACCTAGGTTTTGGGTTGATTGGTTTCCAGTCGATTTGATCACCGATTTGGGTATGTTTCAAGTCCTCTTGTTGTATAGATTATTGTGGTATGATTTTGGATGAGATTTATTGAGTTTTCCATTTGGAAATCACCACTGAAAGCCGCCGTGGGTGGCGGTGGTTAACGACGGTAATTGGCGTCGGGTGGGGGGGGGGGATTGGGATTTGAAATTTTCCGGAAAAGGTTTCGGGCCGATTTTGGACCGGTTGCCGGCCGAATTAGCCGTGACTGTAGTTGAACAGATTGTTGGGCCTTTTGAGAGGAAGGGTTCGGTGTTCGGGTCGCCAAGAAAAGTCACCGACGGTAGCGGTGGTTCGTGGCGAAGATAAATTTTGACAAAAGTTTTATACCGTTTTGCTTGTAATTATGTACCGAATGTAATGAAGAAGTTATTGAATTAGTTTGGACATTGATATTTAAGACGTGTGGTTAATCATATATTAATTAAACGATTTACGTTATTATTAAATAATGAAATCGATTGTCGATTCAACCTCAAGTCGCGTAACATTTGAGTAATGTGTTGTGAGTTTAAAAAGTATTCAAGAATTAGAATTTTGAATTTGATTAAAGCTCGTCATTAGTTTGTGAAGCACGATATTTAAGAATGTGAGGTTCTTGACGATAAATGCTCGTATGTGAACGAGCTTAAATATTCATTATGATTTTCAACGATTAGTTATTAAGTGATAATTGTTGTTTCAGGATGACATGTTAGCAGCCAGTGACAAATGTTTAGAAGCGCCAACTGACGGACTTTGGCTGGATGAAAATCACGGCACAGTACTGTGAGTGGACACTTTTATTTTCACTGTCGATTTGCGAGTCTATTTTATACATTTTATGATTATGCATTTCCATGGAGGCACATATGATTTTTTTTTACACATAACATAGTCACAATTATTGTATCGATGCACTGGCTTGTCGGTTGATCACCGAGACGCTCCGGGAGGGCGAAAGACTGACCCGAGGATTTATATAGCACCCCGGAGGACTAAGAACCTGACCTGGGCAGTCTTAGGGCTTGAGGTTATTCGACCCAAGTCACCGCCTCCACACATCATATAGTACCTAGGAGGACCAGGAATCTGACCTACACGTTTATATTTTTAAACTCACATCATTTTTCATATATTCTAAAATGAAAAGCATTTGAGTTTCGTGTTTCATTTCTTTACAAAATTTACTTTTTTTCCACTCACTCTAACATTTTATATTTTATGCCTTTCCTCGGGCCCTTTGTTTTAAATTGCCCAGATTACAGGTAAGGAAGTCGTGACCATCTAGAGTGCGAGGTATGACAGTCCACAACTTCTGTTTTCTCAGGGTAGGTTCTCAGTTAAAGTTCATGGTTGCTCGTACTAGAGTAGCTAGTACCGGGTAGTCAGTACTAGATACTCTAATACGGATCCCACAAGACTTATCCTGGATTACTACGGTAATCTAACGCATGTCTTGTTGTAAGTACTGTACTCACTCACACAGCTGTCACTCCTTTTGATGTCGATAAGTGCAATATGCAGGTACTACCATAGAGCTATACATAGTTTTTGTTACTAGGAAATAGGAATGTTCAAAATGCTCTTCCTAGCCAGAGATATCATATATCGTTATATACAACATTGTCCTAATTCAAGTCATGTTGATAATAATTCAGATTGACCCGACAAAGTATAAGAGCATCACCTTTGCGTTTGGAGTTGTGTTAAATAAGCAAGGAATAAGAGGCTTCTTCAGGGGTTGGACACCTACTTTTCTAGGCTAAAGTGCTCAAGGTGCTACAAAGTACAGACTCTACGAGTTTTTTAAGAAGTACTATGCAGAAATTGTAGGGCCTAAGTATGCAACCAAGTACAAGACCTTGATATACTTAGCAGGTTCTGCATCTACTGAAGTGTTTGCTGATGTTGCTCTCTGTCCTATGATGGCCTTTAAAGTTTGTGTCCAGACTCAGTCGGGGTTTGCCAGAGGTTTGGCTTATGGACTTCCGAAGTTCATCAAATCCGAAGGTGCTCTCGGGTTGTACAAAAGGATTGTACCTCTTTGGGGACGTTAAATTCCTTGTAAGTTGAAGTATGCTTCCCTGTGTATTATGTAACATGTTATAATTGCTATGTATCGTCTGTCATAGTCTAGCAACATAACACATGCACTTGTTCGGTGATGAACATATGTGGTTTATGTTGATGTGTGGGATTCACTCTAGTCTGCCAAGCTTTCTTGCAAAAAAGTGTGGCACGTGACTTGCTAGTTTGGGGTGCAACGTACGTAACCTTATGAGAGAAGAAAGTGAGTAAATGCTATTGACTTTTGTTCTCAATGTTGTTGGAAGGTTTTAAGAAGAAAACGCGAGGGTTGCTTTAGGAAGAGTGAAAGAGAGTTGTAGAGAGAGCAGAGTAGTGAAAGGAAGAGAGTGGCTCTTCTTTGTTGTGAAGTTATGCTCTGGTTTTGTAACCTCTCTCTCTCTTTGTAAACCTCCATTGATAGTGAATGGAACTCTCGCTGCTCCGTAGATGTAGGCTATTACTGAACCATGTATATCTTGTGTTCTTGTTCTTATCCTCTTATCTCTTGATGTATTGCTTTGGTTGTTGCTGATTGTGTTTTTGGTTCTCTAGTTATTATGTTCATCTATCTAGTTGGTTTGGTTCTTTGGTCCTAGTTTGCACAATAATTGGTATCAGAGTTTTGGCTTTGATCCTATTATCTCTATTATCTGTCATCTATCTTAACCGGATCAAAGTTCTTTAGTGGAGCTAAGAGCTCGAAGGTTATGAGGACGAAAGTTCAGAATGCAAGATTCGAGGTGAAGAAATTTGATGGTACAAACAACTTTGGGATGTGGCAATGTGAGGTAAGAGATATGTTGACACAGCAGGAGTTGAATATTTCTTTGGAAGATAAGCCTCAGTCGATGTCGGATGCCGATTGGGACAAGATAGACAAGATGGCTTGTTCGTTGATTCGTTTGTGTCTTGAAAAGTGCCAAAAGTTTGATGTGATGAGGGAGACAAAGGTTAAGAATTTGTGGTAGAAACTTGAAGACAACTATATGTCAAAAAGTGCCAAAAATCATCTGCATATGACGAGGAGGTTGTTTTACTTCAAGTACAAAGAAGGTAAGAAGATGATCCACCACCTTGATGCTTTTAATAAGTTAGTTGTAGATTTCTTTAATTTGGATGAAGATAAAGCTTTGATTTTATTAAATTCCTTGCCTAAGTCATATGAGCATTTAATTACCACTTTGCTTCATGGGAAAGAGACTATTAAATTTGAAGAAGTGTCCAGTGCCTTGATGAATCATGAGATTAGGCATGCAGACAAGAGAAGTAGTACTTCTACATCAGATGCTTTGGTGGCTAGAGGTAGAGTAGTTGAAAGAAAAAATTTCAACAACATGAGAAAGTCTCATTCATGCACAAGAGGAAATTCCAACGACAGAAGGAGTTTGAGAAGAGATTAATGTGCATTTTGTCGTAAAAATGGTCATTGGAAGCATGAGTGCTCGAAGATGCAAAATAAGAACAAAGGCCCTCATGTAAATGTGGCTTCTACTGATGATGAAGCTGAATATGTTCTGACTGTAGCTTCTAATTATATTGCATCAGTAGATGAACCTGATTCATGGCTCTTGGATAGTGGTTGCTCCCAACATATGGGTGCAAATCAGGATTGGTTTGCTACTTTTGATACAAGTATCACCGGAAGTGTGTTTATGGGTGATAACTTTGCACATGATAGAAAATGAGTAGGAATAGTCAAGTTGAAACTCCATGATGGTGTGATTAGAGAACTAACCAATGTTTGGTATGTTCCTATGCTTGGTAACAATCTGATTTCCTTGGGAGCCTTAGAAGCTAGTGGTTACAAGATCACTATAGAGAATGGTGTTACAAAGGTGACAAAAGGAGCTTTGGTGGTGATGAAAGGAAATAGGAATTGCAATTTGTATATACTGCAAGGCAATATTACTGCAGTTGGAGATTGTACAGATGATGCTACTAGATGTTGGCATATGAGATTTGGGCATGCTGAAGAAAAGGCTTTGCAAGGTTTGGTGAAACAAGGGCTCTTGAAAGGAGCCAAAACTTGCAAGATTGATTTCTGTGAGTAGTCTGTCTTGGGTAAACAACATATAGTGAAGTTTGGAACCGCTGAGCATCAAACCAAAGGCATCATCGACTATGTGCACTCTGATATTTGGGGACCTACAAAGACATCTTCTATGAGTGGTAAGCATTGGTTTGTGACATTTTTTATGTCTTTTATAGGAGGTCTTGGGTTACACAATGACACACAGAGATGAAGCTTGAGTATCTTTCTGGATTGGAAAAAGATGGTAGAAAACAAAATTGGCAAGAAGATAAAGGCCTCGAGGTTAGACAATGGAGGAGAGTACACATATGATCCCTTTCACAGAGTATACAGAGAAACAGAGATAGTGAGGCATTTCACTGTTCCAGGAACTCCACAGCAAAATGAAGTAGCTGAGAGACTTAATAGAACCTTGTTGGAAAATGTGAGATGTATATTGCAGCAATCTAGTTTGAGTAAGGCATTTTGGGCAGGGCAGTTACTTATGCATGTCACCTTGTCAACCGCTTGCCATCCGCTGCGATTAATGGTAAGACACCTATTGAGGTATGGTCAGGGAAACCTGCTAATAATGATTATGACCAATTGCATATTTTTGGTAGTCCTGTGTATTTTCATGTGACTGAAACTAAACTTGATGCAAGGACCAAGAAGACTATATTTGTTGGTTTCAAGAGTGGTGTGAAAGGTTACAGGTTATGGTGTCTTGAATTGAAGAAACTTCTTATTAGCAGGGATGTTACCTTTGATGAAGCTAGCATGCTTCATCCTAATTCCAAGGCTATAGATGAAGAAAAAGAAAAGAGTGATATAGATGTTCAACAGGTGGAGCTTGACAAAGTTGTTACCAAGAATATTTCTCCTGGCCAGAATGAAGATGGCGAGTCTGGAAGTGAAGAAGAAAATAAAGTCCAGAACAATGAAGATGTGCATGACCAAGATGATATTGAAACACATGTTATAAGGCAGAGACAAGTTCATTTACCTGATCCGGAATCCGTTGCAATAAGAAGACAAAGGAGGGAAGTCAAGAAACCTACAAGGTTTATCATAATACTATGTTGCTTATGCCTTTCCCATTATTTGTGCTGAGATCCCATCAAATTTTAAGGAAGCTATTGCAAGTCTAGAAAGCAAAGAATGGGATGAAGCAATTATGGCAGAGATGAGATCTCTTGAGAAGAATCTAGTTCAGTTGCCTACAGGGAAGAGAGCAATTGGTTGCAAATTGGTTTATACAAAGAAGGATGCTACTAGCGATAATAATAGCATAAGGTACAGGGCAAGATTGGTTGCCAAAGGGTACTCTCAAGAAGAATGGATAGACTACAATGAAATTTTCTCTCCTATTGTGAAGCATAATACTATCCCTGTATTGCTAGCACTAGTAGCACAGTATGATCTTGAGTTGGTACAACTTGATGTGAAGACAACCTTCTTAAATGGAGACTTAGAGGAGGAGATTTATATGTCTCAGCCTGAGGGTTTCAAGAAAGATGGAAGTGAGAACTTGATGTGCAAGTTGAATAAATCTCTCTATGGTTTGAAGCAATCACCGCGATAATGGTACCTCAGATTTGATGAGTTTATAAAGAGGCAGAAGTACACACACAGTAGGTATGATCATTGTGTGTATTTCAAGAGGTCGCGTGATGATTCATTTGTATATTTGTCAATCTATGTAGATGATATGCTAATTGCTACAAAGAATATGGTGGAGATTGAAAAGTTGAGAGAGCAAATGAAGAAGGAATTTGAAATGAAGGATCTTGGTGAAGCCAAGAAGATCCTTGGGATGGAAATTACTCGAAAAATGAAAGATAGTTTGGTGTGATTAACTCAAAAGAAATGGAGAAGTTACTATAGAAGTTTGGAGTTCGTAGTACAACCAAGCCTGTGAGTACTCCTTTAGCCAATCATTTCAAACTTAGTGCTCTTTTATGTCCCAAATTTGATGAACAGAAGCAGGAGATGAAAAATATTTCATATGCTAATTTGATTAGTGGATTGATGTATTCTATGGTCTGTTCTAGATCAGATATTGCTCATGTTGTTGGTGTTGTTATTCAGTATATGCATAATCCAGGAAAGGAGCATTGGGATGCAGCAAAGTGGATACTTAGATATCTCCATAGGACTAGAGATGTTGGTTTGTGCTTTGAGAGGTGTTTTGCAGGCAATAATCTTTTTGCTGATTACACTGATTCTGATTATGCTGGTGATTTGGATAGGAGAAGATCTACTACAGGTTATTTATTCACTATGGCAAATAGACCAATCATTTGGAGGTCTATTTTGTAAGATACAGTGACCTTGTCAACCACAGAGGCAGAGTACATGGTTCTTGCCGAAGGTATTAAAGAAGCTTTGTGGTTATCGGGACTCGTCAATGAGTTATGCATATATCAGAAGAAGGTGGAGGTCCATTGTGATAGCTAAATTGTCTTTCACTTAGCTAAGTACCAGATGTATCTCTCAAGGACCAAACACATAGATGTGAGATTTCATTATGTGCATGATATTGTCGAGAAGAAGAAGATCGTTTTGAAGAAAGTTAGTATTGCAGACAACCCAGCTGATATATTGATTAAGGTTGTCGGTGCTGCCAAGTTTGAGCATTGCTTAGACTTGACACACATTCTTCATATTTGAAGAGTTATTTGAGCAGCGGGAAGTTAGAGGAGTATCATTGAGTGAACCCCAAGGTGGAGATTGTTGATGTGTGGGATTCATTCTCTAGTCTGCCAAGCCTTCTTGCAAAAAGGTGTGGCACATGACTTGCTAGTTTGGGGTGCTACGTACGTAACCTTATGAGAGAAGCAAGTGATTAAATGTTTGACTTTTGTTCTCAATGTTGTTGGAAGGTTTTAAGAAGCAAATGCGTGGGTTGCTTTAGGAAAGAGTGAAAGAGAGTTGTAGAGAGTGGTTCTTCTCTGTTGTGAAGTTTTGCTCTGGTTTCGTAACCCTTCTCTCTCTTTGTAAACCTCCATTGATAGTGAAAGGAACTTTCGCTGCTCCATGGATATAGGCTATTATCGAACCACGTATATTTTGTGTTTTTGTTCTTGCCCTATTATCTCTTGATGTATTGCTTGGGTTGTTGCTGATTGTCTTTTTGGTTCTCTGGTTATTGTGTTCATCTATCTAGTTGGTTTGATTCTTTGGTGCTAGTTTGCACAATAATTTGCTGATAAATTGAAGTGATTTTGTGCAGATACAATGATGAAATTTGGAACTTTCGAGACATTTATCGAGTTGATGTACAAGTATATGACACCAAAACCAAATGAGTAGTGTAGCACACCCTTGCAGCTCGAAGTTAGCTTTGCGAGTGGATATGTAGCTAGTGTGTTCTGTGCTGTAGTATAACACTCTGCCGATAACTTGGAGTCTTTCCTCAACAATGGCAAGGGCCAACTATTAGTGATGTGAGTCCAATTAATCACATAATATACAGATGAAATAGCTAGACTCATACCGTTAATGTGCTCATCAATTGTAATTGATGCATATGTATGTTGCAGAATGTGAAGAAGTTAGGATTATTGGGTCTTTTCACTCGGGGTCTTCCTCTTCGTATTGTCATGATCGGAACACTTACTGAAATCCAATGGGTTATCTATGATTCCTTCAAAGTTTTCATGGGATTGTAAGCTTTTGATCCTATCACTATGTGCCATTTCCACTCCATTTTCTGTCCTAATTAATCTAATGCTTTCAAGACTTCAAATACTAATAGGTGGTTATTTACTTGTTCTTGCTGGCCAACTACTGGCGGTGCTGATCCTGCAGCCACTGAGCCAGCCAAGGTGTGAATCCGAAGCTGAACGATGACAAACAAAAAATTAGCAAATTAAAAGGAATCAAAAAGTACAACTTACGACGAATCCGACGATGTCTTTCCAGGGAAACGTTTATTTTGCCTTCAGAATCACAAATTTTTCGTATATATGTTTCTGTTGTTTCAAATAAAACCTTCATCCAAGTTAGAATGAAAGATATATACAGTTTTAAGTACTCTGCAACATGTATTGCATGCGATCCTCTACAACAGTCAACGCAGCAACATGCCTACTGCTAATAGTGTTAGTAATTACCTGATTAATTAATTTTACACCACATTTCCTTATCCTATTCTTAATTGGTCACCGAGTCCATGCTCCCTAGCAAATATGCATGCACTGTCTTTAAACCCTCCCCTCCTAGTCTCCTACTCCTCCTAGGAATAGTTTTCCAATAGTAATGCTGCATTACATAAAGGATAGAAAGGCATGCAGGAACTATCTATATATGTAAATAATCCAGTTTCTGAATTAAGTTCAACTCTCTGTTTAATTGATCAACCTTGATTAAGGAGATTAATTTGGAAACGGCGAT
This sequence comes from Geum urbanum, assembly GCA_946800695.1. Classification (NCBI taxonomy): domain Eukaryota; kingdom Viridiplantae; phylum Streptophyta; class Magnoliopsida; order Rosales; family Rosaceae; genus Geum; species Geum urbanum. Next base: position 41,724,908 of record OX327013.1, on the reverse strand, counting down.
GATGAGGTGCCAGAGGAGGAGGACAGAGGACTACAAACTCGAAAGAGCGAAGCTGAAGCTGCTGATGGATCTTCTAACCGATATTGTAGTCGACATCCTCCTGAGACTGCCAGTAAAGTCACTGGCTTGCATCCGACGGGTTTCTAAGACCTTATTAGAGACCGTCGACGTACAGCCGCTACTTCGTTACGCGTCACATTAATCTCTCACTCATTGCTGCTACCAACGGCCATGCTGTTGAAGTACCTCAACTCATGCACTACTCCCCAAAATTTACAGTCAAGACCTCCACCGGAAGACAAGCTTATTGCAAATTGCAACTATGCAATCACTTCAATTCGACGGCACCACCTTAACAAACGGCAAATATGCGTTTAGTCCATCATTCTCATCAACCTCTTGTTATAGATTCTGCTTCTTATCTTTTGCTTTCCACAACTTGATTTCCTTGAAGTACGACGATAAGCATTACTCGCTAATCAATCCTCTAAGGGATGGAGAAGTCCTAATTAAGGCTCCCAACGAGTGAAAAGAACCGACATTGCCAGTTAATGGAAAGTTACTGGCTTATAGACGATGAAGATTATAGAGTACAAAATCACACATATGGTTGTTCGCGTTTCCGACATTGACATAATCAGAAGTAATCGCTATTATGTCAAGACGATTTGCAGCGTAGCACATATTCTTGTATTGGCCTTAAGCATGTTTTAAGTTTTAACTATTTCGTCTTCGTGAGTCGAATATATTCGTTAACTCTTTATGGGAAAAGAGACTACTATATGTTAAATCAATGAATTATTAACATTCATTGATGTTTTAACTTTACAACTATTTACTATTTGATTAGTAACCATATTTTATCGTTTCCGATTTTCCTTTTGTTTAGTAAATTCATTTATCAAAATAAAATATGTTTTTATGCTAAATTTGGGTTATGAATTCTCAATTTTTTCTTCTTCTTCTTCATGTATAACTTTTACGTCGTTTAAATAAATTGACACGGCTGAACTTAAATTCTAACTACTTCAACCTTCCGTGCTACAAAAAAAATCCCAGTTACACTAGCTTCCTTATAGAGGATCCATGGCGTTTGTGGAGACTTGTTCATCGCCGGAAGGAGGAGGAATGAATATTGAGATATGGGGTGTTGAAGGACTATGCTAAAAAGGCGTGGGTGGGAGAGCACAGCTTAAAAGTCGACGTGAATCCCAAGTCTAAATTGAAGGTTGTCTCCTGTAGTGAATGTGAGATTTTTCAAAATTATACCGCTAATTCTGGTTGGATCTTCGATCTCCGTCCACATATACCTACTACTATGATGAGTTATACCAGCAGCTTGATTTCCTTGAAAGATTGACACCTCAGCCTTAGGTGTTACTGATGAACTGGTTACTTCATGATGCGGAACAGGTATGTACAACAGGTAAAGAGCATCCATAGTTTTCATTGAAGTGCTCACAACGGTTACTAAATCCTGTCTGACCATTAAAATCTTAAAAATTATTATTCAATTAAGATCTTCTCATTTTTAACCATCAAAATTTTATACCTAAAAATGAGATGAATTCTTCTCATATCTAATCATAGTATACCTCATACCTTAAAACTCAACCGAGACTTCCTCTCTTAAGGGACACATTTTAAGGGATAGAAAAGGATGCGCACATCTAACGACTGTGATTGAAAGTAACTAACACGGTCTCATCGTAGTTTTTATGTCTTTGAATCACAACCGTTGGATATGCTCATCCATTTCTATCCCTTAAAATGTGTTCCTTAAGAGATCAAACCTGAAACTCAACTATAGTCTATATTCTCTCTCTTCCTTTATGATTTTTCCTCCCCACAAGGCCCATCAATGAGTTGAATCTTATAAATTATATTGAGTCTCATTTTGAGATCTATTTTAAGGAATAAACTTTCTCATATGAGGTATGAAATCTCTATTTTTCACCATTGGCGAGAATTTTTTTTTTTATCAAAATTCATTTCTCATTTTAAGGTATAGAAACTGCAATTGTTGGAGATGTGGTAAGGGATCTAATTTGTTTTGTTAGAAAAATATCCAATATTGAATGATCATTGAGTCTCTTCTCAAAGCATTTTATAGATTATACTTTATTTATAAACTAGACTTCTTGCACGCACATACGCGCGTGTGAAAGTCGTCGTACTTGCACATGCTCTTTCGATGTCTTATTTACAATTATAATGTCATTTCCTAAATTAAATTTATGAAATGTGTGCAAAACTTTTCATTTTCTTTTCTTGGTCTCATTTTCTTGAAGTGTCGTGTATTATAGGCTCCATAACCCAAAAGAGAAATTACTTTCCTCTCATCCACACAAAACTCTCCAATTCAATTTACACAAACTAACAATGGTAAAGAATATATGTTCATTATTATGTTTAACTTTGCTAGTACAATTTAACTTTGAGAAAATATACAGTATGTTATGTTTAACTAATATGTAATTCTTTGATAAAAGAAAGAAAAGAGATATCCTTGTTGCAGAACTTTTCTAACCTTCATATGCAACCAATGATGACCTCTTTCCCTCTCGGTTGTCACTCAAACACAGAGCACTCACACCCACCTACATTGAATTAAGTTAGAGATAAAAACATTTGTAATCCTACATGGACTAATAAATACCGTTTGTATGTGTCTTACAGTCAAAATTTATGTAGCTTTTAAACATATAATTCAAAACTATTCCCGGCCAAACCTTAGAGAATCCTATATAGAATTGACAGAAAAAGCACATGACCAATTAATCAAATATTGCCCCCAATTTTAATCACCGACTCCAATAATAACATAAAAATAGTTTAGTACCAAGTGATCAAGAAAATACGCCCCATGCACATTATTTTGCTTCAGACAATTTCACATACACCTCGTGTGCATAACTAAACCACATCCAAATAGTATGACATTTATTATGAAAAGTAATATATCCTCGTACATTTGAAAAGAACGTTGACTGGGTCTCGTGGTTCACTCTCGTCGCCACCTACATACCAGTGGCATGAGAAACAACAATCACCGCAATAGCCCCAACTAAAGGAAAAGAGTGATACATTTTTGAAGCCTAGAGACAGAGAAACAGGAAAAATGATGAAACCATACATGTGTGAGCGAGTCATCTGAATGGCTATGAAACGATAATTTCCAGAAGCAGGTTAGACCTTTTATCACGTCTTCGAAACCTATGGCGAAAAAAATATGATGCCTGCAATATAAACCTGTATTAAGACATGTAACAGGGTTGACAAGTAGCACTTTTACCCAAATTAATAATAAATAAAAAGAAAAGAAATCATACCTGGATCAGGAGAAGTATTTCTAGCAGTCCATATGTAATAACTCGAACCAAAATTACGCACAAATCAACACGAATTAGATTTATCGCTAATTAATCGTATCGTGTGGTTTGTTAATGACTTTTTTATCGAGCAAGAATTAGACTTTATTTTCTTCACAGAAGTCGTAGAATATTTTATTTCGAGGTTGTAGGAATTTATTGGGAATTTTCAGTTAACCGAGCTATTTTTTTTATGAATTTTGGAAGTCTGCATGACAAAAATATTTTAAAATATTTAATTTAGGTCGGTTTAACCTGAACCGTTGGATCTTGATCAGATCAAACTTCAGCCGTTGATCGGATCGGGTACTTGGGGGTATAAATACAATAATTTACGGTGTAAATATGGAAAAAAATTCAGAAAATACGGAGAAAATACCAAAATCCGGACGACCCGTATTTCAGGTGACGTGACCCAATCCGACCCGACTTCGAACCAGCCGGAAAACACCACCGTTGTCAGCTAGCGTTCTTGATTTGGTTTTGAAGCTCCCTCTTCCCTCTTACGATTCATGTATCAATTGTTGGTTTTTGAGTGGTTTTAGGACACGAACCGAGTCGATTAACCCGTCGATTTTTGGGTTTAACCGACGCGATGCTCCGGCCACTTCTCGGCAAGGTGGTGAGGTGGAAAAGATTGGGATTCATCCTAGGAGTCGAACCCCTAAGGTTTGGGGGACCGAGGAGCGGCGACGGCGTCGAAATCAACTGGAAACTTTTTTCGGCGATTTTGGGGGCCTGGACTTTTGAGCCGATTTTCGGTCAAACGACGGCGAGTTGGGGATGGGTCTAGTTAAAAATGTTGTTGGGATTGGAGATATCTTTCCAACATGGGGTCGAACGCTGCCATCGGAGTAGTTCGCCCAGGAGACGAGTGTGACCCACGCGCCGCCGTCTGTGGGGGCGAATGAGGGTCACGCGTCGCCGTCCACGGCGGGGCTCCCGCGAGGCAAAAATCTAAAATTTACCGGGGGGATTCCGGGATTGTTTCTGAGTTGATTTTCGCACGTTTATCGAAATTCAGTATTAAATGAATTTGTTATTTATTCAGAAGATCGCGATCGTGGTTTTGGTAAGGGGACTTCCGCCGGACCACAAAGCTAGCTGTGTACTGTGAGTGGAAACTTTATTTTCACTGTTGTTTTGCAAGTCTAGTTATGCATTTACAGTTATGCACTTTTCAGTTATGCATTAGTTTGGAGACATACAACATATTGTTTTACACAGAGCATAGTCTTAGTTATTGCATCGATACACTGCCTCTCGGCTGATCCCCGAGATGCTCCGGGAGGGCCAAAGACCTTACCCGAGAATTTATTGAGCACCCAGAAGGGTCAGGAAATCTGATCTGGGCAGTATTAGGACTTAAGGTCAGATGACCCGAGTCATAGCCTCCACATATTTTATATTATCCAAGAGTACATGGATGATCATATTTTTAGACTTGCGTCATTTTTATGTACATTTATAGTGAAAGGCATATCAGTTATAATTTTCAGTTTAAAGTGAAATATTATTTTCGTCCACGCACTCTAACTATTTTGTTTTTTTATGTATCTTTCTCTGAGCTTTTCGGTTTCCTCCGCCTAGTTTGTATTTTGTATTCTGTGTTAGCACGTCAGTGACGAAGGCATAGAGTTCGTGTCACTGTACTCATCTAGTAGGTTCTTAACTTAACCTACTAGTCATGTATATTATGTAAATTAGAAGTCGCTCTGAATACTGTATAGAGTTTACTTCCGTTTTGTTGTATTTTCCATTCAGTCTTCAAATTTCTTATCACTTTCTGTAAACACTTTATATTTCTAGTGGATTCAGGTTTGACTTATTTGAGAAATCCGGTTCGAATTTGGTGCCCACGGTTTGTTTTTGTGGACATTTTAGAAGTGCGTTTTCCTTGTAGGTTTTTGGGCTTCTTGATTTTATAAGAAACTCTAGAAAAATATTTGTAGATTTGGTTGTCGTTAGGCCTTAATTCCGATTTAGGCAACTAAATCGAAATCGGGTCCTTTCCCAATATTTTCATAATAATCTGAGGGAAGCTTCAGCAGAACCATACGCTAGCATGTAATTCATTTCCAAGAGGATCCTTCCCTACAGTATGATGTAATGAGTATGTAACCAATTGCAGAATATTATATTTAAAGGGAATGATCAGAGGGCTGTTAAACTACCTTATCAAGCCTAAGAATTGAGCAGGATAAATGTTTTATAGAGAGAGCTGTTTCCTTTGAAATACGAAATCCTAAACGAGCAGCAATTCTTATACCACGTAGAATGCGAGCTGCAGAGTAATCAGAATATAATGTTAGTAAAAACAGGGAAAAACTTCAATATGTGTGCATGAGGTATGTTCTAAACTTCTAATAAAAATGAACCTAGCATAGTGATAAAGACTAACAACTAAACTAGCATTATCCATGCAAAGAAACACAACTCCCCACAATCCTCTCGAAAAGTACTTGCTGGTATCATAGTTCGGACCTATGCCCACAGAAGATGATGTGAGGACAATGTCTGTACAGCTAATTTAGAGTAAAAATCAAACTTCTAGGAACAGAAGCACACTTTGGCATTTTTAAGATCTTCTATTCCTCCCATGTAGTCATAGACTCTCCTTGCATAAGGATCAAACATCAACCTGCAAGAGTTAAAGGTAGACCATAATAAGAAGGAAGACTTTAAATGCAACCTTTCAAGCGAAAAGGTTTGACAAACAACCCGTTAATTGTAAATCACGCCTCAAACAATTGCTCCAACGCATAAAATCCTTGTCATCGCAGCGTACAGGTCTTTTAACATCACTACTTGAGTTCCTTCCAAACCTTTCTGCGCTGATGCTAAAACTGGAAACCTAATATGAGCACAACAATTAACATCCAAAGAGAACTCTTCATGTTGTAATGTCTTGTAAGAAACTAATACAAGTAATTACACAAGTCAGACCTTAGAGACCCCTTACTGTCTATTTGCTATTGATGCATAACTAATTAGACAAATATCATTTGACCAGAAAACAATGTCGAATGGTAACAGAACATACTTCCACTACCGTACCACCCATGTGCACATGACATATAGGAAACCGCTTGCCAACTATTTCACACCAAGAAAATGTTCTCACCACCTGAAAATACCATTTGCAAATACTACAAGCTAGAACTAATGACATCGAGACCAATTTCAAAATAAAGTTTCAGAGCACAACCTCTCTCAACTCCGCTGTAGTTAAAATATCGAAGTCCTTTGGCGTGCGATTTAAAATAATGTAATGTGGTAGAGACGTAGCTGTTTACGGAAATTACTTTGGCAATGCACTGAAAAGGATGGTTGCGGAGGTTGAAATGGGGCCAGCAAGTAACCCCTAAGCTTGAAATCGCCATTGCTGAGCTGAACCATTCACCTCCTGGGTTTTAGTTGCAGACTTAAACCTTAGTTTAGGGTTTTAGAGAATACAGGGACGAACTGAAGTCTTGACGTTCAGTGGAATTGTTGGAGCCCCGAGAAGATCGAGTTGGATTAGCTGGGCTACTTGGGCTACTTGGGCTATTCAATGCAGACGAATTATATTATTGGGCTTCGGTCCAACAATATTGTGGACCAGTTCAGCTTCTAATCACAGCAATTTTACATTTTTTTTCTTCTTTTAAAGAGGATTTATAAGATTTCACCCTTACCCTAGGTTGCATGGAAACTTCAAAGTGAAGGTGTTTCCCGCTTCGCAAACGGAAGCTTGCCGAAAGCTCTCGGAAGGACGATTCCAAAAATGTATTCTTTTTGGAAACTTGATGTTCCATATTATAAGCGTTAAATCATATTTCACAGAGAATTATAAGAAAATTTTAGTATTATTTATATATGAATCATATTAGAAGGCATGTACTCATTTGAAAACAATCAAATGAGAATTAAATTGTAATCATGTTTTAAGTTACTTATCAAAATATATGTTTCTATGTATATATAGCTAAATTTTAACTATATATTAGACGCATCCTTCGCGTACTCGTTTCGTTAGTTTTTGAAAAAAAACGCTTCCGCGTTTCCTCACACTTTACTTCCACGCACCCATACCACGTTTCCATGCAACCCCCCACTCCCAGTGACTCGAATCCAAAACCTAAGGCTATCTTCAACAAGGGAGTGTTAAGTTGGGGCCAGAACTATAATATAACCCTATAAATATTTTTTTTATATTGACAAATAGTGAACTATCTTCAACGAGGGAGGGCCAAAGGGCCAAATTTGATTTGAGTAAACCTATAACAACTTGGCACTTGTCAACATTTTGGTATTTTCTCATCAATCCACATGTATAAGTGGTCCTCAATTATTTGGCATGGGGTAGCCAAATAGCTAAATTTGATCTTTTCCTTGGTCATTTGGCCTTTTTATGGCAATTTGGCTTGGTTCTTGTCTATTATTGTTGAAAATCAAATTATGGTTATAATTTAGCCTTTGATCTTTTAGACCCTCTCGTTAAAGATGGCATAATAATCTACTTCCTAAGTAGTGATACTCTTATCATTTAAGCTATCCCACTTCATCAAACAAAGGGAAAGTAGCAGTCGAGCATATAGAAGAAGATAAGGAATGATCTCAGGTGCAGAGGTTCTTGGTGCAAAGGCTTCAAATGATTAATTCCGGTACATACGCAAAGCAAGAACGATTCTAGCTGGAAATGCATGACGACAAATTAGGCATGATTGATCGAGCCCTTGCCCTTCTCGGTTGCCGCTGGAGACAGATATATATAGTCACGTTAATTTGGAAAACATACGTACACTTAGTTTGTGCATGGTAACATGCATGGTCGATCGTACTTCACAGCTCATCCTAATAAGGATGGCAGGAGGCCGGTGCATTCAGGAAAATATAGGTCGCTAATTAATTAGGTATCCTCTCCCAATTTACTATCTAACAAATCTCGGTCGAAGGGTTTACTGTTCTTAAGCTGTTCAAATCGTGCGACGCGTGCAGGGTTGGTTTAACCCATCGACTCCTCTCTGTTCCCTCACCCACTCCGGCCTCCTTTCTCAAGCAATCGAACTCTCAAGCAATCGAACTCTCTTCCCTCACCCACTCCTCCTTGCTCTATATCATTTCCGTGTCTATATCATTTCAGTTTGCTTTGGATTGCTCTTGCTCTAATTTTATCTAACTACACTGATAATAGCTCTCTCTCCTTCATTGGTAACAACACAGAGCTGGTACCTCTTTCTGACCCAATCCAATCGACCCAATCCAATCGAAGCAAGCAAGCAAGGCAACACCACAAGCAAGCGAGTCTCCGTCGTTTTCCATTTTTCCAGGTTTGAAATTAAAACCCCTCTTTCTTTCTCTTCATTTCTGATCTAAGTGTTAAGAAGCATACATGATCTTTGGTCTTTGATCGACTGAAGAAAAGAAGATATATGAAGTTACCGATCGAATATGCATCAAATGGGTTTGGATTATTTTTCGATTTTGGGTTCCAGATTTCTCTGGATTGATTTCTGGGTTGTTTTGATTTTGGGTTTAGTAAACCCACTGTTTTCAATCAGCTAACTTTGATCTCTGTCTTTTGCATACATGTAGTTTGGAATATAAGCCAGGTTTTAGAAAACCCATGCTCAACTGGAAGCTCAGGGGAAATTTAACCAAACAGTAGCATTTTTGTTTTTGCTTATCGAGAGCAGGTGAGCTAAACCTATTCATTCAAATTTATACTCCACTGGATCATTCAACGTGTTCTTGGAGCTATTCAAATTCAAAACCAGAGCATCCCCCATTCAAATTGATCTGTCATCGTCTGAAGTTGGTAAATCATAAGAACTTAGTCAATAGTCATTAGTGATTTAGTGATATTAGTGGGTGTGGTAGCCAAACCCTACCCGAAAATGGGAAATTTGAATGCAGTCACAGGACTCTTGCAGGGTGATTGATAGGTAAGTAGCAATTAATGTACAGTTAAGTTAATATACTTTTGGTGCATGTCATAAAAATCTTCACCGATTCCATTTCCCTTCCTGGATATCATACTTAAATGATGTTTGGTCCATACATGCTATAGTTTTGAAATTTCAGGTCAGTAACCCCATAGTAGTCAAAATCTTGAAGTAAGAAAACCCAGACCCATTTAGTTATGTGTATTCATTGCTAGAAAGGACTATTGGCTAACAGCTCTGCCCAGCAAAGGACAATATTGATGCATTTACAACAGACACAGAGTTTAAGTGACATTGTCATTCTATTATTAGACCTTCGAATCTTTAATGAGACACAGAGTTTCAAGTCCTTGCCATATCTTTTTTTGTAAACTGCACTCCAGTAGTTGGAATCAAAATTGTACCAGTAACTGTACATCAAACACATTCACTTAAAGTAAAATGCTTTTTCCTATATTCTGGTCATAAACCACTATGAAAAATATGTACAACTGCATTACAGGGTTTACAGCTTATGAACAATCTTCAGTAGTGAAAGTGTGTGTACAGCAATTTAATCTAGACAGTTTGACAATTAGGTGCAGACATCATTGTTCCAAAAACAAGTTCTGTTCCGAAACCAAAATTTTGAACCATCCGATGGGATTACAGAACGAGATGAAAAACGACGTCCATACATAAGCTCCCCTTACACAACGAAAACACGGATTGCCAAAGGACGACGCATTCTTCAAATCTGTGCTTGCTTGCGATTTTGTTGTTGTTGTTGTTGTTGTTGTTCTTCTTCTTCTTCTAGATCTATAGGTTCATTCATCAAAGATATATCAATTGCTTTGAGATTTTTGGTTGTGCTGCTGCTTAAACAAATCTCATATAGATATATCTTGGATTTGATAAATATGTCTGATATTGAGATTGAGTTTGTGTTTTGTGTGCTTATCTATTTGATATAGGTCATTCCGTTGATATTTTCCGTATCTACTGTTTTAGGTATGCAGGTTATTTGGTGTGCTTCTGCTTTTCTATCTAATTGATGTTCTTCTCATATCTATGTGCGTTGTTATATTGAGATTTGATAAGGTTTTTCAATAGTTAGTACAAAAACATAAACACTCCAATTAAGATTTGTGCAACATGAATTCTAGACTGATAGATCTAAGTTGAAATCACATAGTTCTAATTGATATGATAATTGGAATATAATGTTACCGAAACTCTGACAATTTGAAACAACTATTTATTCAATGTTTAAGTGTGGATATAGCATCAAACACCTTCCAATGCCATTACCTATGACCCTAGAGTGTTGTGGCTCCTTCTGGTTTATAGCATTTAGCACAAAAAGTAAAATAAAATAAAGAAAATTCCCTTCACTCGGGCTAAAGCTAAGCAGTGGCAACTTGGAATAGCAATTGGTTTGCAATTGGCTTGCAATTAAAAAAGGGTAGTCTTGAGTTAGATTTTCTCTACAACTCTTCCAATTGGAATAGCAATTGGCTTGCAGAAATTTTATACTGAAAGATATCCGACCAAAAAAGAGCAACCTTATCAGTTGACTGAAATTGTCTTCCTTGGACAGCTTTAGAAAATTTAGCCCGCAGAATCTTTACACAGACAACCCAAATTCCCCTGATGAATAGTTGTTTTCCGTGCTACTAGCTACGGAAAGCCTGGAGAAAGTGCTCTGGTCACTTGACTAATGCTGTGTCATTTTAATGTTGGTGAAATCAGTAACTAATCCAGGTTGTGAAATCCTATAGCTGTCATCTTTTTTTTGCTTTCTATCTCTTATACCAATTATGATATTTGTTTTCCGGTGGTTAGTTCCAAGTGAGCTATTCCCCTTGGAAACAAGATCAGCGGGACAGAGTGTGGTGGTGTGTGCCAATCTCTTCTTCACAACTTTGATATCACAATGCTTCCTTCAGAACCTATTAACACAAGGGCTTGAGATTATAAAGAACTTCACTTCTTTATTAGATTTAGAAACTATAACTCAAAACTAAATCAACTCTCTCTCAAAGTCTCAATTGAACATCTCTCCATTGACCTTCATATTTATAGGTTTAAGCTACTCCTGAACCTATTAGGATTACAAACCATTATTGGGTTGATTTCTATCTCTCTAATTCTCCTAGAATCTTCTCATCCTAAGATAGCTTGGTCTTCAAAGCTTGGAATTATCCAACATTCCTTGCATCACTGTGCCATCTCCGATAGATAGCAAGAGATGGGGAGCAAATCAAACAAAATGAAAAGCAGCAGTAGTTTAGACTTTAGAATCTGTCACCAAGTAGGTGAATCAGGAATCCAGCAGGAAGGAGAAAACAAAGGAAGAGATTCTAACCTTAATTTGTCCGAATAACCAAACCGACGCTTAAAAGCAAATGACAATCTTTCAGCTCAAGTATTGTTTTGGGTGTTTATGGGTTTCCTTTTGTGCTCGCAGGAATCGGAAGGCTGTGACGTTGTTGCTCTCAAATCTAGCTCTCGCAATCTGCTCTCTCTTGCGATCTGCTCTCCTCCTCTTGGCTCTCTATCTCTCTTACATTTTGCTTCAGGTTAGTTCGCACCCGATACATCTATTTTCCTCTTGCTTCGTTATTCTTTTTTTGGTTTGTTCGATGTGATTGTTGCTTTCGATTTAAATGTTAACTAATTCAGAGTAATATATTGCCAATCGTTATTATATTTCTTTCAATCTAAATGCTTAGGATGATTGATCCGATTGGTTTCGATCTAAATGCTTGAGAAGATTGATCTGATTGGTTTGGGATTCTTATTCACTTTGGGATTAAAGATTGTTTTTTATAGATGTATAGATATATGGTTAGATATATATTAGGTTCATGGCAGGAAACCACAAAACATAATTTCGTTATTATTGGTAGCTTGCATATATAACAACTTCATGTGCACGCCCTAGACTTAATTTGATACCTCAGTATTGTTATGGATAAGAGTGCTCAGATTTAGTTTTTATTTTTATAACTGTTTTGAATTTTGGTTTCAATTTTCAGGTCGCATCTCTCTGCTCTCGACGATTTCTGATTTTTGCAATCAAGCCCGATCTCTATTAGTGGTCTCCCTCCATTTGCCAAAGTAAGCTTTTTCGATCTCTCGGTATAGATCTCGAGTTGATGTTTGCTTTGTCAATTTCTCCTATTATGAGCAGAAAGTAATTAACTATAATCAATTAACAAGCGCTTTAGTTATTACAACCTGTGAAGCACGGGATATACAAATACTAGAATTCAAAACTTCACATATACAGGTTCCAAGATTCCCAGTTCTTAGCTCTATGTTCTTCAGCAGGTCACAAATGTTTCATTGCCCCGTAGTAAATGTCCAATGTTTAATTTTCAAAGGACCATATAAGATTAATAACCATACCCGAAGTAATGACTGACGGCTATAGATGGTCCTAAAGTTGTAGAGGCGATCATGGAGGTTCGCATCAAATCATTCAACTACCCACTTTGAATCTTCAACAAACTTCAATGTGTAATTCATAACAAGTATATGGGGTAAATAAAAAATACCACCATCCCTAGAAATCAAGGCAGAAAACGAGAGAATAGCAATTTCCAACCTTAAGGTGTGTTATGCCCAAAGGTGACCGACTGTGTGCAACTTCCGTTTCAAGTTTCTCTGATCCAATTTTTTGTATCGATGGATTTGTTAATTGATCTGTGTTTTATCTGAAAAAGAGATTATAGGTTATAGGTATGTTTTTATTTTGCCTATGCTGCTGCTTTGATTGTGTTTTGTACTTTGCTTGGGTCTGATTTCTTATATGTAAAACAACTTATATATATTTGACATTAAGACACAGGGTTAGTTATTAACAAGTATAGTTTTGCATATATATTCGAGTATACTTTTGTATACTTTTGTTATGTATAACAACTCGAATATAGTTTTGCAACTCAAGTAGACGTCATCGTATTAACAGCTGATATATATTCGACCCTAACACAACAATAACCAACTAATATATTCGACCCTAACCTCTGTGTCTCTGAGTAGTTTTCAACAAGGTGTAGTTTTGTGGTCTATTTTTCAATGAGGGATAGATTAATCGAAGTTTGAATTATGTGAGTTATTCGATCTTGGGGTCTATTCATGATTTTGTAGTTCCAATTCCTGCAATTTCACTATAATATCTTATCAATAAATTGAAATCGATGTCTTCGATTGGCCATTTCTCTCATTCTCTTCTTTGTCTGGGCTTGATGGTGCGAAATCTATGTTCTCCAGGTCTATTCTGTCGCACGAGTTCAGGTTGATCGAAAGACTACTGTATATTCAGGTTAATCAATTTTGTACGAGTACTGCGTATTCTTTCATACATATCATCTTATATATTTGATTTCAATCAATCACCCAAAATAATAAAAACAACCAATGTTAATAGGATGACCTCTACTTGCAATTGCATCATTAAAGAACAACAATCGGGGCCAAGTTGACTTAATTAAAGATTGGCTGTTTTGATTCACTCTGTTTTCATCTTTTCGATGTTAAAAACTATACTGTGATGGTGAGTAACTTGAATTTCCAAACTATACTGTTTTCGTCTATTAGAGATGATTAGTTCTCCTTTGCCTTCAAAGCAGGTCTTTCAGCATGTCGTTTAGAAGAAATATTACGTCTGTCGTAAAGAGGAAATATCCATATGAAATTTGTCAAGAATCATTTGCATGCCATGAAACACCATCACCATGGAGCTACTTGCAAAGTGTCGAACCTTCTGGATCCAGCTCAAACCATTCAGCCAAGAGACATTCGCGTCGTAGTGATGCATTTTTTGCTGAAAACTTTTCCAGTGATGTGGTAGAACCAGATGTTTCTAATTCTCCATCTATTGCAGTTGTGAATGATGAAAATGAAAATGTATTAGGTAGTTATGCACATGTACTAATGTTTTACATATTACAATGGTTATTTAATAGTTTGTGTATGAGTAACGCTGCATTTTTGCCTTACAGGAAATGTAATCATGGATTCTAATGACATAGTAGAACCATCTATTGCAGCTGGGAGTGATGAAGATGTTGAAGATCAAAATGAAAATGTGTTAGGTAGCTATGCACGTGTACAAATGCTTTACATATTACAATGGTTATGTGATAGTTTGTATATAAGTAACAGTGTATTTTTGTCTTACAGGAAATGTGATCATGGATTCATCTGTTTTTGGTCAATCATCCTACCAAAGAAAGCGTCAAGGTAAATTATGTTATTCATAATGTTTGCTTGATTGATGGAAATCTATCATTTTCTAAATATCTTTGTTAACAATCTGTCATTTAGGTGTGGTCACTACGTACAATGACTCGGGCGATGATGACAACATGTGCAGTCAATGTAATGCTTTCTTTTGGTCAGATGAGGCATTGAAAAAAAAGGATAGAGGACGATTGGTTTACACCACATGTTGTGCAAAAGGAGAGGTACGACTTCCATATTCGCTTCCAACACCTGAATTTTTAGAACAATTATTGAATCCAAATAATGGTCATGAAAGCAAAACATTTCGTGAAAATATTCGAGTTTACAATTCTATGTTTGCTTTTACTTCCATGGGTGCAAAAATTGATCACAACATAAACAATACCCCTGGTCCTTATGTGTTTAAAATATCTGGACAAGTACATCATAGGATGGGATCTATATTGCCTTTTGAAAATGAATGTCCTAGATATGCCCAATTGTATGTGTATGATACGGGTAATGAAGTTTTAAATCGTATTCATGCGATTGATCCAAATAACGCCAATAAAAAACTTGATCCCATTATTGTTGAAAAATTAGCCAATATGCTTGATGAAGTAAATGAGCTAGCGCAGAAATTTCGATCCGTTCGAGATGAATTTGAGAATGATTCATTGCCTAATCTTAATATGAATATCTTGGATCGTCAAGCAATTGATAGTAAACAATATGAAATGCCATCTGCTTCTGAAATTGGTGGTTTGATCGTTGGTGACATTGGAGAGTTTGATTCTAATAGAGATATTATTATTCGATCAAGATCTGGAAATTTTAAACGAATATCAAAGATACATCCAAAATTGATGGCCTTACAATATCCATTACTTTTTCCATATGGAGAGAATGGGTTTGAAATTAATACACCATTGCGAGTTATTGGATGGAAACAGAAAAAGAAAAAAACAAAGTTGACAATGGTAAAATTTGTTTGTTATCAAGTGCATGATAGAAAAGACGATTCAAGCACTTTATTAAAAGGGGGAAGATTGTTTCAGCAATATTTGGTTGATGCATATGCAACTGTGGAAGAAAATCGGTTAGATTATATTAGAAATAATCAGCCAAATATGAGGTGTGAACAATTTAATCAATTAACTACCCTTTCTTCAAATGGAGTCACAAAATGTTCGGATGTTGGAAAAACAATTTTTCTTCCAGGTAGTCACACAGGCAGCCCCAGAGATATGCTCAATAATTACCAAGATGCCATGGCGATATGTAGATGCTACGGAAATCCAGATTTGTTTATAACTTTCACTTGCAATGTTAAATGGCCAGAAATTGTTAGATATTTTCAGAAAAAACCTGGATATCGAGCAGAAGATCGACCAGATATTATTTCTCGAATTTTTAAGATAAAAGTGGACGACATGATTGCTTATGTAAAAACTGGGGAGCCTTTTGGAGCTGTCGATGCACATGTTTGTACAATTGAATTTCAAAAAAGAGGCTTGCCTCATGCTCATATCTTATTTTGGTTGAAAAGACCGTATAAATGTTATTCATCGACAGACATTGATTCAATTATTTCAGCAGAACTACCGGATAAAAATGCTCAACCAGATCTTTTTGAAATGGTTAGACAATTTATGATCCATGGTCCTTGCGGACAATTGAATCCAAAATCTCCGTGTATGCGAGACGGATCATGTACAAAATCTTTTCCCAAACCATTCAAATCTGGTACTATGTTTCACGCAATCAAAGCTCCTGAATATAGAAGACGCGATGATGATTCAAAGTTTGTGGTAAAAAATGACATTCATATTGGTAATAATTTTGTCGTTCCATACAATCCAATTTTATTGTTGAGATATAATGCTCACATAAATGTTGAATCGTGCTCTCAGTCAATGTTGATAAAATATTTATTTAAGTATATTAATAAAGGTCCTGATAGAGCTCGAGTGGCGGTTGCTGACAATGTAAATGATGAGATCAAAAATTATTTGAATTGTCGATATTTAACTCCGCACGAATCTGTTTGGCGCTTATTTGAATTTTCAATTCATAACAGATTCCCTGCAGTACAATATCTAAAAATTCATTTGCCTGGTCAGCAAAGTGTATGTTTCAATGAATGTCAATCTCTTGATCAAGTTGTAGATAATCCAAATCATGGTCATACAATGCTAACTGCTTGGTTTGATGCAAATACTATTGATAAAAAAGCATGTAAATTGACATATGCAAAATTTCCATCTAAATATGTTTGGGATACAAAAACAAAAGCATGGATTCGGAGGAAATTTTTGGGCTCTATTGGTAGAATCGCACATGTGCCGCCACTCGCAGGCGAATTATATTACTTACGAATGTTGTTGAATATACAAAAAGGATGTCGCGATTTTACTTCTATTAGGACAGTCCATGGAATTATGTACCCAAATTTTCAAGAAGCATGCCGGGCTTTGGGTTTATTGGATGACGACAAAGAATGGATGGAGGCAATGATTGAATCATCATTTACAGGAACCTCTTATCAAATTAGACAATTATTTGTTACCATTATTCTTTTTTGTAATGTTTCTGACCCACGATCTTTGTTTGATGCACATTGGAAAAACATGTCTGATGATGTTGTATATAAAATGCAAAAGGAATTTAGCATGACCAATCTTACTCTGTCTGACAATGATTTGAAGAACAGTGTTTTGCACGAACTCGAAAATTTATTGAGCATGTCTGGAAGTTCATTAAAAAATCACAATTTGCCGATGCCAAGATTGCGACAACTACAAGAGTTTAACAACAAATTAATAAGAGAGGAGTTGGATTTTGATTGTGAAGTGCTCAAATACACACATTCAGACTTGGTTGCAAAATTAAATTCATGCCAAAAAATGATATATGATCAAGTGATTGAAGCTGTGGAATCAAAAAATCATAAATCATTTTTTGTTTATGGTTGTGGAGGAACTGGAAAAACTTTTTTGTGGAATACAATTATTTCTAAACTAAGATCAGAAGGAAAGATTGTTTTAGCCGTTGCTTCTTCAGGTATTGCTTCTTTATTATTGCCAAAAGGTAGAACAGCTCATTCGCGTTTTATGATAAAATCGAATATGGACAAAGTGTTGGCATGTTCGATCAATAAAAAGACCAATCTTGCCTATTTAATTGAGAAAGCAGAATTAATCATTTGGGATGAAGCTCCTATGTGCAATAAATGTTGCGTTGAATCTTTAGATAAGAACTTGCGTGATATTATGTCAGAAAATTCTGATGATCCAAAAAAAAATATACCATTTGGAGGCAAATCAATTTTATTTGGTGGAGATTTCAGACAAACTTTACCGGTTATACAAGGAGGAACCAAAGAACAGATCATTGAATCTACGTTAAATAATTCATATTTATGGCCTTCCTTAACAGTATTTCATTTAACAGAAAACATGCGCTTGACATCAGCTGATTTAACTATTACTGAAATAAATGAAATCAAAGATTTTGCGGAATGGATATTACAAATAGGAGAAGGTCGATTACCATCACATTTTGTCACCAATGATCCTGATGCATCTTGGATTAAGATTCCCGATGATTTGCTCGCAGATTCAACTATTTCTCCAATAGAATCGATATTTACAGCTACTTATCCAAGTTTTAATGAAAAATACAGTGATACCAATTATTTGAGAGAGCGTGCTATTGTTACACCTAAGAATTTAATTGCTGACGAGATTAATAGATATGCAATTGATTTATTGCCAGGTGATAAAAGAACATATTTTAGCTCTGATTCTATTTCATTCAACTCAGAATCTTATGATAGTAACAGTCTTTTATACCCTGTAGAATTTTTAAATAAACTTGAATTCAGTGGCATGCCAACACATGAACTTATTTTGAAGATCGGAATGCCAATTATGTTATTAAGAAATTTGAATCAAATAAGAGGCCTATGCAATGGAACACGCTTAATTGTAACGAAAATGTTCGAAAAATTGATTGAAGCAAAAATATTAACAGGAACTCATATCGGAGAAAAAGTTTATATTCCTAGGATTGTTATGATTGCAAATGAAACAAAATGGCCATTTACTTTTAAGAGACGTCAATTTCCTGTCAGAGCGTGCTATGCAATGACAATTAATAAAAGCCAAGGTCAATCATTAAATCAAGTCGGCATATTTTTAACTGAGCCTGTTTTTAGTCATGGACAGTTATATGTTGCACTATCAAGAGTCACATCAAAAAATGGTCTTAAGATTATTATAAACAATGGTAATGACATACCCTATAATTATACAAAGAATATAGTTTACAAAGATGTTTTACGAAATATATAATAGAAATTTAAAATACTTTGCATATCTCTTTTTCTATACATAGCATCATTTTTTTAATCTATTTTTTGCTATATATGCATACAATGTATTTGACACTTTGTATATATGGCTAATTTATAAGAAAATAAATTTGGCCATATCTAGGGATAATTTGATACACACTTTTCATATTTTTATATTACAAAACTTAAGACATATTCAGAGCTTTATTTTCACTATTTAGTCCACGTTCTTCTCTGCCAGATCAACCACTACATTTGAATATATGGAAGAAAAAACCACCACGTTTTGGTTCTTATCCTTTTCAGAATACTTAGTTCATTCCAAATAACTCATTTCACAGTCCGGTTCGATCATACATTCACATCTTCAGTTCGTTCTGAACCAAGCCATCCTAGATCAATCAGTTCTGTTTCCAATCAAATCAATTGTAATGATTCATCTAGATTTTACAACTTGCGCTACACCAAATTCTAGATTAAAAGATCTTGAAAGCCCTCGATCAACTGATCGTGGAGAAACTGTTCACCCAATTCAATGATGGATGACATTATCTCTGGTTATGTCACGTATGGTTCAAATAGAGGTGATGTGGCTGTGTATAAAAGGTAAGTTGCAAGAAAAAAGGTCATTTCTAATGTGCAATCAAGGACAGAAAAGATGTTCCCAGTGAATGTCTCATATTTTTGCCTTTTTCCTGTTCATAGAGTAGATATATGTGAATGTTATTGATATGAAACTTCACGCATATCTATTGTTGCGATGTGTTAAATGAGTTAATTTCTGAGGTCAATATGTTGAATATCGATGCCCTTGGTTTGAAAACATAAGATTGTTGTTATGGTGATCCTCACCTGGATGTGAATATACTTAGTTATTTGTCATTGATTTGATTTTCATTTGATTTGAGGAGCTATTTTGTAGAAGCAGGATTTAATTGCATAGGTTTGTTCAGAAATTATGGAATCAGCTAATGTTGTGATTAAGAGTCACTACTTGATCTGGGGGTTAGTTGTGTATTTTGATATGTAAAGAAGCTGTGATATGAAGTTCATGTGTGACATGAAGCTATGCTATGTGTATGTATTATGGTATGTAAAAAAACTCTAATGTGTAGTGTGGATCAGATGTAAAGAAATTATGTGATATATGCTTTATGTGTAAATATTTGTAATGCTTTTTTCAACTCTTCATATTAAAGAAATTAACGTCCTGACATGAAGGACAAAAGATATAGGAAGTAGAATTTACAATTTACACTATAGCGATAGTTTATAATTTACAAGTCATTCGCGAGCTTTACTTAATGTAATTGAACTCAGGTTCATTGAGTTGCATGATAAATGTGTGTTGCATGAATAAGTTATTTTGTTAGTCACTCTCACTCTTAGCATGGAATACCGGATGGTTCTTTTTGAAGTTAACCACAAACAATTTTTCACATCATCTTCGTTCAACCGCGCCTCTGGCGCGGGCCTCCACCTAGTCCAATACAAAAGGCAATATAATCATCAACTCAGCATAATGACGTGCTTTGATGGGAGACGTAGGGGAATTTTTTTCCTTGTAATTAATAATATCAATTACGGTCTAATCGAACTCAATTAATAAATCCTACTTAGCTAGTTCTGCGGCGTGTTTCGTGGCCGGATTAAATTGCCCTGCAGCTAACTTGGAGGGCAGTACGGAAGTCATAATCATCATATGAAGTAATTAACAACCACCGCACTACAAACTGATCTTTCATGGAGCAAAATCAGCAAATGTTACGTACGTTCCTTAATATTGCACATTTCAGTATGATGTTTTTGAAAGGTTGCTACAGAGAAATGCATATACAATCTCAAATGTACTTTAAAAAACATCGAATTTGTACCGGCTATTGTTAGTTTTTTTAAGAATACTCTATAAAAAAATAACTTCTTTATAGTGATAAAAAATTTCGGTCCTAACTCAGGACCAGTTATAAATATGAATAATCTCCATATCAATTATAAGATTTTTTTGGTCTCATATATAGAAAAGTTACATCCATATAGTAATCATTGTCAATAATAATATATAAAATATTGTTCAAGAAGAATTAAAATATTTATCTATACTAGGTTGAGACAATGCTTTATGCTTGATTGTTATAATCACGTCTTTGAACTTGCAGATCCGTAGTAACTCGCTAGTATATTCACCTTATTGTTGAAACCAAAATATTTCCAACTTCTCTAGCATGTCGATGGCTTCTTTAGTTAAAACTTTTGGTAGTTCTACACTCTCGTCCTCCGAATTATCTTCTTCTTGTTCTTGTCTAATTGCGGTAATAATTAGACAATTGGAAGGCTGGATTTTGGAAGTGTTGTTTGGTGATAGAAATATGACAGTTGTGTGTTTAAGCTGAGGAAGATTCTCTCTTTTTCTATGGGCAGTGCAATTGTCCATAATCAGTAAGACATTCCTATTTAATCCACTATCAAACCACTCGAGCCACTCCAAAAAAATTAAAAATGTCATCCATGCATTTGAATTTGCTCGAAACTTGCAGTTAATATTATCATAATTGACGTTTTTAAAGCATTTTGGATTCTTAAACTTGCCTATGACCCAAAGTGAAACTTTGTCAGAGCCATCATTATTGCAACAAATAACTAATGTAATCATCTCTTTGTTTCGCTTTTAACCCTGTAATTGTTTTGTTGCAAGAGAATTATCGGCTTGTATTCGGTAAAATAAGTCAGTTTCATCCATATTGTATATGTCATTTAAATCCCACTTGTTTAGTTCTTCTCTTATTGATGGCATGCTAACTTCAAGTTTATCCATGCCCACTGAACCACTCTCTCCAAAGCGTCGGTATGATTGAATAGCATGATGTTGCTTGAACTTCCCCAACCATCAATTTGAAAACGCAAATGTGGTAGCTTCAAGATAAAATATTTTTAGAAATAAGTTATTTTTCTCTTTGAAGAGATCTCCACTCATGTCGATATGATCTTGATTGCACGTTAACCATTCATATAGAGCAGACTCTATTAAAGGGTACCTTGCCATCTTCACACGTTTTGCATCTGGTTTTAATGACATATCTTCTTGACGAACATCGGATGATCGATTAAGTGTCTTAAATAATATTGCTTGAGAAATTTTAATTTTATAATATTTTTCTAACCAATTCGCAAGTTCCTTTTGCGATCAGCTGGGATTTGTTCTTTCTTCTTTCACATCTCGATTTGTATCTATTTAGTTAACTGTATTCATGGCGGCATGCATGCTTGACTTGAAATAACTTAAGTACTTTAACTGAGTTTGACTAATAACTAACATATTACCTTTATTTATAAACAAAAAATTATTGTAGATCAATTAAAAAATATAACGTCAATAAAAAAAATTCAAAAAAATTAATTTTTTTTATTAATTATATAAGTTTTCTATTACGCCCAACATTATAACAGTTTTTTATTGTACGTTATACATATATATGAACTTTTGGAAATTTCTGTACCCCATATATTCTATATGTAGCTAGCTTCATATAAACACAAACACTTGTTAGTTATCAAGGATATCTTTCAGGTTCCGCAATCCCCGTTAGTAACTCCGCATCATTTCAAATTTGTATCGGATTCTAATGGTAGTACGTAGCATCATATCCAATTCCATCGGGAGGTCTAGTCGGATCTGATTTCTCTTTTTCAACAGGGTTTGATCCGGTGTACGTACGTGAAGGATCTTCTCGCTTAAGTTACTTACATACGCAGTTGGTGGAACTTGCTTTCAAGAAAACATATATTTATTTATGTTCTATGTGAGGTCTAGTGTTTATATAAGATCCATGCAGGTTGTAATGGGGTGAAATCACTTTCAAGATGCAGTACTTTGGTAAGCTCAAATTGCACGCGAGGAGATCTTCAACCAGTGTTGGATACGCGTAAACAGACTTGGACTGAGGCCTATGGACAAACCACAAATGATAGAAGCAAGATCTCGGTCCGGATCAGGTGCGGACGTCCGCACCTACTGTTCATGGTACGGATTTGGCTTTTCCGGCCACTTCCCGGCCGAATTTGGGTAAACTTCCTTCTAGACATATGTACATACACCTGTGTAGATCATTTTTATAGAAGAAACTTTTGGCTAATTCGATCTCTAAGGCTCTCAAAATCGCGTTTCAAAAAAACTGGACATAAATCGGACCGGTTTATGTCCAGTTTTTTTGAAACGCGATTTTGAGGGCCTTAGAGATCGAATTTGCCAAAAGTTTCTTCTAGACAAATGATATACACAGGTGTATGTACATATGTCTAGAAGGAAGTTTACCCAAATTCGGCCGGGAAGTGGCCGGAAAAGGCCGGAAAAGCCGGAATCCGCACGGTGCGGACGTCCGCACCTGAAAATCCCTCTGTGCATATATATATATATATATATATATATCAGAAGTTATGATAGTTTAAGCTATCATAAATATAAAACATAATCAACAAAAACATAATAGAGAACTATGTTAGCTATAAGCAAAGGCGGAGCTATGATTTTATAATAAGGAGAATTAATTTTTTTTTCAAATAAGTTTACTCATAATGCAGGCATTAGATGTACAAATTTAGGGAGGGGGGACTGTAGCCCGTGTGTATGTTCATCAACTTCACAAAACTTACGATCAATGTTCAAAAAGGTGCTAGGTGAATTTTAAGTTGTGGAGCTACTGTCTAGCTCCTAGCCGCCTAAGCGGAGATTAATCGAATTTAGGTGAATTATTTTATATATATATTTTAATTAATTATATAACTATTTAGTGTATAATATATATATATATATAGACAATAAATAAATAAAGGCAAATTTTAGATTAGTACCCTATGGTTTGGGTTGTTCTTCATGTTACTACTTGAAGTTTTAAATTTTTCAGTTTACCATTTGAGGTTTGAATTTTTCTTCATGTTACTACCTGAGATTTTTAATTTGTCAATTTATTACCCGAGGTTTCATTTTCTCATCACTTTTTATCTTTTCATTAAAAAATTATTTAAAGAGGGAGGGTATTTTGGTCAATTTATTTATCTTCAATAAAAGAAAAGTTTTTATTTTCTAAAATCTTTATTTCTAGCAAAATAAGTTATATTAATTTTCTATATGAAATGGTCGGTTGGCTAAATATGTCATGCTTACCTTTGATTGTATAGCGCCGTATAAATATCAAGACACATGAGCCGGTGACATAATTTGTAGAAACTCATAAGATTGACTTGCTTGGCTAACCCTCAATTATTTTATAGAAAAAAATGTAAAGTTGTTATTCTTAACTAAATAATTTATACTAATTTTCTAAATAAAAATCATGCTCACAACCATTTGATAAACTTGTTAATTATAATAAAAAACTGAACCATGCTCATAAAAATTTTATAGTCAAATACAAATGGTGACTCAGTGGCTGTTAAGAAAATAAATTTAAATTTTCTTTTTTAAAAGTAAGGATCGGCCAAGTGAGTAAACCTTATGAGTTCTCACAAATTATGTCGCCAGCCTATATGCCTTGATATTCATACGACACTAATTAAATAGTCAAGGATAAGTATGTTATATTTCGTCAACCGACTATTTAAAAAAATTAATAAAACTTATTTTGGTAGGAATAAAAAATTTATAAAATTATTTTTTATTAAATATAAATAAATTGACCAAAATACCCTCCCTCTTTAAATAATTTTTTAATAAAAAGATAAAAAGTGGAGAGAAAATGAAACTTCAGATACTAAACTGACAAATTTAAAACTTCAGGTAGTAATATGAAGAAAAATTCAAACCTCAAGTAGTAAACTGAAAAATTTAAAACTTCAGGTAGTGACATGAATAACATACAACCCAAACCACAGGTTACTAAACTGAAATTTACCCAATAAAAAATTATAAGAAAATGTCATCAAAACACATTGTCTTCAAAAAAAATCATCAAATAGTAATTCAAATCCAAATAAAATCATAAGAAAATGTCTTTTTTCAAGTGAAATGCGAAGGCTTAGTTTTTGCCCTCTTTTTTGTTTTTAAAATGATGCCAAATCACCGACATTTGAGCTAGGTGGTTGTCCTCTAGGCGTTAACTAGGCGAATGACAACCTAGAAAGAGGGCATATGACAAAATTTATATATTTTTGTTGTTTTCAACGCTTAAATGACTAGGCAGACGTCATTTCAAACAATGCTTACTATAAATCAAATTTACAAATAGTGACATGAACTAAAAGAAGTCACGTAAGTATTGTCATTTTTCTCTCTGTCTTCCTCTCGTATATATTGTATATAGATGTGATGACCACCGATTATGGTTCATTCACGATTGTCAATATGTAATATCAAAGACAAGATGTGTAATACAACTAGGTAAAATGCCCGTAACTTGGTGCGGTTTGCCGGGGCAGTATATAGAAAGAAGAAGAAAGATTTAGGCTATGTGTAATTTGAAATGAAGAGGGAATATAAGCAAAATAGAGCGATGAGATGGATAATATTACATTTACTTTCTTATGGAGTTTCTTGTGTACTACACAAAAAGCCTAATTTTGATGTTATAAGACCGTACATTTCTGTAACTTCAAAAAACATATATTACATAATAAACTAAAGATGAGATAGATTCGTAGTGCAATCATCACATCAAGTTTTTCACCTTAAGTTGATATTATACTACAAGGGGAATGAAAATTGAAAATAGAACATTCCACCCTCGCTTGCTATCTACAAAATTTGTTCCCGCGCTAATGTTACAGTAAAGAACCAGCTGCAATAGTTGTAATAGGGTAAATTACCTTTGTCACACACATTTACATTATTTGAGCAAGAGACATGTATACAGTGAAATTTGGACATAGCATACGCACACACACAAAAACTATAGAGCATAAGTAAATATAGATAAAATTCTGGAATGATAAAAACAGATCCCTGAAAACATAAAATTCTGTTATTTGATGAACATGCTATGAAATTTTTTGTCATCTAGAACGAACTACAATACGTATATGATGTATCGGGCTTGAGAGAGACCAATTCAGCAAAAGTTTCCAACTTGATTTAGATAGAACTTAAACATTTGCAGTATAAGTAATCAAACAAATGAAGAATTTAAGTCAGAAAAAAGGTCCCAAAACAAAAAAACTGATCTACCAAAAAGAAAATAAGGAAATTAAGAAAATGACTTAAATGAAAAACATTATTCCACAATCCAAAAACAAACAGGGCATACACAAAATAATGATAGAGGATCTGTGGAGTTTATCACAAATTCATATGTCATATTAGTATGTTAATAACATCTGCAAATTCTATTTTTCAATAGAGAAGAGTTGGTTGATTCTGTTAGTATGTTGATCATATGCAAACCATAATTTCTGTTCATCTTGCCTTTATTTCTTCAGTGATCACATGAAACGTTAACCACATAATTTGATCTACCGATGAAAAGCTTCAAAGGGAAAGTAGAATTGTCTACAATACCATTCTTAATTCAAGAATACAAAATATAAGTTATTCATTTGAGAAAGAAAACAAAAGTAGACTCATATATCCTTATATTACTATGTTAAATCTAAACTTTATATTATATCAACCCTAAATGTAAAACTAAGATATAACAAAGAAAAAGAAAAACTTCCATACCCGTTGAAGTCAGACACCTCCCACCTCTGAGTCAAGTTTTTTTTTTTTCACAAAATCTGTGATAGGAGATCAACCAAAAGTGTTTTAAGAAATGACTTATGAAGCTGAAGTTGTGAGAAAAAAATTGAAAGGATAACTAATCAGTATCATGTCAAAGAAAAATCAAATCCATAAAATTCAAAGAAAGCATCGGAACAAAATATCCACCAATCACACCACCACAATAGCTGAGATCAATTGTAACTCAAGCTCATAACCAAGAAAAAAAAACATATTTGGTATAAAAGAGAACAAAATTCATACCTTAACGATAAGACTTGAGTAGTCTGCTCTAGCTATCTACCATGTCTATGCATCAGGTACAGTGCGATCTAGAAGCGTAAGCGGCGTGCCAAAGTGATTACGCACAAATTTAGTAGCTTAGTCTATGAAAATTATAGATTAGCTACCATTACATCAACAAGATATTCACCATTCCATAGGCTTGACACAACAATTCAATAGAAAGATTTAGGTTCTGATTACTTATAAGCAGAAAGGCAAAGACATACTCATGCACATTTATCAACTTACATTGAAAGATTAAGACATAGAAATCTCAATCCCTGTAAACAAATGAACACATGAAAGAAAAAGGGAAAAGTCGAATGCGTAAAGCAACACATTGAAAAAGAAAGTATTATGCAGAGAAAGAGAACCCCGTAATTTCCTTCTGGTAATGTATTGATATATAACTTAAGCAGTTATGCTAGAAACTGTTACCTGAATTTATTATGCAATTATGAATAGTCTATATTATAAAAAAGTGCATATGCATTAGCTAGAAAAAAGTCTAAAGCAGCTTCTTTTTGTTCTCACTTTGTTCTAAATCTTGCTTTTCCTTAATGCTAGGTAGGCATTCCTCTCTAATCATATGCTTAATGCTTAATCTTTAATCTGATGACTAAATTCCTCCTTTTTTTCTTAGAAAGGGTACCGAGACTAACTCATCATCCCGGTACGAAATATTATTAATAAATCAACTAATACAAAGTTGGGGGACGTAATACCAAACCAACTTGAAATAAGATACAATTTTAAAAAGAAACATAGGAAATATTCAAGGGCATACCCATGTGAACATAACCTAGAAAAGAAAGGAAATTAAACCAAAAATTAAATTGTCTATACATAATTTGTTACCAAAATCGATAATGAACCATTGCTGACAAATCATGCACATAGTCAGTTTTAAGGAAGAGAGAAATCTCTTCCCACCACACAAACCCATCATGAGAGGCTCCCTAATTAGCAATAGCATAAGCTGCACTGTTACCTTCCCAAAGAATATGAGAGACTCAAGAATTCATGTCTTTGATTTCACTAAGACAATTACGCCATTCAACCCGCAAACGCCAGGGAACCTTCAAAGAAGAGGTAAAAAAACTAACCCCAAGAGCAGAGTCAGTCTCAATCCACAAATTATGCCAGCCACGAACCCGAACAATCTTGATAGCCTTTATTGTCGCCAAGATCTCGGCTTCTAAGGCATTGCTTACCATAACTTTTCTTGCAAAAGCACCCAAATACAAAGCATTTTCATTCCGAAAAATACCACCATAACCAGCATTTAATGAAGACTAAATTCCTCCTTAACTTGACACAGATTAACCAACCATTACGCCTGGCAATAACATCTTTGTCTGCCGCTTTTGGCTGAAAGATGGAAGGAAGGCACTTTAGTCTTCCGAAAGTGTGGCACTTCAGAAAAAAAGTGAAGTAATTTGGTCCGGCAGAATCATTGCAATATAAGAAGATGCCATACTAAGAACAAAAGTAATCTTAAATCTACTTTAGTTTCTTTAGGGCTTAAGCTATTGTTCCTATTCTTATCTCTTCTATGTAATGCATGTCTCTGCTTTATATATCACCGAAGTCTATGCTTGGAGGATGACTTAAATCAAACAGAAGAATTTCAATTAGTTCTTATGGGTTTTACAGATTTGATCAGATTTTCTTTTCAAAAATGAAGTCCCTAATACTAATCCTTTACATATTCATTCCATTCACAAATTCAAGCACTCTATGTGGTAAGCATTTGTCTCTAACACTTAATTTCAGTTCCACAAACAAAACTGAAGCTCAGCTTTAGTTAACATAGCATTCAAAATGCTAAACATATTGTTACAAAACCACATAACACCACATAATCCTCATCTAAAAGCTGCAAATGAATTCAGACAGTGAACACATCACACCAATAATGCATATAGATTTTAATAGTGATAGACAAAACAATTGTAGTAAAGTAACAATCCAGCAAGTAAAACCCATATGACACAAATATAAATTCTGAAAAGTCACTAAACCTTTAATAGAAGATCCAGCTTCTGAAGGTTCAAGAGTGTCAAGTCCTGGAAGACGTTTCTAGTATTATAAGGCATGTAGGCCCCAACTAGTTTCACTTGCAACCAACAAAGAAGTAAAGACCAATTTTTTTTACTCATTTGTTGATCTGCATGATAGATTTATAAAAAGATCTAAAAAGATGTAAAAAGATTTAGCTTTTTCTGAGAAGATCAACAACATCGTTACTCAAATATTTGAGCGCAGAGTTGCGTCAAGCCTCATATACATTGTCTTTACATCATATCCTGTATAAAATAAAAAAAAACCCAAAATTTGAACCTATTAAAGAAACCATTGTAAAGAAATAGAGTCAAAATAGGGTAATACAAAGACGAAAAACAAATTGGGTTTTTGTTGAAATACCATATGGCGATAGTTTTTGGCTTCCTGAAACCCCTCAACATCTTGAAACCTCTGAAAATTCACAGAATTCAAGAATATGAAAATCATATATTCTTTCCATCACTAATTTCAGTTCAAAAGCGAACTTTAATTCAAACGATCTAAGTTTTAAAAGATACGCCTATTACATCTGCCCCTTAGAATTCAATACCTCCAATAATTCATCATCGAGGTCGATATCTCCTTGAAAGTAGCTGTGAGTAAGCTACTGATTGAAATTTTTAAAAAGCAGAATCAAATTTGATTAGAGAAAAAAAAATGACTCACCCAAATTGTAATTTTATCGACCCAAATGGCAATTCGTTTTCAAAATTATCGACCCAAATAGCAATGATGTTCAAAATTGAATCCTCACCTAAATTACATAGCTGATCTTTAGAGGTTTTCACGGTAGAAACTCAAGAATAATAGCTACCAAGTAGACAACAAAACCCAATTTATTGACATAGAAGTCGGACATCTTAAGAACGAAAGTAATAAGAAAACTCAAAAAACCAATACTTGATTGTGGCCAATATTCAGGTCGGATTAGGGATACACGGAAATTTCTCATACACATGCCCAATATTCAGGTTGGTGAATAGAACGAAAGAAGAGAAGCAATGACCGAAGGGGAGGTCAAACTAGTCAATAGGTTGCCAAAGACGTCCAATATTTCGACCAAGAGGTGCGGAGATGATCTTCTTCGGCAGAGTTGTCGTCAAATTCTTCAGAGGAATCGTCGACGAAAACTCAAGACTGCATACACTTGTTTAAATACAAATGAACAACTACTCAATAGAATCAAACCCAGTTTAACAAAAGACGATATAAATTAGAAAACATCAAAACCACAAAACCCCAAAGCAATCATAAGATTCATTCTTTCAAGTTTTAATCAAATGAAGCTAAAAGAAATTCAACAAAATCTTTTACCTCAAGAGAAGCGTTCTCAGCAATACAGTCTTCTCCTTCCACAATTGTAATCCCACACTCAAAATCTCAGTCCCAATCACCCTAAGAGCTTGCAACCCAAAAATCACTTAGCGAAAAACAACAAGTGTTAGAAACCCAACTTGGGTAGTAGGAATAACACAGAGAAATCGGTGCCTCACCAGCTCACCTAATGGGTGGCGGTGTTGTTGCACATCAACACAGTCTGCTGTGGGAGTAACCCCGCGAGAGTGATGAGGTTCTTGGTCTTGGGGACATACACCAGATGCTGGTAGATACCCAGAGCGATACAAATCACGGTGAAACACGTGTTGCAGAGAGATACGGCGTCGATGGCCTCCTGCATGGTTAGATAGTCGCTAGAGCCGTCCTCAGACACCGTTATCACATAGGCTGACATTTCGAGGAACTCAAACAAGCTGGGGTTCGGGAATTGAGAGCGGCGCTAGATCTTTGCCCAACTCTTCGATTTTAAGGTTGAGATCGATAGTGTTGGGGAGGGATTGTTCTGGTGATAAGGAAACGACGAAGAACCCGATTAAAGAGTGATAGAGAATGATCAAAGCAGATCGTGATCGAAGAATGCGAAGAGAGAAAGAGAGAGGAGAGCACATAAGATTTGGAACAAATGAAAGGCTGCAAGGGTCAGGCCACACGCTTCGCATGCTGATATTTTTCAAAATAACCAAAAGGGCAATATGCAACACTACACGTGAACAATGCAAAGGCTGCTTTATAATTCTTATGTAGTAAATTTGAAAGAAAAAAAAAAGGAAGTACCTAACTGAATATTCCCGGTCCACTATTAAAATAGAAACAGAGACATTTCTTAGTTTATGTCTTGAAACTGTGAGTGACTGGGTGGTCGGAAATTATCTAATTGGGTATAACAAAGAACATAATAATTAACCTATGTACGTTGTGGTGTCATTGCTAGTTCGTTAACTCCTACGCACAAACCTACGATGTAATAGAACATACATATGAGAGGCCCCAATTAACTATTTGGGGTGCATGCTACGTAGTGTGGTACCGAACTAGTTCATGCATATTAATGTAGTGTGGTTTTAAGAATAGTGACATTAAAGAGTTTACTAGAAGACTAGTCACCCTCGCTCATGACATATGATAATTAACTCTTTAGTATATGAATTATATGCATTATATGTTCAACGTACTCCTCTCAAAAGTAAGCTAGAGGAATTCAAAACAATGAAAATGTGATTGTTGTATCAAACAAAAAAAAAATGAAAACGTGATTGCATATGATATATGTATTATTGATATGCTCGCAATTGTCTTTTTCATGCCATGAGATCTAACTATCATGCAAAGCTAGCTAGTCAACAAGATGCAATGAATTCGATTGTATAGTCATATATCATTGACTGTTGCTCTTGAAACGTACCCAAGAATAATTCAATTCAAATATAGTTGAAACCGACCAAATTTTCAAAGAAATTGAAGGACAGAAATCACAGAATGTGCATGTATTATACATTTCATCACATATACGTACGCGCGATTAAATCGAATACATCAATCTTACAACAGTTGTTTAAGTCAGATCGAATCGATAGATTAAACTTATATAGTACGTT
Organism: Geum urbanum; assembly: GCA_946800695.1. Lineage (NCBI taxonomy): Eukaryota > Viridiplantae > Streptophyta > Magnoliopsida > Rosales > Rosaceae > Geum > Geum urbanum. The sequence continues at coordinate 41,693,070 of OX327013.1, read as the reverse complement.
AACTTAAGAAAAGCTATTTTTTCTTTTTCTTTTGAGGAATCGATTCGATCTTACGGGGAGAGTTAACTTAAGAAAAACTATTTTTCTGTTTCATTTGAGGTGATTAGTAGTCTATTGATGGATGAATATGATATTGAGAAATAATTTTAGGCTTCAATGGACCATGATGTGGAGGCATCAATCTTATGTGGCCATATACATCATCACTCTATATTAGATTATATTTTATAATTCTTATTTTACTTTATAACTTATATTAAAGAAATAACGTCCACTAAGTAAGGAATTATATATCCTCCAATAAAAAAATAAGGTAATATTTCAAAACCTTCATCGTTCTTCTTCTTCCAAGAAAATATGAAACCCTTTAATCCATCATGATCCCTAACCCAAAGTCATTGTATATCTCAAATGCGATACTTTGTCATTTAAATACTTTGAGGAATAAGCATAAGATATATAACGACCTCATGTCTCTGCTAGGTTTTGTGATTCTGCTAGGGTTTTTGCGAGCGACCGTGGTAGCCATCCCGCTCTCTTGTTGCGGTTCAATTGTAGTGTCGACTTTCTTCGGTGCTGCCTCCAAGACGTCCCTGTTTGGCGTCGCGATCACGACTCCTCCTCTTCCTTCTCTGGGTTTTAGTGTACCTGGCTTCCGAAGGGTGATACCTCTCTCCTTAGATGGGGCTCTGGATCGTTTGAAGGAACGGCCTGCTCGAGCACGACTGAAGGAATTGGATTTAGATGGGGAAATGGTGATCCCAGTCATCAGAAAAATACCTTAGAATCTTCCCAGGTCGAGCGGTGTGGGCGAAAACAACAAAGGCAGAGGCAATGTTCATGACGAGATTGGTGACGTTGTCGACCGACTGGGCAATGGTAACGCAGGGTTTGGAGTTGTTGGCGTTATGATGCCGGAGTCGGAGTCGGTGGTGTCGATGTGTCTGGTATAAGCGGTAAGGTTGTATATCGTCCGAGGCACAAGATCAGAAGCCACTGATCTGGTGCATGGATATGGTCTTTGGTCAGCTGCTCGGTTTAGGCCCAGTCTTGAATTCTTTAGTGGTTTTGGGCCTGTTTGGACTTGGGACCTAGGTGGGCTGCTTTTTGGGTTTTTTGCATCTCATTTTTTTGGTACAAGCTTGGTTTTAATGTTTATAGTTGATTTGCGTCTCATGTGGATTGCGAGATCCAGTACGAGTAACATACATACCAAAATTGAGTGCTCAGTGGTATGTTTACCTCTATTTATCTCTGGTCCTCGTGATCCTAATGGGATGCATATCAACTTACATTTGTTGAGATTCATGGATTCTAAGTGTAGTGCTAATACCAGTAATAGTGTAGCACTTAGTTTTGTTTATGATCTTGGCATTCATTATGAATGTGTCACCTCCGCTCCAAAATTTGTTCTGGATCCCCGACATTACGAGCTTAGTCGTATTAATTTAATTTCAAAACCTTCATCGTCCTTCTTCTGCCTATAACATATGAAACCCTTTATTCCTTCATGATCCCTAACCCGAAGTCATTGTATATCTCAAATGTGATACCGTGATAGTCGCATATTTATGGGTCTATTTGGTATTTCATTTGTTTCCTATATTTAGTTTATTGTTACTAATTGAGTGATTAAATTATGTTTATTGTTTTAATAGGTTTTGGGGAGAAATAAAGGAAAATGAAACAAAAGGAGAATTCCTAACTCAATACAGAGAGAAGAGGGAGTTATGTGCAATTATAGAAGCTTATTCAAATGTGGACTCTAGAAGAGCAATTGGAGGAGGTATATAAACCTATTTTAGGTTTTAGAAAACAATAATCAGCATTTTTGAGAGAAGAATTGAAAGGACCCAACCCCGATTTAGTTTCCTAAACCGGAATCAAACCCCTTCTGAAAACGTGAATCAACAAAAACCGTTAAAATTTCGGCAGAGTAACGCTACGAACGCGGAATTGCCATTACCTGCACCCGGAAAATAACACTTCATCCTATGCCACAAAAGTCAAACCGTGGGCACCAATCTCATCCGGATTTCTCAAATATCATATCATAATCAATAAACAGTAAACATACTGTAATATATAGTATATCCGGGAAAAACCGTATAAAACATGTATCAGAATGTATCAGAGCGACATCTAGTGTAAATATATACAATATATACATCAGTAGGTGAAACAAGAACCTACTGGAAAACACAGGTAGCTCGAATCACTAGCCTCCAACCGTGACGTGAGACACCAGAATCCGAACTGCAAACTGGGCACGGAAACCCGAAAAGCCCAGGGGAAAGGCAAATAAAACGTTAGAGTGAGTGGACGAAAATAAACATATGTCTTTCACCAGTTATATACATAATCAATGTAAAACAATGCGAGTTCGGAAAGTATATATATGGAGGTTGCCAGGCGAATCTCTCAAGCCCGACAGTCAGGTGAATCGCTCAAACCCGACGGTGATAGGCCAGGGGAATCTCTCAACCCCGGCGGCATACAGGGGAATCTCTCAACCCTGCTCAGAGGAATCTCTCAACTCTGGTGGACTACCGGTGATCAGCCGAGTAGCCGAAGCATCGATGCAGTAATCCATCACCAATAAATATAAAGTAATACCTCCGAAAATAACATATATCTCAACATCGTATAAAGTAAATACGGAAAATCACGATAAATCACGAACTCGCAAACAACTGTGAAAATATAAAAATGTCCACTCACAGATCAGCAGAGCGCGCACTCGCGCTAATCTCGTGGCCCGACGGAAGATCCCTCGCCCGAAGCACGATCCCCTTGATAATCATAAAACATATCTGATCAAAATCATAGCCCATAACTCTGTACTTAACCACGGAAACCAACTGTTCCCGGAAACATATAAAACTGTATAAAACAATCGACTGAATTTCCGAAATCTCCACTCGAAACCCTCGACTGAAAATCTGATACCCAAATCAATTCGAAAACCTCAAGGTGACGATCGGGGCGCGATTACGAGAAAAATGACATTAAAATCATCGAAAACTGAAAAGTCAACTTTCTCGCCGCCATCAACGTAGAGTTTCTCCGGTGAGGAAGCTCCATATTTCAAGATCACCTCAAGCCCAACCATTTCTTCAACTAGGACAACACCCAATTCAAACTCTAACACCTCCAAATCAGCTCGAAGCCGAAACAGATCCAAACTCCGGCAACCACCACGAGTTCACCGGAAACCACCACCTCAACCCAAATTAAACCCATGGGGAGCATCCATTGGGCAAGGGGAGTCGAAACCCCCACCTCCCCGCCAACATAGCTCGCCGGAGAACTACCTCCCGTCACCGGCGAAACCCGGATACCAAACCCGATTCGAAGTCACTCAAATAACCCTTAATTTCCACGATTTCAAACACAAATCAACTTAAAAAATCAAGAGGAAGAGAATTATACCCTACACGTGGCCGGAGGTGGCCGGAAAATCCAAGTCGGCCGGCGAAAACCAAACGGGAAAGTTTTCCTCCTCGGTCAACGGTCAACAGCCCCAAAATGGAAAGTCAACGCCTGGTCAAATCTCAAACAGTGTTTTCGACAATTTTTCGACTATTTCCGATATTTATACTCGCGTCTCGGGACGATCAACGGTTCAAAACGAATAACCAAAACGATTCGGATAAATACGAAACAAACGGATAAACTCGTCGATAAACTGAAACTTCAAATAATCATATTATATTCCTCGGTTATCGAAAAAATCATCCGGAACCGCCCACGAGCTCGAAATCATGTACTCTACAACTTCTGCGAAGAAACTCAATTCAAATTCTCGGCCGAAAATTAAGTCGCGAACTAAATCGGCAAATCACACAATTAACGATTAATCGCGATTAAGCATAATCTCGTGAATCGTACTGATTACTCTACTTATTCTGGTTCGGGTCGTCACAAGAATTTCGTACAAAAGGAGAGGAAGCGAAAGAGGAATTCAACCTGTCTCGATTTCGACCAGTCGAGAATTCCTTCGACCCGTCGAATTCTGGTCAACCAGTCTTCTTCTTCATCTCATTTGTTTGTTTCAACTCTATGAATGGTTTTGATTATGTAATTATGACTTTTAGTAGCTAAACTCATAGTTAAGGGGCTACTTGAAGCCCCGTACATAAAGTCTTTTTAATGCATACACTTTAACCTAGTTTTGCATATTCTATGAATGAGGTTTCTTTCTCTGAATGATTCACCGTATGAATTCTTGTATGTTTTCTTTGGTGGCCAACTTAGTATGCATGCTAGGATTCTAGTTTCATAAGATACGGGCGACTGAAGATAATTTCTTCCACCGGATTCTCTATAGTGATACACTGATTTTATCGCCAGAAGATTGAAATCCATAGGTCTAGCAGGACACGTCTATAGTGTACTGTTGAACCCTTTTAGATTCTCAAACCTTTTCTAGAGTTTAATGCTTTTTTCTTTGTAAACCTTGGGGTCCATGACTATGGGTTCAATAGAGGGATAGATGTAAGGGAGTCCATGACAAACTTGCATAGACGTAAGGATTAGGTAATAGGATGTGGTTGTAACGATCAACTCTTCATGGGAACTTTCATTCATTGGATATGTGCATTAGGTTAAGTATGTGTTAGAAATATGGAATGGCAGTTGTGGATTGCATTCCTCTTAACTCATTAATCATATAGTTTTAAATCCATTTGCATTCATTAGTATCTTTACTTTCATCATTTATTTTCTACATTAGCTGTAGCTTAGCTGATTCAGTTTGGTACTCAAATCAACTCCGAATACCCTCAAATTTTATATGGTAGTCCACCACTGTGTCTATATTGTTGTGTCCAAATTTAGTATCATTTGAGACTGTCTAGCTTAGGTTCGTAGTGTTATTAGTGTAATATAGTCGAGTTTGTCAGCATTTCAGTTTTGTGTTAAGATTTAGTTTCACCAACTCCTTGTGTTCGTTAACCCTTATAATTAACTATTACAATGATATATCTTGGTTGAAAATAAGGTATCTTTGAATAGGTGTTTACCCGGCCTATCAAATTTTGGTGCCGTTGTCGAGGAGTTGCTTAATTCTAAGTCTTTATAGAGTCTTTAATTTTCAGTTTTGTTTTGTTTTCTTTTTCTTTTGAGTCTTACTATTTCTTCTGTTTGCAGGAGCATTGTTTATGCGTACTAGGCACACTAGAAGCATTGAGCCATTACTAATTGATCTAGAAATTGAACGCTCAGTCAAGCATAACAGAAAGCAGTAGAGACAATGGTCTATGAGTGTAAACAGTGGTGGTGAACCATCTGAGCAAGAAATTCATTTAGGTTCATAATCTGAGTTTGAGGAAGAGCAAAATATTCCAACACCACTATCATCACCAAGAAGAATGGCAAATGCAGCCAAGTTGAGAAAGTCCTTTATACCGGGCACAGGTGCAGCAGATTCACCAATCATACTACCAGAGAATTTGGGGGCTTACTCTATTCTTCCATCACTTATATCGAATCTGCCACACTTCAGAGGAACACTTTCTGAAGACCCTCAGGATCATCTTAATGAGTTCACAGCTTTGTGCAGAATCCAGAAATCAACAAAAGTAGAGGAAGACACTGTGAAGCTCATCTTATTTTCATTCTCTCTGAAGGAGCAAGTAAAGGCATGGTACAATTATTTAGCTCCTTTATCTATTGACACATGGGAGAAGATGTGTGTTGCATTTATGAAAGAATTCTATTCTGCTTCCCGTACCAAGAATTTGAAGAAGCAAATAAGCACATTCAGGCAAAAAGATGGGGATGAACTACATGAAGCCTGGAGTCAGTTCTTCTTCAACAATGTCATCACCATAAGTTTGACATCAACACTCAAATGGAGTTATTCTATGAAGGACTTGATTCTTTCAACAGATCAAAGCTTGATTCAGCTTGTGGGGGAAATTGGTGGAATATGACTGGAACAGAAGCCAAGAAGTTTGTTGAGAACCAAGCAGAAAATTCAAGGCAATTTTAGTCAAGGGATAGATCCATGGGAGCAAGTAGAAGATCCCTCAATGCATTCACAATCGATGGAGCCATGGAAAAAAGATTAAGCTTTATGGAGAATGATATTACTCTAATTGCTAGTAGTCTGAAAGTGGCCAAACAGACAACAGTCGCTGCAACTCAGGTTGTGTGCACTATATGTTCAGCTTCAGATCATCTAGCAGAAGATTGTCCAAAGTTCCAAGCTGATAAGGAAGACGATCATGAGGAAGAAGAGGCAAATTACTTCCAGAGGCAGCCAAATACCTATGGTGGGAATAGGGACCATCTACTGTTGAGTTATAGGTGCAACAATGTGCTAAACCCTCCTAATGCTCCACCAGGTTTTCAGCCAAGGCAGCCTACAAAAAATGGACAACAGTTTCGCCAGAGGCGTATTCCTCAACAACCACAAGTTCCAGCTCAAACATCAACAGGAACTTCAACTCTAGAAGCCATGATGCAATAAATGATGTTTGACAGCAAGAAAGAATGAGAGGAAAATAATGCTTTTCGCTAAGATATCAAGGCCACAGTTCAAGAATCAAGGCTATAACTCAGCAACAAGGGAAATCAATCGATTTGCTAGAAAGGTAAGTAAGCCAAATTCAGCAAACACTGACTCAAGCCAACCCAGGAGGTCTTCCTAGCAGCACCCTCCTCAATCCCAAGGGGCAATATGAAGCCCGTGCTATGATCTTGAAAAATGGGAAGGTGTTGGATGCAAAATTAGAGGTCAAGAAGCCGCGAAGACAATGGGAGGAGCCAGTCATAGAGCAAGTTGTGTTTGATGAACCATTGAAAACCATTTCAGGAACCCCAACTCAATCCATTGAGGAAATTCCTCAACCTATTGAGAATGCACATGGAATGAAAATTGTGCAAAAACCGAAACCAGCTCAGGTATGTCCCTCACCATTAATTACTATTAATATGCATTTTCCAAGCATATTGAAGAAGTTAGGGAATGAGGGAAAAGATAAGGAGATCCTAGATATTTTCAAGAAAGTTGGGATGAACATTCCATTGCTGGATATGATCAGGCAAATTCCACAGTATACAAAATTCCTCCAGGATTTGTGCACTACTAAAAGAAAGTTCAAAGGAACTGAAGCAGTTGCCTTAAGTGAGAGAGTATCTGCTGTTCTTCAGAGGAAGATCCCACCAAAATATGATGATCCGAGACGTTTTACTATTCCATGCACAATTGGTGATCACAGGTTTGAAGGTGCTCTTCTTGATTTAGGTGCATCCATAAATTTAATGTCATATGTTGTGTATGATAGAATGAATATGGGAGAACTTACACCTACTGGGATAACTATTAAACTTGTTGATAGATCTAACTGTTACCCTAGAGGTAATATAGAAGATGTGCTAGTGCAAGTGGGAGATTTGATATTTCCAGCAGACTTTTTTGTTTTAGAGATGGAAGGTGAACCAATGCCCTCTGAGATATCACTGATTCTTGGGAGGCCATTTTTGCGAACAGCTCGTACTAAGATTGATTGTTATGAGGGTTCACTTAGCATGGAAGTAGCGGAAGAGAAGATCCAAATCAACATTTTTGAATCTCTCAAGCACCCAAATGGTGATGATATGTACTCTTGTTGTTCTATTGATGTGGTTGAAAGCTTTGTGCAGGAGTTCATAAATTATACAATGGATGAGGACCCGTTGAGAAAGGTCATAAAGGTGGCTGGAAAAAAAGAAGCTCCAGGGCAAGTTTTCGACCAGTCGAAAAAGAGGAAACATATGTGGCTATGGCGTTGCTTCGACTGGTAGAGAAAAATTCTCGACCCGTTGAAAACGAACAGATTCTAGACAGTGGCGATGTATCGACCGGTCAAAATTTTCCTTCAGAAAATTTTCGACCCGTCGAATTTAAGTCCGTTTTTTAGATCGCTTCCGCTGAAGATCTAGAGATGGAAGATGAATACTATGCAATGGAAGAGGCATTTGAATCAATGCCAAGCATGAAAGGTAAGCCTTCTAAACCGATCCCTCTTTCGGTTTCAACTGACGTTCTTGCTTCATCTATTCAGGCAGTGCCCGAGTTAGAATTTAAACCTCTACTCGAGCATTTGAAGTATGCTTTTCTTGGTAACAATGAATCTTTTCCGGTCATAATTTCTTCAAAGCTTTCAAAATTGCAAAAGTAGAAACTCTTGCTTATTCTTAGGGAGTATAAGTCCGCAATTGGCTGGACAGTTGTAGATATCAAGGGAATTTGCCCTACTTTATGCACTCACAGGATACATCTTGAGGAGGACGCTAAGCCAACCAGAGAATCTCAACGTCGACTCAATCCTCCCATGATGGATGTTTTCAAGAAAGAAGTGATCAAACTTCTCTATGCAGATATAATTTATGCTATTTCTGACAGCAAGTGGGTTAGTCATGTGCAGGTAGTACCGGAACGTTCTGGAATAATGGTGGTGAAGAATGATGAGAACGTGTTGGTACCTCAACGAGTGCAAACAGGATGGAGAATGTGCATTGATTATCGCAAGCTCAATGCCACCACACGAAAAGATCACTACCCACTCTCATTCATTAATTAGATGTTGGAAAGGTTGACAAGACATGCATATTACTGTTTCTTGGATGGTTATTCAAGGTACAACCAGATAGCCATACACAAGAACGATCAGGAGAAGACCACATTCACCTGTCCCTATGGCACGTTTGCTTATCAGAGGATGCCCTTTGGTTTATGCAATGTGCTTTCAACGTTTCAAAGATGCATGCCGAGTATCTTTTCAGACATGGTCGAAAAGATCATTGAGGTATTTATGGATGATTTTTCGATTTTTGGTGATTCTTTTGACATGTGTCTACATCATTTATCTATGGTCTTGGAATGTTGTGTGAAAACTAACTTGGTGCTCAACTGGGAAAAATGCCACTTTATGGTGGAATAGGGTATAATTTTAGGACATGTTGTTTCTACTAGGAGAATTGAGGTAGACAAGGCTAAAGTGGATATTGTGCGTACCTTACCACCTCCTTCTAGTGTGAAGGAGGTGAGATCGTTTCTTGGCCATGCAGGATTTTATCGCGGGTTTATTAAGGATTTCTCCAAGATAGCCCGACCCTTATGTGTACTACTCCAGAAGGATGTGGCCTTCAATTTCACTGAGGAATGTCTACAATCTTTTAATAAGCTCAAGGAGTTGTTGACTACATCGCCCATCATACAAGCACCTGATTGGAGTCTACCATTTGAGCTAATGTGTGATGCTTCCGACTATGTTGTTGGAGCTGTTCTTGACAAACGACCACAAAGACTTCCACAAGTCATCTATTACGCCTCCAGGACCTTGAATAATGCACAGTTGAACTATTCAACTACTGAGAAGGAGCTCTTAGCGGTGGTTTTTGCTCTTCAAAAGTTTAGATCTTACTTGTTAGGAACTAAAGTTATTATATTTTCTGATCATGCTGCCTTGAGATATTTGATGACTAAATAGGATGCCAAACCTCGATCGATTCGATGGATACTCTTGCTACAAGAGTTTGACATTGAGATCAAAGACAAGAAGGGTTCTGAGAATGTGGTGGCGGATCACCTAAGTAGACTCACCCATGGTTCCAACGCAGAACAGGACAACCTTCCTCTCAGAAATAGTTTTCCGGATGAACAGCTCCTTATTCTCCAAGATATGGTGCCATGGTATGCTGACATTGTTAACTACAATGTGAGTAAATGCATTCCACCTAATTTCAGCAGAGCTCAGAAAGACAAACTGGTCAAGGAAGCCAGGTATTACATATGGGATGAGCCATACCTCTGGAAACATTGTACCAATGCCATCATCCGCAGGTGCGTATCCGAGTCTGAATTTCAATATATTCTATCTTTTTTTCACTCACACGCAGGTGGTGGACACTTTAGAGGGAAGAAGACAGCTCTCAAAGTGCTTGAGAGTGGATTTTATTGGCTAACCTTGTTCCATGACGCTCATGTCATGTACAAATGATGTGAGAGGTGCCAAATGACAGGTAACCTCAGCCCAAGAGACCAAATGTCTCAACACCCTATTCTTGTTGTTGAAATATTTGATGTGTGGGGTATTGATTTCATGGGACCATTCCCTAACTCCCAGGATTATTTGTTTATTCTTCTTGCTATGGATTATGTTTCTAAGTGGGTAGAAGCCAAAGTCACCCGCACTAACGATGCTAAGGTTGTTCTTTGTTTTCTGAATGACATTTTTGCGAGATTTGAAAACACCTAGATGCATTATCAGCGATGGAGGATCTCATTTTTGCAATAAAACCTTTGAAGCTTTGCTCCGGAAGTACAGTGTCACACATAAGGTGGCCACACCTTATCATCCTCAAACCAGCGGGCAAGTGGAGGTGTCAAACCGGGAGATCAAGCAAATCCTTGAGAAGACGGTTGGGCCAACCAGGAAAGATTGGAGTCAATGCCTTGATGAAGCATTGTGGGCTCACAGGACAGGATATAAGACACATATTGGAATGTCTCCTTATAGGTTGGTGTATGGAAAAGCTTTCCATCTTCCAGTGGAATTGGAGCACAAGGCATTTTGGGCTGTCAAGGAGTTTAATTTTAACATAGATGATGCGGGTTTGCATATGAAGTTGCAGCTGAACGAGCTTGATGAGATTAGGCATAATGCATATGAGTCCAGCAGGATTTACAAGGAAAAGACTAGCTTTTCATGACCGGAATATTAAGAGAAAAGAATTTGTTGTTGGTCACAAAGTTTTACTCTTCAGTAGCCGTCTACGCTTATTTTCAGGTAAGCTCAAAAGTAGATGGACTGGACCTTATGTTATCACTAATGTTTTTCCTCATGGTGTCATAAAGATTGTGAGTTCGAAAACAGGGAAGACATTTAAAGTGAATGGACATCAACTCAAGCCCTTATATGAGTCATTTATGGAGCATATCTTTGAGGATGTGAACCTCGAAGAGGCGGCTCCTTGGAAGGCAACCCATGTTGATGGAGAAGCTAGCGACTAGATTTGATTTCTTATCACTTCTCCTCTACTTTATTTTTCTCCATGTTTAGTGGGATTTGTGATGTGTTATGTGTCTCATTCCATGCTTGTTTGATGTGTTGTATGTTTTGGTTTTGTTTTACATTGAGGACAATGCAAATTTTAAGCGTGGGGTGGGGTTTATATCATATCCTTGGCGTCTCTGTATAAATTTTTCGTTTTTAGGTGTTATTTTGGTACTGTGCAGGCTGCTGTCTTGTGAAATTTATTTTTCATTGCTAGAGGTCGTGTAAAATTCTGAAATTTTGAGAGAATATTTGTACATGGATCTAGTTTATGCTCATGAAAATTCAGCTCATTCCGATTTGTGATTAATTCTGTATTAAGTATGAAAATGGAGTTACGCAGTACAGGGGACCCATTTTGACCCGTCGAGAAAATTTCTTAAAGAATTCTCGACCCGTCGAATACTGAGGGGGTCTTTTCTGACGACTAGTTTGTCGTGGAAGGGTCTTTTCGTCCAGTTTTGTTATTTTTGAGTTTTTCTTTGTTTTTCTTGTGTGTTTTAGTGTCTTATATGGAAAAAAAATATAAAAGTAAAAAGTGTCAAGAAAAATACAAAAAGAGTCTCTTGTTTTGAGTCTTAGGAGCCCGTAACTAGTCCATGATGTGATTATATCTTCCGGAGTTGTGACTAAAAGATGATCATATTATTTAACTTTCTTTGGTTAATCTTGATATATGGTGCATATGCCAATGTGTAGTGGATGTAGAAATGAGTTAACATGGTACAGATTTTTGAGCATGCTTAAATTTTGTGGAGATTCATTTAACCTGTGAGCGATTGAGCCTAAATGTGAATATACATGCTTTCTTTATTGAGTGTCAATTGCTTGCCACAGATTAAGTTAATGGACTCTAGATATTGCTAGAACTTGCTCTTGTGCTATTCAAAGCTTATAGTCAATACATGTTTTGATTGAGGAAGTGATAAAAGCATTTAGGGAACACCATTATAGCCATATAAGCCTGTGTCCTGACTTTGTGTATACAAGATGTGCACCCCTTAGTTAACCACTTTGATCCTACATGTGAAACTTTTTGTCATCACCCACATATCTCTGACCTTGAACTTTAGAATAGTTATATCTTTACCCTTGTTCTAGAACTTGGTAGAGCTATACATGAGACATGTATGTGAAGACGGCGACAATGTCGAAAGGTGATGCAAAGAAATAAGTGTGGGGTATCAAGTTAGTGTGTAAAAAAAATGTGATGTTTAGATTGATACCCAGGTTAACTGTTGATGAAAACAATTATGTGAAGGGCCAACAAGATGAAATTTAGCCACAATAGAGAGAAAGTTCATGGTTGTAAATTTTGAAGAAGTCTCTTATTTAGTGCTCTACTGGGTTCTAGAATCATATTTGAATTCCGTATCCATTTATTCTTTAACCTATGAGCCAAACCTTGTTACAACCTTTGAAAGTCCTTTTTGATCCTCAAGATGGCAGCCTTTGGTCTGTAGAGATTAATCGCAAGAGTAAACTTATGGTTTGATCCATTTGGCAAGTAGTTGAGTTGAGTAGAAACCTTAGACATATTTTGAGAGAAACACTTATGAGAGCATATCTAAGTGAGGTTGAATCTTGACTTGTTTGTTGCATGCTGCAGTTCCTTTCACCATGATTATGTCTTGATCCTACATATTACATGTGTGTCATATATTGAAATTAACTCTCGAAGCTTTATGGAAGGTGAATATAAAGTCATACTAATCTTGGTGTTACAATTGTGGGAGATTGCTGAGACAGTACGTTAAGGCCATTAGATTCATGTAGTTAGAGTTTTGTTGAGTAATCTTAAAGTTTTAGTTTAGTGCATTGCTCGAGGACTAGCAATATCTAAGTGTGGGGTATTTTGATAGTCGCATATTTATGCGTTTATTCAGTATTTAATGTGTTCCATATATATAGTTTATTGTTATTAATTGAATGATTTAATTATGTTTATTGTTTTAATAGGTTTTGGGGAGAAATAAAGGAAAAGGAAACAAAAGAAGGATTCCTAGCTCAATACGGAGAGAAGAGGGAGTACGTTATGTGCAATTATAGAAGCTTATTCCAATATGGACTCTAGGAGAGCAATTGGAGAAGGTATATAAACCTATTTTAGGTTTTAGAAAACAATAATCAGCATTTTGGAGAGAAGAATTTCGTGCAAAAGGAGAGGAAGCGAAAGAGGAATTCAACCTGTCTCGATTTGATTGGTCGAGAATTCCTTCTACCCGTCGAATTCTGGCCGACCAGTCTTCTTCTTCATCTCATTTGTTTGTTTCAACTCTATGCATTGTTTTTATCATGTAATTATGACTTTTAGTAGCTAAACTCATTGTTAAGGGGCAGCTTGAAGCCCCGTATATGAAATCTTTTTAATGCATACACTTTAACCTAGTTTTGCATATTTTATGAATGAGGTTTCTTTCTCTGAATGATTCAGCGTAAGAATTTTTGTATGTTTGCTTTGGTGACCAACTTAGTATGCATGCTAGAATTCTAGTTTCATGAGATACGGGCGACTGAAGATAATTTCTTTCACCGGATTCTCTATAGTGATACACTGATTTTACCGTCAGGAGATTGAAATCCATAGGTCTAGCAGGACACGCCTCTAGTGTACCTGTGAACCCTTGTAGATTCTCAAACCTTTTCTAGATTTTAATGATTTCTTCTTTGTAAACCTTGGAGTCCATGACTATGGGTTAAATAGAGGGATAGATGTAGGGGAAGTCCATGACAAACCTGCATAGGCATAAGGATTAGATAATAGGATGTGGTTGTAATGATCAACTCCTCCTGGGAACTTTTATTCATTGGATATGTACATTAGGTTAAATATGTGTTAGAAATATGAAATGACGGTGGTGGATTGCATTCCTCTTAACTCATTAATAATATAGTTTTAAATCCATTTGCATTCATTAGCATCTTTACTTTCAGCATTTATTTTTTGCATTAGCTGTAGCTGAGACGATTCAGTTCAGTATTCAAATCAACTCCAAATACCTTCCAATTTTGTGTAGTAGTCCGTCACTGTGTCTATATTGTTGTATCCAAATTTTGTAGAATTTGAGTTTGTATAGCTTAGGTTCGTAGTCTTTTTAGTGTACTGTAGTCGAGTCTATCAGCATTTCAGTTTTGTGTTAGGATTTAGTTTCACCAACTCCTTGTATTCGATAATCCTTATAATTAACTATTACAATGATATATCTTGGTTGAAAATAAGGTATCTTTGAATAAGTGTTTACCCGGCCTATCATACTGATGCTTTGAATTTCAATAAAATTCATCACCAAAAGAATACATATTAGGATATCAATATATCTATTGTAGTAAGGTGTAGTTGAAACAAAGAGATCGATAGACAAATAATGGATTAAATTGCCAATTTTATAAAAGTTTTAGAATCACGATTCACAAGTACTATATGATCTGAAATATATGTACAATCAATCTATGAATTTTCTTATTATTATCATGCATTCGTAAATATTAACTCAGTACGTACGTTCTTCTAAGATACTATTTACCAATCAACCCAGTTGACATATACCCTCCAGTTATGCAATCCTCATTAATCATGTACTCCTCCATCAAGAACATTCAATATGTAGTGTTATTAATTTATATAGTGGAATATTATTTGTTTGTTTCCTCTTAAACCCTATACAAAAAAGGTAATACAATTTATAACAAGAAGCATGGGCGGAGCCACATTTAGGCCAGCCCAGGCCCAAGTCCTCACTGACTTTTGAATAATTACCTTTTAGCTTCACAATATAACAAAATTTAAACTTGGTTTGGTGGTAAAGTTGTTGTCATGCATTGAAGTAGTCCAAATTTTGATTCTCAAACCCTGCAAACCAACACTTTTTTTAGTCTTTTTTTTCCTTTTCAATTTTTGACTTAAAAAAAATTGCCCCCCCCCCCCCCCCAAATCATAAAAGCTGGCTCTGCCACTGACAAGAAGAGTATATAGAAATGGTTAAATATGATGTGTCAGACTATGATGACGTGAAAACGACATAGATTTACCACATAAGATTTAGGTCTCCACATCTGGGTAATGCTAGGAGGCCTCAATGGAGTCATGATGTGGAGGCATCAATCCTATGTGGCAAATCCATGTTCATCATATTTAACCATCTCTATATACCCTTCTTGTTATAAATTTTATTTTCTTTTTTGTTTAGGGTTTAAGAAGGAAACAAACAAATAATATTCCACCATATAAATTAACAACAGTACATATTTAATGTTCTTGATCGAGGAGTACATGATTAATGAGAATTGTATAAATGGAGCTGGGTTCATTGGTAAAGAGTATCTTAGAAGAACATACTTACTGAGTTAATATTTACGAATGCATGATAATAATAAGTAAATTCATAGATTGATTATACATATATTCCATATCATATAGTACTTGTGAATCGTAATTCTAAAACTTTTATAAAATTGGCAATTTATTCCATGATTTCTCTATTGATCCCTTTGTTTCAGCTACACCTTATTAAAATTGATATATTGATATCATGATATGTATTCTTTTGGTGATGAATTTTATTGCAATTTAAAGTATCAATATCGCATTTGAGATATACAATGACTTCGGGTTAGGGATCATGAAGGATTAAAGGGTTTCATATTTTCTAGGAGGAAGAAGGACGATGAAGATTGAAATTTTGCCTCTTTTTTTATTGGAGGATATATAATTCCTTATTTAGTGGAGGTATTTCTTTAATAAAAAGTAAAATAAGAATTATAAAATATAATCTAATATAGAGTGATGATATATATGGCCGCATAAGATTGAGGCTTCCACATCATGCCCCACTGAGACCTAAAATCATTTCTCAAGTGGGGGCAATAATTCAAATAACATCTCCAACAATTTTCCCATAATTTCTTTAAAATAGAGAAGTAAAAATATAATTTACGATAGAATTTAAATACAAACTCCAACAAATTCTATATTTTGTAGATTTCTTTAAATATATAGATAATGCTGTAAATATATAAAATGTTGTTTTCTCTCTCCTCAAATTCTCTAAAATGAGAAATATATTTAGGAAATCTGTTGGAGCAAAACAACCAAAAAATTTCTTAAAATAAAGAAAAACTCAAATGTGAGAAAACTGTTGGAGTTACTCTAAATAGAAGTTAACTGAAATAACAGCAATAACCGTAACCACAAGGAATCGGAGTCAAATGTATTGAATGCGTGGTCTCTATTTTTATTACATAAGAGTAATATTTAACATCTACAATTACAAAGGTAGAGAGTTCCTTGAAATCTGTGCATGCAAAAAATTTCAGAATTGACAAGAACAAAGGATCTGGAAAAGATCTTGGTCTTTTCTTGGTCGGTTCTGTTTCTGTCCTTCGATTTGTGCTCTTTCTTCTTCATCCATTGAAAATGCTGCATACTCTTCACTTTATTCATATATTGGACTTGGAAACTGGAACCTTTTGTTTTTGATGTGGTTGGAAGCTAAGCTAGAGAAGCTAGCTGAACTTATACGAAGCTTTGATTCTGAGATTTCGGCTGCTTTATAGTTTTCTCAGTCTTCTGGAAAAAGAAATATAGCTTTTAGAATAGTACTCAATAAAGTAAAAAGATATTTATGAGTACTTTTGGGAAGAACCAGAACAGTGTTTATTTGTTAAAATTTTATGAGACATGGATTGAGGGCCAACCATAAGCAATTGGTAGGGGGCAGCTAGCTGTTGGTGGTGCATGTTGTTCTAGTTGAAAGAACACAAGTTGTTGAAGAAACCAGATGGATTAAGAAAGCTTTGTCTTTGATCTTCCATATCCCACATTATGCTCTCAGAGTCCTGAAAATGATGTATTTGTCATATATGGTTCATCTAGCCTTTCATGAAATATTGCAATCCTTTACACAGGACTCTCTAACTATCCCAAATTGGTTAATAACTTTATATGTACCTGATGGAAGCTGTTCGGTCTTGGAGCTGGTTGAAGCAGAAGTGAATCCAGAAATGGATAGTTGTTACAAGCTGTTGTGAAGGTGGTGGTGTTGGTGACATTGTTGGTAGATGTATCAGCAAACTCAACAGTAGTTGGGCTGCACTGTGGTCCAGTTGAAAATGGCTGAACATTCATATAAATTATTGTCATCAACTTTAGTGAGATAAACATGGTAGTTGTTGTACTGTTAAATGTTGTCAAGAGTACATTTTTATCTACCTCTGGTAACTCTGCTTTGACCATCAAATCACCAATGTCTGTTCCAAAGCCATAGTAAGGATTCACAGAAGCAAGCTTCATTGAGAGGAACTGGAAAAATTCAACCACATTGGTTAAAGACTAAAACTTTAACCAAGAATATACAGCAACAACTAGTAAAGAACAGCTTCAATTAAAAATCGTGTACCTCCACTTGATTTTGTAGGGACTGGACATAATTGATAATTTCGTCCAACATGACAGCCCTTCCAGTTACCTATTTTTAAGCCAAAACCACATGAATCCTTGTCAGAAACTTAAACCATAACTCCTACATACAAAAACATCTAACAAGTCCCCAGTCTAAAAACAAAGACAACTTGAAGACAAGGAAGGTAGGGATGTGCTCCCACCTTGTCACAACCAGGCACAAGTCTTTGCAACATCTTCATCCTCTCACTGATCTTTTCTCTTCTTACCTGAGAGAAGCACAAGGCTACAAAAACTAATTAGGTGGGCAGAGTTGGAATAATTATGGGAAACCATATTGGGCATGTTAGTGGAAATCAATGTTGTGTGTGGATAAAAAGAGCAATCTGAGATGATGGGTGAGAATGAAGTAGAAGAAAATGATACCCTCTCTGCAAGGCTGTGACTATCTGTAGCTTGACCCCTTCTTGCTCTAACATGAATGTAACCTGTTGGAGGGTCTACTTCTTTTACAGCTTTCACTTGCTCTTTACTATCAGAACCAGTTTCAAGCTCCTTTTCTTCTTCAAGTTTCTCGGCAACATTCACTTTCTTCTGCTTCTTATTAGCCTTAAGAGAGAAAAACAGAGTATGAAAACCAAAGTAACCAAGTTTTTTTTTTATGGAAAAGAAGTGAGATTTAGAAGAATTATATGCTTACCTTGGATTGAGCAGATTTGGGAGATGGCCCATTTCTGGTTCTTCTCTTCTTCTCCGTGGGTTTGGTCACTTTCTGAGTGACCTGTTCACCGCTTTCAAGCTGATCCACCACAGCCGAAGACTCCGGGCTCTGTTTTTTGGTGACAGAGGGCTCATTGTCACTGAAAGTTGCAACCTTTGTGGAGTTTTGATCAACACACGAGCTGCTCTCGGCAACTCTTGCACTCTCAACAGGTGCCATTTGATCAGCTAAAGTGTCAGTTGGGAAGTGAGATTGAGAGAAATGGCTGTATGTAGTGGTGGGAGTTTTTGGGGAGAAAAGTGAGTCAAAGAGAAAAGGGTGGGGGAGTAGATGTTGGTAGGAAAAGGCTGCCATGCTAGCTATATATGCAATTTTTGCTTTGGAATTGAAAATAAAATTAAAATGAAATGGAAGTAATCAAGAAAGTGATGGAAGAGAGCCAGAGAAGGGTTGCTTGCTAGCTTGGGGAATGGTTTTGATGATACAAAATGAAGAAGGCAAAAGTAGCAATCAAGTAGTGGAGAGAGCTCTCTGTGAGAGAAACCCAAGAAGGCAGATGCTTATATAGAGAGAGAAATCAGGGAGGTAAAAAATTTAGAGAGAAGGGAAATTACGACATTTGAAGCCAAAATGTGTAGAATCTACTGGTAACTCATTCCCACGCAAAAGCTTCTGTACATTTTGACCAGTCTCTCATTACCTCTCTCTTTCTCCCCTCCATTAATAAATGAGAGAAGGAGCTGATAGGGGTAGGAGACGACTAGGACGTCTAAATATGAAGGGTGGCTAAATATGGTACTAAACATCCTCTAAAGCAAACTTGAATTTGGATTAATGTGCTTTGCACCCAGAAGATTCATGATTAGCGCGCAGAGGATTAAACATCAAGATACATCATCTGCGCAGCACTATACAAAGGGAGCTGATTTTGGCACTCTTATTTTTACGGTCTGCACTGCTCTTATGCTATATTTTACCAAATCACCCCTGGAAAGGAGAAAATGGGGTGTGGGGACAAATAAGATGAGGGGTGTTTGGTAAAAATAGCCACAAGAGGAGTGAAAATAGTAAATAAGAGAGTGCGAAAATCAGCACCGCTATACAGACTTGCTGATTTAAGTGAAAACCAACTTCAACGCACACTGAGAGGCACCTACAAAAGCTTAAGTATCGATCACTGTCATAAGAACATGAGAGAAATAACTCAGCTAGCTACTTCTCATTTACTTTGTGCCTGCCTTTGAGAGAGTGTTTGACGTACTATATATTCAGGAACTAGTTATGATGTTTTTCGTTTCGTTTTGTTTTGTTTGTGAAGTACCCATCTCCATGTTGATTATTGATGGTCCAATGTTTTTCTTGTTGCACCCATGCATCAGTACATCTAATTAAGTGATCTAACTTGTATGAAAAATTGGAACTACTCGAGGTTGATATATATGTCGATCGAGGGACGAGATTAAGGTCTAATGCTTCCATAATTCCATGTCATTGCGAATTTTTATCAAATTAAATTTCTACATGTCATGCATAGAATATTAATGTTTATACTAAATTGTAGTGGTATTTCGAAATCTCAATGTATGTACGTGATGAGGTAAACAATACAAACATTTTAGGCCCTCGTATTGAATTTGGGGAGAAAACATAGTTTAATTTTATCATAGCATGTTGTTAGCCTGTTTTGTTAATATTCTATATCTGTGTTTTCCTAAATTTTTGGGTCAGAAATCAAAAACAGTCAAAAATTATTTTTTCTTAACTGTGTTTTTCTCACTATTAATTTATTTCACCATTAATATTTCTCACTATACTTAATTTCACCTTAATACCAAATTAAGCTTCAGCTATTTTACATTTATGATGTTTATTTTGAGCGTAAAAAAATCAATGTCTTTTATTGGGTTTCTTTTACTGGATGGAAAAATCTTAGCCACAAAAAAAAAACATATCTGCAAAACCTACTCGACGACCTTTTAAGTTTCTGAAAACCTATTTTTTTCGAAGCAGATCGACCTTAACTAAACTGTAGAGGTAAGTCATGCATGGAACTAGGGGTCAGTACGTCCACCTCCTAGATTGTTAGTCGAATTCAGTTTGGGCCATCGACGTTTAAGGTTTTTTTCCCTATTGTTTTGGTCGTTGATTAGTTGGCTATAGTACGTTAAAGCAAATAGAACATACATGGCTCCTTCAGTCCTTAATTGTCTACATGCATAATACATGCATTAGTGCCATAATAATTAAATAAGTTCGAGGGTGGCTCAATCTGGCACCAAATTGTGATTATAGGAATTTCCATTCACATACTAATTATATGAGTAATATCATGTATGTACGTGTTTAGAGTATCAAATCATCAGTACCCAAACAAACAATCCACAAATCATTGACAGAGTAGTCACCTTTGTTATGGTTGTGGAGTAGACAGACAGCTGTAAGCAAGGGAAGCCCTCAGATCGAACGGCACTATATATTGCAGCTGTATAGGGCCTCGGTTTTCCAGGGGACTCAAAATCTTAGAAATTGATGTAGCTTAATTTCGTGTCACTGTAGTCTCATGAAGCTCGATATATATATACATATATATATATATATAGACGAGTTGGAAACTAGAAAGTAACTTGTTTTCATCATGGTGATCGTAGGTTCAAAACATCGATCATACGTACATCTTTACCTTCTCTTTTACTGCATGAACTAATGTTCAAATTAAGCCACTCACCGATATTAGATTGTACATCGGTATATATAGTATTATGTGAAAAACTCTTGAGGTAGCTAGTAAAATTGGTTGTTTGCTAGCTGCTGCTCCGTTTCCTATCAATGCTTTGAATAATCATAAGTTCAAGTACGTTCAGTTTCAGAGCAACTGGGGAAGCTGCCAGGACTCGCCTGAACGCATGTGTGTTTTCACTGTGCAGCTCGTCTCTGCTATCGATCTCTGCATGTCTCTGCATACACACACACACATATATATATATATCGTAATATCGATCATTACTATCTAAGTTCAAATCAGTAAATTTAATTTTGATATATCTTCGTTGATCGATGTATAGTGAATCGAAGGAGTACGTGCGTATGTAGTAGGGTACAGACAACTGATTAATTACTGAATACTGATCCATCAAAAAGTATGATGGATTCGCAAATCGTAAGGTATCTTTCGGTCCCCAGAAGGATGAGGACGAGGAGCATCCTCTCTCTCTCTTTCAGTGTCTGCAGTGGTTTGTAGTACCACTCTATCTACGTAATTACTACCATGAAAAGCAGCACGAGTCATCCCTACTGCGCGTTTCTGGTTATTGCTGGCTACTGCACGAGACTTCAATTCCACATCCCAGTTTAATTATCATGCATATACACTTATATCTCTGTTGTACTGACACTCCACCGCGGTGTGTCCGACACTCCACCGCGGCCCAACACCGTGTCTGACAGGTTACGTGACGTGTCGAAAAATGATAATTTTTCTGACACGTTGACGACATGTCACGTCATCAAATAGATACGTCATGTTATGACTCCAACACGTCACATCATTAAATAAAAGAAAAAAATAATAAAATATACAAAAGAGAGAGAAAACTAAACAGAAGCCCTAACACCCAGCCCATCTGCTATTCTCTCTTCTTTGTCAAGAGAAGTCGCGACTCCAATAGAAAAAAAAGAAGAAGAGGGAAGTTGCGAACGGCGAATCACGATTGAGACTAAGTTTCCTCCACTCGTCTCGTCTCTCCATTCCATATTGAAGCTTCCGACAGTCCCGTGTCTCCTCTTGAAGGTCATCCCGTGTCTCTCTTCAAGGTCAAACCCACTCTTCCATACTTCATGGCTCTAGTGAAGTTAATCGATCTTTGAGGGTGCTAATTGATGATAAGATGAGTGTTTAAGATGAGTGGTGCACTTATGCACCATTGCCTTAATTTACACTACCGGAAGTCTTACTATAGCCGACGATACTATGTCATCGGTCTGTCCCATTATCTCTTCGGTTATAGTCTATAGCCGACGATGAGTCGTCGGCTATAGTATCGTCGGTGTTGCACCGTCGATGATACTATAACCGACAACAAGTTAGGGTTGTCGTCGGTTATAGTATGGATCTATAGCCAACGATATTAAGTCGTCGGTTATAGTTCCTCCCCTGGTCAAACTGGTTGACCTTGGAGGAAACTATAGCCGACGATATTAGTTTATATCGTCGGCTATAGTGTATATGATTTTAACTTTTTTTGCAGGTTCTGGGTTTTATCCCAGAACCTGCATTCCCAAAAAGTCACCAATATTGTTCACATTGAAAATCAAGAACTATTGAGACTATAGTAGTAAATAAAATAAAAAACCGAAATCGTTCAAATCTATATACATATGCGTACTACGTACTACGGGTTTCCTAAGTCTATGTGGTCAAACGGATCGTCAAAACTTGGTTGGTCCTGGTCTGGCGCCTGCGGCTGAGGCTGAGGCTGTGGCTGTGGCGCACCGAAAATGGGCGGGGGAGCTATCTAGATTCCAGATGCATGCAACTGTGCATAACAGTGCTGCATCCATGTCCCCATCATCTGCTGTTATTCAGCCAACTGATTATGCTCTGCGGCTCGCGCCTGCTTCATCTCCTCCATCCGACGCCGTTGAGATTCCATCTCAATCGCTTGCCTATGAAGCTGCTCCTATAGCTCATTAGCCTTCGAAGATGATCCCGATCCGCGAGAGAATTCAGGGGTCTTCTTCAGCAGCCCTTGACCCCACTTTCCGAGCCCCTTGTAGTAGAAAGTGTTCTTCCCTGGAGGGATCGCAGTTGACATAATCCTGGCCGCTACGATCGGATCAGATTGATCAATCGGGAGTTCCGCATCGGGGGTGTTGGGATAGCGCTTTCTCGCCACTTGAGTCAACACCTCCGGAATCACCTCCTGAAGTCTCGCCTAATTGACAAAGAAAAATAAAATGTTAATTAATGTAAACAATCTAAAAAAATAAGAAATATGTTTATTTTGTTATAAAGGCACTTACAGCATCTTCGGGGGACTGCGGATACGCGTGCTACATCGTATAGACAAGCGGAGGGACTTCTGGGTGGTTGGCCGCCTCCTCGATCCAACCCGAGTATGATCTGGAACCGGCATGATGATTTTTTGTGTTTTTGGCCCGGTTCCTTGTGTTGACTTTAGAAATAGCCTGCTCGATTAATCCAACATCAAACAAATATTAGCCAAATAATTTGGGGGAAGTACGATAAAACAAAAATTTAATCGATCGAAAGTTGTGTACCTTCAATTTCGGGTTGTTGAAGTGAACCACAAGCCATCGCCACTCGTACTCCCTATAACGAAACTCGCTAGGGGTACCGGAACGATCGTCGCCGTACTTTTTTCAATGTTTTTTCAGCTCGCCCTTCCACTCCTTATACCTATATTAATAAAATCAATCGTTAGTAACTTACAACATTTTATGAACATAATCAAAAGAAACGAAAAAATCGAAACAAATGAATCTAGTAATCTGCTCCCCTGCACTTCATCCGCCCACGTGGGTCTAATGTCGTTGTCCACGCGGAACCACCTTTGCAATACATATATATATATATATCAATAATATTAAAAATTTATATAGAAAATATACATAATGAATATACAATTCTACTCACCGACAGTGCATTATTCAGCTCATATTTGACGGATTGCGGCACTGAATTCCAATCTGGCCACAACATTGGGACTCTATCTCGTATGATGCTGCCCGCCATCCCTGCGTACTTTTGAGTGACATTTCCCTCGATCACCTGGCCTCTATCCCCGGTCGGAATCATAACTTGGCCACCACCGCTAGCCTGAATGGCGTCGTTCAGTACCTTGCCGACGACGGGGCCTCTGGTTCTCTTTTGTTTGTCACCGGGCACGATCTCGCCTATCACATATATATGTAGACGATTTTCTAAACATCAACACCTAATTGAATTTAAATATTACTAAGTAAAAAGATATCACTAATTAATATTTACCTGATTCGTCGGTGCGTTGTCTCGGATGGGTACATACGCGTATGCCTGGTCCAGGGTAATGAACCCTAGCTGTCCTGGAACAGGCATCCCCGTGGAATCGACGAGAGGTATCGTCAGGATTTCCAAGGGTAAGAATAGGGTAGACGGCGGGCATAGTCGCATCCTGGCCAAGGACTGAGTCGATCCACCAGCCTCCTCGGAAGAATAAGGAGTCTGGTCGGTGGATGGGGAAGGGTCCTCGCGATGAATCTCCGGCATTCGGACTGAGGATTGAGTCGCACTATCTGTTGAAGGCGTGCGATTGTCCTCATAAAACCTCCTCGCGCTGGAGGGTCGACGAGGCTCGACCTGCTGCTACTGAGGTTGTCCCTCACCTAGAAGTGTACGGTGCCGAGAGGTGGGAGGAATGCTGTAAGTGTTGCCGATACTGGCGGATCCTGATGCGGACCGACTTCCGGTGCCCTCATCCCCACGTCCCGATCTCCCTCTCCCTCTCGACCTCCCCCTCGCGAAGCACCGCAATTCAACCAATTCATCATTGCTATAAAAGTTACGTAACATACTTAATTTTATATAGTTTTTAAAATCAACAATAAAATTAAAGTTAATTCACATTCATCTACCAAATGTCAGAATATATTAATTAATTCACATATTTCCATATTTAACTCACAATAATTCCATCAATTACTAAAAATTCAAATGAATTCATATATATATATATATATGTTCATAATAATAATCCACAAATTACAACAATTCAAAAAAATTTCAATAAATTACAAAAATTCATTAAACATCCTTCCACTCACATAAAATTTCCAAATTGTTCAACAAATTTCATTATATATTCCTTCATATAAAATTCCATTAAATTACAAAAATTCAAAATAATTCCTAATTCATCCAAAAATTCGAATTCGTAATCTAAAAATTCAAATAATTCCAATAATTAAACACCAAAAATATATATATATATATATAATCCAAAAATTAATTAAACTCCTCTATATATATAATCCAATAATTCCATAAATCTAAAAAAAATGTGTAAGCATTATTCCTACAATCAACAAAATTCAACAATAATATCCAATATATAATCCAATAATTAATTAAGCTCCTCTCTCTCTATATATATAATCCAATAAATCCAAAAAATTAACAATAATTCCCACAATCAACAAAATTCAACAATAATCCAATATATATTCACACAATTCATCCAAACATCCACATTATCGATAAACAAACTAAACAAATTAAAATCTAACCTAAATAAAAAAAATCGAAATTGGGGAAGGATTTAGGGATTTAGAACCTGTTTTTTGGGTTTAGAATCGATGTATGTTGGCTTGATGATGGACAACGGATTGAGGAGAAGACCTTGCTCTTGCTTGACGGACGGCGGCGGCAGAAACGAATCGGTATAGAGCAGAAGAAATGTTTTGGGCAGTTCCGTTCTGCCCAAAACGACTGCACCAGGCGTTATATCCCGAAAACTATAGCCGACGATATAAGTATTATCGTCGGCTATAGTATAACCGACGATATTTATTATGAATATCGTCGGTTATAGTTTGTTTCATTTTTTTTTCATATGCATTATATATTTATAAAAAAAGGCTATGAGTTTTTCTGCCTAACTAATAAAAAATGCTCCTTAAACAAAGTATCTACTTTAATTACATCGATCCAATTAAGTTAAAGTCGATCATCTTCGTACACATCATTTTACATTGCACGTTCAAACTCAAATTAACATATATATATACATACATTAAGGCGCATAGTCAGAATCATCGCTTGAGTCTAACTCGGTTTCCGAGTTAATTTCAGGTAAGATGTGTAAGCCCTCGTCACTTGAATCTTCATTGTCTTCATTTTGATTAACATCAATAAGATTCGGTTGAGGAATTCGTACCACACTGCCCTGTATCACATATTGAGGCGAATTGTTGAGGTTTCAGGAATACCAGTTGTGTTCGGCTCTTGGTATGCACTAACTTCTTCATTATCCGAGGTCACACCAAGGGTGGAGGCACTGTATATGTTTCTTGGAAGAACATGGTTAACCACTTTTCACGCGCCTTTATGCACAAGATCATCAAGATAGAACAATTGTTTCACCGCCGTGGCCAAAACAAACGGATCATCTTCATACCAGCTTGTAGCAGTATTCACCGAAAAAATTCCGTATTGATCGGTCCTGTGTTCTGAGGGTCGGTATCAAACCATCTACACTTAAACAAGAGCACGGTCATGCCTTCCCCATATATTAATTCGACAACTGATGGAGAACACCGTAATAGTCAACTCTATTCTGCCCACCATGCACCATTACCCCAGAATTCTGTGTTTTTTGTCTGACATCTCTATGTTCACAAATAAATAGCACGCCATTTACCTTACACATAGGATAAACTCTAGAAGTTACCGGTTTCTGCGCCAAGAGTCTCAATTCGTATGACCACTGAGGGATACCATCATCTTGTACATGGTTCATCTGAAAATAATCATTTATCAACTTAACTATAAATATGATACGAGACATGCAATTAAATTCATATACAAGTCAATATATCTATATACGTACCCATTTGCCAAAATAGTTTGCGAACATCTTGTTGTGGTAGTTAACATCACCGGAAATGGCAGCGCAGTAAAGGTGCATATTTTTCTAATATTGAACATCTGGACAGTTAATTAATACTGACCAATGGGCAATGACTAGGTCATATGGTTCCAAATTGTACGAGTTGGGAAACTTTCCGGAAACTTCAACATCATCGGAGATGATTGAAAGGTTGAACTATGCTCTATCTACTGGCATATGTTATGGAGGGTCCTCGAACGCTCCCAAATACAGTCTGGTGTACGTTACGCACTCGTGCGCAATATATGTTTCAGCGATACATCCTTCGGGTGCAGATTTGTTCATCACATAGTCTTTGTAGTCCCCTAATTGTCTATAAAATTGGTAATTACAGAGCATGTTATGAATATTGTAAAATAAGTGAATAAATAATATTAAAGACATATATAGCCAGATTCAGAGATGCATTACGTACCTTTCCATATGATACATCCATGTGTAGTGTACTGGACCAGTAAGCAACAATTATTCCGGAACATGGAGCATCAGGTGAGGCATGATGTCGAAAAAGTTTGGAGGAAATATCCTTTCAAATTTGCACATGATAAAAATGATGTCCTGTTGCATTTCCAACAAGTCCGATTTCTTCACTTCTCTCGTGCATAACTTCTGAAAGAATCTTGACAAAGCCACTAACGGCTTCACCACCTCTTTGGGCAGGTACCCTCGAATGAAAACAGGGAAGAGACGTTGAAGCAGTATATGACAGTCATGACTCTTTAGTCTGTACATCTTATTGTCTTTGAAGTTAACACATCGACTTATATTTCCAGCATGGCCTGAAGGATACCTGACATTACCCATCCAGCCAAAAATTTCATTCTTCTTGGCAGGCTTGACGGTATAAGGAGCTTGTGGCATTTTTTTCTTCCCATCTCTCAACCACAAATGTTTTCGCAGTCCCATTCTTTTAAGATCAATGTGTGCCTTCGGGCCGTCTTTAGTTTTTCCCTCCCAATTCAACACTGTGCCGACCACACTCTCGCACACATTTTTCTGTATGTGCATGACATCTAAGTAGTGTCTGATCAGGAACTTGGACCAATACGGAAGTTCCCAAAAAATACTTTTGTGTGTCCAGAATTTATACCTGTTGGGTTTGTCAGGTATTGACGCCACTATCTCAGGATGATTGCTGAGCTGCCCAAAATCGTATTCATTTAGCACTTCCAATATTTCATCCCTCGTCCATCTCCTCGGCTGCTCACCTGTTTCCACAGTCCCATCAAATGTCTCTATATCCTCCCGAAATGGGTGATCATGTGGAAGCCAACAACGATGACGCATCTGTACAATCTTCCTGCAATGAGGTCTGCAACACTCAACAGTCATGCACTCTGGACAAGCCCTATATCCCCTGGTAACGTTGCCCGACAACATCCCGCGTGTAGAAAAATCACTAATGGTGCCAACAAGCATGGCATGCATCTGGAACATCTCATTTTTGAACTTGTCATAAGTGGGATAACCATGCTCACTCAAGTACTTAAGCTCCGCAATCAAGGGTCTCAAATACACATCGAGACACTTTCCTGGATAACCCGGCCCTGGAATTATCATAGTGAGCATATTGTATTCTTTCTTCATGCACATCCATGGATGAAAGTTGTACGGTACCAAAATAACTGGTCATATACTGTATTGAAGACTCATGTTGCCAAAAGAGTTGAATCTGTCAGATGAAAGCCCCAGCCAAACATTTCGAACCTCTGATGCAAAATAAGAAAACTCCTTCACCATGTGCTTTCAAGCCTCTCCGTCAGCAGGGTGTATAAGCGTATCACCGTTGGGCAAATTCTTCTCGGCCCACCATCTCATAGCTTCAGCCGTGTGTGCACACATGAACAACCGTTCTAGCCTATCTATCAGCGGAAAATACCGAAGTATCTTCACAGCTTTCTTGTTTCCAGCAGGAGTCAACTTATACCTATTTGTACCACAATCCGGGCATTCATTAAGGGATTCAAGATCATTCCCATAAGCATCTTCACCCCAGAAGAGAACACAATCATATCTACAAGCATGGATTTTGATGTAGGAAAAGCCAAGATGTTTCAGGATCTGTCGCACCTTACGATGAGTGGTAGGAAGACGATGACCGGAGGGCAACAATGAACTAGACCACTTCAACCAATCATTAACAGCCTTCACACTCATTTTGTTCTCCACTTTGAGCTTCATTACTCCCATAACACTTTCAAAAACAGTCTTATTACACCCGTTGTACAACGGGGTCTGTTGGAAGGCAATTAGGTTGTTGTACTTGTCCATACCAGCAGTGTTGACAGCTGTAGGTAATTGCTGGACTGACTCAATATGAGGGAAGTCTCCAACGGCGGGAGGGATATTCGGTGCTTGAGCAAATATACCTCTCTCATGAGGAAACATATCGTTTATCAACCTTGTTGTTGGATCATTGGATGTACTTCCACTCTCAAAAAATTGTCCGTGATCATGTTGACCAACTGATGAGCTCTCACCGTGATAAATCCAACATGTGTACTTATCCCAAAACTCGTTTTTCTTCAAGTGCTCCAATACTTTATCGATGTGAAAACGATATCGCTCGCTGTGACACTGACATTTCATACATGGACAATAATGAATTGTCATCCCTCCACAATTAACCTTCACATATTCCACAAAACTTCTAATTCCACGGTGATATCTTACATCCCATCTTGGAAGACACATCCAACTCTTGTCCATCCTGAAAATTATAACTGCATGTATATATACTCATGATCTTATTAATTAAAATTCCATAGATATATATATATATATATATATATATCTATATATATATATATCGATATTCAAACTATAAATTACATAATTTAATTATTCTACTCAATCCCTAACTAGCTAGCTAATTAATTACAAATGAACATATATATATAGTCGTCTAATTATTCTACTCGATCCATAATTATTCATATATATATATATAATTTCGTCTAATTTAACTCGATCAAAATCAAAACATTCGATCAATCAATTAATATAAATATATATTATTATAATTTCCATAATTTTAATATATATATACACACCCTAACTATATATAATCGATCACAAAAATCTAAATATATATAACCACATTATAATTAATCACAATTACCCGAAACATCACAATATATATTATACCCATAATTAATAATCTCAATTAATCCTATAATAATCACAATATATATATAATCAATTAAATAAATTAATCACCCTAGCTATATATATATATTCACAATAATCAACACAACAATTACGTACTACTCCAACTCAACTATCAATCACGTACTCAAAATCAACCATCAATTACTCAAACTCAACAATCAATTAACTCGATCAATTCAAAATCAACATCAACAATCGATCAACACACACACAGACATATATATATATAATATTAAGTACGTACGTACGTACCTATATATAATGAATCACGAACTCATTCTTGACAGTTTTTGGCATCACCCAATGATTTCAGAGCATTTTCCGCTTTCGCAGGAGATTTTTTTTGAATGGCAGAGATGCTGCCCATAATGGATCTGAAATAAGAATCTATAGGCGACGATACCACAAAATTGTCGGTAATAGTTTAAAAAAATCGTCGGTAATAGTGGAAAACTATACCCGACGATTTTTCGGCTACGTACTATAACCGACGACAACAATATATTGTTGGTTAAAAAAACTATAACCGACGATGCACCCTAGTCGTCGGTTATAGTTCACTATACCAGACGACAAGGGTTCTCATCGGTCTGTTTTTTGCCAT
The DNA here is from genome assembly GCA_946800695.1 of Geum urbanum. NCBI lineage: Eukaryota > Viridiplantae > Streptophyta > Magnoliopsida > Rosales > Rosaceae > Geum > Geum urbanum. The sequence goes on along the minus strand of OX327013.1, from coordinate 41,662,469 downwards.
GTCGTCGGGTATAGTGTTTATGTCGGTAGTGTTATCACTTGCATTTAGCTTTGTTTGATGTTATTTCCTATGAATTTAAGAATTGGATTGAATTTTATGGTTACATTTGGTTATGTAATAAATTTATTTCATATTTCTAGTATTTTTTCTATAATTAAAAATACATATATATTTATTAATTATTTGCCGTTTCAAAACATGTGTTTTTAAGATTTACCGTGTCATCGTGTCGTGTCGTGTCGTGTCTGTGTCCGTGCAACATAGACTTATACAGATGATTGTAGTTGTGGGGTCCCTAGCTATTTACTCTCAACGCTGCTATATATATGAGCTATCGTCGACGATCAATCTGATCGTGTACGTACGTGTTCAATATATATACCAACAATTCGATATCCAATATATTGTCGGCCTGTCTATTACTCAATTTATAGGAATAGACAGAGATTGAGAATTTTAATTAAAAGAAGATGCATTATTTAAACAACTTTTTTCAATGATGGTATTTGGTTAAACTGTTCTAGTAGAAATTATTTAAAGACTTTGTATTGATCGAGCCGATTATTGGTAGAGTTTTTGTAAAATCTTTTTGGGTAATACTAGGAGGCTTCAATGGGCTCATGATGTGGAGGTATCAATCCTATATGACAAATCTATGTTGTTTCCACGTCATCATAGTCTGACACATCGTATTTAACCATCTATATATACCTTTCTTGTTATAAATTTTAATATCTTTTTTGTCTTGGATTTAAGAAGGAAACAAAAAAACATATTCCACCATATAAATTAACAACACTACATATTGAATGTTCTTGATCGAGTACATGATTAATGAGAATTGTATAATTGAAGGGTATATGTCAACTGGGTTCATTGGTAATTAAAGAGTATCTTAGAAGAATGTACGTACTGAGTTAATATTTACGAATGCATGATAATAATAAGAAAATTCATAGATTGATCATACATATATAATATTATCATATAACCTCTCATAGTCGACGACTTAGAGAAACAAAGGCCGACGATTTTTTAAGTCATCGGCTATAGTGTACTATAGCCGACGACAACACCAAAAATCGTCGGCTATACTCATTACCAACGCTTTATAGCCTGCAGGACTATAGCCGACGATTTTTACGAAGTCGTCGGCTATAGTCTGCAGGGTATAAAGCGTTGACAATGAGTATAGCCGACGATTTTGTTGCAAAAATCGTCGGCTATAGTACTATAACCGACGATTTTTGGTGTTGTCGTCAGCTATAGTACACTATAGCCGACGACTTCAAAAATCGTCAACCTTTGTTTCTCTAAGTCGTTGGCTATGAGAAGTTATGTGGTAGTATACTCCATATCATATAGTACTTGTAAATCGTAATTCTAAAACTTTTATAAAATTAGCAATTTATTCCATGATTCTCTATTGATCCCTTTGTTTCAGCTACACCTTATTAAAATTGATATATTGATATCATGATATGTATTCTTTTGGTGATGAATTTTATTGAGATTCAAAGCATCGGTATCGCATTTGAGATATACAATGACTTGGGGTTAGGGATCATGAAGGATTAAAGGGTTTCATATTTTCTAGGAAGAAGAAGGCGATGAAGGTTTTGAAATATTGCCTTTCTTTATTGGAGGATATATAATTCCTTATTTAGTGGAGTTATTTCTTTAATAAAAAATAAAAGGTAAAATAAGAATTATAAAAATATAATCTAATATAGAGTGATGATGTGTCTGGCCACATAAGATTGATGCATCCACATCATGACCCTATTGAAGTCTAAAATTATTTCTCTTTCTTTGTCGAGCAAAAATCTTCAACGAGATGTGTTAAGGAAAATGATATAGGGCCTCAAGGAAGGCCATAAAAATGTAACTTTAAATCTAGTTAGCGTTACACATTACCATATTACTAACTCTGTGTATATACGAACTTTCACATTATTATAGTTAAATGTCTATCATATCCCTTATAATTTAATGGCTAAGAAAATTTCCTATGTTATTTTTTAAAATTAGATAAATAAATAAAAATAGGTGGATACTTGGAGGAGAGAGACTTCATGAAGATTGATACATAGCATTCATAATGGATTCGCATTATATCAACATTAGAGAGGCTTTTATTTTGTTTCACTTCGAGTCGTTCGAGAATGAGAGGATGATATATTGATCGATAGCTCTGTCCCATCCAAATTTTGTTTATGCGTTAAGCACAATATTCAAGTCCAACTAGCTGCCATATTCAATTCTGAAGGTTTAATTTTGGATTTCCGGAGAAAATTGATAATGGTTACAGTGAGGAGTTTGATGCAATTCTCTTTGAGACTTTGATCACCCCTGTATCGTAACTCAATAAAATGCTAGTCCTGGCAAACAGGCGGATTGGGCGGGTTATGGGGCAGACTGTAACGAAGCGGGTCCTAAACGGGTTGAAACTCATTTAATTGTTTATTAAAACGGATTATATGAACCAATCCGTCGGATTCGTGGGTTAACCCAACGAACCCTAAAACCCCGATAATTTCTCTTTCTTTTGCTTTTTTTTATACTTTTTTTTATATAATTTGTATCATTATTTTTTATTTGTCTAAAATATATAATTATATATATATATATAGAGAGAGAGAGAGAGAGAGAGGATCACTACAAGAAAAGGAGACATTACCGGCGACGGGAGGTCGCCGGCCTTGTCTTTTTTTTTCGCCGGAAATGTCATTCCCGGCGACGAGTCGCCGGCAATGACGTCGCCGGAAATCTCCCGCCGGTGTTAACATTGCCGGCGACGGGAAACGGCGTCGCCGGTAATGTCGGCGTCTCCGACATTACCGGCGACGCCGTCGCCGGCAATGGTTCCGCCGCCGTGGCCGGAATTTGTGACATTGCCGGCGACTGAGGTCCATGTCGCCGGCAATGTCAGAAAAAATTTTGAAAAAAAAACGCGGTTCTGGATTGGGCCCAATTCCAGAACCTGCATTGAAAGACATAAACCGTACAATCATACAAGTTCAACAGTACACATAAATGTCCAACGTACAGTACAAATAGCAACGACGATACGAAAATTAACTACAACTACAGGTCAGGGTCGAGGAACTTGCGGGTCAGGGTCGAAGTAATCAAAGTACTCATTTGAATTCCGGTGGCTACCTTGGTCTTGCTCTGGCGTTGACTGGTGCGGTGGTGGTGGTGGATAGCTAGGGAACGGAGGGACCGGGGCCGGGGGAGGTGTGGGGAACGGTTGTCCGGTAGTCTGAGCCTCGTACATCGTCCGCATCCATGTGTACATCTGAGCCTGCACCTGTGTCTGCTGCATTTGGTACTCGGCCATCTGCCTCTTTTGCTCCTCCAACTCCATCTGCGTCCTATGAAGCTCCGCTGCGAGGTTACGACTAGAAGTTGAACTTCTTGACCCGGTAGAGTATTGTGAAGTGGTTTTCAATACTCCTTCGCCCGCCGAGCCCATTCCCCTACAGTAGTAGGTATTCTTTCCAGTCCCGCACGCTTTTGCCATGATCTGAGCCGCTATCGGGGGATCAAGCGGATCGATCTGAGAGGCATACTGAGTGACTTCTTCCTCGGAGCAGTCAGGATGGTTAGTCCGAGCTATACTCATGGTCACTTCTGTCGTCGCCTCCTCCACTCTCGCCTAATTGAAAAGCGAAAATGAACAACGTATTAACTAACAACATCTATTAATATCGAAAAATAGTTTTATTAACACATGGAGAGGCGAAAGACTTACCGCTTCTTCAGGGCATTGCGGATAGAACTTCTGATGAATATACACCAAGGGGTTCACTTCTTGTTGTTGCTGCGCCTTAGTCGACCAACCCATGTAGTTGAGTGAACCTGCATGATGGGCCCTGGTGTTTTTCAATCTATTCGCCCGGTTCGTCTTCGAAATCGCCTTGTTTGATAAACATATGGAAAAAAATTAGTAACTAACTATTTCAATCTGATACGATACATTAGGCTTGTAAGATATATTAAGGATGCATACCTGAGCTTTGGGGTGCTCGAAGTGGGCTATCAGCCACAGCCACTCGTACTCCCTAAACCGAAATTCGCTAGGAGTAGAACCTCGGCCTAGCTCCTTGTATACAGTGTAATGGGAAGAAAGCTCGTTCTTCCACTCTTTATACCTATATTAAAACAAGGAAAAAAAGTTAGAGATATTAAAACAGTTGATAAACAAAAATCTAACTCGATATATATTCAAATAAGTGGAAGCACATCACCGATTATGTAGTTGACGCTCTACCCACGTGTGAATAAGAACTTCATCCACGTCAAACCACACCTGCAATATGAATATATAAAAGGTAAAATTATATATTTAAGTGGACTTAATTAATAAATGTAAAATTTACGTAATGAAAATACGATTTTACTCACACTGAGTGCATTATGCACTTGCATCTTCACGTAGATAGGCACAGATTCCCAATCTGGCCAAAGCATTGGGACCTTGTCCCGCACGATCGCACCGGCCATGCTGACATATTTGCGCGTGGTGTCGAATGCCTCGATCACCTCGCCATCCTCATTGGCCCTTATGGGCGTTTTCCTTCCGCCGGTGGCCTGCTCAAGTCTCTTCCCGGTGCAGGTGCCTCTAGCCCCTTTCCGTTTTCCAGTCCCATTAACGAAATTGCCTAATAAAACAATGTCAACAAATTGATATCATTAATTGAACCAATCGCAAGTCTTAAGTAATAATTAAGTAATCAATCTGATGTTAAATAAAATTTACCTGCATCGTCCGTTTGTTGGTTGGTGCACCTCACACTCCAAAGATACACGGGGTCGAACGGGAGGAAGTTATACGCTTCCTCCACGGTCAGGAAATCCGGCCGTCCTTCAATATAAACAGGCATCCCCCTATCATCGAATTCAGGGATGACAGGAATCTCGTCGGGTAGGAAGAGACCGGACGGCGGAGATAGACGAGGCCTGGACGATGAGGCGCCAGCACCACCATGTGCCTCAGATGATTCCCGTGAAACGGGAGTAGGCACCATCCGAATATGGGGCATTCGGATTGAGGGAGTTTCTGATGCCCCCGTTGACTGTCGCTCGTCTGAGGCTCTGCCACCGGAGGGACGTCTGCTGATTGAGCGTCTAGAGACTGAGGCTCGAGCCTCGAATTCCGGTTCCACGGCTCTTGATCGTGCAGCTTCCTCCTCAGCTCGCGCCTCTAGCAAGGCTCTCGTGCGAGCAGTCATCATTGGCCCACTGGGCGTGTTGCTAACTGCGGCCGAGGAGGAAGCTTGACTACTGTTCCCTCCACTATTTCGGGAACCTCTCCGAAGCCAATTAGCCGCAAAACCTCCTGGACATCGTAATAGTCATGGATTCGGTTCAATAACAAATCGGAACCGTTTGAACGGTGTGGAACCGGAACCGTTTGAAACCGAAACTGTTTGTAACCGGAACCGTTTGTAACATAACGGTTCCGGTTACAAACAGTTCCGGTTCCAAACCGTTCCGGTTCTATAACAAATCGGAACCGGAACGGTGTGGAACCGGAACCGTTTGAAACCGGAACTGTTTGTAACCGGAACCGTTTGTAACATAACGGTTCCGGTTACAAACAGTTTCGGTTCCACACCGTTCCGGTTCTATAACAAATCGGAACCGGAACGGTGTGGAACCGGAACCGTTTGAAACCGGAACTGTTTGTAACCGGAACCGTTTGTAACATAACGGTTCCAGTTACAATAAGTTCCGGTTCCAAACCGTTCCGGTTCCAAACCGTCCCGATCCCGATTTCCACCTTCATTTATACGATTAATTAACAACTATATCACCTAAATTAACGACTATACATATTCGATGTGTATATATATATACATCATGCATCTTAATTAAATTTATCCATCACATATTCATCCAAATCACAAACCCTAATTAATTTTCCACATTTTTCACACATATATATATCATGCATCTTAATTAGGTTTAATTTCCGTATATATATACATCACATATTCATCAAAACCACATTTATACATAATTTTCACATATATATATACATCACTTCATATTCACATACCTAAATATATATATACATCACATATATACATACATGCTAATTTAGATCTTATCACCCTAATTTCCAACTTAGCACCCTAATTAATTTACACATACACATACACATACACATACACATACACATACACATGCAAAAAAATAATTAAAAATTGAGAGAGAGAGAGAGAGGGAGAGAGAGAGGATCGGACCTGCCATTTTCTTCCACCTACAATGGTGAGGGGAGGAGAGGAGGGGAGGAGGGGAGGAGGGGAGGAGGAGATTTTCGGAGGAGGAGAGGAGAGGGGATCGGTGGAGAGGAGGAGAGGGAGAGGAGGAGTAGAGGATAAGGAGGAGGAGTGGGAGAGGAGGAGGAGGACACTCACCGGACCGATTTGGGAGGAGGAGAGGGAGAGGAGAGGGAGAGGAGGAGGAGAAATGAAAGGCTCGGGCTGGATAAAATCACAAACCAGAAGACATTACCGGCGAGTTGCTTATAACTCGTTGGTAATGTCATTACCAACGACTTCAACTCGTTGGTAATGACATTACCAACGAGTTAACTCGTTGGTAATGACATTACCAACGAGTTATAAGCAACTCGTTGGTAATGACATTACCAACGACGAGTTAACTCGTGGGTAATGTCATTACCAACGAGTTGCTTATAACTCGTTGGTAATGTCATTACCAACGACTTCAACTCGTTGGAAATATCCTCTCAAGCTTGCACATGATAAAAATGATGTCATCTTGCATCTCCCTCAGGTCTGCTTTTTTAACTTCCCTGGTGCATAACTTCTGAAAGAATCTTGACAAGGCCACCAACGGCTCCACCACCTCTTTGGGCATGTACCCTCGAATGAAAATAGGGAAAAGGCGTTGAAGCAGTACATGGCAGTCATGACTCTTTAATCCGTACATCTTATTGTCCCGGAAGTTAACACACCTGCTTATATTTCCTGCATAGCCATAAGGATACCTGCATATATATATAGATGAAGCCATATATATGGACCAATTATATTTCTCGCATATAACCATATATACTCCGCTAAAAATTTAAGGACAAATTCATACATAGCCATAAGATCGAATATATACCTGACATTACTCAGCCACCGAAAAATTTCATGCTTATGCTTCGGCTTTACGGTGTACGGAGCTTGCGGCATTTTTCTCTTACCATCTCTTAACCACAAATGTTTCCGCACACCCATTGCTTTAAGATCAATGCGTGCCTTAGGGATGTCTTTTGTTTTCCCCTCCAAGTTAAGAACTGTGCCCACCACACTTTCACACACATTCTTCTCTATGTGCATGACATCTAGGTAATGTCTGATAGGCAACCTGGGCCAGTAGGAGAGTTCCCAGAATATGCTCTTGTGTGTCCAAAACTTATACCTTTCGGGCTTTTCTGGAATTGACGCCACTATGTCAGGATGATTGCTCAGCTGGCCAAAATCGTATTCATTCAACACTTCCAAAATTTCGTCCCCTGTCCATCGCCTGGGTGCCACACCAGTTTCAACAGTCCCATCAAACGCGTCTGGATCCTGCCTAAATGGGTGATCATATGGAAGCCAACAACGGTGACGCATCGAGACAATTTTACTGCAATGAGGACTGCAACAATCAACCGTCATGCACTCTGAACAAGCCCTGTAACCCCTGGTAACGTTGCCCGACAACATACCGCGGGCAGGAAAATCACTGATGGTGCCAACAAGCATGGCATGCATCTGGAACATCTCCTTTTTGAACCTATCGTAAGTGGGGTGGCCACACTCACTCAGGTACTTAAGCTCCTCAATCAAAGGCCTCAAATACACATCGAGACACTTTCCTGGATAACCCGGGCCCGGAATTAACAGAGTGAGCATATTGTATTCCTTCTTCATGCACATCCATGGTGGAAGGTTGTACGGTACCAAAATAACTGGCCATATACTGTATTGAAGACTCATGTTGCCAAAAGGGTTGAATCCGTCAGATGAGAGCCCTAGCCAAACATTTCGGACCTCTGCTGCAAAATGATCAAACTCCCTGACCATGTGCTTCCAAGCCTCTCCGTCGGAAGGGTGTATAAGGGTGTCATCGTCAGGCAAGTTCCTCTCAGCCCACCATCTCATTGCCTCGGCCGTGAAAGCACACATGAACAACCGCTCCAGCCTATCAATAAGCGGGAAATATCGAAGTATCTTCACAGCTTTCTTGTTGCCTGCAGGAGTCAACTTATACCTTTCTGTAAAACATACCGGGCAGACTTCAAGGTCTTCGAGATCTTTTCCCCAGAAGAGAATACAATCATATCTGCATGCATGGATTTTGATGTAGGAAAGCCCAAGATCTTTCAGGATATGTCGCACCTTATGATGAGTGGTAGGAAGACGATGACCGGGTGGCAGTAGCGAAGCAGTCCACTTCAACCAAGAATCAACAGCTTTGACAGACATTTTGTTCTCCATTTTTAGCTGCATCACTCCCATCACACTTTCAAGAACAGTCTTACTACAACCGTCGTACAACGGAGTCTGTTGCAATGCAATCAGGTTGTTGTACTTGTCTATACCGCTTGTGTTGGCATGACCTCCAGGTAATGGTTCGACTGGCTCGATATGGGGGAAACCCTCAACGACGGGAGGGACATTTGGTGCTTCATCAGCAAATACACCGCTCTCATGAGGAAACATATCATTGATTAACATCGATGTTGGATCATAGGATGAACTGCCCCTCTCAGCAAAATGTCCATAATCATAGCGTGGACTGGCCCTCTCACCAAATTGTCCATGATCATGCGGACCCGCTACCGATGTTTCACCGTGATAAATCCAACAAGTGTACTTATCCCAAAACCCGTATTTACTCAGGTGCCTCTGCACTTTATGAATGGGAAATCGAAATCGATCGCTGAAACACTTACATTCTTTACACGGGCAATAATGAAGTGTAGTGTCTCCACAATTAGCCTTCACAAAATCCACAAAACTCCTAATTCCCTCGTGATATCTGACATCCCATCTTTCGAGGCTCATCCAACTCTTGTCCATCCTGAAAATTCTAACAATTTTACGTATTAATTATATATATATACACACATTCACTACTAATAATCGACGTGATCTCTCAATTCAACTCTAATTAAATCAACACATGCATATGTATATATATCGATCTAATCTCTGAATTCGATTCAGTACTCGATGATAGTACGTATTCAGTACTCGATGATAGTACTCAATGATATATCGATCTAATCTCTGTTAAGCCTGGCTCCGATAACAATACGATAATACCAGTAATTGATTCAGACACAAGATTAACTACAAGCTGTTTTCTCGTTTCGGTGACCGTACATCAACAACATTTCATATATATATATATATATATATATATATCTCACGAATTGGATTTGATCAACACACACACACACACATATATATATACCACATATACGTATATATACACCTACGTACCTATATAAATAGCTTCCCGACTGATCGAGTTTTCGACGCCCGCCTTAATTTTGACAATATACCGAATAATGATCGATTTCAGAGCGTACGTTTTCCTTCTTTCGATTTCTCTGGATTTTTTTCGCTCAAAATGATTGAATGATCGAGCTGCCCGATCCGGCATCTAATATAAGACACATTGCCGGCGACGGAGTAAGTCGCCGGAAATGAACACATTACCGGCGACTTTACGCCGGAATCTCGCCGGTAATGTGCCCTAGACATTGCCGGCGACGGTTGGAGTCGCCGGTAATGTCTAGGCCACATTACCGGCGAGATTCCGGCCACATTACCGGCGACGGAGTAAGTCGCCGGTAATGATGGACATTACCGGCGACTTTTCCGGTCGCCGGCCTTGTTGGCCGGAATCTCGCCGGTGATGACTCATTTTCTTGTAGTGGATGGAGAGGACAAAGGAGAAAAGAGAGAGGAAGAGAGAGACGGAGAGGAGGGAGAAAGAGAAAGAAGAGAGGAGAGAGAGGGAAAGAGCTAGAAAGACACGCAGAGAGGGAGAGAAAAGAGAGGAAGAAACGCAGAGGGAGAGGAGAGAGATGAGAGACAGAGAGTTAATTTTAATTTTTTTTTGAATTTGTTTTTTAATAAAAAATTAAATAAAAATGTTTTATAAAAATTTGGAAAGGTTTAATAATAAGTTAAACGGATTCTAATAAAGATTTTAAACCCACCCTTTTATTTAACTGGTTAATCATCTAAACTTATTATAATAACAGACGAGTTCATTGACAAATTTAAATGGATAATAATGAACGGGTTCACAGTGTTTGCCGATTTTGTCATACCTATAAAATAGCAATGATCATTATACTATTTTGTACTCTCTAGCGATATCTGAAGTTAGGGTTCATAAAAAAAAAATATATATATATATAAAGATAACGGTTGCGTACGATATTGCGTGTTGTAACTCCCTTCTGGCAAAAAATTTGGGTTCAGACCTTTTATGTTCGTGGATCGTATCTCACTCGTGAATTTGAATATCACTGTGTTGATTAAATTATGATTCTCGACTGTAGCCCTAATTTTATCTCATAATTTTCTTCGAACTCCGGGTGTAATATATGTTATGTCGATCATCTTTGGCAATCGATAAAGAAGCAGAGGTCTAATTCTGAAGTATGAAAGACATATATGAGACGCACCATGCTATATAGGACGGACATAACATTATTTATCATTTTAAAGGGTGTCTTTAATTTGAAGAACTTTCGAATTCTTGACTCGGATTGCACTAATACAATATTCTCTCTAAACTTGGATTGTATTAGTTTTTTTTTTTTAAAAACTTTTTCAACTAAATGTATATAGCATATCTTATTTTACATACTAACGTACATATTGACATAATTTTTTATTAAAAAATTATATATAAAGTTAATAAGAGATCATATTTCACACATAAGGTTATTATAAATTTTTTACACACATAGAATCATTATTCCTTCCCTAATATATTTGAGTTTTCAAAATTTTCCTCTTTTATAAAGAGAGCTGTTTAGTTCAATTTTTTTTTTGGTAACGATTTAGTTCAAATTCAAAACTCCACCAGCAACTTAGAGAGAGAGAGAGAGAGAGAGCGCTCCATTAGCTCGATTCTTTCCACATTAGCTTTATGTGTTTTTTTTATATTTTTTTGTTTGTTGATGTTACTCATCTCAAGGGAAAGTACAAATGATACATGCTCTGTGCCACTAGAAAGAACATGAACTAATGTTCGTTTTTCAGTTTCTGGATAGTGTGTAAAACTAGTAACAGTAGTATTGTCCAACAACTAGAGTAGTGCTTTTTGAAAACTACAGTAGTACTTTCAACAAAGTTTTAGTTAGAATGCATCAAGTCCCAGTAGAGTGGCATTGTCCAACAACGTGAGTAGTACTTTCTGAAAACTACAGTAGTACTTTCAACAGAGTTTTAGTTAGAATGCATAAAGTCCCAGTAGAGTAGTACTCTCCAACAACTAGATCGAGTAGTACTTTCTGAAAACTACAATAGTACTTTTAAAAAACTGTTGTAGTGTTTTCCATGAAATTGCCAAATGGTATTTTCTGCAACGTCCTCATTGTTTTTTGAGGCAATTTTTTATGAAGTTCACCCATGACTTTGTAAAAGCCTCTTAATGTCGATCTTATTTAGACTTTTGATTTTTCAAGGTCCTCCATTTGTGCCATTTCTGCAAAACAATAAAATTGATCATCAAAATAGTACATACTACTCACATAAATTCTATATACTACTTACATCAATTCTACATACTATTACAAAGCACACTTCATACTACTCACAGACAACACTACATACTACTCACAGAGCACACTACATACTACTACAGAACACACTACATACTACTCACAGACAACACTACAAACTACTACAGATAACACTACAAACTACTACAGAGCACATTACATACTACTACAGAACACACTACATACTACTCACAGAAAATACTGCAAAGTACTACATACAACACTATAAACTACTACATACCCACTACATACTACTCACATATAATACTACATACTACTACAAAACACACTACAAACTACTACAGAGAACAATGCATATTACTCACAGAAAATACTACAAACTACTACAGAGCACATCACAGAGTAATATAAACACTACCACAGATTATGGTAGACACTACTGCATAAAAACTAAAGCACACCAATCTGTACACACTACTACAAACTAACGTAAACACTACCACAGACTATTGTAGACACTATTACGTACGTAACAACCAAAACATAACAAATTTTGTGTAACAACCAAACCAAATGAAAGGACCCAACCCCGATTTAGCTCCCTAAATCGGAATCAAACCCTTTCGAAAACACGAACCAACAAAAACTTTTCGAAATTTGGACAGAGTTTCGTTACTAACGTTGAATTACCATTACCTGCACGCGGAAAATACACTTCATCCTATGCCACAAAAAGCAAACCGTGGGCACCAATCCCATCCGGATTTCTCAATATCTCAACAGTAAAGTAAACAATACAAAATATAGTACTTTACTGAAATCCGGGTTTAAAATCGTATAACATATACAACAGGAAACTCAGAGCGACTTCTAATACATAACCATATATGTATACCGCAGTAGGTAGAACAATAAACCTACTGGAAGAAATAAGACCGATCGAGTACTATGCCTCCGACCACGACGTGCGACACCAGAGTCCGAACTGCAAACTGGGCACGGAAACCGAAAAGCCCAGGGGAAAGGCAAATAAAAACGATAAACGTTAGAGTGAGTGGACGAAAATAACATATGCCTTTCACCAGTTTATAAACATACTCAATACAAATCAGTGCGAGTTCGGAAAACACAACACACATATATATATACACGGAGGTTGTCGGGCGACCTCTCAAACCCGATGTCAGGTGAATCGCTCAAACCTGACAGTGATAGGCCAGGGGACCACTCAACCCTGGCGGCACGCAGGGGACCACTCAACCCCGCCCAGAGGAATCTCTCAACTCTGGTACATCGATGTATTAAATGCCATCACAAATAAACACATATAATAATACCTCCGGAAACAACATATATCACAACATCGTATAATTAAATACGGAAATTATAAAATCCACGAACTCGCAAATCAACAGTGAAAATATAAACTTGTCCACTCACAGTCTGACGTAACGCGATTCGCGTTAACCCGTGATCCGGCGGAAAATCCCTCGCCAAAACAACGATCACGAACCCCTGAATAATCACAACGTCCAATATTCAAAATCATAATCCGACAATACAATACAAATCACGAGAAACAGCCGTTCTCGGAAACACGTGATTCAAAGTCGACGAATCGTCGAAAATCCGCATATAACACCTCAATACCTCACTTAACATTCGGACGCTCATCTTGAAAAACGAACCTCCCCACTGCGATCGGGGCGCGATTTTGAGTCAAATGACATGCGACTTGTCGAAAGTCAAAAAGTCAACCCTGACCGTTGACCGCCGCCCACGGCGGCGCCACTGTTGACCGGAGAGTTTCACGGCGGAACAACCTCTATTCCACTCAAAATCTTGCACTGAGCAACTTCCATAACTGCATCAAAAGCCAATTCAAACTCTAACTACCTCAATTTCATGAAAACCCGAATTGGTACCAAATCTTCCAATCCAAAATTCTCCAAATTCAAGCAAGATTAGTGCTTCAAATTTACACAGTAGCCTCAAGAGGATGAGAGCAACAAAGCCCATCCAAAATTTCAGCTCGAATCGATCAAAAACATGAAACCCGATTACCTCAAAATCCATCCGTTTTTGGCCGGAAAATCCATACTCCACCGGCCACCTCGCCGTGAAAGGAGACCGGGGCTGTACTCGTGGCATCCAGGCGAAGAGAACGGGGTAGGATCCAAGCCCTGGAGTGGCCGGAATAGGCTCGCCGGCGGCAAAGCCGTGGCCACCGTCGCCACCTCCAAACCAGCCCGCGTTGACCGGTCAACGCCAGTCAACCATTAAATGAAAATATTTGACTTTCCTGATTAGGCAACTCAGTTTAAATACACTTTCCCGAAACGGAAACTTCGTATTTATCCATTTCGACGAACTTCAAACCCACGTAACTTCCTCGTCGTATATCCGATTCCGATAATTCTCGCGGCCACAAACTTGTCTCGATGTATTCTTCAACAATCACCCAAAGTCAAACACATCGGCCAAACGGATAAAAAGTCAACCCTTCGAACCAACATATATTAAATCGACTAAACAAACAACAAACGACAAAATTCGCAACTAATTCCTCGTAACTCCAAATCATACTCTGGAAGTTCCCACAAACTTGAAATTAAATTCTGAACAACTTCCGTGAAGAAGCCGAAACCAAATTCCCGTCCGATAATTTAGTCGCGAGCAAACCTGCCAGTTAAATCCGTTTCCGTCGAAACTTCAAATATTCATAACTAATTCCTCGGTCGTCCAAATAACGATCCGGAACCGCCCACGAACTCGTAATCACACGTACAACGACTCTCGAGAAGAGACCCAGCTCCAATTCTCGGCCAATAATTTAGTCGTTAACGAGCCTGGCGATTCAATAACTGTCGAACAATTCTGCGACTACACACAAACTCATCAATCAAGCTGATCATACTGCTGATTCTGGTCCGGGTCATCACACCAAACCAAAGCAAACACCACCACAGACTATGCTCCAACGCTGAGAGAGAGAGAGAGAGAGAGAGGGGGAGGGGGGGGGGACCTTGTTGAAGCGAGGAGTGGAGTACTTGAGGCGCTTAGGGCTACGCTTAACAGCGAAAGCTAAGATGCGAAGTCGTCACTGGAGTTTCAGAGCGTCGTCGAAGAAGATACGGCTTGAGGAAGAGGAAGAAGAAGAGGAGGTGGCGATAAGCTTCGGGTTCGCCGTTGAGAAAGATGAAGCAAAGTCGCCACCCCCTAGAGTTTTGTAGGAGAAAAAGATCGGAGGAGGAGGCTCTGTTAGGATTTTGGGAGAGAGAGAGAGAGATTTTGTGACTGAATTTGGGAGAGAGAGAGAGAGAGAGAGAGAGAGAGAGAGAGAGAGAGAGATTATGAGGTTCATATATTAATGACATATTTGTAAATAAGTCAAACTTTTAAGATTTTTTTGTTTTTGATTTTATGTTAGGTAATCTTATTTGAGATAAAAATGTGGAGTGAATTTATGTAGTATAGATCTTATCTATATGATTTTATGTGTAATTTACCCAATTTTTATCTACGAAATAGCGTGCGGTCTAAGAGAACTTTCATTGGTTTCATATGTTAGGACCGAAAGTTCTTATTTCGCCATTCGCCTAGGCCTTTTGTGTAGACATTGTTTTTATTTTTTCTTTCGAAAACACAAACACAAGGATTGATAAGAAGAAAACAAGAGGAAACGAACGGTTTCTTGCCAAAGCTAGGATAAATGTTTCAACACAGATGTGTTCAGAGGACCACGTACTGTCTGTGAATCGGAGGTCATATGACTTGTCACATGAGCATCGTCCTTCTTCATTTATTGGTTTTAGCAAACAAGAGAAACTAATAAGTGTTCTGATACTTATAAGAGGTCGTAAGTCGACGCATTGCAGAGACTACTGTTCATCTAATGCATGCACCAAATGAACGACAATATTGAATAACTTCGCCGAATGATCGACAATATTGAATAATGAATTGCATGAACAAAAATTATATATTATAATATATATAGGACCTTCCTTTAAGGTATATAATTTTTTGGATTATTTTTAGGTATAAGGCATTACACAAACTTTTTGATCATATTTTAACATCTTCACCGCCCAATTATTAGGTCTATATGAGTAGATTATTTACGTAAATTTTCAGCCAAAATGCTGATCGTTAAGATATTGAACTAAATTAAATCAAGAAACGGACCAAATCTGTCAAACTCAAACTGTTCATACTTATAAACTTCAATTGCAGTTTTGAATACCTTAACGATCACCATTTTGGCTGAAAATTTACAGGTTTAATCTACACATTAGAACATAAGATCTGAACGATAGAGATGGTAAAATATGATCGAAAAGTTGGTGTAATATCCTATACCTGAAAATGACCAACAAAAAGTATATCTTAGTGGAAGGGTATTGTGTGTGTGTGTGTGTGTATATATATATATATATATATATATATACAGAGGGCCATTCCACTAAGGTATACCTATTTGTGGTCATTTTCAAGTATAGGACATCACACAAATTATTTAATCATTTTTTAACATCTCCACCGTCCAATTATTAGGTCTATATGAGTAGATCATTCCTGTAAATTTTCTACCAAAATGGTGATCATTAAGGTATCGAACTAGGTTAAATCAAGGGATGGACCGAATCTGTCAAGTCTGAACTGCTCATACTTATAAACTTCAATTGCAGTTTTAAATATCTTAACGATCATCATTTTAACTGAAAATTTACAGACTTGATCTACATATTAAGACATACCAGAAAAATTGACCATATATATACCTGAATAAAAGGATCTTCTACGTATGTATGTGTGTATATATATATATATATATATATATATATATATATAGACACACATAGAAAGCTAGTTAGTAGGGAAGAGTACGTCCGTCGAGCTGACCACCAGCATATAAATCAACCACATGCAGAAAACTTCACTTAGTTATTTGATATATTCATGCACAGGGATCATACAAAAGCAAAAGAAGGATATATTCATGTATATATCTTTTTTCTTGTAATAAAATCTATAAATATAAGTAAAAGCATATTAATAAACTAGCACATTCAACGTTAATTCTCGGTCAGCAACATCAATAATATAGGACATGCATATATACATAATTATCTGCATTGACGATGAGTATAAAATTGATAAAGGCGATATTTCATCGATATTTCGAGTTTTTGGAGTTGCTAGAAAAATTCTCAAATATATCCCTAAATTTTTTGAAATTTTCCAATTTTTATCGATATTTCCGATATATCCCTGATATTTCCGATACTTTCAAAAAATTCTAAAATTTTCGTAAAGTTTTCACCTTTAACATTTAGTTTGGTAAATGTACAATATTCACATGCTCAATGTCCAATCTATCATTCACATTCACATGGCATGTCCAATACATGCAGAATTACATGGAAGAACAATCATTTAATGATTATTCTTCACAATACACACATGATTATGCACAGGGAGATGAAAAAAATAGGGGGAATTTCGAACCTCATAGGTCCTCTACGTGATTTTGAAGTATCTATATATTTAATTTTGTGATGTGTGATATATAACATATTGTACAAAAGACGTGATGGCCTAGCCTCCCATTAAGTTTTAGTCATCAAAAAATAAAAATAAAACTATTAAATTATATTTTAATAATTATCAGCACTTAACACGTACTAATATATAGTAATATAACAAATTCATTATCTTGATGTTTGATCAATATTTTCTTTTCACACAAGGTAGATAATTGATCATATAACAACTTACAAAAGTTTCATTATAAATTTTCATATATTTTTATTAGTTTTTGTCATTTTCGTCAGAATTTTCACTGGATCGATATTTCATCGATATTTCCGTCGATACATCCAAATTTTAGATCGTTAACATATCCTCAATATCCGATATTTTACTCCTTCATCATAATATGATTACATCAGTAACAAATGAAATGTTAACTAATGATGGTTATATAATACACTTTCTTTGAGATTTACGAGCTTTCGTGAATGTATCGGTACGGAATATATATGTAGAAAATAGTTGTGATATTTAGTTTGATCATGTCATCCCGCGTAGAATTTAAAAGCTTCCCTCTAATTAAACTTAAGATAGTGGCCAAACCTTCGTACTGCGCATTCATATTGCACATACTTTTTGCAAGAATGGACTTACATAATATTTATATAATTGTACAATAAGCAAACCGAGTAGAACTAAAGTTAGATTACCAGAATCATATGGATATGCTAAATTGTGTATGTGATACACAAATTATATATCTAAATTGTGTATTTTTGGGAATCATTATGGAAAGCTCTTGTACTTTTCTTTAATGGATAAGTCACAAATATGTTACCTATATATAGAGCATTTACGTTCATGTTCTCGTTGTTGAGCATAAGAATCTTTAACCCCATTCAAGAAATTCAAGTTGCAAAAGAGAAGAAAAGACTAGAAGCATTCTTGTTCTTGTTCACCATGCCTTTCATCACTAATGCATTAGGTTAGTCTTCTATTCATATAACTACGTTGATGGTTATATGTTGATGCGTAATTCAGTTAAAGTATTTCAATACTTTGAATTTGAATTGAAGCACTGGGCAAACTAGATACACTTTTTTGCATTGGTCAAGAGACCTATTCGCTAAATCTCTGATTCTTCTAAATCATAAGAATTAATGTTGGACACAAGGGCAGATTCATGATTCTGTAATAAAGGGACATGTACTGTGCAACGCACAATTTTTTTTATAGGTTTTGTAACCATACTCAAGGGTGTGTAGTTAAAAAATCTACACGAAAGCACAATGTTTAGTTCATGACATATACCTCTCTAATTTCAAGTGTTTTCGATAAAAATTTAGATAATAATCATGAAATAGGGTGATGGGAGATGAAAATGATTAAACCAGCAGGATAAAAAAGTGTGAGAAAGCATTGGATGAGAGAATAAAATGATTATGACTAACAAGAATGTGCATAGTGAGAGTCAAATATAGTACTAATTAAATACAAACCATGTCATTTGTGTAGCTAACAAGTCAAACAAACAATATATACTACCAAATAAAACTTCACAATTATGATATATGAAATTATTAATTTGCATGTTTTCTCAAAACTACCCGAGCTGCGGTCGGAGTAGTATACCGGCTGGATCCGCCCATGACTGGACACGTGTCTTGTTTAATCAAATGAAGCGCAGTAAATCGTTTTTGATAGTCACATAGAAGTCGCTCAATTTGGTTACTTTTATATTACAATTCTCAGTTATGATGAACGTTTTAATTAAAAACCGGTAAATCGTAACCGATGAATTGATATGCATGCAACTTATAATTTGTTCTGAGGAAGTACGTTTTTCTTTTCTAAAAGTGGTCGATCGACATGCTTTAAGTTGGCCCTATATATCAATATATGTATGAAGTGTATATATAGGAAGTTTTTACTCAGATATATCTTAGTGCAAGTATTTTTTGGTATATGATATTACGTTAATTTTTCGGTCATATTTTATCATCTTTACCATTCATATTTTAGGTCCTAATGTGTAGATCAACCCTGTAAATTTTCAGCCAAAATAGTGATCGTTAAGGTATTCAAAACTGCAATTGAAGTTCATAAGTATAAACGGTTCAGATTTGACAGATTCAGTCCGGCCATTGATTTGAACAAGTTCGATACCTTAGCAATTACCATTTTGGTTGAAAATTTACAGGAATGATCTACTCATATAAATCTAATAATTGAACGGTGGAGATGATAAAATATGATCAAAAAGTTGAAGTAAATGTCATATACCTAAAAAAAATTTCACTCAGGTATATGTGAGTAGAAGATTCTTATATATGTATGCATGAAGAAAACAATCCATGTGGTTATTGTGTTCCTCCTGCTCTTTTTGCTGACCCACAATCCAACATGTTATTTTGTTGTAAGCAACTCTGCCCAATCAAGCCGACCAACCGGTGTAGGAAGATGTATAAAACAAGAGGGTACAGCGAAATTTATCGATCGAAACGCACAAAAGGAAGAAAAATGCTGTAAATTATATGTAAGAAAAAAAAGGTACCCAGTAAAAAAAATTAATTTTTATTCATATTATTTCATTAATGATCTTGCACATCTTTTAAAGACCTAACAAAAGAAAAAAATTGAACGGTTGACGCTCATATAGACGATGTGTCATAGTTAAATAAGATGTGATATCCAGATATTTTTTAATTATTAATTTTTATCTAGCGCACGTTCAACTATGTTTTGATAATAAGAAAAAATATTTTAGTATAAGTTATGTAGGTGGTTCTTTTGATTAGGCCGGTGAACTATCTTCTTGTAACCTATAAATTTCATCAATAAATTGTCATATCATTGTTTCGTCAAAAAAAAAATTCATTAATGTGTGTAGTAATTGGACTCCAGCTTAGCCAGGCACTCCTTCCTTGTCAGGAAAAAAAAAACCATAGGCACGTACTCCTTAATTTAATTTGCAATGTTATCCAGTACGTAGCTAGAGACTGTAGAGTAGTCCTATCGATCTGCTTGAACCTGGCTCTAATATATGAAACCAAAGAGCACCGTGCATGGGGGTGGACAGCTTCAAATTCACAGACACATTATGTCAGTTCCAGAATTTAACAACTCATGATGAATGATGATCGATCATATCCCAACGCTTTGAAGCCTTCCGATTATTCTTTTGCTCTGTGCCTCTATATATCTTCCAAGTACGTGCGTTGTTGATCCTGAAAATCATGAGGGAACTGGGAACATTTATATTAGCTAGTGCTCTACGGCAAGTCTTAATATAATGCCTCCTAGCTAGTTCTCCTAGTTATCCAACATAGCCGCGTACATAACAAATTTCGAACTATTGGCTAAACTACATTTGAGCGGCTTCGATTCAAACCTCTAATCCGTCAATATATAGGCCTATTTTTTTCAGTAATATTCTTCTCTTTTCAATCTTTTGATATAAAGAAGAATTAATTAATATAAGTTTCATCATACAAGGTATAATTCTGTTATCATACGTTTTCTACGACGGTATTATAATTAACTCAGATATTGAAGTTTGTAATCAATTAAGTACGTCCTTTTAAATGCAAATTAAGTTTAATTCATATCCAGCTACGGAATATGCACTACTAGCTAGTTCCGGTTAGCAGTCATAATTAGCTAGCTAGCTAGGTTTCAGTGGTGCATGTCGTGATCGAGTTCGAGAAATTCCACGTTACATCATAGAGTACGTACTCGATCGTAAAAGTACGTCTAGCTCCTATACGTACTAATTAATTAATCACAGTAAATTAGCCAGCTACATACGTACGTAATTATCCGATAATTTAAGAAATAAGGCGTCTCCTCGAATGCGGGACACTGAAATTACTACGTACGTACGTACGTAATACATATACAGTACGTCATTTCGATCTCGATCACAGAATTAGCCACAGTACAGTTAGTTAGTTAGCTAGCTAGCTAGCTAGCAATAGTCACTTATCTAAGGTAAGCACGGACGACGTTGTCATGATCAAACTAGCCAGCTTTCCATCATTAATACTACTTCTTCGTAGCTACACAGCAATTAGCAAGCTAGGTCTCCCTAAATTATTGACAGGGGCGGAGCTACACAGAGGCAAGCCTTGATCATGGCCTTCCTAGCATTCGAGAGTGAGTGTGTGTATATATAGTACACCACTATTACTTTGATAACTTGCAATGTATAGTATATTAGGAATATTGACCTAATCAACTACTTGGATGTAAGTTGCTGGGAGATAAAGAAAAATAAGGCCTGCAGACAAAATTACAAACTATAAATTGGTATTAAAATCCACCTTTTATTCAATTCAAAAAGGTATATATTGACGATAAAAAAATTACTCTGTAAATATTCATCGCAGACCAGCCCCGTAAGGCGAATTCGTACGAAAACAAATTTTGCAGAACAAGAAGAGTACGAGGGAGCATGGAAGATTCACCATTGAAATTGATGGGAATGATATCCAACAACAAAAAGGCATGATAACGGGTCGAACCTTATAAAAAGCTCAAAAACGTGAAAGGTCATAAGAGTGAATTAGGTTTATAGTCTATTAGCCTATTATTAATTATTAATAGATAAAAGTGAAACAGTGAAAGTAAAATATTATGTATTATCGTCTACAACTAATAAATTTTTATGTTTTCCGTATAAATATTTGATGTACCTTACAATCGTAGTTAGCTTATTATTAGTTTCTCTACACGTCTTATCTCAAAAATCTTTAATTTGATAAGTTTGTGAAAAATTGTTACGCAGTAGAATTGGTGACAAGTGAATGATCGTTTGACATTACACGTTAAGATAAATCATAATTGTTACCAATGACGATATGTTTATTATGAAACATTTTTAGCATACAAAACTTCGATGAGGACACTTGTTTTTGTAATTGATGGTATATTTACGTGTATCTATAGTTTTAAAAAATTTAAATTCTTTTATATCTTAATTTCGACACCCCTAACGGTAAATCCTGACTCCGTCACTTATCATTGATTAGCTAGCTAGCTTAATTTGCTTAGCCTCGACTCGTTTATTTTGAATTGTTAGGTTAATACTAGGGTATCCATGCCAACAAAGTTGAATAAGACTATGAAACCTTATCAACTTAATAATGTACTGTACTGTATTTGATCAATCGATCTATCGGTTGGTGTTTAGGTAGAACTCCTTGCAACATTTAAATGTTTGAGTAAAATTCATTCACTTTTTTACTAATAGATTTAGCCCTTTGACTATTTAATAACTTCCATTTTAAGAATGTTGAGTTACTAACACTATCAGAATAAATACTATAGCCGACGATCAAAAATTGTCGACCTGTTGACTATTTTCCTCGGTCATAGTGTCGTCGAAAAAAAACCGTCGATGATACTATGGCCGATGATATTTTTCACATCGTCGCCTATAGTTGGACTATAACCGACGACAAAGCCGTCGGCCAAAGTTTCTCCCTCCGGCCAAAATTATTGAACGGAGAAACTATAGCTGACGACATTGTATATGAATGTCGTCGGCTATAGTCCCAGATCTGAAAAAAAAATTACAGATCTGGATTTCTATTCTCAAAAATCCAGATCTGTCACCTTCACCAAACCATAATCACAAAAGCTAGCTAATTTAATTCACCAAACCATAATATGAATTTTATTTCACCAAACCCTAAAATTACACAATCACTAAAATTACACAACCCTAAAATTACACTTAACCCTAATTTTTTTTTAAAAACCCAAATAAACTCAACGACTAAGAGGCGACGGAGAGGACTGTGCGGCGGGATTCGAATCAACCGGAGTAAGAGGCGGCAGTGGTTGGCGGCGGTGAACCTAGGTTAAAAACCATAAAATTTATGAGAGAGAGATAGAGAGAGAGAGAGAGAGAGAGAGAGAGTTACATTTGGGATCGAGCTTGGGCTTTGGGTTTAGGGTTTATAAACTCGATAACTATAGCCGATGACATGTATAATGTCGTCGGCTATAGACAATATATCGCTATTTCGTCGGGTATACAGTAGCCGACGACATTATACATTGTCGGCTATACTATAGCTGATGAAAATTTGAGTCGTTGGATTATTTTTTTAATATTTCGTCACCTATAATGTTTGTTCTGGTAGTGTAAACATATTTTGATATATCCTTTGACCTATTTAGCATTCAATTCTAACAATGAAATTTTTTTAAACATTATATTGCATTTGTTCTATTGGTATAATATATTATCAATAAATTAATGAATTTACGTGCGTACCTATATATCATCATATTGAAATAAAATACCTACACCAATCATACTATGAGAAAAAGTAACTTAGACAACGAAAATTACACACAAATAAATTGCGTAAATGACGTAAATAAATTGCGTCGTCTCAAATATTTTTTCGTCGTCTCATCCCTCTCTTGGACGACAAAAATTATACACAAACCGTCGTCTAAATGACTACTTAGACGACGCATCGATACTTCATCGTCTAAGTAGTCACTTAGACGACAAATCCTCATTTTCGTCTCTGAGTAAACACAATTATATATTGTGCCAGATTCTTTTATTCTTCACTCGTTTGGGCAATCTCATTGGCATTCTCATTCTCATTCTTTCTCGATCAGTGTCTCCTCATACGTACAACCAGCACTATCTCCGGCTCCGACCATCGATTCGCCATATCGGTGAAGGCTAGGTACATACGTAGTTAATTTTTGACAATCTTAACATTTATATATAATTAATTGTACATTTTATTGATTATATTGTTAGTACGTCTAATATTTATAATTAAGGTAGGAAATTGATTGATATATATATATATATTAGTTAATTAATTAGTATGCATGAATGTTTAAAAATTTGATTAATATTTAGTTAAAACGTACATACATGTTAGATTAAAGTAATTGATGTATAGTATATTCACTTTTAATTAATAAAGGTAATTAATAAATATTTTAATTAATTATATGTTAATAAGGTAGTTGAAAATATGTATATATAATAGTTTAATAATTACTTGAAAATATGTATATATAATAGTTGACTAATATGATAATTATTAAATTCGTAGAAGTATGGACAAAAGTTGAATAAAGTTGTGGAATAGAAGTGATGTCCAATATATGGACGGAATAAGAGAATTTATGAATTTTGCAATGGAACATGATCAGGGAAAGAAGCATTTCCGGTGTCCTTGCAAAAAATATTTTAACTATCAGTATGTGGAGGTTAATGCTATGATGTAACACCTGTATGAAAATGGTATGATGTGAAGTTACACTATGTGGAGTGAGGCATGGTGAAGCAGTAGACTTCAGCTCAGGGTACAGTTACTATGGTGTCTCATCCACCGGTAGTGGTGTCGGCCCCCTTGCTTGGAACCCAACTGTGGATTTGGTCCATGATGCATTTCCGGGATTTAGTCATGGTGGACACCAACACCAAAAGGGAGGTTATGATGCCACTCATGGGAATGATGATACATTTCCCGCTGCTAGCTTGGCCACTGACACTATTGAGATGAATAATTACAACATGATGCTATTTGAAATTCAGACCTTGGTGTACCCTGAATATCGAGAGAATGTGTTGCAATATGCGATGAAGCAAATGCAGATAAAAGTGAAGAACAAAATTTCAGTCAGTGCTTTTGACGAAATTTAGGACCAAATATGTAATTAAGTTGCTGCCTGATGATCACAATATTCCGAAATCTCATTATAAAGTTAGAAAGATCTCGAGCAATCTCGGCCTAAAGTACAGGATAATTGACGCCTGCTTAAATAATTGTGTGATGTTTTACAAAGAGTATGCACATTTGGACTATTGTCCCGTATGTGGCCAGCGCATATATGTGGATGACGGGAATAGAATGAGTTCGAAAAAAAAAATTCCTGTGAAGGTACTTCGATATTTTCCATTGATTCTCATATTGCAGCGTCTGTACATGTTTCTATACATAGCAAAGGCGATGCGATTGTATGCAGAAAAATGAATAGATGATGACTTTGCAACAGAAGTTCGAAATGTTAGACTCGGATTTTCTACTGACGGATTCAATCCTTGAGGTATTAATAACTCTGCCGTCAACACTTGGCCAGTTATTCTGATGCCGTAGAACCTGCCTCTGTGGATGTGCATGAACAAATAATTTAATTTTCTTACTCTTCTAATTTCAAGTACTAAATCTCCGGGTAAGTGCTTAGATGTCTACCTTAGATCTTTGATCGATGAGCTGAAACTGTTGTGGGAAAATGGAGTCCCAACTTATGACAAATTCACTGGCACGATGTTCATGGTGAGGGCAGCCTTAATGTGGACGATCAGTGATTTTTTTGCATATAGGATGTTGGCAGCCTACATGATGAAAGGATACAATGGATATCTCATATGTTTGGATGATGTAAACTCTAGTTGACACGTAGGGAAAGTGTGTTACCTGGGTCACCGTAGATGGCTTCTTCACAATCACCAATGATGACAATTGAAGCTCATTTCGATGGGACGGTAAAGAATAATCCTAAACCCCGTTGTTGGTCTGGTGAAGAGATTTTAGAGAGGTTGAGCAGGGATAGAAGAAGAGTGTACAACAAGATATCAGATACACCTTACCCAGTGAAGCCGACAGTAAGACGTTTTGTATTCCACTGGTTTAAGAGTGTTTGCTATCCGACTACGTATGCAACTATTATAATTGGAGCAGTGGACGAGGTGCAACACAAGTTTGTTGGTCTAAAAACACATGACTATCACATTATGCTGCAACGTCTGATTCAAGTGGTAATTCAACCATATTTGCCTCGTGACGTTGTAGAACCAATTGTGGCATTGTGCAGATGGTGACAGAGGTTATGCGCCAGAGAGTTAAAGAAATCAGATGTGGTGGAACTGCAACAACAAATTGTGCACATCATTTACAAACTAGAGAAGATTTTTTCTCCTGCTTTCTTTGACATAATGATTCACCTACCCTAGTAGGTGCTTATTTCTAGTCTGGTCAAGTACACTTGGATGTATCCTCAAGAAAGGTACGTACAACTAATTAATTATATAGATTTTTTGATCCATTATTTGTTCCACTCGAGATCCATAACATATTCTACAATTAATTAATTGAACATTTAATTTTGTAGACAGCTTGGACAGTATAAAGGATTCATGAAAAAAAGGTCGGTTCTGAATGACTCCATAGCAGAGACATACATAATGCATGAGTGTGTTACTTACTCCAACATGTACCTCGAGGATCCACCACCTCCCAACGCCTCCAATCCCAGTGGCTACATCAATCTTTATATCGTCACAAAGGTCGTACGGCTGTTTAGAGAAGTATTAAAGGAATCGTTAACATGAGAAGAACTTATTGAAGCACATTGGATAGTGTTGCGAGACTATAACGAAGTTGAGCCTCACATGAAGACGTACATGGAGAAACTTCAGGCGTTAAATCTGGACAAGAGTTCGGCGTGGTTTGAAAAAGTGGTTAAGAAGTTCCCCGATCATTTCCTCCAATGAGTACGTATGTTTACTTATTTAATTATATACATTTTTTTAGAAATTAAACCCTTTAATTATATGTTCTTCCCACTTTTACAGATGATTATTCTACATATGATTGTCCTGGCCTAAGCACTTGCTAGCAGGGAAGCCTGTTAGACACTATATTTACCCCAAATATTTTGTGAACGGTATAAAGTTGGGAAAGA
Source organism: Geum urbanum (assembly GCA_946800695.1). Classification (NCBI taxonomy): domain Eukaryota; kingdom Viridiplantae; phylum Streptophyta; class Magnoliopsida; order Rosales; family Rosaceae; genus Geum; species Geum urbanum. Next base: position 41,635,420 of record OX327013.1, on the reverse strand, counting down.
TGATGATATATATTACGGGGCTTTTGTATATGCTGTTCAGCTATGTTACGGGAATAATGTCAACGTTTTCCTATTTAAGTGCAAATGGTTCAAGACGGAAGACCTAGGCCTTTTATCAATCGATACAAACTCAAGATGGTATGAGGATGAGTCTTTCACCTTTGCCACCTTACTTAGGCAGGTGTTCTATCTTGATGATCCGAAAGTTGGTAAAGGGTGGAAAATAGTGAACCATATCTCTCATTAAAGAATATGAAATACCACGACAGCTGAAGGGACACCGACGACCGAAGATGCTCAACCGCAAAGAGACATTACTGCATATCAAGAGCCTAATATTTCTGTCATCCGCTCCGATATAATGGAAAATTTCAAGCTGGTGAACGCTTACCCATCCCTGATGGCTCTACGGATCTAACTCAAGATGAGATTATAGATCTAGAGAATGATGAGAGTGATGATGGGGTGCAGGATGACAACGAAGACTTGGGATATTTGTTGGACGACGTTGAGTATGATGATGAAGATGAGCAATCAAATAATAGTGGTGAGGCAGATGATAACGATTATGACGAGGAGTATAATATAACGACGAGGGATATTAATTGATAATTAATTATTGTAATTAAACTTTTTTGAGGTAATTATGATTAATTATATTATGACGAGGAGTACAATTATTCTAAAAAAATTGAACGAGGAGTACAATAATTAATTAATTATTATAATTCTGAAAATTTTCACATAATTAACTTTAAATTAATTAAAGATGTCGCTTCGACTCATAAAAGTTGAAGATCTTAGACGACCGAATCCGAACGACCAAGTGTCACATTTTCTCTAAATTCTAAAACCTAGATGATGAAACGACTTTTCGTAGTCCAAGGTAAACACAATTATATAAATCTAAACTCTAAACCCTTTATCTTAGACGACAAAAACGTGTCATTTCGTCGTCCAAGTAAACCCTAAACCCTATACCTAAACTCTAAACCCTAAACCCTTTACCTTAGATGACGAAATGACACAATTTCGTAGTCCAAATACTCACTTAGACGACGAAAATGTGACCACTTCGTCGTCTAAGTCATGTTATAGTAATTTCACCTCTAAGAGAATGACCATGTAGACCATGTCCCAATGCTTCGTCAAGTGGATAGAGTAAACGATATTCGGAGTGTGAGCGTTGATGGTTCCAAAATATGAGTTACGGATTTTCGTGTATCCGCGTTTCCGTTTTCTTAAATTTTTAGTTTTACGGTTGACTGTGCCGATGAAGGCCTTAAAAAACTTACTATTTACTGAAAATTATTCTACTTATACATTGTCTTATAGTGAAAATATCCAACGGTTATTTTGTCCAAATTTAATTTCATTAATATTGATGTGCAGTGAGCCTATACGTAATAACACTTAAGTTATACACATTAGTAGATACTTAACAAGTTTGAAGAGGTAAATTAATTCGTCTTCTTAAATCCCACTTTTTATATATACGATTCTTTAGTCGATATTTTATGACCAAAAAAATTGAAAGACAGATCGAAAACTTCCTTACGAATTATTTTTAAATAATATTTTAGAGAAATTTGACTTAGACGACGAAGGAGGAAGCCATTTTCGTCACCCAAGTGATCACCTGGACGACGGAAACGGCCTCCTCCGTCGTCTAAGTCCAAAATTTATTCGCTCCAAATTTCACAGCCATGTATTTCGGGAACCGCCCAAAATGACTTGGACGACGGAGGAGGCCGTTTCCGTCATCCAGGTGAGCACTCGGACGACGGAAATGGTTGGATGACGGAAACGGCATCCTTCGTCGTCTACGTCCAAAATTTGAGTGGTCCAAATTTTACCGTCATTTATTTTGGGAACCGATCAAAATGACTTAAACGACGGAGGAAGCCGTTTCTGTCATCTAGGTGAGCACTTGGACAATGGAAACAACCTCATCCATCGTCTAAGTCCAAATTTTGGGCAGTCAACATTTTCCCGCCAATTAATTCAGGGAGAAACATGAGACGCACTTAGACGACGAACCCTACTGTTGCGTCGTCTAAGTGCTAACTTGAATGACGGAATCAGAGAGTGCATCGTCTAACTTAAATTCACTTTCACCTAGATGACGAAATTGGGCTCTTCGTCATCTAGGTGAAACTGTATATTTTAGAATCCCAGTTTCTCTCTCTCCGCACTTAGACGACGAACCCTACTGTTGCGTCGTCTAAGTGCTAACTTGAATGACGAAATCAGAGAGTGCATCGTCTAACTTAAATTCACTTTCACCTAGATGACGAAATTGGGTTCTTCGTCATCTAGGTGAAACTGTATATTTTAGAATCCCAGTTTCTCTCTCTCTCTCTCTCTCTCTCTCTCTCTCTCTCTCTCTCTCTCTCTCTCTCTCTCTCTCTCTCTCTCTCTCTCTCTCTCTCTCTCTCTCTCTCTCTCTCTCTCTCTCTCTCTAAAACTCCCCCTCCCTCTGGCAAGGATCCACCGTCACCGTTCGACGTTTCCCACCGACCTTCACCTCCTTTGTCACCTCCCACCTCCCTCCACGTACGGGCCTCCTCCCTCCACCGCCTCCCACCTCATACCCAACTCCTCCCACCGCTTCCAAGAACTCTCTATCTCTCTCTAAAACTCCCCCTCCCTCCGGTAAGGATCCACCGTCACCCTTAGACGTTTCCCACCGACCTCCACCTCCTTTGTCACCTCCCACCTCCCTCCACGTACGGGCCTCCTCCCTCCGCCGCCTCCCACCTCCTACTAACTCCTCCCACCGTCGGCACCCCACCATGGTAAAATTCAAAATTTTAAATTTTTTTGTACGTACGTATAATTTTGTTTCAATATGTATTTAGATATAATAATGCATATTTATGTATAATTGGGTGTATAATAATGTCTATAAATATTATAATAATGTGTATTTAGGTAAATATTATAAATTAGTAAAAATTAATAAATTGGTAAAAAAAGAAGAAGTAAATAATGTATTTAGGTAAAATTTGTTTAATAATGTGTATTTAGGTGAATATTATAAATTGATAAAAAAAATGGTAAATATCAAAACATGATAAAACTAAATGGTAAATAATGAAAATGATAAATTGTTAAAAAAGGTAAAAATTACAAATGTTAAAATGTGGTAAATATTAAAAATAGTAAATATTAAAAGTGATAAATTTTGTGATAAATATGAAAAATAGTAAATATTATAAAATAGGTATGATGGTAAAATAAGTTTAATAATTTAATTTTACAACTCCTAAATTAAAATGACACCATGAGGTAAGAAAAAGGCACAAAGAGAGGCCAAAGATGCCCGGCTCCGACACTTGGCAGACCAAGTGGGTTGGTGATGCTTGGAGGACACCGTTGTGGCTCCTCCGAACCCTTCAGCTAGTCCTTCGGCTGCGGCGACTGGGAAAATTCCTAATGCCTCAGTTATAGCGAGCGATGACGGTGACATCCCTTCGGCCTGATCATCGATGTCAGTAGGTGCCTAGGAGTCGGCCTCTGAATCTATTCTATACAGCACGCGGTGCAAGGTCAGGAGGGCTATGTCAGACCCTCAATCGAAAAGGACCTGAAGACTAGGAAATGGCGAAAAATCCGATAAGTTGTTCAAGGCGACGGGGAAACATATCCAGTTGCCGTACAACAGTATCACCGATGACCCTCCCACCTCGCAGCTAGCTAGTCTCTCATCGCACAGCATCAGGGCAATTATTCTCAACAACATCTGTATAGTTACGCCTAGCTGGAAGGAGTTTCTGGACTTGGAGAAGGGGAAGGTGTTTAGAGAACTCTCGTTAATATAATTTTAAAATTATTTTTTAATAACCAATAAAAATTGTAATTTCATAATATATACGATTTTAATTTTTTATTCTTTTTTGTAGGTACAGTATGATGTGGATGGCACACCGGGGATGCTTAGACACATCAACACCACCTCCAACGTCATCTACCAAGATTGGAAGTACAGACTTCACAAGTACTACCTCCAATTCGGCCGCTCTCCTACCCCCGTAGAGCTGCGTGGGGATATGGAAGATGAGTGGGAGTGGTTGGTCAACCACTTCGAAGAAGAATCTTATCGGGTTCATCTTTTTTTTTAATATTTAAATTGACGAAATCAAATAATTTATTTTTTATTCATTTATTAGTTTTTTAATCATTTTCTGTTGTCGAATAGACAAAATCGGACGCAAACAAGGTCAATCGGGAGAAGAATGACAAACATCATACCTTCGGCTCCAAGCAGATGATACAAATCGCCAAGGAGCACAGAGATAAGGGCTCCAAACACCCTTATTTGGATGCCAGCAACACCGCTCATGTGACGCCTATGCTCGACAATGAAACGAGTCAAAGCAGCGTAAGTGTCGTATATATTTCCTCTCAATTAACGTAATTAATATTTATTAAACTCCCATACAAATTTATAATTATTTAATTTTCTTTATTATTTTCAGGCGAGAGTGCTAGAATTGGCACAAGAGGAATTGACCAATACGCAGCTTGCAACCCGGATATGCCACCGGAAGACCTGCCCCCTCTATTGAGGGAGAGCCAAATTGCAATCGCCGATGTGATATACGGTCGACGAGCTGACAAGTAGGTTAGGGGGTTGGGACGTAAGGTGCAGCGGGATTTATTTGACTCATCTACGGCACGCTCGATGAGGAAGAGTGGTCAGGATCAGCCGTCCAAGCAGCCATTGAGGAGGCTCGACTCGCTCGGGCAAAAACGCAATCCATGCGTCAAAGGCTTGATGAGAAAAAGTGCAGATAGCCAACCTCCTCGCCCTCATGCAAGCCAGGGTTCCAGAAGGTTGTCGTCCTGCTCCGACCTCACACCCCGACGACGACAACATGGCCGAAGGCAGGAGACTCGGCGATGCGTCTACTCTTGCCGTATTTACTTAGTTTGTACGTAGTTTTTAATTTTTTTTGAACGATATCAATGTACGTATAATTTTTAATTATTTTAATTAAATTTATTATTTAATTTAATATAATAATATTTTACTTTAAAATGAAATTTTAAGGAAAAACATTATTAAAAAATTCATTAAATCCACTTAGACTACAAAATTTATTATTTCATAGTCTAAGTGATAACTTAGACTACGAAACAGTATATTTCGTAGTCTAAGTCAATTCTTAGACTAAGAAACATTTTCTTAAAGTCATCACTTAAACTACGAAATAATTTCGTGGTCTAAGGAATAACCTAGACTAAGAAACAATGTCGTAGTCTAAGTCGTGTTTGGACGACGCAAATAATATTTGCGTCGTCTAAGACTTTACTTGGACCGGATCAATTGCATCGTCTAAACTATCACTTGGACGACGGAATGCTATATTTTCATCGTTTAAGTACTTAGACTACAGCACTTGAATGACAAACTTTAGATGACGAAGATTCTGTCGTTTAAGTACTTAGACGACAGAAACTCGAATCTAGACGACGAAATAGTTTCGTCGTCTAAGTGTTTTTTCCTGTAGTGTCACTTGTATAATAAACACATATATAATAAATTTACCTATAAAAAACCATATATAATTAATTTACCTATAATAATTTAGGTAATTTACTTATAGTATCCAACTATTCATGTAATTTAATTACTTATTATATTCAGATAATTTACCTATTATATTCAAGTAATTTATCTATTATGTTTAGGCTAGGTAATTTACCTATTGATTATTTACCTATATTCATGTAATTTACCTATAATATTCAGGTAATTTACCTAGCTATTATATCAGGTATTTCATATTTTTGTCAAAAGTAAATAAATGAAATTTATATCCTTAAGTTTTGCTACTACTTGGTTATTTGATATTAATTTGGAGAAATTATTAATACTAAATTATTTTTGTTGTGGCATAATTTGTAAATAATGAAAATAATTTGGTTTGAATGTATCATAAATGAAATCAAAAATTTAATTCTGACCTGAATTTATTAAGTAAAACGATGATGGATTAAATCTTGTAAGATATAACACGTAGGGATGTTTATCTATATCACCTTTTTGGTTATAGTCTCTTAATCTCGAGAAGATCGATGAACGTGATTTGTCATTTTCATTTACGTACGTGTTAATATATAAAGCTCGGTAGCCTGTTGTTAAGCCTACAATATATGTAATGTACGTGTTAATTCACTTATGTTCGAAACGATGGGTCATTATCGTAGGATCGGAGTAATTGGATCGATGCAGACATTCATATACAGTGGAAGATATATTGAGTGAATTACGAGCACTACTTGATCGATTGGGTTTCTTGATGGTGCGTCTGTATATTTGATGTGGCATTACAGCTTTTTTTACACTTTATTAATGATGTGAAAAACCCGCATTACACTATTTATATATATATAACCATACTTTACTAGTTTTTTTTTTAAAAAACTATACTTTAAATTCTTTATCAAAGCAATTCAAGTGTAGAAGAGAGAAATATGTATATGCCGTTCAACGTACCGATTCCATTATGAAAATGACTTCCACATGCAGCAGTATGTTGTCATTTTCGCTTGAAGTTTTCATCTAGTTTTTGGTGTTACCTGACAGAAGAGACCGGCCCCTACGTACGTACCGTTTTATATTTGTCCTATGATAATAACTTTGATGCTGTTTCTGATATATATATATATATATATATATATATACGGAGCTTTTATATATATATATATATATATATATATATATATATATATAAACACACACACTCTTTATTCAATTGTTCAACGATCTCGACCTCCCTCCCCAGTCCCAATCAAATTAGAGTTTCACCGTCGGCATGCGTAAACTTATAACATAAATTGACCACTGTTTCTGGGAAGCATCATAAGCTGCGACAAAAAGATCCAGACACATCGCGGCTTCGTGATAGTTTTTGCTAGTGGTTGCATGGGAACAAAACCAACTTTCTTTGATTTTGTTGTTGTTGATCGATGTTAATATATAGATGAGGACGTATATGTATATATTTGGATTCTTAATCCCATGCATGCATACATGGAGATCGAGTTCGACGTGTTCTAATTAAGGGAGATATATATGCAGCAGCAGCTGGGACCATCTGAGCCACAGCGGTTTTGGACGGTGTAGGCCGGCAGCGGTTGCGGCCAAATGGATCGGGGCTCCACGGCGGACCCACAACGGCCTCGATGGAGAGGAGCAAACCGCGGCATGCATGGCAAGGAGGACGGCCCCCACGGCCATTATGGCCGGGTAATATTGAATTGACGACATTGTCTGTATTTGTCTATGGTTGAACGATGACGAGAGATTGAGAAAGAGAGAGTGATAGATATATATAGCTACAAGGTGACCCTGATTTAATAAAGGCATGGGCATGCCCCTCGATCTAATCCGCCGGGGGAGCCAGTCCCTCGAGAGAGTTTGATTCCCACTTGGTTTATGTGTTTCTCTGGTCCATATATCAACTACGTGTATAATCTACTAATTTGATGTTACACTGTTCCCATTCTTGATATATATTTGCCTCTTCTAAAATGTCCGATCAAAATGATATTGTTGCTGAGAAAATGACAATTCCAAATACTCTACCGATCTATAACTCTCACAGATTTAGAGCCACTTGTTAGCTAGAGTACTAGACACCCTTTGTTTTTGATTGAAAGTTGAAAGCTTCCAATGTCGGACTCAAACTTCCCACGTATTTTTTTATTTTTTATGAAGGAGACTTGTTAGTATTGCATCAATTAGTTGTACGATTAACATACTTATCCACTTAAGCAGATTAGCAACACCTACTCGACCACATGCAAGACCACTAAGGAGGCACCAACTTCACTCACCGGACCCACCCATTCCGAGCGCGCACGCGCCCGTGGGGGGCGCGCCCGAACATGCGGATCACACACCAGCAGGAACCATCAGTCCCACATCGAAGAACACCACCAGGTTCCAAACTCAACCACCTATATATATCAGGTATTTATTACAGGTAAGATCATCCCATCGATTCAACTTAAACCCATCGCAATCGATCTCACATCTCACCAATTCACATCCCATCGAACGGTATCTAATTCCATTCGATCTTAAATCCCAACACTACACTCGCTCGCACGTTCGCTTGACTGTTATATCCGATACATCTTCTGACTTAGGCATCAGAGCGTTGAAGGCGGACCACCCCGTCTTGACCCCTGACCGCCTGCTTCATTGTTGTACTCTTCTAACAGCTGCACCCGAACGCCCGAGGAAGGAAGGAAGCACCCGCAAGAAGAGTCCGCACGCACGAACAGAAGAGAAGGAGAGCCCGCCCATCCGAACAGTCCCATCGTTCGGACGCACCAAGGGGAGGAGGTCCACCACACGACCAAGGAAGGAAGAGGAAGCTTATTCTTGTTGCTTCTGCCCCATTACGCCCCCGCGCGTAATTCGGTAGAAACATCTGGCGCCGTCTGTGGGAAACTTACAAATTGCAAACCTCGTATAAACACCACCGAAACCAAAAGTCCACATGCTCGACCCGGCGACTAACGACAGCAACACGCCCGACGGGGGAACTCCGCCAGGCTCATGGGAGCGGAACGCGCGGGCAACCGACAGGAACGACGAGGACGGGCGCATCAACGGCATGGCCCGGGAGTTGCGGGAGGCGGCGCTCGAGAGAGCAGAGGAGCGCCAAATCCGCCGAAGGATGGAGGAGCGACTGGAGGCGCTCGTTAACCAGCAGATGGAGCAGCACGAAGAAACACAGGAGACCGCCGGCGAGGAGCGCCCTCTGTTCGCCAGACCCAACGCTCGAACGTCCTCACCTGTGGAGGAGTCGACATCCCTGACGAACAACAATCTGATCCTACGGATGGAGGAGCTGGCAGAGGAAGTCTCGCGCTTGCGCAAAGACAAGCTGGCCGGTCAGGGCGAGACGATCGCCCCCCGGGTCAGCCCGTTCTCGGCGCACATACTGGAAAGAAGAAGGGATCCCCACACCAAGATAATGAAGATTGCCCGATTTGACGGAGGCGGGGACCCACGAGCGCACGTGGACGAATTCCGGTCCACCACGGACGGGACCCGATATTCAGACTCAACCTTGTGTTTCCTGTTTCAGGAAACGCTGGCGGAGGAGGCACGGAGCTGGTTCTACGAGATCCCGCCGGGGTCCATCCACTCGTTCCTCGAGCTGGCGGAAAGTTTCCAGAACTACTATCGGCTCCAGGGGAAGTATAACACCACGGGCATCCTCCTCAAGGTCCGCCAGGGGATGAACGAGAGCTTGTCAAGCTACATCAACCGATGGAGGACGCTCGTAAGCACATGCAGGGACCTTGACAAGCGAGTGGCCAAGGTCGCCCTGATGGACAACCTTCTCGCCACCCCATTCGTAGAGAAACTCGTAAGGAAGGAGCATCTCGACTACGACGAGATCATGTACCTGATTGTGCAGAAGGCACTGGTGGAGACGCGAGTGTACGGATCCGCCTCCGAATCTAGCACCAACAGGCCAGAGGAGAACGCTCAGCCCCAACGGCCCTCGAACAGCGGAGGGACTCCAGTCAAAGGATACAAGAGGTACCAGGACACGCCAGGGCGGAGCAATCGAAGGTCTCCCTTTCACAGCCATCGGGCGGAGGGATCGGCACAGCAAAACGCCCGCCAACCGACAAAACGGAAGGTCCTTACAATCGATGAGCAGTCGCCCGAGCAGCTCCTCCACCTACATTGGCACCAGCTCCCACAACTGAGCGGCGTGACGACGGCAATGGCTCCGGTCGGCCGAATCCCAAGCATTTGGTGCGAGTACCACAACGCCGCCACCCATCACACGAACAACTGCCCACTGCTTAGAAGGGCCCTCGAGGGTATGAAGAAGAACGGTCGCCCCAGGACGGGGGGACGCTAGCGCCGGGCCAGCGCTGGGACCCGTGGGACTATCAACACGATATCCGGGGGCAAGCGAAAGGAGAGGGCGCCACCGCCCGACCGCACGGGCAGAGAAGTATGGACGGTCGGGACAGGAAGAGCACCCAAGGAAGGAAGGACGGAGGCGCCCGCCATCAGCTTCACAACAAAGGACGAGGAGGAGAACCCGAGGGACAGCACCCTACCGTTCGTGATCGACGCAATCATTGACCAGTTTCTTAGGAAGAGGGTGCTAGTTGACAACAGAGCGTCTGTCAACATAATCTACTTGGACGCGTACAAGGCGCTCGGAAGGCCTGCACGGAAGATGACGCGGGATCATGAATGCATCGCCAGCTTCACGGGCGAGACCTCGTATCCTATTGGGAGCGACAACCTGCGGGTCGAGGTTGGCGCACCCGATTCCCCACGCAGTGAAATCCGGACGGACTTCATCATCATGGACACCCCCTCCCCCTACAACGCCATACTCGGGAGGCCGGGGATCTGCAGACTGAGAATGATCATCGCAACATACATGCTCTTGGGACGATTCCCAACCGAGCACGGAGTCGAGCATGTCCGAGGATACAGCGGCGAGGAGGCAGCAGAAACTCGGAACGAGCATGAGGTCCTTGCCCTGGAATCCGCGCCAGGATCAGAGGTACCCGACGATCCCCGCGACGGACTGATGGCCGTATCACCCGTCCCCGAACGCGAAGAGCTGAGGACGATCCAGCTATCCTCCGAACGCCCGGAGAGGACGGTCCAGATCGGGGCATCACTGGCCCCCGCAATAGCCGAACGACTGATCGCGCTGTTGAAAGAGAAGCAGGAGGTGTTCGCCTGGTCGTACAAAGACATGCCCGGAATCAGCACGAATATCATATCCCACCGACTAAGCATCAGCGCCAGCGCCCGAGTAGTGAAGCAGAAGCGACGGGCGTACAAAGCAGAGCATTATGCAGCCATGCACGAGGAAGTAGACCGACTACTGGGCATCGGGTTCATCCGGAAGGTGGATTATCCCAAGTGGATTTCCAACGCAGTGATGGTGCAGAAGAGCAACAAGAAGTGGAGGATGTGCATCGACTACAGTAATCTCAACAAGGCATGCCCGAAAGACAGCTTCCCACTGCCAAGGATCGATCAACTGGTGGACGCGACGGCAGGGCACGAGCTCCTATCAATGATGGACGCTTACTCGGGCTATAACCAGATCTTCATGGACCCCGCGGACCAGGAGGCGACGACGTTTGTCACAGACAAAGGCCTTTATTGCTACGTTGTCATGCCCTTCGGGCTGAAGAACGCCGGCTCCACTTACCAGAGGCTCATGAACACGATGTTCCACGGCCTCATCGGCAACATCGTGGACGTGTACGTGGACGACATATTGGTGAAGAGCATCCAGGCGGTCAACCACGTCCAGAACTTGGGGACTGTGCTCGACGTCCTCATCGAGAATGGCATGAGGCTGAACCCCGCCAAATGCACCTTTGGAGTCACCAATAGCAAGTTTCTGGGGTATATTGTCAGCCAACGAGGAATCGAAGCCGCGCCAGCCAAATTCAAAGCGATCATCGACATGAAGCCGCCCGTCAAAAGAGTGGACCTACAAAGCCTCACAGGGAAGCTCGCATCCCTGAACCGTTTTATCTCACGCTACTCGGACAGGTGCGCACCATTCTTCAAGGCCCTGAGAACCACGAACAAGCGCGAGGTTGTATGGACGCTCGAATGTGAGGAATCTTTCCTTCAGATCAAGGAATACCTGGCGTCCATTCCGCTCCTCTCCAGACCCGTCCGAGGGGAGGTTCTGTACCTCTACTTAGCCGCTTCCCTCACCGCCATCAGTTCTGCCCTCATCCGCAGAGAGGACCACACGGAGTTACCTGTTTTATTCTCAGGAAAAGGTATGACGGGCGCTGAGGCGCGATACCCGACAATCGAGAAGATGGCGCTCTCACTCGTGACCGCTGCCCGACGGTTGAGGCCATACTTCCAAGCGCATAGCATCCACATCCTCACCAACACACCCTTGCGTCAGATACTCCAATCGCCCGACCACAGCGGTCGCCTGGCAAAATGGGCCGTCGAGCTTAGTGAATTCGACCTCGAGTACAAACCTCGCACGGCAATCAAGGGACAGGCCGTGGCAGACTTCATCGCCGAGTATACAGAAGCAGAGGAGGCGCCCGCCCAAGCGCCCAACAATCCGACAGCGGGGTCGTCCAACAGGCCAGGGGTCATAGGGCGACCACTTTCGGAGTGGAACCTCTACGTCGACGGATCCTGCACGAAGAAGGTGAGCGGCGCCGGAATAATCCTAACCGGGCCAGGAGGGGTGAACGCAGAGTACGCCCTCAAGTTCGAATTCAAGGCAACGAACAACGAGGCCGAGTACGAGGCGCTCATCGCAGGTCTGCAACTAGCCAAAAATTCGGAAGCGCCCGACCTCAACATCTTCAGTGACTCACAGTTGGTGGTGAGCCAGGTCGGAGGGGAATTCCAGGCAAAGGAGGAATCCATGATCGCCTACCTAAAGCACGTCCAGGCACTAATCAAAGGATTCAAGTACGTCAACATCAACCACATATGCCGAGGATTCAACGCAAAGGCGGACAAATTGGCCCGGTTGGCCACGGCGCCCGTACACACCGGCCCAGGGCAGCGTATCGTCGAAGTGCTGCGACGACCGAGCACCTCGGGGGCAGAACAGGTCTTGGCGATCGAACCGCACGAGCATAGTTACATGGACGAGCTCATCGCCTATAAAGCCAGGGGAGAACTACCGGAGGACAGGAAGGCGGTCAGGACCATCGTCGCACGGGCGACCAATTTCAGCATACGAGACGGGACACTCTACCGACGGGGCAGAACTTGGGCGAGCCTCAAGTGCGTCACTCCGACAAAAGGCGGCTCAATCTTGAAAGAGATCCACTCGGGCACGTGCGGCCATCACGCGGGCGCCAGGTCGATCGCACACAAAGCCCTTCGGCACGGATTCTGGTGGCCCACCATACACGCAGACGCCATGGCACTGACAAGCAGGTGTCACCAGTGCCAACTCCACGCACATCACCACCATGCGCCGGCCGTCCCCTTATCCATCCTCCTATTGCCCGTTCCATTCGCACAGTGGGGGCTCGACCTGATCGGAGAGCTTCCAAAATCGAAAGGGCAGTACAGGTACTTGATCGTCATCATCGACTACCACACGAAGTTCATCGAAGCCCAGCCCATGGCAAAGATCACCACGGAGAAGGTAGAACGTTTCCTCTGGCGCTTCCTCTTCTGTCGCTATGGAACGCCAATCAACATCATCACGGATAACGGACCACAATTCAACAACCCCAGGCTGATAGACTTCTGCGAACGCCAGGGGAAGGACCTCATCTTCGCGTCACCCGCGCACCCACAGACAAACGGACAGGTGGAGGCGGCAAACAAAATCATCAAGTCCGGCATCAAAAGGAAGATAGAAGACATCGAACCTGGAGATGCAGGTTACGGGCGCTGGCCCGATATCATCCCAGAAATTCTGTGGTCCATCCGAACGACAGCTAACGCAGCTACAGGCGAGACCCCATTCAGCCTAACGTTCGGAACGGAGGCCGTGCTACCCTTGGAAATCACCCATCAGAGCCCGCGGATCGAGGGGTACGACCCGCGCACGAACAGTGAGGGACTAAGACTCAACAACGACCTGCTAGAGGAACGCAGAGATATGGCACACCTGCACAACGCCGCCAATAAGCAAAGGATCGCCCGGTTATACAACCAGCGCGTACGGGCTCGCCCAATCCAACTGGGGGACTGGGTAATGAAGGAAATCCAACAGAAGGTGAAGGCGCTTCGCCCATTGTGGGAAGGACCGTACGTCGTTGACGAGGTAATAAGCGACAACACTTTCTACCTTAGGGACATGCAAGGCCAACGACTACGTCACCCGTGGAACATCCAACACTTGAGGAAGTACCTTCACTAAGTCTTACCATGTATCCTCATCCAAGTGTAAACACTGTTGCGTTTGTCCTAACCCCGCCCACCTACACACTCGGGGGACTGGGGATAGGTTGCCCACAAAGACACAATGAGGAAGCGCGCGCCCGTACGAGTTACTGAGTTCATTCAAGTGGAAAACAAAGTTCAAAAAAGAGAGAGGAAGAAAACAGCAACCAAGCACAGGGCACACAAGCGGACATAAAGGGGAAACTTCATTCATCTCGCCAGAACCAAAAAAAACAGCTGGCGTACAAACCAGAGCACAAAGGCCCGATCAAAAAAAATATATATAAATAAAAAAGAGAGCAAAAGATCTACTCTATTACAAAGCAAGAGAAACAAACAGCTACTCTACTTCACGCCGCCCGCGCCCGCACCATCACCTCCGCTCGGCAGCACACCCTGCTCCGCCAACCAAGCATTCAGCTCATCCGCCTTCAGGAAAGGCCGCGCCATATCTTGAAATTAGACGACCTGAGCCTCAGCCTCGGCCTCCACCAACTCCTTAAACTCCGCAGAATTCTTAAAGTCAGCAACCGCCTCCAACCGCGCCTCTTCGCGCGCCTGCCGGACTTGGGCTTGCGCCTCGGCCATCAGGCGGGACTCCACTTCCGCCACCTTATTGCCCGCCACAGCCTTCTCCTCTTCAAGGGCGGCGAGAGCTGAGTCACGTTTGGCCTTAAGTATCTCCGCCTGCGCCCCCCGCTCATTCGACAGCTGCTCCGCCTTCTTACAAGCATTGGTGAGCCTGGTTATCTATGCCTGGGCTCTCTCTGCACACCGCCTGTTGGCGAAGCGTTCGCGCGCCAAATACATCTTACGATGCAGTGCCATGCAGAGGTTATAGGCTGTATCCATGTCATCCCTGTTTCCCGCACCCACCTCTGGCGCCATCACATCCACGGCTTTCATGGCCTCCTCAAGGGACTTTGCCAACGGAGTGTAGCAGGCAAACGGGTCATCAGGCCGAGCAGCAGACGCCTTGACAGATGGGTTCTCCGTACGCGGACGCTTCTCAGGGGGCCCACTGGTTGGGCTGGGCGCTCGGGACCTGGTGGCGGGACGCTCGGACGATTGGGGCGACGAAGAAGACTGTCCACCTGCCTTGGACGCGCGAGCTGCATCCCGCGTATCGTCCCGATCCTGCCGGCGCATGTCGCGGTTATCCTGGCGCTTCTCCCTTTGCCTCTCGGCACGATCGGCCTTTTCTTGCGCCTTTGATCCGCCAGCTTGGCCTGACGGTGGGCGGCGGGCACCCGCCGGGATAGCAGGGGCATACTCACTCACAGCAGGAGGAGGGAGCTTGGGCTGCTCAGTATCCCCCAGCGCCAGACCACATTGCCCATCATCCACCACCAGTCGGACTTTCGCCCCAGTACCTCGAAGGTCGGCCATGCGGCGCTTGGCCACGTCACTAACAGAAGCGTTCTTACCAGTCATCTTCTTAACTACAACAAACAACAAGCAACAGGTCAGCAACAGCAATAACAGTTGGTCAAAATCTACTCTACTCCCAGACAAACGAACTACAGGCACACGTACGCGGCCGCCTGGCGAGGCGCGTCTCCTCGATAATATCCCAATGACAGGCGGCGTAAAATGACTTCGCCTCGGGCGCTGGGTCAAAGACAAACTTCAGACGGTTGACCCGAGCCTCTTCGGCGGGCGTCATCGGGTACTCACTCATGTCAAGGGGCTGGAAGGCTTGGGGGACTCGATCAATCAGGTGGGCGTTCGCTACATACACATCCGAGAAGGAGCCCAACTCCCAGTCACCGCCCACCAGACAACTAATCGTACGCCAGTTGGTCGCAGAACTAGGCGGATCCGACAGCCACCACGTCACGCGCGGCTCAACTGTAACGGTCCCCCAGTCCCTCTTGCGCGTCGAGTAACGCAGACCGAAGAAATGAAGGAACTCCGCCCGTGTGGGTTGGTCCAGCCCGCTCTTCCGGAATACATTAAACATAGCCACGAGCGTGTGGGTGAGAGTGGGCCCGCACTGACCCAGCGTGACATTCAACAGCGCCAGCATATACTGGAAAAACGGATGCAGCGGCAACTTAATCCCTGCCTTCAGGTGATACTCGCTCAGACACACATAACCGGACGGCGCGCGAGTGAACGTCTGGCCCCTGCCAGGTGCCCGCAACTTCACAGAGCCAGGGATATGGTAATCTCTCGCCCACCTATCCAACTCCGAGGCGGTTGGCGCACGCTCGGGCTCCTGGACGGGCGTGCCATCAGGGAACGCCCAGTGAACAGGTCCACCCGCCGTAGGTTGAGGAAGCGAATCTCCCCATCCCGACCTCTCTTCACCCCAGTGGGTCGACGCGCCCGACTGCTCGCTCGACTGCCCGCCCGACGACCCAAACCAGCTCCCCAGCCCCACAGTCTCCAACACTCGCCTAGCTTCCATTCGCTGCACAGGAGAGGTGTCAGGCAAAATGCATTGCAGTGGCGGGACACTCAAAACAGACTCATCCGAAGACATATTGGACGTACTGGACGTACTCGACCCGCCCGACCCACAACTAATCCACCCTAACCCCCGAATGTAGATCCGCTCGCTTGACTGATCGCTCGGTATCTGAATCGGCTCCATCCTATAGACGAGCGCACGACCAACACTTAGCCAAAAAAAATCCCTCCCCACACAGAAACACAAAAACCCACAGAGAACCACCCACAAACAGATCAAAACACCCTCCCACCCAAGAACACGCCCTACCCCCGAGTTCAAAGAAAACACAGAAAAAAAAAAACACAACACAGACACAAAATCAACAAATCCAAGGATGAGAGCCTCACCAGATTATGGGTTGCGGGCTGAAACTTTCACGTCAAAACAGGGATCCCGGCCACAAAGGAACACCAACACAGAGAAAGCTCAGACAAAGTGCAGATTGCAGAAAGATTCCGGCAGAGCTTCGGTAAGTTAGGAGAGTGATGAAGAAGACAATGACAAGGGCACCCTATTTATAACACTCGGACGGGATACGCGAACGAACGCCAGTCGTCCGTTTTTCGCGTGTCCACCCTTGGATCATGACACGCGGCCAGGGCGGTTTACTTGTCCTCCTAAGTAAACCGCGCCAACTCCTCAGCTTCCCGCCTCGATTTCAAACCCTAGCACGGTCTCCCACGGACCGCCACGTGGCGCCCATGCCCCACTCCCACGCACCCACGCGCGTGACGTCCCCCCCCCCCCCCCGAGTAATCATCACAACATCAGCATTAAATACAGGGGCACGCTAGCATTAAATGCGGCGGCTAGCATTTATTACACCAGTTCCCCAAGAGCAATCAAAAGGAATGTCACCTCCAAACGTCTCATCAGAACACCACCAAACCCCAAAGCAAGGACAACACGACACGACACCACGCATCCCCACGAGCGCTCGCACACCACCATCAGGTTAGTACAAGCACCGCTCGGGCTCCCCGAAAGAGGGCTAACGCCTGAATTCCCTTTTGTCCGTGTCCCGAGTGAAGAGCTACGCCGTACGGGATGGGGTTCTTCCTCTACAGACGCGCACGCATTAGCAAGCCGGATCAGGCGGCAGACGCACGGGGCACGCCCCCTCTCTGAGCGCGCGCTGAGACCGATGGGCGGCACGGGCATGGGGTTCGCCCCCTCCGTGGGCGCACCGTTACATGATCGAAGAGCAAGCCGGTTGTCATGACAGAGGCATGGGGCCAACTCCTCTCTGGGTGTGCTAAGTCGATGGGCGGCACGGGCGTGGGGTGTTTCCCCTCCGTGTGAGCGCAACGTTAACATTCGACCCCGACTCAGAGCGCCAAGGGCGTGCGGTCCGACCCCTCCTTGCGTGTTCTGGGATTGATGAGCGCGGGCATGTGGTACGTCCCTCCGTCGCGAAAGCAAGCCGACTGTCATAACGGAGGCATGGGGTTCGACCCTCTCTCTGGGGGTGCTAAGTCGAAGAACGGCACGGGCATGCGGTCCGTCCCCTCCGTAGCGCGTTACTTATAGGTCGCGGTCTTGATCCCTCCGTTGACGCTATACCATACGGAACGGCATCCCCGTTGATGTACGCGGTGCACCGCGCCATCCCAATGCCGGTGTCACGAAAAACATTTAGCATGCACACACACCATACCATACATTCATGCATCACACCATACATTCATACATCATATCCTACATACTTGTATATCTGCACCTATTATGATTGTATGTTCGCCAGTCCAAACGCACGAACACACCACTCCACGGGCACGCGGGTCCGAGACTAGCAAGATCAGTTGGGATGCCGAGCCCAGAACATGCACAGGCACACCACCGAACGAACAGGTACATGCTCGGACACCCAGGTCCCGCTCCGTCATGCGAGCCCTTTCTTGACCGGAGAGTTGGGGGACTTGGGGGGTCACAGGATCATGACCGCTGCTCAACCGGATAAGTATTCTTGTTAATCGCACACCCTTTTTCAACTCCTCAGTCAAGAAAGTTCTCTTTGACTTGGGGAATTGGGGGACTTGTTAGTATTGCATCAATTAGTTGTACGATTAACATACTTATCCACTTAAGAAGATTAGCAACACTTACTCGACCACATGCAAGACCACCAAGGAGGCACCAACTTCACTCACCGGACCCACCCCTTCCGAGCGCGCACGTGCCCGTGGGGGGCGCGCCCGAACATGCGGATCACACACCAGCAGGAACCATCAGTCCCACATCGAAGAACACCACCAGGTTCCAAACTCAACCACCTATATATATTAGGTATTTATTACAGGTAAGATCATCCCATCGATTCAACTTAAACCCATCGCAATCGATCTCACATCTCACCAATTCACATCCCATCGAACGGTATCTAATTCCATTCGATCTTAAATCCCAACACTACACTCGCTCGCACGTTCGCTTGACTATTATATCTGATACATCTTCTGACTTAGGCATCGGAGCGTTGAAGGCGGGCCACCCCGTCTTGACCCCTGACCGCCTGCTTCATTGTTGTACTCTTCTAACAGCTGCACCCAAACGCCCGAGGAAGGAAGGAAGCACCCGCAAGAAGAGTCCGCACGCACGAACAGAAAAGAAGGAGAGCCCGCCCATCCGAACAGTCCCATCGTTCGGACGCACCAAGGGGAGGAGGTCCACCGCACGACCAAGGAAGGAAGAGGAAGCTTATTCTTGTTGCTTCTGCCCCATTACGCCCCCGCGCGTAATTCGGTAGAAACAGTTAGTATAATGTGATCTTTCCTTCTTCTTCTTCTTCTCACTACAAGAAAACAGCACTTACACCACGGAAACGTAATTGTTCCGTGGTCCAAGTTACACTTGGACGACGGAGACTTCTCTGTCGTCCAAGTAACACCTGGACGACGGAGAATACCTTCTCCGTCCTCCAGGTGATCACCTGGACGACGGAGAATACCTTTTCCGTCGTCCAGGTGGACACCTGGACCTCGTAGTCTTCTCCGTCCTCCAGGTGATCACTTGGACGACGGAGAAGGTATTCTCCGTCGTCCAGGTGATCACCTGGACAACGGACCGACACGCTGTCGTCCGAGTAACTTCCACTTAGACGACGTACCGACACCTCCGTCGTCTAAGTGAAGCATTATATAAGCCCGCTGCCAAACTCTCTTCATTCCATCCGATCCTCTCTTCATTATTCCATTCGAAGAAGAATTGAAGGAGAAGGGAGAATGAGAAGGAGAAGGAGAAGGGAGAAGCGCCGAGAAGGATCAGGATAAGGGATCTCCGCTGACTAGCTACCTAGCTTAATTAACTGATATCGAGAAGGCCAGCAGGTACGTACGTCGTTAAAATTTCCTTAATATATATTTAGTGAAAACGTACGTACATGCATGCATGGATGTTAGCTATATATACAGATTAAATTACTTACGTACGTAATTGATGGATCGATATAGATCGAGTACGTATAATTAAGCGTAAATTAATGGACTAATATATATATGTAATAATTAATTAATTATAATATTTTGTAGCAGTATGGACAAGAGTTGGATGAAGTTGAAGAATAGATGTGATGTCCGGTATATGGATGGAATTAGCGAATTTGTGAATTTTGCGATAGAACATGGTCAGGGAAAGAAGCGTTTCAGGAGTCCGTGCCAGAAATGTCTTAATTGTCAGTATGCGGAGGTTAATGTTATGGTGCAACACCTGTACGAAAATGGTATGATGTGGAGTTACACTACATGGAGCGAGCATGGTGAACCAGTAGAGTTCAGCGCAGCAGACTTCAGCTCAGGGTACAGTTACCATGGTGCCTCATCCAGCGGCAGTGGTGCCGGACCCCCAGCTTGCAATCCAACTGCAGATTTGGTCCATGATGCGTTTTCGGGATGTAGTCATGGTGGACACAAACACCAAGACGGAGGTTACAGTACCACTAATGAGCATGATGACATATTCCCCGCTGCTAGCTTGGCCACTGACACCAGTGAGATGGATAAGTACAACCGGATGCTACTTGAAGCGCAGACCCCGGTGTTCCCTGGATGTCGAGAGAATGTGTTGCAATATGTGATGGAGCAAATGAAGATAAAAGTGAAGCACAAAATGTCAGTGAGTGCTTTTGACGAAATTCAGGAGCAAATATGTAAGTTGCTTCCTGATGATCACAATCTTCCTAAATCTCATTATAATGTTAGAAATATCTTGAGCAGCCTCGGCGTAAAGTACAGGATAATTGACGCATGTCCGAATGATTGTGTGCTATTTTACAAAGAGTATAAAGATTTGGACTATTGTCCCGTATGTGGCCAGTGCAGATTCCAGGTGAATATGAAGAGTTCGAAAAAGAGAATTTCTGTGAAAGTTGTTCGATATTTTCCCTTGATTCCCAGATTGCAGCGCCTATACATGTCTGTACACATAGCAGAGGCGATGCGATGGTACGCAGAAAAGCAAATAGATGACGATGTCCTGCGACACGCCGCGGATGAGGAGGGTTTCAAACATTTCGACAGAGAATTTGGAGACTTTGCTGCAGAGGTTAGAAATGTTAGACTCGGCCTATCTACAGACGGATTCAATCCTTGGGGAAGTAATAGCTCCGCCGTCAGCACTTGGCCAGTTATTCTGATGCCGTACAACTTGCCTCCGTGGATGTGCATGAACAAGGAATTTAATTTCCTTACTGTACTAATTCCAGGTCTTAAATCTCCAGGGAAGTGCTTAGATGTCTACCTCAGACCTTTGATCAACGAGCTGAAACTGTTGTGGGAAAATGGAGTCCCAACTTATGACAAATTCACTGACACGATGTTCACGATGAGGGCTGTCGTAATGTGGACGATCAACGATTTTCCAGCATATGGGATGTTGGCAGCATGCAGGACAAAAGGATATAATGGATGTCCTATATGTTTGGACGACGTGAACTCTAGTTGGCACGCGGGGAAGGTCTGTTACTTGGGTCACCGTAGATTGCTTCCTCACGACCACCCCTGGCGACAGGATGAAGCTCATTTCGACGGGACGGTAGAGAACAATCCTAAACCCCGTAGTTGGTCTGGCGAAGAGATTTTAGAGAGGTTGAGCTATTTCAACTTTGGTGTGTTGAGCAATGAAGCGGATGTAAAGAAATGCAATCCAATTCCTCCACATGATCTGAGCTATTGGGATCACAAGAGTATATTCTTTGAACTCCCTTACTGGTCGAAGTTGAAGCTGAGGAACAACTTGGACGCGATGCACATAGAAAAGAATGTGTGCGACAGCGTGGCGGGAACAATTCTCGGTATTAAGTTCAAGACTAAAGATACTCCCAAAGCGCGCAAAGATTTGGAATTAATGAATCTACGTCGTCCCTTGTGGTTGAGGAGGGATAGGAAAAGAGTGTACAACTAGATGCCAGCTGCACCTTACACAGTGAAGCCGACGCTTAGACGTTCTATATTTCATTGGTTTAAGGGCGTTCGTTATCCGGTTACGTATGCAGCTACTATAACTGGAGCAGTGGACGAGGTGCAACACAAGTTTGTTGGTCTAAAGACACATGACTATCACGTTATGCTGCAACGTCTGATTCCAGTGGTAATTCGACCATACTTGCCTCGTGACGTCGTAAAACCAATTGTGGCATTGTGCAGGTGGTGGCAGAGGTTATGCGCCAGAGAATTAAAGAAATCAGATGTGGTGGAATTGCAACAACAAATTGTGCACATCATTTGCAAACTAGAGAGGATTTTTCCCCCTGCTTTCTTTGACATCATGATTCACCTAATGATCCACCTGCCCGAGCAGGTGCTCATTTCTGGTCCGGTCCAGTACACTTGGATGTATCCTCAAGAAAGGTACGTACAACTAATTAATTTGTTCCACTGGAGATTACTAGCTAGCTATATGTACTTATTCTTATTGTACGTTTGATTTTGTAGACAGCTTGGACAATATAAGTCATTCGTCAAAAACAGGTCGGCCCCGGATGGCTCCATAGCAGAGACATACCTAATGTATGAGTGTGTTACTTACTGCAACAGGTACCTCAAAGATCCACCACCTCTCACTGCCTCCGATCCCAGTGCCCGCATCAATCTTTCTGTCGTCACCAATGTCGTCCGACCGTTTAGAGGAGTATTAAAGGAATCGTTAATACGGGAAAGAACTTATTGAGGCACATTGGGTAGTGTTGCGAGACTGTGACGAAGTTGAGCCGTACATGATGTCATACAGGGAGAGGCTTCAGGCGTTAAATCAAAACAAGAGTTCGGTGTGGATTGAGAAAATGGTTAAGAAGAAGTTTCCCGATTATTTCTTCCAATGGGTACGTACGTACGTCTCGGTATTTAATTAGTAATTTTTTTACGTACATATCGATCATGTTTGGAGAAAGTCCAAATTTAACCCTTATATTAATTTGCCCTTTTTCGCAGATGATTGATCTGCAAAAATCTGAAAACCACGGGGGGTGGTGGTCATGGCCAAAGCACTTGCTAGCAGGGAAGCCGGTTAAACACTATATTTATCCCGGATGTTTTGTGAATGGTGTAAAGTTCCATTCATTAGCCCGAGACGAAGGAAGAAGAACACAAAACAGTGGGGTAGCGGTTGGGAAAGACAATGATCTATATTACGAGGCTATTGTATATGTGGTTCAGCTATGTTACGGGAATGATGTAAACGTTTTCCTATTCAAGTGCAGATGGTTCAAGCGTACAAATGAAGACCTGGGACTATTATCAGTCGATACAAACTCTAGCTGGTATGAGGATGAGCCTTTCGCTCTCGCCACCTTAGTTCGGCAGGTGTTCTGTCTCGACGATCCGAAAGCCGGTGAAGGGTGGAAAATAGTGAACCATATCTCTCATCGAGGAATATGGAATACAGAGACAATTGAAGTGACACCAGCGACGACTGAAGATGCTGCTGAACCAGAAAGAGACATTCCTGCCTATCAAGAGCCTAATATTTCTGTCATCCGCTTCGATATAATGGACCTGGTTCAAGATGGTGAACGGTTACCCATGCCTGATGGTTGTACAGATCTAACTGAAGATGAGATTATCGATGAGGTAGATGAAGAAGACGAGCATGAAGATGACGCAGACGAGAACTCAGGTTATTCGTCGGACGATGTTGAGTACGATGACGAAGATGAGCCGTCGTCTAACGGGGATGAGGACGATGACGATTATGACGAAGAGTACGGTCATACGACGAGGATTATTAATTGGTAATTAATTATTGTAATTATTGTAATATATGATCGATGCATCATCGATCAAAAATTAATATAAATTAATATTATAAGGAGGAGAATGTATGTATGTACGTATATATATATATTAATTAATTAATTACACGCGTCCATGCTCGATCAGATATATCGGATCGACCGACGTACGTAAACTAAACTAAATTAATTAATTAATTCGAATTATATATCCTGGACAACGGAGAAATTAATTGCAAGTTGTCGCCTTTTGGGTATTTTGGCTATCTCCCTAAATCCTCGACCCTAAATCTAGCAAATATCGGATCGATCGATCATTTTTTTCATTTTTTTATTCAAAATAATTGAACGGACACACAAATAACCCTGGACGACCTAAACCCTAAACCCCTGAATTCAGGGTTTTTTCACCTGGACGACGGAGATGGTCATTCTCCGTCGTCCAGGTACACACTAGGACGACGGAAATGGTCATTTTCCATCGTCCAAGTTCACAAACCCTAAACCCTAAACAGTAAGGCCATAACCCCTGAATTCATGGTCTATACACCTGGACGACGGAGATGAGCTCTTCCGACGTCCAGGTTCAGATATCGTAATTTTTTCTAAGACAACGACCATCTAGACCTTCTTCCAATGCATATTCTTTTCGTCAAGACTTTAGAGTAAACAATTCTTGGTGTGTGAGGTTCGACGGTTCGAAAATCGGAGTTGCGAAATGCCTTGTATCCACGTTTCCGGTTTGTGAAATTCTCGGTTTTGTGGTTGACTGTGCCGATGAAACCCTTACCGAACTTATTATTTTATGGTCCTTTGAAGACAATTATATATTATGTTACGACGAACATATCCAACGGTTGTTTTGTCTAAATTCAATTTCGTTAATACTCTGCTGCAAATGAGCATCTACTCATGAACACTTAAGTCGTAAGGATTAGTCAATACTTAACAACTTTCAAAACGAAAAATTATTCGTCGGTTCAAATTTAACTGTTCATATATACGATGCGTTCATCGATATTGGACGACTATTTCACTCGAATGACAGATCGCTAAATTCCGAGCGAATTAATTTTAAAAAATTTTTTAACGTAAATTGAACCTGGACGACGGATAATGACGTTCTCCGTCGTCCAGGTGAACACCTGGACAACGGAGAATGACAAGATCTGTCGTCCAGGTTCAATTTACCATGGCGGTTCGATTTTTTTTATTTTTTTTTCAATGAATATTTCACTTGGACGACGGAGATGTCGTTTTCCGTCATCCAGGTGTTCACCTGGACGACGGAGAACGACATCTCCGTCGTCCAAGTCGAAAATCATGGCGGTTCGATTTACCGCCTGAATTTTCGGCGCCGCTTGAATTTCCACTTAGACGACGGAGAATCAATTCTCCGTTGTCTAAGTCTAAATTTATGGCGGGTGAAACGTCCCGCCCATTAATTAGGCGCCGCTTCGAAATTTTTTAACTCTTCACTTAGACGACGGAAAACACTGTTTTCGTCGTCCAAGTGCACTTAGACGACGGAAAATCGTCCTCCGTCGTCTAAGTGAAAGCCTATAAATAAAACAGCACCCCCCCCTTTTCTAATTCCATCTCCTCTCCTCTCCTCCTCTCCTCTCCTCTCCTCCGGCGAGTTTTCTCCTCCGGCGACGCTCCGACGACAATTTTTCCGGCGTGGTTCCTCCTCTCCGACGACTCAACTCCGGCTATATTCCCGATTACTCCGGTGAGGTAAATTTCTATTTTTTACCTTATTAAAATTATTTTCATTTAATTAATTAATTTCTAAATATAATTTATTAATTAGTTTTAAATATTTCATTATTGTAATTATAATAAATTTTAGTGGTTAATTATTGTAATTAATAATTAATTAAATGCATAATTGTACTTAGTTGATAATTAATTAAATGAATAAATTTATTATTGTAAATATTTATTATTAGTTGATAATTAAATGAATAAATTTATTATTGTTATTAGTTCATAATTAATTAGTTGATAAATAATAATTTATTAATGTCATTATTTATTTTTTTACTTAATTGATAATTACGTGTATTTTCTAGTAAATTGCATGGTAGTACGTCTTCGATTTAAATTTAGTACATAGGCTTGGTTTATTAAGTCGCACTCTTTGGAATAGATGGCGCCTCTTTTCCTAGCTTATCTCCTTAACCCATCGTGATGTGTGGATTTCATCACCGCACACCATAACCTAAGTGAAGTTATGGACACGAGGTTGAGGGCGGAGTTTGCAAAGGACTTGAGGGAGTTTAAATTTTCAAAAAATTGGCCGAATGTCGGACATGGTGTCTAGAAACAGGTTATGACTGGTGACAGGTTTTGGATCTAAGAAAGACGACACCAATAGGTGTTTTGTCGAAATTAGTCCTGCCTCTCGCGTTATCTCTATCCCTAACTGGCCATGTTTTTCGATTTAACCAAGGCTGATTATTTGAAAATTTACACTTTATCGCGCGGGTCGCACGTCCATTGAACGACCGAAAAAGCAAAGCTAGTGTACTCTATTTAAATCTTAACCGTACTTAATTAGCGTAAATTTTGCACTTGTAATTATTATGGTAAGTAGGTATTTTAACAACGTACTCCTAGGTTTAAATGGCTTCATCCGGCAAGAAGAAAGCCCAACAGGAGGCAGAAGATGCCATGCTCTGAATGTTGGCGGACCAAGTCGGTTGGGTTCAACAGGAGGGCAACGACGCCCTCAATCCGGACCCTTCATCTGGTTCAGAGGCGGCGCCTCTTGGGGAAATTCCCTCTGCCCCATTTATCTCCGGCGGAATCTCCGTCGTCCAGGTGATTACATGGGCCACGGAGATTGTCCGCGGTCCAAGTGAACTTGGACGACGGAGACCTTAATCTCCGTCGTCCAAGTGCCTGGACGACAGCACTTGGAGCACGCACCTTGGACGACGGAGAAACTCACTTAGACGACGGAAACGCTCCGTCGTCTAAGTGCTGTTTTCTTGTAGATCTTCCCATGTTTTTTTTTGAAGGAGACTTCCCTTGTTAGTATAATGTGATGTTTCATGCTGTTTTCTTGTAGATCTTCCCATGTTTTTTTTTTAAGGAGACTTCCCTTGTTAGTATAATGTCACTTAGACGACGGAAATGCTCCGTCGTCTAAGTGCTGTTTTCTTGTAGATCTTCCCATGTTTTTTTTTGAAGGAGACTTCCCTTGTTAGTATAATGTGATGTTTCATGCTGTTTTCTTGTAGATCTTCCCATGTTTTTTTTTGAAGGAGACTTCCCTTGTTAGTATAATGTGATGTTTCATTCTTCTTCTTCTTCTTCTTCTTCTTCTTCTTCTTCTTCTTCTTCTTCTTCTTCTTCTTCTTCTTCTTCTTCTTCTTCTTCTTCTTCTTCTTCTTCTTCTTCTTCTTCTTCTTCTTCTTCTTCTTCTTCTTCTTCTTCTTCTTCTTCTTCTTCTTCTTCTTCTTCTTCTTCTTCTTCTTCTTCTTCTTCTTCTTCTTCTTCTTCTTCTTCTTCTTCTTCTTCTTCTTCTTCTTCTTCTTCTTCTTCTTCTTCTTCTTCTTCTTCTTCTTCTTCTTCTTCTTCTTCTTCTTCTTCTTCTTCTTCTTCTTCTTCTTCTTCTTCTTCTTCTTCTTCTTCTTCTTCTTCTTCTTCTTCTTCTTCTTCTTATTATTATTATTATTATTAAAAGAAATATTAAATTCTTTAAAAAAAAATTACTAAAACAAAATCTTGCGTGTGTCGATTCTAGTCACCCATTAATTTTCTCTTTATCTTGCATCTACGTGTTTTCCTTTTCTCTCATTTTTTCTTTTCTTTTATGATAAGTCAATAATATGGCGGAAACTCTCATACAAATGAGTTTGCATGAACTTTGACTAAACTACTCCTTTTTGCATACTTTTTAATTTGTGACTTCATAGTCGAGACCAATTAAGTCCAATTTGAGACAACTGTCTGATTGGAATAAGCAGCTGTAGCTGTGTCATGAGGATAATCAGTTGCGAAAATAAGTAAGAGAGTGTTTAGTAAATTTTGGTGTGAAAATAATTTTGAACAAAAAGCTAATGATCAAGTGTTTGGTAACTTTAGTTTGATAGTGTTGTGAGTGTGTATAATGACTGAAATAGATATCATACTATAGTGATTTCTAAAATTTTATTTTCTTATGTATTTAAAAATATTAATGTGTATATGAATTTAAGTTATCGACGTTATTGTTGTAATTTATCAACCCAATCAATTTTTATCTTTCATGTCAATTTTGTTTTAAGTTATCGGTAGAAAATATTTCATATATAATCATATACACCTAACATATAGTATAAATTGTACATATATGTTTGATTAAAATAAAAGACTCATATTTTTGACTATTTATTAAAATATCTCTATTTAGTGTTTATCATGATTCTTGCTTTGAGGTAAGAATTATACTAAATGCAAGTGCCTCTTGCCTTGCTGTGAATTAACATCAGGTCATCTCAAGACGTTTTATGGGGCTAAAATGGGTAGAAAAAGGCAAGGTGAGCTGTGGGAAACTACAACAGTACAGTTTGTGGAAGCCATGTTTTTCAGCTTCCATAATCCACACAGGTAAGTGCGAGATTTTACTTTAAGCTGTTGGATCTTGATTTACCAAACAGCAAATCCAGCTCAAATGTTGGAATAAGCTGAAAAACTCACCACACCTCGGGCCAAACTGGGCCGTAGTATCTAACATACATTTTAAGGACCCTAACATACATTTTAAGGACCATGCATATAAAAATTTGATCAAATTAGAGATTGTTGGTTCATTAAATTTTACAACACAAATGGACAATTGTCATTCTCATGTTAAGTTTTACTATAATCGCCTGTTTATTTGATCAAATTAGATAGGCAAATGATATTTTGTTTTATTTTTTGTAGAGATGATCTTTAAACAATGTTTTAGAACATGAGTAGTCTCGATTTTAAAATCACAAATTGAAAACTATATGAATCGGAGAGTTTGGACGAGGTTCATACAAACTCATTTGTACAAAAGTTTTTACCCAATAATATGAAGGTGATGTGTCTTGTAGTTAGTTAGGGCATGACTAATTTTGAAAACTAAAAAAAATTTCCTCTTTTTAGCATCATATTATGTTCAACACTTTATGGGCTCATCAAATTCCAGCCAGCTATAGTTTGGGTCCTATAATGAGTGAAAAGATAGAACTGTGAAATTTAGGCCCGTTGTAGTTTGGGCCGGCTTAATTGGGCTAGAACTTTCAAGTAAGTCGTCTCTTTGAGAGAGAGAGAGAGAGAGAGAGAGAGAGAGAGAGAGAGAGAGGAGAAATTAAGCAATTGAGCAAGTAAAGCCGATCCAGACAAGACTAGAACAAATCGGAGCACATCCAATGAAACGAAGCTGCTGCGTTTGGCGTTCGCTGCCCCCTTACTATTTGGTTTGGTCGCCATCCTCATCTACATCACAAGGGTCTCCAATCTCTGTACGCCTCTTTCTCTCGGTCTTGTTAGTTGACCATGCCGTCTTACTGTTTGGTTTGGTCGCCATCCTCATCTACATCACAGGGGTCTCCGATCTCTATACGCCTCTTTCTCTCGCTCTTGTTAGTTGACCATGGTGTTGACCATGGCTGCCACTGAAAGAGAGAAAAATAAAGAAAGTTGTTTGTAAAGATATGTTGTATTGATATGTGTGTGTTACAAACGTAGGAATGAAAAGTAGCTTATGTATCAGCATAATCCAAAGAGGATTTGACAGCTGGAAACAGTTGTATGGACAACAATGAATGAGTTGTAGCTGAGCTGAAAAGGTTGAGCTGATTATGGTGAATTAACTCTTCACTTAACACCCCCCTCAGCTGGATGAGCAGTGAGGATCATCAAGCTGAAGGTCTGAAGATGGAGAGGAGTCCGCTGCAGAATCAATGTTTGAAGGGATAACATTGTCAGAGCTTAACTAAGATGCTCCAAGGCATTGAGATGAACTGAGCTGGGATACTTCACTTGGTTATGTTGTTGTGATCATTAAACTATGCTTTAAGTAGTTATGTTGAGGAGAACACAGACCTTTAGTAAAGAGATCTGCTAACTGCTCATGAGTTGAGACAAATTGCAATTTACTAGTGCCAGCCTTAACTTGCTCTCTTGTGAAGTGAATATCTACTTCAATATGCTTGATCTTTGAGTGATGCACATGATTGATAGCAAGGGCCAAAGCTGAAATATTATCACAGTACAATGTGGGAGTACATTTGAAAACCATATGCAGGTCTTTGAACAAATGCAGTAATCAACTCAGAAGTGGTGTCTGCCATAGCTCTATACTCAGCTTCTGTTGAA
This sequence comes from Geum urbanum, assembly GCA_946800695.1. Taxonomy (NCBI): domain Eukaryota; kingdom Viridiplantae; phylum Streptophyta; class Magnoliopsida; order Rosales; family Rosaceae; genus Geum; species Geum urbanum. Next base: position 41,605,483 of record OX327013.1, on the reverse strand, counting down.
GATCTGGACACAACATTTTGTTTTTTTTAACACTAGGATATAGGAGATTGGTTCATCAATATCACAAAACCAGTGGTGGACTTCCTATCATTTGGATCTCTTGCCCAATCAGCATCACAGTAGGCATGGAGATCCAATGAATTAGCTCCCTTTCTAAATGTAATTCCATGATGCAGTGTTCCTTTAACATACCTTAGTATACGTTTGACAACAATAAAATGCTCATCAGTTGGACAGTGTAAAAATTGACACACACTGTTAACACTAAAGGTAATGTCAGACCTGGTGAATGTGAGGGACTACAGACACCCAACAGTGCTTCTAAAGAGAGAAATCTCATGGTCAGCTAGGAGTTTCCCACTATCCCTGCATAATTTAAGATCTGACTGACATGGGGTAATTTGAGAATGACAATTATCCAGTCATGCCCTGCGAATTAACTCAGTAGCATATTTCCTTTGAGACACACAAATACCAGAACGTGTATATGTGATCTCAAACCCAAAAAATAATGCAAAACACCTAAATCCTTCATATCAAATTCACCTTCCAGGGAAGATTTAAGATCAGCAACAAGATCTTCATTGCTCCCAGTGATGATAATATCATCTACATATAGGAGGAGATAGACTAAGTTGCAATCAGCAGATTCCTTGATAAACAAGGATGGATCAGCATATGAGCAAATGAATCCAAGCTGAGGTAAAAAACTTGTAAATCTCTCATTCCAGGCTCTAGGAGTCTGTTTTAAACCATACAAGGATTTATGCAGCTTACACACATGAGTTTTGAGTCCTGCAATTTCAAAACCACCTGGTTTACTCATGTAGACTTCTTCTGAAAGAATACCATGCAGAAATACATTTTTTACATCCATCTGATGTAAGTTCCACCCTTTATGTGCAGCAAGAGCAAGCATGACTCTCACAATAGTGTGTCTCACAACGGGTGAAAATGTTTCTTCATAATCCGCCCCATATTCTTGAGAAAAACATCTAGCAACCAATCTGGCCTTATGTCTAGCAATAATGCCATCAACATTCCTTTTTATTTTGAAAATCCACTTTCATGAGACAATATTCTTATCAGGAGGCATAGGTACTAAACTCCAGGTTTTTTGAGTCATTAATGCATCAATATCTTCTTGCATAGCAGCTTTCCATACTGGACTACTGAGAGCTTGTTTATAATTGGAGGGTTCCATATTGGAAAGATCAGTGCTAGTAGAATTAAGGAGAAACAAAAAAAACACTTTGGTTGAAAAATGCCTCTCTTACTCTGGTGAGCATAATATGATCATTTATGGCTGGATTAGTCATACCAACTATTAGATGAAGAATGTTGACATCAGACACTTCAGTAGTGGGTCTGGTAGGAGAACATTCTAAAGACAATGAAATTCCACCACCAGGAGAAGTGGCAACATCAAGATGACCATCGTTTTCATCAAAGTGAACCTTTGTATGGATGGCTGGATCAAAAGGCACCTCAGTGGATACAGAAGTAGATGGGATGGAGCTAGTCATCCAGACCTGACTATGTATGTCAGATGATGGTAGAGGTAAGTTTGAGGCAGTAGGAGTATCATTAGATGGAGGCAATAAATCTACAGCAGAGTCAGAATTTGAAGAAGAAGTAGGAGAAGAGGAAGGAAGAGATGGACCTGATTGTTGTTGTTACACAAGTGATGGGACATGAGAGAAGGACTGTGTAAGCTGAATATAGGGATGTGAAGACAGGTGAGTAATTTGTTGCTGCTGCACTGAACTATGTAAATAAGAAGATGTAGATTGTACAGATTTCAAAAGTGCATAAGGGAAGATAGTTTCATCCATAAACACATGTCTTGAGATGATAAAATTTGTGCTAACGGGTTCAAAGCAAATATACCCCTTATATCCTGCAGCAAAACCTATAAACACACATCTTAATGTTTTTGGTTGAAGTTTGTCATGCCTGTATGGTGTCATCAAGGGGTGAGCTACACAACCAAAAATTCTGATAATGTCCACAGATGGAACCTTTGCATATAGCTTCTCAAATGGTGAGGAAAGCTGCAATACTGGTGTAGGCATTCTGTTGATTATATAAACAACCATAGTACAGGCATGAAACCAAAAGAAGTCAGGCAATGAAGCAATTTGAAGCATTGTCACTGCTATCTCCCTTATGTGTCTATTTTTCCTTTCATAAATGCCATTCTTTTCAGGTGTATAAGGACAAGACAGTTGATGAATCACACCCTTTGTATCAAGAAAATTCTTAAAGACTTTACTGGTGTACTCACCCCCTCCATCAGATCTTAGGCATTTAATAGGAAGAGAAAATTGATATTGAGCAAAGGAAAAAAGAGACTGAAAATAAGCAAACATTTCTGATTTATTCTTCATTGGAAAAATCCATGTGTATCTAGTACAGTCATCCACAAAGAGTACAAAATACCTATATCCATCTATAGAGATGTGGATAAGGTCCCCAAACATCTGAGTGGACAAGTTCAAAAGGTTTCAGGCTTCTTGTACTGGATGACTCAAAATAAAGCTTATGAAACTTTCCTAATAGACATGGTTCACACACCATAGACTCTACAATTTTGCTCACTATATCACACTTATTCAGCATACAAGTAACAATGTCATCAAATGCATGGCCTAGTCTCTTATGCCACAGGGAGTGACTCACACTCTTGCCTAGAAAAGCTGTAGCACCAGGAACTGAAGAGGATGAAGGTTGCCTACCTGCCTTATTGGAAGAGGGAAGATCAAATGGAATAGGATAGAGCCCTTGCTTACACAATCCTTGATAGATTGTTGATCTCATCACCTTGTCTTGAACAGACTCATGAGAGGAATATGGTGCAATATTCTGCAGAAGGGACACTTCACTTGTCATGTGATTGGTTCTTCCAGAGTCTGCAAGCCAAAATCTAGGTGTAGTAGCTGCTGAAGTGGATGGTGTTGGTGTGCCTAACATAGCAGTAGGAACATTAATATGGCTATTGTTATGAGAACTCAATAGTGCAGCAAATGCCTGTTGAACAGCCTGAGTGACCTGAGTTGAAATGTCAGGTGATGGTGATGATGCAGACTGATTATTTTGAGAGAGTTGAGGAGCTCTAAAACTATTGTTATAGCCACCATTATGTTGATTTTGCTGATCTGGAAATCCTTTTAGAAAGTGACATTCATCAACACTGTGATTGGAAATACCACAATATGTACATCCTCTCCCATTAGTCTGAGGTGTGAAATTATACTGGGACAAAATTCTGCATGTTTTGGCAATGTGTCCATTGCGTCCACAAGTTGGACAATATGAGTTAGGAGCATGACCAAGAATATTATTAGCACTGTCAGTGTTGATGTAGTTGGTCCCAGCATTATGACCAAGATTATTGCCATTATATCCAGAGTTGTTATTGAAACGTCTGTTGCTAGACCTGGCTCTATTAGTGTTGTCAAACCGATTGGTACTAGCCATTAAACTAGCTAATGCACCTTCAAGCAAATTAAGTACAGTGTTGTTCTCATTTGGTATAGAGTCCTTAGGGCCACTGGCACTGGATATCTGATTTTCAGACACTGATGATGAAGTATGAGCTTGAGTAGTAGATGTACTACTAGATGCCAGCATTGCAGTAAGTGGAGATGCAAGAATTTTCTCATGAGCCTCAGCCATGTCCGATTCAGCAGCTTGTAAGAAGGACTTTAGCTCATCAAATGAAGCACTCACATAATGTGTTTTGATCTGGCTTTTATAGTAAGTGTAAGTTGATGGAAGTCCATTAAGCATTGTAACCACAACATCCTCATCATCCATAGACACTCCTACAATTTCCAGGGCATCTCTTGCCTCCTTGATCTTATCTAGAGACTCCTCAATGGAATCAGAACCCTTTTTAATTCTCTAAAAATTTGTTTTAAGCTGCAATATATTTCTTCTATCTGGTGTAGCAAATTTCATATGCAATTTTGTCTAGACTTCCTTAGAGGTTTTACAACTAACAACAGCATGAATTGCAGCTCCACTTAGAGTCTGACCAATCATATTAACAATAGACTTATCCTGCACCTTCATATTTTTTTAAAGCGAACATGACATAGTGTCAGGTAATGACCATGGGCATAGCCACATACAACGAAGCAGTGTCAAATGACATGGATGGACTACTTGGGTTTCCAACTATCATACAAAATTAATTAGGATGGTTTGATTCTTCTCGTATATCTTACATATTAAGAACAATTTTGACACCATTGACGCTTGAAACAAACATTAGTGTGAAATATATTGGCCACATTGTAATGGTTTGGATTCTTGTACAAAGTTATTAATCAAATACTTTGAGTTGTCCTCTTATACGTGGAATAACCCATTAATTTTCTATTTATGATTAGTGCGAAAATATCATCTATGTATATAAATTCACTTGTTCTTTAACAAGTAGATTTGTTAATTATTTCATCACATACATTCAATTGATTCAAATTGCTGATATTTCCGTTGTAGAATGTTTGATCGTATTTTTTTATACAAGGTTAGATGGTATTGCAAATGAAATAAGTGTTCTTTTGTTTCTTTGACAAACAAAAAGAAATGTGTAAATAATTTTAAGGGTAATTTTAATGTTGACATGGCTCGAAAAAATTCCTAGCTACGCCACTGGTAATGAATGAGATTTTCGGATTCTATGAAGAATTATCCGGACAACAAATAAACTATCAGAAGTCAAAGGTGTCTTCCAGTCGCAATTTTTCGCAATCTTGGCAGGATTACTTTGATTCTATACTTGTAGTAGAAAGAGTGAATACACATGACATATATTTGGGCCTTCCCACAAAGGTGAGCTATTCAAAGTCAGAAGCTTTTAACTTTGTCATCTAGAAGGTAAAGAAGATAGTAGAAGGTTATAGGGAGATTATGCTATCTACGGTAGGGAAATAAGTGATGATCAAGGCAGTTGTGCAGTCGATCCCAACATATGTCATGAGCTATTTTAAGCTCCCTTTACATTAGTGCGAGGAGATGCATAAGGCAATGGCTAGGTTTTGGTGGGGGGACATAGGTGATATGCGAAAAGTACATTGGCTTGCTTGGGAGAGGATGTGTGTTTCAAAGTCGGAGGGAGGTCTAGGTTTTTGCGATATGAGAAAATTTAATCTAGCGCTTCTTGCCAAACAGGAATGACGGATTATTAACAACTCGGAATCACTGTTGTCTAGGATCCTTCGAGCTAGGTATTTCCCGAGTGGTGACTTCTTTAGTGTTGAAAAAGAGGCAGTGGCTTTCTTTACTTGGAATAGTATTCTAGCAGGCCGAGAGATTTTGAAACATGGAATGAGATATCAAGTAGGCAACAACAGAGATATAAATGTATGTGGAGATCCATGGCTACCAGTACCATTCACTTTTAAACCTATTTCGACACCATTTATTGGGGCAGAGGACATGACAGTAGCTGAGTAAATGATACGGAAGAGAATGAATGGTTGGGGTGCACGCTAGAGGAGTTTTTTAACAGGGAAGAAAGGAGAACCATCTTAAGCATACCACTTAGTCTGCGGGATAGGAAATACAAGTTGGTGTGGGATTTTGACAGGTGTGGCATGTCTATCACCGCAAGAACGTCTAGCTTTGAGTTTTGGGGGACTGGAGAGCAGTAGGGAGCTAGGGGATGCGATATGGAATGTAAGGATACCTCCTAAAGTGAGGTCATTTGTTTGGAGATTGGCTCAAGATATTATTCCTAAGCAAGAAATGTTATGATGGAGATATGTCCTGTGTTTTTTGTGGGCGAGGTATGAAAGATAGTTTGCATTTATTTTCTACATGTGTGGTTATCTGTGAGTTGTGGAGGTTGAGCTCGTTGCATGTGCATGGAGGTCAAATATATCAGCTTAGTCATGTGAAGGAATGAGTTGCTTGGGTATCTTCCACCGTAGCTAAAGAGATATTTGATCTATTCTTTATGTTATTATGGGTTGTCTGGTAAGAGAGAAATAATATTCTGTGGAACCAGGGAGGCTTTAATGCTAGCAACATGTTCCAGTGGTTGGGTCAGTTGCTTATTGATTATCAAAATGCTCATACTCCTAAAGCTGGTAGAATGAAAACCAAGCGTCTTTTGAAGGGGAATTGTTCGCCTCGAAGACGTCTCAAAATCAACGTCGACGGTGCTTACTTTGCGGAGAGTGGATCTGGAGGTGTAGGTGTGGTTGTACGAGATGAGATGGGGGAGCACGTGGCTAGTTTAGCGAGGACTATAAAGAATGCATGCTCGGCTTTACACACTGAGGCTGAGGCATGTAGGGCTGGCTTACTCTTGGCAATGTTTTATGGATGGAAAGCGGTGGAGTTGGAAAGTGATAGTGAAAGGACCCAACCCCGATTTAACACCCTAAACCGGAATCGAACCCCTTCGAAAATACGAACCAACAAAAATTTTCCGAAATTTGGGCAGAGTTTCGTTACTAGCGTGGAATTACCTTAACCTGCACGCGGAAAATACACTTCATCCTATGCCACAAAAAGCAAACCGTGGGCACCAATCCCATCCGGATTTCTCAACATCAACATAATCAACAAACAGTAAACATACTGTACCATATATATGTATATCCGAGAAAATCCGTATAAACAAGTATCAGAACGTATCAGAGCGACCTCTAGTATAAAATATATACTACATGTACATCAGCAGGCGAAACTGAAACCTACTGGAAAACACAGGTGACTCTGATCACTAGCCTCCAAACCGCGACGTGAAACACCAAACCTGAACTGCACACTGGGCACGGAAACCGAAAAGCCCAGGGAAAGACAATAAACACGTTAGAGTGAGTGGACGAAAATAAGTGTCTTTCACCAGTTATATATGTTTAAACAACATATGCGAGTCCAGGTAAATTAAATAACATAGTACACGAGATAAAACTCACACTCCTCCAGTGTACTGAGCATGCAAATAAAAATCCCACGGGGTCACTTATGGACACACACCGTGCTAGTACAGTCAGAATCACGGAGTCCCAGACTTCCACGCGATTCTAGCCAGAAAGGCCTCAGGTCAGAGGTCTGCCTCCCCCCGGTACAGGTCACGGGTCAGGAGTCACAGCCTCCCCCGGTACACATCCTCGGGGATCAGCCGGGATGCAAGTGTATCGATACAACAATATAAGCGACTGTACTCTGTGTAAATTAAAGCACAAACATTTCGATGCAAATGCATAAAACAGCATATAAGTGTATGTATACTCGTATACGTATATCCGTATAAGTATAATCGTATAATCGTAAAACACATGCTCATGTAATCCGAAATCTCATATGCATGCTCAAGTTCATAAATCATATAAAAGACTCGCAATCATTTCCGTGAAAAGAAATTGTCCACTCACAGATCAGCTAGCGCAATCTCGCGCTAAACACGTGGTCCGGCGGAAATACCCTCGCCCGAAGCACGATCACGATCCGAATCTCGATCTCGATCCCCTGAACATATATACACACAACTGATCAAAATCGTAATTCCCAACTCTGTACGGATGCACGGAAACCAACCGTTCCCGGAAATACAAAATACAGTGCAAAATGAATTACGGAAATCCCGAAATCCCAATTCGAAATCTCGACTGAAAATCGGCTAACCAAATCAACTCGAAAACCTCCGTACGATAATCAGGGCGTGATTACGAGAAAAATGACACTAAAAACGTCAAAATCTGAAAGTTGACTTTTTGCTCCGCCGTTGACCGCCGTTGACCGCCGCCGCCGCCGGCGGCGCGCCGTCAACGGAGGAATTTCGAGGCCAAAGTTTCCAGATCAGTTCATCTCATCCACACGAATCTCTTTCCCTTCTATCACTAAGCTTAATTCACAAAGGAACCAACCCAATTTCACAAAACCCGATCGAAATCTCAAACCGAAATCCCTATTCGGGTTCAAGCCAAAACACCATCTCCGATCAAATTAATCACACCTTGAGGTTCAGAGGAGCAAGGGGAGTCTTTCCCCCCCAACCCCCACCTCCAAACCTCACCGGAACCACCACAACCATCCTCGGCGATTTCAACCAACTCGGCCCTAATCGGGCTCCAACAAAACGAGTCAAAATCCACCCAAACCCAAGCCATACACACTCGAAATCACGAGAGGGATCGAACCATACCTTCCTTGAAGTCCAAAATGGCCGGAATCCGGTCGCCGGAGTTCTCTTTCCCGTTCGGGAAACTTTCCCAATCGGCAGCTCCTCCAACTTTCCAAAATAGGAAAGTCAACACATTTCAAAACTGGTCAACGCCCAAATGAAGTTTTTCGACAATTTTGCGACTATTTTACGACTTTTCGATATTTATACTCGTCCCTCGGGTCAACCGACGGTCCAAAATGAAAATACGAAATGATTCGGATAAGCTCGAACAATCGGATAAACTCGTCGGAACCCGAAACTTCAAATAATCATAAAATATTCCTCGGCAATCGGAAAAATCTTCCGAAACAACCCACGAACTCGAAATCACGTACTCTACGATTTCCGTGAAGACACTCAACCCAAATTCTCGACCGAAAATATTGTCGCAAATCGAATCGGCAAATCACACATTATCGTAAAACTGCGACTAATCTCAAATCTCGAGAATCGAGCTAAACACACCTCTGATTCTAGTTCGGGTCGTCACAAATCTACCCCCCTTAAAGAAATTTCGACCTCGAAATTTACGTACCTGTCATGTGAATAGATGAGGATACTGCTCCCGCATACGCTGCTCGGTCTCCCAGGTGGCCTCCTCAACCGAGTGGTTCTGCCACAAGACCTTCACCAGCGGAATCACGCGGTGCCTCAACTCCTGCTCACGACGATCGAGAATCTGCACTGGCTCCTCAACATACGATAAATCCTCTCTGATCGGCAACTGCTGTGGGGCTATCACATGTGAAGGGTCTGAGATGTACTTCCGCAACATCGAAACATGGAATACATCATGTACGCGAGCCATCTCAGCCGGTAGCTCAAGTCGATAAGCAACAGCTCCAACTCTCTCCGTAATCTCATACGGACCAATGTACCGTGGCCGAAGCTTGCCACGCTTCCCGAAACGCACTACTCCCCTCCACGGAGACAGTTTCAGGAAAACCCAGTCACCGACCTCGAACTCCAAGCTCTTCCTCCGCACATCCGCATAACTCTTCTGCCGATCCTGGGCGATCTTCAACCGATCCCGAATCACCTGTATGTCCTCCATCGTGGTTTTCACCAAATCAGGACCAATAAGCCAACGCTCGCCCACCTCACTCCAACACAACGGAGTGCGACACTGCTTCCCGTACAAAGCCTCGTACGGTGCCATCTCAATACTGGCCTGGTAGCTGTTGTTGTAGGCGAACTCAATCAAGTGTAACTGCTGATCCCAGTTTCCGCGAAACTGCAACACACATGATCTCAGCATATCCTCAAGAGTCTGAATGGTCCGCTCGGACTGCCCGTCAGTCTGAGGATGAAAAGCTGTACTAAATCGCAACCTCGTGCCCAACGCTCGCTGCAACGCCTGCCAAAACTCAGAAGTGAACTGACTATCACGGTCAGAAACAATGGACACAGGCACACCATGCAAGCGAACAATCTCTGATAGGTACAACTTGGCCAATCTGCCCACTGATACCTTCCCTGGAAGTGCAAGAAAGTGTGCGGATTTCGTCAGTCGGTCAACAATAACCCAAATACCAGTGTTGCCCGCCGAAGTACGCGGCAACTGATAGACGAAATCCATCGTAATATGCTCCCACTTCCAAACTGGAATCTCAAGTGGTTGTAGTTTCCCTGCAGGTTTCTGCCTCTCCGCCTTCACCTGCTGACAAATCAAGCACCGACTCACATATGCGGCAATCTCCCGCTTCATGTTGCGCCACCAATAGTACGCTCGAAGTGTACGAAACATCTTCGTACCTCCGGGATGCATCGCATACGCAGAACTGTGAGCCTCATCCAGAATCTCCTTCTTCAAATCCTCGTCTCGGGGCACGCACAATCTGCCTCTGAATAACAACGTACCGTTGTCGCTCAATCGGAACTCTGTAGGCACACCATTCTGAATCATGGTCTTCTTGCTCAACAAGTAAGGATCTGAATTCTGTGCCTCCCGCACCTGATCAACCAACACTGGTCGTACCTGAAAACTAGCCAACAAGGCTCCGTCATCATCATAACCGAATACAGCACCCGTAGCTCGAAGCTCGGCTAACATCGATACTCGGGCCACACACATGTGAAACAACGAGGCTCCCGACTTCCGGCTAAGTGCATCTGCCACAACATTAGCCTTCCCCGGATGGTACTCGAAAGTGCAATCGTAATCGTTGATCAACTCCATCCATCGGCGCTGCCTCATGTTTAGATCCGGCTGTGTCCGCAAGTAAGTGAGACTCTTGTGGTCAGTGAAAATCTTACACTGAGCACCGTACAAGTAATGTCTCCAACTCTTCAGCGCTAACACAATAGCAGCCAACTCTAAATCATGTGTCGGATAGTTGACCTCGTGCGGTTTCAGCTGTCTGGAACCGTACGCCACAACTCTACCATGCTGCATCAACACACAGCCAAGGCCCAACTTCGACGCGTCGCTGTACACAACATACTCACCACTGTCATCTGGCAACGTCAGAACCGGTGCGGTAGTCAAACTCTCCTTCAAGAGCAAATAACTCTCCTCGCATGCATCCGACCACTCAAACTTGACGCCCTTCTTCGTCAATCTGGTCAGTGGTGTGGCTATCCGGGAGAAATCCTGTACAAACCGTCGGTAATAGCCTGCTAACCCCAAGAAACTCCGGATCTCCGGCACAGTAGTGGGTCGACTCCAATTCAGCACGGCCTCAATTTTGTCAGGATCAACACTAACTCCCTCGGCCGAAATCACGTGGCCCAGAAACTTCACACTATCCAACCAGAACTCACACTTGCTAAACTTCGCGAATAACTGATGGTCCCGCAAAGTTCGCAACACCGCTCGCAAGTGCTTCTTGTGCTGGCCCACACTCCACGAATAGATCAAAATGTCATCAATAAACACAATCACGAACTTGTCCAGGAATCGACGAAACACCCGATTCATCAAGTCCATGAAAGCTGCGGGGGCATTGGTCAATCCAAACGGCATAACCAAAAACTCATAGTGCCCATACCGCGTCCTGAAAGCTGTCCTGGCAACATCTGAATCCCGGATCCTCAACTGGTGATATCCGGATCGAAGATCAATCTTCGAAAAGACTGCTGCTCCCTTCAGCTGATCGAACAAGTCGTCAATCCGAGGCAACGGATACTTGTTCCTCACTGTAATCTGATTCAGCTTCCGATAGTCGATGCACAAACGCATAGACCCGTCCTTCTTCCGCACAAATAACACTGGAGCACCCCACGGAGAAACACTCGGTCGAATGAATCCCTTCTCTAACAATTCCTGAAGCTGAATCTGCAACTCCCTTAACTCTGCAGGCGCCATACGGTACGGTGTCTGGGAAATCGGTCCAGTACCCGGCAACAACTCAATAGTAAAATCAATCTCCCGCACCGGGGGTATACCAGGTAACTCCGCTGGAAACACATCCGGAAACTCAGACACAACCTCAATACTACCAAGCTCTGGCACTGCAGCTGTGGTGTCCACAACATGGGCTAAATAAGCAACACAACCCTTCTTCATCAACCGATCCGCCCTCATCGCGGAAATCAAACAAGGTAGGGAAGTGTTCTTCTCGCCGCGAAACAATATCTCGGGTAACCCTGGTCGTCGAAACGCGACCTCCTTCCTGTGGCAATCAAACATAGCCCAGTGCGACTCCAAAAAGTCCATGCCCAATATCAGATCGAAATCCACAATATCAAGCAACAACAGATCAGCGGCTAAACCATGGCCATCAATAAACACCTCACAATCTCGGTAAACCCATCTGATGCTCACAACCTCACCTGACGGATACAACACTCTCCACAACCCCGGAAGTGGAGATGCAGGAACCGTAGCCAATGATGACAGTCTAAATGATATGAATGAATGTGTGGCACCTGGATCTAGCAATGCAACTACAGGAATACCAAAAACATGTAACGTACCAATAACGACCTCCGGTGATGCTCTGCCCTCACGCATAGTCATAGCATGAACTCTCGCCTGTCCGGCTGGTCGTCCTCGCATATCTCTGGATCAACTGAACCCGAAAACACAGTAGCACCCGCAGTGCGAGCCTTGACCACAGGGTCAAAACGCTCCTCCAAACGCAGCACTCGCATAAGCAAGTCGCGCGTTCGGCGATCCTCATCAGGATCATCATCCCGATCAACACGGGGACCACGTCGAGGAGGCATCCTACTGATACAAGACAAGCATTAGGCACAAGCAGAAAGAACGTAATCATGAAACCGCAGATATTTGAGGACATACAACACCCGAAGTATTGATGAGTACCGCTGGCCAGTCGGGTCATCACTCCAGCCATGCTGTATCAACTCAAATACCCCAAGCGTCACAACTACAAGAGTCTACAGAATCTGACAACCTAATGCTCTGATACCAAGCTGAAAGGACCCAACCCCGATTTAACACCCTAAACCGGAATCGAACCCCTTCGAAAATACGAACCAACAAAAATTTTCCGAAATTTGGGCAGAGTTTCGTTACTAGCGTGGAATTACCTTAACCTGCACGCGGAAAATACACTTCATCCTATGCCACAAAAAGCAAACCGTGGGCACCAATCCCATCCGGATTTCTCAACATCAACATAATCAACAAACAGTAAACATACTGTACCATATATATGTATATCCGAGAAAATCCGTATAAACAAGTATCAGAACGTATCAGAGCGACCTCTAGTATAAAATATATACTACATGTACATCAGCAGGCGAAACTGAAACCTACTGGAAAACACAGGTGACTCTGATCACTAGCCTCCAAACCGCGACGTGAAACACCAAACCTGAACTGCACACTGGGCACGGAAACCGAAAAGCCCAGGGAAAGACAATAAACACGTTAGAGTGAGTGGACGAAAATAAGTGTCTTTCACCAGTTATATATGTTTAAACAACATATGCGAGTCCAGGTAAATTAAATAACATAGTACACGAGATAAAACTCACACTCCTCCAGTGTACTGAGCATGCAAATAAAAATCCCACGGGGTCACTTATGGACACACACCGTGCTAGTACAGTCAGAATCACGGAGTCCCAGACTTCCACGCGATTCTAGCCAGAAAGGCCTCAGGTCAGAGGTCTGCCTCCCCCCGGTACAGGTCACGGGTCAGGAGTCACAGCCTCCCCCGGTACACATCCTCGGGGATCAGCCGGGATGCAAGTGTATCGATACAACAATATAAGCGACTGTACTCTGTGTAAATTAAAGCACAAACATTTCGATGCAAATGCATAAAACAGCATATAAGTGTATGTATACTCGTATACGTATATCCGTATAAGTATAATCGTATAATCGTAAAACACATGCTCATGTAATCCGAAATCTCATATGCATGCTCAAGTTCATAAATCATATAAAAGACTCGCAATCATTTCCGTGAAAAGAAATTGTCCACTCACAGATCAGCTAGCGCAATCTCGCGCTAAACACGTGGTCCGGCGGAAATACCCTCGCCCGAAGCACGATCACGATCCGAATCTCGATCTCGATCCCCTGAACATATATACACACAACTGATCAAAATCGTAATTCCCAACTCTGTACGGATGCACGGAAACCAACCGTTCCCGGAAATACAAAATACAGTGCAAAATGAATTACGGAAATCCCGAAATCCCAATTCGAAATCTCGACTGAAAATCGGCTAACCAAATCAACTCGAAAACCTCCGTACGATAATCAGGGCGTGATTACGAGAAAAATGACACTAAAAACGTCAAAATCTGAAAGTTGACTTTTTGCTCCGCCGTTGACCGCCGTTGACCGCCGCCGCCGGCGGCGGCGCGCCGTCAACGGAGGAATTTCGAGGCCAAAGTTTCCAGATCAGTTCATCTCATCCACACGAATCTCTTTCCCTTCTATCACTAAGCTTAATTCACAAAGGAACCAACCCAATTTCACAAAACCCGATCGAAATCTCAAACCGAAATCCCTATTCGGGTTCAAGCCAAAACACCATCTCCGATCAAATTAATCACACCTTGAGGTTCAGAGGAGCAAGGGGAGTCTTTCCCCCCCAACCCCCACCTCCAAACCTCACCGGAACCACCACAACCATCCTCGGCGATTTCAACCAACTCGGCCCTAATCGGGCTCCAACAAAACGAGTCAAAATCCACCCAAACCCAAGCCATACACACTCGAAATCACGAGAGGGATCGAACCATACCTTCCTTGAAGTCCAAAATGGCCGGAATCCGGTCGCCGGAGTTCTCTTTCCCGTTCGGGAAACTTTCCCAATCGGCAGCTCCTCCAACTTTCCAAAATAGGAAAGTCAACACATTTCAAAACTGGTCAACGCCCAAATGAAGTTTTTCGACAATTTTGCGACTATTTTACGACTTTTCGATATTTATACTCGTCCCTCGGGTCAACCGACGGTCCAAAATGAAAATACGAAATGATTCGGATAAGCTCGAACAATCGGATAAACTCGTCGGAACCCGAAACTTCAAATAATCATAAAATATTCCTCGGCAATCGGAAAAATCTTCCGAAACAACCCACGAACTCGAAATCACGTACTCTACGATTTCCGTGAAGACACTCAACCCAAATTCTCGACCGAAAATATTGTCGCAAATCGAATCGGCAAATCACACATTATCGTAAAACTGCGACTAATCTCAAATCTCGAGAATCGAGCTAAACACACCTCTGATTCTAGTTCGGGTCGTCACAGATAGTATGGTGATTGTTGTGGCATTACAACAATCAAATGAGGACTTTTCAGAGGTAGGTCATATTATAGAATATTGTAAGTCTTATGTTAAGTCGTTATAGTCTTGTTATTTGTGACATGTGCCTCGTGAAGCAAATGATGTTGCACATTATCTTGCACATCTTGTTAGTAGTGGTGTTGATTCGTTATGGGTAGAGGAGGCGCTTGCAATTATCTAAGACACACTGTATGAGGATGTACATTTAATGACCAAGATAAAAGCGCTATGTCCCCATGGAGCCTTTGTTCTAATTTTTCACCTTATTAATAAATCGAGGTAAACCTCCTTAAAAAAACATTTATAGCAAAATAAATGAATAAATTAGAAAATCGAAATCAGAGGGTCTAGAGTATGATGTGGTCAATGGCTGAGAGACTAGAGAGACATTCCCATCTGATGATATCATGGCGTGAAGGACACGTGTCATCCTCTTTTCTCAATCTCCTCTCACTCGTTAATTTCATCGCTGAAAACCCAAGGACAGTCTTTTAGTACTTCAGTTCACGACTCAAAAAGCCCAAAGGGCTCTCATCTTTCTTTTTCTTTCTCCACCAATTTCCAGACTTCGTTGAAAAAAATTGAAACTTGAAATCTACACAGATAAAGCTAGAGTCTTTATTTTTCTGAGTAGGATCAAATTAGGATTAATTGGGGGGAAATCGATGGCGGAGATACAGCCACCGGAGATCAACGGCGGGGGAGGGGGTCAGTTCTTGAGGGAGACGGTGGGGGCGAAGCGTCAGCGCCGCCCTAGCGTCCGGTTGGGTGAGATCGGAGGAGACCAGCCGTACGATTCTCAGCCGCGGCAGACGACCACCGCCGCCAAGCATTGGCGGCCACCGTCGTCGACGGAATACCGGAAGGAGGCGGCGGCGTCGAATAAGCTGTCAAAGACTCGGCCTTTGGTGAATTTGAGCTCCGGCGGGGGCGAATTCGTCGGCGAAGCCCTAGAACGGGACGAGAGGGAGGGCAATCTCGACAGCGTCGCCATTGGGAGCTGGAAAGTGAAAGAGACCAAGAAACGAGCTTCGACGGCGACGAAGTGGGTCAGATCCAACTGGGTCGCCGCCAAAATCGACGAGGGCGGCGGAGGAGATGTGGGCGGCGGAGAGGATGGGGAAGAGGATGGGTACCGGGAATTCGAACCCCAAAACTCCGAAAGCTTATTGAAGGAGCAGAGCCCAATTCAGTCCTCGGAGAATGAAGGGGAGGCTCTTTACAGGAGACCAATTAGGACTACTAGGGTTTCGGATCATCATGATGGCGTGGAGCTTTCGGGGCCGTCGGATAACGATGCTAGGGATTGGAATGGGAGAGGGACTAGTAGGGAGAGAAGGAGGTGTGGGGAAGATGGGGTTAGAGTTTGGCTTAATGGTTTAGGTTTGAGTAGGTATGCGCCGGTGTTCGAAATTCATGAAGTGGATGATGAAGTATTGCCTATGCTAACATTGGAGGATCTCAAGGATATGGGGATAAATGCGGTTGGGTCCAGAAGGAAAATGTACTCAGCTATTCAGAAGCTCGGAAAGGGGTTTTCGTAGAGCTTTGTTTTTTTTGACTGTGGTGACTGAGAAATCTGAAAGGGAACGAATCATCGGAGGCCATGGCAATGTAAGATTGCAGGATTGAGCAAAACTGGTTTGAGGTTTTTGGTTATACATTCTATTTTGTGACTGAAATCAGTAGTATTTTGGACGACTGGGTTCTATTTTTGACTGCACTATTACTTTTGCTCTTTAGATTGAGTGCAATGCCCAATCCATATACATTTTTATCTTGATAGTGATGCTGGACTAGCTCTAGTTGTCCGTTGATGGCCGTGATAAGAACTCTCTCTTTGTATGATCATATGAAAGAATAGACTAAGGAAACAGCTGGAATTGGCTCCAGAAAGGACCATTTCTAGTCTTTTGCTTTCAGTTCTTCAATTTTGTCAGGCTGGCATTATATGTTTCTGGTAGATGGACTGGCAAGTGACTAATCTGTATACTTCTTTTCCAAGATATAAAGAAGCCCTCGTATTGAATCTAAGCTGTCTCCATAAGAGCCTCTCTTTCCCATGATGTTAGTCATGTAGACAGAGAACTACTGGGTCTCTATGCTTTCATATATGATTGATGCTGCAATGTAGTTCAGTATATATACTGTTGTTCATTTGCAGTACTTGACTTTGTGAATTATATGTAGTTATGAGCATGTTCAAGTGATCAGCAGATCAAGTTGACCAAAGCATAATTTTATTTGGTGGTGTGGGAAATTATTAATGATTGTAATGACTGAGTGAAGCTCATAAATTAAAAGGATCTTGTTTTGCCGTTTTCAAAGTTCATCTTGATTTGTTATGGTTAGCAGCGGGGAATCCAACTTGGAATTTAATATCATCAGGTGTTTGTTTTAGGACATCTACGGACATCCTTCGTGTGAAAGTAGGGTGGGCTTCAATGGATCAAGTAGGTAAATTCTGAGCTGCCTGAAAGTGCAATTTTGAAATTAGTTTGGGCATCTGATATATGTGTACTTAAGTCTAGCAGGAATTACTATGTGTGTCTCTTGTTGTATCTTGCAAGAGATACTTGATGTTTAGTAGAAAGACTGCGCTTCTAGCAAGAAAGGAGTGGACAGTGTAAAGATCAGTAAGTCACTAGGTTGGTATAAATATCCACCTTCTTGTTGTCCAGAAGATGCGTTCGCAGTTTCCTAGTTTGATCGGGATTAATAAGAAAAACTGAAGAACTGAACAAACAGTGTTTGTGTCCGAGTCTTCAAAGAGTGCCATCAGCGTTGCCCTATGCTTTAAACCCAGCTATAAGCCTATAATTGATTGCCAAAGGAAAAAAGTCGCCACCTCAGTAAAAGCTTATGAAAAACATAAGCGAAGACGTTGAAGGGAGTGCCATCTCTTCTTTTAGACATTGTGGCTTCGACTTTAGAAGTTTTAGCCGTGTCTCCGAAGTTGCCTATTACCTCTGCTTATGTAGAATACAAGCTAGTAGAAACAAGACTGAACTCTCCTTATCCATAATACAAAATTGAACTCTACTTAAGATTGTAAGTTCTAACCCCTTAACAGATATAACTGGAAACATAAAGAACTGTAGCAATATCTAAACTTTCAAACTTGAGGGGAGTTGGAAGAACTCTGATCACCTTCACTGAGTTGACGGTCTCGTTTTTGTTATTATTGTTGGAACTGGTGCTCCCCACACTCTCTACTTCATTCGCATCTTCTTGAACCACATTCCTCTTCCTCAACTTGCTCATCGTCTGTACTGCTGTCAGAAGATGAAGATGGATCAGCGTTCAGCAACAGAACTTTCCGTTGAATACTCAGATTCTTCGGAGTCCTCTTGCTTAAAATCCCAATCTTTGCGGTCGACCTTTGGATCCAGAGCCATTTTGATAACAGAAAGATCGATGTTAGAAAGACTATCAAATGTTTTTTCTTCTTTCGATTATAAGCTATCAAATGTTGGAAAGCAATGTTAGAAAGACCACTGTGCTTGTCCATCTCTATCTCTATCTCTATAATAAAGCCAAGCACTCTCTTTTGGTGTTATCAACGTACCAAATTTTGAAATTCTAAAATTACTCTTAACAATAAAAGGAAAATAATAGAATGATTTTCAAAATAAGTAACTGAAAGAGAAAATTAACTCTGCATCCATTTTATTTTTCGTAGTCCCATCTGCAGTGGATTTTTTCAAGAATTGGGCAAATAAACCAAGAAGCTAGCAGAAGCAGTATATATGATAGAAACGTACCAAAAGCTTTTCTGAAGCACGTAGTGTAAGAGGTGGGGACTTCAACGTCAGATTTTTCAATCTCCATGTGCTTTACGGCGGCGCTGGTCGCCATCACCGTCGTCGTTCTTGCAGAATTTTACAGTAGAATAGGTGTGGGTCAGGAGATAAGTATGATTTTATCCTCGGCCACGCACACGTATGATCGTCCGAAGGCTCGGTTTGTTTTGGGCCGGCCCGCAATACTTTCACTTAACCATCCATGTTCATATGAAAATCATGAAAAAGAAAGAGAAATTTTATCATACAATATATACTTCAACTTTCACTCCTTCTAAATATTCATACTTCAAATTTACAAAATATCATAATCATACATTAACTTTTGATCTCGACCCTAAAATCATACATGCTGATACTTATTCTATATTACACTGTTGATTTTTATTTCATAAAAATTATGTAATTTGTAACGGAGTAAGACGGAATAAGTAATAACAAGTACGGTTTTTGTTGGTATTCCAATGGGGTACATAATAATCATATATATATGCTAGCTTTATTGTAAATCCATTGATATGTGGGAGGCCATATGGAAGAGATCGATGAAGGTTTAACATGAAAGATAAGAGCCAGTCAGACAAGCCAAGGACAACCTGCCTAGGTATAAGACCTCAAACAAACTTGAAACCCCCAGCTATAGCTAGCTAGAAATTAAGCTGTATATATGTCGAAGGTAAGTTTAGGCAAGTCATCCTTGGCTACCAAACGAGCTCTCTTTACCTTCATACTAGACCTCTCTTCCTCTCTATCTGGACCGCATGTTGTTTAATTACCTATATTTGCTCCGGCCAGATCTTACTAAACCTCTAGCTAGCAGATCTCTCTATATAGTCATCGAAAAGCAAGATTTCTCATGCAGACCAGCTCGAGAGATCATGTGGAATATATTCCTACCAACATTCAGGGCAGTCCAGAGCAAAAGTTTTCCCATAATTAGTAATGGAATTAATGGTACGTCGAGTTGAGCATGCAAGGAAATATTTTTTCAAGATTTAGCTATCAGTTGGGTCAAAATATGCGAAAATAAAGTCTCACTTTAGTGAAGAAGCCGATTGATATGGCGTATATCTTTATGGTCAAGCAACTGGCTATTTGATCATGAATCTGATCATTTGAAACTTGCATTGACGGTTCAAAGAAAACCAGAGAGAGACGCAGGTACCTTGAGAGAACTTCATCGATCTATAAATGCATGACAACATTATCTATGCATGGGTATCTGATCATATATATTATCTGTCACTAAAAAAAAATTTTGCTTTTGACGCGGCGTTGTGTCATCGCAAAAGAGTTTTTTGTCGTTGCTAAAAAGTTTTAGCGACGGCTAGGCGATGGAAATTGTGTTGTCGTAATTGGTGCAATTGCTAATGCTCACTACCACATTTTGAACCATTGCGGTAATGTCTTTTCTTTTTTTTTTAACATTGCCGGCGATTTTTCCGGCAAATCGCCGGCAATGTCCCGCCGGTAATTAAAAAAAAAAAAGACATTGCCGGCGACTTACATTTAAGTCGCCGGCAATGTCTTTTTTTTTTCTTTTTTTTTAACATTACCGGCGACTTACATTTAAGTCGCCGGCAATGTTTTTTTTTTTTTTAATTACCGGCGGGACATTGCCGGCGATTTGCCAGAAAAATCGCCGGCAATGTTAAAAAAAAAAAAAAGACATTACCGGCGATTTTTGGGGAAAAAATCGCTGGTAATGATAAAAAAACATTGCCGGCGATTTAAAAATCGCCGGCAATGGTTCAAAATGTGGTAGTGGCTGTTTGCGAGGGCAAATTACCGTCGCCAAAGAATCAACGATAGCGAAAAGTGTCGCAAACATTTCCGTGAGTTTGGTACTCTATTAGCGACGGTAGTTAGCGACGACAAGTTCCGTCACAAAAAAAAATATTGGTGACAGAACAATTGTCGTCGCTAAACATGTGAGGGTATTTTTGACTTTTGCAAAGGGGTTGTAACAATAACTTTTCCGTCGCAAATGAATAAATTATTAATAAAAATAATTATTTTGGAATTGCGAATCTGCAATACCATTTTCTCCTGCTTGTTCAATACATAAAGGTAACACCATACAACAAGTCTGAAAATTTAGTACTTCAGTAATTTGAAGAAAACTTCAAAATGAATATAGATCTAGGTAAAAAATTCACCAACACAAATATTTCAAGAGATCAACAATCTCTAGATGCAACTTTTCTAAGTTTCTCTGACACTGGTTCACTTTGAATGCCTGTTGTGTTCCTCAACACTTTCAAGTTCTCACTCGGACCAGTTACATAGAGATACTTCAGTTCTCACTTGATATCACCACACAAATAAAGATGAGTACCCTTGACGTTGTCTAGTTGAGCCAACTTCTGCTGATAACTACACTTACAATATAGGCTCCAGTACGTACATACAACAGCCAAAGCATTCAAAATCATAATGCAAGACATACATTGAGATGTGCATTATTGCAATATGAGTGTGGATGAGTAGTGCTATTATAACCCTCTGCCCATGGATATATACTTTTCCTGTATAAAGTATTTGACTCTTTTTGTTCTGCCCTCAAGAAAGATCAAACAAACTATTACAATATTATCACGAACACATGTATATATAAAACGACTACAGTAGTTATTGTATCATATACTTATATATACACATCAAACACTTTTTCAGTCTATTCATTCAACCCAAAACATCAATTGCTCATATACTGTCAAAACTTTATAAAATTCAGCTTAATATCAAACATCAAGTACTCATATGCATTGAAACAATTCATAAACAATAATTAATAGATTATATAAACCAAGACACAAAAAATTTCAGAAGATAGAAAAGTTTTCAAAAGCATAAACTTACCAATATAAAGTTCAAAAACTTCCACAAAACTGCAGTATAGTTCTTTTCTACCCTTGATCGATTTGAAAGACTATCTGCAATCATGTACAAAAATAAAAATAAAATTGCTGTAATCATAATTCAAAGATTACAAAATCACTTGAAATCTAAAAGCATCAAATTATAAAGGTGTTGAAGCAGACTAGGAAACAAAGCGAAAGAAAGGAAAAGTTACAAAGAATCACAAATGAGATTTTTAACTACGTACCACCCAAAAATCTCTGATTTTTATATTAGAAATAGTTGATTTGAAATCAAGAGATCATTTTAAACCTAAACAAACTGCAGCACATATAATCTACATATATCTACCCTTATTTTCCAAGTAGCTGTTGATATCTCTGTACTATCTATATGAAACAAATGAAACCTTAAAAATATCGCAAATTATACCAGACTAAGTGAAACCAAAAATTTCAGAACAATTTGTTATAGGCTGGACCCTCCCACATGTCTCAAGTTATATCGAAACTTAATACTATAATTAATAAATGTGCATATAAATAATTTCAGTTTTATAGTGTTTCACATATAACCAAGTAAAGTAAACAAATAAAACAATTTGACTAATTAAAAAGGCAGCCCAGCAAACAAAGGTGAACTACTGCACATTTTTATTAGTTAACTTCATGTTCCCAAATCTCTACACCACATGTGCACACAACTTAAATTATATAAGTAGAGCACTACTGTGCCGGTTAACTCACATTTACACTGGAAAACACTGACAATTTGAATCAACCGTGTCTAGATCAAGTACTCAATAAATCCACTCACTTCTATATAGGATGTCGATATAGAATGGATAACTGCCATAGCCAACCACATCTTTACTATAAAAAAGCTAAGCCCCTCTCTTTGGCTTCGCCAAAATATAGATTTCTCAAAATGTCCATAATAAAAAAGAATAGTTAGTTCCTAATTTTTATATAAAAAAAAACAAAAGAAAATCTAGAAAAATAAAGATAACTGCTATATATTTGTTTACTCTCCCAAAACTTTTATTTTTGTTGCTCCCCACACATCGAGTGCTGATTTTTTCTAGTACATATATAAGCAAAGCGAAAACAAAGCACCAAACAACCAGCAACCAAACTAAATCTTAAAAAACTTGATTATAAGTTTTTTTTTGTCTATAACCCAATTGCTTTTCTAAATTATAAACCAATTCCACGAACTAACACACAAATTCCTCAATTTTCACACAACCCATTTCAAGAATTAGAATGTTTATGACTTTTTTACAAAACCCAAATCCAAATTTGCACAGAAACTTGAAGAATTGATATAGAAAGAAGGATGAACAAATGTGTCTCAACAATTTCAACGACAAATTCCTTATACAGAGAGAGACGAGAACACAAACTGGGGATTTAGAGTTCTAGAATTGAACAATAAGAACGAGTATATGTTTCACCGTCGACGGTGAGAGGAATAGGCCGACAGAGCTTCGCTCTCTCTCAACTGCGGGCAATTTTAAGTTTTTGACAAGCAGATCGAGTTTCACACTTCGCGCACCAATTTTAGGTTTTTAGACCGAATCCTTTGTAGACAGAGTCCCCCCCCCCCAAAAAAAAAAAAAAAAAAACCTAGACTTTGATCCTTTAGGTTTTTTTGTGACGACACTGTTTTCAGTCGAGAAAAAGATAAGTTGGCGACGACAATGAACGGTGTGAGATTATTCGTCCCTAAATATATAGATTTGGGCGACGGTGTAAAATTTTCGTCGTTGTACTTACACCTGTGGTGACGGCAAGAGCTTTTCTGTCGTCAAATTTTTAGACTTGTGACGACATGGCAACGACTTGAGATTTCAGTCGTAAAATGGTGTAACGGGACATTTTCAGTTGCAATTTTAGACTAATTGAGACGACATTTTGTTGTCTGTCGCAAAAATCAGTGGCAAAAGCTAAAAAAATTCGTAGTGATACAATATTACTGTATAAAACATTCTTTTGAAGTAAATTCAAATCAGCTTCGGTTTTACCAAATGGTAAAGCTCCTTAATTTGATCAATTCATCGATAAAAAACCATTCAATCAATCTTTCTTCTTCAAATATATATAAATTTATATATATATATATATATAACTCATCATGTGACAATTACGTGGGATGCTAAAATGGGGTAGTGGATCCAATTCAATATATTTTATTATCCCATGCACTTATGCACCGCCTGTCTAGCTGGTTGACATTCTCCCGGTACGTCTTTTAAAAGTGGAAAGGCAATGACAATGAAATTCCATCCAGCTAGCTTGGTCAAGAAATCGACATATATATACATCTCTCAATGATCTTGGAATATAATTAACGATAGGATTTTATGCATTATGTGGTGGTTTGACTATATATACATGAAGTGACATATATATACGTACCGATTGAACTAGTGTACGTGATTGTATTCACTGCCGTATATATATAGCTAACTTTCTGATGAAAATCAGCATTATTCCAATGCTCACGTACGTACAGCTTGTTCAAATGGATCGATCGACCAACATGTATATATATAAGTACGTATATTACATCTGATCGAGCGCACAGCGCGCAAGTGTTCAGCATCAATGCGTATTGTTCCGATTAGGACTGAATTCTAAGTTGAAGATAGTAGTTAGTGCGTATTCTCCGACATCAAGGGTCATTGCTAGCTTCAGTTGCATATATACTTCATGATCAGCAACTTTATTTCGTTTTCAAGAGGTCCGGTCTCCTCCATATTTCAACACTACTAGCTACTGATCAGTGTGCATGCAATCACATGGTTTTATCCAAATAGTGTGTGCTATATGTATCTGATCGACTTGGTTTGATATTATTTTTCTCCTTTCAAATACAACTTGACGTACTGGATACTTTAGCTTGTTGGCAGGGTCCCTGCAGCTAGCTGGTTTGGGAATTGTTCGAAGGGAAATGATTTTCAATCTATCTTAATTCTAGTTGCACTTTGTAGCTTCTTGGCGAGAGATCGATCATTCGATCCCTGCCTCTGATCACTAGGAACCAAGAAGGTTTAATGACGAAGAAGTTAATTATCGAGTACAATTCAAGAGGACATAAACGTGAACTTATATATATGTATTTTTCTCCTTTTCGCCAAGGCGATTTTCCGAAACAATTACAGTGAAGAAATTACCACAGAGAAAAAAAGATCGAAACAGAAGCTAGTCCTACGTATTATGAGTTTAATTATGAAAAATTGAAGAAAAAAAGTACATGCATCCACGTAGTTAGTTAACTAAATAGAGATCTAAGTGCACACCTTTTAGTCTTGATTGAAACTTGTACGTCACCACTAGAAAAAGAAGTTCCTAAACTTCGCCCAAGGGCCCTGATCATGATGAAGTTCGGCTTCAAGTTGCAGTAGTGTTAAACCGACTTCAAGACTTCAACCTCACAGTACTATTTACATTTGTCCTTCTCCCATGTTGCATTCCCTTTCCAATATTCTTGTGCGCCTACCAAACCCGATCGTTGTGGGAGTAAGAAGTTTTGGTCATGTGAGGATTGAGTCAGGAATCATTGATAAGAGATTAACGAGGTTAACTGAAGGTTGGCCGAAGATCGAGAATAGGGGATGAAGGTTCGAAGTTCGATCTTCGAATCATGTCTTGAAGTTCGATGTTCACAGCGATCGGACTGGGTTTTGTCATGAAGAAGTGATGGATCATGGAGCCCTGACCTGTAATTAAGAGCCCAATCGAAGGGATAAGGATAGGCTCAACCATTTGAGGCGAGTCAATCACGAATCCCTAAAAAGGGGCACTAAACATTAAGTGAGGCGCAAGTCAAGGAATATGGCTCCGAAATAGGAGGTGGTTGAGGTTCAAGACTGAGAATTGAGGATCGAAGTTCTGGAAATGAACTTCGAAGTTCGACTGAGAAGGTGACGGTTCCTATTTTGACGGGTATCAGGTAGTATAAATAGGTGAAAAGAGTAAGTTAATGTTTAAAATTCTACTCAGTACCTAATTGCACTAAAACTACGTCTGACTTGAGCGTCAAAGTATTTTTTGCAGGTACCCCCCCCCCGGTTCATACATCTTGAAGATCTTCGCCGGAAGCGTCATCAATGAGGTTCTTCTGTTGTTCGTTGGAATTGTCTTGTGGAAACAAAAAGGTAGAATCTACTGCATTTTTTGTGCTCCTATAAGTGACGCCGTCTATAGGAACTGATGACAACCGACATTCCTGAGAATGATGACCAGACATTGCTCTACAACGAATGCAATCGATCTGACAACGATAAAGAAGATGAAGAAATTTTTAGAAGAGATCCCAGGCGAACGTTGGACCCAGTGAATGTGACTTTCTATCACTTAAGGTTTGAAGGGATGGATTATGCAATTATGTTTTGTGATTGGTTTTCGAATTTGCAAGTTATTGGGTATCAAATGATTCTGATTTTGCAAATAATTAAATGATTTTTAGTTTGAATTGATTTTGAGCTAATCAATCGTTGGTTTATGGTGGAGGAAAACAAAAGTTGCACTGACAGGTGTATCACCGACGAGCTTCGTCTGCCGAAATAAGCATGGAATCGGAGGTGACCTTTGCTAGGATTGCAATGTTGCAATTGCAATAATGGCCGGAGAGTTGAAATTCGCAAAACCATATTTCTAATATTAGCTTGGTTGAGATATTGAGTTTCTGATTATTAGAAATATATTTGAATGATTGTACTTTTATCAAATGTCCACTCTAACCCGATTAATTTTGTGGTGAGTAAAATAATCCCATTGGTAGATATGGTGATGATAAGCTACACAGGGAAAGGAAGTCATTCCACAAGATGTGGTGATCGTAATAACCCCGGTGAGAAAAACTTCACTACATGAAAAATCGACTATGATGATGACCGAATTTTGTCGTTAAAAGTGGAAATTTCTCGTTAAAATAAAATTACGACAAATTTTGAGTTGTTACAAAGTTCGTCGCCCTATTCATCTGGCGAAATATAAAAGGCGACGGATTACTTATTTCGTTGTATTTTCTATTAGTGACGTAATTGATTTTTCGTATTTTATGTTTGGCGAGGAACATGAAATTGTTACAAAACATAATTTGACTCTTTATTTTCGTCGCAAATATTGAATATGACGTCTGATTTTTGTCGCAAACACTTAATGCAACGCTTTGTATTTGTCGGAAAAAACAAAGTGTGAGGTTCTCTGTTTGTCATAGAAAATAAATGTGAGGAATACTCTTTGTCACATAATTCAACTGCGACGCTTTTTTTTGTTGGAGATTTTAAAAATGAGATTTTATTTTCATCGCAGTTAGTAAATTTGACGATTCATTTTTGTTGCAATTACTATATGCGACATTAGACAATTGTCACCAGAAATTTAAAGCGACGTTTGACGTTTGTCGCGAATAATAAGTACCGCATTTGACATTTGTCACAAAACTAAATACGACATTTGACGTTTGTCGAAAAAAAATAACTGTAAGGTTCTTTATTTGTCGCAATTAATAAATGTGAGGTCATATGGTTGTTATCAAAAACAATTCTCAAAAATTTTAAAATTGAGATTTTGTGTTTGTCGCTAATATTAAATACAAAATTTGATATTTGTCTCAAACACTAAATGTAACGTGATAGGATTTTTCTCACATATCTCAAATATGATAATACAATATTTTTTATAAATAGTCAATGCATCCTTATTGTTGTTGCAAATTTGAAATACAAAATATAAATAGATTAGTTTTGTTAGATATTTCTAATATATTTAACAACAAAAAATAGACAATTAAAATCTATTAAAAAAGTTGTCCTTGTCAACAAACAAAATTCCAAAATCATAAAACTTAGATAGCTAGATTAAAACATAATATTTAGATATTCAATCGTTCTTAATTTTCTTCAGAATCTTCACTAAAGATGGTCTCACTGCTACATTATAGGCGCACTAGACAAATTTGGTGCAGTAGTATTATTAGTCCTTCGAGCCATCTTCTTTCCTCGACTCTTATCAATCTTATGTCCTTGAGATGCCTATGCAATCTGTAAAAAGAAATATACAAAAATAATATTTGCTTAAACTAAAAGAGCTACATACAACGTACAACTCATGATGGTATATATCAAATGGTATTCTACAAAGAATTAGTAATCTACACTCTTCTTCTCTCAAACTATAAAGAGAACTCCAATCATGTATATATCAATATTAAAAAGATCAGAGCAAACTGAATAAGAAAGCCACCAAGTTGAATCAATATTTCGAATAAAGAGCCCATGAACATATATAAAAGGATAAGAAACCAAAGCAGAAAGCAACGAAGAACGTAAAAAGAATAGAAACCAAAACAAAATATGAGAGAAGCTATTGATTAACAGAGCACCAAAACTAAAACTTACACGAAGAACTCAAAAATCGAGAAAAAGTTGAACAAAAGATAGAATGAGAGGTTCTTTTTATATATTGTGTGAAAACGCTTAACATCCCTCTCGTAGACATTTTATTTTGGTGCCTCTTTCTGAAAATAAGAGGGAAAAGTGCCGCTCTTTCTTCAATAGGATTATTTGTTTTTAAGTTGTTTAGTTTTGAGAAGAGATGCCGAAGATATGAACAAGGAGGAAGAGGAAGGTATCAATTTCTATTATTAAAGGGAAAATTTATGGATTCCAATCAAGGTAGATATGTCTGACAAAAAAGTAATTCTTTCCTTCTTCTCGATAATAGACGAGGAATGAGATTATTATTTTTTTGAATAAGGACTTTCGGCCACCATTAAGTCTCGATTAATGAAATGGTAGAATACAAGAGGGAGACATAAAACTTAAACTCCAGAAGAAGAAAAACACCTGAAATAATACAAGGCAACTTAACTGATGCATTGTATCCTAAACTGCATAAATTAGCAAATAGTACAACATTGACTACTTCATTTGCTTTACAATTAAGGCGACACAATACCGAAAAGATAACGCGACAAATGCGACACATCGATTCACTCTGAACCTTTTTTCAACTATGTTGCCAACAAATAATGTCGGCACTACATCTCATCCTGCCACTAAAAGGGTGCGCTCATGTTATGAACCAATAAGCATCTGGACCTAAAAAAGACAAGACACCAAATGCGCACATAATGGGACAAAGTCCACATCTGCCAGTCTCAAACGAGTATTGGGTTATTTGCAAAAAACAACTAAAAGCTAAATATGAAAATAACTAGATTCAAAAGCTTTAAATAGGGTCTGGACCATGCCCAACACTTGAGCCCAAGCCCATACCTTTATTAAGGCAAACCAGAAGGAAACTTGGCTCAAATACTAGGCCCACCAGTGGCTCAAGCCTCTGTCGATGCACCATTGCCGCCGTAACCAAGTCATACACTACCAACCACCTGCTTTGCACTGCCTAGATAGATTGCACCTGTTTAAAACCAGTTGAAGATGCCAATCAAAGTCGTGGTCAGATCGATCTGATCTTGCCATTCAAAGTGCTCCACCGTCTACACCACCGCCCCTCTTGATCATAGTCGATGAACAAGACCCACAAAGCAAAAACTCATCAACAACAGTGAGCCCGATACCCACCAAGTCTCCACAAATTACCCAGCACCTCAGGTCCCTATACTTGCAATCGAGGCAATTTCCATTGCAGCAAAATGACGCCACCAGACACATGTCCACCAGCCCCGTCCGGCTGCACCTGCAATCGCCAGCCGCAGGGCTGACGGACAAGACGTAGAACACGACAAGAAAAGTTTCTTATCGTGCATGGGGGGCGCGTTCAAAAAAATATAGACAAGGAATGATATAAAGATCCTACCATAAACAACACTGCATTTAAAAGCATCTTAATTAACATATATAAGTTATATGTACGCATTAGTTAATAGCATAAAAGCTGGGTTAATTAAAATTAACAAGAAATAGGTATCTTTTTTTTTTGAAGTAAGGGCTTACTGCTACCTTTA
Organism: Geum urbanum; assembly: GCA_946800695.1. NCBI lineage: Eukaryota > Viridiplantae > Streptophyta > Magnoliopsida > Rosales > Rosaceae > Geum > Geum urbanum. The sequence goes on along the minus strand of OX327013.1, from coordinate 41,575,924 downwards.
AGTCTTGATTAATGAAATTGTAAAATACAAGGGGGGACATAAAGCCTAAACCCTATAAGAAGATAAACACCCGAAATATTATCAGGAGACTCGACTATAACATTGTATCATAAACTGCACCATTTAGCAAAGAGTGCAACGTTGACTACTCCATTTGCTTTATAAATAAGTTGACACAGTATCAGAAAGATAACGCGACTTTGGCGACGCATTAATTCACTTTGAACAGCTTTCCAACTATGTTGCTGACAATACATACTGTCGGCACTACATCTCATCCTGCCACTAGAAGGTTGCACCCAAACCACGAAACGACGAACGTCCTGACCTAGAGCAAATAAGGCACCAAAGGTGCACATTCCGAGACAAAGCTCACGTCTGCCTATCTCATATTGGTGTAGGCTTATTTTATAAATACCTACTAATAACATAATACAACTAAGCTTTAGAAAACTAAAACACAAATTATAGTAAATTGGGCCTATGGCCCTAACCTGGATCATCATCCAAAATAGAACGTGATCGCACCGCATACTCATACACCACAATCCCTCTGTCATTCATCTTACTTGAACCAGCATGCACCTCATACCGAGTCGTCGAAACGATCGCTCGACGCACTCCAGCATAGAAGGGATACACATCAGCGCAAGACGCAAAGGACCCCTCTGTTTGGATAGACCAACGCCCCGCCTCCACCGATCTCACCACCACAGCCAACCTTCCCCTCTACTGCCGTTGCCAACTCCTTACAAACATGCACCTCGCCTCGCTTCACCACACGTTAGACTCCTACTTCCCCAACCTCCCATCAATGGGTTGAGGACAGATCCCGTCCGGTAGCACCCCAGGGAGCTGACGAGGCCAGAGCCCATCGCCGACAAATCTCAGGGCCGCCGGACAAGGAAGAGAGTTTTAGTATTCCGTGCGGCACTTTTTTGTTCTGCTAGAATTTTTATAGAAATAGGTATCTACGATAAAAAGGTTAGTATATTTTACGATTCTAATTTAACATTTAGATGTATGTATGTTACTGAGTGTTAAAACCAATTTATTTTCTCTCTACATCTTGAAGACCCCCAATGTAGGATTGACGTAAGATTAATTGGATTGACGTTGTACAGTACATAAACTATTTCGAAAAGAAAAAAATACAAATTGTTACGCCAACTATGAGAGCAAAATAAATGAAAGCTTGAAAAAACAAGAAACCAACTTACGTACGTAAATTAGTATTTTATTAAAAGTAAAAATAAAAGACACTAATCCTCTAATATAAGAGCAACTCCAACAATATCACAGAAAGTTTGCTTATTTTGTTCAAAAATGAAGCCGAAACTTATTTTAGCTAATCACTTGTATAAATTTACTCCAACAATATCACTTAAAATGTAGTTAGATTTAAGCATATGCTTAGTTTTGATTGGTTGATAATAAAATATTTATTTATTAATATAATTATTAATTACATTTACAATCTAGAAGAAAAGTATTAATTACAATATTGAATGTTTCGTTACCTATAATTTATGTTTTCGGTATAGGAATAGGGGATGAAAACATGAAATATAGGGAATCCCTAAATTGGCTAATAAGATAGGGGAGCTGCTGGAGTGAATTTTAAGAGAAAATCTTTATATTTTAGCTAAAAATGATTTATAGGGAATCTGCTGGAGTTGCTCTAAGATCTTCGACTACAAAATCATCATCAATGAAATCATCATCGTTTTCTACACTCTTTTCTTGATTGATGTTGGTGAAAATAATTAATAACTTATAGTTCTACGTCGTGTCTCTGCAATGACGTCGTATTAATTTCATCATCTTCTGCATGTACTTTCCATACATTAGTTCCATCGGAAAATTTGATAGACCCTTTCACCTTACTTAGTCTCTAGATTGATCCTAAACCATAAGCGTCAAACCCAATACCTCAAACCCTAAATCTTGAATCTTAAATCTCTGTGCCTAAATTCATATCCTTATAGGCTTATACGTTCCTTAACTTTCTTTAATGCATGTATATAATTATTTTTTTAAGAATATAATGATCATTAAATCGATTATGCGGTTATATGTGTATATATATGTATATGTATACACACATATATAAATGTAAGTATCTTAGGTATCTTAGCTAGGTAGGTCATTTTTTTTTCACGATTAAGATTGTACCTATAGGTCATTCTTAAATCTTAATTCATTGGATTATTGATTTGTAATAAGTTGACTAGTATTATGGTATGTACCTAGTATTTTCTAATGTAAGAAGGTACAACATTGCTAGTAAGTCTTACACTTTTAATTTGAATTTATATATAAGGTTTTACACTAATAGCCTCCATAGATCGATGTACTTCATATTAAGTGACTATAATATTGTTATTATGGAGATTTGCGACATGTAACATAAAAATTTAAGTGACAACTCTTAAAAATATATTGTAGCCAGAGAGGTGTTCAGCAAGAAAGGTCAATGTCAGCGACAACTCCTATAAGTCGTCGCCGAATTGATCTTTTACGAGGAAGCCTTATTTTTCGTATAAACATTTAGCGAAAATTCATATAAATCGTCGTTGAATAGGTCTTTTTGCGATGAATCCATGTTTGTCACATTAAGTATCACCGACAACTCTTGCTAGTCGTCCTAATAGCTCTTTTACGAGAAAACTATAGTTGTCGCATAAACATTTATATGACAAATCTTAAAAATCGTCACTAAATAGGTCTTTTTCGAGGAATCCATGTTTGTCGCATTAAGTATCACCGACAACTCTTGTCAGTCGTCACCTAATAAGTTTTTTGAGATGAATTTGTAGTTGTCGCATAAATATTTAGCGACAGATCATAAAAATCGTCACCAAATATGTCTTTAGCGACGAAATTGAGTCGTCGTTGACATATTAAGCGACGTTTTTTACAAGTTGTCCCCTATTTAGTATTCAACAAGGAAATGGTCATTGTTGATGAGATCAATTGCGATGACTTGGAATTTTCTTGCTTATACTGATTTTCAGTGACGAATTCATGGTCGTCGCAACCTCGTTTGTCGCTGATTACCATTTATCTTGTAGTGCTTAATGTTAAGAGGAGTTCCAGATAGTTAAAGATGAGATGAGGATTGGCAGGAGCTATGTGCACCTGATTTGTGGTTTGGGGTTGATCAACACAAACCCAAAATCACATAATTTTGGTTGGGTTTGATCAAAGCTTGCTTGGGAATTGAGTCAATGTATATCCTTTGTCATCAAGACTTGATGAGGAAAGTGGTCTATGAAATTTGTTTGTTGGGAATGATATTATTTCAAGGAATTGGAATATTAACAAAGCTGCAAAGACATTTCAACGATAGTTGGGATGTTTGCACAAGGTTCCAAAGAGAAGCAAGGAGAAACGATAGAGCCAATTGAGGGATTACAAGAATTATGCCAATTTTTCATTTCATCATAATCAAGACGAGTGGAGAATTGGAATATGAAGCTAATGTCACCTGCTTAGGCTTAGTTTGGGATTGAGATGAAAATATTCAACTTTACAAAAACACAGTTCAGAAAAAGCAACCATTCACTTGGTTTTTTCTAACCATGATTTTTGAATTAAAAAGTTGAAAATAAGTTGTTTTTATTATATTTCAAAATACTAATTTCATCAAAATAGTTGAAAATAAGTTATTTTAAATTATCAAACTCAATCTCAAACAGAGCCTTAATAAGCAAAAATTAATTTTGCTTGATTGTCAATTTCAATTGTTTATGACCGTGAAACTATGTGGCTAAAATCCAAAGCATTGATATTTTCTGTTGAGATTGCAGAGATAAGCAAGAATTGACAAAACTTTGAGCACAGGAAGAAGAAATTTGATGAAGACATGTTGAATGATAATGTTGGAGCTTGCTAGCTAACATTTAGCGCCGTGAAGAATTGAGCTTCAGTTGAAGAAACAAATCTAAGAGGGAATCTTTTGGTGTTAGAGACAAATTAAGCTGGAGATGTGAGATGTAGACGTCAAGTTTAAAGCTTTGAGTAGAACATCTGACAGGAAAAGTATGAATGTCAAGTTCGAAGCTTTAAGAAGAACCTCAGACAGGAAAGTATGAATGTTAAATTCGAAGCTTCGAGTAGAACCTCTAACAGGAAAAGTATGAATGTCAAGTCAAAACTTTGAGTAAAACCTCTGATAGGAAAAGTATGTACGTTTAGTTCGAAGTTTTGAATAGAACCTATGATGAGGAAAACCGGGGGTCAAGTTCAGGCTGCAAAGCTGAGCCGCAGACGACATGAAGTATTGACGCCAAATTCAAATCTTAGAGTAGAACCTCTGACGAGAAAAAAGTACTATAAAGCTCAGGCTATGAAGTGAGCCTCAGACAACGAAGGATGAGCATCGAAGTTATAGCTTCGAATTATAAACTCCAAAGAATGAGCATGGAAGAACGAGTTACAGAATTTTTAGGTAAAGTTTGCATGTAAGAATAACCCTCTCTTCAGCTTTCGTGATCAGAAGAGAGGTGTTATTGGGGGCATGTATTTGAAAAAATTTGTGATATAGTTGTGAGATCTATGGTATGTGCAATATCAAGAAAAAATCAAATAATGAAAGTAAATTATTGGGCCACCGAAACTCGTGGCGGACTTTTTAGGAGTTTGGTACAAATAGTAAAAATGCTTGGAATAGAAATAGATAAAAATGCAGGAAAGCAATAATGCGATAAAGTTCGATGAAGTTTGAGGCAGTTAACGGCGAGCATGGAGGCCTTGGTAGGAAGGGAGGAAGTGTGCAGGAACACCCTTGCCAATGAGCTCAAGTCGGTGGGAGTGACTCTGGTACTAAAGCCACAAGTGTAGGTTGCACCGAAGTCATCTTTGAGATCGCGAATGGTGTCCAAAAGGCGGTGGATGGTATCATCGTTGCGAGCCACATCATGCCCGAGGCGGAACACTATATCTTCTAGGTTGTCAGTCTTGGCCATGCTAGCTTGATTTCGAGTTCGAAATCTCGAGAGTCATGGCGAGAAGGAATTGAATGGCCTCAGACGCTGGCAAGTTTGAAGCGATCCAAGCTGCAACTTCTACAGTCTTGAGGAGTGGATAGCTGGATTTAGCAAAGTCGCGACAGTAGTGTGGCGATATCATCTCTTCAATTCGGGTAACTCACATTTTCAAAGTCATGTCTTCAGTGTTAGGGCTGCGGGATTTGAAGATATTGAAGGGAGACATTGACTCGTCAGATCAAGTCTGTGACCTGAAAAGGAATAAGGTTAGTATGAGTAAATAGTTTTGTGATTTACATGATTTACTTAAAGAATGCAAGGATCGTTAGTAAGGGTCACCGAGCAAAAGACTCGGGCAAGGACAAGGTGATGGCATTCTTGAAAGCTCCTTTTCCATGTTTGGGAGGGGGAATGCTTTCTAAGTGAGCAGAAGAAGTGAAGCTAAATTTAACGTTGTTGGAGAGTGGAGCCTAGTACTCGGCAACAGCTCTTACCCACTTGGCATTTATCGAATCTGGAAGCTTGATTGGTTGAATATCAATCTCATACAACTACTGAATTGACTACCCAGATGTACGTACCTATAGCATATACTGATAAAAAAGAGTATTAACACATAAAAAAGTTATACTTGATAGCATTGGAATACAAAGCTAGTCTCCCTCACGCGCACCCAAAAGTTTTGTTGCTAAGGTTTCCAAGTTTCATTTGTCCGGCGGCTCTCTGCGGGGGTGTCGATCTATGGCTACGTCGTTGCTCGTTGAGGGCTGTCATACGGGCGGTTTCATCCCGACAAAGTTCTTTGTTCGGGGTTAGTCGATCTGTTCTTGGCTGGCCATGGTGGCTCTTAGTTTCAGTTTCAGGTCTGGTTTCAGACTTTCTTGCTCTGGTTTCGGGTCATTAGCGGTGCGCTGCAACAAAGGATGATGTTGTGGTCAGTGTGAAGGCTCGCCGTTGTTCCCTCCAAATTCAACAGGTCAGTGGCTTGCATTTGTGTGGTGGGGTTGTCAGATTTGTTGTGGTCAGATCTGATCTTTATCGCTCATGGGTTCAAGGAGGGTGAAGATTGGTGGTGGGCTGGTATCTCGGTGTTGGACGGAATAACGCGTCGACAGTGGTCGAAATTTTGGCCGCGGTGTTGGTTCAAGGCATCTGGGTTTGTGTCTGGGATGCTACTGTGGCTGCTGGGTCAAATTGTAGTTGGGCCCTGGGGTTAACCCTTGGCCGAAACTGTTTTGTTATAATTAGTTGTTTATTTTTGTTTTGTTTTGTCGCAAATAAATCATAGTGTAACTGGGTGTGTCGGTCGGTCTGCCTATGTATGCACTATGTATGCACTTTATGTGTCTTATTGACTCTAGGTTGGCAGCATGTCATGATCAAATAGACGTTGCCCCCTCGTTGTCGGATAAGAGTCAGTGTCGACGTCAGACGTCGGCAGCATATTGAAATAGTTGTTCTGAAGCAGGCTCTGATGCATAGCTTTCGACGGGAAAGTTGGTTGTTTTTTTCAATGCGTCGCCACTTTATCGAAATAGATAGAATAGCCATTGATGAGTTGTTCTCTATTATTTGGTGTGTGTTTGTTTACATAGTTTTTGTAAGGTATCTTGTTATTATTCGAGATGTTTTGTCTGAGCTTTTTGTAAAATGGGATTCAAGTTCTTTGTCCCCCCTTATATATCGAACACTCTCATTAATCAAAACTTAAGGGTTACCACAACTCCCTTGTTTCTTTCAAAAAAAAAAAAAAATACTATTAATTAGCTCATCCTTCACTTCTATGTAGGTCTAGGATAGGTTCCTCCATATTTAGTTGAAACCCATGAAAATAAGAGCTCAAAATAGCACATGCAATCAACCCTAACAGAGTTCTTCGCTGCCCAGTAATCTGCAGCTGCTCTTACTCACGCCTAATAATGGGCTTACACGTGTCCCTTTTTTATTTTTGTTATTTTGGTTTCTTCAAGTTTGACCTCCATCTTCTTTCTGTTCTCTGCAAGTGTTGCAAAAAGTCAAAAACCCTTCCATTTCAACATTTCAAAAAACCCTTCTTTTGCCAACCCAATTTTAAGAAGAACCCATGCATTGTTCTACTACACCTATATGATCGATCAATAATAAGAAGAATCCAATTTTAAGCAGATGGTTGCAGTCAAAATAGTCCAGGTGATCGCTGGAGAGCAAGAGTCGGTCGAGAAGGTCACTGTTAGGCACTTAAGAAGTGCATGGTGGAGTGAAGACGAGACTACCAGAGCTCGCTAACGAGAGAAGAGCATTTGGAGGAAGAAGAAAAGAAAAGGACACGTGTAAGCCCATTATTGGGCGTGGGTAGGAGTTACTGCCCAGTACTGGGTAGCGAAGAACTATCCGTCTTTGTACGTTGTTATTAAGATATGAACACCTAGAAAACCATACATGTCTTAGACCCAATCAGGTACCCCAGTATGAATGTGACAATTGGACAACTATTCTCTAATGCATACACACTTGTATTGTTTTTGGTAGCTTTAGAGCATCCGCACCCATTTAGGACTTCCTATTGGGTGAGAAATTCCTATTTCAGGAATTCCTGTCACTATTCATCAAATAGGATGTCCTATTCAAGTTTTTTGCGCAGCAGTGTAAAAAATAGGAATTTCTATTACTATTCATCAATTATAAAAAATTATTTTATTTAATTATTAGTGTTAATATGCCTTGGATCAGGTTTGTATGGCGATAACATACGGGGCTCTCGCTGGACTTTGGTTTTCTGTTGGCTTTTCATTCGGGGGTATATAGGGTTTAGGTTATTGACCTAGTGTTCATCCAATAATTAGCCGACACATGTCATTATTGTCTACACTATTGATCCAAATTTCCGATAAGATTTCCGACGAGTGAAAATATGACATGTGTCACTTCCAGGTGTCATTGTCGGCTAAATTTTTTAGGAAGGTTTCCGCTAAGATTTGCGACGAGTCGAAATGTGACACGTGTCACATCCACCTAACGTTATCGGTTATACATTATTGACGAAGATTTTCGGTAAGATTTCTGACCAATGAGGATACGCCACGTGACACGGCCATGTGTCATTGTCGGGTAAGTTATCGGTCGAAGATTTTCGGTAAGATTTCTGACCAATGAAGATGTGACACGTGTACTCATCCTTCAACATCAGATCCTCCAAATTTTCCTATAAAATCATCATCCACGACTCCTTTAAACCTCACAACATCTACAAACACTTTATATTCTACACCTGTAAACACACCTCTTTAAACACTTCTTCACATTTCCTCATCTAGAAGATGGATCCTAACGATTACGAAGAGTTCCAAGAGGAGGCGTCAATAACGACTGCAAGCTGCCGCAATGATGAATTCTTTCGTCACTGATGCAACCATAGTAATTGCAACGTTTGATGATGAGCCACCTCGTCACTGCCATCCAAACCAACCAAGGCAGAGGGAATCGAGGGGACAGAATCTGCTGAAAGATTACTTTGTCGAACGCCCTGTTTTCCACGACCAAGAGTTTCACAGGAGGTTCCGAATGAGCACGCACTTGTTCAACCGGATCAAGACAGAGCTTTGCAATCACGACCCATTTTGGAATCAAAGATCAGATGCCACTGGATTGCAAGGACTCCTCCTCGAGAAAAAGATGACTGGTGCTATACGAAAGTTAGCGTACGGCGCAACCGCAGATCAGTGTACTGAATACACGAGGATGGGGGAGTCAACAACTCTGGAATGCATGAAGAAGTGGTGCACATAAGTGGTCTTGCTTTACCAAGACCGTTACCTCTGCGCTCCAAATGCAACAGATATCACTCGACTTCTAAAAAGGGTGAGGCGGCGGAGATTTCCTGGGATGATCGGAAGCATCGACTGTATGCACTGGGAATGGAAGAACTGCCCAATAGCTTGGCAATGGTCATACTCGGGGCGGAAGGCTCGTTCGACCATAATCTTAGAGGCGGTGGCCTCATATGACACGTGGATATGACACAGTTTCTTTGGCACGCCTGGAGCACAAAATGATATCAATGTGTTCAACAGCTCCGATGTTTTTGATGCACTCCTTGCCGGAAGAAGCCCGCAATCGACGTATAAAGTCAATGGTATGACTTACCACCACACTTATTATCTAGCTGATGGAATATATCCGAGGTACTCCTCGTTTTTCAAGACAATCTCCAATCCCCAGGATCAACCACAGAAGCTGTTTGCACGGAAACAAGAGGCATATCGCAAAGATGTGGAGAGGTGCTTTGACATCTTGCAATCTTGTTGGGCTATCATTCATCACTCAGCTATATGTCATCACAAATCGACATTGAAAATGATCATGTTGGCTTGGATCATCATGCATAACATGATTGTTGAGGAAGAATTTGTGGAGGACAATTTTGAGGAGAACGAGGAAGCAGCTTTACAAAACCAAGTTACTACTTTCATAGTTTACGATGGCCCGGTGGATGAAAATGGTAACCGAATTCCATTTGAGCCGGTTGGAAGAGATTAACATGATCAACGGTTTAGCGACAATCTCGTTGATTTACAATCAATTTATCTCCATGGAGAGCTTCAAAATGACTTAGTGAAGTACAACTGGTTTCTTGAAACCGGTGAACATCTCTCAATAACGTGTGCGATGTGTGTGTGTGTTTTAATCTTGTGTGTTTGCATTTAATTGTGATTTCTAGTAATGTGTTTGAAGTTTAATCTTGTGTGTTTACATTTAATTATGATTTAAATAAAGTGCATTTTTATTTCTTGAAAATTTAAATTACATAATGACATGCCAAGCATAGATTTATTTTTAAGACAAACTAAACTAATCACTAAAATCAAGGTTGCGGGGACGATAACAATTTGTAAAGCTTGCATCGCCAATTTCTTCTTCATCGTCATCTACTTGCGCAAGGATCTCCGCTTTCCTCTTCACGAAGTACCTCTTTGAATTTGGGGTCATAGCCTCGAAATTCATTGTCATGATCCTTGTTTCTTCCTCTCGTGCCCTCAATTTATAGTTTTTCTCATCAAACATTCGTTGATTTTTTTCATTTGCCTTTTGCCAATCGGTGAACATTTTTTGATTAGCCGCAATGCTCTTTAAAGTCTCATCTCTAACCTCATTCGTAGATGTCATGGACTTCTTTCCCTTTCTTTTTGCTTCCTTGGCCGCCTTCACTTCTTGAGGTCTAGGCAGACTCGAGGTACCTTGAATATTGATTTGTGATGTTGTAATCACTTCATCTTCATCCAAGTTGACGATAAGAGACACTTCACTAACGAGAGAAGTAGCTTCGAAATTGGAACGGTAAAATGGTGGAGTGCTAGTTTCGACAACTCTAAAAGTAAGATGATCCATGACCGTTTCCCATGCCGTAAAGTGCGTAAACTCTTTTTTTTTTCCCACATAAAACGTTTGAGCTTTCCTTAACTACATAAAAAAAATACAAGTAATGAATTAATATGTTTGGCTTCAACTTAGCAAAACGAGAGGTAAGTGCATGTTGGGTCCTAGGTTCTGCCCTCATTTCACCTTGACCCATCACCCAATTTTGTTGGTAATCGGCATAGATTTTTTCCCACAATTTGTCGACATTTTGCTTGTTGCCGGAGATAGAGCACACACTATGACGACAATATGATATGCATAATTGTACATCTTCGGAAATGTGCCAATTGGTGGACATCTTTTGCAAAAAATCAAAGATATTGTGAGAGAGAGGAGGGAGAGAGGGAGAAAGAGGATAATTTGTTGTGCACAAATTGGTGTGAAGTGTTTAGAAAAATGAATGTAGTATTTATAGAAAATAGTAGGGGGTTATTAGAAATTTTTTGTGATTTTTTTCAGAGTTTTTTGGGTAGTATCCGTTTTGAAATTTTCAGAATAAACAATAGCCGTTGCAATTGAATGTAAGTTGTCCGATTGGCTTTCCATTTGAATTTTAGTTGTTCAGATTGAAGTAGCCGTTGGCTACCATACGGGCCGACAGCCTGCTACGTGGCGGGCTGTCATTGGTTCGGTAAACAAGTAAAAAAAAATTACAGTTTAACCGGCGCGTGTACAGACTCAAAAAAAAATTCCTTCCCGCCTGACGTCACCCACGAGCGTGGGATCCGCCAGGAGAAAGTTCTCTCCGGCTTCCTCAATTGGAACGGCTGGGAGGAATTCCTTCCCGTCGTCGATCGGTCGTCGCCCCTCCCCGTCACCGTTGCACGTCCATTTTGCCAGGAATTCCTATTTCCAGGTGGGGCCCGCACCGATTTGCAGGAATTCCTCTCGGAGGAAGAAACCGCTGCAGATGTTCTTATATATGGATTAGCACAAACTTTATAAATTTATGATGGCGATCATCGAGATTGAAGTTCAATGGAATGGTGATCAGTAGGATTAAAATGTTATTCGGCTTAATTTTTTAACATAATTGCGAAGATTTTTTTTTTTTGAAGGAAGACAACAATGTATGAAAAAAATACAAACTATAATTGTTTTTCTATTAATCCAACAAAAAAATCATTTCAATATTAAAGAATAGTTTTTTCGATTTGTAATCTAGAGAAGAGAATGCCAAAATCTCAACCAAAGTTGCCTAACCACCTAATTCATATACGAATTTGAGATTACTCAAGTTGTGCTACTTCTCGAATTATAACTTTGTCCTCTATTTAAGTTGGATTAGCCTAACCAATATCATTTATTTAGTCCTCTTCTTTGTGAAAGTCACCGCAATATAGGTATTTCGTATTCAAACTTGTGAAAGATCAAAAGATCAAAGTCTTCTTTCTTGCTTTCATCTAAGAAGAATAGAGATCGTGTATTTTACTAATAGGTAACTATATATATAATAATTTTTCTTTTGACCCTCAAAATCTTACCATGATTGCATCCTTATTAGTCATTAAGTAGATCTGCGCATGATGATGATTAGTCTTAATTTGTCATAGCAACTTATATCAGATGTAAACTACAATTTTTCCAAAATAATGAAAAACAAATACAATCTTAAATATGAACAGACATCTTTCTATAGACAATTGATTCATGGTCATTTATGGTTATCAAACAATATTTCAACTTATTTATAATTATCTATCGTTGAATGCAAATGTAATAACAATTGACTATATATATCATCAACCACCAAAACATTATTTGAACCCTCTAAATGATATTGGAACAATTGGCCACAAGAATGTTAGCAACACGTCTAGTATATCGTCGTGTTGATTAATCTCGTAGTCAATTGACACTTAGCGAAGGAAAATAATCAGTTCAACATCATTAAAAACCTTGCATAAGTAAACAGGAGTATCACACACCTTAGGGCATCTGCACCGGAAGCAGCTCGTGCAGGCTGCTCGTGTTCTTCGACGAGCAATTCTGGCTCGTTCAAGAGCTTTTTAGCTCGATCAACAAGCAGTCGCTGGCGGGGACCACTACTTCTCGCTGGCTGCTCGTGCTATTCGCACATCTACTGCATATGCTCTTAATTATCAACTAGATACATAATCAACAGTAGATTTTTTCCAGCCAAGGAGGTCCAACCTCTTTCTAGAACTACACTTGAGAACCAGGCAAACTGGCAAAGAAGGTGCCTTGACTCGATCTGAATGGTTTGATCAAGCAAGTTTCTAACCGGACCGGAGCGGACCTTGCAAATCCTTTTCTTTATAATCTTTTGATTTTGACTTTGAAGCCGATTTTGATCCTTCAAAATAAAATTAAGGACACCTTGACATGAATCGTTCTAAAGACGTTTATGACGTCACACACATAAGAAAATAAATGGAAAGAAAAGAAGACGCGGTAATCCTACGGTCCAAAACCCAATAAACACGTACGTAGCGCGCACACGAGCCCCGCCAAAAGTCAGAGCAACCGGGTGTACCTGAAAGCCCTCTCCCGTCACAGCCCAATCATTTGCAGTCTGGCCCCACCCAGATCAATAATCGGACGGCCGACAGAAGTCCTCGACGGAAACGAGCTGTGAGGGTAGACCGGAGAGAAGAGACTTGGGAACTTTCGCTGTCGCAGCGGTCTCTTACTAATCACATAATAAAGACTCCGTATAATTGGAAAGGCCGGAAAAACTGGGGCCCACGGCATTCTTAGTACCTGGTCCGCGGCTCATTTTCCGATCTATTTAATCCTAGAGGTGAAGAGTTATCTTCACGCGCTCTGGCTGTGCGTGTGCTGCAGTGTCTCAGCCGTCAGGGAGAAGAGATGATTAAGAGAGGAAGTTAATGAAGCAACTGTTAATGAGACATTATGATGTCCGAAGAGTAAAGTCGCGAATTCAAGATTATGTAACTACACTCTGCACTAGTCTTTGATGTGACATTGTGATGTGTACTACCGGGATATTATCTCAAGTCACTTCGAGAGAATTTTATTTTATTAATAGTGAATGTACATAACATCTTCAATACATCAACTTCACTTGTATCAATCATCACAAACACAAATTACATAGACTTCTTTTCGTTCAGTTTAATTTCACAAACTTTCTAACTTAATATTTTACTTATGAAGTTTTTACGGTCCATTATTAATAATGAGAATCCATGTTGTTAAGGGAACCTGTTTTATTTTCTTATTTTTCTAAATTTTTCAATTTTAGCCTTCTTATTTAAGAGTGGTTAAATCAGATTAAGATCTTTATTGTAAATAATAATTTACATTTAAAAACCCAAAAAATTATAAATCCTTTTTTTTTCTCCCTCGTATTCTCATTCCATTCAACAGTTTACATTACCGTTTGTGTAATATGAAAATGATCGATTTCTGTAAAAAATTCTTTTATTTTTCAACATTCAAATAAAATAGAAAATTATTTATTTTTAATTAAAATATACACACATATAATAGGAGTAAGTATTATTGGTTATAACATTCTAACCCATTTTAGTTTTCCTCGAGGCTAAAGGCCTTGCTCAGTTGGTCTTCCAAAGGGATTAGGGATAGTTTTGTTTTCCTAAAATATCTCATAAGATAGTTCTCTATGCAAGACCCGCCTCACTCAAAATCCCAACAAGAACGCATATATAAGTCAGTTCTGCATGACCTGGGTAAATTAAATCCTTCCTACTTTCATAGCCCTCGGCTAACAGAAAAGGCCGTCAAAAGCGTGAGAGCCACGCTCGTCAGTTGCTTGACGAGCGTCAACGCCGAAACCCGTACGCCTCCACGTCACCACACTCACTCTTCTCTCTCTCTCTCTCTCCTTTCTTCTTCTTCTTCTTCGTGCCCGCCCAGAGCAGCTCACATGTTTGGTCTTGGTCTGCTACTACCCCCTAAACTCCACTCTCTCTCTCTCTCTCTAAACCCTAACAACCTCTCCTTTTCTCTCTTCTTCGCCTCCGCCATGAAAGACGACCCGGACTCCAACGACCCCATCGCCCTCTCCCGCCACCTCATCGCCTCTCTCTCCTCGGAAATCCCGCTCATCCCGAGCTTCAAGGGTAAATGGGCCTTAATCCGGGCCAAGCTCACCGACCTCCAGGCCCACCTCACCGACTTCGCCGGCTTCCCTTCCTCCGCCTCCAACCCTCTCGCCCTCGACCTCCTCCTCTCCGTCTCCACCACCCTCCGCGACGCCGTCTCCCTCGCTCAGCGCTGCCAGTCCCTCACCTCCACCAACGGCGGCAAGCTCAAGACGCAGAGCGACGTCGACGCCGTGCTCGCCAAACTCGACCGCCACCTAAGGGACGGCGAGATTCTATTCAAGAGCGGCGTCCTCCACGACACCGCCGGCTTCAGCGCCTCGTCGAAGAAAGAAGCCGTCCGCGCCACGTGTCGCAACCTCGCCACGCGCCTCCAAATCGGCACCGCCGAGTCGCGCGGCTCCGCCATGGAAGCTCTGCTCGCGCTTCTCCAGGAGGACGAGAAGAACGTCGTGATCGCCGTCGCGCAAGGGATCGTCCCCGTGCTAGTGAAGCTTCTGGATTCGTGCAATTTTGAGACGAAAGAGAACGCCGTGTTCGCGATTGCGATGGTTTCAATGGCGGAGAGCAGCCGCCAAGTCCTCGCCGCCGAGGGACTAATGCTGCTGAATCATCTGATTCGCGTGTTGGATTCCGGTAGCGGTTTTGCGAAAGAGAAGGCGTGTTTGGCTCTACAGGGATTGAGCTTTTCGAAGGAGAATGCGAGGGCGATTGGGTCCAGAGGCGGCATTTCGTCGCTGCTGGATATATGCCAGGGTGGGGCCCCCGGATCGCAGGCGTATGCCGCCGGTGTGCTGAGGAATTTGGCTGCTTTTACTGAGAATAAGGAAAATTTCGTGGAGGAGAATGGGATTGGTGTTCTGTTGGGGCTTGCAAGCTCCGGGACGGCGGTGGCGCAGGAGAATGCGATAGGGTGTTTGTGTCATTTGGTTTCGGATAGCGATAGTCAGAAGCTATTGGTTGTGAAAGAAGGTGGGATTGAGTGTTTGAAGAATTTCTGGGATAATGGGTGTAATAATCGGAGTTTGGAGGTTGCGGTGGAGTTGTTAATGCATTTGGCTTCGTACTCGTTGATTGCGGAAACTCTTGTGAATGAGGGGTTTGTGACTAGGATTGTTGGGGTGTTGAATTGTGATGTGTTGGGGGTGAGGATTCAGGTGGCCAAAGCGATTTACGAGCTTGGGTTTTCGAGCAGAACTAGGAAGGAGATAGGTGAATGTGGCTGCATTGGGCCTTTGGTTAAGATGTTGGATGCCAAAGCAGTACAAGAGAAAGAAGCCGCGGCCAAGGCATTGTTGACGTTGTTGCTGTACCCCGGAAATAGGCATATATTTAGGAAAACTGAAGGGGGAATTGTGAGCACAGTTCAGCTTTTGAACCCTACCATTAAGAATTTGGATAAGAGGTATCCTGTAGCGGTGTTGGCGTCACTTGTGCATTCAAAGAAGTGCAAGAAGAAAATGGTGGCGGCTGGAGCGTGTGTACATTTGCAGAAACTTCTTGGTATGGAAGTAGAGGGGGCTCAGAAGCTCTTGGAAAGCCTTTGTCGTAGTAAAATTTGGGGTGTTTTTGCAAGATCTTAACAATGGAAGACAATGTCCAGGTGACACACATACCAGAGGATAGGTACATGAAGATATCTCATTCATCGATCAGTCTGTACAATAGTTGTGATTACTGTGGATTTTGGTTTTTGATTCTTGATTTTTCTCCCCATGTTTATAAATTATGTTTATTGTCGTAGGGATGATGTCTTGTTAGCGTAGTTGTATGATAATCTAGGTTTGGTGACCTAACTGGATAGGTTTTCTAAATTTTATGAGCCAAAGTCAATAATTTGATACTGCTGCCTCGGTTTGTGAGTTCATACAGCTATTGTACTCATTTGGAATCTGAGATAGGTTTTCAATTCCACATCTTTGTACACTTCGATTGTAATGGTTAGTTCTTTGGTTGATCAAACCTATATCTTTGTACGAGTTTTTGCTTCTGTAGGAAAACCCAGTAAATGGATACATATTGTGCCCAATTTCTGCCTTTAATTTTGTTCAAAGCAGAGTACCATAGATGCTTTACAGTTTATACCATGTTTGTATAATTTGATAGTTAGGACTGAGATGTTCTCAATAATACAGAACAAGGTGGGCCAGAAACATGTGCTAGATCATATGCATTTCTGTGTAATATGTTTCTCTTCTAGTAATGACAGCTTCTTATAAATTGTTCTGCACCACCTACCAGTATCATCTTACCTTCTTCGTCTACATATATTTCTCTTTTTAGTGCCAATATCTTTACTTCTTGGGTTCAAAGTTGATTTCCTAAATGGATGTTGTTCATAGTGTTTCTGTATAAGTTGTTACCGCAGCAATGTTTTGCTGAATTGGTGGATTGAAAGATGGAATTGTGATAATGCTAGTGGGTTTTGTGGGTTATATGAAGCATGTACGTGTAGTATGTTGAGGAGCATGTGCAATTGTCTTGATGGGTGCCTAAGTTTGCACAAAGCGTTATACATTACCTGCCTTAAACTATTTGCAGTTGTTATAGTCTGGAGATACTGTTATTATATAAGATGGTCAGAATGTAGAAGAAGATGATCGAATAGAAAGTCTCAATTGTTTGGCTGCCTTATTCCAATTTACACAGCTGTGGTTTTCATGAGGGAGCAGAAGAGTTTGGGACTTTTTTTGGGTGGTCCATTTCAGAATCTGTACATTCCTTTGAATGGAATCTTCTGCTGGAAGAATAACTAGCTGGTCAGAATCGATTTTTTTTTTGCTTTCAAAAACCTTTTGGCTTTTGATAACACGTAAATTATGCATCAAATATTAACACAAAATAAACACTCAACACATAGTTCACACGTATGCAATTTTAAAATCCTTTGTAGATGTAGCATTAATAAGTAGGGTTTGTTCTTAATCGGGAATTGAGGGTACTAATGCATGACAACGTTTGTAAACAAAAAATTAAAGGTACTGGGGGGTTTGTAAGTTTGATTTATAATCTACGAATTCAGAGACAAGAACATGGCAGAAAACACATAGAGAAACCATAAGTTCTATCATGCTTTAACTCATAGACAAGCAAAACAAACAAGAACATAGAATCCTAAACATACTTTCTAAACCGAAAATAAAATTTAACTAACATATATACAAGTGATCATCTCATTCTTTTCACCTCACTCGCTCATAACCTGCATATCAAACAATACCAACGAAATTCTAACAGTTTAGTTCTACAAAACACATGCATATTTTCACAATTAAGTGCTAAACCGAGATTGCTTAGCATTTAACATATCAATAATCTAGACCGAGATTGCTCAACATCTAAATCAAGCATTAAGCACAAATACACATGCATATTAAAAACTAAAATACTAGAACACATGGAAGGTTATTGAAATCTATGTAAATTATGAAACCAGAATACTTCTTTAAACCAATCCATAATGACCAGAAATTCATACAAGAAGAAGAAAAGAGAAGAAGTCATGGTTACACTTTTTATATCGAGATTGCTCTAGTAACTAGTGTAAATGATCCTATATGGAACGGAGAAGACACTTCGGAATGCCTGATGCCTTCGGTGGAGGATGGTGTAGACAGTTTGTGGAGGAGGGGTGGCTTCTTGATGGAATTAGGTGTTTTGGAGGAGATGAAGTGTTTTGGAAAGAGTTTTGGCTCTAAAAATGAGAAATACTTTGGCTGCTGGTCGAGCTTCCCATTAAATAGGATATGGAAAACTCTAGTCCATCCCCAATTAGGAATGAATTAACTCCACTCAGGTAAATTGACATTTACTCACTAAATTAGTGATTCTCAGAGTTGTAGATGTCCAAATGGAGTGATTCTTATGGCGCTAAAAAATAGATTTCTAGAGCTTTCTAAGGACATATTATGTGTACCCTAATTCTTCCTGAGCCGTTTTCAGTGGCCCGTTGAAGTGGACTGATCTGCACAAGCAGATTTTCTGATTTCTAGCTTTTAATCCATCTTCTTCTTTTGAGCTTCTTTGTCCCCAAATCTTGGCATGATCTTGGACCTTATTGGACACATGTATATGGTTTTGACCCATCTTGATGAATATTAATCAAATCTTTATAAAGCATAGCTCATTCTTCTTCATCTTTCATCCTTGGCACAATTTTAGCTCATTTCTACCTCATTTATTCTTCCTTCTTTATTTTTGACCTAAAACGATAAAATGAAGTATAAATAAGAATACTAAGGTCATAACTAAGCTAAATGTAGAAATAAATACGTTAAGAATCAAGCATAAAATGCGCAGATCGGCTTTTGTTGTAGGGAAAATAGCAACAATGATCACTCTACTTTGTCACAATCGACAATTTGATCACTAAAGTTTAGAAAATATCAAAAAAGTCATGTATTGAATTTGAACTTTTACTATCAATTTAGTTATTATGCTCAATAAATAAAGTTATCAAATTGATAGACAAAGTTATCAAACTGATAGATAAAGTTAAAGTTCATTGACTTTTTGATAATTTTTATAGTTCAGTGATCAAATTGTCGCTTATGACAAAGTTAAGTGATCATTTCAGTTATTTTGCCTTTGCTGTACTGTAAACTGCAAAGGAAAGATCCAACGTTTAGGCTAGTATGACAGCTCTTAGCCTCTTAGGCATGAGGCACCGTTGAAAACTTTGGGCCCATGATTCCAATTTTCAAGTTTTTCTTTTACGGTTTTACCGAGTTTCTGTGCCTTTCACACAAAAGTATTAGGTGTAGTTGTTGAAAATTTTATTTTTGTGGGTATGACAAGAGAAGGAAAAATGCTTCAAAGACACGTAAAAGTTTATGCTTTCGTTTAGACTTTATTTGTCCTACTACTTAGTGTGTAAGGGGGAATAATCAAATAAGTCTTTAGCATACAATGAAAGCCTAACAACTTGCTAATGTTGATCGTCGATTTGCACTAACGAAGATCAACCTAACACTCAATCAAAAGTTTTACAAGAGACTCAAGGTTACTAAAAACAAAATCTGCATAATATAGTTTCTAGATTTCTTTAAAATTAGAAAATGATGGAGAACTTGAGAGAAACTAAAAGAGAGGAAGAGAAATGAAGTTATTGGTTATGTGAAATCTATAGGAAAATTTGGTTATTTTTCAATAGACATACATCTTTATTAAAAGATGCATCTATTTAGTTTATTTCTAATAGATATATTTATTCATTTTCTATTGGACATATTAGTTAATTTTCTAAGAGACACAATTTTTTTGTCACTTTATTTTATATTGTTAAAAATTATTCTTATGAAATCTCTGAGCACATGCACCATTAAGGTGCAACATATAAAGTGGAGCTAATTAACATCTGGATTTGGTTTTGGTCTGTTGTATTCTAGATTGCTAGCTACTGCTATGATTCTGCAACATGGAATCAAGGATACGTTTAACATGCTGCGTCAATTACTTTCACTCGCATCATAAGGATTCGTTATGTCAAAATTGGTTTTCTTCATCCAAACTTTGCGTCACCTCAACCACACTTAAATTACCGACCTTTATGATGGTTCCTCGTGCCTTAATGATCGTCGCCAACCTTAATCACTAGGTATTAGTTCATCCAAAATATGTATAAATTTCTTATAACACACGTTTCTCCCCAAATTAGCACTTTTAAAGATCTTGAATATCACATCATCAACAAAGACCTACATTAGTACATTCTTCTTCCGAACACACAACATAGCCGAAAGGAAATTTAAAACATGTTCTTCTACAACAAGAAGCTAGGAGGAACTAATACAACAACAACTGAATCAGAACTAGGTAGAAAATAGTACTTCAACTCTAGACTTGATTGCTGAGATGACAGAAAGCATCAGAAGGAACGCGAAAGACAAGTAGGAGAGAATCACAGATTTTGTCACTCTGTGACAGAATTTCCCAAAGTGATCACAGATTGGAGTCCAACCAGTGTGAACATTCCCATACCGGCCAATGAACCCAATCGCAGTACCAGCGGAGCATCCCGCAAGCACCAAGCACATCATGAACTGCAGAGCAAACGAAAAATTTCAGTTTAGAGGACAGACACTCATGTTAAACAATGGTACTAGTTCAAAATTTCATTGCGATAAAACCAATACGATGGATCTAGCATATATACGTACCAAATCATGGAGGAACAAGAAGAAGTAGTGACTGGGACTTGAGCCTTGGAGATGGAGAAGGAAAACAAGTAGCAAGGACACAAAACAACAGGCGCTCACAACAGCATCTGCAAAAGCCAAGAACCTGAACAAAATAGACACAAACTTTCATCACCTAAAGGAAATGGGAACATCATCTTCTTCTTTTCAATCTTTGATATGTAGATGACGAAATTTTCTATATATAATTACTTGAAGGCAGAGGAGTAGCTATATCTAGCATCAAAGGTTATGCCAACAATCTCAGTGGTCTGTTTGGTTGTGACCATGATCCAAGTTGCAGCCAATGTAGCAGACATGACAAAAGTCCTCAAGAAAATTTGAGCACCAAGAAAAAGCTTGTGGGTTTTCACAGGTGGGTTTGGCTGGAGCTTCACTTCCATGGTTGCCATGGTGATCAGCTAGGATGGTTGAGACTGAAGAAGAAGAAGAAGAAGAAGAAGAAGAAAGGAAGTAGCTAGCAAGAGAAGCAAATTAGGCTGAGGTAAAGAACATACAACTGATGGAGTGAGCATTTATAGAAGAAAGACGGTGAGGATTTTTGGAGTTAAAGAGTAGTGACGGAGGTGTGTCAGTTGAGCAATTTTTTTTTTTCTTTTCTAAACTTAAACTATTCTTTTTAAAACAAGTAGTGCGACAATCCTCAAGTCTTGATTAATCAAGTCTTGATTAATGAAATGGTAGAATATAAAGGAGAAACATAAAACTTATATCCCGTAAGAAGATAAACACCCAAAATACTATCAGACGACTCGACTAATACATTATGGAGATAAACACCCAAAATACTATCAGACGACTCGACTAAAGAAATGAAAAATGGAGGTAATTCAATAAGGAAACAAAGATGGTTACACATGCAACCAATTAGTGTAGACTTGCATCAATTCTTGTGGCATTTTTCACATAATTTCATTGTCCTAAAAAAACCGCCTATTTTAGTGTCACGTAATATATACACACTGTTACACATTACTTCGCAGTCCTCATTGTTTTATAGCTTAGTGGTGAGCTATACACACCAAATTTGTAATTTTTTATTAGTACCAAAATAGACAATTACTCAAAAAAGATAAAAGAAAAAGAAAAAAGTTGGATAGTGATATTGGATTGAAATGGGCTTCCTCATTGCATGCTATCAATATAAAGTTCACTTTTTTCTAAGTTTCTTCAACTCTAGCTAGCATTTACTGTATTGTATGTAGTCTATGTACCCTGTCAAATTTACCCATAACATGTACCCTATCAATTACCCATATAGTAGAAAGCTTTAACTGCAAAAGCTTGATTGAGAAGACATCAATTTGTGAAGCCAAACTTTGCAAACCCTTTTGTTCGACTTGCCAGAACTCATGCAAGCTTGAAAGTCTGGAAACGAAAGTGAAGGTTTTCCCACTACTTCGATTCAATCAGATAAAAAAGGAAGCTAGCTTGGGAAATGAGATTTCGCAAAACCTGCAATAACCCTAGCCGTAGTATGGATATCACATCCCCCTAGCTTTATCACCTTAAATCGACTTGTGAGTTTACTCTGTAATAACGCCGATGTGTGGATGCCGTGTGATTCGGGGTTTAAGGTTTAGGGTTTATGATCGAATTTTAAACATTAACCTGATCCGATATGCTGGACACGGGGCTGGACTCGACATCTTGTATCTACATCCAGAATTTGATGCTGGAATTGGGTAGTGATTAGTGAAAGCTAAACAAGACTGTTTCAAAAGTTTAAGTTGTCCAAAGCTTAAGCAAACAAAAGGCGTTGATGTCCAAAACTTGCTCTAAACTCTAAACCATATAAGAGCAGTCCAACATAGGTATATCGTAAAACTCGATTCAGTTTATGTTAGAGTGTATATAGAAATGTAGGCAAAAGGGTTTGCAAAGTTTGGCTTCACAAATCCAGCTCGCCGTTTCTAATTAATTAGAATAGCCAAGTTTTGGAGATTAAGATTTCATGATTCATTGGACATCTGGACGCAACAAACATGGCGTAAGGACTTGCATGCTTAAAATGTGTGAAGTTTTTGATACTGCATTTGTCATTTGTGGCTTGTGCATGGTGCTTGGCTGCACATCATCTTTCCTCAACCGCAATAGGGATGGGATTGTGATTCGTTGACAAAGAAGATCGATTCCTTACTGAAGAGTTTGATAACTTTCTTGATATCTATTTTACATAGGGTTTCAACTCTTTTATACAGGAACTACAGTTGCCTCTAATTATGCTAATTCCTAATTACAAGGAACTACACAAATCTACTGTAATCTACATTAAATATAGACAGATCCTAGTTGATCTTTGGTGATCTTCTACCTTTCCTCAAGACTCCCCCTCAAGTTGGAGTGTATGTTTACTACACCCAGCTTGCTGAGGAGAATGTTGAATTGCTTTGAACCCAAAGGTTTTGTGAAGATGTCAGCAGGCTGTTCTTTTGTTCCAACATGTATGGCTTTCACTGATCCCCTTTGCACTTTCTCACGAACCACATGGCAGTCAATCTCAATGTGTTTTGTTCGTTCATGAAAAACTGGGTTTGATGCAATGTATATCGCAGCCTTATTATCACAGAAGAGTTTTACAGCTTCTTTCTGCTTAACATTCAAGTCATTAAGAATATTCTGCAACCAGGTGATCTCACAACAGGTTGAGGCCATAGACCTGTACTCGGCTTCCGCACTGGACCTGGAAACAGTCCCTTGTTTCTTCGTTTTCCATGAGATAGGAGCTCTGCCAAGAAAAACACAGTAGCCTGTAACAGATCTCCTTGTATCCTTGCAACGAGCCCAGTCTGCATCACAATATGCTGTAAGTTCCAGGTTTCCTGTTGAGGGTAATAAAATTCCTTGCCCTGGTGTGTGCTTGATGTACCGAAGAACCCTATAGGCGGCATCCAAATGTGGCTCTCGGGGTTTGTCCATGTACTGACTGAGAATATGGACTGCGTAAACCAAATCAGGTCGAGTAATGGTCAAGTATATGAGCCTTCCAATCAGTCTTCGATATTGGGAAGCATCTCTGAGTAATGCTCCATCTCCTTTGGTTAAAACAACATTTTGTTCGACTGGAAACTTGCTTGGTTTTGCACCGAGAAATCCAGCATCATCCAAGATCTCAAGTGCATATTTTCTTTGGCATAGGACTATGCCTGCCTTTGATCTAGCCACTTCCAGACCAAGGAAGTACTTAAGTTTCCCCATATCCTTCAATTTAAACTGAGAAGCCAAGAACTGTTTTGTTCTCTCTATTTCATGTAAATTGTTTCCAGCAAGGATTATGTCATCAACATAAACAAGAAGAGCAGTGAATGTACCATTAGAGTTGCGGACGAAGAGAGAGTAATCTGACCAACTCTGTCGAAAGCCAGCAGCCTTGAGTGCAGTGGAGAATTTTAGGAACCATTGCCTTGAGGCCTGTTTTAGTCCATACAGGGACTTATGCAATTTGCAAACCCTAGTCTCCCCCTTTCGTCCGTAACCTGGAGGGAGCTGCATGAAGACATCTTCAAATAAGTCGCCATTGAGGAAGGCGTTGTTAACATCAAGCTGGTGCAAATGCCATCCCTGAAGGGATGCAATGCTCAAAAGGACACGCACAGTGGTGAGTTTAGCCACTGGAGCAAAAGTCTCCCTATAATCAACACCTTCAATCTGGCTATAGCCCTTGGCAACCAGGCGTGCTTTGAACCGGTCAACAGTGCCATCCGGATGGTATTTGATCCGATAGACCCATTTGCAGCCAATTGGCTTCTTGTGAACTGGTGGAGGAACTAAGCTCCAGGTGTGGTTGGACTGAAGAGCTTGGATCTCTGCATTCATGGCGTGACACCATCGAGGGTCCTGGACTGCCTGAGAGAAGGTACTAGGTTCTTTTTCCAGTGTGAGTCGAATAGAAAAAGCTCGATGCTGAGGGGAAAGGCGATCATAAGCTAAGACAGTAGAGAGAGAGTGGAGAGTACCTGAGGGACTGACCGCCGCCGGGGGAGAAGTTGGGACATGCCGAGAAGGAAGGGCCACCTCAATATGAAAGTCCTGCAATTTCGTAGGAATAGTGGTGGCTCGTCGAAGGGGACGTCGTGATGGTGGCGGAGATGGTGGATTCCTAGAAGGATTAGGAGAAGTAGGAACAGGTGGGGTGTCTGAGGGAGTGAGGTCAAGAGGTGGTGAAGTGTGGTTGATTGCGTCAGGAGGGTGAGCAGCGGAAGAGGTAGGGAGGAGGGGACTAGGAAAGGGATCCTCATCAAGAGGAAGAGGCTGTGTGACTGGAGGAAAGATAGGTGGAGAAGTAGGATTAGGGATGTGATCGGATGAAGAAATGATGGTTTGAAAAGGGAACTCAGTTTCAAAGAAAAGTACATCCCTGGAGTAAATGATCTTCTTGTTCTGAATGTCATATAATTTATAACCCTTTTTCCCGGAGGGATACCCCAAAAATATGCACTCCAAAGAGCGAGGATCAAGTTTGGAAGGTTTGGAAGGATGAGTTGACACAAAACTGCGACATCCAAAAACTCGTAAGTGTGTGTAGGTTGGTGCCTTTGAAAAAAGTATTTCAAATGGAGTCTTCCCCCTAAGAGTAGGAGTAGGAGTCCGATTTATTAAGTATGCAGCAGTGAGAATGGCATCACCCCAAAAATCCTTTGTTAAATGAGATTGAAAAAGCAAAGCTCGTGCCACATTTAATAAATGTCTATGCTTACGTTCTGCAACCCCGTTTTGTTAAGGAGTGTTAATGCAAGTTGTTTGATGCATAATTCCTTTGGAAGCAAAAAATTGTGTACATTGAAATTCAGGACCATTATCGCTTCGGACAACCCGAACCGTTTTGTCAAACTGTGTTTCAGCAAAATGAATGAAATTGATGAGTAAACTGCGTGCTTCCGATTTGTGTTTCATGAGATAAATCCATGTGCATCGTGAACAATCGTCAACAATAGTCAAGAAATACTTAGCACCAGAAATTGAAGGAATAGGGTAGCCTCCCCAAATGTCAACATGAATTAAATCAAAACAAGAATCACTGGAAGTTGTGCTTAATGGAAATGGCTGCCTAGTGAGTTTAGCTAAGGGACAAACATGACAATTGTTTGGATGGCAAGCTTTATTTGCTAAGAATGGAAAAGATGATAATACTTTGCTAGATGGATGGCCAAGGCGTTGGTGCCACAGCTCTTGTGCGGTGGTGGTAACGAAATTGCATGTTCCTTTCGATGATGTGTTGAGGCAGTAAAGTCCCTCACTCTCCGATCCCGTCCCAATCACCTTCCCCGAACGAAGGTCCTGTATGAAGCAAATGCGGTGAAGGAAGATTGTGACATAAAAGGAATCAAAGGTGAGCTTACTAATAGAGATAAGATTCAAGTGAAAACTTGGAACATAAAGAACGTTAAGCAGTGTAAGATCAGAGGTGAATGTGGCAGTGCCTATGTGTGTAACTTGTATGGAGGTGTTGTCTGGCAACCTAACAAAACGGCTATGGACAGTTTTAAGAGATGTGAGCAATGCAGGGTTACAGACTATGTGGTCACTTGCACCACTATCAAGGATCCAAACATCCCTGGCATGATCACCAAGTAGTGCTAGAGCTGTACCTGTGAGTTCTTCAAAAGTAGGGGCATTACCAACGACATTCACAGAGGATGATTTAGCAGTGTTCAATAGTTCCAGCATTTGGTTGTTGTCAGTTGGATCAGCAACTCCTGACTTGATTCTTTGAAGAAGATCAATCATTTGGCCACATTGGGTTTGTGACAACGGAAAGTTGTTGGTGTTACCATTGGATGCAGCAATGTTAACTCTAGTTCGGTTTTGATTGTTCGCTGAATGTCCTGGATTCTGATTCCTTTCATTCCTGCCTTGCTTTTTATCACCTCTCAGAATCCCTGCTTCCAGATCGTTCTTCCTTCTTCGACAATAGCCATGGCTGTGCCCTTTGCCTGCACAGTATGAGCATGTGATGTGTGCTCGACAATTTTTCGTACTGTGATTGGTCATGGAGCATATATCACACTTCAAGTTTTCTTCCTGTCCTTCAATGCTGTTGCCTTTTCCAAACTTTCGCACAGCAAAAGCTGAAGCATCTGTGTGTGCGCCGGCCTTGCTCATGCTGCCAGCTTGCTTCTCATGTCGTAGAGCCATAGCATAGGCTTTATTGAGAGCAGGTAATGGGTCGATACTAATGATGTTGCTTCGTACAGTGCTGAATTCTTCATTTAATCCCATGAGAAACTTCATGGTCTTCTGATTCTCCAGGTAAGCTTTGATCTCAGCAGCAGTTTCTGATGTGCACGCAGGAAAAGCACACAAGGAATCTTTCTCATCCCACAGTGCCTTTAATTTGGTGAAGAAGGCAGTAACAGATCCTGAACCTTGCTCACAATTATGGATGGAACTTTCAATCTGAAATAGTTGCACAGTATTAGTGTGAGAAAATCTTTCTTTTAGTTCTATCCACATACCATTTGCATTGCTGCAATGCCTCACACTTTTCGAGATCTCTTTGGACATAGATCCGAGAAGCCAAGTTTTGACAAGTGTGTCACATCGATCCCACTGTTCTTGTTCGTCTTCATTGTGCTCAGGTCTCTTTATTTTGCCATCAACAAAACCTTTCTTGTTTTTGATAGTGAGGGCCATGGTCATTGACTGCGCCCAGTCTGTGTAGTTGTCATCCTCCAATGTTTGTGTAACCAGCACGGCTCCAGGTTGATCCGTGTGGTGAAGATAAAGCGGGTGATTAGATTTCTCCCATGGTGATGCAGTGTTTTGCATCGACTGGCCGCCGCCTTCAAGCTTGAGGACAGTCTCTCCCATGAGATAAGTGTATGGAGGGTTTGTGTTTAGGGTTGATATTCGTGTGATTGTGTTTCCTCAGAGTCGATGCTCTGATACCATGAAGAGTTTGATAACTTTCTTGATATCTATTTTACATAGGGTTTCAACTCTTTTATACAGGAACTACAGTTGCCTCTAATTATGCTAATTCCTAATTACAAGGAACTACACAAATCTACTGTAATCTACATTAAATATAGACAGATCCTAGTTGATCTTTGGTGATCTTCTACCTTTCCTCAAGACTTACTCTAATTTTAACAGATGTAGACTTCTATATATTGATTGTAACATATACTTAAGGGGGTAAGATGCTAGCTAGGTTTGGATGCCAATTCTGGAGAGTTGCACAATGGATGCAATAAGGTTCCTACTTTAGGTCCTGAGGAGAATATTTGTTGTTAGAAGCAATACTATTAGAGAAAATAGGCAAGTAAATAATCAATAGCATCCAAATTTCCATCATGATTGGTTTCGTTTCCAGCACAAGTAGTTGGCTTGTTATACGTAACGAAACTAAGAATGGAAAGGAACACTTAAATGTATGATTCATAAAAAACAAGTGAAGAATATTTTCGAACACATCATGACCATTATGTTCTACATGTCAGGTAAAAATGTTCCTGCACTTTCCCTTTTGTGGTCACTACTATCAGTTAAGGCTGGATTAGCTGACATACTAATCTACACAAGAGAAACAGAAAACAAACAACTCTAAGTCCCAAACGAAATGCTTATGGATGAACTGGAAACTGCCCAAGCTGAATTAGGTAGTGTTAACATATCCACAAGTATGAAAAGTAGAATCGATTATATATCTTTGCAAGTAAGCAGAGAACGTAAACAACACGCATAGTCTAAGCGGTTAGAAGAGTAATCAAGATGATCTGTGTAAATATATGAGCAGGTATGAAAGGGAAATTTTATTCAATTTACTGATTATTGATAATTATTTACAACTTAAATGGGGGAAGTGCCCCAAAAGATGATGGGAAAGGGAATGTACAAATTGAGACTACAGATACACATGAAATATCTGTGTATCTGATTGAGACTAAAGACTGCAGATATGTACAGATTGAGAAAGCAGATACACATGAAATATCTACCTAACTAGAGGACGTTGATCATATCCCGCTTCTAGTTGCTGAGATCAAAGTATTTCGGATCTGAAGGAAAATGGTACTCCACATGTAACTGCAAAACGAGAACATTCATATGTAAATAACTGAGTGCCAGAACCACGAGATTTTATAACATTGAAAGTGTAAATTAAACAAACCAAGGAAGCAACTGAGTTGAATAATATTGTAGATTTACTGTGTTGCGTATCATATACCTTGCCCTCATCAGAATCCGTCTGACGTTGCGGGAAAACCACCCTCATATCATTATACAAGTAGAAGCGCCGCTCCCCTTCAATGTCCAAGTTGTTTCTCGCTTGTCCAGATGTGGGATCTAATTTACATCTCTGGACTGACCTTGAATGCTTCTTAGGAAAATGGCACAAGAAGCGAAGGTGTAGAGCATAACGTAAAACACCTGCACCACCAGTATTCTTTCTAACCTTTGAAGGGCTAAGTTGAGGCTTTCTGTCGCTGTCATGGCATTTACTCATTGTAACGTTGTCCTTCTCATCAGTCTTTTCGTATCCAAGAGAATCATGTTCACAAAGAGAAGAGGCCACCATGCATTCCTCCTCCTCTCTTTCATATTGATTAACTGCGTACTTGGAGTAGGCAGAGCCTCCAGTACTACATCCTTGTTCACACTGTTTTGGAGTTCTTATTTTCCGTGAAACATTAAATCCATTTGAATCCACATCATGGCCACTAAACTGAAAAAAATTACCAGTATCTAGGACTGAACATGGACTCAAATCATTTTCATCATCTGACTTTGTATGTCTTCCATTTGCAATTTTTGGGGTTGCTTCAGAAGAGGCTAAAGTGATCTTTTGACGCCAAAATGTCTGTATTTGACATAAAAAGAGTGCAAGGAAAATGATTATGATAATTAGTCTCTGTCAAATGTTAATGAACTTGATGCAGAAGCAAAAAAGATATCCAATCTGGTTCTAGGAAGACAGAGTTCATTCAGAATTGTAAAATGTATATCACATTAAACGGACTGGTTAGAACTTATTGTTCTGTAAACATGCATGGGTTCTATAACATGTAAGAAATTGAAGCAGATAACAATAAAAGACTCAGATTGGAATTCCATAACTTGATACAAGCTATGGTTGACCAAAATGACTTGCACAAGCCTAAATTTGAATCCTTTCAGACCCTTTGGTACCCAAAATCTTATGTCATCCATGGTCATGCCTCATTTTTGCTTGCTCTTTATTTTCTTACCTCAGTTCCAAAGTTTGATGTTTTCCATGTGTGTTTACATAGATATGTGGTAGCTCACACATTTAATTTTCTTCAGCAAACTATGTATCCAAAACAAAGTTCCTACTCTTACTATGCTATTACCTCAGACTCATAACATATGCACAAATATCTTGAAGTCCATTATACTGAAATCGCGGTGTTTACTTGCTAGGTTATCTTATTCCTTCCTGCCTTTACAATTGGTAACACAAGAGAAGCAGTAACTTATCATGTACAATATCCAATTTAACACCCAAGTGTAGGTTCAATCCAAAGAAAGTGAAGTGAAGATGGCACCCAGTCCCAGATACCAATGAACAACCATACATCATTTTTCATGCATAAGACTTGCAAAACCAGAATGATAACTACTCAGTTCTAGTAGTAATTCCTGCTTACCTTGCTACCAGCTGGCATGTCGCTCAAATCGTAGTTACAGATGAAGGTGTGAATTGGTGTTTTCTCTGGATTGCTGAGAACCTGCCATTACCAGTTTGATCCATCAGAGAAAGGCAACTACCATTTCCCAAATCTTAAATTTCCATAGTTTAAATCTACATGAGACTTGGGCTGTTAGACATCACAAACAGCTATGAATAATAACAGAATCCATCATTCATAGATTGTTGTATCTTACCAGTTGTATGCGGCCTTTCATAGGTATTCTTAGACGATTCCTGTCTGCTCGTGAATCATCCATGCTAAGGCTTCTTTTCATCTTGGGGCCTCCATATAAGTCGTATGTCCTTCTCCCACCGACATCTATAGACGAATAATAAAACAAGTAGTTTTCTCCATCCACACTGGTCACAGAAAAGGGAAGTTTTTGTGATTTTGGTGAGAAGTTTCCTCCAGTGACATTCAGAACAGCAAGAAAACCACCAATTCTCTGCACAAAAGTTTATGCCAAATTAAAAAAAGAAATCGATGAATTTGAAGCTCATGGGAGTCATGGATGGATACTTAAACAGTACTATCAAAAATCCAGTACTGGAGTTTCGGCACTGACCTGATTAACCTTTTCCGAAATCAACCGTCCAGATAAGAGGGATTCCTCGAATGAACCCACCAAGGACCTTCTAACAGGCAACCCTCGAACTAATTTAGCACCTTGAGACTTGGATATCAAATGCTGACTCCAGTGCTGTTCCATCCCATTGGGACTCTCAGGACTAAAAAGGTCGAACTTTTGCTGCAACATATCAACATTGTGCAATGAGTCACTTAAAGGCCTAAGAGACTCGTCTTTCCAAGAAGAAGATAAGCCTGGAACAGTATTAAGCGACTGATCCATGTCCTTTAAGGCCATATTGTAATCATCTGCCTTTGGTGTATGATCAATGCACAGTTCTCCAGATTTCACCTTTTCAGGATATTTCGGGCCAAGAGGAGATAAAGAAAGTGGATGCAAAGCCATCTTTCTTGAACTTACGGCTATTGCTCCAGATTCCGACCTTACCTTTATTTTTTCAGGGGAGTAATCAAATCCAGATAATGATATAAATTGATCATGAGATCTTGGCTCCTTGGCTTCAAGCAAAGGACCATCGGTTACAAAAGAGGAGTTTGTAGTAGACTTATCACCTGATGAATTCTTCAACTTTGGTGAACAGGATGAACTCAAACCATTAGAGTTGCCAATATGAGGTTTTTTGTGCTCTTGAAATGTCAGAGAATTAGAACTATCTTTTCTTCCGAAGGAGCCACTTTTATGAACCCCATCACCAATGTTTAAAAAATCACCATTAAATTGATCTTGGAGACGCATTCCACTTAATGGAGAAGATAACCGCTTCTTGGCTACTGACCTGGTGGAATCAGTCGTGTCACCTGTAGCCGACACCCCACTTGAAGAATATTGGTTTCCATTAAACAAATCCAGAGGACTGTTTAAGTTTCTTGGTTCAAAACCAACTATTCTGGGAACAGATGTCTGAACATTTCCTATTTTCTGACTTGACCAGTTATTTTGTTCCATAGTGTTGATCTTCAATGAATGCATGTTTGAATGACCATTACATATATTGGAAAATTCTGGTTTATTCGAAATCTCTTTGATGGCTTTTTTTTGGAATTCTCCAGATGAAGAGCTTGTCAAATCCACTGGCATGTGACTTCCCATGTTTACTCCATGCAAACCACTTAAATCACAGCTGCTCACGTCAGAAATTCTGGGTGGAGGTTGCATAAAAGTGCATAAAGATGCTGCCACCTCCTCAATACTGCTAGAAGACACTTGAGGCAAGCCCATCTCTAGAAAATCTTCCAGATAAACTTCTTATTCGAGTTTGCTCCTTTTCCCCTTTCCTTATTTCTCAGTGCATCCGTGCATAAGAATCAAATTGAACTTCTATTTTCCACGTGACCATTAGGGTTGAAGTTGCTCGACCATCAGCACCCCCAGAGTTTTTACGTTCCTAATTTCCCAACCTCTCACAGACTGAAGGACCAGTTCTAAGTTCTAACCACCTAAATACACATGTAGAGGTTATAATACTGTACTGCATATGCCTATCATCTGCATCACGACTAGCTCTTTCATCAGACTGTTGGAAACTCAAGCAGATATAAGCACTTCATGGTTTTCCGATTAGCAATGCAGCTGTCCTGGTATCATCAGCTCAATCAGAAACAGGTGATTGGCAGTCTAAATAAAGGACTGCACATCCAAACTCCAACCGTTTGTCCCATTGATCATAACATTCTCTCCAAGTTAAGCAACTAAAATATTCAAACCAACTTAATCATTACCGTTCCTACTGATGTAAAACAAACTCCAGAGATACAAAACAGAAGCAGAGTAAGGTAAAGACAAAAATGAATCAACCGACTAAGATTCCAAGAAGTGTCTCCTTTGAAATTTACAACAAGACATTAGCAACAGATAAAATTTCTATTCAACCAACTTAAATTCATATAGTCCAACAACAATGAACAACACACCTGAGCAAATGTCAATGCCTCATTGCAATATCTGATCAAACAAGTACTGAAACTTTGACATTATCAAACTAACAAACGGAGACCAAACGCAGTAAGTTAAAAAACTCAGTTCAGATCACCAAAAACCCAACAAATTCCAACTGCACATTTTCCTTTTAAGTAAATAAAAACTTCACAACTCAATAAACCAATCCCAGAAATCCAAACGAGAAAAAGTTCAAGGACCCAGAATTAAATTTCACATCTTTTCCACGTCAACAGCCATACTTGATCAAAAAGAACAAAACTTCAATACCAAAAGCCAAAAGGGTGGTCTGTTTATGATCGAAACGCACCAGTAGAGATGAAGAACACATGTTGGAACTTTCGTTGAGGGCAATTATTCAACAAGCTTCTTCTTCTTTCTTCGTGCTCGAATCTCTTCGGGTTTCTTTGCCATTCCGATTGTTTCCATGCTTTGCCTTTTTGTTGTGTGTAAATGGATGATGATGATGTTTCTTTTCTGATACAAATGGATGATGTTGTTGGCTAGTGGTGGTGTTTCAAGATTTGGTCATGACCTCCCAATTTTTCCAATCTAACAAAAAAAAATTTAAAATTTGTGAGTCGCCGATTAATCAATGAATGAAGGCGAAGCTATCGTATCGCCTTTATCTTGAATTTTCTGACTGGCTGGCTGCGGTTGCTGGCTGCGGTTGAAGGTTTTCTTTTGGTTTTTTTAGTGTTTCCTTTTCTTCGGACTATTTTGTTTTGGTGAAAAAATTGTTAGCATTGCTTGCCTTCTAGCCAAAACCCAATTAAGCCTCATGAAATTAAAACAACAACCTCAACATGGGAGGAGAGTTCAAACATGTTTTTACTTCTCAAGAAACAAACTTCGTTGTGGATTAGTTTGGCTTTAATTAGTCATCAAACTCATAGCCTTTATTTACATTCGGAAGAGTTGTATTCTAAGTACAACTAGGACTTTTATGTTTTGGTTATACTCGTGCTTAAACAAGCCATCTGCTCAACCTATAATGAGAACTTCGTACATATTTTTGAACTTTTCCATTACTCCAAGTCTCCCAAATCAAATATAAACGTTTCCATCGTAGGTATATGTAAACAGTTCTATCACATTCAACTTTTAATGAACACAGTTCATCTGATATAGTTTAAAACTTTAATGTAACAATTAAATGATCAAATCACTTTTGATTGAGCTAGTTTTTTATAACCATGATCGTCTAATAGTCATCGTCGAACAAGTTTATCAATCTTATTAAAATTAAAACTTCGCTCCTTATTTTCAAAACAGAACTCTGTTATAGATAGATACAATATATATATATATATACACGTATTTTGGTAAGTAATTATAGGTGACGGGTCTGCATTGTGTGGGGCCCTTAGACCCTTACCAATTAAATGAACTTTTACAACTATTGTGTGGACAAACAGAAACCAAGTGAGTCACGAACCCAAATAAATGAGTGAAATTACTAAACCTGGTCAAACCCTTCCATCTTTCTCTCTTCACAAACGCAAGAAAGGCATCATATCTCTCTCATTTAGGCCTCACGCAAGGCCCGAGAAATCTAAGCTCAGCTCGATCCGGAAAAAAATTTGCAATAGGTCGGTTCTGTCGGCCGGGCTTGAGCGGGTGTAGTGTCTCAAGCCCGGCCTAGCCCATAAGAAGCCCATCAGGCTCGGCCTGTCCCAGCCCGAAAGTCCGTCGTGTATTTTAATTTTTAACATTTAATATATGGATTATAATTTATAAAAAAATAATGTTGTAATTTCAAGTTCAATCTTCTCTTCATAAGATTGAACTTTAATGTTGCAATAATATAATTTAGACCCATATAAAAAAATTGCAATAAAGAAACAATATATTGCCTAAATAATTGAACTTTAATCTAAATAATTGTATTGCCTAAACAATGACTACAACAAATTACTACTTTAATCTTTTCTTTGTATGTAATCAGTCTTTAAAATAAGAACAAGCTCTAGTGTTTATTTTTCTTCATACTAAACTTTTTTTGTCTATTTAGATAGTTGGATTTGCTCTTAAATTCTTACTTTGCCTACTTGAACGTAATGAATAAATTAAGTTATATGTATATATATAATTATTCTATGTTTTAAAAATACTATATGGATTTTGATTTGATGTTTGAGTCTTGATCTAATGTTTGAGACTAGTGCAGTGAAAATTTAATTTTTATGTAAAAAACAATTAAGTCTGATCCGACCCGAAAATTATAGAGATACTTGATCCGGCTCGCAAGATCCGGTTTCAATGGCCGGACTTGGACTTCATAATTGTGCTTAAAACTCGGCCCGACCTAATCCGATCCGTAATTATTATATTTTCTAAAAAGTTCGACCCGAAACCCGTAAGACCCGACCCATAAAAGTCCGATCCGGCCCCTTGATGACATTCGAGACCTGAGAGACAAATAAAAAAGGGTAGAGCTTTATTAGTTATTCTGCCATCTCCCATCTCCAACCCAACTGGGTCTCGCGCTCTCTCTCTCTCTCTCTCTCTCTCTCTCTCTCTATATATATATATATATATACACACACACATATATAGACCCGATTGAGATTGAAGAACAATGGTCGACTTTGCTAGGGTTCAGAAGGAGCTTCAAGAATGCAGCAGAGACGTTGAGCGTTCTGGTATCAAAGTCGTTCCCAAAAGCGATGGCAACCTCACCCGTTTAGTTGGGACCATACCCGGCCCAACTGCCACTCCTTACGAAGGTGGCATTTTTCAGATCGACATCGGATTACCAGGTTCGATTCTCTGTTGCCCCTTGATTAATTAAGCTGTATCACTCTGTTTAGTGCTCGTTCTGCTATGTTTAGTGAGAAAAGTTGAGAAATTTGGTACTAATATGCAAGAAAGTAAACATCTTTGTTGTAGTGAGACTAATAGGTCAGTGGGTTTTTAAATTGAAGCCTAGATGGTGTGCAGAAGTTAGTTTTGTTAACTAGGGTTTATGAGCTGTTTCAGTTGTTTGGTGAGGAAAGCTGAGAAATTTGGTTCTGAATTACAAGAAAGTAGACATTTTTGTGATGTTGTAGAAGATTATTAGGTTTTTAGGGTTTTGGATTGAGGCCCATTTTGCAACAACAAAGAAGTAATCTTTAGTTTCTAGGGTTTATGAGGTGCTGTCAAATTTTATGGGGAAGTGTTAGTGTTGAATTCCAGCTCATTTTTGTAGGGGTGGGTGATTTGGTGTTCATTGGTATGATGTGGTTTGGATGAAGTGGGTAAAGAGAGAACCATAGTAAGCAAGTGGTTGCTTTTGTTTGTAAAAAATGAGTAAGGTAATTGCTTGGCTAACATGGCTGTTCAACTGTCGGGTTTCTTGCAGATGCATATCCTTTTGAGCCACCCAAAATGCAGTTTACAACCAAAGTGTGGTAGGTTGAATTCCTGTTTATTTTGTTATTGTGTTGGTTCATTGATATTATGTTGCAAAGTATATTATTGGAAACTAGCACCTTCTGGTTGGACCTGAAAATGTCTTCCATTTAAGTCGTTATGTACTCCACAGACATTGAAGCCAAGCACATCTGAATGCATGTACCCTGGCTTGAGTATAAATACTCGAGACTTCTATGATCACTTACTACAAGTGGGGAACTTTGCTGGACCTTTTTTGTTTCTTTTCATAATGCTGAATGAGACATTATACTGTGACATCTGAGAAAAACCAGTTTTACTAGAATCGCTGTATGAGATACACCTATTTTATGAATCGTTACTACAGAGCTTTTGATTTATTGTGTATATGTCCGTTGAAGGCACCCTAATATCAGCAGTCAAAGTGGAGCAATTTGCCTGGATATCTTGAAGGACCAATGGAGCCCAGCTCTCACACTGAAGACAGCACTTCTTTCTGTACAAGCATTACTTTCTGCTCCTCAGCCAGATGATCCTCAGGATGCCGTAGTGGCACAACAGGTCTAATCTGCTTAGTGAAACATGGTGTCTTTCAATTGATGTTAGATTCTATTATGTGAAGGTGCCACTTAGAGTAGACTTACATAGGATTGCTTCCAATCTTGTGCTCCTCTGGTTTGTTTGTTCATTTATTTTTATAAAAAGGTTCACATTCGGAAATAATGTCTCCATATTCATATTGCAGTATCTGAGAGACTACCAGACCTTTGTTGGCACAGCTCGATACTGGACAGAATCCTTTGCCAAGCCATCATCAATTGATGAGAAGGTTAGTCTGTCATTCCCTTTAAAATGTTGGATTTTGACTTCTCGGTGTTGAACCAGATATATTTTGCAACTCAATTTGCCATATAAAAGTAAAAATTACCCTGTGAGATTTAAGGAACCTGTTATGTCAGATTATCATAGTAACAAATGATGATGAAGAAATCATGTGCAAAATGGGAGATCCCTAAGCGACTTGATTTTCCTGTGCAGGTTAAAAGACTTGTGGAGATGGGATTCCCTGAAGCTCAAGCAAGGAGTGCTCTGGAGACTGTTGGCGGAGATGAGAACTTGGCCCTTGAAAAGCTTTGCTCCGGTTAGCAAAAAGGAAAAGCTTTCATTGGTTAGCGCAGAGGACAACTACTGGCAGATTAATCTTGATTAAGTATATATATTTACATTTTGCACCCACCCTAAGAGGCCTGGGAGTTATACTGACATAAAGGTTTAGTCGGTTAAAGGATTTCTTGGTTTTAGTTCATATCATCTTATGTTGTTTCCACATGTAATCTTGCCTCATTGACCTCTTATCTTATGAGGCAAGTGCATCTATGGCATTGATAGGATGATGTACTAGATCCAATTGTGTTAGAAGATTGACTTCAGGAATTGTCAGGGATAATGGCTTAGATATTCTCCTGTGAATTCAGGCAAGGAAAATGTGCTTGTTAATTTGGTACTCAATTCATCAACCACAATTGTTGGTTTGATTGGTGACAATTTAAATAGTAGGGCATATTCTCTCTGGTATCTTAGTTTGAGAATCTTGCTGTGATCTTGTGCAAAGCTCTTGATAGACATGAAAGTGAACATATTGATGTAACGAACATCATTTTTATTGAACTTGTAAGGGCAGTGAATACGCTGTTACATATATTTGTAATTTATCTACCCAGAAAAGCCTACTTGAACTTTGAACTAGCAAAGAAACCAAAATGCAGCACATTTAGAAGAAGGTATCTAAGAGCAGTGGTAAACAGCAACTCTTCTTTGAGGAGGAGGTTGACATATGACAAAGAAAGCCATTGCTAATACAAGAGCCAGCACCAACCCCAGCAACATTGAATCGTCCGAATCCGTGCAGCAGGCCATTTTTCGGTTCACTTCCGGAACTCTGTTCTTCGAAATTCAAGGAAACTTTTACAAACAACAAAAGAAGATGTCAATAATAAGAAGGAAAGAAGCTTTGATAACTCTGAAGCAATTGTATGAGGTTTTAGACCAGAGGGTATAGAGAAACTTCTATCCAAGGATGGCTTATGCAACGAGTGAGGAGACGACACGTTTGATTAACAATGTGGTTCTCTTGCTTCGAGTGGTTTTGGTTGTCTTGCTTCTTTGTGGCTACCACTAAACCTGAAGGTTTTGCAGACTTATGTAGTGTTAGCATCTCACTAGTTTTTCAATGACGGTATACGTCGAGACAAAAATAAAACATGAGGTGTTGTGATTCGAGGCTTCTTCAAGTTCTGTGCGAAAATGAAACTTAATCTAACGCATTAGAACACGTTGAAAGTACATAGTTTGATTAGTTCCCGATGAAATAGAACAAACACTAAACCAAAACGAGGAGCAAGAAAACTAATAATATCATCTTCTGACTTCCAGATTTCAAGATAAAAATGAAGTATGATAAGGGATGGCAATCCATGAAGGATGTTCTAACGGAAGCATTATATAATCTACCGTTGTACCTAACTCATCAAATGATTCAGAAATGAATATGCTTGTTACTATCGTAGTCCTAAAAAATGAATGCTTGCATTTCTACTTGGCAAAAAAAAAAAATGCTTGCATTTCTAGAAGGATGTCTAAATGGTATAGTTGTTGTTCCTCTTTTTAGTCAATGACAAGTCCAATTGCCAATCAATCACGGCACTCTGAACTTTTGGGATGTGTAGTTCATTTTTAATATTCTTCCACCAATATTCAATGTTGAATGTCACTCGCCCATGGGTGAGAGACCTCCACCTTTGATCAAGACAAATTCTATCGTCCTACAATTCAATCTAATTGATGGTTAAATACATACGTTACCAAATTTTCCCCGAGAGAAGAGACAAACTTAATCTCCTTATCATCGAATCATTGTTCTAATGTAACGGGAAACATCGCCAACAAAATTAGTTTGTTAGATATTTAACGTTATTTTTTACTCCTTTTTTTGGTATCGTGAGGGAGAGTTAATAATTACGACAAACGCATAATAAGAATATATTGATGAAGAAGTTACATTTCTCCCGATTCTTCACCACAAAAATGAATCCATTGAGCTTAATGAGCTACAAAGATTACTCCCCTCTGTTCTTGTTTCTATCTAGTAGTAAATGCAAATATCCAACCATCATACCCCATTATAATGTGTTTGGTAGAGTAGTTGTAATGATTGATTTTCATCTCATTTAAGTTACCATCCTTTTAGACCTTTTACCTCAGCCGTCTACAAAATGATTCAATTAGTTTACAATAGGAAATGATTTGGATTAGATTCGAATATCAAACACTTGATTATAGTAGTTTAATATCTTCCTCTATCAGAAATTCAACTTTGTCCAATCTAATTACCAACCATCGAAGACATTTCTACGTAAAGCCTACATTAAAGAACATATATATTTCTCCACCAAGTGTCAAATTTATTAAATAATTTAGTTGCAACTTACATATCAAGAGCTATTTCTGCCTAGTACATACGTACCTCCATCATTATCTTTACAAAGAAATACAACTCATTACTGGCCCTATATGGGTATCGGGAGCATAATGTCTTACATTAACTATCCATACATTGGTTGTATTATAAGGTCAGTCAATCAAAAAAATAGTTGACAAATGGATTGACAGATATTGTACCACGTAACATTTTAAAAAATAAACCCTGAAATGTTTAGTTTAGAATGCATTTCAGAATGATCCCCAAATTAAATCCCCATGAGTCCAATGCAATGATAAGCACCTACGTAAACACTCTAGACCATCTATATTCAAACAGAACAAGAACAAGAACAAGAAAATGAAAATAAATAAATGAAAGATGAAAACTCGACCTTAAATTCGTAGATGGAAAAAGTAGCTTTCTTTGGGTTATGGTTTGACTTTCAAAGCTTGTACCACTACTACATTCACGTCATCAGTCTTCTTCTTCTTCTTCTCCTCCTCCTTCTCTTCTCCCGCCCGCGGTAAAATGACTAAAATCCCCGATCTCTCTCTCTCTCTCTGAGAGCCAGTGGTATTTCCGTAATTAATCGCAAACCCCATGGTCTGATTTAAGCGCGTGGCTTACTCAGAATCTGTCTCTCAACCCAGTGACGACTACTGAGCTCCTTCAGCTATTGATTTGATTTGTTTCCAACAAAGACGCCATCTTTGCTCTCTCTCTCTCTCTCTCTCGCTTGCGGTTTCGATACGGCGTCGTTTTCAATCCATGCGGTCTCAGTATTATTATTATTAGCAAGACTCGAGCTTGAGCTAGAGACTTAGAGACGCGGCGGCGCCGGATTGTTCATCGCAGGCCTTTGAATCTTCGAATGCGTCGTCGCCGGAGCTGAGCCAGAGCAGATGGGGTGCGTTTTCGGCAAGGAGTCTACTGCCGGAGCTCGCCGTGGCGTCTCCAGCGGAAGTCGACGAATTCGCGGCCGGAGCGTCGAGGCGAGCTCGTCCACAACCGCAGTCGCCATCGTATCTGCCGCCGGAGACGGCGATGGAGTGGTTGGCGTTAGGAAGGAGGCGGTGGAGAGGCAGAGAGTGAATCACACCGGCGATTTTCCGGTGGTGGAGCGGCGGAAGCCGTTTCAGGTGAACCAGCAAGGCTGGCCGTCGTGGCTGATCTCTGTCGCCGGAGATGCGATCCAGGGATGGACGCCGCGGCGAGCCAACACCTTCGAGAAGCTATCTAAGGTTGATTTGATCTCAAGTTATTTTTGACTTTGGAAATTTCATGTGGATCAGCTTATGTGATATTTATTTGCTTTGTGTTTCAGATTGGGCAAGGTACTTATAGCAATGTATATAAAGCTAGAGACTTGATTACTGGGAAAATTGTAGCTTTAAAGAAGGTTAGATTTGACAATTTAGAGCCAGAGAGTGTGAAATTCATGGCCAGAGAGATTAATGTGCTCAGAAAGCTTGACCATCCCAATGTGGTTAAGCTTGAAGGCTTGGTAACCTCAAGAATGTCATGTAGCCTCTACTTGGTTTTCGAATACATGGAGCATGATCTGTCCGGTCTGGCCGCCACCACTGGGATCAGGTTCACCGAGTCTCAGGTACATTGTGGTTTACTTGATTCATTGAAGAAGCTTTAATGTTGTTAATTTGATTCTTATTAGAAATTGTTGGGTTAGGTCTTGGGGGCTAGTGAGTTAGAGTTTGGGGTGTCTTATCTTTCAGGCTTGTATTTATGCGTTTTGGATGTGTTGTCTACTTCGCTTTGTATGACCACTTTGGTTCTGGAACGTCATGTGGCAGTTATCCTTTTTGTTTTGCTTGCTCCTTGAGCTTTTGGTGAGGAAGGCTTTCTAGGCTGGATAGTGTCCCATAACTGGCTGTTTGGAAATCCAGATTTACATTATAGACGCATAGAGAAAGTCATATGATGATGCTATGGCTATGTCATTTAGGGTATTTAGATTCAGGAACTTTTTTTGCTCACCTCATGTGTCAAGCATAGATAGAAAAGGTTCAGAAGCTATGAGGAAGAAAGGAACTTTTTTGTTTTTTACTGTTTGGATGTACATGGGAAGTAATAAAATGAATTTAAAAGTCTAATACCGGTGTCTTAGGTAAACCTGAAACTCCACTGTTTGAGTCTCCTTGTTTCATTTGTTCTATTTCCTGAAGAGAGATTATTAAGGAAACTTTGTGAGGGAGTTGTGTCAAGCTTTTGCAATGAAAGATTATGGGCTGCAAAATTGCAAGTGCCTCAGAAAATTTTCTAACTTCTGGTCGAGTAATTGGCTTCAAAGTAAACAAGAGGGGAAAATCGGAATATCCAGGGATCAATTTGAATTAGCAAAAGTACTCAATCCCCCAGTCTTTTCTCTGTCTTACTCCTTTGTTTACTAGATCTCCCTATCTCATTCTTCTCCCCAATTGAATCTTATTTAATAGTATTTCAGAGGTGCAGTCTTGAAACAGAAATACCTGGAAATGTAGTGAAGAGTTTAAGTTTGGTATGTAATCATGAAATTAATAAGGGAACTGAACTGAAGTAAAGGTGTCCGATGTCCATGAGGCAATTATTTTCCATGCAAGAACATATTTGTATGTCATGCTTACTCATAAACATGTTTCAAAGACATGCATGACATATTCTTCACAAGTCATCCTGAAAGGAACATTTAAAATAGGCATAATTGCTAATTTGCTACCCTAGAAAATTTTCCTGCCAATTTGCTACCCTAGGTTTTGAAAATTAGCCAATTTGCTACCTATACATCAAATTATGCAAAATATTTGGCCAATTTGCTACCGGTTTAATTTTTTTTTGTTAGTTTTTTCATTTTTTTTTGTTCAAATCAATAGAATAGAGGATTTAAAATACCAAAGTGCTTTCAATTTTTTATTATTTGATGAATAAATTGATGAATTTCAAGTAATTAGACAACAAGGTAGCAAATTAGCAAGTTTATAAATCTTATGGTAGCAAATTGGCGGAAAAAATTCCTAGGGTAGCAAATTGACACTAAAGTGATTCCTAGGGTAACAAATTGGCAATTAAGCCTTTAAAATATTGATAGGTGGACTGAAGATTCTATTTTACAGAAATGCAAGTCACCATCCTGATTACTAGGCTTTATGTGGTTTCTGCGCTATTTGAATCTTTTTGTCTCAATGTTAGCTTCTATACAAAGAATTATGACATTCAAAGGCTGATTCGTTTCTCAAGATTTTTCCCATTGCAGGTCAAGTGCTATATGAAACAGTTGCTGTCCGGGCTTGAGCATTGCCACAACAACGGAGTCTTGCACCGTGATATCAAGGGATCGAATCTGCTAATTGACAATGAAGGAGTTCTAAAAATTGCTGATTTTGGACTGGCTACTTTTTTTGATCCTCGGCAGAAGCAACCAATGACTAGTCGGGTTGTTACTCTCTGGTACCGCCCTCCTGAACTTCTTCTTGGGGCCACTTTCTATGGAGTTGGTGTTGATCTTTGGAGCGCTGGCTGCATTTTGGCAGAGTTGCTTGCTGGGAAGCCTATTATGCCAGGACGAACAGAGGTATTATACTTGTGTTGATTTTAGTGTGGTGCTTTTTTTAAAGTTATGGGTTCAACGATTCGTTCTTATTGATAAATTGTTCCGGATCTTGATAACATTTGAAGAAAATACTTATTTGGGTTACATTTTAGTCCACTTCTACTGTGACTATACAAGTAGAGTGGAGTTGTTATTGCACAATGTTGTAAGTTCATGTTTTTATGTTGCCATAATTTATTTAATCTTTGATCTTCAGGCTGACGAACACCATCCAATTCTTTTCATGTTTAGGTTGAACAACTGCATAAGATATTCAAGTTATGTGGCTCGCCATCTGAGGACTACTGGAAAAAGTACAAATTGCCAAATGCAACACTTTTTAAACCACAGCAGCCGTACAAGCGCTGCTTGACAGAAACGTTCAAGGACTTCCCACCTTCCTCATTACCTTTAATTGAGTCTCTTCTCTCCATAGACTCTGACGGACGGGGCACTGCCACTGCTGCCTTAAATAGTGAAGTAAGCGCTCTTTAGTTAAGTTTTTTGTAGGAACAGTGTTGAGAAGAAAACCATCATCACAATGGTTGATTACTTATAGGCTTATTGCACTTCATTGACACTTAGCATGCGCTCAGTCTTCATAAAAGTCGTTCTGGGACTCATTATTTCTTTAAGAATTGTGTATGTATTTTGTATCTGGGTACAGTTCTTTACTACGGAGCCTTTTGCTTGTGAGCCATCAAGCTTACCAAAATATCCTCCAAGCAAGGAAATGGATGTAAAATTACGAGATGCAGAATCTAGAAGGTTGAATTTTTATTCATCTTCATGGTTACCAGTTTGGC
This sequence comes from Geum urbanum, assembly GCA_946800695.1. Lineage (NCBI taxonomy): Eukaryota > Viridiplantae > Streptophyta > Magnoliopsida > Rosales > Rosaceae > Geum > Geum urbanum. Next base: position 41,531,862 of record OX327013.1, on the reverse strand, counting down.
AGTTCCTAAATTCAGTTTAAGAATTTATTGACTACGGATAATATTTTCTGTCCACAGGCAAAAAGGTCCAAGTGGCAAGCCTAATGCTGCTGATGGTACCAGAAAAGTTAAAGCTCGTGACCACGTTGGTCAAGCCATCCCAGTTCCAGAAGCAAATGCAGAGAATCAAGGAAACTTAGATGTATGCGAAACCATCAAGTCTTGATGTTAAATTGTTAGACTTGGTTATACAGTGAACATTTTACTTATAGCTATGCCTGTTTGTGATTTCCAGAGGTGGAGAGCGATGGCACAAATGAATGCAAAGAGCAAGAGCGAGAAATTCCCTCCCCCACATCAGGATGGAGCTGTTGGATACCCCCAAGATGCATCACATAAAGGCCCTCTATCATTTGTCACTGGTGATGCGTCATTTGGTTCAGTTGTTTTTAACACAAAATCTTCAGGATCTGTTAAAAGTATGGGAGCAGTTGGGGGGTCTTCAAGGCGGAGGAAAACCAACAGGGAAGATCCCACAAGGGCTCCATCCCGAAAGTTCATCCAGGCATTCAAGCCATCGTCAATAGGGCTATCGATGAATCTATTATTTAAAAGTAGTAAATAATCAATTACTGAGGGTTTCTGAGAGCTGCAAGTAGAGAAAGCATAAAACATGTCTTACCGCCTTTTCCTCCCTGAAATAGGGCATTTTCTCTGTAAAGCTCAGCTTGGTTTTGAATGCATTTTTCCCTTTTACTTCATTGTTCCCATCCATTGGTTGTAATATCACATTGTACAAGTCTTCTGTTGTAAAATCCACACTACAATAGAACTTCCAAGTTCCAAGGAAATAGAGTGAAGTAGATTTCCCACTTGTCTTGTACAGCATTCTGCAGAAAGAGCTTCTTTATGACAGAGTCCCCCATTGGGAATGTTGTTCCTTGGCCAAAATATTCACTCTTCGCTCGCTGATCAACATTTGTAGATTTCCTTCACTATTTTAACCGATAGGCCAATAGTTACTGTCCGAATAGTTGGTTCCAATCAGGCAATTAAATTCACAAACACAATGCCTGAATCTTCTTTATCAAGTGAGTCACCATGTGATCCATCTTTAATCTCTTCGCAACAATAGCAGGATCTTGGTTTTTGAGAAAACAAGCTTCCACTATTGACCTGAAAAGCTTTACTCCTTCAGCTGAAGTCCCCGCAGCAACAGCTCTGCAACTCTATTCATTTCAAGGCCAGTACAAATAATCAAATGCATAATTCCACGTTTGAAGATTCACAAAGAAGTAAGCGTGCAATATAACTGCTAACAAATAAGGATCAGGAAGGAATAGCATTTCTTACGTCTATATAAATCTCACACTTCAAAAGGTTTGCAAATTCCTACAGTCAATACATACTGTCAGCTCCCAGAAAGAATTAAGCATAAAAGTGTATAAGAATGTAGGGTGTCTAATACTGATTATCAGTAAAGAATTGTTTATTTAACTGATTGCACCTCTACTTTGCTAATTAAGTGTCCCTGTTTTTTTGCATGCTCCCGCACACTATAAGTTCAATACATACTGTTAGTGCACAGAGAATTAAGCATAGAAGCGCCTAACACTGATAATCAGTAAATAGAAGTCGAGATAAATAATTGCACCTGTGCCTTGCGCATCAAACATCCCCAGTACTTTGCGTGCTCCTGCAGACAATATATGTTTGATCCACACTGTTAGGGCATACAGTGAAAGAAATTCTGTGTCTACGAATGTGGGGTATGGATTGTCCGACACTAATAATCAGTGAAAGAAATTCTGTAGATAACTAATTGTACCTGTGCTGTGCCCATCAAGCGTCCCCCTTTTTTCAAAGCTCCTGCACATACACTATTGTTGGAAAAATGGTGGTCTTCCACCATTTTAATATGAAAATTTAAACAAATAATTGAGTGAGTTGCACTTAATTTTGATGTAAAAGAAACATAGATTTGTGTTCTCCTACAAGAGTACATAAAGATTATGTATTCATTTGTTTAAATTGGTTAAGGGGTGAATGAGAAATTGTCACCCAAAGTTGGCTATTTGAAACAAAAGAATAGAATGTGATCCCACATGGAAGAAATTATGATGATCAACCCATTCCTTCATATATAAATAGAGGTGTGATCCCACATGGAAAAAATTGTGATGATCAACCCATTCATTCATGTATAAATAAAGGCTCCATCCTCCATTCTTCATTCCATCAGAGAGCAATCTCCTCTTTTGATCACTTCTCTCCCTCTCTCAACAGTGAGAAAATTCGGTGATAGAGTAAGGTATTCTTCAGTTCGACGAGAAGTTTTTGTGCTGCGGTACAAAACTTTAAAGTTGTTTTATCCTGGGAGAACAACGCCATGAACAACGCCATTCAAGCCTGTGGGCGGCGCAAAAGTTCTTAAGGAAAGTGTGTGATACACGTGACTCAACTTAATTCATCTTCTTCAAGAATTTGTTCTTCATTGTATTTTACTAATTAATTAGTTAATTAGTTAATTAGTATTTTTGGTATTTATTAGTTTAATATCACTATTTTTTCCTACAGTTCTCACAGTGTCCATCCTTGCTACTGGTGTGAATACTTCTGAGTAATCGATTCCGTGTCTCTGAGTGTATCCCTTAGCCACCAATCGAGCTTTGTGCTTGATGATCATGCCATTTTCATCAAACTTGGTCTTGTATACCCACTTGACCCCTACTTTTCTTGCTCCCTTTGGTAATTCAGTGAGACACCAAGTATTATTTTTCTCAATAGACTTGATTTCCATGTCCATCGCTTGCCTCCATTTAACGTCCTTTATTGCATCTTCATAGAATAAAGGATCATCATCAATCTGCACATCTTCATTCACCATATACATCTTTTCTTCACTGATTTCATTCCCACTTACATAGTCCTCCATCCATGTAGGTGCTCTTCTTTCTCTCCCTTGATCTGAGTCTTCAGTGTCATTTTGTTCTTCAGCTTCCTCACTACTATCTTCTTCTTCGGACTCTTCTCCTTCTTGCTGAAGATCGTCTTTAGCTTCTCCAAACTCTGTGTCATCACCCCAAGTCAGTTGAGTCGAAATTTTCCCCTCAAAGTGCTTGTCCCATTGCCACTGCTTATCTTCATCAAAGATTACGTCTTTGCTGTGAACCACCTTTTTTGTTGCAGGGTCAAATAGCTTGTATCCCTTCGACTCATTACTAACACCAAGGAAGATGCACGGGAAGCTTCTATTATCAAGTTTGGTTCTCTTCTCTTTGGGAACATGGACATGACCAATGCTCCCCCATATTCTGAAATGACTCACAGAAGGTTTAGTGCCACTCCAAACTTCTTGTGGTGTCATATTCTTCACAGCTATGGTGGGACTTCGATTAAGAACATAAAATGTCCACAACACAGCCTCAGTCCAAAAAGTTCTTGGCATTTGCTTTCCAGACAACATACAACGAACCATGTTCATCACAATCCTATTCTTTCTTTCTGCTACGCCATTTTGGAGTGGTGTGTATGCATTGGTGAGCTGCCTCCTTATTCCTTGCTCCTTGCAGAAACTGTTGAATGCATGTGAAGTGAATTCCCCTCCTCTATCAGTTCGTAGGCATTTTATGTTAGCACCAGCCTCCTTTTCAACCAGAATTTTGAACTCTTTGAAGCATCCAAAGGTTTCTGATTTTTCTGTCAAGAGATATGCCCATGCTTTACGACTAAAATCATCTATAAAGCATAGAACATATCTCTTTCCGCTGTTGGAAGTTGGTGAGACAGGTCCACATATGTCTGCATGTATTAGTTCAAGTACAGTACTAGCTCTCCATGTACTGCTCTTCGGCACTTTGCTTCTAACTTGTTTTCCAATAAGGCAATCTTCACAGGCTTTAGTTTCTGAACCAATGTAGGGCAAACCAATCACCATCTCCTTTTGTGCAAGAGTTTTCAAACCTTTGTAACCTAGGTGACCATATCTTTGATGCCAAAGATGAGCTGTTTCAGATGTGAGTGATTGAAAGCACTGATCCACTTGGGAACTTGGTTCTCCGACCTTTATATCATCTGCGAATAGTATAAACATGTGATTTATACTCATTAGAGTTTCGACAATCAGACCTTTGTGTGGATGAAACAGTTTGCAACTTCCATTTTGGATTAGAATGGCAAGACCCTTCTCTTGAAGCCGACCGATGCTCAGGAGATTGTTCCTTAACTCTGGAATATAATACACATCTTGTATAACACATGTTGAGCCCTTCATGATCAGCTTGATAGTTCCTTTCCCAGCCACCTTCATTCTTGTATTGTTCCCCAACTTAACAGAATGAATGAAATTTGTTTCTAGTGACGTGAATAATGCTTAGTTTCCACACATGTGATTGGAACATCCAGAGTCTAGAAACCATGCATTATCACGTTGAGAGCTGTTTTCCTCAACGTATGCCATAAGCAATAGTTCTTCCTCTTCATCAAACTCGGCATAGTTTGCCTCTTTACCCCACTGAGGGCATTCATGCTGAAAGTGCCCTAGTTTGTGGCACTTGAAGCATTCAACAGTTGCCTTAGAGATAATACTTCTACCTCTTCCTCTTCCTCTTCCTCTAGTGCCTCCTCGACCACGACCTCTATTGCTGAAGCGATCCTCAACCTTTAGCACTTGTTCCTCCTCCTTTTGAAGTCTCTGAAATTTTTGCTCGTGAACTACCAATGAACTTTGTAGTTCATCCACAGATATTTCTTCTATATCCTTTGATTCCTCTATTGACACAACGATATACATGAACTTCTCAGTGAGAGTCCTTAGTATCTTCTTCATAATCTTTGAGTCTGTTAGTACCTCACCATTGCTTCTCATCTTGTTGGCCACAGACATCACACGGCCAAAGTAATCAGTGATGATTTCACCATTCTTCATTTCGAGAACCTCAAATTCTCGAGTCAGGGACTGCAATAAAGACTTCTTTACCTTCTCATTACCTCCGAACTTCGACTTGAGCGATTCCCACACAATCTTAGCACTGCGTTGATCAAGAATTTGTTCAAACACAGTCCTATCAATTGCTTGATATAGATAGTGCTTGACTTGATAATCTTTAGTTTTGGCATCATCAAGCAATTCTTGTTGAGCAGGACTGAGATGACTTCCTGTAAGAGGTTCTGTGAAACCAACTTCAATGAGGCTCCACAGTCCCTTGGCTCTCAGCAGGTTCTCCATGAGTTCACTCCAGTGATCATAATGCCCGTCGAAATGAGGTATTTTGGTAAGACCCTTGTCTTCGCTCATCTCTCCTGTTTCACTCTTTATCTCTCACTCTTTCTCAAAGTTGCGGCTTGAGGACCGATTTGAAGCTATTTATCAGGCCTAGTGAGGCTCTGATACCAATTTGTAAGAGTAATACTTCAAGTATGAGACTACAAATGAATCGATAATCTTATTGATAAAGGGAGCTGTTTAAATAGCTCAAAAACATAACAAACAAGTCCTACATAAACTCCACGTACTACATACAGTAACGGGAGTATTGTAACTTAATTGAAACAAACAGATAAATCTCAGGACTTAGTAAACTCCTAAAGTCTTGGCACTTATTCAAACCAACTACTAACAGCTTCAACATCTCTCAAAGACCCAGTCATCCTAACAGAGCCATGGATGGATCAGAGAGAGAGAGAGAGAGAGAGAGAGAGAGAGAGAGAGAGAGAGAGAGAGAGAGAGAGAGAGAGAGAGAGAGAGATAGTAAAAAAGAAAAAGAAGAAATAAGAACAAAATGTAAAAATTCAAAAAAAATTCTTCTAAAATGCATGTGAGCAGCACATGATTATTATTTAATGAAGTCAACTAGTTTTTAACATCTATTAGAGACGGAGTGATCAAAGTGATTAATAGTGTAATTTGGTAATGACCTTAGTAATATTTGTCATACATCAATAAACAAAGTTTAAAACATGTCATAGTTGAGTGATCATCCAAGTAATTTTCCATAATTTGAAACTAGACAAAAAGTACTATGTGCATGCATAAATAATTTAAAAAATTAAACCCAGGTTTGAAGGCGGTTACTGCAAAATGAATCGAGTAAATGAGAAGAGAAAATAGTTATCAAGAGAAGAAGCAGGAGAAAAGATGAAATTGATGTTTTGTTAGTTTTTACAATAAGACCCTCAATATATAATTTTTAATCTAATTAAAAAGGGAATTATCAATTTTTTTTGTAAAAGTGAGAAACAACCCTACTTCTTTTAAATAATAGTATAAATATTGGAAGTGAAATTAGCACGCACTTTTTCTGCAATCCATGCCATACCCAATTTTTTACGATCTTTACGGGTATCTTGGACCCCAAAGAAAGAAAAAAAGAAAAATCAGTCTAAAATGTAAATAAGAGAGTGTTAATTTCACTTCTCTAAAATATTATTTTAAGTTAAATTTCACCAAATAGTAGATGACGTAACTAACATCGTTAATTATTATGCACCTAAAAAATATATCATCCGATACGGAATGAGACGGAACTAAATTTAGAATCACGGTCCTGAGAAATTCGAGGTCCGGGGCGAGAAAATAAAGTGGGCCCAGTATAAAATAAAATTTGGGCAAAAATCTCGATTATTTGTACCACTTTAGGCTCATTTTATGATATCCACTATTCTTTTTCCCTACTTATTTCAATTTTATCAACAAATTACATTCAACTTCTTTTCATTCTGCTTAAAATTCCCTATATTCCCAACCTAATCCCCACCGCAATTTTGAAATTCAGTTCACACCAAAAACAAAAAAGCCTCGCACTTTCAAATACCACCACCTCCAATCCTTGGAAAAAAACATCTCCAATCCTTAAAAAAAAAACTCAAATCCTCACTTTTCAGTACGCAAGTCACAAATCCAAACTTGAATTATACAACTTTTACCCATCAAATTCACCAAAAATGAAAAACCACTTGAGATTAAATAAAAGAATAAAAATAACAGCTCCCCTCAGTAATTAGCAATCAACAACAGCTGATCAAAAGACCATGTACATCATTAATTCATTATCCATGTATAAATATAAATAGCTCTAAAACACAATGATTGGATGGCTAATGAGATGAGGATTTTTATCTCATCACATATCTTAGCATATAGATGAAGCAAAGACTATAGAAAGAGTCTGAGAAAGAGAGAACAGATCGACCTGATAGAGATATAGATGAGTATTGGGTGTTTGAACCCAATATATAATATCTTGTTATTGAGCTTTGGAGGTTGGATTAAGCGAGTGGCCCGAGAGATAGTTTCTAGTTGAGTCATTATGGGCTGAAAGAGAGAAGAAGGCCGAGTCTTGCGGCCCATCAATTAAATATTATTAACATTTCCTATAGAGGGAAGGATTCCTGGCGAAACTTATAACTAAGAGTTTTAGACTTTGAGATAAGGTACAAGACGTGGGAGACCGAACAGTTAGAGTTGCTTAGCAAGTCTAATTGTTAGGAGTTTCAATCGGACTGAAATACGAGCACTGTTTCCTATATATAGAGGAGAATAACACCAAAGAAAGGATCTTCGATCACATACACTTTGCTATTAGCAAACTACCTTCTCATCTCGAGAAATCCTTGCAACCAGCGATCAAAAGAGTTGTCACCCGAAGAGCGTGAGATTCTTGCGATTCAAGGACGCAAAACAACCGCAACCAGTGATCAAGAGATTTATTACCAGGAGGAGTGAGAGTCTTGAGATTCAATGATGCAACACATTGTGTTCTCAAAACCTTGTTAAGAAGATTGCTCTGCTTTACACCAGGGTATCAATCTTCGTGGCTCCGCTAGAGACACGAAAACCACAAGTTCTAAAGTCATTTAGGCAAGAAGGATCCATTCAAGCGGGATTAGTGCTCTCCTTGTCTTAATCGCTTTAAATAAGTCAGGTAGTAGTTGGCCTATAAATCGACTATTCCGTCGTACGATGGTGGCATGCAGCACACGAAGCACAAAATCGAGAAAAGAGACGATTTGAATCTTTCTCAGGAACCTAGAGAAATTTAGGTGCCAAAAATTTTGGCATGCCCAGTGGGACAAATTTTTCGCGTCTCTAAGCGACAATTGAGAATCCTTATAAAAAGAGATACCCTCAGTGTCGTAAACATTCACAACTAGAATATCGGGAACACACTTATTCTAAGTGTCGTTCACTTACCGAGAACGCTGTTGAAGAAATCATCTGCAGAGTCAAATGTGGTTCGACAATAGATTTCAACTTCGTAAGCAAAGAAGAGATTAACCATCTAAACTACGAAGACTACATACGGTATACCGCCAGGCGAGACGAGCAGTTTGGAGAATATTTTGCCTCTATCGAGCAAAGGATAGAGGAACAAGCATAGTTGCTTGCCACCAATGGCGAGAAAATAGATACTACGACAGCCAAAATCAAGGCTTTAAGGGCTGAGTACAATAGAGGTCTAGAGGAGCAGACGACTTTGAAAGCTCAGATAGCAACCATGGTGGAAGGGCAGGAAATAATGCATACAGAGCTTCTGCGCGTCCTGGAGGAAAATCAGGCGAATCCGGCCAGGGTAGTGGCCAATTTTTATAAGAGGACAGACATGGACATCTTAGAGCTAACTAAGTCTGTTTCTGACCTATCAAGGAAGACAAGGCAGGCTGAAGCGTTTTCAGCCGCCTGGGAGGATCGTTTAAAGAGATTCACAGAGGAATGCAATATACACATCGCTAGAGCACATGAGCCGTATGAGACTCCCTAGCCGCCTTTGGAGAAAGGAGTTATTAATGCCTGGCAGTGTCTGCGACATTATAAACCAATCAACTTCCAGACCTTCATAGGTGACAACGATGCGAATGCAGCAACATATCTGACATACTTCACCTTGCAGTTAGGACCATTCACAGAAGACCCATAACTAAAGTTGAGGGTATTCGGTTCATCGTTATCCGGGTCAGCACTCGTCTGGTACACAGGATTGGAAAAGAGGTTCATAACAGAGTGGTCGACGATGGAGGCATTGTTCATCGACCACTTTGGACGACGAGACCAAAACCGAGAATTGGAAAGTTGGTGGCCATGAGCTAGTCATTAGTGGAGAGTCCAGTAGCGTTCCTTTACCGGTTTCGGTCCGAGTATAACTTGTGTCGAGCCTCATTAGGGAAGGACGTAATTGTTGAGATGGCCATTAATGGCTTAGAAGATCAATATCACAATTTGTTCTTCAATTAAAACATCTCACCTTGAACGAGCTGATTGCTACAATAACGAAGGCTCACAATACCATGCAAGAAAGGGATAACAAGGGTAGTTCCTCGAAGGGAACTTATGCACCAAGGTCTTATGAAAGGCATAAGCCAAAAACTGTGGCTTATATTGAAGATCCTGAAGACAAAGATTCAAGTTTTGAAGACAATCAAGTATAGCAGTAGAGCTGGCGTCAAATAAAGTCTTGAAACCCCGTAAGCTGTAGCAGAACAAAGGTCCTATGAAGCTCTCAACAGTGGCTTTTACCAAGCCAGAGTTCGAGACATATACTTATGATGCCAATATGGCTCATGAGATTTTAGAGTATACGAGCTGTCAAAACAGAATTCGGTTCGATTCCTACTGTCGAACAGTTGAAAGGGAAGAATTATTGTAAGTTCCATGATATGTGGAACCACATGACCAAGGATTGCGTGAAACTAAATGATCAGATCCAGAAGTGGATCAATGACGACAAACTTGCCTTGGAAGCACCAGCTAAGACAGTCTCTTTGGTGAATTCCTAGCCATTCCCAGACACTTAAGTTAATATGGTGCAGGTCGAGTGGCCATTGACAGAGAACTTTGTGGCAGAATCAGAGGGCTTGGTAGAACCAAAGGGACCCACAGGAAAAAAATGTATCGATTCACCCACACTATACTTTCCAGCATGACAAAATGGATGATATCGTAGACGAGCTGTTGAGGAATAAGCTTATCGACTTTTGGCCGGTAGGAAAGTTGAGGGATCTCAACTACATTATGCCAAGTGAGCATTTTTGCAGATACCATAACCAGTTAGTACAAAAGACATCTTCGTGTTGTGCTTTGAAAGATACAGTATAGAGCCTACTCGACTATAAAGTTATCAGATTCAGCCAAGAGGATGCCATAGATTAGAACCCATCGATTTTGTCACCTCTCCACACAAAACTGCATCCGAGCCTTTTGATTCCCTAATAAAATACACCTAAGCCTCAACAGCGAGGGAGGAGGTCAAGACGGAAGCCAAAGCGTCAAATAACTTATGATGTATCTAGGTGAGCTAAAATCTTTGAATACCTAGTCCAAGTGAAGATAGCGACGATACCAGATAACTGGGGATCTCCCGTGTCGGAGCTTGAAGAAGTAAAAGACCTCCCTCATTGACACTTCCATAACACATGGGGATCACATTTCACTGATCAATGCATAAGGCTGATGCATACGATTCAGCAGTGGATAGATGAAGGGGAGATAGAGATTGAAATGGTCGCGCCGGACCTCGAACAAGAGGAGGACATTGTTGTTGGTATGCTGGAATTAACGGGGGGCAACCCAAAAAAAAAAACTAACTTTTTACCTCTATACCAATGGCGATGGTAGCTTAAGAAAGCAACCGGAGGCAATGACAGAAGGAAGGACAAAGTAGATCCAAAGGCAGAGTCGCCAATGGCTCTATGTGCTCATTGCAAATTCTACTGTGGACTTTAGATCACGTATGAGAAGTTTAAGGAAGAAGTCACAGTCTGTTATGAATTGATTGCAACACCCAAGCATTACCAACCGAACAGTTCAAGGGAGATTAGCCAAAGAAATTCACAGTTCTTCAAGCAAAGGCGAGCGATAAAAAAGTCCACTAAACCAGAGATATCTGAGAGAGCTGCAATTGATTCGCTCACTAGGTCGTATGTCCCACTAGCTTCAAGAAATATCTTTAAAGAAAATGTGTGGTATGTAAAAGAGAAAGGAAGGACTATGGAAGTAACTCCTAGCAGGAGACGAAATTTGCAACGGCGCTTTAGAGAAGCCAAGAGAGCATTAGAAGCTTTGGAGTTAGGCTTGGTACTACCAGAGCAATTATCACATTTTCCAAAAAAGCTACAACGACGTCTGAACGCTTTAGCATCTAATCCTTTGGTGATCTTTGGTAAGAAGTCTCATGAACCAAAAGTCCGAGCAGCCAGACCAAATATCTTTGATCGCAACCCAGATTTGTGGGCCAGAGAAAAGACACGTTAACCTATACCTGAGGTTCCTCGTGAACCTAGGCGGTATAAAACTATCAAGCAACACATCCACGTTAGTGGGGAAACTCAGCGGCATGTCACTCTAAAGAGTCTTGCCCAAGGTCACGTTACCGCAAGCGAGACAAATGGACTTAGGTGGAGACCAAAGCCATCAATTGAAGAAGAAAATAAGAAAATGACCAGCCTAGACAATTCTTCTCTTGCTCGCCAAGAGAGAAACACTGGTTCATATTTACCAGCCAGCATTGAACCTACACCTGAGGTCTAATTCCAGTAGGAACATATAGCCACCTTGGATGTTATGCAGGATGCGAACGCGGAAGTAGAGGAAGCTGGAGAAGTGGTTGAAGACAGTGATGAGGAGTTGGTCGACTATGGGGGAGATGAGGAAGCTGAAATACAAGAGTATAAAGAGGATGTAGATGTTAACGTCTTATTCATTTTACCTTCAAAATTTGGGAGTTCTTTGACAAAGGTTGACACCAGCTCGACCAGAAACATAAATAACTTAGCAACTACCAAGAAAGAAGAGGACAAGTCAGACCAGTAGTTGTTCACAAAGCAGCCAAAATCGACCTATCCCTCAGGAAGACATATATGTTGTTCGCCAAACCTACACTGAGCATGACCATGCATATGCGACCACTATACATCTCGGATAAGGTTCAAGGAATCCAGATCAACAAGCTCTTGGTGGTCGGATCTTCGTGATCGTAGTGTAGAAGTTAGAGCTCTAGGCTGTCTACGTCCCTGTGTGATTACTTTTGTACTGGTATCCATTGTGTGTTGAGAAGTTGAAAAAGTTGATAATATAATCTTTCTTTTATCAATATTGTGAGTTGTGAATGTTGTGTTGGAGATCATGAAAAAATAAATTGTAAGATTATATATATTTATCTTCGCAATGCAGTTGAATGATTTATATATTTACATATTTACAGCTACAATGTTAATTACTCATACCAGCTTTCAAAGCTTACCAGATTTGTTTATATTAATTCGGTGCACCGATATATGGTGTAGGCGTTAATTCTGTAGGTTAGTGTGCTTTGCGTCGTGTCAGAAGTTGAGACTTCGCAAAACTCGAGTAGGTGGGAATCATCCGATGTTTTCTTTTGAGTGTTGAGACTTCCGTTATGTGTCATTATTTATTTGAGTATTATTGTTTAGTTGACTTCGACTTGATAATTTAATTGATATATGTAATAAGAGATATGAATTTTGAATCTTGTATTTTTACATTGTGGAATTGTAGTTGGCTATTCTTTTAAAAGAAAATTTTTGACCAGGTGTTTGAGTGATTCATGTTCTAAGATTTGGTTTATTTATGAACATTATAAACTAAAAATCGGGTGATGACATTTACTACCAAGTGCCAACTTACACAACTATATACCAAGTCTAAAACAGTCTCCATATCATCCAATCCAACTTAAAAACACCAATATCTTCCTAAATTTGATACTAATTTCACCGGATCAACAAGATTATTCATCATTTTTGAGACTACAACCATTTTTCAAACATAATCAACAAACATATCAACAAGATATAACCATTCATATCAAATCAAGAGTAGAGATGAAGGAATCAACCTCAGTTAAGATCGTTAAGAGAAAATGTGCACAATTTTGAAGTTGTGGCACCAAATAATTTTCGATATCCACAATCAGTGAGCAAACCCCTGCATTGTAACAAGAATAGAACACAATTGTATAAGAGAACATAAAACTCTAGAAAATGAATCGGAGATCACTGCTAGAGCAAGAAAAATTTCACTAAGGTTGTAAACCCTAAATTTCAAACCCATAGCAGTAATCTGCTCACCTTAACTTGGGGTAAGTTAAGCCCAAATTGGTAAGATTCAAGCTGTTGAGAATGGACAGCTTGGGGGGAGCAGAGAGAGTTCGTGGAGTGAGATTCGAGTTGTTGAGGAAGGAAATCCAGATGGAGCAGAGAGGAGAGCTCGAGGAGAAGTTGGAGGCCAAGCCAGGTCGAAGACCAGGCCAGGCCGGAGTTCGGTCGGGTCAGAAGAGAAAGTCGAGCCTACGGTAGAGAAAGTCTGAATTTAGACGAAGTGTTTTTTAGCGAAGAGTGAAATGAGACCTTGTTTTTTAGAAAGTCAAAATTTGGTTCCCGCTCTCACCAAAATTCTAACTTAGTCTTTCCACGTTTTTTTCTCATATTTTTTTTTAAAATAAAGACATCGTTTTAGAGAACAAACTATGTTAATAATAAACAGAGACATCAGTATTACTTAAACCGATGTCATAAAAACAATACACAACAGTGATATTTGTGACTGATATTAATGACGTGATGTCTATGAACATGATTCTAGTAGTGGCACCTGGGCTTTATCTCGAGGTTTGTGATGCAATATTTGGGCCGTAAATAAATTAAACATTCTATTTGGGTAGCGGGCTAAGATTGAAACATGTCAACTCCTACGGCCCAACTTTTTATCCTGAAAGGAAATCCTAGATTTGACAAGAATCCTTGGAGAATAAGGAAAGCAAGATCAGCTGAATTTTGTATCTGGATTTCTTCTAGGATTTAGATTTCTTGCCCGATTTGGAGTATGGGAGGCAGTCACTGACTATTATAAATATATGAGTTCATGACAGATTAAGGACCTCTACAGACACACACAAATTTTCTTTCGGCAAACAAGTTTTCTCCCCAGAGAAAAATTGACAGAGGCAAATCTAGAGTTTTCACCAGATATGGCATGAGAAATTCGACGTTTACTCTTGTCAGACAACGGCGATCAAAAAAAGATTCACCAGATAGGGCGTGAAGGTTCAAGAGGTTTAGGAAGCCACCACATAACAGTTTCCTCAACACTTGCCAAGAAGATTACTCTGCTTTGTACCAGATAGGGTGTACGAAGTACCGATTTTCGTAGCTCTGCAGCGAGACACAAAACCTAAGTCCTAAAACACTTAAGCAAAAAAAAACTCATCGAGTGAGGTTGGTGCTCTCCTCGCTCCAATCGCTTGTGAAAAAACAAGATCAATGGTGCTACACACATCAACTTTCCGTTTTCGACAGTGACACACTAAGCACGCAACATAAAATGAACAGTTTATGATTACTTAGTCACGTTTACCTAGACCTGCCGAGAAAATCGAGGCAAACAGATGTCACCGAATGAATGATCATGATATCAGATTCTCTAAACAGCAACTCTAACTAATCAACTTCTAAAGTTAAAAAGCTGATTGGAAGTCTTGCTTTTGGCACAAACTGCACTACTATGACGAGTACATGCACTAGTCTTTCCTTGCTAGTGAAGTACCTTCCTTGAGAAGGTTTGCCATTTTGTCTGGAACTAACTCAGACTTCTAACTGCGGTTGCCTGACACTACAACGGACCGAGACAATTCACCGCTATCCTGAGTTTTAGAAGTTAATTACTCAAAATTGTTGAGCAACACTGTTGGATTAGGCCATATATTATTCGTCAATCAAATTTCAACTATTGGATAATCTCTATTTGTGTCGAAAAGTTGCACACTTTCCTACTGTAGCCAAAAGATACAGTACTACTGTGTGACTTGGAAATGCACTAGCTCTTTGATTCCTAGGTGTATTTGGTTTCTTATATTCCTATTATTTGCTACTATCCGTCTTTTTCACCTTTGCTGGAGACCTTCGACGAGAAGTTAAGAGAAAAGCACCCTCCATAGGGTCCATTGTTCATATCATATCATTTCCTTCAATCCTTTTTTCCGAAATGAATCGGATATGTAGTGTGATATTGAATTTATCATTAACTATATGCATTTATCTATCTATACTATTATAATAAGAACCCGTTTTATTTCCCTAAATTTTCCAATTTTTCCTATTTTAGCCTTCTCACTTAAGTGTAAATAAATTAAGTCAAGGTTTTTATTATAATTAGCAAATTAGATTAAAAAGAAATGCAAGCTCTTTTCTTCTCTTCCACGTTTCCTATGTAATAGGAGATCTAATCTAATTAATAACAGTTACAAAACCAAAACAACCGGTACGTAATAGAAAAATTGTTTTGTTTGGAGAAAAAAAGAAAAGAAAAAAGAAAACCGTTTCTTTTGTTTTTCAAATTCAACTTCTGTATCAATAAACTAGGAAAATATTTATTTTTAACCAAAACACACACACATCGTGTGTGCATTTACCCTAGTTTTTGTTTTAATCCTCTTTTAAAACCATTTGTTTTTTTTTATCAAAGATGGAAAAATTCTAATAGAGTAAATCAACGAAATGTGAAACTCAAAAGTTCCATAATAGCTTTAGCAGCATAAACGAAGCCAAACCAATAATACAATTTTTCTTAATTTGTTTTATTGAAGTTTGAGATATTTACAGTTAAACTTTTATAAATTAATAATCTCGAAACTGACAAAATTTATTAATTTAACGAGATATTAAATAATTGATAAATTAATAATTAATTAATTAATTAATAACTTATTAATTTATAACACTATTATTGTTATACTTTGTTCAATGTACACCATTTTTTCAATTTATTATGTATATATTATTAAATGTGCTATAAGAAGACAACACTAAAAAAGTAAAACTTCCTCCCATGTTAAGAAAAGTCTAAGATGAGATTCAAGTTGATATTAATTTCAAGAAGCAACAAATCACAATTGGGTCATTCTTCATAAAATCATAATAAATGAATAATTAATTAAATGCATTAAGACATTATTAATTTATTATCGCATGAGGTCTATATGAATTCTCAAATTTTTATTATCTTATAAATTTAGCGAATTATTGATTTAGCACGTTGTCCCCAAGTTGAAACCGGTAAAAAATATTATTTTAGAGAGTTTATTAATTAATCAAGTATTAAATTATCGAGGTTCTACGATACTTTTTTCATTTTCAATTTATTCTTCAAAAGGCTTCATTTTGTTTTTTAACTAGAAATTGTTTACCAATATTTCCTATTTTCCTAGGAAAAAAAAAATTCCTCTGGGTATAGACTACAGAGTCGTAGGCAGCAAGAGTGACTGACCCATTATGAGCCTCACTCCTTGGTTTTAGACTCTAGTTTTCTCTGTGCTAGTGTGCTCTCTCTCTTTTTTTTTCTTGCAAACCCTCTTTGCAATTTGTGACTGTTTCCAACTCCAACTCCAAGGTGTTCGACAATGGCGACGACGATGACCCCAAGACAGCACATTGAAGATATACGGAGGACCAAATTCTCCATTGGAGGAGACCTCAACCCTCTCACGGAGGACCTTCACCAAGCTGTCAAGAACCTCTCCGGCGAGCTTTACACCAAAGACGTCCACTTTTTCATGGAACTCGTTCAGGTTTGTTTTCATAGAACGACCACACAAACTTAAAGTAGACTACTTCAAATGTCTTCAACATGAAAGTAATCTTATATGTTTGAAATCAGGGGCGAGTCATGTATTGGAGAGTTTTTTAAGATGAAAAAAATTAGTATTATCAGTTTACTTCACAGTTAAAAATTGAAAGAAATAACCCAACTCATTTAATCAAATACTCAAAACGTTCCAAGTCTAATTTTTCAACTCTCCCTTCGCAACTTCGCATATCTTCCACACAACATCGCACTTGGCTACGGTCACACAGACAAGGAACTATAAGATAAAAATGAAATAAAATAGCAATCCAATTATCTCATAAGCCAATATGTCACCCATTTACCTACTTACTCGAGCTCTTGCATTCTCTCCCGAGCTTAAGTCGTTATACTCTTAGGTTTCGACCAAGTCTACTCAAAAGATTTGCTCATCACATGTATATTTTTTTCATTTGATATCCCAAGTGTTATGGATTAATCCTTCCAAAAGAAAAAATTTCTCGTTCCTCGAGATTCATGATACTTTTTTCTTTAAATTAAGCCATACTGAACATTTCTTTCTGGATTTGCCACTGTTTGAAATGCATGTGGGGACTAAAGCCCAATTTAAGGTTGATCATGTTCTGTCTTTTACCTGTTTGGAAACATATGATGTCCGTGTGATGTCTATGTGATTCCTGTATTTTGATTTCACCTTTTGTTGTTTTTTTACTTGATTGATTATAGTAACTAATTGATGGGTTTACTTTGGTTTTACAGAATGCTGAAGATAATGAGTACTTGGAGGAGGTTGATCCATCTCTTGAGTTTGTGATTACATCCCGGGATATAACCGGAACGGGGGCTCCAGCCACATTGCTGGTTTTTAATAATGAGAAGGGGTTTACTCCCAAAAACATCGACTCCATTTGCAGTGTTGGACGGTCGACTAAGAAAGGCAACAGGAGGAGTGGTTATATTGGGGAGAAAGGTACCCGGATACATCTTTGAAATCTTAATTAATTAAGCAAAAAATGCTTATGGTTAAATTTTCAAAAATCCGTCAATTGCCCCTGGATAATTAATCTATCTTTAATTATCAATTGATCTGTTTAATGGCAAAAAAGTAAACTATAACTGCACTATGTACAAATCACGTGCATAAAAACTACTCTACATAAAAATCTCAAGCGCGTATGCGCGTGCATACTGCTAGTATCTGTTATATGCTTTAGTTAGAACATGTTGTCTAGTAAGACCATACTAATTAGTTGTTCCCAAAACCACAAATGAATGTGTGACTTGTAGACTGATATTTTTGATAATATGGTTTGACTAAGATGCACATATTGCTCCATGGACATGAGGGAGACATTACTGTAAAATTTCAGATACAAATGCTAACCCAGATTTCAGTCCGAAAGACGAAAAACAAAAAAGATTATGATCGAAAGATATGTAGGTCGTAGTGAACTTATGATGAGTGATTGGAGTGGATGTCAAATTAGACTCTATAAAACTACTGTTCCATCAAGTATGCTGCTATTAGAAGTTGGAATGTCTTCTACAGTTTGTTGCACGTGCCCAGATGCGGTCATGTGGTTTACTTGTTTTTTGAGATAGACCACATTTTTTCCTCGTTGTACTAATTTATCAAATTTCTTGTTGAAACACAGGAATTGGCTTCAAGAGTGTGTTTCTGATCACAGCTCAGCCTTACATTTTCAGTAATGGCTATCAGATCAGGTTCAGTGAGGACCCATGTGTGTATTGCAATGTTGGCTACATAGTTCCTGAATGGGTTGATCAAAATCCTACTCTATCTGACATAAAACAGATTTATGGCTCTAGTGCTGCACTTCCTACAACAACACTCATTTTACCTCTGAAGCCTGACAAGGTCAAGCCTGTAAAGGAGCAGCTCTCGAGCATTCACCCTGAAGTTCTTTTGTTTCTGTCAAAGATAAAGCGGCTCTCTGTCAGAGAAGTCAATGAGGATCCAGAGAAGAACACTGTAACTGCCATTGAGATTGAAAGCCAGACTGATTTCATGACCAGGAAGAATATTGATGCGCAATCCTACACGCTCTGTCTTTCTGCTGAAGGAAATGGTGAATGCAGTTACTACATGTGGAAACAAAAGTTCCCTGTGAAGCAGGAATTTAGGGTTGACAGAAGAATGGAGGTGGATGAATGGGTGATCACTCTCGCATTTCCAAATGGAGATCGTCTTCGTAGAGCAATGAACTCTTCACCTGGTGTCTATGCTTTTCTACCCACTGAGATGGTGACAAACTTTCCCTTCATAATCCAGGCTGATTTTCTTTTGGCATCTTCAAGAGAAACAATTCTACTTGACAACAAGTGGAATAAGGGAATTCTTGAGTGTGTGCCTACTGCATTTGTCAATGCCTTTGTTTCTCTTGTGAAAACTGTTGAAGGTGCACCGTCATCAAGTTTACCTCCTATGTTCAGATTCCTGCCAGTTCAGAGTTCATCCTACAGAGAATTGAATGCTGTTAGGGAGTCAATAAAAGCAAAGATTGTGGACGAAAACATTGTGCCGGTTGAGCCTGAGATTGAGCAGAGGTTCTTCCACAAGCCCCATGAAGTTGGTAGATTAATGCCGGCTTTCTGGAAGATTCTGAGGAAGGCTAGGGATCAGGGTGTAAGCTTGATTAATCTCTCATCGCATGGAAGATTTGTTCTTTCTTATTCCTTTGACTGTAAGGAATTTGATACTATATTGAGCTTCCTTGGAGTTGAGCCGGTCAATGATGATTGGTATGTTAGATGCATCCAGGGTACTTCCAATCTTGTCGTTGGAGTGTACGAATATGTTTACTTAAACCTTCTTCTGTTTGTTGCTGATCACTGGAGTGTCAAGTTTAGTTCAACAACCATAAAGAACATACCATTGATCAAATGTGCTGATTATGGAAACAGATCTTTGTGCAGCATACAGTCAATTCAGAATGGTGAATGTAGAGTTTGCTTATCAAGTCAGCCTACTCATGTTTCGTGGCTGATCGATTGCAACCGTGTATTTTCATCAGTGACTCGTGTTCTCTTTATGCCAAAAGCCACCCAGGAAGCTATGTGGTCATGCTCTAGGAAGGATACATTGAAGAAATGGCTTGCTGATCAAGTAAAGGTTGACTCTTTGGATGTCAATAAATATGCAGTTGATCTCCTTGAGAATTCTCTGAATGAGCAGAAGCTTGTCATTGCATATGCTCACTTCTTATACCAATCCTATGACAATGGTTTTATCACATGTGGGCAAGTTGATCATTTATGTAAAAGTATGCCACTAGTGGATAGCTACGGGAACATCATCAAGAGTAGAAAAGGAGTTGTTGTCCCTGCCAATGGTAGCAAATGGGCGGGTTTGACCGACTCTAATTTGTGGAGGAGAGAGGGATATGTTGAATTGGGAGTGGATTATTTGAACTCTGGAAATTTTGCTGGTAAGTTTAGTCAACAGAAGGAGGTTTTACAGTTCCTTATAGATCATGCTGCTGCTTTGGATGTGCCTAATATTCCTGCTCCAAATGACGGTCTCTCATCTGTATCGGCACAACTTACTAAACAGAATGCCTTCTTACTTTTGGAATGGATTCGTCAACTGAATGCTAAAAGAGTTGGTATTCCTCAGAAGTT
The DNA here is from genome assembly GCA_946800695.1 of Geum urbanum. Classification (NCBI taxonomy): domain Eukaryota; kingdom Viridiplantae; phylum Streptophyta; class Magnoliopsida; order Rosales; family Rosaceae; genus Geum; species Geum urbanum. The sequence continues at coordinate 41,511,650 of OX327013.1, read as the reverse complement.
CTTGACCTGCATTAAGGAAGGTTGCTGGTTGAAAGTCACTTTAAATGGCTCTGATGGTTATAGGCCACCTTCCCAGTCATTCCTTCTTTCCTCATCATCGTGGGGGAACACTTTGCAGAATGGATCCGTTTTTGTTGATATTCCATTGATTGATCAGACCTTTTATGGTGAGAGCATTAGAAGTTACAAGGAGGAGTTGAAGACAATTGGGGTCATGTTTGACTACAGCGAAGCTTGTGAGTTCATAGGGAAGCATTTCATGTCTCTGGCAGCTTCGTTCTCTTTAACTAGAGGAAATGTGCTTTCCATTCTGCGCTTTATCAAGTATCTGAGGGAAAAATGTCTTTCCCCGGTTGATTTTATCTCTTCTGTCCAAAAAGGTAACTGGTTGAAAACTTCCCTTGGCTACAGGTCTCCGGTAGGATCTGTTTTATCCGACGAGGAGTGGAGTGTTGCCTCCAAAATTAGCAACATTCCTTTCATTGATCAATTATTTTATGGTGATGAAATTCATAACTTTAGAACAGAATTGGAGTTGCTTGGTGTTGTAGTCTCCTTCAGCAGCAGTTACCAACTTATTATTGACAATCTAAAGTCACCATCTTCAATCAATTTTTGCACACAGGAGGTTGTTCTCTTGATGCTCAAGTGTATGTCTCTGTCTACTTCATCGGATAAAATTGTTCATGCATTGAAAGGGGCCAAGTGCCTAAAGACAAGTTCTGGGTACAAGTGTCCAGTGGAATGTCTCTTGTTTCATCATGATTGGGGTTGCATTCTTGAGGTCTTCAATGGTCTTCCTGTGATTGATCATGACTTCTATAGCAGCAGCATTTTCTCGTACAGAAATGAATTGAAGAAAGCTGGTGTGGTGGTTGATTTTGAAGAGGCTGCAAAAGTATTTGCTCGTTATTTCAAGCAGTATGCATCATCAGCTTCCATAACAAAACAGAATGTTTCATCATTACTTCAGTGTTACAGAAAATTGAAGGGGACTTCATATGTATTTCCTGCTGATGTTAGGAGTTGCATTGGTGAGGTCAAGTGGTTGCGCACTCGTCTTGGTGGTTGCAGATGTCCAAGTCAGTCCATTCTTTTTTGTCCAGAGTGGGAATCTATATCCCCAATAACTTTGCTTCCTTTCATTGATGATTCTGACAACTACTATGGAAAGAACATACATGAATACAAAGAAGAGCTGAAGAGCTTGGGAGTTGTCGTGGGATACAAAGAAGGAGTCGAGTTTGTGGCTTCTGGTCTTTATCTCCCTAAGGATCCAAGCTGCATTTCTCCAGTAAACGCACTCGCGTTGTTGGAATGCATACAAGTCTTACTGAAGAGAGGTCACTCCTTCCGTGATGAGCCTGATTTTATGAAGAAAGTTTCTCAAGCATGGATTAAGACTCATGCTGGTTATAAGTCCCCCAAAGAGTCTTTACTGTTTGATTCCAAGTTTGGCTCATATCTGCAACCGACTGACGGGCCTTTCATAGATGAAGAGTTTTATGGTACTAAAATCTCATCCTACAAAAATGAGCTGTCTGCAATAGGTGTAATTGTTGAAGCTGAAAAAGGATGTTCATTGATTTCCAGCCATCTCACTTTTCAAGATGAAACTGAAGCCTTTGTTCGAATTTATGGTTACTTGAGTGAGTGCAAATGGGAGCCAGATACTGATGCTACCAGAAAGATCTGGATTCCAAAAGGAGAGTGGGTTTGTCCTGAAGAATGTGTCATATATGACAAGGATGGGCTATTTGGTCTGCAGCTGACTGTTTTGGAGAAGCATTATGATGAGAAGCTTCTGTTTTTCTTCTCCAGTGCTTTTAGAGTGAAATCTCATCCTTCGGTAGATGATTACTTGAAGCTTTGGAAGGTCTGGGAAAGTTCTGGTAGTGCATTGTCACATGGTGATTGTTGCAAGTTCTGGAGTTATATGTTGAAGCACCGGAACTCCAAGACAGAAAAAACTCTTGCTGAGGCCTTGGTGAAAGTACCTGTTAATTCAGGATCCGAAGGAATCTTGCTGTGCAACAAGTCTGATGTTTTCATTGGCGATGATCTTCAGCTGATGTATCTGTTTGAACAGTCCTTAACCGAGTCCATTTCTGTTTGGTACCCTCAGCCAAGTTTGGCTTCCATTCCAAGGAACAAGCTGCTTGAAATTTATGGGAAGATTGGTGTGCGCGCTATTTCTGATTCTGTACTAAAGGAAGAGTTATCTGTTGCTAATGATGTTCAGGTGGAAAACTTTTCGAGTGAAAAGTTGATTGGGAAATCACTTCTGAAGCTGATTCTTGGTTTCCTTGCTGGTCCTGCCATGGAAATGGAAGCTAAGAAGAGGCATGAAGCCGTCCAAGGGCTTGTTGATGTTTCTGTGGTGGAGACAAATGAGCCAATTACTGTAAGCTATACTTTACCATTGTCTTCTGGGAAAGTTCTGAATGTGAGAGGAAGCCGGAAGGTGCGGTTTGATAAAGAAACTTCAAAAATCTTCACTCAGAAAATGGATAGTTCTGGAGGGCAGAAGAGCATCATTGAGTTTGCTACTTTCTTCTCAGAAGCAATATCTGAGAATGTGTTGTGGAACAACACTGATCATATTGATGCACTTTCTGAACTGATCAAGGTGGCTGCTTTGCTTGATTTCAATGAGGAAGCAGTTGATTTCGTAATGAAGTCGAAGAATTTACAAATCTTCATGGAGGATGAGGAGTTTATCAAGTCTCTCTAGGTACTCATTGGGTTACAATAACCTTGATCCTGATAGTCTATCAGTTGATCTCTTTACTTCTTTAGTTTAATTTGCTTTCGTTGTTATGTTTTCGAATTTCTGTTGAATTTTTCGTGTTGGTCTGGACAAGAGTTGCTTACTATTGGGGTTATCAGTAAATTTATGACCAATCATCTGGTATTTCCCATAAATTTCTGTTTAATGATCGAGTTCTGTAGCTAGAGTGCTTGTTTAATGGTTCCTTCTCCTACTCCCTTAATTCCTTTTGAGTTCTGTTGGAACCAATGAAGGAAAAAAAAATGTAAAATGTGAAGTCATAGTGATCGAGTCATATTTTGGACACTTCTTTGGATAATGCATGAACAGGTGAAGAAAGATGTCACTGAATGAATGATCATGAATTCATGATATCAGATTCTCAAAACAGCAACTCTAACTAATCAGCTTCTAAAGTTAAAAAGCTTATTGGAAGTCTTGCTTTTCCCACAAACCGCACTACTATGACGACGAGTAGATGCACTATTCTTCCCTTCCTAGTGAAGTACCTTCCTTGATAACTGAGACTTTTATCTGCGGTTGGCTGAGACTACAACGGACCAAGACAATTCACCGCCATCCTGAGTTTTAGAAGTTACTCAAAATTGTTGAGCAACACAGTTGGATTGGGCCATTATTCGTCAATCAAATTTCAATTGTTGCATAATGAAGGCATACACGTGAATTGGCATTTCCTTGACGTTTGACAAAACACGATAACACTCGATGTTCATCCAGACAAGAGATTGAAGATGTTGGCATCTCCAATTTTATCTCCTTAGTACTTCAGGTAGTTCATTCATTGCATATCATGTTTTCCATCTAGGATATGATAGTGTGCATGTATCCCTGCTGTTCTGATATGATTATGTGAACATGTTCTTATCTGGGTTCGATTGCTTAAGTTAATCTTATTTCAGTATGCATGTGCTTTATAGCAGCCTAGGTTAATCTTGATGCATGTACCCTGGTTCTTCTGAAGTTGACCTTAAAATTCAAATGTGTTAATCCAGACAAAACACGATAACACTCGATGTTCATCCAGACAAGAGATTGAAGATGTTGGCATCTCCAATTTTATCTCCTTAGTACTTCAGGTAGTTCATTCATTGCATATCATGTTTTCCATCTAGGATATGATAGTGTGCATGTATCCCTGCTGTTCTGATATGATTATGTGAACATGTTCTTATCTGGGTTCGATTGCTTAAGTTAATCTTATTTCAGTATGCATGTGCTTTATAGCAGCCTAGGTTAATCTTGATGCATGTACCCTGGTTCTTCTGAAGTTGACCTTAAAATTCAAATGTGTTAAGCCAACATGTGATACTTAGGATTTTGTGCTACTTTATGCATGTGCTTCACAATCTGGATTTAGGATAGCTTTGGCCTTCACGTGATACTCTTTCTGCATGTTTTGCCATTTCTAGTAATAGGTTGGGTATAGCGTTTTCCCTCCTAATATACATCTTACCCCAAATGGAAAACTGATGTTGACTTAGCATTTTGCCTTGAGACATGCTTCTGCTTTGTTCACTGTGTCAAATCTGTTTAGTCAAATCTGAGTTGTTTCTTGGACAGCCATAGGCTTCCTCTTATGCTAGTTGACCACGTGATTCGGTGCCATGCTTGACCCTTATGTATTATTTCTCACTGATATGTTTTACTGGGTATTAGGAAAAACAAAAAGCTGTTTTGTTTTCTTTTTTCCTTATACTTGTGGTGTTGTCCCATCATTTTGCAGACCTGTTTTGCTCTGTATTAGGACTGTGCTTAGGGCAGCGTTTTGTGCTGCTGTGACACGTGCTTTTCAGTTTTCGTTGACCCTTTGCTTTGCCTTACTTGCTGCATTGTGCTGCTGTTTTGTATGGTCTATATAAGGTGTATATACTGTACTGAAAAGCTGGTTGGTTGAGTGAGATACTTGGGTGATTTAGTTATTCTGTTTTGGTACTCTTTGAGAGCACATTCGTGTGTAGCTTCTCTTCTGTCTTCTCCCCCTCTTCCATGTCTTTTGGTTGCTCATAACTGTGCATAATTCTAAAACATAAAAACTGTTTTCCAAAACTCATATGCATCATTGCATTGTGCATTCCATAGAGATAAAGTGTGGAGATGCCCAACCCATGAAGTTGATCAAGAGGGTTTTAACTTGAAGAGTAGTTAAAGATCTGTTTTGATACTTCATTTTTTCTTTCCAAGTGTAAGTACATAGGTTAAAGTAGTGTAGCTCTGTTTGTACTAGTGGGTAGACTAGTCAGGATAGCATAAGGGTTATGTATCCCCAGAGTGCCAGAAACTTGTAATTGTGTGAGTTACCAATTAGTGGAAAGGTTTGTCCCTCAAGAGTTAGGGGCACGCAGTTTTGATCCTGGTTGTAGGATTTCTGCGTCACCAAAAACATCTGGTGTCATTCTTTCCTTACTGCTTTTCTCTTTATTACTCGTATCCTGTATTCTGGGATAGGACAATATCTTGCTATCCCGGGAACAGAATTAAACGAAAAAGTGGTAAAGGCCTATTCACCCCCCCCTAGGGTGCGCGTGGGGGTCTCCGCTCCCGTCGAACCGGGTAATCTTCGTCGTCTTTGCGTGAGGATCCCTTCCCTTCTCCAGTATATGCGCCGAGAACGGGCTGACCCGGGGGGTGAACGTCCCGCCTTACCCGGCCAGCTTATCCTTGCGCAAACGCGAGACCTCCTCCGCCAGTTCCTCCATCTTCCGAAGGATCAGGGCGTTGTTCGTCAGGGGCGCCGATTCCTCCACTGGTGAGGGCGCTCGGATTGCCCAGGCGTCGGTCCTGCCGGACGGGTGTTGCTCCTCGCTGGCGGTTTCCTGGGTCTCTTCGTGTTGTTCTTGTTGCTGTCTGATGAGCGCATCCAGCCGCTCCTCCAACCTCTGCCGGGTCTGGCGCTCCTCTGCTCTCTCGAGCGCCGCTTCCCGTAATTCCTGGACCAGGCTGTCGACGCGCTCTTCGCTGCCGCTCGTCCCGGGCTCTACTATCGGATGCGCCAGCGCGCCAGTGGGTGTTCCCTCAGGTGGTGTGCTGCCGGTGTTGGTCTCTTGGGTAGGCATGTGGCTTTTTTAGTGGTATTTATACGAGGTTTACAATTTGTAAGCTTCCCACAGACGACGCCAACTGTTTCTACCGAATTACGCGCGGGGACGTAATCTGGCAGAAGCAAGTACGAGTACTCCTCCTTCGTGTACGTCCGAACGTTGGGGTTGTTCGGATGGACGGGCGCTTCCTCTTCCTTCGGGTGATCGGGTGCGCGCGTTCGGGTGCGGCTGTTAGAAGAATACAACAACAAACGGGCAGTCAGGGGTCAAGACGGGGTGGCCCGTCTTCAACGCTCTGATGCCTAAGTCAGATGATGTATTGAATATAACAGTCAAGCGAACGTGCGTGAAAGAGTAAGTTGGGGTGTTGAGAATTCGTATGGAGTTGATTGTCCTCTTACCTGTAATACATACCTTACATATATAGGTGGTTGAGTTTGGAGCTCACTTGTGTTCTTCGATGTGGGACTGGTGCACTTGCTGGTGTGTGATCCGCACATTCGGGCGTGCGCCTGTCGGGCGCGTGCGCGCTCGGATGTGGTCGGTCTGGTGAGTGAAGTCGAAGCCCTCCTGGTGGTCTTTCGGGTGGTCGGGTAGGTGTTGATTACCCGCTTAAGTGGATAAGTATATTAGTCGGACAACTCATGCTATACAAACAGGTACTACATCTCAAGTTGAATGATTTACCATGCACCAATCTGTTTTAACATTTCAACTAAAATCTGCACCGTATCAAGAATGTCCTATTTTGGTAAATTGTTTTCTTTATAATCACTAATTCACTAATTCGTTTTCATGATCAACAGCATCTCCCGAACGGGATCGAAGATTTCTTGGAGTACGGAACAAATCTTATTCAGTTGACAGTCATCGACGGAAATGAAGGGACGTCAGTGGTAAATATGGTGGTTGGTAAATTTGGTACGGTACATTTTGAAGAGGGGTGGGAGCAATTTGTAAACCTGAATAAACTTGACATAGGACAAGGAAGGTGGTGTGTGTTCATGTGGGATGTGTTACCGAAGGTGGACGTTCTGGTTTATGATGCGGAGGATGGTGTGCGGTGTTTCGGAGATATGGACGCGTATAAATTCACGGCAGTGGATAAGACAGTCGAAGCCGAGGTCGAGGAATTGGACGAATATTGTGTCCTGGAGGCACCCGAGGAATGTGATTCTCGGAGTCGAGGTGACAGCGAAGACGAAAATGCGGAGAACCCCCCCTCGTTGAACGTAAAAATCAACCGCTACGCAGCTGTATGTAGAATGTAGAAACTCATAGCTAGTTACTACAAAAATTTAGCTTCCGCCATCCGGCACATGACTACTAATGTTTTCAACCATGCAGGTTCTTAACTCATCCTTCGTGAGGGATCACCTTGAGCCCGAAAGATGCGACCGGATATTTTTGTTGAATGATAACGGTGATTGGTCTGTGATCGGTGGAGAACCGTATGGAGATACTGTTATTCTTGCAAATGGCTTTCGCACCTTCATGGAGCAAAATGCCATGCACAACGGCCATACCTGCATTTTTATCAAGATGTGTCGGAATACATTTCTAGTCCGTAAAATGTAAACTTGCAAGTTGGTGCGAGGAATTATGATGTATCGAACTATGTTTCACAATGTTTCGTTCAAACTCATATGCTCCTAATTGCCACCTGACATTATTGCATTTAAATCACAGTACTCCTGATGATCTAATGTATCGAACAAGCAGTTGGCACGCATATTCAATGACACCGTACCTTGTGCAAATTATTCAATCTTATTTGATATGACTACATATTCGAGTTTGAAACTGGAACCCAAAGAGATGTACTTTCTATAAATATAAATAAGCAAGATAAGCAAGATGCAAATTTCAACAACATCAAGCTCAGAACATAGGATCACACCCTCACAGTTTAAATTTTCGGTGGTGAGAACTAACACTCAGCACAGAATGAAGAACAACAACAGACCATAAGCTTGTATGTCAACTTGTAATGAAAGAATTCACAGACAAAGAAGAGAAGCAAGAGAGCAACAGGGAGGAAGGTTATGCTGAGGCTAGGGGTGTCAAACAGAATGGCAAAAAGAAGGAAAAGAGCTAGACTGCGAGCACAGGAGAAAGAGAGTGAACGTGACTATAGTAGAAGTCGGAAGAAGCAAAATAGAGACATACCAAATAGTATTAGTAGAACCGCAAGGTGGATCAAAGAGCAAAGGAAGAGAATTGTGTGTGTCTTCCTTTTTCTTTTTCTTTTTTTTTGTTGAGAAACAAGCAAATGCACATTGCTGAGAAAGTTTTGTGAAGAAACAGGTATAAGATCCTGCTGTAATCAGGAGAACACAATGGTATTATGTGTGAAGAGATAGGCATGCACATAGATCCACCCGTTTTTTTTTTGTTTTATTAAAGAACATTGTCATAGTGCACATGCACTCAAGAGAAACAGGTGATCAAGAACAACATGAAGCAGACTTTGTCTAAGGGCAAGGAGAAAATGTGGCTAACACAGAGCACAAGAAGGCAGTGCAGAGAAAGAAAAAGCTATAATAGGCAGGCATAAGTTTGGCTATGATACTGACTAAAAGTGATTGCTTCAATCACTTCCAAACATTTGTATGCGAAGTCAAAATAAATCACAGGTATAATACAAGTTCTAGCTGAAGCAGTCTCATCTGTAACACTCATGAGAAAAGTTATTTAAGTCAAAAATGGACTTAAAAAGAATTAGGCACAGACAAACTCACCAAGCTAAAAGGGTGCAAAGATGTTGAGAAACCTGAAAATCTTTCTTATCTGGAAACTTCAGACTAGTAGATGCAAATACATCAGGAGATATATCAGAGCGGAAGTTACCATTATACTATTAATGTAGGACACACACGCCAAGTGCATTTCGCAGATATTCAAACCTTGTAGTGTCCAGTAGTTTTGTGAAAAGATCAGCCAACTGTTGGTCAGTAGGCACAAACTGTAGTTCAAGAACATTTTGTTCAACCAGCTCACGGATGAAGTGATATCTCAGATCAATATGTTTTGTTTAAGAGTGTTGGACAAGATTCTTGGAGATGTTGATTGCACTTGTGTTGTCATAGAATATGGTGAGTTTGCCTTGAGGAATGCCATAATCTAGCAACATGTTTTTCATCCAAAGCATCTGAGTGCAACAGCTCCCAGCTGCAATATATTCTACTTCAGCAGTAGACAATGATATGCAGTTTTGTTTCTTACTGTGCCAGGAAACTAAATTATTTCCAACAAAAAATGTTTGATCTACGCATTTTAGGCGTATTAATTAATATATTTTCTCTACATTTTTACTTTGATAATTGCTTAGTTTTATTAGTTTTAACTTATTTTGTTAATTTCAAGTGTTGACCAAAAGAGACGGAGTAAATGAGTCTACAAGCATGCAAAACACAGCAAAATAATGGAGAAAAGAAATTGGTTCGAAATTCCAAGGAAGAAAGGAGAAAAATTGAGGAGAAAAAGAAATAATTGGTTGACTAGGAAAACATTTCCTATGTTGACTAGGATTTGAAAGCTTCCGGAAGGATCTTGAAGAAGAACAAATGAGAATGAGTCCAATTAATTAGAAGACCATTTAGATAGCCCAAATATGAAGATCCAATCAGCCAATTTCGTGGAGATCAAGATTTGGTAGGAAAAGGATTTCCAAAGTCAAAAGAAGAAGGAAATCATGAAGAATAAGGAAAGCAGAATCTGCCTGTGCAGATGGGCCAACTTCGAACGATAACTGGGAACGAATCAGGAGGAGTTAAGAGGCGATTAACCTATGGTTGGAAAGATATTTGAGTCTTCTTTCCAACGACACCAAAATCATAATTTTTGGAGATCTACAACTCCGGGAAAGTGCAAATATTTACAGACTGTCAGATTTGCCCGGGTACACAAGGAAAGTCTTGTTTTGGTAGGAAAATACCTAATCTTCTTCTATAAATTGGGGAGCTCGGCCTCAAAGTAAATGATCACCTATCTTATGCTCTCACGCTGCCAAAATACTCAAACACTCTCCACCACAAAGATCTCCAAAGCCAAGGCCAACTACACCATCACCACCTCCTAAAACCGATGCCATCTCCATCAAAGGGTCTTCTTGCTCTCGAAGTTTGCAGTGCTGTTCACGGAACTAAAAGTGTAAAAATGAACTATTTACTCCATAGTCTCCTTTGTCTTTGTAATTATTTGTGTAAAAACCCGGTGAATAAATGCTTATTTTGGTTTTATACACTTTATGAATTCCATATGTATTCCATGTGTTTATGAGTCTTAGTTCCTCTTATGTGTTATGTGTTGGGCATAAAGCTTCGGTATGGGTAGAGGTTAGGATCACTAGGATGTTTGTATGCTGTTCATCGTATGTTTGTCCCTACCTTTATTCATATTGATGATTTAGTTAATGTGTTTATATGCTGTTCATTGCACTTTAATTAAAAGATAAAGAAAACCATAACATGTAATTGGAATTAGGGTTTGTAGATTTCGAAGATGATGGGAGAATTAGAGGCGTATAATATGCATGTGGGTAGGATGGGATGATCACTTGTATATAATTAATTAGGTTTTTATTTATTTTTGTGGAAAATATGGTAAGGGTTTTTGGAATTTTCTTATGTGTTTGCTTGTCTATGAGTTGATGCATGCTAAAGTCCTAGGAATACTTGATGTGATTGACGTTTTTGATAGTAATTAGATAGAAAATTTAGGTAATTAAACAACTCTTTTATACCCCCCTTTTTTACTACACAAGAATTGCATGCACCCTTCAATCCCCGGTTTAGAACGATACTCTACTTATCAATGCTACATCTACATAAAAAGGGTTTAAATTGCATATGGTTGAATTATGTGTTAAGTGTTTATTTGATGCATGTTTTGGTCATATCAATGTTCCCCCTGAGGTACTTCTCCTATCTTTTAAGTTACCACCCCAATCAGCATCACTGTATCCAACAATTTTTGCATTTGTCTCATTTGTGTAGAAGACACCACAGTGATAAGTGCCATGGATGTACCTGATGATTCTTTTGACAGCCTCTAAGTGAGATTCCCTAGGAGATGCTTGGAAACGAGCACAAACCCCAACACTGTAGGTTGTAGCAGAGATCAGGTCTGCTGGCAATGAGATACAATAGGATGCCAATCATGCTTCTGTAAACTGTGGGATCAACTATTTTCCCTGAAGTGTCCTCACACAACTTGGTAGTGGGGCTCATAGGGTTAGAGACAGGTTTAGAAGAAGAAAGACTAAATTTCTTAACTAATACATCAGCATATTTAGATTGAGAGAGAAACATACCTAAAGGTGTTTGCTTTACCTATAACCCAAGGAAGTATGTAAGTTCTCCACAGTCACTCATTTCAAACTTCCTTTGAAGAATATGTGAGAATTCTGTAGTCAGTGAGTTACTGGTGGAGCCAAACACGATATCATCAACATAAACTTGAGCAATAACAATGTCCTTCCCTTTTTTCTTTACAAATAAAGTCTTGTCAACTGAGCCTCTGGTGTAACCTTGAGAAACAAGATAAACAAATAGTTTCTCATACCAAGCTCTGGGAGCTTGTTTGAAACCATATACAGCCTTCTGTAGTTTGTAAACATGATTAGAATGAACAGAGTCCACAAAAACTTTAGGTTGTTCTATGTACACAACCTCTTTCAAATCACCGTGCAAGAATGCAGTTTTAACATCCATTTGAAACAATTTGAATTTTAGATGACATGCAATAACAATAAGTAATCTGAAAGATTCTAATCTTGCAATAGGAGAAAATGTCTCTTCAAAGTCAATAACTTCTATGTGGGAGTATCCCAGAGCAAAAAATCTGGCTTTGTTTCTGGTGATGTTACCGAATTCATCAAGCTTGTTTCAGAAAATCCACTTGGTTCCAATGATGTTGCAGTTGTTTGGTCGCTCAACTAAGGTCCATGCTTCATTTCTTTAGAATTGATGCAATTCTTCTTGCATAACATTGATCCAGTCATCATCAGTCAGAGCCACAGTTACAGTTTTTGGTTTTATGAGAGAAACAAAACCAAGGCATTTTATGATGTTGATGTCCTTCTTGTGTTCACCAATGAAGCATCTAAGGGCAGTAGCGTCAATCACTTCCTCTCGCACATCTGTAGTATCTTCAGTCGAGACAGATGAGGCATTCACTTGACTTCTCGTTCTAATGCCACAATTGAGATTTCCAAGGACATCAGCAGTGGAATGATCCTTTTGTACTTGACAAAAGCCTTGCCGGAAGATGGGACTAGGACCAAGAATAAGATATTCGATGTCCTTATGATCACATGCACTCAAAGAGTTCTCAAACATAGAAAGATCAAAGCACACCTGTTCATACTCAGTAGAAACAAAATCATGATCATCAACAGACACATTCACAGATTCAACAACTTGTCTAGTTCGTTTGTTATAGACTCTATAAGCTCTACTGTTTAGAGAATATCCTAGGAAAATGGCAATATCACTTCTAGCATCAAACTTAGCCAGTTTTTCCCTATCTCTGTAAATATAACAGGGGCTTCCAAAGATATGAAAATAACTTACCTTAGGCTTTCTTCCTTTCCAGAGTTCATATGATGTGTTGTCAGTGCCAGGTCGCATGATAACTCTGTTCATAGTGTGACATGCAGTGTTGACAGCCTTTGCCCACAGATTAGTGTTGACACCCGAAGAGTGAAGCACTACTCTAGCCATGTCAAGTAAAACTCTATTTTTTCTCTCAACCACACCATTCTGCTGAGGTGTGATAGGTGAGGAGAACTCATGAAAAATACCATTTTCCTTGCACAAGCCATTGAATGAGCTGTTCTTGAATTTAGTACCATTATCTGACATGATTCTGACGATTTTGAGATGTTGAGCATATTTTTCAGTCAAGAGCCTTGAGCACAGGACTTTGAAGGACACAAAAGTTTCACTCTTTCAGCTAGAAACTCAACCCAGGTAAATCTTGAGAAATCATCTACCACAACCAAAATGTATTTCTTGTTGCCAAAGCTAGAAGTCCGAGCTAGTCCAATCAGGTCCAAATGCAGAAGTTCGAGAGGTTTGGAAGTTAACTCAGAGTTAACCATTTTATGGGGTTGTCTAGTCTGTTTTCCCATTCGACAACCTGAACACAACCTTTCAGGATGTCCTTTCAGAATAGGGAGTCCACAAACACATTCTTTGGAAGACAGCTTGACCAAATCTTGGAAGTTTACATGTCCAAGTTTTTTATGCCAAAGAACTAGTTGATCTTCCATTTTTGTGGACAGACATGTAGACTGATTTCCAACATCAGAAAGTAGCTGGTAACAGTTGTCAGTGGACCTCAGTCCTTGCATAACAAAGCAACCCTCTTTGTCTAGAACCATGCATCTCTTTCGATTGAACAAAACATCTTCATATTCATCAGTTAACTGACTTACACTCATCAGATTAGCAGATAACCCTTCAACAAAGTACACATCAGTGAGTTTTGGTATTCCAGGAGCTTTAACAGTTCCTTTTCCTTTTATCTTGCAGGTCTTTTCATCACCAAAAGTAACTTCTCCGCATTAGTAGTTCAAATCCGCTGAGGAGAACCATTTCAAGTTTCCAGTCATATGTCTGGAACAGCCACTATCAACATACCACAGATTTGGATTTGCATCCAGGAGAGCAGAGAAGGAGACAAGACATTTTTCACTAGATTTATCTTTGAGATTGGAGATACCTGCACAATCTACACCAGATATATCAGAAGAGTTCAATTTAACTTGAGATAGAAAACATTTCTCGAAGTGTTTCACTCTCCAATTTAAGTTTTTATGATTATTAGAATCATCAATCAATTGTTCAAGTCTTGAAAACTTCATCCTTTGTTCTAGGAGTTCTGTCCTTAGTTCACTATTGATCCGGTGGTCTGAGGATTCTGATTGCGAACCAGGTTTGGTTGTGACAGAAGCCTTCACAAATCTTTTGCACCAAGGTCTGATATGACCTTTTTCTCCACAGAAATGACATGTCAGAATGAATTTTATTTTTCAGGAGCATGCCTGGAAGAGGCCATGATCTTTTACTTACCTTTTCTTTGAACTCCAAAGGGAGAGGCATCTTGAAGAGTGAGTGTGTTACTTAACTTGTTGTCACAGGTTACTTCAACACCAGTAGAGCCTCTCACAAAGTTTACAGCTTTCTGATATCCCAAGCCAGAGGTATCACTATAAACCTTGTTGGGAAGCAACATCTGATTGATCTTCTTGGAGCTTTCATCAAACTTTAAGAATTTTTCTTCAGTAATCTTCAGTTGTTCCTATAACGACTTAACTTCCAAGTTAAGAGAAACATTACGAAGGAGTTGAGCTTTTACCTGGACTTCCAGTTGATCGATTTTCATTTGCCACTCTTCAATATGCTGATTCGTATCTTTGATGGGGTCTGAAGAATCACTGTTTTTCTCATCTTTTATCCTCCTCAGCTCTATTTCCAGATTAACTTTATCTTGTTTAAGATAATTAATCTCATCCTCCAGGAGCTTGTTTTTCTTTACCATTGCCTTTGAAGTTTGGTACAACCTTAAGTACTTGTCATTTACTTCACTATCTGAAGTCTCAGAATCTTCAGTTTGAACCGATCTTACCGAGGATACCAGTGCCACATTCTTTTCTTTCTTGTCAGCTTCCTTATCATCATCACTGTCACTCCATGACGAAGACTTGAGAGCCTTTGGTTTCCTGTCAACAAAGCGCTTATTTCCACAGTCAGCAACCATGTGGCAAATGCCACCACATTCAAAGAACTTAGGTTTGTTTTTATCAGAATGGTTATTCCTATCATTTTTCTTAGAGAAAGAACTAGAAGAACCGTTTTTTCTATTCTTGAGCAATTTTCTAAATTCTTTCACCCTTAGAGCCATGTCACTTGACTCATTCAACTCAGACTTTGCCTTACCTTTCTTTTCTTTTTCCACAGATTGTAAGGCAATGGTTTTGGTCTGTTGATAAGTTTTTCCCGATTTCTCAAACATTTCCCTCATCTTAAACGATTTGAGATTCCCAACAAGTTCCTTTAAGGTGTAAGAGTCTAAGTCCTGTCAGTCTTCTATGATTGCCCCCTTGACCTTAAGTCTGGGGGGAAGAACCCTCAAAAAATTCATAACTACCCAATATTCTTCTATTGGTTCACCAAGACTACGGGCATATCCTACAACTTTAGATAATCTCATATGGAAATCATCAACAGACTCATCATCTGTCATAACCATGGTTTCAAATTCAAACAAGAGAGCTTGAATTTTCTGAAGCTTTACCTTAATGTTCCCTTCATAAGTAATCTTGAGAAGATCCCAAGCTTCCTTAGATGTGATACAGTGAGCAACCCTAATCTCTCTGAAGATCAGCCAATTCTTCGGGGATGTATTGTTTTATGGATTTTATTTTGGGTATTTTGTCACCTTCTCCTTCTTTTATTGTCATAGGAGGAACTCATCATCTCTTAACAACTTGTCAAACAAGGGGATCAAGACTAAACATAAAGGATTCAATGTAAATTTTCCAGTTGGAGTAATCTTCTCCATCAAAGTGTGGAGGAATAGTCATGGAACCAGTAGTCCTATTTATCTTAGTATCCATTCTAGCCCGGATCTAACCTAAAGAAGAAAACTTTAGTTAGACTTTGATGCCAATTGAAAGTACTAAACTAGAAGAAAGACACTAAGAAGCACACATGAAGTGTTCACGCAGGGAAACCTTTAGAGGGAAAAACCCTGCGGGGCTTTAAGGAAAAGCACCTAACCAAACTTCATTATAACCAAATTGTTTACACATAAGTTAAAGCAAATCTCAATTACAAGAACTTAATGCTTAACAATGACAAAGTGAAAACACAGATCGAAAACACTTCTCCTTGATGAACTAGGAAACCTCTCTGTTTCCTCCCTCAATGAAGCAAGTTGTCCAAGTGCTTCTCTTCTCTTCTTTTTCCTTTGCAGCAGACTCTTGTCCTGCACACACAGCAAAGATGGACTCGAAAGCAACAATATCACAAACAGTTCAGTGTTAGCAAACAGATAAGCACAATAATATTCAGACCTATAGTCACGGGAAGAAAACTCAAGAAGCCTTCCTGTTTCTTCCTCTTCATTCAGATACTTATATCTACAGGTCTATTTTCGGACTATAATCTTCACATCCCTCAGGTCACTCAGCAAATCAATTATCATGATTGCCGAAGACCCTAATGTGATAAACTTTTGGTAACTTCAATCTTACCTTATCAGATTAGTATTGGAATCATATTATTAATTGATATGAACTCTAAATAACTAATCACAACCAGATAAGTTAAGCAATAATCACAGCCAATTGAGATTCTTACCTTCCTTAAGAATGCAGAAGATAATCAGTATTTGGAGGAGGTTGATACATCTCTTGAGTTTGTGATTACGTCCCGGGATATAACCGGAACGGGGGCTCCGGCCACATTGCTGGTTTTTTAATAATGAGAAGGGGTTTACTCCCAAAAACATCGACTCCAGTTGCAGTGTTGGACTGTCTACTAAGGCAACAGGAGGAGTGGTTATGTTGGGGAGAAAGGTACCCGGATACATGCCCTTAGTTGCTCTTTGAAATATCTGTTATATGCTTTAGTTAGAACATGTTGTCTGGTAAGACCATACTAATTAGTTGTTCCCAAAATCACAAATGAATGTGTGACTTGTAGACTGATATTTTTGATAATATGGTTTGACTAAGATGCACATATTACTCTATAGACTTGAGGGAGACATTACTGTAAAATTTCAGATACAAATGCTAACCCAGATTTCAGTCCGAAAGAAGAAAAACAAAATAGATTATGATCGAAAGATATGTAGGTCGTAGTGAACTTATGATGAGTGATTGGAGTGGATGTCAAATTAGAATCTATAAAACTACTGTTCCATCAAGTATGCTGCTATTATAAGTTGGAATGTCTTCTACAGTTTGTTACACGTGCCCAGATGCGGTCATGTGGTTGTTTTTTGAGATAGTCTACATATTTTCCTTATTGTACTAATTTATCAAATTTCTTGTTGAAACACAGGAATTGGCTTCAAGAGTGTGTTTCTGATCACAGCTCAGCCTTACATTTTCAGTAATGGCTATCAGATCAGGTTCAGTAAGGACCCATGTGTGCATTGCAATGTTGGCTACATAGTTCCTGAATGGGTTGATCAAAATCCTACTCTATCCGACATAAAACAGATATATGGTTCTGCTACTGCATTTCCTACTACAACGCTGATCCTACCTCTAAAGCCTGACAAGGTCGAAGCTGTGAAAAAGCAATTATCAAAGCATTCATCCGGAAGTTCTCTTATTCCTATCAAAGATTAAGCAGCTCTCTGTTAGGGAAGACAAAGATGATATGACGAAGAACACTGTTGGTGCAATTAAGATAGAAAAACAGACTGAATTCAGGACAAGGAAGAACATGGATGCTCAATCCTACACTCTCCATCTTTCTTCTGAAGAAAATTGTGGCAATGAGTATGAAAGTGAATGCAGCTATTACATGTGGAAACAGAAGTTCCCTGTGAGGCAGGAATTCAGAGTAGAGAGTAGAATGGAGGTTGATGAGAGGGTCATCACTCTTGCATTTCCAATTGGAGAACGTCTCCGTAGAGGAAGGAACTCATCCCCGAGTGTTCATGCATTTCTTCCCACAGAAATATTTACCAACTTTCCTTGGCGGACTTTCTTCTAGCCTCATCAAGGGAGACAATTCTACTTGACAACAAGTGGAATCAAGGGATTCTTGAATGTGTGCCCACTGCATTTGTCAATGCCTTTACCTCTCTTGCGAAAACTGTAGAAGATGCACCAGCATCAAGTTTGCCTCATGTGTTCAGATTCTTACCTGTTCAGAACTCTTCCTATGCTGAATTCAATATCGTGAGGGACTCAATAAAAGCAAAGGTGTGAAGGCATACAAGTATTGGCTATTCCTTGTAATTGGACAAAACACAGTAGATGAGAATCATCAATGAAGATGTTGACATAGCCTACCTTACCTCAATGCAAATCAGGTAGTTCATTCATATGCATATCAAAGGTTTTTCACTGAGGATAGCACTCTTGCCACATATCCCAGATCTTTCTGGGTTGCCCTAAAAACAGATAGCCGTTAGAGGCTTGTTTTCAAATTTCCCAGAAAACAGAGTAGACTTCCTTCCAGTTTGATAAAGGCCCTTTAGGACAGCTGTAATCGTGGACTTACCTCTCAAACTTGGATTAGATAGCTTGTCACTCAATTAGTGTTGGTTTTCTTAAAACTGTTGACATTTCTCCTTGGTTTTGTTGAAGAACTTTCTCAAAAACTGGGTTGTTGAGTTGACCTTTGGGCAGAGCTGTTTTCTTTGGTTTCTAGGGAAGAGTCTCTACTTTTCTGTGGTATTGCCTTTTCCTTGTGTTGTGACAGCCACGTTTCTTCCTCGGTTTCTCTCTCGGACCGGTGGATCTTGAGAAGCAGTGTTTTATCCACGGGTCCCTTTCCGGCGACCACACACATGCTTGTCACTTCGCATCTCGACTTGTGTGGACAGCTAATACACGTTTTCCTTGGGTTTTGTATTGTTTCTTTTCAGCCTACTTATACACATCAATAGCCTTTTACCTCTACTTATGACCAACGTACAAAATGGGGCTGCTGGGTTTATGTGCATGGTTGTACCACCTATATAAGGATTAGGTCTTCCTTAGTTAGAGGTTGGTTGAGTGAGTATTATTTTAGGTGATTCTTTGAGAGCACAAAATTCTGTAGTTTTCTCTCTTCTCTTCTCTTCCCCTTCTGTGTCTTTACTTGCTCTTTGCTGTGCATGTAAGTCATAGATTATCATTCACAAAAAACGTTTTCAAAACCCATATGCATCATTGCATAAATGCAGTCCATTGAGATAGGTATGGAGATGCTCAACCTGAAGAAGTAGATCAAGAAGATTTAACTTACAAATAGTTAAGATCTAAGTTGATGCTTCTAGACACTTTCCAAGTTGTAAACACATAAATCAAGTAGTGTAGCTCTGTTTAGAACTGGTAGTCAGACTAGTTAGGATAGCATACGGACTATGTATCCTCAGAGTACAAGAGTCTTGTAATTGTGTGTGTTACTGTATAGTGGAAAGGTTTGTCCCTCAAGAGTTAGGGACGCGCAGTTTTCCCTCTGGTTGTAGGGTTTCTGCGTTAACAAAAATATCTTCGTGTTATTCTTTACTTATTGTTTTTACAGTTCAAACACTTGTATCCTATAATTCGGGATAGGTTGTCATTGTGCTATCCCCGAGCACAGTTTAAGCGAAAAAGTTGTAAAAGGCCTATTGACCCTCTTCTAGGACCTTTAAGGTGGTTGAAGAAAAAATTGTACCAAGCGAGGCACACAAGGAGCAGAGATTCTTTTACAAGCCTTGTGAAGTCAGTATATTAATGCCTGCCTCTTGGAGTATTTTGAAGGATGCGAAGGATCAAGGGGTCAGTTTGATCAACCTCTCATCCCATGGAAGACCTATTCTGTCATATTCGTTTGACAACCAGAGTTTGATGACATACTGAAATTCCTTGGAGTTGAATTAGTGAGCAGTCATTGGTACGTAAAATGCATCCAGGGTACTGCCAAACTTGTGGTTGGAGTTTCCGAAGATGTCTATTTGAAGCTCTTACTGTTTATTGCTGATAACTGGGGCTCTAAGTTTGTTAACACCGAAATCAAGAACACTCCTTTAGTAACATATGCAGATTATAGAAGTACATCTCTGTGAAGCATAAACTCCATTCAGTACCGCCAAAGAAAAGTTTCAATATCGAGCCAATCTTGTCATGTCTCGTGGCTGATCAATAGTAACAAGGAATTTATATCTGCGGAGAACACTGTCTTTATGCCAAAAGCCACACAGGAAGCCATCTGGTCTTGTTCTAGGAAGGTGACATTGGTGAAATGGCTTGAAGAACAAGTGAAGATTAGTACTGTAAGTGTTTATGACTATGCAGTTCTTCTTCATAATAGTGCTTTTACTGAGCAGAAGCTTGTTATTGCATATGCCCACTTCTTGCATCAGTCATGTTGCAAGCGTTATATATCAAATGAGCAAGTTGATTATTTATGTGGACGTATGCCACTAGTGGATAAGTATGGGACCATAAACTGGAGCAGGAAAGGGGTTATTGTTCCTGCCAAAGGAAGCAAATGGAGGGAATTGACTGATTCTAATCGGTGGTTATATGAAGACTTTGTCGAGCTAGGAGAAGATTATATGAGTTCAAAAAATCTTCTCGAGTTCCTTAAGGATCATGCTCAAGCTGCAGATGTCCCTTATATATCAGCCCCCAATACTGGTATATCATCTTTATCTGCATCACTTACCAAACAAAATGTTTTCTTAATGTTGGACTGGATTCACCACTTGAGATCTAAGAAGCTTTCCATCCCAGAGAAATTCTTGACATCCATACGACATGCTAACTGGCTGAAAGTCACGTTAAATGGCTGTTCTGGTTACAGGCAACATTCCCAGTCATTCCTGCTTGCACCTGCCTGGGTAAAAGTTTTGCAGCATGATTCTGTTTCTGTTGACATCCCATTGATTGATCTGAGTTACTATGGTATGAAGATCAAGGAGTACAAGGAGAAGCTTGTAGAAATTGGAGTCATGTTTGAATTTGAGGAAGCATGTGAATTTATTGGTGACCATTTCATGTCCCTGGCTTCTTCATCCACTTTAACCAGAGGGAATGTACTTTCTATTCTTTGCTTTATCAAGTTTTTACAGGAGAAATATCATCCTGTGGAGGACTTGATCTCCTCTATTAAAGAAGGCGCCTGGCTTAAAACTTCGCTAGGTTACAAGTCTCCGATGGAATCTGTCTTATCAGATGGTGAGTGGAGTGTTGCTTCCAAAGTTAGTGACATTTCATTCATTGATCAGAAGTTTTATGGTGAAGAAATACTTAGCTTCAAAACTGAGCTCGAGTTGCTTGGTGTCGTAGTCTCATTCAGCAAAAGTTACCAGCTGATCATTGACAACCTGAAGTCACTATATTGCTTGAGTTGGACACGTGAGGTTGTTCTCTTAATGCTTAAATGCATGCACCTCTCTGATTCATCAGAGAAACTTGTCAATTCTATGAAAGCAGTGAAGTGCCTGAAGACAAAAGTTGGTTACAAGTCTCCCAGTGAATGTCTCTTGTTTCACTCTGAATGGGGTTGCATACTTGAGATCTTTACTGATCTTCCAGTGATTGATCATGAATTCTATGGAAGAGACATCTTATCCTACGGAGTAGAATTGAAGATACTTGGTCTGGTGGTGGGTTTTGAGGAGGCTGGAAAAGTTTTTTCCCACCGTTTCAAGCAGTATGCATCATCTGGTGGCAAAAGCAAAACGGATGCTGAAGCTTTTCTATTCTGTTACAGAGCACTGAGGAAAACTTCTTTTAAACTTCCTTCAGATATTAGAGAACGCCTTCGTGCAGGAAAGTGGTTGCGGACTCGTCCAATGACTGTATTCTCTTTATCCCCAATTGGGCATCCATATCCCCAATAACTCTGCTTCCCTTTATTGATGATTCTGATAGTTACTATGGAAAGAAGATACATGAATACAAAAAAGAGCTGAAGAGCTTGGGAGTTGTAGTTGAATACAAGGAGGGAGTCGAGTTTGTGGCTTCTGATCTTTATCTCTGAAAGGACCCAACCCCGATTTAGTTTCTTAAACCAGAATCAAACCCTTTCTAAAAAACGTGAACTTTCAAAAACCGAAAATTTCGACAGAGTTTCCTCTATAACGCGCGGTTGCCATTAACCTTCACCCGAAAATACACTTCATCATATGCCACAAAAGCCAAACTGTGGGCACCAATCCCATCCGGATTTCTCAAAAACATATCATAATATAAAGCAATAAATAAAACTATAACTTTACAAAAATCCAGGAAAATCATTTGAAAATATAAACATATCCAGTATTCAGAGCGACCTCTAGTATATACATATATACAAATAGTAGACCAAACTAGGAACCTACCATAAAAGAAATGTAGCTCGAATACTAAGCCTCCAACAGCGACGTGCGACACCCGAATTTAAACTGCAAACTGGGCTAAGAAAATGAAGAGCCCAAGGAAAGACATGTAAACCGTAAGAGTGAGTGGACGAAAATAAATGTCTTTCGCCGAATAATATATGTTATAAAAACATATGCGAGTCTAGATACATGAAAATGATATGGTACACGAGGGAGACTCTAACTCCTCACGCGTACAGAGCATGCATCGAAAATCCCACGAGGTCACTCATGGACACAACCGCGCTAGTACAGTCCGAATCACAGGATCCTAGACCCACATGTGATTCTAACCAGAAAGGCCTCAGGTCAGGGTATCTGTTCCCACCCAAAAAAATACCTCAGCACAGGGTAACAGTCCCCCCCCCCCCCCCCGGTAAACATCCTTGGGGATCAGCCGGGATGCAAAATGTATCGATACAACAATATATATACTAAAACTGTACTCTGTATAAACCAAATCATAAATGGTTTCTATGCAAATGTATAAAGTATAATGTAAATGCATATTCGTAATACATAATTATAAAAGCATATTCGTCGATGCATAATCGTAAAACACATGCTCATATAAATCATAATCTCATATGCATGCTCATGCTCGTAAAACGTATAATAAAGACTCGCAACTAATCAGTGAAAAGAAATGTGTCCACTCACAGACAAGCACAGCGCGCAAACGCGCTAATCCCGAGATCCGGCGGAAGATCCCTCACCAAGCGAACGGACACGATCTCCTGAATAATCATAAATACCACTGTTCAAAATCATAATTCAAAACCCTGAACCACATCTCGAGAACCAACCATTCCCGAAAACATATAACTCAAATATCAATGAAATCGTCAAAAATCCAATAAACAAACTATAAAACCTTGCCACAAATTTCGATGCTCAATTCAAAATATAAACCTCACCATTGCGATCAGTGTGCGATTCCGAGCAAAACGACATAAAACTTGTCAAAAATCACCTCGGCCGGAAAACCGGCGCGCCGGGCCGCTGCCGGAAAATTTCATCGGCCCAGAAAATTTCAACCTACACATGGAATTGAATATCTCAACATTTCCAATAACTTTGTAGTTCAAAGCTAAGCCCAATTTTGACCGGAAAACACCCAAAACTCACCTTAAAGTCGAAAACCCTCGTCGGAATTCATTAACTCCGATCGGCCACCACGGGAAACGGCAAGGTGCAAGATCACTTGGGTTCAACTCACCTCTCCATGGGCTTCAAAACCCCTAGGGTCGACCCCCAACTCGGTCGCCTCCGTCGCCGCCGAATCTAGCCGAAAATTCTCTAACTTTGCCGCGTCGTTTCTCCCTCCTCTGGCCACCATAGGGGACGATCCACCTAGCAAACTGAAGAGGAGACAAAGCCCAACACTTTTCGTCAAGGGACCACGATCAAAAGTGGCCGAAATAAAGCACAACGACGGCGACGGACTCGGTGACCAAAACGGGTCATTTCGACCCACGGGTCAAAGTGGTCAACAACCCCATTTCCCAATTTGGAAAGTTTCCAAAATTGTCACATATTCTTTACGTATATACATCGTACACGTATCGTCCAAATCGTATCGAAACCAAACGGATAAACATGACTAAATCCAACAGCCGAAAATATTCATAACTTATTCCTCGTAACTCGAAATAATCCTCCGGAAATTTTCACAAACTCGAAATTAAATTCTCTACAACTTTCGTGAAGGAACTCAAATCAAATTCTTGCCCAATAATTTAGTCGTTAACAAACCCGCCATAACGACCACTTACGACAAAACCGCGACTAATCACGAAACTCGCAAATCAAGCCGATAAACATACAATTTCCGGTTCGGGTTGTCACAATCTCCCTAAGGATCCCAGCTGTATTTCTCCTGTAAATGCACTTGCGTTGTTGGATTGCATACGAGTTTTAATGGAGAACGGTCACACCTTTTCTGATGATTCTAGCTTTATGAAGAAAGTTTCTCGAGAATGGATTAAGACTCATGCGGGTTATAAGTCTCCCAAAGAATCCTTACTGTTCAATTCCAAGTTTGGCTCACATTTGCAGCAGACTGATGGTCCTTTCATTGATGAAAAGTTTTATGGTTCTATGATCAAATCCAACCAAAAAGAGCTCTCTGCAATAGGTGTGAAGGTTGAAGTGGATGAAGGATGCCTACTGATTGCTGGCCACCTTGATAGTCATGATGAAACTTCAGCCTTTGTCCGAATCTATAGTTACTTGAGTGAGTTTAACTGGGAGCCAGATAATAATGCTGCCAGAAGGATCTGGATTCCCAAAGGAGAGTGGGTTTCACCTGATGAATGTGTTATACATGACCAGGATGGGCTATTTGGTTTGCAGTTAACTATTTTGGAGAAATTTTATGAGCACAAACTACTTGTTTTTTTCTCCAAAGCTTTTAATGTCAAATCCCATCCTTCACTTGAAGACTACTTGAAGCTTTGGAAGGTCTGGGAATTTTCTGAAAGTGGACCATCAAATGCTCAATGTTGCAAGTTCTGGGGATATGTTTCGAAACACTGGAGTTCAAAAGCACAGAAAAGTCTTGCTGATGACCTGCTGAAAATACCTGTCAGTTCAGGATCTGACGGAATCTTGTTGTGCAACAAATCTGATGTGTTCATTTTGCTGATGACCTTCAGTTGAAGTATCTTTTCGAACAGTCTTCACCCCAGTCGATCTTTGTTTGGTACCCTCATCCAAGTGTGCCTTCCTTGCCAAGGACTAGGTTGCTTGAGATTTACCGCAAAATTGGTGTCCGAACGATTTCTGAATCTGTACAGAAGGAAGAGCTGTCCCTTGCAAACAATGTTGTACTCGAGGTGGTTCCAAGAGAAAATCTGATTGGGAAAGCACTGTTTAGGTTGATTCTGTTGGAAAAAAGTTTGGCTTAGATTTGAGCCATTTGAAATCCCACATCAAAAATGAGAAGAGTTATCTATTTTTGATAAGTAGTTGTACCACACACACTAATGCCGAGGCCTTTTGTGATCCCGGGTGGTTAAATGGGGGGAGTATCGGCATTATCGACCATGTGTGTGTGGTATTCGTTGCTCGCTTCCGCGCAACAATTGGTATCAGAGCCCAGGCTACGCTTGGGATTTGGTCTCGTACGATCGAGTTACAATTTGGTGGAGCTTGCCTTTGATTAGGGATCGCAACATTTGAAGTCCATGCTTGTGGTCGAGGTGGAGCTATTACAATTCGGATCGTGAGATGTTTGGGGATGACTCTAATCTCGCAAAAGTGGAGATTGTTGGATAAAGGTTTGGCTTAGATTTGAGCCATTTGGGATCCCACATCAGAAAAGTGAAGAGTTATCCATTGTTGATAAGTAGTTGTACCACACACACTAATGCTGAAGCCTTTTGTGATAAAACCTCATACCCGATGGATGTCGGGTGGCTAAATGGGGGGAGTATTGACATTATCGACCCCGTGTATGTGGTATCCGTTGCTCGCTTCTGCGCATGGCCTTTGTGGTAGATTTCAATGAGGAAGAAGTTGATTTCTTGATGAAGGACAAGAATTTGGAAATCTTCATGGAGGATGAAGAGTTTCTCAATTCTATCCACCCATCTGAATGATAAGTTATGTTGTTAAATCCATTATTGGTCGTAATAGCTGTAAGTTGATGATTCGAAATTTACCTTCTTTTCCTTGCTTCTCTTTCTTTTTAGTTTGTTGAATATGTATTTGCTTTCTCAAAAAGTGGTTGCTTTGTTTTGTGATATGAGTCAGTGACCTATGATCATGAAACTAGCAATTTGCTGACTAATTATGTGCTAAGAAATCCTTCATTATATGACCTTTTCTATGTTTAATAATGAAGATTTGTGGAATATTGCTCTGCCATTTGGAAATAGCATGATCTCAACTTGACTTGATTCGCGTCGAGTTTTCCATAGATAAGTCTTGACTAGCTTTGTAGTCTTGTAAGTAGTGAGTTACTTGAGAGATGGAAGAAATATGAGAGCAACTCCAGCAGATTTCCTATAAATCATTTTTAGCTAAAATATAAAGATTTTCTCTTAAAATTCACTCCAATAGCTCCCCTATCTTATTAGCCAATTTAGGGATTCTCTATATTTCATGTTTTCATCCCCTATTCCTATACCGAAAACATAAATTATAGGTAACGAAACATTCAATATTGTAATTAATACTTTCCTTCTAGATTGTAAATGTAATTAATAATTATATTAATAAATAAATATTTTATTATCAACCAATCAAAACTAAGTATGTGTTTAAATCTAACTACATTTTAAGTGATATTGTTGGGGTAAATTTATACAAGTGATTAGCTAAAATAGGTTTCGGCTTCATTTTTGAACAAAATAAGCAAACTTTATATGATATTGTTGGAGTTGCTCTGAGAATCCTATTACAATTCTTGCTCTCTTCTTGGAGAGCTACTCATGCTAACACCTCTCCATGCACCACTTGTTTCTGTCATATTGAAGGAAAGAATCATTCCTAATTATTAGCTTTCCTACTGTAACTAAACTTCCTATCTTGTTCTGTAACTACATACAAACCGAGTAGGGTTTGTGTTCCTAGCTGCCGTATATAAGGCACCTCTTTGTATCATTCTCGTTCAAGTAATATAACAGCTTTACACACACAGTTTTTCATGTCAATACATGCAGACAGTAACCATGCCGTTTTCAGGTTGCTATGATAAGTGACAAGTAGCAGGACTATGTTTGGAGGCTCCAAACTGACGAACACTTGATACCAGAGCTGTGATATCATGTTAGACAATCACTAAACTCTAAAAAACCGAAGCTGTCAGGTAATCGGCCAGTCAACAATGTATATCAAGCTAACGATTGAGCTCTATCATAATCATGTGGCTGCAGATTTCTCAGCCAGAAGGGCGGATCTATTGTGGCCACCACAACCTGGATTGTAGCATCTTCTGACATTTAACAGATTCTTTACGGAACAGTTTGGTCCTCCCATGCTGAATGGATTTTTCATTCTTCTTCTCCTTGTTTTCTTCTTTTTCTTGGTGTGCTGGCCCTGAAATTTGAATTTGAATAATTTTATAACAGAATTTCCATAACATTTCCTTCTTATATGTGTAAAGAAAAGAAAATGAGGCATGTACGTCATTGTTTTCAGGTATGGTATCAACATTGCTTTCTGCACTCGGCATCTTTTTGTGGTTGACATCTTCATCTGTGCTGTAAGTGCTGTCACATTTACCTGCAAGATATGTGCATGGGTTACTGCAAACTTTTCAGATAATGAGCTATGAATTATTTTCAAACTTCTGCGTAACATACCTTCTTCAATGTCAGCTTCTTTTTTGATTTCCTTTTCAACTTCCAAGGCTTCTTGGCAATAAAATCGGAAACTTGGCGATGCAGGACACATATACATTTGGTAGTTGTTACTCCCCATACCCTCTTCATGATCTTCATCCTCTTCCTCTTCATCTGCGGCTTGCTCCAATGAAAAAACCCCTCCAATGTACACAGGGACAACCTTGGGGACTTTCCCTCTTTGTTCCTCTTTATGTTCTTCGAAACTATTTTCTATCTTTTGATCGTCCTTGTTCTCCTTAACCTCCTCACTTTTTTGGTCCTCGATCTCATTTTGGTCTAGCAAAACCGGTGTTACCTTAGAAGTCTTCTTCTCCGGTGTTGGTTGTACCTTTGGAGATGCTAAACTATTATCAGGCGAAGAGAGTGGCGATTGCGACATAGAGTTATTGGCTCCTTCCTCTTCTTTGTCCTTAAGTAGTTGTTTTTTGGATGGAGTAGCATCCGGTTTTAGTCTATGTACCCTTATCCGGCTTCTGATCTCCTCAAATTTTCGCTGCAGGAGTGGAAGAATTCTTGGAGGCATGGCTTCGGCTTCTGGGGTGAGCTTTGAGTTTTGGCCCCCCATTTTGGAGAGGGGGGAGGACAAGGGGTTTAGGCCACAATTTCAAGGGAAGAGGGCGCTGAAGAATGGTAGGAAGAATTGAGCTGGGATGGTGGATTTGAAAGAGAATGGCCAAAGGTAGTTGAAGTAAATTTAGGATAAACTTCATGATTTCTATGACAGTTGAGACAACAAACGCCATAATTTCACATTCGGTTTTGCT
This sequence comes from Geum urbanum, assembly GCA_946800695.1. Classification (NCBI taxonomy): domain Eukaryota; kingdom Viridiplantae; phylum Streptophyta; class Magnoliopsida; order Rosales; family Rosaceae; genus Geum; species Geum urbanum. The sequence continues at coordinate 41,483,617 of OX327013.1, read as the reverse complement.
GATTTGTGCACTCTGTTTTTTCATATGCTATGGTCAATTTTAGCAAATAGCAAGTATTCTGTAGCCATGAATCTCCTATATTTGTCATCCTTGTATTGTTTTTCCAGCTGTCCTGTTTGTAATGATCAGATCATCAGAACAACCTAGCTGTATTTGTAGTTGGTTTTCATGTATTTCGGTTATTGAAACTTGTAAGAGCTAGTCAACAGAGAAATGTATGTAAGGTCCTGTTTCTCGCTAACAACTATATGAGGTAGGTAGTCTTTTCTCATATTGTTGTTTCTAACAGAAAAAAATCATCTGTCACGTAATGCGAGTCGAAAATGTGATTTATTCGGTGTTACTCAAACAATTGTAAGTCTAAATCGGATATATTAGAGATGTAATGCTTTGTAAAAACATAAAACAAAGTGGTTGACATGATGTTGTACATATACTTCTGTTGCATGTCTAGTTCCTGCCCCACTGTTTCGTTTGTGGAATGGAAACTAGCTAATAACTAAGATTGCAAGGTGGAGAACCTTATTTTGAGTTGTAAAACTCAAGCAAGGAATCCAAACTAATTAAGTATGTACATGCAATTAACCAGATATAAGTTTCTTCTTTTGAAAAATTTAGGTTCTTGTTTTCACTTTGCATGAGCGCCTATATTCTAGCTGGCTTAGCTTTCATTTTGGACCTGGTGCTCTCCAAAAAGAACTTCTTTATGCAAAGTAAACATATGCTTTGGTTCTTTTTTGATCTCTTTGAAAGGGAAAATGGCTATGAAAGTGACTCAAGTATGACACGTATTAAACTTTGTTCATTCAAGTATGACAAATATCACTTTGTTCACTATTGAATGACAGTTTACTTACTTTGATCACTCAAATATCACTTTTCTCACTTATGTATGGCCAATTTCTTCGGTTCAGAGTGATCAAAGTGCGTAAAAGTGTTATTCAATAGTGACCAAAGTGATATTCGATAGTGAGCAAAATGATATTTTGCTCATTCGATAGTGAGCAAAGTGATATTTGCCATACATGAGTGAGCAAAATTTAGAACGTGTTATACTTAAATGACCTTCCTAGCCATTTCCTCTATTTGAAAAATCAATTGCCTTTTGATATGAGAAAAGCCAAAGATTCCTGTAGCAAGGAGTCCTACCTTCACCCGTTAAATTTCTTATTAGTGTCAAATAAGGATGCCAAATTGATTTTAGTTCAAGAATTAGGTTCATCTAACTGACCTCTTACAGCAAATTTTTACATCAATTCTTGAAGTACTAAAGTTTGAGGCAGTACTTTAATCTCTTTTGGAATACAGGATACAATAGCACATGAAAATCAAAAATCATTTTAAATGTAAATTTATCTCAATGTACGTATGTATATCAAAATTTAGTGCAGCCACTGATTTGTTCGTCATCATGAACGGCTTCATGAGTTGAAGATACTTCTGTGATTCCACTACAATTCGAACAAGACGAAGACGAAGACACAGGACTTGTACCAGTGATCTGAAGCTGACCCGTTTCAGCCTTCTTTCTTTTGAAGCCATCATAGCTCAGCTTCCTATTATCCTCCTCATCTTTCATGCAACTTCTTTTCTTCAAAAATATTCGGCATAGAACCCAATTTCCCTTCTGGTTTACAGAGTTCTGCAGAAATTAATATTACTATCAGTGTCAAACGAATCGAAGCTTCTTTATACATTACATCACGAGACTGAGTGCAAGAATTTTGTAGTAATTAAACACACTACAAACCTCAGATGATGAAACTGCAGTTCCAGTAATATTATTGGCAAGAGAATACTCATGCATGACCCAATCAGTCTTGGAACCATTTGGAGTTTTGCCTCTGTGGAAAACCAGACTCTTCTTCTTGCCTACAATGTTATTCCTCCTAGGAGATACAATCTTCTTGTCGGAACCGGTTGCTTTCCAGTAACCAGAACTCGTCACTCTGTTGGTTCTGTTCCCATTAGGGTATTTCGATTCCTTGTTGCTGAAGAAATATCTCTCTTGCTCCAAATCACCTACAAAAACAACCACACGTACATTTATTTAGATTGTGCTAACAATACTAGTAGTATTGGAATGCATGCACTAATTTTAGGAACATGCATGCAGTACTAATTACGCACCTGGTAAATCCCAAGGATCATGCAGGGAAACATTGATCTCAGGAATAATGGAAGCAGGTAGCGGGCATGAGAAGACTTTGCACCTCAGGTACTGAAAGACGAGTTCTTCGTCGGTGGGCTGGAAGCGAAAACCAGGAGGCAGTCTGGTCATTCCATTTCTGACAAAGTTGAACTTGTCCATTTGTTTGATCAAACGTACTTGCTGGCCTCGCTCTGTCTCAACTGCGCGCATGAGATATGGAAAGGTCAAGAAACCTTGTAGTATTTATAGTCCAACACAGAATTGAATCGAATATATAAGAAGGATCCTCAAGTACGTGGGGGGTGCAATCTTGTAGAAGAAAAAAAGAAAAATTGATTCTATGCTTACATTTTTTTATTTTATGTTTGAGAAAGGAAAGGTTTACTTAAAGTTCCAATATCCTTGTTGCTTTTGTCTATGGTTTATATGCATGCATGTACCAGTACTGTAATTCCTGATAGTACTTGCATACGTACTGTAATTTCTGTTACAAAAATACTTTCATACCTACAAGTCAGTATATATAATGTACAAACATCTAATGTTAAAATGCATGTAAGCAATCAAAGAGAATTGGACATGCATGCTATATATACAGACTATATATATGATTGCTGAGATCTTAATTATAAAGTTAATTAGTCCACATAGTACTAATGTAATTTTACGATGACTAAACCTAGCTAACAAGGAAAAAATTACCCCGATGGAGATCGAGATCCCATACTCTGAATCAATTCGATCTTATGTTACAAATTTAATTTCTTGCTTAGAGAAAATGAAATTGCTACAACCCTACTTTTGGGACGACGGCGAATGGAGTAGTATAGATCGATGAGGCTTGGAGAATAAATCCCCTCGGCTCCATATGCAATCACGTAGCTTGGAATATACTATGCTTGTTGAGTACGTGTCTCCAAAAGCAAAATTCCATGACCATGTACTCCTAATCTCCTATAAATCAAAATAAAAAGGGCGCAGAATTTAAGCATATATGCATAAATACTAGCTGCAGTAACTAAATTATATGTCACATATGCTAATAACGCAGCTAGGTCCATCACCAATACGATTCATTCAATTAGTCAGACATATATGCCTTATTGATATGTTTCTTTTCTTTCATCTTTAGCAAATTTGGATGCACTTAGTTTAACTACTACTGACTTTTCCTTCAAAATATATGGATGGGTGACACATAAAGGCTCATCGCCGCACTTAAAAAGAGCAAAGATTTTTATTCCTTTTTCTTTCTACAATCGTTTGAATAAAGGATATATAGGCCATGCAACGATACTGCATGCTTTTCTGGAAAAACTACATGAGCAATTTTCAAACACTTCGATCCGAGATAGAGGAAGGAGCGAGGAGCGCTAGTAGCTAGTCAACTACGTATATCACATTTGGTACTTTTCTTCATTGCGAAGCTGAAGCAAAAGCATGGCTTTAGTTCTTCTTAGCTAACTGCAGAGTTAACATTTAGATTTCATTTCTGATATATCTAAACTCCTAAAGCAGACAATTTGTTATGATCGAACATGGTCGACTTTGGTCTCTGGCTATTGCTCCAGTACTCGACAGAGCAGCAAAAGCTACTGTAGCATTATGCATGCTGTTGGTGGTGTTTATATCTTTCTTGTATACAAATCCTTTTCTGTTGTCTTGTGGCTTCACACATGGGCCTCTCCTAACGTTTTTTCATTGGATCTGATTCAGCTGATCTTTCGAGTCCATCTATACGTTCTTAAAGGACATTATATGATTATTGGACTAGATAAAGGTGGAGAAGAAATCGATTTTTGAAATGGCTTCCAATAGTTTATGCAATTGTGTGTAGTTTCGTTCGTCTTTTATCATGCATGTGTTTGGGATCAAAAAGTTTAATTAATCACGAGCAAAAGGAAACAATGCTTAATGCATAAGAAAGTCGATCAGTCAAAACCAAACCAACTCAACTCAACTAGCAACTGCCGCGCCATGCTGCGGTGCCATACCGATCATTTGTAAGCTCAATGTTCAAAGTTACAAATAAAGAACTGTCTTGAATAATACATAAATTGTTCAAGTTGACATCATCTTTGAGAAAGATACTGTTCACGATTGATGCCTACCCCATTGAAGCAGCAATTTTCAGATCATTCGCAGAATGCCTGAATCTTATGGACAGTTGCCTCGTCAATTCAAATTTGTTATTCAGTGGAGGTCTATGAAATATTACCAAGCAGGTTAATCATTCTAATAAATCAAATCCAGTTTAATTTTCTAGACCAGCGCGATTAAAAAGCAATAGTTTGATGTTGTAAGAAGACTGAAAATATTGTGTTCAAGGACATCAAATATTATATCAGATTCAGGAAGATGTTGTAGCGTAGGTTTAAGCAATAGAACTCCATTATCAATTGCTTTGCATTGGTACCAAGTCCTAAATGTTGCCTGCAAGCATCATCATCGATTATAGTAGATATAAGGATAAAGCTTGTAAAAAATGAAATAACTTTGAATTTGTATGAATAAGAAGCTCTTATATGGCATATGAGATCTAGTAAGTGCCTGAGCACACAATGTATTAATCTCAAATAAGAGTGAACTATCAAGCATAGAAGGTATGAACAAGAAGTTGTTCTATGGCATATGGGATCTAGTAAGTGCCTGAGCACACAATATATTAATCTCAAATAAGGTTAAACTATCATGCATAGAAGCTAAATCAAGTAATCAAGAAAGGGTACAAAAAAAATTAGAAGATGAAATCAGCCAACACTATATCAAAGTGCAAGGATACCTTATTTCAGCATATATATAAGGTGCCTTTCCAAATTTCCCGCACACACAGAAAAAATAATAATAATATACAATAATATACCACCAATTTGCTTGTGATAATATCTTTTTAGTACTATTTTCCAGAAAAATAGAAGATTCAACTGATCAGTAATTAAGAGTTCCAATATATAGGACCTTTCCATATAGCAATACGAATTTCAATAGGTGTATAGCCACAAACTGAAAAACTGAAAGCTAAAACATAGTTTGTTTTCACTGTTATTTGTTCATGAACTGTTCATCAATCTATCCTAGAGTTCAGCCAAATTCAATTATGTCTCTGTTGGCGTTTTAGTTATACCCAATTGAACATAGTAAGCAACACAAAGAGAATACTATTACATGCTTTATATAAAGGCCATTAACTGAGATGGTTTAACAAATCATACAATCCTGGATTCCCGGTTATGGAGGTAATCCAGCAATTAAATGCAACTTAAAACAAAGAACTCACCCAACCAAAATTCCAAAATCAAACTGCACGGGGAGGTCAATCCAGTCACAAATGTATAGAATATGCAATTGCGTCGGATACGCGATCAAAACTATAAGAAGATCAAAAGAATATTGATTATGGATAGGTGATTAACCACTCTCTATTCTTATGGACTAACATATATAGTTCAAGATCGAAAGTTGAAGATTTCTATGGCAATTGAGTGATCGTTTCGATGCGTAGTTGATTGATGAGAGATTGGAGGAGGGTGAGGTTAAAGGTCAGAGAGAAGATAACAGGTCGGTGGAGAACATAGCTTGAGTTTTCTCTAGCAGTGACATATATTGCAATATCTGTAAAATGCTGGAAAAAAACGAAAATCCACTGTGCTTAGGAACAGTGAATCCCAAACAGTGCTTTCATATAGATATAACTAGGTGGTTCACCGAGCGTTGCGCGGTTATACGATAAAATGTTGATTTAAGCATTTCAATTAAAAATGTTAAGATAATATGAAAAATTATTGAGATCATATGAACATATTTGTACTGTGTGATTGAACGTTAAGACCGATATGAAAAGTTATTTAAGTTAAATTTCGAAAAGAATCATCTAATATTATTCCTTTACTTTTGCATCATGACATACTCCTAACAGATGGTATCAATGATTGATTTTGCCTAATATAAATTTTTTAATCTAATCTCAACCTTTTAGAATAGAAAAGAGATGAGCAAGATGGAAACAGAAATACCAAACTTTTTGCGCATAAAGTTTATAGAACCTAAAATGTGCTTCATATATATTACAGACATTATAGTGATAGTAAAAGCCTGATAGCATTCTTGAAAAACAGAAATTACGTATATATTACAGACATTGCAGCGGTAATACAATTCGAATAGTGTTCTTAAAAAGCAGAAATTAGTCGATTATCTAGCACACATAGAAGTTACAAAACATAGACAACAGATTACAATCATTACATGCATTGAGTAGTGGTCTTGATCAACAAAAAGGCAACTTCTTTTGACATTAACAGTGAGTCCTGTATATATGAAAGAAATAGTTATTCTGAAGAAAGAGAGATATCATTAGGTTAAATGAAAAGCCTATCAATGACTTACCCTATGCTTGTATCCATATTTACTGATAAAAATGAGAGATTTGTTGATGGTGTATAGACAAATTTACCAATTGTTATGCGTAACAATTATCTTACAAATCCAGAGTGAATATTTATCATATTCTCTACAAATTAATCTATCATTGAGGGTATTCACAGGATATTGTCATACACCATAGATACATTAAAATGAAAATTCACAGATATAAGAGCACCAAAGTTGAACATGATTTTGTGTATATTATGCATCATTGTTGTTTGATTCCATTTCATAAACCTTTGAGTTAGTCACAATTTTTAATTCTAATTTTCTGCACACACTCCATCTCGTAACGTTTTCACAAAATATTTTGAGATTAATAAAAAATTTGGATTCTTATATCAAACTGAATTATCTTTCAGTCATCTTTATAAGGATATAGGCATAATTTTAATATTATTTTGAACATGAACTGAATTACCTTTCAGTCATCTTTATAAGGATATAGGCATAATTTTAATATTATTTTGAACATAGGCAATAGATCTCCGATTATGGAGAACTTCGTATACATAGAGTAGAGAGGGACTCCTAACTTTATAATGTAGCTAGCTAGCCAAAGATGCTTACTCTATGTTTCAGACTCTCTTTCCTTCCCTTCACATTTTTGATTACTTATGCAAATACGATAAGGTTCATGTATACTTATGGCATGTATACTTTTCTCAGTTTTGATAAACAGGAAAAGGAATAGTGATTCGCATGTAGTGTACAGTAAGGTTCATGCTTGTTATATAGGAAATGATAGTGAAAACAGATTTGAAATTCACCAAATTTTATGACAAAAGAATAATTAGAAGGTTCAAGACATCCGAAATAATACTTGTATGCTACATAACAGAAGGAATTAAAACACTAAGATCATAACAACATTTCAATTATAATTAAAATGGAATTCTAGAAACACCAATGACCAAAAAGAATTCTCCAAAGTTTATTGGAAGCAAGGAGATCAAACAGTATTAGAAAAACCGAAAACGACATGCCAACTACTCCCAAGAAACACAATTAGTCAAGCAATAACAATCACAAATCAGTTTGTTGATCTGTCAATAAATAAAACTTGGGAAGATAAATCATAAACTATATAATGAAGAAACTAAGAAAGTTATACATTCAAAAGCACATGTGCAAATCACTCAGCAAACTTAAACAATCTAATCTATAATCACAAATCGATTTGAAATGAACCCAAGAAACTACTGTAAATTTTTTAGACTTTAAAATATGCAGTAGGGGATCTTGGACAATAGCAATTCCCTTATCAAGATTGCAAGTTAAGATATATCATACTTGCTTCTACTATTCATCTCATTTTTCTTCTTTTCATACCTGGCTTCTCTTTTTGATCAGAAATCTTTGTACTCATCATCATTGTTCAAGCAAAACCTATACTGAGATATTACAGACATATTAGAAATTGATAGAAGTAAACATACAACTCCTTGCAGTTATTGATCATGAACGTCGATAAGTAGACAATCAAAGAATAGCTAAGAGAACCCCACCTTTAAATCAAGTCATCTTCAATAATGGAAATACTCAACTTCTTAAACAGTAACGAAGGTTTGAAATTGAGGTAACCCATAATTCCAGCCATCAAAATCTGCTTAAAGCAGATTTCCTTAATTGCATTACTACTTGCAATTACAACTTCAAATTGAAATTCCAGAGATAAGAAGCATGAAAGCAGCAAACTTGCAAGAACCCATAATTAACTTCAAACTGAAATTTCATAACATGAGGTAACACATAATTCTATACGTTACCATAATTATAGATGTTAAGCGTTCAAACCCAGAGCTGTTTGAAGCAAAGCTAACTCTAGTTAGCAAGTCCTCACAATTTGCACCAATTTTCTACCACATCACACAAAACACAAATGTAATTATGCAGGAAAAAATTGCACATAGACCTTGATGAAGTTGAAATTGAGAGTAGGATTTTTGCAAGATCGAATCACAGATGGTGCCTATTTGATCTTATTGTCCTTGACCAGAGCCAAAAGCAGCAGATAGTACTTGACACCATATATCACATCCTCATTGTACACTAAAATTTCAATCAATGGGTCATGATTACTACATGTCCACATAAAAGTATATAACTTGCCTGTTGCATATCCATTGAGAAAAATGATGGTGCCATTAGATATCACATTGTCCTGCCCATGGGCTACTTTATGAGGTCCATTCAAGATGGACTGTGCTGGCATCGAGTTTTGACTGAGAGAGCTTCGCACCTCAATGGATTGCTAAGTTCTAAGAAGACCCACCACCGATCCGTGGATTAATCACCGTCGTCATCTCCGTATCGATCAATCGATTTCTAAAATCCTCAAACGCTCTCAATCCAATCTTCTCCGATCAAAGCTCCAAAATCTCAAATGGCTGCTACTACATCTTTGACACCGCCGGCCGGGCTCGTCGGTGCCTCCGACATTATCACAACAACAACAATCCCTGCAATCAATTCAAAAATATCATCATCACACACTATTTTGATTTCACGAAATTGGAAAGTGAATTAAGACCTAGATACACAACTGGGCCAGCTAGCTTCTCAATGATTACTCACTACTCAACACTGAGTTAACTAAAGTACATACACAGTCCATAATTTACAATAACACATTGCATCAAAGTTTCAACATTTTCAAATTGGGTCCTCAGAAAAATAAAATAGAAAACAGTACTTGGTGCTTGGTGAGCCTCGTGCGGATAGCCCTAGTCTTCTTGGGACGAAGATCAAGAGGCAAAAGATTCTTGTTCGTGTACACTTCTCTGAGCACAACCTTCTGCCTCTGTGAGATCACAGTCAACACCTGAGCAATCCCAAGCCTCACAACCTTGCTACAACACACACAAAACAAAACCCACCACAAATCAAAACTAAAGCTCACATTTTTCATTGTCAAAAAAATCACAAAAAAATAAAATTGAAACTTTGGTTTGTGGAGATGGCTTACATCTTGGAGAACTTGTTGGGTGAGCCACCGGTGACCTTAGCGACGCGGAGTAGGGCTAGCTCGGCCTTGAGATCCTTAAGCTGAGCCAAGAGATCGGCCTTGGACTTCTGCCTGAGCTCGTGAACCTTGATTCTGGCTCTGAAAACATTCAAAAGCTAATAAGATTAGAGATGGGTTAATAGAAAAAGAAACGAAATCGATGAAAGGTATGAGTGTACCCATTGGTGGTGTTTGGGTGTGACTTTTTGCAACGGTTTTTAGAGAGAGGAAGAGAGACGGGGTTACAAAAACAGCTTTTATGCTTTTGTTTGCTCGATTAGTCAGAAAACACACCTAATCGTAGAGCACCACAGCAACTCAAAATCGACCAAATCGCAGAGGACCCATAAACCTAAATCAAAAACAAAGACGCAGAAAATCGTTGAGAGAGAGTAAATCAACCAAATTGTTGAGATAGAGAGAAAGAGTAATTGAGAAAAGTTACCAACAGTGGGGGTGGGCGGTGGAGCTCAAGTATGATTCCGCAAGAACATGGTTGATATCTCCTTATTAGTCTTCAACGTGGTTAGAATAGGGTTGGGTCGCTCCATCAACTCCAAATGGTGGGTCTTAGACAGATGCCCGTGGGGGCTCGTTGTAGCTGTTAGGGCTGGGTCTCGAAGCCTCGTCGATGTGATTCGCACTCAGCCTCGGTTCTCTCTCGGCGTGGCTCTCGAAGTAGATCGACTAAAGTCTTGGGAGACGGTGTGGCCCAGATCGAGTATAGATGGCGCTAGAGATGCGATGAAGTTAAAGAACGACGACCGCAATGATGGGGCTCGTTGACGGAGATCCTCATGAAGACCGAGTGTGTGTAGAGAGAGAAAGGAGAGAGAAGAGGTCGGTGTTTTGTGTTTGACGCGCTATAGGGGAAGGAGAGAAATCTGATGACTGAAGGTTCGATAAGCGAATGGGGAAGAAGGTTAAATTGGAGTAAGATGCAAACTGGAATCTGAAATCGTCCAGAGAGAGAGAGAAAGGGAGAATCGAGAGAGAGAGAGAGAGAGAGAGAGAGAGAGAGAGAGAGATGGTTCTATCTGATCCAAAACAGTGATCAGATCAAAGAGTGACTAATATTGCAGGAGATGAAAGTGATCGAGAAAGAGGAAAGAGGGTTAGGTTCGCACGGGTTGCACGCTCGAAAAATTGTGACCAAAACGCCCTCCGATGAACAGTCTATGAACAGTGGAATAGTGATGTTCCACGGTTGTTATATAGTAAACTTGCACGGAAAACAACACAACACAGCTCCTTAACTATCTACTCCGAAAAGATGCCTTGGCTGTCTCGCTTTAGTATCAAGATTTCACAACTCAATCCTATACGATTAAATACCCAATCATCACTGAAATCCAACTGAATCATATTTTGTTCTGGGATTCCAATGAAAACCTCTAAATATATATACCTCTCTAATTCTTCTCACCAAAACTATCTAGTATAATCCAATGTCTCCATTCTAACATAAAAGAAATCTAACATCTTCGGAGTATTTCGACAGCTAATAACAGTTCAAATCTTCATATAATTTACTTCTACTGTTCTAAGTTCTAACTCTTCGTATTAGCAAATGAAGTGAGAATAATATCAACAACAATGGCTTATCCAAATCAAACTTTAAAGCAAAACCCATGAAAGATAGATCACAAAGTGATCGATTAAGCAATCATTTATAATCAATCACAAACCCATAATTCGATTTAATATCATGAACCCAGAGTAACAAAAAGTCAATAACCCAATAGCACCCAAATCATATACTATGAAACAACACCCAAAAAACACCCAACTACTGTAAATAGATCAAACAACACCCAACCGATCAAACGAAGCAGTATCACACAAAACTCAACGATCTGATCAAACAACAACAACAAAAAATATCAATTCAAGCAACAAAGATGACTAACCTGAAACTCAATCGATCAATTCAACCACCAAAGTTCAAAGAATGCGACAAACAATAAGCAAGGAGGAGAATCAATTCCATAGAGTAGACTGACAACAGCAGCGAGATCGGAGATCAGAGGTTTAGATCAGAGGTACCAGCGTGGTTTAGATGATGATAGAACAACGCGAGATGATGATCAGTGCGGGGTAAGTGATCGATCAGTGAGTCAGTCGTGACTGAGATATGTCGATTACTGAGAAGGAGATAAGCTCAGTGCTTACGAACAGTAGTCCGTGCTTGTTTGATAAGAGGCTAAGAGGATGAGTGTAAGGGAGTAGGTAAGCTGAAAATGGAGAGGCTGAGATAAGAGTGAGGTTGAGAGGAGATTAGTTCAGGTTCTAAGGTGGCATGCATAGCACGTGCATAACAACATGAACAGTCTAGGAACAGTGCACCAACTCTGTTATATAGTAAATTTATGCTAATGCTTTAAATGCATTTGCACTTTCAATTATTTTCGGATTAAAACTTAAATTATTTGTGACAAAGTTTTTACGACTATTCAAAATTATCCTGTAAGATATAATTTCATGTGTACGGTAAACTATTAGTACAATCTCACATTAGCTCTCCCTATTCTTAGGGTTTGGGCACGGCCACGATAGCTTAGAGCTTTCTAAAGTATCGGTGTGAGTTTATTTTTATAGAAAACGACAGTAAAGAATAATTATAGTATCAATAATACAAAAACTCAACTACCCTAAGATTTAGACAACCTAGGACACGGGTCTAAGGCTCAAAATATAGTATCACATGCCCAGACCAATAATCAAAACAAAAATATAATTTTACCCTCCTTTATATATTAAAAACCCTAACAACTAAAATCAGTCTCACATTTTCATCAGCCTCTCTCTCTCTCTCTCTCTCTGAAGAGAAAACAGAGTAGCAGTCTCTCTCGATCTGCCACCATTTCCTGACAACGCCGCCGCCAGCAGCTCGCGGTGTGGCGGTTTCTCCTCACAGCCTCTTTCACCGTCGTCGTCAATGAAAGCGTCGTCGCCTCCTTCCTCCACCTTGCCTTTCTCATGTCACGTCTCCCTTCTCACTCACCTGCAAGCGACGCCGCTCCTCACTCACCTCATTGCGTCGAGGACCTTAACTTGCCATAACCGACGACCTCAGTCTTCATTTCAAGGCCACATCTCTCTCTAAACCGTCGTTTTCCTGCCTCCAATCTCTTGGCTTCCGCTGTAACGATCTCGGCCTCCCACGCTATCATGTCGCCAACGGCCCCATGCTTTAGGATCATCGAGATCCACTTCTCCGGCTAATTCAAGAAAGCGGGATCGCCGACACCGCCTTTCACCTCGTGGCCTCCGCCCTCTCCACACCCAAGCTGCCTTTGCAGATCCGTTGCTAACCAAAATCCAGTCATTATGTGGCTGGCTTAGACCCCGATTTTTTTATACTTCATTTTTTTTTTTTGTTAAAAGTTCAACTGCTACTCTGTTTTTTATTTTCGAATTATTTCCGCCGATTTCTATTAGTTTTTTAATTGAAATTAGTATATGTTACTATTTATGACTATTTATGAAAATGCTTGTTGTTACTATGTTTTTAACCCCTGGTACTGTGTGTATTTTAACACCTGCTACTGAATTTTTCATATTGTTGCTACTCTATTTTAAAAATTAAATGTGATTTCAAAATTTAAGCTGTTACTGCATTTTTTGAAACTGCTATTGTGTGTTTTCGAAATTGATACAACATATTTTGTGTTGCTACTATAATTTTTTTTCTTCTACTGTGTTTTTCTAAACTGCTACTTCTAGTGTATTTTCCAATGCATTTTAAAGGATTTTTGTATTTTTGCAGGTGCTACTATGTTTTTTAAAACTGCTACTATATTTTTTGAAACTGCTACTGTATATTTCAAAACTACTACTGCTACTATATTTTTCGAATGTTAATATATTTTCGACTACTACTGTGTTATTCATTAGTGTTCCTGTTTTTTTTTCAATATTGTAATTATGTTTTCAAAACTTTTACTACGTTATTTTTTTTTTCGAAATCATTACTGCTATTGTATTTTTCAAGTACTAAGCATTTTTTAGATCATTTATTTTGAAGCTGCTACTGAAGCTGTTTCGAAGGTGCTGCTGAGCTTTTATCAAATTTGTTATTATAAGTGTATTGGGACTGCTATGAAGTTGTATTGGAACTGCTACTGAATATATATCAAAAGTGTTCTGAATTTGCATGTATTTGAACTGCTATTAAACTTACTGCATTGATATAAAAAATTCTACGAATTTGTATCAAAATCACCACTGAAGTTATATTGAGACTGACATTGAAGTAATGTCTTCGAATAAAAAAGTTAAATGAAAAAAAAATTGAACAATTTGAAAAAAAATATGAACGAATTGCTATGAATGAAAATGTAATTTTTTGAAAAAAAAATTGAATGAAAAAAAATTGAAAAGAAAAAAAATTAAGAATTTTTGGATAAAATAAATATTAAATACACAAAAAAATAAGACAAGGTTTAAAAGTAAATTTATAACTGCCGCATGACAGTCTTTAAGCAACTTGTCCTTATTTGTAAGATTTTGTCATTTATTGTCTAAAATAAAGGACTTTGTATACACACATGTTTTTAAAAACTGCCCAAGTTCATTCTATATATGATTTATGCAATTTTAAGAATATTTTAGGTAGTTTATATTTTGGTATGTCGATGACACTAAAGAGGGTGCTTCCCTTTATTATAGTAAAGATTTAACTCCTCCAAACTGTCCTTAAGAGCAGTTTATTATTATTTTCACTGACTCTGACCTCTAACATCACACCTCAAACACTACTCCTCATCGTGGCACCTTGGCTTTCACTTCGCCGGCCTCCTACATTTGCTCTCGAGTGGGGCATCACTTTTGCTACTAGTCTTTATGGTTATCCGCAATGGTTCATTGGTGGTTCTTTAGGATGGAAGTGCGGGGCTCGAGGTGGTCTCTGTTTTAAGGGTGGGCACGGGACGAGTTGGGTCAATTTTCGTCCATTCTTATCCCTATTTCAAACAGGACGGGACGGAATTAGGCATGTTAAAAGTCTGTCTCGATCGTCCCGAAACTCGAATGGGATGGGACATGAGGGATTCAATTTCGGGTCTAATTTATAATGAACATTTAATAGAGTATTTGACAACAAAAAACTGAATGTGACGGGACGAATAGAATATTGGGCAAAATATAAGATAAACATAATACCTAGAAGGCCACAACTACACAAATACCCTTTTAGTGTACTTAATGTTTAATTAAGAATAATAAAACTACAAACAATTTTATTTCATGTTTAATTGATACATTTATATTAGTTCATATTACAAGTAGTATAATACTTTGATTGTTATTGAGTAATTATTATTTTTTTGGGTTGGATTGCTAATTGTTTGATAATTTAATATGTCGACTTTTAATGCAACAATAATAAAATAAATAAGATATATTATGCGAGACGGGACGGATATATCGGGATTTCAAAATCAAGACATGATTTCGTCCCTAAAAAATGGGACGGGACGGGACAGAATAGTGAAAAATTTAATTTTCATCATGTCTCGTCCCTTGCGGGATCGGGACGGGAACACAATTTGCGAAATTCGTGTTCACCCGTACTCTGTTCAACCAGGGACACACTTATGGACACATGCAGTTCGATATACATGGGCCGTACCTTTGAAGGGAAATTGGGCCGTATGCAAGGTGCCCAACAGAATACGGCCTATGTGTAACTGCAGTTAGGGTCCATACTATATGGGTCCAATCCCAATCTTATTTGAGCCTATAGGAAGTCCAGCCCAACAATATCCTAGTTTTATTGATTTTCTCGATCCTCTCGATCGTCTCTCTCGTGAGGTTTCAGGGTTTATAGAGGGTGCTTCTCAGAAAGCTAAAACAATTTAGATTGTTTTTTTATCGATACCGAGCACAAGCATCAATGGATCCTTCAGCTTTGCAAAACCCAGAGCTGGCCACCTTCATAAATGTAAGTTCATCGTTCAATTTCGTTATCTGATTCCCCAAATAACTCGCGAGAAAGATATGAAAGCTAGTAACTTTTGCTGCCCAAAATAGTACCAGTTTCTGGGTTTATAGATTTGATTGAACTTGTGACTCGTAGAATGAAACTGTGCCGTTTGAATTAATACTAAATTGTAAGACTTTACCCTTTGGGGCAAGTGATGTGTTCATGGATCAATTGTTGCATATTTGTATTTAGTCCGGCTTACAATTAACATTGTGTTTAGGGTATTTATTAGGTTTTCGTTTCTTTTGTAGCTGATGTATGTTCTATTGGATTTGTTTGATTCTCAAGGGCATTGGGAAAGTTGTATATTGCTTGATTAATCTATGTTTGATAGTGGAACATACTAATGTGTTTGAGATTGTAACATGAAGACTGATTCAACTCAAGAGAAGAAGTGAACTTCTTCCCGCCTTGTGAGAGAACTCGAGCATATGATGTGAAAGAAAGCCTTCCCTTACTTTTTGCGATTTTATTTTAGCTCTTCCTTTATATAAGGGTCAGAGAATTGATGTTTCAGTGTTGAATATGCGGTATGAGTCTGTTTAGTGTTTGAACTGTAAATGTGAATATCCCCTTCTTTCAAGTGATGGTGCATAGTTTTGTTTTCGGTTCTGTAGAGAGACCGTCTTTGTGCAAATTGTTGTAGGCTTGGATTGCCCCCGAAATCAGGTCTCCAAACTCGATTTTGTGAATTAACTTTGATCTTGGTACTTGTTGACAACTTTAGTTCAATCAATTGTACTCAATGTGTGCATTCATTATTTGCTAGTATAGAGTATTCATGTGCCATGATTTTACCTGTTATGGGTTATTTTTCTGAGACAACCTTATGTCTGTTGTGCAGCAAGAGCACCAAAGAATGATGGTAAACGAGATGGTGGGAAAGATGACAAGTGCTTGTTGGGACAAGTGCATCACCGGTACGCCTGGGAGCAAGTTCAGTTCAAGTGAATCAGCTTGTTTGTCAAACTGTGCCCGGCGCTATTTGGATATGAGTATGATCATAATGAAACGTTTTCAGAGCATGCAATGAAGACTTGGAAGTTTGATGGCCTACTTAATTGCAAGATTTGGACAAGTTTACATCAGTTGAAAATGGTCTGTAATTGGGAAATAGATTTTATCCCATCTCCTATTTACTTGGAACAATTTCATGAGAGTATTTGATATTTGATAACCTCTAGCATCATTTTCTTGAATATTTGATATTTTGATGAATGAACATATGTTCCAATCTTGAATACTCACTTATGTAGTTACAGTACACCCATGAACTCTGCTGGGTTTTTTTCTGGTCTACTTGCACTAGAGACACTGTATTACAGCTAGAACATACTTGGGCAATGAACAAATCTACAGCACCGGGTTGATACCAATTTGGAATTGAAAAAAAATCAAGATGAACTCATAGAGAATGGCACGCATTGGGGAAAACATATCAATTGCCAGTAATTACACGCATATCATTGTAATCATACATACAATATGAACACCACTTAATATAGTCAAATGATTGTCATTTGACTATATTAAGAATATAGTGAAGTCCATATACTGAGGTCTTCCTGTATTCCTGAGTATTTAAGAATAATTTGGAGTTTGTAGAGACTCTGTAGTGAAGTTGCCACTGATTCGATCACTTACTCGCCTCGAGTCTCCAACACTCACTGCCATAGCAAGAACGTCCGGTGATATATTCAAAGTTCCACTTCTTCTTCCCCAACTTGAACGCCTGCTAGGATGCAAGGCTGCGCTATGGCTCTCTGAGTTCTCTGTCGGAAGTGTCCTGCTTAGATCAGGAGATGCATCTGCTTCATTAAATCCAAGGTCCTTACTTTCTCCGTCATCATTGCTAAATCCACCAGTTTCCCTCACTGATTCATCCCACTCTGGCTTCTTACCCATTTCAATGTCACTTATGGCTTTTCCCATTACTGGACCATCAAAATTGGCACCAATGGGTGTAACAGAAACCACAGGATTGATTGGAACTATTTCCCTGAAATTGTTCTTAGATGGAGGAATGCTAGAGCAGAATACCTCCACGAAGTTCTGAATCACCCCTTTATTGAATGGGTTGGCTTGTCCATCAAACCGGTATCGAAAATTTTCATAAGTAGACTGCCAAGTAGAAAAATATCAATACTTTAGTGTTACAGGATAAGTAGTTCACAATATACACAGACCACTTAATGCAGTGTGCTCTAGGTTTGTATCATGTGTGGGAGACATGTATCGATGACAATTAATGGAATTTTGATACCCTGACTTAACAATATGTTCTCACCTGGTTGGTACTGATGAGATACAAGTGGAAGCAAGAAAGGCCACCAACAAACCAGGAAGCAATGAAACTGTAAATTATGAGCACGATGGAGGCAGGAGTCTTTAACAATGCCCGCCAAATTGATATATCCTCGCTGTTCATGATCATCTTGACATAGACCCAGCAAAAACCATGTACATACAAGCAGAGAAGAGTTGCAGAAAAGACAAACATGAAGAAAAACCTGTAATTTCGCTGCACCAAGAACCAAGGATGTATTAGTTAATAGATAGTTGAGGTTCTGAAACTGCTTCTAGTTCTTGTGGTTATGTTAATACTGTTTCAAAGAGTGCCCCTTACCAATCCAATACACTGGCCAACCCAGGGACAGTGGTGATCAAATCTTTGCACACAGTTATTGCATATGGAACAGTGAGAACATCGCGGAGGTCTATAAAGCATACATGTATCACAATACTTGATCTTGACTACTATGTGATTGATTAGTACTTCCTTCATGCGTGGAAATCGCCCCTGTGGGGTTTCACTAGCCCCAGTCTCCATACTCCCATCATATTCATCTGGCTCTGGAGGGTGAAGATTACGAGGTACGATCCCAGGATCTCTGCCTGAGGTTATTAGAAGGAGGACCAAAACCTGCAAAAAGAAACATACATTCTTCTATTCAGGCTAGAGCAGTGAGTATGAACATCAATTAATTGAGTCTATTTTGTACTAGCACTAACGATGCCCAACTTAATGCAGCTATTTTTGAGTTAATAATGTATTTCAATGTAGCGACTCTGGTTTCCAAACAAAACAAAATATTTGAGCAAGCAATAAAAGACTGAAAGACAAATCTGTAAGGTAAACACTCAACAGTTAAGGAAGTTAAGATCTTCAATTAGAACATGTTTCCTCTAGTGAATGTCCATGAGTGGTGACTAACTGCATTCTAAGTGAAACCATTTCAGTATTTAAAAAGGGGGACTTACAACTAATGTCAGAACAATAACCGCAATCATTACTGAAATTCCTAAGTGATCAACGAGTTTTCTCCCCACAAAGCCACAGAAAACTGCAACAGGTATAGCAATGAGGCATACAGTTAACCCAAGAGATCTCGCATCTGGTCCAAATATAAGCCTCCCATCAAGCAGAAATATCTGCAGTGTAAAACAAGCCGGCAGCAATGTGTTAAGTTAAACCTTCAAATAACACAATTGAAACAAACCAAACACCATTCCAGCCTGACTTCAATTCACAGAATCCATATACATGAAACACACGTTTCTATCCTACAACATTGGATCAATGAGCACAGATATAGCTTAATGAATTCAGACCTAAACACAAAGCTGAAGCACAAAATTGGCCACAAGCTAAAGTGTTGTAATTTGTAAAGCACTAATTCAAATCCATTCTATTTATCAAACTGATTGCCAGGGCCCTTATAAGCAATCACAATCCCACTTCATTGTAATCCAATATCTTCGAAACTCAAAAAAGCTTAAACTTTTGTAGCAACTAGGAAAGACCCTAGAATCAGAACCAAGCAAAGTCTAGATTAAGCAAACGAATTCTGGGTCCAACATAACTCACACACAGAAGTACAAAAACAACAAGCAGCAAAACAACAGTTGAGCTTACATTGCTGCCTTTCCAGGCCTTGTAAGTTCTGACCGTCGCCGGCCCATCTCCGGTAGCCGTGACCCGGTGACGTGGCTCCGATTGCATTTGAGTTTGTGGGTCGTCGTCAAAGCAATCAAAATAAGCACAAGAAAAGTAAAGGGCAAAGTCAAAGAATGGGGTTGGTATGAGCTGACTTTTCTTTTCTGTCTCAAAGAAACCGTAGCATGCTGTTTAAGACTGTAGAAATTGAAGCTTAAGACGCTGATTAGGTGTCAGATTCCGGCGAGCACGGCTTAGGTGGCACTTACGATCACCGCTGGCTGTAGAACTGGTCAAGTAGCGTGTGTGACTACATACATATACGAATACTCGATCAATCATGAGCCATTTTGCCACAAAAGTTAATAAGTTATAGTGTGGCACATGTTTTGGGTCTTATACTAAGTTAAAAAGTTATACGATTTATATTCTTCTTCGGTCTTTCGACACTTTTTTTTTCCTTTAATACAAAGAATATCGGCCTGGTATTCCTCATATTTTTTAATATTGTGATAAAAGTAATAAGTAGTGCTCGTCAAGCCGTAAGATGGGTAACAGTCAATGTGATCGAAATTCTCCTCACTACAATGTATTTACTCAATAGGTACACTCGAAAATCTGATTTTTCTCTTTTTTTATTTTTTCACTTCTTTCGTTCGTAGGTTTTGAGTTGTAACTTTCTTTCTTTCTTTTTTGGGTTCCTTAAGAAATGAGTGTCAAATACAAAACTTGTCCCCGTGTAAAATCTCAATTTTGACGCCAATGTGATCAACAGAGCTCCTTTATTTTCAATGTTATGAACTTAGAGCATCTATTATAAATATTAGTTAAATTTATTAAAAAGTCAAATTTAGTAACTTTATTTTTATCTTTCACTCTAGCAGTGAAAGTCATTTTAAAGTTATTTTGAATTGTTTTGTTACTCATCTATGAAGTCAAAGAGTGAAAAATTGAGATAGAGATTTTAACATTAAATTTTTTGTTAAATATAGCTAGAGATTTAACAAAATATTAAATTTAACTTTTATTTAAAATATTAGTTAGAGAAGTATTTTATTAACTTTTTCTCAAATTTTAACGCTTATTTTAAAATTAGTTTATTTTGAAATTAGATATCTATTGGATACACTTAATGATAATATTGGCTAATGGCTACAAGTAGTGTAGAACGATATAATGACTAATGAGTTGGCTAGAAAAAGGGTAAATGCGTAATATACCATGACAATTGATGTGTGTGTTTCTGTTGGGCCAATATTTCCCTTTCCCAAATCCCGATTGAGTTGGGTAAGCCCGCTATTACACTATAATCACTAAAGAGTATAGTATAGTCGTAGAAGTTAGAACCTAGACCCAGAGAAAGCCCAAAGATGACTACGACTGCAAAGTGCAAACAGTTCAGGCTTCATTCAGTACAGGGAAAGAGCTGCAGAGGAAGTAGTGAGGAACAAACATGGCAATATTTTTCAGCCAAAAACGAAAACTACACTTCTTCGATTGGAACAAGTAAAGTGTTGTAATGCTGCGTTGCATAGAAGCTAATGCTATTGTAAAACTCTAAAACTGGTTTGATCCCAAATAACTCCATTTGATTTGCAGACATACTTATCAGACTCACCAGATGTAGAGAGCCTACGTACGTACGTTTAGCAAATAGCAACCATAACAAAGACTGGTGTCTGTTTAAAAGTGGCTTCCAGTTCATCAAGGCTCACTTTTACCAAAAACATTGGGCCCTTGCCATTGGTCTTGACTGTGTTCCTTCTGCACTGAGCTGCAAGTTTTATTAAAAGCATAGAAAAACAAAAAGAGGTCCTACCGGGAGTCGAACCCAGGTCGCTGGATTCAAAGTCCAGAGTGCTAACCACTACACCATAGAACCAATACGTCACTTGAAGCCAAAATATTGTATCTCTATACGTTAGCTAATCTCTGTGATATTTAAGAGCTTAATCTCTAGTGGAGGACCTTAAACTTTGGTCCTAGTTCTACCACCTACGATCCAAGTTAGAGTGTCTGTGATCAATGTTGAAGTTTAAGGAGCATGAGGTTACAATATATAGTTACGCCTCAACAGTGTGGGCATGTCAATCGGGCGAAGCCGAAACAGATCAACTTAGATTCATATCCGTTTAAGTAAAGAAAAAGCTAGACTCGATCTATCCTGTTTATCTGGCGAATTTTTAATAACCAAATTCGGATCCGGATCCAACGGACCAACGAAGCGGATCTAGACCCGTAATTTACGGAATGAAACAAACGAAATGCATGATGATCGAAGAATATTAGATATGGATGGATGGACCCATTTACCCGTAGTGTTTGTTTGATTCATTGGTTATGATTCTCTGATAATGGATTCTAGGAGATTTGTTGTTTTAGTCTTGGAAATTATTATAATCAATTAAGTTAATGTTTCTAAATTCTTATTAGCGGAAGGTGTCCCTTTTTTTTAAATTTTCTATGTTTTTCTTATTTTCTATCTTCACCTTACTCACTCACGGCTAGCTACAGTACATGCAACAAAAAACAGATCGTCATTGTGTGAAACGAGCCGGCCGGAAAAGAAAGCAATGATCTATATATCTAACCTAAAGATGCATGCTCTCTTTACCCAAGTAACAAGCCTAGCTCACAAGTTAATTTGAAAACTCAGGAAATACCTATTGAGGATTTGAGGGTCGCATGATATTGTCGAAGACTAAGTCAACAGATATCTCATGATTATAGTACCTTATAAAGGTCCTAGAGAGGGGATGAATGGGTCTTTCATCACTTTTTCGTTTAATCTGTTCTCGGGATAGCAAGATAAAGACCTATCCCGAAATACAGGATACGAGTGTTAAAGCGTAAAGACAGAAAGTAAAGAATAACACAAGATGTTTTTGTTGACGCATAAATCCTACAAACAGGATTAAAACTGCGTGCCTCTAACTCTTGAGGGACAAACATTTCCACTATCAAGTAACACACTCAATTACAAGTCTCTCGTACTCTGGGGATACATAACCCGTATGCTATCCTAACTAGTCTGACTACCAGTTCAAACAGAGCTACACTACTTGAACTATGTGTTTACACTTGGGAAAATATTCAGAAGTATCAACATAGATCTTAACTACTCTTAAGTTAAATCTTCTTGATCTACTTTTTTGGGTTGAGCATCTCCATACTTATCTCAATGGAATGCACTATGCAATGATGCATATGAGTTTTGAAAACAGTTTTTATGCTTGAGAATCCATGTCTATTATGCACAGTTATGAGCAACCAAAAGACATGGAGAGAGAAGAGAAGAAGGAAGAGATTCTACACAGAAAAGTGCTCTCAAAGAGTAACCAAAAGAATAACCTAACCCCAAAATATTTCACTTAACCAACCACACAACACAGCTTCTGTTTTCCCTTATATAGGCAGTATGACATAGCAGCAAGAAGCAGCACATAAACAGAGGTCAAGACAACATCGAATCACGTGGTCAACAATCACAAAAGAAAGCCTATGGCAGACCTAAAACAGACCCAGTTTTGACGAGACATATTGAACACAGTTTGCAAAGCAGAAACATGTTTCAAGACAATATGCAAAGTCAGCATCAGTTTTCCATTTTGGGCAAGATGAGTTTTAGGAGGGAAAAAGCTATACACAGCCTCATACCAGAAATGGCAAAGACAGTAAGTAGTAAGCAGTAGGCACGTGAAGAAAGGGCACATGCATGGGAAAGGCAAAGTTAACTTTTCAGACTGTAAAGCACATGCATAAAGCAACACATAGTTCTAAGAATCACATGTTGGCTTAACACACCTTTATTTGAATTGTAAAGTCAACTATCATGAACCAGGGTACATGCATAAAGATTAATCTAGGCTGCTGTAAATCATATGCATACTGAAACAAGATTAGCCTAAGTAATAGAACCCAGTTATGAGCATGCTTACAGAATCATACCAGAACAACTGGGATACATGCATACTAACGTATCTTAGATGAAAAACATGTTATGCAATGAATGAACTACCTGTTTTTCTAAGGAGATAAGCAGGTGTTGCCAACAACCTCAATCTCTTATCTGGATGATCTTCTGGTCTATTGTGTTTTGTCCAATGTCAAAAAGTTGTCAATTATCATGTATGCCTTCACCTTATAATACAAAGCATCTTTTGCTAGATTTGACTCCTTTACTCAGGTATGGACCGCTTTGTGGTTTAATTTATTTACTTCATCCTTGAATGTTGACCAAGACATGAAAAAGATCGATCAGCATACTTCTCATGACACAGATTGTAGATCAATATTAGTGTACGTTTATAATTTGAAGGTTCCCATATAATTTGTGATACACCACAACCGTGATACGATAGAGAAATGTGTCTTTTTCTTGTGTTCTATTGCATTATTGTTAGTGCTTCTAGCACCTATATTGGCTACATATATATACTCATAAAATTCATTTATGTAAATATAGATTGTTATTATTCTAAAAAATAAGAAGATCAATTAATAGAAGGAGTGTGTGTTATCGATCATGGCCGGTATTGGCGTACTATCATAGCATTTTTCCGAAACTTTAAGTCCTTCATGAACGTGGATAGACCGGCGCTATCTAGCTATTTATGTCCAGGTGGCCCATTTCATGCGTATCAAACTCAATTTCAGGGAAATGGAGCTGCCGTGTATATATAACAATCAAATATCAATCATATATTGAAAAGCTGCATGATCAGCTAGCACCAGCTGTTTCCCGGCATCGAATTCAAAGGAAATGATCCAATACTGCAAAGCATATTATAAAGGCAGATGATAAACCACTATCTCCGGCCGTGAGGCAAGGCAAGATCGCAGGAATTAAGCTAGTCTGCATTTCTACTACTGTTTAACCCTAATCATGCATGCATTCGATCACCTTATCATGTCTTAGTTCCGATTATTGAGATAGAAGCGCGCATTTGCGGGAGATTAATTATCATGTCTTAGCTAGCTACATGCATGCATGCAGATGATGATCGATAATGCCCGAACAAGTGGCGATATATATATTAAGAACTTAATTTGCATCAATTTGCTTGTGATTCAAGTTTATCTATGAGACTAAGACGGATGTAAGATTTATTTTTGCTTTGATATGTCTTACAAATTTACGACTATTCTCGCTAGATTATAAATATCAAAATTAAAGCTTTAAAAGTGAGGCAATTCATCAACATCTAACCCAATCTAATGATCTCAACCTTTTTTAATGATTTGTAGTGCAAGTTTATCTGTGACTGAGATGCAATAAAGCCTAAATATATGATAAATTTGAGTAAAGAGCCCTTCTTTGGTTTTTAAATACATATTTTTAATGTGAGATCGTGGAGGTGAGAAAAGCTGATCAAATTGAAAAGTGGTACGTACTGGCACTACTATACAAATTGAAATCCCTAGCTCATGCCATGTCCTACGTACATGAGCAAGTGATCAAATTTTTGTTTAATTAAGGTACGTACATAGCTACATGGAAAACTAATAAATAATAAACTTACATCAAACACAATTTTGTAATGCCGTTAAAACTAACAAGTAGCAGGTTGTTAATTACGTGGTTGTGATATACAAAAAAATATATGCTAATTACCTTGTTACCCCTCTGGCACAGTAGTGGTATACAAGGTGATATAGGTTCAATAAATTAATGCTAATTGAACAACGTAAGAATGTATATAACCATTCATATACGAATGTATATAAAGGTCACTGATTTGGGCCAAATCTTGGGTAGTATATGAATGTATATAACAATTCATATACATGCATGTGTTTTACCTTCCACACAACCAGTGGTGGAGCGGTGCCAGAGGGGTAACAAGGTAATTAGCATATATTTTTTTGTATTTATTAAGGTTGGCCAAAATCTTCCACAAGTGACGACATGGGCATGCAAAGCAGTGACTACTTCAACACACTACCCAAAGATAGTGTAAGGGTTGCCCTATACCGGACCCGCCCCTCAACACGGACTAGAAGTCACTACTGGCTTCTCTGAACCCATCAGCTTAACACCCTCGCCTCTGGGCCACTCCGACGCCGGGGTTGGTACATTGGCAGATCCCAGACAACCACTGACACCATGCTTGAAGACGCCACATATACCACAAAATTCCTTCAAGTGTTCGTACTCCATGACAACATCAACATTATAGGAAGTACCAATATTGAAAGTAGTGCTCGCTCATCACCACGGGCCGATGGAGGTCGAGATCCCCCTGAAGCTTCATGTTCGAGAGGTGGGTAAGCAGGAGGCTATTATGGGTACGGTAGCCACCCAAAGCCTTCATGATCCTCTCAAGCCACTTGATTTGTAGAACTCTTGCAGCAAAATCGTTCCGAGACCGGCCAAACATGTACCCAAGCAGTACACTTGGAAGCCGGAATCCGAAATGGATTGGCCAACCATCAAAACTCTTAACCACCACAGTAGCCTGGTGATGGTACCAAGGACCATTCTCCACAGCCCTCTTTCGATCAGCCTCCAATCGAAACTTACACACAAATTGGTCCTCCACGATTCGGTCGAATCCTATATTGTCCGAGCCCGAAACATCTCGTCATAAACCCAACGTACACATCTTGAAACCTTGAACTTTCTTTGGTTTCAAAGGGGTTAAGGAAAACAGCCTCACCACCACATAAAGCCACTCATCTTGTTCCTTGTAGTTCGAAACGGCGAGATCCACTGTACCTAGCGCAGCCACGAGGTGTACGTTGTGGCTCCATGTCGGCCTCAGGAAGAGGGAAGACCTCCTCAACTTGTCTCGAAATTGACATGAAAGAGGGTTGGGGTGATCGACTTGAAGAGAGGAAGAAAAAATATTCTCCGATCGAAAATTGGAGTAAAAAGGAAGAAGATCGGATTGAAAAGTTGTAGTAATCGGCTAGGGTTTTGCAAAGGAAGAAGAAGGGGAAAAAGTTGTCTTTCCTTGGTAGTCGTCTTTCCTTGGTCTATCGAATGGGTTAAAATTCAACACTTTTAAAGTGATTAAGTTAAAACAATATCAATATAATCACCTGATGAAGATCCTCGTAAAAGATATCCTAAATATTTTTCCATACAAAGCTCATAAGCTAATGGAACGTAATACTAGTTTATTAATCCGAGAGGAAACACACTAAGCTTTTATAGCTAAGCTTAATAATTCGAACCATGATCGATCATGAGCGACGATATACTTTGAAAAATATTATCCCTAACCCTTGGATTCTCAGTTGGACCATATATTCAAAGTCCCCACACCTACCACTTCCGAGCCCTCCCTTAGTTAAAACGACTAAAAGTGAGGGCAAAGTTTCCCGATTTCCTCTTTTATTTTTTTCTATTCATATATACACGAACCCTAGCTTACTATCCCATTAACCAAAGGAGCAAGAAATACACAAAACCTCTTCGAGGAGTTTTAATATGTGAGAATTAGATACATATAACTATCACTAGACGGGATGCTGCCATTTGTAACAATCGGAAGTTTTTCTGAATGTTCTGTTCACGCGTGATGGTCAAAAGCTATGAGATAGAGCGCAATACCATTTCCCCCGACTGATAAAAATTGAAAAGAAATTGATTTTTGACATTTGTATTTTACACATGTCGTAACATGAACTCAGGATATGGCATATCTATACGCATTAGGGTAAAATATCCCTGAGTAAATAATGCTACATGTATCTCGATCACTTTCTCTATCATCTTTGAGAAAATTAATATATAAATCATGATTATAACTTGAACCATCAATATTGGAAGCCAACACCGTATAGAACTAGAAGTAAAAGTTAAAGATAAAAGATGACTAAATTAAGCAAGCGAAAGCCATGAATCGGATCAAAACTTTGATAATTTTCGGAGGCAGATTCAGGATTTTAAAATTGAGAGACTTGTATTATGCAATACACAATTTTTTTTTTAGGTCTATAACTTATTGGGAGATTCATCTCACGCTTTTGTTATTATGACATAACAAAACATATATTGGGAGAGACATAAAACTAAACCCCGTGAATATAAATTCTACATTATAAATGACTACCTAAAACTCATCCTCCCAAGTTCGCTAACTTCAAACTCCGCAATAAGATCGAGACGAGCCTTTTCATTACAAGGTTGACTACACCCTTCAGCCTAAATTGGTTTTGATGTACTATAAGAGAGTGTCAAGTGGATGAAAAAAAATATGCATGGTTTTACCAATTATGGAAACCAGAAGATTAGAAGGCCAGGGAAGGTAGCCATTGAAGGCCAGTGTGTAAGTGTTTTAGCTCTACGATTAGGAAAGGCGAATTATATATCGGGCCCTTCATGCTGTAGATTTTTCTTTTCGCTTTGTTTAGTTTTTTCGGACGTTTGATTAAGTTGTAGGTAGACCTTTTTGTCGATGATATATAAAGGCTTAAAGCCTGAAAAATATTGATTGTGTTATCTTCTGTAGATGAGCTTCGCCACCAAGTACCAAGTTTTCTTCTTCTTTATTTACTGTTACAAAGTTAAGATAACACCATTTTTCTTTGTCCAGTCTAATAAAGCTAGTTGGGAATCAGATATAAACGTACATAACACTTAATTATACCGGCTAACTAGCTCTTTCCTATTATTTTCTTGGCCAATAAAGTTTTTTCTTTTCTTTTATATCTCTATTTAAAAAATAAATAAATAAAAACTGGACAAAAGTAGCTCCGGCTGTAGCCTACCGACTGCCTCCGCCCCCGATCCTTTCCGAAAATATATATCTGGTGAAATTTGACTCCGGACAGTTTGGGAGGAGAATATATAGCTTAATTAATAGCTAGAAAGATACTATATGATATCTGTCGAGAAATAACTTGAGCATGCCAATCATAACTCAACCTCTTGTACACACGTATCGAACACAGTAAAAGAATCAATGATCGAGAAGCTTCGAGGTCTTCGACAAAATTCTAGAACACGTACGTACTTGAGCTTAAAAGCTGGAAATCTTAGCAAATTTAACGTTGAAAAGGTCGGGGGTTCTAGCTGGGAACCACGAAACCTAAGTAGGCTAAACTTTGACGAGGCTCAAATTGTGGCTCATCGTTGCTTAATTTATATCTTAAGTTGCATGACATATTTGAAAAGAAAATATCAGCCTATAAGTAGCAGTTATATATATATATATAAACGTTATCATAAATGATAAGTTATAACTTAAGCTATGGTAAATTGGATTTTCACATATATATATAGTTGTTATTCTAGTCACGCTTTCAATTTGTTTCATGAAATAGCGTGAAAGTTATGTACATGAGTGTACTGTTGATTTGTTTGACACGCGTAACTTCACATGCATGTTCTCGTAAAATTTAGTTACTTTGAGTTTTCAATTTAACTTGAGGCGAACTTTAAAATTTCGGACACTAACACAATTGTAACATGCAGCTTCCGATGATTTCCTGGATATTGACATTTGTTACTCTTTCCCCATCCGGATCTACGTCTGATCGATCACCAGGCTCTGATATAATGCTTGAAGAATTAATAATTTTTTTACTTTTTGATACTATTCTTGTATATGGATCATTAACACATAGATTAGTGGATAACTTACTTAAAAACTGGATCATATCCATATATGTCAGTTTTGTCTATGGAGGATTGGAGACGAGAAATATGCATGATGAAAAATGTGATGCTAATCAAATGATTATCATCATATATATATATATATATATATATATGTTACAGGGTATTAGCGCGCGGTTTTGTAGCTTGTATGAGTGTGCACGAAAGTAGTGCCAAAGCCAGAATTGGAAACCCAGGAGAAACGGCGAAAAGTAATGCAAAGTTCTAAGTGGAAAAAGGAAGCGGCTTAGGGATGGTCACGTGAAAGTTATAAGCTTTGTTAAACCTGTAACGCAAGTATATTGTTGTTCTTATTGAGCTTGCTAGCTAGCTAGCTGTGCTCAATGGAAACCTAAAGATGCCGACTAGCTAGCTCATTTCATCACATTTGTTGAGTTGGCATGCAAATGTTGATTGCTAAGCCACACAGGGTGCATGGCGTTTTTGTACTACTTCTTTGCTCATGCCACCTACTTCTATGCCTTTTGCTAATTGAGAGCAAATGAATATAATACTCTATCCCACTGATTATCTCCCTTCATGCAGCCACAAGCTAGCTAAATTTTCCCTATATGTATGGAACACTCTTGGTCTTAGTCTCTCGTACCATCCGACTTGTAATCTATTCTGGCTTTGAGAAGAAGGTTACAGGGAGCTTAAGCTTTCAGGGCAAATAAAACCCTGTAATTCCGTTCTTCCATATATACTTCAGTTTCAGTTTTAATTTCCAGAAACTGCGATGACGTCGTCAAGCACTGCTCACTCCCCTCTGGTTTTTGCCTTCGGCATTCTAGGTACAAACTGGTTTTCGATCATCAGCATTCTTCTACTTTGTTGGCATCCTATATAAGTTAATTAACTTCTCTACGATTCCTTGTCGTTTAGGTAACATTGTCTCCTTCATCGTGTTCCTGGCTCCAGTGTAAGTTGATTCAACTTGATTCAAAGATTCTAATCACGAAATTCTTACGAGAGTAAAAATTCGAAAATAACGATGTTCTGGTTTTCGGGGTTGCAGGCCGACGTTTATAAGGATGTTCAAAAAGAAATCAACCGAAGGATTTTCATCGGTCCCTTATGTGTTTGCACTCTTCAGTGCAACAATCTGGATTTACTATGCATTCCTTAAATCTGATGAGATTCTTCTTGTCACCATCAATGGCTTCGGTTGCGTCATCGAGACTATTTACATCGCAATGTACATTACGTATGCACCAAAGCAAGCTAGGGTAAAAAACCTTAATCGCCATTGGATCTCCCTCTCCCCTCTCGCTCTTCAATATCTCAAGCATGGAAATAATATATATATATTCTCTGTACTAAATAAAATTGCAGACGTTCACCTTGAGGCTGCTTCTTCTTGTGAACTTTGGAGGATTTTGCTTGATTCTTCTCTTGTCTCACTTCCTAGCACAAGGGCCAACTCGTGTTAAAGTTCTCGGATGGGTTTGTGTAGCTTTCTCTGTCAGTGTCTTCGCAGCTCCTTTGAGCATCATGGTAATTAACTTGGGATCTCCTTGCTTGATTCTTACATATAAATTAACTTAATTAAGCACCCGATATACAGTACTTTCTGAGTCACCCTCTCTATATTATTGCTGGGTTTTCCAGAGAATGGTTATTCGCACCAAGAGCGTAGAGTTCATGCCGTTCTCTCTCTCCTTCTTCCTCACCCTCAGCGCCATCATGTGGCTCCTCTATGGTTTACTCCTTAAGGATCTCTATGTTGCAGTAAGTTTCTTCACCCTCAGATCGCTACTAACCATTTTTTTTAACTTTTAATTATGCTGCGTACGGCTGCCTGTGCTTGATCAATCATGAAGTAAAATATGTAGGCTTTTTTACCCTCCCACTATATATGCAACTCAAAGTTTATATTTAAAGTGTGTGATTTATATAGAATTGATATATGATATTCTACCATGCATATATCTTTAACAATCACATCGATATTTGTGGGGGTGTTATACAGTATTCCGAAATATTAAAGTTCTCAAATTTTAGAGCATTTGATTACTATATATATATATATATATTTTATAGTGATTAGGACCGAAAAAATGATGTAATGCTCCGAAACAGGAAAGTATTAAAACTAAGCAACCCTATAGAATTTTCGATCTTTGTGTTTTGGGTCTATCTTTGTGTTGCGGCAACCCCAAAAGCATGCACACCGGAGATAGAGAACCCTAAACAAATATTAATTTAAAGATTGTAGTAGGATATAGCAGGATCTGTGTTCATATAAAACCAAACAATTCATGGGCCAGCTAGCATGATCGAGCGCGCTATCTACAATGGTGAAGATTCGATGGGCCAAATTTGATAATTATTGCCTCCTTTTTTCTTGTTTTTTACTAATCTAGTTCATTAATATCACGGTTTAATTTGCAGGCCCCAAACGTACTTGGTTTCAGCTTTGGTGTTGTTCAGATGATACTGTACGCAATCTACAGAAACAACAAGACGGTTATTTTGGACGGAGAGAAGCTACCAGAACACAAAACAGCTGATGATGTTGTGAAGCAGGTGAGCATCACAGTTTTGCCTACTTTCGAGGTGCACGTACAAGTAAATGAAGAGGTGCCCGTAAGCCCCGCCCGTGCCAACAATGCCGACGAAAGTCACCGAAACGAACACGACCGACGTGATGAGCATGTTCAACAGCCTTGTCACATTGATGCTCACAGTGCCGACTTGATCTCTAAGCAAGCCCCCGCTCTTGTTCAATGCGAAGTGTGAACATTAATATGATTCGACTTGGAGGGTCTTTGCTATTGGTTCTGATCAATCGAACTGCTTCTTACTGTTACTTGCTATGCCCGATCTTCATTTCTAGCCCTAATATTGTACGTTCAAGTACATATGTAACATAGAGGTATGTGTACATATGTAACATAGAGGTATGTGTACATATGTGCTTAGGTGCATGCATCTTTTGAGTTTGTGTAAAGCCTAAAAATGAATCTCTAGCTAAAGATCGTTCATGGAATAGCTGAGAGCCCCTATTGTAATGGTTGCATTTGAGCTTTGGAGGGCACATGCTAGGATAGCTTTTCGTGAACTTTAATCATGTGCTCTTCCTTCAATTAATCATGAAATAAAATTTCCGTCTACATTTGTGAATATATATATATGCACACGTATTGTATATATACAGCACTGAACTATGTTTTTAGGTATACGTGTCTCTGTATTTTCTTTCTAACTATTAAAAGGGATATAGTGGTGGTGCGTCTGCTTTGGGAGTATTTCAAGATTTAAATAAGGGTTTTCATTGACGACAAGGAGCACAATGCGACATTTTAGATCATTTGCATTACGTAAGAGAAAACAATACATTATAGTTACAATCATAACTACCTAATTAAATAATACAAGAACGAATCTTACATGCACTAATCCTAAGAAACGAAGATGTGCATTATTAAATTTGTACGACTCTCGAGCCTCAAATTGCATTGAATGATTGAAATCTCAAGTCTAATAAGAAGGACGAGAGAATGAAGCCAAATCTCGCAGCAATTAAGTAGGGTGGTATCTTTGTTGATTTGATCACTAAGGAAGTGGGATATTCACATAGGGGGCCAAAATATAAATTGTAGCGATCGACATGCTATGCATTTGGGTTCCGAGCTAGTCCCCTCTTTCAAATTCTAATGCGAGTCGTAACTAGACGTAAGTGTATGCTAGGTATATCTGACTCATTTCCATATATTTGACGCATTATATTGTACTAAGACTCGTTTACAGCACACGTAAAATAAATTGAAATGTGATTTGTATCATGGTGTATAGCTATCAATGAAAAATGAGTATCCTAGTTAGGTAAACCCAAAAATTCATACCAGTTTGATTTAGATGCAGCCGTTGTAATCAGGGACGGAGTCAGGATTTTCGGTTAGGGGGAGATTAAATAAAAAAGTTAAAAAATAGTCTCGGTTAGAGTAGTCAATTCGATCTTGATCTGTATATTTTGTCAAAACAGTCTTAATGTGTTGTTTTTGGTTTGATAAAGCATCACAATTACTCGCAACCTGATTATAAGTAATATTTGATCCTCTAAAATGTGATATTAGCGTTTGCTTTTTCTTCCAATTATTGAATCCGTGACCAGCACCACCAAAAGTTTCACCACCACCTTCACTACCAACATAACAGCTTTAGGCAACGATTTTAAATCGTTGCCTATAGTTTAAAAATCGTTGTCTATAAGTATAGGCAACGAATTTGTTGCCTTTTCATCGTTGACTATACTATAGGCAACGATTTTTAAACCGATTCGTTGCCTATAGTTCGGGGTTTAGGGGTTAGGGTTTTGTACTATAGGCAACGACTAGAGTGAATCGTTGCCTATAGTTTCACTATAGGCAACGACTTCTTCGTTGCCTAAACGCTAAACCAACAGGTCAACTTTGACCAACTTTGAAACTATAGGCAACGACTTCGTTGCCTATACTGAAGAATTTTGTTGCCTATAGTCAAGAACATCGTTGCCTATAGTTGAATTGTTGTATTTCTGGCAAACTATAGGCAACGAAATGGATCAATTTCGTTGCCTATAGTTTGAATTTTTTTTTGGTGGCAAACTATAGGCAACGAAATTGGTCCAATTTCGTTGCCTATAGTTTGAAATTTTTTTTGGTGGCAAACTATAGACAACGAAATTGGTCCAATTTCGTTGCCTATAGTTTGAAATTTTTTTTGGTGGCAAACTATAAGCAACGAATTGGTCCAGTTTCGTTGCCTATAGTTTGCCACCAATTTTTTTTGGTGGCAAACTATAGGCAACGAAATTGGTCCATTTCGTTGCCTATAGTTTGTGTTATTTTAAAAAAAATACTTGATTCTGGATTGGGCCCAATTCCAGAATCTGCAACATTTACATTTCAAACCACAAAAGCGTACACATTCCAACCTAAATCAAAAACTAGCTACGTGTTACTGATCAAAGTTAACACAATTGAGGAAGTCCTCGTGTGAACCCTCCTGCTGGTCGTCACCCCTGTAAAACTGATGCTGCAGCGGCGGCTCGGCGTCCCCAAAAAACTGATGCTGCTGCGGCGGCTCGGCGTCCCCAAAAAATTGATGCTGCTGCGGCGGCTGCTGGTGGTCCCCATATAACGGCGGCTGCTGGTGACCCCCAAAATACGGCGGCTGTGCTGTAGGCGTGAACAGATTTGGCTGAGTCTGTGGGTGCGGCTGCGAAGCCCCCCGAGGTTGCTGAGATTGAAAGAATGCCCACATTTGGTCGTGCTGCTCCTTCTCACGGGCTCTTTCCTGCTCCATGGCTTCCCTGGCACGCCTCATCTCCTCCAACTCCTCCTGCTGCCTCCGAATCTGCTCCTCCTGCCTCCGAATCTGCTCTTGTTGGCCGGACGACCTAGAACTGCTGGACCCGCTGGAGAATTCTAGAGTCATCTTCAAGACTCCATTTCCTCTGTAACCCATCCCCTTGGCCCAAAACTTGTTCTTTCCAACGGGAAGCGCATCTGACACGCACCTCGCCGCATTAATGGGCGTCATGTGGTCAACCTGAGATGCATACTGGGTCACCTCCTCCTCCGTGCACCCCTGATGCAGCTCTCGAGCTACTTTAGCACGCACATTCGGGATCGACTCAACCAATCTCTCCTAATAGACAATGCAAAATCGGTGACGCATTAATAATTGAGTAAAATACAAGAATTAATTAAACATGAGATGTATCAAATATGGACAAATATTTATTAGATACTTACAACATATTCAGGGTTGTTCGGATACCCATGTCGGATGGAATACACGAGAGAATCGGTCTCTGGTTCCAACCTTGCCCCACGACGAGTCCATCTCTCATACGTTCGGGAACCGCAATGATGTGGGTTCACGTTCTGCGCTCGGTTTTTAGCATTTTGTTTCGAAATGTGCTTGTGACCATAAGAAAATGTGCACAATTATTAGCCAATTATATATATAGCATAAATTAGAGAATATTCTCGCAACATTAATTTTTTTGATTAAAATCCAACCCATTTAATTTACCTACACAATATATTAGAGATTTACCTACATATTAAATTAATAACATAGATAGAGATTTACCTACTACCTCTTGCGTATATAAAATAATATATCATAAAATGTACGTAAATTAATAATAATAATATTAGTTTAGATTTAGGTACGCAAATCAATTCATGTGCATACCACAAGTTTGGGATGCTTCCAGTGGGCTATAAGCCAGTTCCACTCGTACTCCCGGTATCTGAACTCACTTGGAGTGCCATTTCGGCCTTTATCTATGTTCTCCTCCCAGAACGTCTTCAAGTGGGACTTCCACTCTCGATACCTATATTGATGCAACAAAAATATCATATAACCAACACTTTATATTCACAAATCTAACGTATTCAGGATACTTAGCCTTATATAAATCCAAAATCACATCACCTAGACGCGAGCTTTCGTTCACACCACCCCCCGGGCTGCTTCAGCCGATCGTCAATAATAAACCATTGCTGCAATACACGTATACATAATTAGCCTCATAAATATGTATGTTTGGTGGCTTATAATAATAAGAATGCCCATATTTTTTATGACAAATTAATGTAAATTTAACTCACCGACAGTGCATTATGCACTCGGGCCTTCACTTGAGCATCAACTGAACCCCACGAGTCCCACAACATCGGGACGAAATCACGTATGACAAATCCTGCTTGGCTAGCATACATCCCTTTGTCAGAATACTCGATAGCCAAGCCATCGTCCTCATAATCAATATGAGCCCGATTGTCACCAACTCGATCTTCAATACCCTTCCCGGTTGTGGTACCTCTGCTCGCTTTAGCTTTAGGGTTGACGACGGTGCCTAAGACACGGTACAAAATAAGGAAATTAAGAAATAGAACCTAATTTAATGTACTGTATCTACTAAAAGAACATAAACTTACCATTCTCGTAAGTGAGCTGGCCCTTAACCCTCACACTCAACAGAGGTTGAGAGAACGGCTCATATGTGTATGCTTCCTCAGGCGTCGTGAACGGGTCCTCATCATATATGGCCACGTTGTTAGGGTCGAGCTGAGGTATCTTCGGAATAACCGTAGGGAAGAACAAGTCCCTAGGCGGGCATAAGTGCACAGAATCCGTGCGGGATGCACTGCCGGATGGCCCAGATGATCCGGAATTAGGGTGTGGCGTCGCCGGATTGGGAGGAAGAGGTGGCATACGCGGTGGGTCCTGCTGGTTTGGCCATAGTACCCTCGTACTATTTGGGCGTTCGCTGCTGACTGAGTGACGACCGGATTCCGTGGTGGAGTTTCGGCTGCTGTTGCGGGAGGGTCGTTCATGAGACACCGAGTGACGTGGACCTTGGGGATCCTGGGATGCTGTATATAGTTGAAGGTGACGATTGGAATGTACATAGACGGTCTCAAGACTGTCCGGTACGGTGCTTCCAGCACTCTGACCAACGGACCTAGACCCACTCCTGGGTCCTTGAGGGTTCAACCCGGAGGACATTTGAGGTGTCGCTCCTTGAGGTGACGAGGAGGAAGCTCCTTTCTGTTTCCCACTTTTCCCGGGAATCAATCTTTTGAACACCGACATTTTTATTAATGTCTGCAACAAAATAACATAATGAATAGCTTACAATTGAGGCAACACTAACCTAAATTTAAATTCTGTCTAACTAAAATGAACAACCCAAACTAAAATCACACTTATTCCCAATTCTAATTACCTAAACTAAATAACCAAACTAAAATCACACTTATATTCCCAATTCACCTTACATAAACTAAATAACCAAATTAAATCCTCTAATCCACAATATAATCCCAACCTAATTAAATCAACAATCCAACATAGTTCATCATCCTTACCAAAATCAAACCAAAATCAAACCTAAATAAAACCTAAATTCAACAATACAAACTAAATAACAACACAAATCCAACTAAAATCAACCTAACCTAAATCCAACACAAATCCAACACAACCTAACATAAATCACAAGACAAATCCAACACAAATCCAACTAAAATCAACCTAAATCACGTTGTTTATATATTCAAGTAAGGAGAATCATGAGAGAATGCGAACCTATATTCGGGAGAGGGCAGAATATATACTCAAGCGAGAGTAATAGGCGCGGCGGCGGTCGTTGCGGCGAGGGCGAGGGCAGAAATCTGGTCGCGACTGGGTCATTTATTCAACCTATTATAGGCAACGAATGGGAGAATCGTTGCCTATACTTTAGGCAACGAGGAGGACTTTAGGCAACGATACCAATACTTTAGGCAACGATTTGTGTCGTTGCCTATACTTTAGGCAACGAGGAGGACTTTAGGCAACGATACCAATACTTTAGGCAACGATTTGTGTCGTTGCCTATAGTATAGGCAACGAAATCCATATTAAAGGCAACGAAATTTTCGTTGCCTATACTATAGGCAACGACACAAATATCAAAGGCAACGAAATCAATGTTAAAGGCAACGAAAATTTCGTTGCCTATACTATAGGCAACGAAATTT
This sequence comes from Geum urbanum, assembly GCA_946800695.1. Classification (NCBI taxonomy): domain Eukaryota; kingdom Viridiplantae; phylum Streptophyta; class Magnoliopsida; order Rosales; family Rosaceae; genus Geum; species Geum urbanum. The sequence goes on along the minus strand of OX327013.1, from coordinate 41,445,978 downwards.
TCGTGTCCTATAGTATAGGCAACGAATTCATTATTAAAGGCAACGAACTTCAATTTATAAGCAACGAAATTCATAAAGTCTACATAGCCATTCAAGTTCACAGGATGAACCAGGGTGAACCAAGCTGAACCAGGGTGAACCAATTCAAGGTGAACCAGGGTGAACCAAGCTCGAAGACTATACTCAATTACATCTCTAACTAAGGCTGATAATCAGAATCAGAATCATCGCTAGAGTCTGGCGCAGTTTGATAGTTGAAGTCTGGTAATAGGTGTCGCTCCTCGTCCTCGTCACTCGAGTCTTCATCAAAGTCATTTGGATTAACATTTAGAAGTGCTGCTCCAGAATTTTGAACCACAATACCAGGTCGAACATTATTAAGGCGAATTGTATCGGATTCCGGAATGTCAATTCCATTTCCCTCTTGGTATGCTGCAACTTCTTCGTCATCTTCATTCTCACCAAGTGTGGCAGCACTGTACACATTCCTAGCTTCCACATGGTTTACTACTTTCCACGGGGGTCTGTTCATAAGATCGTCAAGGTAAAACACTTGTTTGACCGATGTGGCAAGAACGAAAGGATCCTCCTCATACCAGCTTGTGGCAGTATTCACGGAAATGTATCCATACTGATCGATGCGAACGTTCTCCGGACGAGTATCAAACCATCTGCACTTAAACAAGTAAACTTTCATGCGCTCACTATACATGAGTTCAACCACTGAATGGAGTACACCGTAGTAGTCAGGGTCGTTATCCCCACCATGCACCATTACCCCACAATTCTGTGTCTTCACCCTGTTGTCTCTTTCTTGACACATAAATTTCACGTCATTGACCCTACACATCGCGTAAACTTTTGATGATATAGGTTTCATAGCCAAGAGCCTCAATGCGTGTGACCATTGTGGGTAACCATCATCTTCTACATAGTTCATCTGAAACAAATAACCGTCAACATTAGATACAACATTTCATATAAATAACCGTCACAATTTGCTTTTACACGTCATATATATTATGACTAAATGAATATATACTCACCCATGTGCCAAAAAAATTTGCAAAGGTCCGGTTGTGGTACGCAACATCCCCGCGAACCTGTGGACTTCCAAGGTGTGTGTCTTTCCAATATTTAACTTCTTGACAATTAATGAGTACACACCAGTGTGCAATGTCTAACTCATATGGTGTCAACTCCCACTCCCCGTGCAACCTACTCTGTGGGTAAACATCATTAGAGACTACAGAAAGGTTGAACTGGGGTTCATCTACCGACATATTCGAATGTGGGTCCTCAAGCGCTCCCAAATACAGTTTGACGTACGTTACGCACTCGTGCGCAAGATATGCTTCGGCGATACACCCTTCAGGTGCAGATGTATTATGTACATACCCTTTGTAGTCTCCCAGTTGTCTACAAAGATGAAAACAGCTTGTTATTATTGTTGTACGTAGAACAAGAATAAATTAATATATAAAGACTTAATTAGCAAACATCATACAAATGCAAGGTATATACCTCTCCATTGGATACATCCAAGTGGAGTGAACGGGACCGGTGAGCATCAATTGCTCGGGAAGATGCATCATCAAGTGAGGCATGATGTCGAAGAAATTTGGGGGGAAAATCCTCTCCAACTTGCACATGATAAAAATGATGTCCTTTCGCATTTCTTCGAGGTCTGACATTTTCACTTCTCTGGTGCATAACTTTTGAAAGAACCTTGACAGCGCCACTAACGGCTCTACCACCTCATCATCAAAGTACCCTCGAATCATAATAGGGAAGAGGCGTTGAAGTAGTACATGGCAGTCATGACTCTTTAATCCATAAATCTTATTGTCCCTGTAGTTAACACACCGACTTATATTTCCAGCAAACCCATAAGGATACTGGACGTTAGCCATCCACACAAAAATTTCATGCTTCTCGTCACGCGTGACCGTGTAAGGAGCTTGGGGCATCTTTCTCCCCTTCTTTTTCAACCACAGATGTTCCCGCAGTTTCATTTTTTCCAAATCAACGCGAGCTTTAGGGCCATCTTTGGTTTTACCTTGCCAATTTAGAACGGTGCCCACCACACTTTCACACACATTCTTCTCTATGTGCATGACATCTAGATAGTTCCTGATAGGCAACATCCGCCAGTACGGGAGTTCCCAGAAGATGCTCTTGTGGGTCCAGAACTTATACCTGTCGGGTATCTTCGGTATAGTCGCAACAACCTCAGGATGATTGCTCAATGGCCCAAAATTATACTCATTCAGGACTTCTAAGATTTCATCTCCAGTCCATCCCATGGGTTGCAGACCTTCTTCTACAGTGCCGTCAAAAACCTGGGCGTCCTGGCGAAATGGGTGATGTCGTGGAAGCCAACATCGGTGACGCATATGGACAATCTTCGAGCAATGAGCTTGTCCAAACATGGCAGTCATGCACTCTGGACAGGCCCTGTACCCCTTGGTTGGGTTTCCCGACAACATCCCTCGACCTGGAAAATCACTGATTGTGCCCACAAGCATAGCACGCATTCGGAACATCTCATTTTTAAACCTGTCGTAAGTGGGATGACCAACTGTACTCAATTGCTAAAGCTCCATAATCAATGGCCTCATGTACACATCCAGACACTTTCCTGGATAACCCGGCCCTGGAATCAACAGAGTCAACATATTATATTCTTTCTTCATGCACATCCACGGAGGAAGGTTGTACGGTACCAATATAACGGGCCACATGCTGTACTTCTGACTCATGTTGCCGAAGGGGTTGAATCCGTCAGTCGATAGCCCCAGCCAAACATTTCGGACTTCAGCTGCAAAATCAGAAAACACATTCACCAGGTGCTTCCAAGCCTGACCATCAGCAGGGTGTCTAAGGACATCATCGTCAGGCGAAGTCCTCTCAGCCCACCATCTCATAGCTTTCGCCGTGAATGCACGCATGAACAACCTTTCCAGCCTATCAATAAGTGGGAAATACCGAAGTATCTTCACTGCTTTCTTGTTTCCTGCAGGAGTGTACTTCCACCTTTCCGTACCACACACCGGACAGTAATCAAGCTTTGATAGATCCTTCCCGTCATCGTCTACACCCCAAAAGAGAACGCAATCATACATGCATGCGTGAATCTTGGTGTAGGAAAGTCCAAGATCTTTGAGGACATGTCGTATCTTACGATGAGTGGGGGGAAGACGATGACCGGGGGGCAGCAGATCACCAGTCAACTGAAGCCACATATCGACCGCTGCCACGGTGCTCTTGGTCTCCACTTTTAGCTGCATCACTGCCATCACACTTTCAAGGACTGTCTTAGGACATCCGTGGTACAACGGAGTTTGATGCATCTGAATCAGGTTGTGGTACTTGTCCATACCACGTGTGTTGACATAAACTCTAGGTAATGGCTGGACTGGCTCAATGTGAGGGAAATTCTCAACTTCTGGAGGAACATATACGGGTGCTTGAGAATCATGAAATACACCGCTCTCATGAGGAAACATATCGTCGATGAACCTCCTGGTGGGATCATAATTGGATGAACTCGCAGTATCAGCAAATTGTCCATGATCATGCGGATCGGCTGCTGTTGCTTCACCGTGATAAATCCAACGGGTGTACTTATTCCAAAATCCGTTTCTATGAAGGTGTCGCTCAACTGTAGCAATGGGACAACGATTGCCGCGACACCGACATTGTTTACATGGACAATAATGCACTGGCAACTCTCCACAATTAGCCGCCACAAATTCCAGAAATCTCCTAATTCCCTGCCCATATCTTGCATCAGTTCTATCCAGCCTCATCCAACTCTTGTCCATCCTGAAATGCACTGGCGATTCCAGAACGTTTCAGATTTTTCCACCGATTTTGATTTGAATGGAGGAGCTGCTGGCTAGATCTGATATAATAATAATTATAGGCAACGAATTACTATTTCGTTGCCTATATTGTTTTTCGTTGCCTATTAAACTATAGGCAACGAAAAACCATACTTTAGGCAACGATTTGCATAGGCAACGATTTTTTTCGTTGCCTATAAACCAAACATTAGGCAACGATTTCACTTCAATAGGCAACGAACTCGTTGCCTATAGTATAGGGTTTAGGCAACGATTTTTTTCGTTGCCTATAAATAAAACATTAGGCAACGATTTCACTTCAATAGGCAACGAACTCGTTGCCTATAGTATAGGGTTTAGGGTTTAGGCAACGATTTTTTTCGTTGCCTATAAATCAAACATTAGGCAACGATTTTTCATCAACAGGCAACGAGTTCGTTTCCTATAGTATACTATAGGCAACGAAAACCCTTGTCGTTGCCTATAGTATACTATAGGCAACGAATTTACCACCTCGTTGCGCGTTGTTTTCAAATTCGTTGCCTAAAGTGTTTATGTTGGTAGTGCTTGTTCTCCAATAGCTGGTTTGAAAAGATAACAACATAAACAAAATACAACATCTTTTTTAATATTGTACTCTAATCAATATGAAAATTCAATAAACTAATCACGAATAAACATTCTTTTCTTCTTTTTTCCCCCCAAATTCCGTGAAAAGAAAAGTATGATGTTTAGGTCGACAAGGGCCTTGTTGTAGATAATATCTTCGAAGTTCTTCTTGAATGTTATGATGGTAACTTGAAATTGGCGGGCGTTTAGCGGGATCCGATTGATACTTTTCTGTAATATCTCCAGCACGAGACTTTTTCATATTGTTACTATTCTTCTTTTGAATTTTCGAAGTTGGTTGCTCATCTAATGTTGGAGTAGAAGAAGAGGATTTTTTTTAAGTATCTCTTCATATCTAATAAACTTAATAAAAATGATTGTATTTTAATCTCAGGAACGGTAGAGCTTTTACAAAGAAAAAAAGACCATAAAAATCTAAACCTGGTAAGAGATTAAATCCTAATTGACCTAATATTTGGACTTCATTATTAAAATAATATATAATAATATTCTTATAAAATCGTCAGATTGAATTTGTCATACACTCATACGCGTTATTGAAATTTAGATATACTTCAAATAAATTATAATATTTATATTATATAATAATAATAATAATAATAATAATATACTAATTTTTTTTTCACAGGCCCAAGTCCACCTGGCCCTAGCCTCTTGCCTCCGTCCCTGGTTGCAATCACGCTATCATGTTCATCGATCTATACTTAACTAAACTAGCTACAATTAGCTAGCTAGTACAATTACAAGTTTGAGATTTCCTCTTCACCTTGCTAATAATTAGTGCGGCACTGTTGCAGTAATTGAACTAGTTCTAGTTAGCTAGTGAGTGAGGTGCTTTGTGTACGTGTAGTCATGTGGAGCTGCTTGAGTATCATAGTGATCGAGTGTGTGTATATATATAGAGGCTTGTTTAATATAGTGATCGAGTATGATTGTAATTTTAAATATTTTAACGATCATCAATTTCATTGAAAATTTATAAGTTTGATCTACACATTAAGACTTAAGACTTGAACGGTGAAGATGGTAAAATATGATCGAAAAGTTGATGTAATGTCCTATATATATCATAAGGTATACCAGAGTGGAAGAGTGCTGATATAGAGGGTCCTTCCACTAAGATATATCTATTTTTCGTCATTTTCAGGTATAGGGCATTACACAAACTTTTCGATCATATTTTAACATCTTTACCGTCCAATTATTAGGTCTATATGAGTAAATCATTGCTATAAATTTTCAGCCAAAATAGTGATTGTTAAGGTATCGAACTAGATTAAATCAAGAGACGGACCGAATCTGCTAAGCCTAAACTGTTTATATTTCTAAACTTCAATTGTAGTTTTGAATATTTTAACGATCACCATTTTAATTGGCTGAAAATTTGCAGGTTTGATCTACACATTAAGACTTAAGATCTGAATGGTAGATATGATAATATATGATCAAAAAATTGGTGTAATATTCTATCCCTGAAAATAAAAATACACCTGAATGAAATGGTGATGTGTGTACACACCGACTACCGAGTAGCGCATGCCATATTTGGTTTAGAGGTATAACAGCATGCTGCATGCAGTTTCTGTTTCGAGGTATCGAATATCATCTGCTATCAAAACCACTATTTAGTGGAGCCCTAGCTTGCTATAGCTAATTGGTGACTAATGCGTCCAATGTTTCGGGAATCGTCCGAAACGACTGTGTACTTCCTTTTCATTTTGTTGGTCGACGACAACCTTAATCAACTTTCTGAATTAAAAACTTATGCATAAACACTTTCTGTATCTAAACACAGTGCTCAGCGCTGGTTAATTAGTTTAATCCTATAATGTGTAAGTATCATTTCTTAGCCTTGATCAACAGTTTGAACGTACACAGTTGTTCGTAGTTAAATTAATGTAGGCAATTCTCTTTCCCTAGATACCACTTGCCCTGAAATGTGGTATCTATTTGAGGAAGCTAGCCAAAGTTTTTTGGAAATCATTATTTGTTTAACCTAGACACTGAAAATGAGTGCTACTTTGCTAAGTGTCCGGCCTCGTAGAGATATTAATTTGATGCATTTTTTCCTTTCTAAAAACAATCCATGAGAAACTCGTCATTATTGTGTATAATTAATTCAGCTAAATGTAGATTTTTAGGGCTGGAGATGCTTCTTGATTAGCGCCTATTTAGTCAGCAGTTGCATTATGTAAATTCTAAACGACTTGAAGAATATGTCGAAGCAGGCCAGCATAGTTTTTCCATTTTTTCTTACTTTGTTTGAGCTAGTGATCGAGTTAACTTTGTCTAGTTTTAGCATTTGATGCTAACAGTAGTTGAAGCTGTCAATTGGAAGATGAAATGACTTTTTTTTTGCTAGGATTCTAGGAAGATGATGATGATGATGATGATGAAATGACTTTGATCCAACAAAAAGACTAATGCATGATTTTACATGAGCTAAATGGGTTGCTTAGCATGCAAGGTGAACTTTCCTTTTTCTAACTTCCATTTCTACCAGTATCTGGTATTCTGGTAATAATGGTAAAACCCTATGGAATGGTACACAGGAATAGATAGAGGATTACAGGCTAGGATTAGGGTTTTGGCGATTGGGTATGCATGGCATGGTGGCTGTAACTCTACAAGGGTCAACTGGGAAAGTTCTTTCTTGTATAGGTAAGACATCACAGGATCTATCAATTTCCGAGTTTCGATTCCCACCGTCTGATTGCTTTTCTACGACGAATGAGTGCAAGATCTGGACATCCTCCTCTTCAAGTGCGATTACAGATCAAAAAGTTACTTAGTGCGATTCTGAGTGATTGAATGAAATAGTTTTATGTCCTTTCAAGTACTGAGCAAGTTGCTTGGAGGGTAACTTTAATAGTCCAGTATCTTCCTGTACATTATCGATCTTTTAAATCGTTGCTGTAAAAAAAAAAATAGTAGAGATGAGTAAGTACCGACCATCTCATCTACTGGCCGGAGTAGGTCAATTACTTGAGAAAATGAAGTTAATTAACACATCGTTGTTGTATTTATTAATTATATAGATCGAGCCATGTTCTAGGACGGGAAAGACTTAACTGAGGAGGACGAGTCTCGTCGATATTTTGCGTCAGTCGTTAGTTTACTGCAAGACACAACACTCGGAAAACATGCTAGAGAAATGTCAGAACCGTAGAGCTCTGCCAATCCGACGGGCAAAATTCCGACGTTGTTTCTCGATCAAATCCCTCATGATCGACTTGACACAATGCTTCTTCATCATCTCTTGGTAATATTCGTAAAATGAAATATGTATTCTTTGGAAAACGACATATTCAATTCCGATCAACAGGATAATATTGGGGTGGCGAAGGGCTCCAAATTCGACCATTTTACACCAAATTTGTTGGTGAAGTGGTATGCGCAGCATCATCTTTTACAATGTACGTAGTGTGTAACCTTTAATTTAATTTGTTGCCAATTGCATTAACATTGCCTACCTTGTTTGGCTAACTAATGATAGATTATCTTCAATATTAAGCGATTTTCAATTAATTCTTCACTCTCCACCCCTAGTTAACATACAAATAATGGACCTAATTAATTAGCAGACACATGGCTATTAATGAAGACACGTCGCCTGAAATAGGTTACATGTAAACCTAATCAGCATAAGCTAAAGTTTGGTCGACCAAAGTTCCAAAGTGATTGTTGGAGTTTGATGAAGTAGAGAATGTACGTAGAGGAGCCAGACCCAGAGAAAGAAGAGCAAGGAAATCCGCAGAAGAGAACTATGGGTTGGAAGCCTTAAACCACTTGGTGGGTGACACATCAGAAAGGAAGCATGGTGGGACATCAAGAATGTTGTGAATGTACTAGGAATAGTATTAGCTAGTTGGGGCTTAACTGGTGGGTAGAGCTTTTAGCTGAGGTTAAAACGACCAAATAGGAAAAAACATAGGGCATGCAATAGGGGGCTACATGTAAAAGCTGTTTGCATTATGTGTAAACATAAAAAAGCCAAGATGAACAACTGGTAAAGACTAAAGACGAATGGGGAAGTGATCGAGTAGCATTGAAATGATGCAAGTTGATCCAGTTGATTGGTGGTGACCCTCCGATCTCCCAAACCCTCTTATATAAATAGCTCATGACACTCTTTACTCCAAAGCACACAAGTGAAGTATTGCGAAGCATAAGATAGAAGATCTCTGGAGCTCTTCATCTGATATCACATACTGCTCTAATATTTAGCAAGAGATATCGTAGAGGTGTGAGAGAGCTTTAGGTGTTTTCTGTTGTGATCATAACTAATCATGGCACTCCACCACCCATTGACTTTGGCTTTTGGCCTCTTAGGTAGTATAGCTCTTCTATTCCCTTCTTCAACCTCCAATATTTTCTGTTCTTCATATCTCGATCTGCATGCTCTATCTCTCGCACGTCTTTGAGACTTTGAGCAATGCTGGTCGTTCTTCATATTAGTCTCTGTATATAGTTCGTAAACACAATAGATCATACACAGTACTATTGCATGCTTAATACTAATTTCTTATTATAGTCGAATCATTTGAATCTAACACAGTTTCTCAATACTTAATCTCCAGGCAACATCGTCTCCTTCATGGTTTTCCTTGCTCCAATGTAAGCGTTGTTTTCCATTAATTATCGAAAGCTTTGAATTTTGTTCAACATATATGGAATTCGTAAATCGTAACACCTCATACTGTCGTACTGAGATTGGTGTTATTGCATGCAGGCCGACATTTTATACAATTCACAAGAAGAAAACAACTGAGGGGTTTCAAGCACTTCCATATGTGGTGGCACTCTTCAGCTGCATGCTGTGGATTTACTATGCGCTGCTTAAAAAAGACGCCACATTTCTCATCACTATCAACTCTGTTGGGTGCGTCATTGAGACTGCTTACCTTGCCATTTTTCTTTTCTACTCTCCCAAGGTGGCCAGGGTACGTATTCGATTTTCATAGTAATATGAACGTAACGCTCTCCATATTATTGGATCATTTGTCCCATAACCTGATTGAGATTTTGTAAAACTTGCAGATGGCAACTGTGAAACTCCTGCTGCTGTTGAACGTGTGTGGATACGGCTTGATGCTCACCACGACTCTCTATTTTGCAAATGGAGAAAAGCGTCTCAAGGTTGTGGGATGGATCTGTCTTGTATTCAATCTTACAGTGTTTGCTGCGCCTCTTTGCATCTTGGTAAACACTTATCTAGTTACGCATATCACTGCTCTCTTTCATAGATTACGTTCAACTTAACTCGTTCGAAATGAATACAACTATGCAGAAAAAAGTCATAAGGACCAAGAGCGTGGAGTTCATGCCTTTTACTTTGTCATTCTTCCTGACATTGGGTGCAGTCATGTGGTTCTTCTATGGCTTTCTGCTCAAGGACTACAACATAGCTGTAAGTAATTGTATACTTTTTAACATGCAACGTGCAATATACTAATTTTTTCTACGTATGTAGTGTCCTATTTCCTCTTTGTAATTAGTAATATGGGATAAACTTTAACATATGCAGTTTCCAAACATTCTGGGATTCCTCTTTGGGATTGCGCAAATGGTGCTATACGTAGTGTACAAGAAGGCCAAGAAAGTACTCTTAGAGGAGCCAAGCAAGGTTCAGGAATTATCGGACCATATCATTGATGTGGTGAAGATCAGCACCATGGTGTGCCCAGAACTAAGCTCTGTGGTTCTTCATCAGCCAAATAACGTAGACCTCATTGAAATAGTACTTGACCCAACTAATATCGTCGTCAAGGAAATCAAGACTGAAGAAACCAAGGAAGACATCGAAGATGCCTCCATTATTAAACTCTAGCAGATGAAGGAACCAAGGAAGGAAGGAGCTGAGAGACATGCAGCACCGGTCGGTACCATATGTTACCGGAGATTATCTGTACCCTTCTCTAGTTTAAATGTTACTTTGGTGTAGTTTAACTAGGTTAATTTTAGTTGTCTATTTCCATGGAAGTGTCATGCATGCATGTACTAAAGATCTATCCCTCTAATCAATGAACTTATTCTCTTTTAGTGTCTGTCCCCTTATAGAAAGGGGTATCTCTCTTGAACTTAGAGCTGATGTAGCTAGGTTATATTTAATGGAGTTATAATATGTCCTAAGCTGTAAGTTAAGTTTCAATTAATGGCAATAAATGTACTCGGTTATATATATATGTTAAATCTTGTGTATCTTTCTTTTAATTTACGTTTTTGGGATGATTCCGGATAAACTAAAGCCAAGATCTTCCCAGTAGAAAACATTTAACTATTTGAGTACGTAACAAATTAAGTTGCAAATTAAGTGAAAGACAAAGTGAAGAGTAAGTTTGGGGAGAAAGAAAGTTGTGGGCAGTATAGCTTTTTTGTTATTTACTCTGTAACGTACCGTCACTATTACATGACAATGCAAACTACCATATATATGAAAATGATTTTAACAATAAAAGGGCCTGAATGCAACATATATAGACTCAAAAAAGCATTGAGAATTTTCTTCTTTCTAGTCTATCCACACTTGAAGTTTTGTTGTTTCTAATCTTAAGTTTTGTTGTTTCTAGTCTATCCTTCTACTATGTCAACATATGGAAGGCTCACAATAAATTACGGTTTAATGATAAACGTCCCTCTCTCTTGCGAATTTTTTGTTCTCTGAAGGCTCGTCTGCATTTTGTGGCTCCTCATATTCTTGGTATTTCACATGGTACAGTTGATACTCATTTGTTAGCTGGTTTGGAAATTCAACCTGTACCTAGAAGGCAAACATTACCATGGCTTGTTCTTTGGCACCATCCTATTTTTTCATGGATTAAGCTAAACACGGATGGTTTAGCTAAAGGCAACCCGGACCCTGCTGCTTGTGGAGGAGTTTTTCGTGGTGCGGAAGGCAAGTATATTGGTGGCTACTGTTAAGGCTTGGGTCATAATTCTGCTTTTTATGCTGAGCTAATGGGGGTTATAATCGGAGTTGAATATGTTTTTCAAAATGGTTAGCATTACCTATGGCTTGAAAGTGATTATACTAGTATTATTTCTGGTATTGAGTCCTCTTCTTTTGTTCCGCCTTAGCGTCTTAGGATAGCTTGGCTTACTTGGTTGGCTCACATTCGAGCGATGACTTTTCACTGCTCTCACATTCTCCGTGAAGGTAACACAGTGGCAGATAGGATGTCTAATCTAGGTTTGCTCTCATCTTCTCTCGTATTGCATTCATCTCTTCTGACTTTAGTCATTCCTTTCCTCCATTTGGATGTGTTGGGCTTTCCTTATATGCTTCATTTCAGATGATTTTGAGGTTTCCTTCATGATATGGATAGACTTCTTGGGTAGATGGACCTTCTTCGTTTCAGAGTGAGGTATTGGCTTTCAATTATCTGTTTTATTGTTCAGATTTTCTATTTCTTTTTTGTTTTAGGCTTGGGTGAGAGGTTTTCTCAACCCATTTTATTTTTCTCTTTGAACTTGGGGTTCTTCTTTTGTTTCCCTACTCTTTTTCTTGTATTTTTTTCTTTATGAATAAAAATAATAGGGGGACGGACAGTGGGTTCTCAGAGTGTTGCGGGCGGACCCTTCGCTTTTGGGATTGAGGGTGGGACTTGTTGCCTAAATCGTCTGCATCCGAGGAACTAATATGGCATGATTCCTTATTAATTTTTTTTATTTTTAAAAGTTACCCTTCTTAGAAATCCCTCTTGTGTGACAGTGAGCCAGGTGGATATGATATACCGAAAATTATAGTTCGTAATGCAGCCTCACTCATTTTGCGAATCAACAAAGTCGATCATGATAAATAACACAATTTGATTGAGATCGACCTCGATATATTTCAAAGGCTTCATTTCTGCAACAAGCAAGACTTTGCTGATTGAGAATCTTTTGATACCTTATTAGAAATCTAGATATCTGACTGTTAAACAATTAAAACAAAAAATGTCAAGAAAAAAAGAAGTGCTTCCAAATCCAAGTAGTGGGGAATCTCTACAGCTATCTTACTAGTGTTGAATGACTGGAAAGATTACGACAGGCCGATCCAAATGGACGTCCCACCTTATTATGTATAGGTAGTCCATTTACAAAAACTCAGACATGTATACGTTATGATTAAGTAAGGAAAGAAATATCACACAACAATATTCTGCCAAGTAAGAAATCAATTGGCATGGTCTATATACCTTTATAAAGTGTTGTACTCCTCTTTCTCGTATAATGTAATATAATTAGTTATTTTAAGCCCTGTTTATAACTCGTTGTAGCTAGAAGAGAAGTTTCAACCCCATATCTAGTAATTTGGTTAGTTATGCATGATATAACTTGATTTACTTCTTTTTGTGCATATGTTTGCTTACAAGGACTTATACGTATAATAGAGCTTGGTCACGTCGATCAATCCAGAAAGGAAGGATTGCTTCTAGTTAGGATGATCATTATCCACATATATATGGATTGTTAATTAACTCGTGGATTCCACTGTTTGCTGATTGCTTCTTATTAGTAAATTGGTTGTAATAAGTTGGGGGAATACAGTTTTGGCAGCTTATCTGATTCAGAATGCACCCAATTACTTGATTTAATCATTCTTATGTGGTAACTAATCATAAGATGGGAGCTAGCTAAGGGTGCCTAAAGATTAGGTTGACGCTTTGTTTTCATACCGAACTTTAGAAAAGTTGCTCGAGCCAAAAATGCGAGGATTTTGTACATGAAACTAACATATGCTAACGATTAGATTTTCAAGTTTTCTAACATATGCTAATCGATGGATAAATGTTGATTTGCATGAGAAACTAACATATGCTAACGATTACATTTTCAAGTTTCCGTCTTTCCAACCATTCAAGATCTAGGTTGCGTAGAAACGGAATACGCGGAAACGAAGCGTACAGAAGTGCGGAACCGATTTTTTCAAAAAAATAGGGATAGCAGATACGCAGAGAAAGTGTCTAATAAAATAATACAAATAAATTTTATATAGATATATAATAAAATATAGAAAATTAAGTATCCAAAATACAAAATTCTAATTCCAATTTGATTGTTTATGAACACAAATATTCATAAATGTTAGAATACATAGAGAAAATCTAATACATAGCTAAAAGAAATGTTTCATTTCTCTTAAAAATACTCTTTATTTTCAATTTTGCACTTCCAAAACGCTTCCATAAAATAATATTATTGGAATCACGCTTTCAAAAATGGAAGCTTGCGCTTCTGACGCGCTTCCAAAATCAAGATTTTTGAATTCACGTTTCTAGATACTTCCGAGCGCTTCCAAAATACTTCCACTTTCAAAACGCGAAACGCGATCAATTTGAAGCTTCCGTGCTTCCCGGTCAAGATCTACTATTGAATCCATTATCTATTTTGCAATGAAAGTTGGTTTCTTGAAGGTGTGTAGGATTATGAAGTGTATGATAGTCGCATATTTATGCGTCTATTCGGTGTTTAATTTGTTCCCTATGTTTAGTTTATTATTATTAATCGAGTGAATTAATTATGTTTATTTGTTTTTAGGTATTTTGGAGATTAATGGAGAAAATGAGATTAAATAATATATTTTGGGAGTCCTTGGCGAGGAGGTTTGGTTTTTGGCGAGCAAGTGATAAAAGAGTGCAAGTGGGTTTTGCTAGTTTAATTAAACTAGCTAAATGGGGATTTTTATATATATGGTTTAGCGAGGAAAGCCTGACGAGGAACAGAAAGTAGAAGTGGACTTGGAGACAAAATAGAAAACAAAGAGGAGAGTAGTGCCTTTCGCCAGGATATCAAGGCTACAACTCTGCAACAAGAGGGGGGCTGAACAAGAGGAGGCTGGCGGGAGAGTGGAAGAGAAAAAGACAAAAAAGACAAATAAAGAAGAATAAAGAAAGAAGAAGAAGTGGAAGAAAAAGGAGAAACCGTATTGCAAGTCTGCAATCCCGATGGGGATCAAGAGTTTATTTCTTCTCCTTATTTTGTTTATCTTTCATGAATTCTTCAATGTTATTATTTAAAACTATGTGTAGCTAAATTTCCATTGTTAGGGGCTAATTGAAGCCCTAGGTATGCTTACGATTTTGAACCCCTTTTAATTCTATTAATTATTTGGATGAGTTTTGTTTCACTGTTTTCTCACCGTATGTTTTCTAAGTTCATGTTTCTTTGAGTGCACGCTTAGATGCATGGCTTAAGATCTATAGTCTTGATTATGTATATGATCACCTTATCGTTGCATATTCTCTAGAGACAAACATGAATTTGTGTGAAACAAGCCTTAGTGATGAAATGGTGACCACCTTATCAACCCTTGAAACTCTGTTATTCTTCAAACATTCTTAGAACGTAATGACTTCAGTTCTCTAGGCTTACATCACCATATGTATAAGTCGGTTAAGTGAGGATCAAGATCGAGCGGATTGTCCCTCCCTCTTTCATGCCAAGTAAGAGAATGTAATACATATGATGACTTAACCAAAGCTCTTGTGTGGAGAGTATTCATCCATGGTTAGTTCAATTATATTGGGGAGGTCGTAAGTATGTCTAAGGTGGAGAGAAGTTCTTAACATTCATATCTCATTGGTTAACTACAACAATTTACTGATTTCTGCATTAGCTGTAGCTTAGCCGATTTATTTCGGTAACCAAATCAACTCAGAAAACCCTCAAATTTTGTGTGGTAGTCCGCCACTGTGTCTAGTTTGTTGTGTCAAAATTTCGTAGCATTTGAGTCTGTCTAGCTTAGGCTCGCGTTGTCATTAGTGTACTATAGTCGAGTCTGTCAGCATAATAGTTTGTTAGGATTTAGTTTCACCAATTCCTCGTGTTCGATAACCCCTATTTATTTTACTACATTGATATATCCAGGTTGTGGATAGGGTATCTTTGAGAGATGTTTACCTGCCTTGTCAGTGTACTGAGGTGACTTGAAGTCTGTCTACATGTTTAAGCTCAAACGTCCTATTGTACTTTCATACGTGCATGAGGTGAGTGTGATGCAGAAGCCCACTAGATTCAACTACTTGATGAACTAACTCCTTAAAAGCCTTGAAGAGCGTCACTTGGTGGGATTGTAAAAGCTTTCCATCCCTTCGTGGATCTGTGCTACAGATTCTTCGTGATCAACTCGTTGGAATCGTACGGTACTGAAATAGCAAAGCCACGACCAACGGACCACAACACTTGCCAATGGCCTGATGGCCAAATATGGTTTCTCTAAAAAAATGGTCTATTAATAAGGAAATACAAAATTTGATTGGATGTAGAATACAAAATTTACTAGCTAAGTGATGCCCAATCCGGATGTGGGCAATTATAAACCCATCCTGGTCCAGAATATCTAAAACAATGTAGCCACAATGCCTCTTCATGGTAATCGTATCTGCAATTCACATGAATAGATAGGACGTTTATCAGTTGTTATCAGAGTATATGGTTGTTAGAAGCATACTTGTAGAAGTTTAATCAGGCAGAGTAGCCTGAGGCGAGAAGACTTTACCCTTTTGGAGCTAAACTCGGACAATTTGTACACATTGGATCAATACTGAACTCCTCACTCGAATCTTCATGCTCAGTGGATTTATTTTCGCCAGCATCAGAAGTCAGAGAGTGGTCTGAATTTGCAGCTGCTCTGTCAGCACCAATTCTTCGAGCTGAACGACCACTGGAATGTTTGGACAGGTAAAGCATGTCATTTGCTATTGGATGGCCTGCATGTTGCAAATGAACACGTATCTACACCACGGAAGGGAGATCATTACATGTTTGTCGGCAAACCAATTTCAC
Source organism: Geum urbanum (assembly GCA_946800695.1). NCBI lineage: Eukaryota > Viridiplantae > Streptophyta > Magnoliopsida > Rosales > Rosaceae > Geum > Geum urbanum. The sequence continues at coordinate 41,429,731 of OX327013.1, read as the reverse complement.
CAAAAGAAACGACAGAAAATTATTTAGTAAACCAGTGTTCTAGCTGAGAAAATCTCTGCTTAAGTTCCGACGAAGAAAATTGCAGACCTAGGTTCTTAGATGATATAGAAGATTCAGAAACTAAGTGAAAAGTAAAATCACAAAGAGAAGCACAAGAAATGGTTGAATAAATCAACTGCAAGTCGAAAGTTACCAAGGCAGCCAACAAAAAAACACATATGGCGCATTTTCTATGGTTTATGAGATAACTAAGAAGGAAAGTACAGATTCTATTTTTAAAAGAAACTTGTTGAATTGAAATTTGATTACCTGATGAGTGCGGCCAGTGACTGGTTCACACAAGACTATGCTCTCAGTTCCATTTGTACTGATTCTAGTAAATTTTGTACAAGCAGTTTTCCCCTTTGTGGGAGCATCACTAAGAGAGTCACCAACCTGCATGCACAAGAGAAGGTTACCATTCAGTATGGGAACTTCGTACTTTTCAGTATATAATTCAATATAACAGACAGTGGTGATAACCCACAGATCCCGTGAATCTAAGCACCATATATTGGTATCATACAAAAGATAACCCACCTCAGCAGAGCTCCTTGCCTCTCGAGCATCATGATTTATGTTAGCATCTACAACTTGCTGGAAGAGAGGAAAAAGAAAGAAACACTATATCAACATAAGCAATGAACAGCATTTACCATCCAGCTTTAACAAATGTGAACCTCACCTCCTCCTCAGGGAACTCTCCAATAACTCTTGCAATGTACTGTTTATGGACCATCCCTCCCTGAATCTGCAAGAAGTACATCTCATGACAAAAACTTCTATACATATCATGTAAAGCAGAACTATGATGACCATTAAATTCTATTGCAATAATACTGTAGCATCCAATACTCATCATGTTGACTTAGAATTTTAGCCATAACTATCCAGTATACGGTTCAACTTAAATTAACAGTATCAAGAACATTGAACTGGTACATTATTTACGAGAGTTTCTTGAACCTTAGTGTAGAAGGCCTTACCTGTTGCCTGAATATTTCAGCTTGTGCTGCGCTTCTGGCCAGGATCAGGAGTCCCGAGACAAGACGATCTAGACGATGAATTGCTAGCAAGATCATGTCAAGGAAAGGTTGATGGAGCAATAAACAGCAATAAACTTTATCAGAGATCATAGGTATGTTTTACAATGAGATTTTAGACAAATTAGTATCACACTCCAGTAAAAAACATTATTATAGGAATTCAGAGAGAAGATGATCATGTCAAGAAAAGAATAGTGAAGTGATAAGATTTCTTGCAAAGAAACTAGATGAAGAGCATGAACTGTAAACAAAACTAACTGAATACCATAAACTCACTTTATAAACTTAAGTCTATGCTTTCAGGAATGGCATGTAATAAAAAAACTTGGATACGAAATAAAGGTGCCAGGCCATGCTCTGCCTGCAGGATGCCAACAACAGTGTTCTTACGATACTGACCACATGGATGCACCTAATAATAGCAAGAAACTATCAGTTATCAAACACCAAGTCAGGTTGTGGGAAGACAATCAAAATGTCTCCTCTCTTTCTCTCTCTCTCTCTCTCTCTCTCTCTCATGAGTTCTACTCACCGGAACAGATGCAGGTTTACAAACAGTGACAACATCAGGTTCCGTCTGAAGAATTTTCACATCCCAAGTCATCACCGGTGGTTCATGCCTACAAAACAGTCTTCAATCAATTTCGCCATTATGAAAAAGCAGAGCATAAACTCGCAATCTAAAAAACCCCGAGAAGCTTCTACTACTGGAAAAACCCACAAACCTGTGCAGGAAGTGGCTTATCTTCTGCGACTGCTTAACTATATACGAAACCGGCACCAGCTCCCCATCTACTTGTATCCTCCCACATTTCACTGCGCTAATCTACAAATGCAGCACATAAACAACACTATCACAAACACCACAGATACCTCCCACTAAATTCAAACTGATAAACACAACAAACAAACCTACATAGTAATCACGATTCCGGCCTTTGAACTCGTCGGTGAACAAGTCAACAATGGTCTTCCCAGCCCAACGGTTCTTAACCTAAAACCCCAGCAGACATACCAATTAGGGTTTATCCAATTCACACCGAAAACTAACACAATGCCACAAAATGAGCTTACATGAGCTATGAACTCGAAGTAGTAAGGCCTAACATGTCGCCGCCCTGCACAAATTTCCCGCCCAAAAAGTTGAAGTTAACTACTTTAATTTACTTCTGCGACCAACAACATTGGGAGGGAGTAAAAATTAGAAGTTACCGTCGCGAAAGATGTAGTCTTTCCGTTCCGGCGGGTTGGCCGGCGACTGCCAGACGATCTCCATCTCCGTCGTCTTTTCGATCTTCCTCTTCATTTGTGCTGTTTTATTCAGATGATTTGGGATCAGATTATTGCAGAGAAGCAGAGCCCTAGGACGAAACGACGTCGTTAACATGGACCCGGGTTTAAATTAAATGAAAGGGAAGAAAGTGGTTATCAAAACTCAAAAGCACCCAACTTTGATTTGACGATTTAACTACCCCACCGTGCTTCAAACGTCAACGCCTTTTCTTTTCTTTCCTTTTTCAATTTCTTCTTGTTCGTTTTTGCTTGAAGCTCACCAAACCTCAAAAGGAGACTTGGGTCTGGTTCAGAATTCGAAGAGGTGAATTGGGTGGGTTGTGGATTTTGGGATTGGTGAAGAAAGTTTGAAGCTTTGAGTGGAGAGAGATGCCGGAGGAGGATTCGGTGGTTATAAAGTTCAGGTTGTACGACGGGTCCGATATTGGGCCGTTTAGCTACTCATCGGCGTCGACAGTCGATATGCTTAAGCAGAGAGTCGTCTCTGACTGGCCCAAAGGTTTTGACTTCTTCTCTCCACGTTGTTTTACTGTGTTTGTTTTAATTGAATTGTATCTGCAGTTGTGAATTTGTCGGGGTTTGTTTTGATGGTTATGATGATATGAGTGTCTGAATTTTTGTTGCTTTGTGAAAGAATCTGTTGAGTTGAATCTGAAGTGTTCAGTACTAGTTGGTATTGGTAGATGTTTGTGGCTTTGTATGGATTTGGTTTTAATTTTTGTTGTGAAATTCCTGAATGATATAGGGAAAACGATGATACCCAAGACGGCAAATGAGGTGAAGCTAATGTGTTTTGGTAAAATTTTGGAGAACAGCAAGACAGTGGGTCAGTGTAAATTGCCTTTTGGTGATGTTGGTGGTGGAGTCATGGTAATGCATGTTGTTGTACAGCCAACTATAGAGAAAACTAAATCAGGTAATGTCTCCGGGATTATATGAATCTCTGAAATTTCCGTTGCTTGTTATGAGTACTTTAAATTGTAGTTCAGCTTAGTATCTTTGTGGATGGAGTTCAATAGTGTTAGATGATATGCCTCTCTGGTATTGTTGGATTGTAGGCTTTGATTTTAGTTGGGACATATGGATACTTGCTGTTTAATGTTGCCTTTGTCCTGGAGAAGTTATAGTGGTAGGCACTTTGGTTGAGGCTATGAAACCCAGCTCGTTTTGTTTTCCTTCATGAGTAGATATATCTTCGTTGATGTTTTTCATCTGCAGTTTAGTGGTAGTGTCTGTTGGCAATAAAACGGGAGTGACACAAGTCCTTCATAGATAGCACTATGTTTTGAGGAAGAACCCTTAATGTGCCAAGAAGAGAGGAATACACATGTTATCATATAATGTTCACCCTTGTTAGGTTTCCTACTTCTGACATGTTCATTTTGTATTGTTCAATTGTTCTTATATTTTTACATTGTTGGAATTAGGTGGAGTATCAGTATTAGTGCTGAATTTTACCAATGGAGATAGTATAATATGCCCTTTTTTTATCTGTTGTATATATCTCTATTGATTATGTAAGCATGAGAGATGCTGGAAAACTCATCTTAGTTTTTCCTCAACAGACAAGAAGATTGATGATTTGCCTCGGAAAGTTGTCTGCTCATGTTCCATGCTGTGAAAGAAACTGTTAAGAGTTGGGATTTGGTGACCTGGGCATCAATACTCATGACGACAGAAACCATCTCTCAGCTTACATTTGTTCATTGTTATTGTAACATCAACTTGTACATGTTAAGTTTGTGTGTACAGAGAACCTTGGTGGTGAATGGTGATTTCAGTAGTTGCTGCTTGCAATTGCAAGGCCTCACCTTCCACCATCACAGATTATGCTTTTCTTGTTTCCCTTGCATGCTTTTCATGTAGATCGCTTGATTGATTGTGGCAGTTATGTAGAGGTTCTATATATATCAATGCAAAGATCCAGATTTAGCTACACAAATATTATTGTTGAATACTACTTATTTATGGCAAGGATAAATATTTTTTCTGGTCATTATATTACATATGGACTTGAATTGATCACGAAGCCCCCACTTGCTCCAAAACTTCGTTCGTATAATGCATAGAGAGCAGATGAATCTCAGCATCTAATGTGCCTTGGCAAACAGTTTACGTACTGAATATGCCAAAAGAATTCCATTATTATTGACTAGCTTATGATCAGATACTACACACACTCAACAATTACAAACTTACAAGAATGCTACAAGAAACAAAGTTTAACAACTCTCCCCAAATCACCTATGACGATCCTGCAAAAACACCATACACCAACAAAGACCAAAACCACATAGTACAAAGAAGAAACTTAATTCTTTTATATCTGCCTAAAAACTTTCTCTGCAGCAGCTATTGTATTTTGAATGTCCTCAGGAGTGTGAGCCAAGCTTGTAAACCCAGCTTCAAACTGTGAAGGAGCAAAGTATACACCTTCCTCCAGCATTCCCCTATAAAACCTTCCAAACTTTGCGGTATCACTCTTTTTGGCATCGTCAAAGTTGTAAACGGGCCCTTCAGTGAAGAAGAATCCAAACATTCCGCTTATGTACCCACCACAGATTGCATGTCCAGCCTTCTTCCCAGCATCAATGATACCTTGAATAAGGTCGCCTGTAATCTTGTTCAAGTGTTCATAGCTTCCTGGCTCCTTCAACCTCTCAAGGGTGTGAATCCCAGCAGTCATTGCCAACGGGTTACCGCTCAAGGTCCCAGCCTGATACATTGGTCCTGCAGGCGCAACCATCTCCATAATCTCTCTCCGTCCACCGTATGCACCAACTGGTAGACCACCACCAATAATCTTTCCGAGTGTTGTTAAATCAGGAGTAATACCAAAATAATCCTGTGCTCCACCGTAAGACAAACGGAACCCCGTCATCACTTCATCAAAAATGAGGAGAGCACCATTTTCTTTGGTAAGTTTGCGTATACCGTTAAGGAAATCTGGTGTAGGAGTAATAAAACCAGAGTTCCCAACAACTGGTTCAAGGATGATTGCAGCAACTTCTCCTTTGTTACTTTCAAAAAGAGCTTCCACAGCTGACAAGTCATTGTAAGGAGCTGTTAGAGTATCAACAGTCGCGGCTTTAGGAACACCTGGTGAATCTGGAAGTCCTAATGTGGCAACACCACTACCAGCCTTGACAAGGAATGGATCAGCATGCCCATGGTAACAGCCCTCAAACTTAATAATCTTCCCTCGGCCAGTAAAAGCACGGGCAAGACGGAGCACACCCATACACGCTTCTGTGCCTGAGTTAACAAATCGAACCATTTCTATGCTTGGAACAGCTTCGATCACCATTTTTGCCAGAACATTCTCAAGAAGACAAGGCGCACCAAAGCTTGTTCCTTTCTTCATTGTTTCGGCCAGAGCTGCAAGTACCTGAAAGTAAGTGTCAATCAGACAACAGCCAGAGAAGCTTCCAAGTCAAACAGCATGCATCTCTCAACATATTTGAAAGAATTACTAGAGTAAAGAGAAGAAAAAATAGAACCTTATCGTCTGCGTGCCCGATAATTGCAGGTCCCCAAGAACCTACATAGTCAATGTACTCATTGCCATCAATGTCCCACATGTGAGATCCCTTGACAGAATCAATCACAACAGGTTGTCCACCAACGGACTTAAAAGCACGCACCGGGGAATTCACACCTCCGGGCATCAACTCCTACAAAGAATTCAAGCTATGTCACCACTAACAGAATTTCAAACAACATTTCTCCATTCATCATCCCATCAATAGCATTACCAGAGTTTTGCATTATCTAACATTAAACACATCTCAAAACCAATCCATTATTTTTACAACTACTACTGGGAGTGAAAAGCTAGCTGAAGTATTGTACCTTGGCGGCATTGAAGGCCTCCTCGGATTTCTGTAGAGTGAAACTCTTCTTCTTCTCGTCGAGTGACACGGTCATTTTGACGGTGGAGAAACGACGAGTCGTCGACGATCGGGAAGTAGGTCTCTGGGAAAGAAGAAGCTTGGGAGTCGCTGATGAAATCCCTACGGCTACGCCCGCGATCGTGTTGGCCATTTTTTGTTTGGTGTCGCTCTCGTTGTGTGAAGAAGAAGATAAGTGTAAGAGCGAAGGCCACGACCTTTTCGACTGCGGATTATATTATGGATGGATTTCGGCTGAGATGCAATCTTTCCGGGCCGGGTCGGGTCGGATCATAGTGTTTTTAGAACGTGAACATGAGCCCTTTATGGTCTGTTCCTTTACTTCTTTAGTTCGTTACTAGCTCTCAGTAATTGCACTAATTCGATTATTTATTTGAGCTCAAATTGGGCCATAGAATTGCCTGTATATAACCCACATACGTAATTTATGAAACACAATTTTCAGTTGAACAAAATGAGCACAAGTCTTGTATGGGATTGAAAATGCATGTCTAGTGTCATTTCTCTTTTTGTCTCTTCAAGACGAAACACTTGAGTAAATGTTATATAACAGCTTTTTGTTAAAATACCAACAGCTTTTTGTTAAAATACCTGGCCGGCCTGAGAAATTCAAGGCCCGGGATGAAAAGTAAAATTGGGCCCTTTTATTTTTTTTCTTGTCCTCGTCTCCTCAATTTTATGTTTTTTTTTAACGAAATCAGAGCTTAAAAAGACACATAAAAACAATATATGTAGATCAATTACTAGTTTAACATGACCAATATGCACATCACACACACTTCGGTTGTTGCATTGAGTAAAACATAGCAAAGCAGCAAAAGTTCTCCTAATATAAACTTGAAAAAGTGGACATCGTAAACATCACATAGATTGCCATTATAGATACCTTCCGGTTTGTTTCTAAATAAAATTAGAACCTTTTGATCACCATAACAAAGCAAAGATGTTTTTGATCCCATAACAAAGTAAACTTGTACAGAAAAGCTAAGCTCTTTTTTCATACCATTATAAACAATAACAACAATATATTACCCAATAATTAGTACTCTATTATCTTATTCCATTGTCAACAGTAGCAACAATATGATACCCCAAAACTCCAAATATCTTATCAATAGAAGACATAGAACAAATAGTGATTAGTAAATTTACTGATATTGATGAAAGTATTGACAGTAAAATCCAATCGATGACCAGAGTTTGATCTTTCTTCAAAATCCTGCTCGCGTTCGATATCAACCACATTCAAACTAGACGCCGAACTCGGAGGCAAAAAATTGAGGAAAGAACTGGGATTGCTACGAGATTGAGAGATTGAAATCGGGAGATGATGAAAAAATCTGAAGGATTGCTGGGCCATAATAGAGAGGAAAGTCTAGATTAATGTAATTATAAAGAAGATTAATTGTTCTCCATAATTGATGTTTAGGGAATTGTGAGAATTGAAGAGGCAGAAGACGATTAGATTGAGAAAGAGAACGGCAATCGTGTTAAGGAACACGAAACTCATCAATTTTTTTTCTCTTGCTAAGTAAAAAATAAAAATAAAACATGGGCCTCCTTAAACTTGGGCCCTGGGTTGTCGCCATGCCCACCCTGCCTCAAGGCCGGGCCTAAAACTACCAATGCCAATTTGTGAAATTTTATACAAATCTCGTAAACCTCAAACCCAACATATGAACTGAAACCAAGAATCCAATTCAAAGATGTATCATGTATCTAATTCAATAACTTATCAAGATAATGACTCTGTTTAACTTGAAGTAATTATTAAATGTTCAATGAATTTTGAGAGAATATAAGCGCATTTTAAGCGTAATAATTAATATATTTTTCTTTACATTTTTATCTTGTTAATTGCTTAGTTTTATTAATTTAATATATTTTGTTAATTTCAGATGTTGACCAAAAGAAACGCAGTAAAGGAGTCTACAAACACGCAAAACGTATAAAAATATTGGAGAAAAGAAATTGGTTCGAAAATCTAAAGGAAGAAGAAGAAAAATTGAAAAGAAAAAGAAATCATTAGTTGACTAGGAAAACTTTTCATATGTTGGCTAGGATTTGGAAGCTTCCGGAAGAAACTTGGAGGAAGAACACATGCAAATAGACCAAATTAATTAAAAGACCATTTGAAAAATCCAAACTTGAAGACCAAGTCAGCTAATTTAGTGGAGCACAAGTTATGGAAAGAAAAGGATTCCCAAGTTGAGTAGGAAAAACAAATCATAAAGAATAAGGAAAGAAGAATCTGCCTGTGTAGATTAGCCAAATTCGAACGATGACTGAGAATACTTCAGGAGGATTCATACAGTGATTAACCTATGGTTAGAAACATCTTTTAGTCTTCTTTTCAACGAGCCAAAAATCATAATTTTTGGAGGTCTACAACTCCAGAAAAATGCGATTCTTTGCAGACTGCCAGACTTACCTGGGTGAAATAGGAAAACCTTGTTTTGTGAGGAAAACTACTTTGCACAAGAGGCACGTCCCAAAATCTGGATCATCTATTTTTTCAAGCTCAAGCCTTACCAAAAAACTCTCCAAAGCTCTCCAACATCAAGACTCACGCAAGTGCTAAGTTGTAGACTAGTTCACCACCACCAAATAAATCCCTTCCCATCTTTTGCTTGTTGTAAACGTTTAGTCCATGCAATAAAGCTATCGCACCATAGGTTTTCAAAGTGCATTCTTGGAATTTGCGACGTTTAGCGGATCATCAAAAATGTAACAATGAAACCTTTACTCCATAGTCTCAATTTAATCTTGTTTGATCTATGTGTTTTGTTTGTCTTTGTTTTGTTTATTTAGATTTTTAATACTCTTTCTAATATATCTTACATGTATTTATAGTCTTAATTTTGAATTCATATGCTAGCTTCAAATTTCTTAATGCTTTGAAAACATGTTTTAGAATAGAGCTTGATTCTTGTTACGTTTTCTATGCATGTGTCGATATGTTTTAGAATAGGGCCTGATTCTAATTACGTTTTCTATTGTGTATTTCGATGATTTCTAAAGGTGAAATTGGTTTAAGATGTTTATACGCGATCGTTGCATTCTTGATAAATATTATGCATGTGTGTGTGTCTTAGATTAGGTTATGAATTTCGTAGGTAATCAAGATGAACATGAAAATTGAATAGGGTAAAGAAAAATATGATCACTTGTACATAGTAATTAGGTTTTATTTTTGTCTAAAACGTGGTAGGTATTGTAGGGTCTCTGATGTGTTTGCTTGTTTTTGAGTCGATGCATGTTAGAGTCCAAGGATTATTTTCTATGCTTTGTGACGTTTTCTAGGTAGTAATTTAGGATATTAAAATCAACTTCTATGCCCCCCTTTTTATTTTACACAATAATTGTATGCATCCTTCAATTCCCGGTTAGAACGATCTATACTTGCTTAAAATATTACATCTATATAATTTTAAATTACATATATGTGAATTATGTGTTAAATGTCAACTTTGTGTTAATTTTTAATGCATATTTTTTACTATTATCAATAAATGAATTTCAATTCAACAAAACATGAATCATACTATCATAGAATTATTTGATTCAAATCTCTGCCCACTATATCATGGAAGTTCATAGAATTGGTCGGGCTAATAGTATGAGTTCCATTAATCCAACTCAAAATAGATTAATAATGAATTAAAATTAAGTGAGTTGGGGACACTTTTTTTTACACATAATTTGAAACATGTTGTTAGCCTTTAGATTTAAAGACATTCATTGATCAAGATTTATTGTTGCAATTAACTTTTCATATTGTATTTATATTTATAATTCTTTTTTTTTTCGAAAGAAAAAGATTCTATTAAACTCTTTTGGCCAGAACAGTACATACATAACTAACAAATAATCCTATCTCTAAACAAGAGAAATGTAGACTAGTCAGAACAAATATTACTCTTTAAAACGCTAAACTCGAACATATATAGTCGAGTTTACATACATCTTTCAAGGAAAAACGAAAGACATTTGAAAGGAGATGAACACACACTTGAGCACTCAATTGTGGTAGATATATCATCCCCATAAAAAAAATGCGGTCCAAGAAAGATGCAAGTAAAACTTGGTACCAACAACACCTGATTCTAGAGTCCTAACAATAGGAACATAAACGTAATTAGCTAAAAAACTAACCACCTAGAAAAAAAATATAGGACCAAACATAATTAGAAAATCTAAAACCTAGGAAACCCTAATTGCATAGCCCACAAAGATTAGGCCTAAAATCCAACCCAAGCAATTTCTCTCCAGCCCCAGCACCACAGTTGCCACAAATACCAACGCCACCACCTCGTCGAACCATCACCCACCATCATCTAAGCAGACACCATAACCACGATCCCAACCACAACCAACCTACCAACTACCAAGATCATGCCACAGCCACCACCTAGATAAACAAACCACCCACTAACCACTGCTACCAGCCGACCCTCCGACCAAAGTACCCCAAAGCCAAGAAGACCAGATGTGGATACTATTGCGTGCTGCCGGAACCACCGTATCACCGCCGCCCTGAGAAATCACACAAACCGAGAGATTGAAGCCTAAACTTGCAAAACCAGCGGGTCGTGGACTTCCGTCCGGCAGCTAACCACGGCGAAGGCATGACCCAGTGACCAAGTTGAGATCCGATCGCCACCGGACAAGACAAAGTTGAACTAGATGAGCCGACGCAAATAAACTCTGAGAGCGAGAGAAAGAGCCTCTCGCTGAAATCACCTCATAATTTTAGTTATCTATATTTATAATTCTTGTTTACAAAAGAGAAGCAAAGACAAAATCATTTTTTTTTACAAATCAAAATATAACTCTTTGACAAGATGAAGAGTACATTGAGCAAGCTAACCCAACCAAGTGACGAGAAAAGACGACAAAATTGTTTTTCTCACCCAGCGACTACATCTCCCAAACCCCCTACCTCACTATTTTTTTGTTACATCGTTCCAATGATCACAAACAATGGCAGAGCCAGGATGAAATTATTACCTGGGCTAATCGTAAGTAGCAATTTTACTGTGCAACACATAATTTTTTTTCTTCCAAAGTTTGTTACTTCACCGCGATAATAAAGACGAAGATACAAGATGTATTTAAGCATACAAATTTATGAATTAAAGAATAGAGGTAGATAAATAAGTGAGACTATTAAAGGAGAAAGAGACCTTCAAAAAATAGAGAAGAAGTTGAGTAGAGCACGATGAATTGGACGAGACGATAAGATTGAGAGAGAGTGAGACCTGTGAGAGAGTGAGAATGCGATGGAGAGTTTAGGGATTGAGATTTGAGAGAGTGTGGCTCAATTAGAAATTTGGAACTAAAGATCGTCAGAATTGGGGTAATTGTTGCTGGTTGGATTATTTGGGTTTTCAATGAGTTTGGTTTTTTGATGAGTTTCGGGTTGCACTCAACAAAAACTTTAAAGTAACTTTTTTTTCTTTGCTTCAAGACTAGTAATTTTTTTTTACCTCTCAAATTTTCACCAGGCTTAAGCCCTGTTGAGCTTACTCACAACTCCACCCGTGATCACAAACATGCACCATGATTTACACATTTGCGCGTCTAAACCACCACCATTCCCCCAAAATTTAACTTAGATGCTACATCTAACCGAACCCAGAAGAATCAAACAAACAAAAGAAGAAAGAGAAAGTGAAACACACACCAACGCGAGATTAACTAAGAATGGATCGAGTCAATGGCGGAGCCAAGATAAATTTCTCACTAGGGCTAGTTGTAACCAAAGAGTTGCGATGTAGTACTGTGCAGCACACAATTTTTTTTGTGAACTTTATTACTTCATAATAATGACCATATTCTAATTTGTAATCGTATGTTACCTCCAATTCTTACAAAAGGTTATAAATTCACTAAATTTTCAATTTTGAACTTGAAAAGGCTAAAAAGGAGTAGGGCAACACCAAAACAGTATCAAAATCAAAAATAAAGAGTTTAGACAAACATTGAATTATTGAGTTTGCGAAAACTTATGCAATTTTGTTGATAAAGAACAAATGAGGTTGTAGATTCAAGAAAGCATTTTCGAGAAAATCGAATTGTGTTGTAAAGAGCCGAGGTGTGAATGAATGAGAGAAGGAAAAATCTTAAAACATTTTTTTCTTTCAAAGTGTTTTTTTCAAAACAAAATTACATAATGGATTACTTAGCAAAAATTTTTGCTAAATTGGAATTAAGGATTTGGGGAATTGGAGAGATTAGTTGTAGAGTAATTATTTTTTTTCTTAACTTATGAGTAATAATAATTTATTTTTACCTTTAAATTCTCACCAGGCTTAAGCTTTGGGGAGCTTTTGAATAGCTCCGCCACTAGATTGAGTACAATAATTTACTAACAACAGAGCAATAGTTTTTTATTAGAGAAAGGAAGTAATTTTGTTTTGCCTCGTAGATGAGTTAAAAAAGATGATCTGAGGTTGCCTCGCTGCTAGGTGAGAGAAAAAAATTTAGGGTTTAGCTCGTACATTGGGTTCCACTCCAGTCACCCAACTCTTCATCCTCGACTTTGATTTTTATTTGAGAAAAATAAAAAGTAATTTTGTTTTTGCTTCTCGTAAATAAATTAGGAAAATTGAAAATATAAATATAATATAAAAAATTAATTAGAACAATAAATCTTGACCACTAAATATCTTTAAACCTAAAAGTTCACATGTGTTAAATTATATGTAAAAAAATAGTGTCCCCTGATCCACACTCAAATTAAGCAGGCTAAACTAAATTTTAACAACCATCCTGTTAAGAAATCATATTAGCACATCAGCATATCTTCGACAATATGTTCATATATGTTGTATATATTAGTTTTCATGTACATTCTAGATTGCAGATTCTCTTGTTTGATTCGGAGATAGATATTAAAATGTAGGGAAAATTTGATTTTAGTACCTTGAGGTTTTGGTTTTTTTTTATGTTGCTACTTGAGGTTCTAAATTTTCCAGTTTACTACTTGAAGTTTAGGTTTTTCTTCATGTTACTACCTAAACTTTTTTTTTTCAGTTTCCTTCCTGGGGTTTTATTTTCTTATACATTTTATTTTTGCCTTATTTTAAAAAATTAGCATACCTTATTTTATTAGCATCCCATCGATAAATATTAATTTATCATTAAAAATAAAAAAAATTGACCAAAATACCCTCTTGCTTCACATATTTTTTAGGAAAAAAAAAAGGAAAATGATGAGAAACTAAAAACTTTGGTAGGAAACTAAAATAAATAAAAGTTTAGGTAGTAACACGAAGAAAAACGCAAATCTTAAGTAATAAACTGAAAAATTTATAATTTCAGCTAATGACACGAAGAAAGACCATAATCTCAGAGTATTAAAGTGAAATTTGCCCTTAGAATGTAAATAGGATTCCCTCTTGTATATGTACTAGGGTACATATCAATGAAAAATAATTCAGCCAATTCTGTTTTTTGTTCATCATTTCACATCCAAAAACTTAAGTTGCATTTAGAGGTTTGTCTTCCTATTTTCAGTTACTTCTTTCCAAATGAGTCGAGATTCTCAAACTTCCAAAGATAATCTAATGATGTAACATTATGAAATATTCGTAGTATCTTTGTAATAACAAATTAACGATCATCCATCCAAACAGAAACAAGCAGAGATTGATGATGACTTATCACACAAAAAAAAAAATCTCTTCCCCAGGAGTATCCAACATCATAACAAACAAATTAAAAGGTACACATTCCCATGTTTCTGAATCATACATCTCAGCCCCGACGAGCTGGTACGTACTAAACCTTCCTATACTATATAGTATAGTATCTATTTACAGGCAGGCGCATTACCAAGAAGCAACCATCTTCAGCCAACCAAATCGCAGAAATGTTGACTCGATAGATATAAAGCCAAAGCAGAACCAAAAAAAAGGCCAAAAGGGGGTGCCATAAGGAACAGCTGAGAAATTCAAGTACGAAATCCTGCCTTGGGTGCTTTATATAGTTGTAGTTTTTATGCCCTGTGTCACAATTCTAAACTTTCCTAAGCTGAATAGTATTGCTGTTGGAGTGTTGGTCAAAGATGGACTAGTACCGATCAGTGGCAAGTTACAGAGGAAACCTTGAGTGGGTATAGGAAAGTGTTGGCATACTCAAAAGAGATTGACCCACCATTGACCAGAGGCTTGCCATCGTTCACCAGGCAGTCATTGTAGCGCAGCCGCTTGAAGAGTCTCGGATTGACCAGCGTGGCTGAGCTGAACCAACCACAGGTGATGTGGATGCTGCTTATGTTACAGCCGGTGACACAAACATTCATGATCTCCACCGTGTAAGTCGGAATACCACTTGGCAACGGCGACGTAGGACCCTGGTCTATCACAATGTCTGCCCTGCTACACTTCTCTCCCCACATACGATTAGGCTCCTTCACACTACCTTCTTCCCCTGTATACACAAAATGTCATGTTAAATGTTAAGTAATTGTACACTCTAGTGGGTCACAGACTCACAGATACATGAATTATGTAAAGAGAAAGCAAAAGAAGGGCTTTAATTAAATTGGGATAGTGAAAGGTAGGGAAGACATTGGATCAATTAAGCATTACATACAATTGGGTAGAAAGGGAGATGTCTGCAGACAAGACATAATTTTAGAATGTGTGAAATCACAGGAATTATGGAAAGTTCAATGGAAAAAAAAACTTCCTACCCAAAAGGTTAGAGATGGACCAGATGGGCCATCAGCATCATAACTTCCTCTGTCCTTCCTGAAAGCTTAAATCAACTTTCGAAATTTGGGACATTACAACTAATGAAAAAAGCCTATCCCCTACGAATCCTAGCTACCCAACACCCCTCTCCTTTTTCCACAGAAACCATCATACACACTTGAAATAGTGCACAAATTTCAAAAATACAGCCCCTACTGTAATGCAAAGACTTTTTAAATGTAAAAAAACATGAAGCGATGGTGAGATCCCTTGAAATGATACCAAAATCCAATTGGGTGCCAAATAAGCTCATTGCGCATGTTAGCATAGTCTCCTTGACCAAATAAAATAAAACAAAATGAGCGTGCAGCTCTGACATCCATTCCTATCTGAGTAACCACACCACTACCACCACTACGGAACTCAATTCATTTCAAAACCAACAAAGCAAAACCGGTCCCAAATTCTATACATCCGTTTTGACCAAAACCAAAAACAGAAGGATTCCACCGGAAATGGTAAAATTATTAGTTGATGACTGGAAATCTTACCCTGAAAAAGAAGCTTCCGGTGAGGGGCTGAGATGCTTCCTTCACCATACCTCAACATGCTTGATTCCACAAAAACACCAACACCTGCAGTTAATTGCACGCGGTTTTCGGCTGATAATTGCAGAATTAAAGAAGGCGGCCGAGGCAGAATCGGATCATGAATATGACAATAAATAAAGGGAAACCAGTAGGTCCATAATGGACCCTTTGTGTTTGTGAAAGAGATGCCAAATTCCGGCCAGATTCCAAAATCAAAATCGGAAAATAATTAAATATATACAACGAAATCTATAGGAGTGTGGTGGATTCTAATAGAGAAAACAAAACAAATGAAATGTGCGTGAATCTAGAGCATAAACAAATAATAATGAAACAATTATTCCCAAGCCGTGTAATCCGTACCGTTTAGAAACTCAGGACAACACAGCAGCACCACTCCTAGAGCCAATAGAAACGACGCCGTTGCCATAACCGCTAAGACTCGCGGACGATTCGCCATTGCTAGCTGTTGAGTCGGACGCTACTGAGTTTGAGTAAGGCCGAGTCACTCTGCAGAAAACCAAACGCTATATCTCTCTGCGTTTTTCAAAATGGAGAGAGTGAGCTAGTTCGTCAACGGAGGCTGAAAGCATATATATATATATATTCAGGGATTTGATGTCAAACTTGGCCTCTCTGTCTCTCTCGGAGAGTGTGTGTGGTGAAATGACTCACGAGAGAGGGAGGGAGGTCTAGCTAGGCTAAGGAGAAAAAAGGTCGTGCAAAGCCAAAAGCAGCAAAGACGACACGGCGATTATAGCCAGGGGCGAAGAGAGGGTCTCGCCAGAAAAGGCACTAAAACGAGAGGGCGTTTAGTTTCGTGTGCGACAAGATTTGAGAGAAGCAGCTAGCACAAAACACAATAGTGAAATATATAATAGAATAGAATATCTGAATATGACAGAGTTTGATAGTAGTAGTTGAAAGAGTAGTGGAGTACAAACATACAGAGAGCAAGGGCAGACATGGTTGCAGGTAAGGTCCAGAAAGCAGCTCCAGGAGACAAAGATGACAGAGCGCAAATCGGTGAAACAAGGCCAAGGCTAGCAGCTCTTAAATGACCAAACAATACGATTCGCTCTCTCTCCGTGTTGGACTCTACGACCGTCGTTGTGGTGCTGGTTGTGTTTTAGCTTTAGGGTTTGGGATCTGAGAGAGTGTGAATGTGTGCTGAGGTGGTCTAGGCTTTATTTATAGTCAAATGAGTTGCTGCTCGGATTAATCATGGGGATTTGGTGATTTAATGAAGGATTAGTGTTGCACGCGGCACCAAGGAAGTGAATGATGAGGTCAATTATAAGGAGGCGGAAGAGGAATGTTCAGGTAGCGTTGAGGGTGTTTCATTTGTGCAACATCTTTGTGGAGTTGGGAAAACGCGTTTTCTCATGGTTACGGGGGAGATTTGGTTATTCCTTTTAAGGTCTATTGATACTACCCAACTCAAACGGCTGGTTATTATACATCGGTGTATGGCATGCCACACATAACCATTCGCCAATTCCCATGACATTCTGGTCTGAATGCGAAATCACAATGAGTTCTTTTCTTTGTTGGTCCATGACTCATTGTCAATGGGATTTCATCATTGTCAAATGAGACCCCATCCATTACAGAGTTTAACGTGCCTACGCCCGCCCTGACCACCAAGTAACTATGAATACTTTCCCTTCCCTTTCTTTTCTTACGTGAAAAAGAAGAGAAGAAATTACCAACTTATATCTTCATAAACTTTCACAAGATCTTAATCGCAATAAGAAAATAATTCACATGATCTTTGGGCAAAAATATCTGTATCCAGATATTAGTTCATTTACTAAACTCAGGTTTCCCTTTCTGCACAAAATATACAACCCAACCAATTGTTAGGAGGTCTGAGACCTGTTCACGAACTATCCAAAAAATGCTCATGACCTACATTAGATTACTGTATAAAGTTGGGTCGAATTACACTTGCTCTACGTCATCAGTTCAACCAAAACCAACTATCGATCAAGCTGTGGTTGACTATCCTAGACTACTGCACAGTATGCCCTCGTCGATGATCTTACCTTCCAACTTAAACGTCTTTCCTCCTTTCCAGCTCCTTTATCCTACCAACCAACTCTTCAATCGTATTAGACGCATCCTGGAAATACAACGACCAAATAAGGAAGGCTGATATTCTTAAGAAGTTGAAACAGAAAACAGAAAACACAAACTTGAAGAATGGAGTTTACATTCAGCTTCACTCTCAAGTTGTTCTCTTGTTCATCTCGTCGCTGCCTCTCCTCTGTAAATATGTCAATTAGACTATCTTGTTCCTTGTTCAAGAACTCAATTTTTTTCTCTGCTTCTTTGAGCTGTCAAAGACAGGTAATATCATGTAAATAAATATTACAAGAGGAACTGCCCAGTTTTCTTGCTATTTCAAATAAGATAAATGTTAGAGAACCTTATCTTCAAGAGTCTTGCACTTGTCCCTTTCAAGCTGCAAGTCCTTAAGTAGTTGAGCTACATCTCCTTTGTCCTGTTTCTTCAATCTACACAGAATGAAATTGATGAGACTGACTGCCAAGTAGGACGGTAAAAAGAACAGGTGTAAAGGGCAGAACATGTACTTCTCTTTTAATTCAAGGTTCTCTTTTCTCAATCGCTGCACAATGCTCAAATCCTCATTAAAATCATTTCCCTGCTGAGTAAACAAAAACCTTTAGCTAAGCCTTGCATGACAAGTATTACTAATATTTTGCAATGTAAGAATTGTTACTGTAGTGAATGTTATTAACCTTTGACTTGGATCTTGGTGTACACTCTTGTTGACATTCATTATCATCCATATCTGAAGATAATGTAGTTACAACTGGACCATCTTTCCCAGAATGATGCCTGGCTGTGAATGCATTGCGAGCACTGTCATTTGCTTCCTTATCACATACAGCAACATGTATATCTTTGTCCCTTGATTCCCTACCGCCATTCAATTGCTTTTTCTCCAATCTTCCGCCCTTAACATTGACTGGTGAAGGTGGCGTTGCTTCAGAGGAGCTTGATTCTTCGCCAGATATCGTGGGTGTCGACTTTGTGCGCATTCGCGCGGTATCTTTGCCTTTACCAGACCCATGTATATTTCCACGTCCATAGTCTGCTGCTTTTGAACCAAATGTGCCTGAAACTGAACGTGGTCTCTTGCCACTTGATATGATACTGTCCCTTTCCGAGGGAAAATCAGGAGAACTCTCTACAAATGAAGAATTACAGTTGGATAAGATTGACTTGGTTTTTAGCCAGTAAACATAACTGCAACATCAATAGAAAAGAAACAAATATATTTCCGCTGCTGCGTTATAAATTGTAGTGTCCATAACATACCTTTATACTCAGCATTGTTAGCCTTCTTGTTACGTCGAGCAGCATATCCAATTTTATGACAATTGGTAGACCTAC
The DNA here is from genome assembly GCA_946800695.1 of Geum urbanum. NCBI lineage: Eukaryota > Viridiplantae > Streptophyta > Magnoliopsida > Rosales > Rosaceae > Geum > Geum urbanum. The sequence continues at coordinate 41,410,727 of OX327013.1, read as the reverse complement.
ATATGCAATTGTCCATTTCTAAGTATCAAAACAGGCAAGAATCTGGATAAAGAACATTGTCAACAATCAAACCAGAACACAACACACCAGTATGTCTTTTGCATTTGGATTAATTTTGCCTCAAGTCTTGAAAGAATTGTTGTACGCTCGAACCCTTGCTTGTCATGAGCTGGTTCAACAAAATTGGCTTCTAGCAGACCTGCAAGATAAAAAGCATCAGATTCAAACTTCTTTAAAGCTACTTAGTTCCAGCAAAGGAACTTCGATGGAAACAATACCTATTACACCACGGCCATCACTTCCTGCAGCATTCCAAAGCCTCCAAAATGGCTAGCAAAAAGCAAAAAAATGTCTCAAAAGTTCAGTGACAACCCACTTAAGAATGATATAAACCACTGCTGCTCAAACAGCAGATGCAACAAACATGACAAAAAACCGAAAGAAAAAAAAACAAAAATAAATAAATTAAAAGTACCTTAATCAATCGGTTCTTATGATAAACATTAAACCCTTGGACATCGATATGATGTTTTGCATCCTTCACAAACCCAATGGTGACGGTAGCTGCCATCTGTTTTCAACAGTTGCATGGAATCAGAAATCAATACAAAAGTAGGAGTGAACCGGAAAATTATAAATTTTAAACAATATAATACATTTGCATCCTTGGGGATCCCATCTGCAGTACTCGGTTGTGGTCTATATGTGACTCTTTGAGAGATCATCATATCATTCACTATGTTGTGATGCTCAACATCTTTCCCACGCAGAATAATTCGGAAGTCAATGGGCAGTCGCAAATATAGAATTGCTGCATAACTCTGGCATCAAAATGAAGTAATTATTATGAAAACATAAACAATGAATGGAGACCTGTTCTGACTTCAAGTTTGATCAGGGCCTGTGATTCAGAATCATCTTCATGTGTCACTCTAATTTATTGTGATTAGAGCAAATTTTGACTTGGTTAGACATTAGATGGATTCACCAACAGTGCTACAAAGAGCTAGGCAACAAAAACTGACAGAAAATTAGCCGCACAGAGCAATTAAATATGACTTACCCTCAATGAGTGCCGGTAGGTCAAAAAATGACGAGAATTAGGAAACTGTTTAGCCATTTGTATATTCTTCTCATCGCGGTTGACACCTCTGACTTGAATATCCTGCACAACTAGACACCACATAAATTTCTGCCAGATCACCGAAAACAATGAACAAAAAGAGTACAAAAATGATATAATTCAATAATCAACATACATGTGGATCAGATTCAAAATCAAGCTCCAACTGTCCTTCATCATCCTCCCAAAGGTTGTATATGATTATTCGAGTACCTTGGTTTTTCATCATATAAAACTGCGAGAAAAGGTACATAGAAATTGATGATAAAGCAAGAAATACAAAATGGCCACAAACTGTAACCTGTCTGTAATAAGGAAGTACCTGATGGTCCAAATCTTCTTCACTAGAAAATGGCGACCACTGAAGTATTGTTTCCACATTTTTGTTCCAGTCACTGGGAGATGATCGTATCATTTTGGTCCAACTTCCTTGTCTTTTCTCATAATCAAGCTTTTAATTGACAGGAAAAAGAACACATTAGTATTAATAAAGGCCCAGCAATAAAGAAAGCACACTACCATTAACATAGAAGGGCAATTAATCAATAACACCAGCATCCTAATAGTAGAGTCCCCCTCAAATTCCAGATGCTCCACCCTATCATCATCCTAAAGCTTTCTTTCCTCAACAAGGTTAGTTTGACAATATCTTAGTTCCTCAGCATAACATCACCGAAAGAAAGTTTGGTCTAGCTAAGACATTTAAAGACGGGTTAATGTAAACTATCAGACCAGGCGACTACGCCAAACATGTTATTATAGGAAGAAGGGGAGGCCAGTAGGAGGACTTCAAAACCACATAATCTTAATTTATAAACGGTTTAATTATCAACAAGACCTCAAAGAGTCTCAACTGGCTCAAGCTCACTCTAGGCTAATCTTTTAAGATTTGACGGATATTTTCAGAATAACTAAATCACCAAAAAATAGTTGCACACAAAATTCTAAGACAATATAAATGTCTTTACAATGGGAACTACAGTATCTTCCTTTCCTGTGCTCCTCAAAAACGTGTAGGACAGCAATCCAATGCTTTGCGTGGCCTCACTACACAAAGCAAAATGTATCGATTAGTATCAGACTCTCAGAAGTCAGAAGTACGGAAAAAATAATATGAAATGACAGATAAAACACTAGCAGAAATAAACCTGTTGTTGCCTTTTCCAGAACAACGAGAGAACACTATAACATCTGCCCCAAGCCTCATTGTACTTGTTTTGAAGCCATTTCCATCTGTATAAACAAGCAACTAACATCAATGTTTTGAGAAAGACGTAAACGAAAATGCATTTTTTGATTAAATTTGGTTTCATACACTGTCCAATTGTGTTTGCAATTTGGCTTTTCTTAGAAAACCCCAAAGACATGCAGTCTCGTATCTTATCTGGATTCATCCCACCACCATTATCTACAAAAGTTTTCGAAAGACAGAAAGAAAAGAATGAGAAGTAAGGACTAAACTGAAACGTCTTAGCGTTCTATGGAAACACATCCAACAATAAAGTCGATAAAACTGATCACCTTCAATTAACAACATTTTGCTTCCATCTTTTTTATTCTCAAGCATATCTATATTAACATGAGTAGCACCAGAGCAAACCTGACACAGAAGCAGAAAAATATGTCCAAATGGAGAGGAAGGCAAGCATAGAAGACACTGATAACAAAATAACAGGGAGAAATGACTACCTCATCAAGTGCATTGTCTAACAACTCGGCAAAAGCTGCAAAAAAACATCACTAAGGTCACAACTCTTGCACTGAGCATAGTGATACAAAATCAAGTACAATGCAATAGATGAATCGAATTAAATTATACCTCCGAGAGCCCACTTGTGACTGGTTGCATTGGTATGCAGAAACTTTGGATGAATTCTAACATGGTCCATACCACCTGCATATTTCAAATCATGACAAATCTTCAACTAAGACAGCTACAACTCTGCAATACACTTTGATTAGAGAACTAAGCCTTGTTTCAAAGCCAAATTTACTCTTGCATGTTACTAATGGCTCTTCTACTCAAACAAATTAACCTACAAAACTCATAATTAACATCAAAACTCCTATAAGAGCAGTAGTAAAATTACCAGAAACACACTCCGTTTCTGCACTAGAAACCACTTCGAATTCACCAGCCTTCCAGAACTGTTTACAATAGTTCACAGTCATCGCACCGCTCCGCGTCTCCGTACTCGGCGGCGGCGCCGGCAACATCCTCGGCACCTCCACCGCTTCCTCCTCCTCCGGCGCCGGAACACGATCCATCACCGGCATGATCACTCCCATCTCGTTCAGCTTCCGCTTCTTCAACACGCGTCCCGAAACGGCGTCGCTCTTCCCGGAGCCGCCGTCTTCCTCCGTGTCCGAGTCGTCGTCGTCGCTGCTGCTGGTGTCGAGCGCGATTACCGTCTCCAGCACCTGAAACTTGCCGCCGCTCTTCGGCTTCTTCGGCTCCGGCGTAGAGTACGGAGCGTCGTCCACAAGCTCCTGCTTCACCACCGCCTCCATCGCTGAGAGTATTTCCCTGTGGATTTTTTTTCTGAGGCCTGGTGCCTGGTGAGTTTGCTTAAGCTTGTGAGCTTTGCTCAAAGGTGACCAATCGCTGAGGAGGCAGTGACGTTTATATGTTTGTTGTGGGCGATGCCGATTAGTAGGTTAGGCAATAATTTCATAGCATATCTGAGGCTTTTGCGCCACTAATCGTTAGGATTTAGGAAATGAACTCCTTTGAGGCACTCGAAGAAACAGCTTCATTTGCCCATAACTGCATAATAAAGCCCATGCTCTTTGAATGGGGTAGGTAATCTGTCTGTATTCACGGGTGCCACAGGCTGCCTGCCTCACTTGATTTAGTCATTTTACTTCAGTATAATCTCTATATATTAAAAGAGTCGGGCTTTTTATAGTTACTCCAACAGTTATGAAGGGTTAAACATTCATAATTCTTTTTTTTTTTTGTTCTTATATCAAACTAACTGTTAAAAAAAAATTCATAAAATATGGATGAAACAGCAAAAAAAAGAATAAGGAGAAGATCAATTATCGTAAACATTTGTCTCCTAAACATCAGAGAAAACTTAAATATTAGGGATAAATCAACAAACTACGTTTTTGAGAGAGATAAAATACTCTTAAAACTAAAAAAAGAAAAAAAAATATAACAGGTGTGCCTTTTTTTTAATATGTTTATAAAAAATAAATCTCAAAAATATTATCGCGAATATTTTTTTGAAAAAAACTTGCATGTATGTAAATATTTATCGACAAAATCCGTCCGTTAATATGTGGACGAGATTTGGATTAAAGAGTTTACTAGAACAGACGTGAATTTGAAGTTACATTTATGTAAATTTGCTATATTACTTGATAATGATCGCCGTCATTATTTAATTATTCTTTGGAAGTTGAAAGATACAACAAATCTATTAGATGGCATTGTATTATGAAACGATACAAGTATCAAAACAAAGTAAATAAGACATAAAATGGTGCAACAAACATCGAGCGTAGTATAAAACACAAAGCGATGCACAAAAACATCGTAAGTAACAATAATCAAGTAATCGGGAGAGTTATCAAAATAGATGATGTCAACGAGTATTGACAATGATAGATAGTTGCACGGTTGCAAAAATCTCAATCATAAACAATAAATTGTGCGTCTATTCATACTTCCAAAATTAATATTTGTATCTTTTTTATTTTTTATTTTTTGCAAAATATGAAATCCATCTTTGCCCTTCCGCAGAAAAAAAAAATCATATGTACATCTTCGTCGTCTACCACTGTTTTTTCATATACGATATCGCTCTTCAATCTTCAATCTTTTTGTTCTTCTCTTCATCTCATTCCTTTCCATACAAACAAGAAAATTACAATTTACCTTAGTACACTTTTGCCAAAAAAAAGAAAGGAAAAAAGAAGAAGAGAAGAACGTATGATGCGTCTACCATTTTATCATATATCTCTTTCATTCTCTTCCATCTTGTGCTTACTTGCTTGCCTATTATTTGTAAAAATAGAGATCCATAGTTATGTTTCTTCTCAGATTCCTAGATTATGGATTTGAAAATATTTGAGATCTTTACATATGCAAAATCAAGGTTAAGTTGAAATCATAAAACATGTATAAACTATTGTATAAAGGTATAAGTTAGGATAAAATTTTCGATTAATTTGAATAAAATAGATGAAAATCATCGAACCCAGTTGGTACTTAAAAATTCATCATTCATCGATCAAACTTGACATGGATAATGGGTGAATGCCAACTTCAACGAGGTTTTATCCAAATAACACTGTATCAATCAACTGCCAAGAAAAACGGCCGCTTGAATTCATTTGCTTCGTCATTCTTCTCTGATAACACTAATTAATAACAACATAACAGGAGGTAGATATGAACAAAGGTTCAATACCCATATGGGTTTTCAAAAAAAAGAACAGAGTGCAAATGAATAATAAAGGGTAAAACATGAAGTTCAATGAAAAAATTATAAGAGGTGTAAATATTAATCTAGGAGGTATGAATAGACGCATCTAATAATAAGGCCTCTATAAATGAATAACCTTAAGACCATAGACAATTATTACTTTAGCGGGTTATTATTTTATCGATAAATAAATTATTTATTTATTTATCGAAATTGTTAGATATTTTCTAGCTAATGAAAATGAAACAATAATGTAATCACCTACAAATGAAGAGATAATGGAAAGATGGTGAACAAATCCGCATATTGAAGATGATCATGATGCAAATGACAATCTTGTCATACTGATAGTTTCTCTAAAAAGACATTCGAGGCAGTAATTATCTTGAGTAGCTTTTTGCTACAAAATGAAATTTTTTTTACCAAATATACGTGGTACACGCATTGTAAAAGATCAATGACAAAGTTAAATTTGGTCTACATGCGAAGAAGAAACAAACTACAATAGAGTTTTTTTAAAAGAAATAGCTTAACAAATCGAAAAAGTAGAATTTCTTAGCTGAAATTTTAATTTTAATTTTTATGAATTTTAATTTTAATTTTTATGTTTTTAAATAAATTATTACTTCATATATTCGCATGGACCTAAAGGAATTAGAAAAAAAATATATATATATATATATCATCTTATGCATTTAGCGAGGTTGCTAGTGATATGAACTGGCCCTGAGTCGGGACATGAAAAAAAAATTACTTTAGTGAGGTTATTATTTATCGAAGTTTTACTGTATCATGGGAAAAACAAACAGTAGAGAGAAAGTGGGAAATCACCATTAAAAACTGAAATTGATATGAGTTTAACCATGGTTCCCCTAGAGTTTTAATGGTGCTGCTAGATTAGCCTTTGCTAGGACCTCGAAGGCCATGGTTGTCCTAGAGGGTCCTCTTTGTAATTTTTTTTTTATCAAAAAAAAAATTTGAAATCAATAACAGACAGAGTCTGAATTTGGGTATGCTCTGATGCTAAGTCTGTAGTCGACCCACAACCTTACTCAACTACATCACCGGCTTGACTAAGTTTTAACCCCTTAGTCAAGCAAAACCTTACTTTTAGAGTTGAAGGGTCAATTGACTTCCAAGCCCAATTACAATTTTCAATTTATACAAAAGACTATATTGTATGATCGCTGACATCGCATGGTAAAAGATAAATAACAAAGTGGGCTAACTCAAGTAGTAAAAGCACCATTATCTAAGTAGTCTATTAGGTTCTCGATTCAAATCATGACAGAGAGTAAGAGTAAAATCTTATAATCTTCTTTTAAAAAGATTTATATATAACAAAAATGGTAAAAGACAAATGAGTGTTAAATTATAGGGTATTGTTCATAGCAAAATATGGCATGTGAAAATGGATATGAGACCATACTTTGTTATTTGTGAAAATTCAAGTTAGTTTTGAAATTAAACTATATATCTAAAATTGAATTGACACAATCATTTAAAAAAACAAGGTCAACAGTCTCATAACCACCAACTAAAGTGATTTTCTATTCACTTAGCTTTTTTGAAGATTGAGAGTAGAAAATTTGAACTATATTCTCTTTAATTTTAATACTTTGATGTTGAATCAATTGATAAGTGACCGTAAAAATTTAGATTAATCGTTGTAAATGACTTGGTAATCGTTTCGGACCTAAAAAAACTTTAAATTATGAAGAAAAAAAGATATGAAGACAAATGAGATACTGGATCACTTACATGTGGATGAAAACATCCGATGAATAGTGCCATAGTATATTGGGAGTTGAATTGGTATATAATGCACATGGTTAAGTTTAAGAGACTAGTCAATGATTTTAAGAGTGGGTCTCATTATTCATTTAGATTTGAAATTTGGTTTGAAATTCAAAAATTAGATAGAAAATTTCTAAAATGAATTATGAGAATATGCATATCAAACATTATAATCATCCCATGCAGAGTCCAACCAAGCATCTAAATTATAGACAAATATACAAGGTCTTTATGATGAATTGCGTTCAGATATATATCTAAAATGATGCTACATTTGAGTCACGAGTAATAGAATTGATAATGGTATGAGATGTATCATTAGAAAATATTTTTTTTTCGAATAAAGAAGATTTTATGAAAATTCTCTTAGCCTGACAAGCTCATACACGGCTAACAAGTAACCCTACCTCTAAAAGAAGAGAAGAATAACACATCAAACACAAGAATAAATATTTAATACCGTTAAACTCAACTAGACACGTCGGGATTGTATACATCTTACAAGGACGGCATAAAACATGTATCACGACAATAGACACACCTCTGAACACTCAATTGTGGTAGGTGTGTCTAGAACCCATGAAATACGCAGTCCAAGAAAGATGCATGCAAGCTGATAGGCCGGGTAAACATATATTCAAATATACCTTATTTTCAACCAAGATGTATCATTGTAATAGTTAATTATAAGGGTTATCGAATACAAGGAGTTGGTAAAACTAAATCCTAACACAAAACTGAAACGCTGACAGACTCGACTACAGTAAACTAACGACACTATGAACTTACACAAGACAGACTCAAATACTACGAAATTTGGAAACAACAATATAGACACAGTGGCGGACTACCACACAAAATTTGAGAGTATTCAAAGTTGATTTGAGTACTGAAGTGAATCGGCTAAGCTAAAGCTAATGCAGAAAATAAATGCTGAAAGTAAAGATGTTAATGAATGCAAATGGATTTAAAACTATATAATTAATGAGTTAAGAAGAATGCAAGCCACCACTGTCATTCCATATTTCTAACACATACTTAACCTAATACACATATCCAATGAATGAAAGTTCCCAGGAAGAGTTGATCGTTACAACCACATCCTATTACCTAATCCTTATGCCTATACAGGTTTGTCATGGATCTCCCCTACATCTATCCCTCTATTGAACCCATAGTCATGGACCCCAAGGTTTACAAAAAATAAAGCATTAAGATATAGAAAATGTTTGAGAATCTACAAGGGTTCACAGGTACACTACAGGTGTGTCCTGCTAGACCTATGGATTTCAATTTCCTGACGGTAAAATCAGTGTATCACTATAGAGAATCTGTTGGAAGAAATTATCTTCAGTCGCCCGTATCTCATGAAACTAGAATCATAGCATGCATACTAAGTTGGCCACTAAAGCAAACATACAAGAATTCATACGGTGAATCATTCAGAGAAAGAAACCTCATTCACAGAAAATGCAAAACTAGGTTAAAGTGTATGCATTAAAAAGACTTCATGTACGGGGCTTCAAGCATCCCCTTAACAATGGTTTTAGCTACTAAAAGTCATAATTACAGAATCAAAACTATTTATAGAGTTGAAACAAACAAATGAGATGAAGAAGAAGACTGATCGGCCAGAATTCGACGGGTCGAAATCGAGACAGATTGAATTCCTCATTCGTTTCCTCTCTTTTTGCACGAAATTCTTCCCTCCAAAATGCTGATTATTCTTTTCTAAAACCTAAAATAGGTTTATATACCTCCTCTAATTTCTCTCCTAGAGTCCACATTGGAATAGACTTCTATAATTGCACATAACTCCTTCTTTTCTCCGTATTGAGCTATGAATCCTTCTTTGGTTTCATTTTCCTTTATTTCTCCCCAAAATCTATTAAAAAAATAAACATAATTAAATCACTCAATTAATAACAATAAACTAAATATAGGGAACAAATTAAACACCGAATAGATGCATAAATATGCGACTATCAAAATACCCTACACTTAGACATTGCTAGTCCTCGAGTAATGCACTAAACTAAAACTTTAAGATTACTCAACACCACTCTAACTACATGACTCTAAAGCCTTTAACGTATTGTCTCAGCAATCTCCCACAATTGTAACACCAAGATTAGTATGACTTTATATTCACCTTCCATAAAGTTTTGAGAGTTAATTTTAATATATGACACACATGTAATATGTAGGATGAAGACATAATCATGGTGAAAGGAACTGCAGCATGCAACAAATAAGTCAAGATTCAACATCACTTAGATATGCCCTCAAAAGTGTTTCACTCAAAATATGTCTAAGGTTTCCACTCAACTCAACTACCTGCCAAATGGACCAAACCATATATTTACGCTTGTGAAAAATCTCCACAGACCAAAGGCTGCCATCTTGAGGATCAAAAGGACTTTCATAGGTTGTAATGGGGCTTGGCTCATAGGTTAAAGAATAAATGGATACGGAATTCAAATATAATTCTAGAACCCAGTAGAGCACCAAATAAGAGACTTTTTCAAACTTTATAACCATGACCTTTCTCACTTTTGTGGCCAAATTTCATCTTGTTGGGCCTTCACATCATTGTTTTCATCAATAGTTAACTTGGGTAACAAGCTAAACATCACTTTTTTTTTGTTTTCAAATATATTTTTTTTTATTTTTTTTTTCTTCAGAAACACTAGCTTGATACCCCACACTTATTTTTTTGCATCACCTTTCGACATTGTCTTCTTCACATACATGTCTCATATATAGCTCTACCAAGTCCTAGAACAAGGGTAAAGATATAAATATTATAAGGTTTAAGGTCAGAGATATGTAGGCGATGACATAAAGTTTAAACATGTAGGTTCAAAGTGGTTACCTAAGGGGTACACATCTTGTGTACACAAATTCGGGACATATGCTTATATGGCTATGGTGGTGTCTCCTAAATGCCTTTATCACTTCCTCAATCAAAACATGTATTGACTATAAGCTTTAAATAGCACAAGAGCAAGTTCTAGCAATATCTAGAGTCCATTAACTTAATTTGTGGCAAGCAATTGACACCCAATAAAGAAAGCATGTATATTCACATTTAGGCTCAATCGCTCACAGGTTAAATAAATCTCAACAAAATTTAAGCATGCTAAAAAATTTGTACCATGTTAACTAATTTCTACATCCACTACACATTCGCATATGCACCATATATCAAGATTAACCAAAGAAACTTAAATAACATGATCATCTTTTAGTCACAACTCCGGAAGATATAATCACATCAAGGACTAGTTAATGGCTCATAAAACTCAAAACAAGAAACTCTTTTTGTATTTTCCTCGACACTTTTTACTTTTATATTTTTTCATATCAGACACTAAAACACACAAGAAAAACAAAGAAAAACTCAAAAATAACAAAACTGGGCGAAAAGACCCTTCCACAACGAACTAGTCGTCGGAAAAGACCCCCTCAGTATTCGACGGGTCGAGAAATTCCTCGACGGGTCGAAGCCTCGCTACTGTCTAAAAATCTGCCAAATTTCGACGGGTCGAAATGGGTCCCCTGTACTGCATAACTCCACTTTCATACTTTATACAGAATTAATCACACATCGGAATGAGCTGAATTTCATGAGCATAAACTAGATCCATGTACAAATATTCTCTCAAATTTTCAGAATTTTATGAGACCTCTAGTTATGGCAAATAAATTTCACAAGACAGCAGCCTGCACAATACCAAAATAACACCTAAAAACGAAAAAATTATACATAGACGCTAATGATATGATATAAACCCCACCCTACACTTGAAATTTGCGTTGTCCTCAATGTAAAACAAAATCAAAACATACAATACATCAAACAAGCATGGAATGAGACACATAACACATCACAAATCTCACTAAACATGGAGAAAAATAAAGTAGAGGAGAAGAGATAAGAAATCAAATCTGGTCGCCAGCTTCTCCATCAACATGAGTTGCCTCGCAAGTAACGCTAAGTTTAACGTCTTCAGCTAGACGACAAGACTTATCACTCCTCACAAGGAGTAGCCTCTTCGAGGTTCACATCCTCAAAGACATGCTTCACAAATGACTCATAGAAGGGCTTGAGTCGATGTCCATTCACTTTAAATGTCTTCCCTGTTTTCGAACTCACAATATCTATGGCACCATGAGGATAAACATTAGTGATAACATAAGGTCTAGTCCATCTACTTTTGAGCTTACCTGAAAATAAGCGTAGACGACTATTGAAGAGTAAAACTTTGTGACCAACAACAAATTCTTTTCTCTTAAAATTCCGGTCATGAAAAGCTTTAGTATTTTCCTTGTAAATCTTGCTAGACTCATAGACATTGTGCATAATCTCATCAAGCTCGTTCAGCTGCAACTCCCTATGCAAACCTGCATCATTTATGTTAAAATTAAACTTCTTGACAACCCAAAATGCCTTGGGATCCAATTCCACCGGAAGATGGAAACCTTTTCCATACACCAACCTATAAGGAGACATTCTAATAGGTGTCTTATATGCTGTCCACTAAGCCCATAACGCTTCATCAAGGTGTTGACTCCAATCTTTCCTGGTTGGCCCAACCGTCTTCTTAAGGATTTGCTTGATCTCTCGGTTTAACACCTCCACTTGCCCGCTGGTTTGAAGATGATAAGGTGTGGCCACCTTATGTGTGACACCATACTTCCAGAGCAAAGCTTCAAAGGTTTTATTGCAAAAATGAGATCCTTCATTGCTGATAATGCATCTAGGTGTTCCAAATATAGCAAAAATATCTTTCAGAAAACAAAGAACAACCTTAGCATCATTAATGCGGGTGGCTTTGGCTTCCAACCACTTAGAAACATAATCCACAACGAGAAGAATAAACAAATAACCCTGGGAGTTAGGGAATGGTCCCATGAAATCAATATTCCACACCAAATATTTCAACAACAAGAATAGGGTGTTAAGGCATTTGGTCTCTTAGGCTGAGGTTACCTGTCATTTGGCACCTCTCACATGATTTGTACATGACATGAGAATCATGGAACAAGGTTGGCCAATAAAATCCACTCTCAAGCACTTTGAGAGCTGTCTTTTTCCTTCCAAAGTGTCCACCACCTGCATGTGAGTGACAAAAAGATAGAATAGGATTGAAATTCAGACTCGGGTACGCACCTGCGGATGATGGCATCGGTACAATGTTTCCAGAGGTATGGCTCATCCCATATGTAATACCTGGCTTCCTTGACTAGTTTGTCTTTCTGAGCTCTGCTGAAATTAGGTGGAATGCACTTACTCACCTTGTAGTTAACAATGTCAGCATACTTGGCACCATACCTTGGAGAACAAGGAGCTGTTCATCCGAAAAACTCTCTGAGAGGAAGGTTGTCCTCTTCAGCGTTGGAACCATGAGTGAGTCTACTCAAGTGATCCGCCACCACATTCTCAGAACCTTTCTTGTCCTTGATCTCAATGTCAAACTCTTGTAGCAAGAGCATCCATTGAATCAATCGAGGCTTGGCATCCTATTTAGTCATCAAATATCTCAAACCAACATGGTCAGAAAATATGATAACTTTAGTTCCTAACAAGTAAGATCTAAACTTTTCAAGAGCAAAAACCACTGCTAATAGCTCCTTCTCAGTAGTTGAATAGTTCAATTGTGCATCATTCAAGGTTCTGGAGGCGTAATAGATGACATGTGGAAGTCTTTGTGGTCGTTGGCCAAGAATAGCGCCAATAGCATAGTCTGAAGCATCATACATTAGCTCAAATGGTAGACTCCAATCAGGTACTTGTATGATGGGAGTTGTAGTCAACAACTCCTTGATCTTATTAAAAGCTTGTAGACATTCCTCAGTGAAATTGAAAGCCACATCCTTCTGAAGCTGTGCACATAAGGGTCGGGCTATTTTGGAGAAATTCTTGATAAACCTGCGATAAAATCCTGCATGGCTAAGAAACGATCTCACCTTCTTCACAGTAGAAGGAGGTGGTAAGGTATGCACAATATCCACTTTAGCCTTGTCTACCTCAATTCCCCTAGCAAAAATAACATGTCCTAATTTTTCCCAGTTGAACACCAAGTTAGTTTTCACACAACGTTCCAAGACCATAGATAAATTATGTAGACACATGTCAAAAGAATCACCAAAAACCGAAAAATCATCCATAAATACCTTAATGATCTTTTCGACCATGTCTGAAAAGATACTCAGCATGCATCTTTGAAACGTTGCAGGCACATTGCATAAACCAAAGGGCATCCTTTGATAAGCAAACGTGCCATATGGACAGGTGAAGGTGATCTTCTCCTGATCATCCTTGTGTATGGCTATCTAGTTGTACCCTGAATAACCATCTAAGAAATAGTAATATGCATGTCCTGCCAACCTTTCCAACATCTGATCAATGAATGAGAGTGGAAAGTGATATTTTCGTGTGGTGGCATTGAGCTTGCGATAATCAATGCACACTCTCCATCCAGTTTGCACTCGTTGAGGCACCAAAACGTTCTCATCATTCTTCACCACTGTTATTCCAGAACATTTTGGTACTACCTGCACAGGATTAACCCACTTGCTGTCAGAAATAGCATAAATTATACCTGCATCGCAGAGTTTGATCACTTCTTTCTTAACAAAATCCATCATAGGAGGATTTAGTCGACGTTGAGCTTCTTTGGTTGGCTTAGCATTCTCCTCAAGATGTATCCTATGAGTGCACAAAGTAGCGCAAATTCCCTTGATATCAGCAACTGTCCAGCCAATTGCGGACTTATACTACCTAAGAACAAGCAAGAGTTTCTCCTCTTGCAATTTTGAAAGCTTTGAAGAAATTATGACCGGCAAAGTTTCATCGTCACTAAGAATAATCATACTTCAAATGCTCGGGTAGAGCTTTAAGTTCTAACTCGGGCGCTGCATGAATAGATAGAGCAAGAACGTCAGTTGAAACCAGAAGAGGGATTGGTTTAGAAGGCTTACCTTTCATGCTTGGCATTGATTCAAATGCCTCTTCCATTGCATAGTATTCTTCTTCCATCTTAAGATCTTCAGCAGAAGCAATCTCAAAAACTGACTCAAATTCGACGGGTCGAAAATTTTCTGAAGGAAAATTTCGATCGGTCGACGCATCGCCACTGTCCAAAATTTATCCGTTTTCGACGGGTCGAGAGTTTTTCTTGACCGGTCAAAGCATCGCCACAGACACATCTTGTTCCTCTTTTTCGATGGGTCGAAGCATCGCCATGGCCACATCTTGTTCCTCTTTTTTGACCGGTCGAAGCATCGCCATGACCACATCTTGTTCCCATTTTTCAAGATCATAGCATGAGCTTCATATTGCCCATTGGGATTGGGGAGGGTTCTGCTAGGAAGACCTCCTGTGTTGGCTTGAGTGAGTGTTTGCTAAATTTGGCTTACTTGCCTCTCTAGTAAATCGATTGATTTTCCTTGTTGCTGAGTTGTAGCCTTGAGTTCTTGAACTGTGGCCATGATATCTTGGCGAAAAGCACTATTTTTCTCTCGTTCTTTCTTGTTGTCAAACATCATTTGTTGCATCATGGCTTCTAGAGTTGAAGTTCATATTGATGTTTGAGCTGGAACTTGTGGTTGTGGAGGAATACGCCTCTGGCCAAACTGTTGTCCATCTCTTGTAAGCTGCCTTAGCTGAAAACCTGGTCGAGCATTAGGAGGGTTTAGCACATTGTTGCTCCTATAACTCAACAGTGGATGATCCATGTTCCCACTATAGGTATTTGGCTGCCTCTGGAAGTAATTTGCCTCTTCTTCCTCATGATTGTCTTCCTTATCAACTCGGAACTTTGGACAATCTTCTGCTAGATGATCTGAAGCTGTACATATAGTGCACACAACTTGGGTTGCAGCGACTGTTGTCTGTTTGGCCACTTTCAAAGTACTAGCAATTAGAGTAATATCATTCTCCATAGAGCTTAATCTTTTTTCCATAGCTCCATCAATTGCGACTGCATTGAGGGATATTCTACTTGCTCACATGTATCTATTCCTTGACAGAAATTACCTTGAATGTTATGCGTGGTTCTCAACAACCTCCTTGGAATGTATCTATTCCAGTCATATTCCACTAATTTCCCCCACAAGCTGAATCAAGTTTTGATCTGTTGAAAGAATCAAGTCCTTCATAGAAGAACTCCTTTTGAGTGTTGATGTCAAACTTATGGTGAGGGCATTGTCGAAGAAGACCCTTAAACTGACTCCAGGCTTCATGTAGTTCATCTCCATCTTTTTGCCTGATTGTGCTTATTTGCTTCTTCAAATTCTTGGTACGGGAAGAAGAATAGAATTCTTTCATAAATGCAACACACATCTTTCTCATGTGTCAATAGATAAAGGACCATGCCTTTGCTTGCTCTTTCAGAGAGAATGAAAATAAGATGAGCTTCACAGTGTCTTCCTCTACATTTGTTGATTTCTAGAATCTGCACAAAGTTGTGAACTTATTAAGATGATCCTGAGGGTCTTCATAAGGTGTTCCTCTGAAGTGTGGCAGATTTGATATAAGTGATGGAGGAATAGAATAAGCCCCCAAATTCTCTGGTAGTACGATTGGTGAATTTGCTGCACATGTGCCCGGTATAAAGGACTCTCTCAACTTGGCTGTGTTTGCCATTCTTCTTGGTGATGGTGGTGGTGTTGGAATATTTTGCTCTTCCTCAAACTCAGATTCTGAACCTGAATGAATTTCTTGCTCAGATGGTTCACCACCACTGTTCACACTCATAGACCGTTGTCTTTGCTGCTTTCTGTTTTGCTTGACTGAGCGTTTAATTTTTAGATCAATTAGTAATGGCTCAGTGCTTCTAGTGTGCCTAGTACGTATAAAAAATACTCCTACACACGGAAGAAACAGTAAGACTCAAAAGAAAAAGAAAAGAAAACAAAACAAAACAAAACTGAAAATTAAAGACTATTAAAACTTATAAGTAAGCAACTCCCCAGCAACGGCGCCAAAATTTGATAGGCCGGGTAAACACCTATTCAAAGATACCTTATTTTCAACCAAGATGTATCATTGTAATAGTTAATTATAAGGGTTATCGAACACAAAGAGTTGGTAAAACTAAATCCTAATACAAAACTGAAATACTGACAGACTCGACTATAGTACACTAATGACACTACGAACCTACTCTAGACAGACTCAAATGCTACGAAATTTGGACACAACATTATAGACACAATGGGGGACTATCACACAAAATTTGAGGGTATTCGGAGTTGATTTGAGTACCGAAGTACCGAAAAGAATCGGCTAAGCTACAGCTAATGCAAAAAATAAATGTTGAAAGTAAAGATGCTAATGAATGCAAATGGATTTAAAACTATATGATTAATGAGTTAAGAGGAATGCAATCCACCACCACCATTCCATATTTCTAAAACATACTTAACCTAATGCACATATCAAATGAATGAAATTTCCCATGAAGAGTTGATCGTTATAACAACATTCTATTACTTAATCCTTATGCCTATGCAGGTTTGTCATGGACCTCCCCTACATCTATCCGTCTATTGAACCAATAGTCATGGACCCCAAAGTTTACAAAAAAGAAAGCATTAAGATCTAGAAAAGTTTTGAGAACCTACAAGGGTTCACAGGTACACTATAGGCGTGTCCTGCTAGACCTATGGATTTCCATCTCCTGACGGTAAAATCAGTGTATCACTATAGAGAATCCGGTGGAAAAAATTATCTTCAGTCGCCCGTATCTCATAAAACTAGAATCCTAGCATGCATACTAAGTTGGCCACCAAAGCAAACATACTAGAATTCATACGGTAAATCATTCAGAGAAAGAAACATCATTCATAGAATATGCAAAACTAGGTTAAAGTGTATGCATTAAAAAGACTCCATGTACGGGGCTTCAAGCAGCCCCTTAACAATGAGTTTATCTACTAAAATTCATAATTACATAATCAAAACAATTCATAGAGTTGAAACAAACAAATGAGATGAAGAAGAAGACTGTTTGGCCAGAATTCGACGGGTCGAAGGAATTCTCGATCGGTCGAAATCGAGACAGGTTGAATTCCTCTTTCTCTTCCTCTCCTTTTGCAAGAAATTCTTCTCTCCAAAATGCTGATTATTCTTTTCTAAAACCTAAAATAGGTTTATATATCTCCTCTAATTGCTCTCCTAGAGTTCACATTGGAATAGGCTTCTATAATTGCACATAACTCCTTCTTTTCTCCGTATTGAGTTAGGAATCCTTTTTTGTTTCCTTTTACTTTATTTCTCCCCAAAATCTATTAAAAAAATAAACATAATTAAATCACTCAATTAATAACAATAAACTAAATATAGGGAACAAATTAAACACTGAATAGACGCATAAATATGCGACTATCACAAGCCGACACTAGGAGCTGTCTAAATCTCCTTCTCCTTGCCCAAAATTAAGTTAGGAGTCTTCGCAGGGTATGTCAGATGAGGAACTTCCACACCTTTTCCTTTACCCTTCTTGGTCCCATCAGCTGATCCAAAAGTCTCGTCATCAACCCTCTTAACAAGTGGCTTGGGCTTATTTTTAGAATCCACAAGATGTCCCTGCCTCTTTTTGCGCAGAATAACAATCTCATCAGGAGTCTCCATGAGATCTAACGAAGCAACCTGCTGACGATCAGGAAAATAAGGTACTTTCACTCGTTTAGGTTTCCCATTCACATAGAATTCAACAACAGGATTGATCTTGAATTCCTTTGGAGAAATCTTGGAACCCGTCAGCCTTCGCCACTTCTTCCCCACTGCCTCGACTTGTGACTCACTTGACTCCATGCAAGACTCCTCGGGACGACGAATAACAATTGGTAGAAGTTATTTCTTCAAATTGTCCACATAATCACTCAAACGCCTCCCAACGAGAAAGCGCATGAGAACTAAAACAAAAGTCTTCCTCGGCCCCTTGTGAGCCAAAAATGGCCTTAAAACCAAATCAAATTTTATTTTTGGGACATGCTTAACCACTAATGCCTGAGACACCCAAAAATTCGATGGAACAGCTTCTAAGGTCGTCGAAGAAGGGACGACAGCCCTGCTTGCATCCACCGGCTTAGGATGAGAAGCTTCAAAAATCCTGGATGAAGACACAATACAAACACTGGACGAATGGGATACCAAACCACACTGAGTATCATCTGCAGTAAAAATAGACTTGGTGTCAAAGAAGCTGGATGACCATATCCACATCACAAAATCACAAATTCACGAGTCTATTTTTTGAGTTTGTGTTTTGACTACTTTCACTATTACTTACCCCGTGTGTCAAATAGTACAGATGTGTTTTGACTACATTCACAAGTTCACTTAGCAAGATTCAGTTGTGGGTAGGATTATTGATAGGATTATGTTTGTGTTGAGTTGAACTTTTATATGATTCATTGGAAATTCAAGTTACTCGGAACATGTTCTTGATTGATCAAATGGTGCTTTTGTAAACTCGGTTAAGTTTTTTTCTTGATAGGACTATTTTATTGTTATGCATTTTTAACTTTGAGTGTCCAGCAACAAACATTTGTGGCTGTGTCTAGAAATGTTGGGCCTCTGAGTTTGATACTTGCAATATTTTGCTATGCTTGTAAGTTTATTCAACATATTCAGTGATATGAGTGTTTAAAATATCCATTTTCTAAGTATCTGATAAGTGCTTGTAGGTTTGATAAGTATTCGATGAATGACTGTATGTCATCTGTACAAACCGGGGAGGAAGTAGAGCTGGAGAAGGTTATCGTGCTCGCTGAAAAGACCTACAACGATGCATTTGATGGCCCAACTATGAATGCTGCAATGGTAGAATCTGGATCTGCCTACAAGGATAGGCCACTTTTCGAGGTTTAATTTCTCTTCACTCTCCTGATTGTTATTGATCGATTGTCAAGTGTCCATGCAGAGTTAAATGAACGATTGAAGCACAGTGAATGCTCAGAGTTTTAGTTTTGCATTTTACTTGAGAATAAAAAAGCTGACAAATAAATTTGGTATTGTTTGGTCTCAAGTCTTCTAGTCAATGTTACATGGCCATGGCATATTGGTTAATAAGGATGAAGGCATACACACGTATTGGCACTTCCTTGACGACTGACAAAACACATTGCTTATCCAGACAAGTGGTTGTTGACATCTCCAAATCTTATCTCCTTGGTACATCAGGTAGTTCATTCATTGCATATCATGTTTTTCCATCTAGGATATGATAGTGTGCTCATATCCTTACTGATCTGGTATTCTTATGTGAACATGTCATCATCTGGTTTGATTGCGTTGGTTAATATGCATGTGCCTTACAGTAGCCTGGTTTAATCTTTTTGTCTGTATCTTGGTTCTTGCTAGTTGACTCTGAGGTTCAAATATGTTTAGCCAACATAAGCATGTGATATTTCGGATACTGTGTTACTTTATGCACGTGATACTCTTTCTGCTGCTTTGCTATTTCTGGTAATTGGCTGTGTACAACATGTTCCCTCCCAAAAACACAACTTACCCAAAATGGATAAATGATGTTGACTTAGCATTTTGTCTTGAAACTCGTTTCTGTTTTGTCAAAACTGCTTGGGCAATTTTGTGTTGGTTTTTGGTCAGCCATAAGCCTCCTTGTATGTTAGTGACCACGTGATTCGGTGCCATGTTTAACTCTTATGTGTTGTGTTATCACAAATACGGTTTTCTGGGCAATAGGAAGAACAAAAGTTGTTTTCTCCTCTTTCTTCCTTTTGCTTTTGGCGTTGTCCCATTATGTGTACAGACTTGGCTTGCTCTGTTCTAGGTCTGTGCTTGGTGCAGCATAAAGTGCTGCTGCAACACGTGCCTTTTCAGTTTGTGTTGACCCGTGTGTTTTGCATTGCTTGTTGGTGTGTGCTGCCACTTTGCATGGTCTTTATAAGGGTCCTTACTGTTCTAAAAGGCTGTTGGTTGTGTGAGTTACTTGAGGGTATTTGGTTATTCTGTTTAGGCATTCTTTGAGAGCACATTCGTGTGTTGTTTCTCCTATGTTCTCTCTCTCTCTCTTCCATGTCTTTTGGTTGCTCATAACTGTGCATAATAGACATGGTTTCTCAAGCTTAAAAACTGTTTTCTAAAACTCATATGCATCATTGCATTGTGCATTCCATAGAGATAAAATGTGGAGATGCCCAACCCATGAAGTTGTTCAAGAAGGTTTTAACTTAAAGTGTAGTTAAAGATCTGTATTGATACTTCAGTTTCTCTTTCCAAGTGTAAGCACATAGATTAGAGTAGTGTAGCTCTGTTTGTACTAGTGGGTAGACTAGTCAGGATAGCATAAGGGTTATGTATCCTCAGAGTGCCAGAAACTTGTAATTGTGTGAGTTACAAATTAGTGGAAAGGTTTGTCCCTCAAGAGTTAGGGGCACGCAGTTTTTATCCTGGTTGTAGGATTTCTGCGTCACCAAAAACATCTGGTGTTATTCTTTTCTTACTGCTCTTTCCTTATTACTCGTAACCTGTTTCTTGGGATAGGACAATATCTTGCTATCCCGGGGAACAGAATTAAACGAAAAAGTGGTAAAGGCCTATTCACCCCCCCTCTAGGACCTTTAAAGGACCAAATTTATTGCGTATATTCTTCATCTTCTCTGATTTAGTAACTAAGGTACGCTTGGTTTCTGTCAACCTGTGACTTTGTTTTTTGTTATATGCAGCAACAAATAATGTTCATCAATTCATCATGCTTTGGATCTTTTGTTTTGGGTACTACTAGCTTGGAATAGATTCATTATTCAAGTTAGAGGTTGAGTTCCTAGAAGGGGGCTTTCTCATTTCCTCAAGAGCAGCAGTCTCCATGTGCATGTTCAGTTTAGTACTTAATGATTCATTGCGAGTTAATTATGATTGTCCAAAAAGGCACTTATTCTGAGGTTGATTTGGACCTATGTTGACTTATGTACTTTCTCTTCTACATGTAAAGCGAGAAAAATTGTAATCACGTACTATTTTTTGTAACTCACACATTTTGTATCATTGGTTTTGCTTTTCTTCCTCTGTCTATTTATTGTTGAGTCTCTTTACTTATTTGATTAAGGACTATTGTTATAAGTTAAGAGTTAATTCATACTAAACTCTTAAATTTATGCACAGTAAATCATAGTTAACTCACATTAAATTCTCAATTACCTAAAGTAAACAGTTTTGCATCAGTGAAGTACAACTAAGTGTTAGTTAAATGACAGTGAACTTGTTTTGTATTTGTTTTTGAGATTGCATGACAATGAAGTACAATTATCATAGTTCATTTATTTTTGAGATTAAATGACAGTGAACTCGGTTTTAGTTTGGAGTACATATTGAAACTTCCTCCTTTTGTAATCATGTATGTTGAATTGTAAATAAAGAAACTATTTTACTAGCCTTGTTCATTTGTTTTGAGATTTTCTAAAATGTGGTAACCACTAAATCATCGGTTGATCTATGCATTTTAGGCGTATTAATTAATATATTTTCTCTACATTTTTACTTTGATAATTGCTTAGTTTTATTAGTTTTAACTTATTTTGTTAATTCAGGTGTTGACCAAAAGAGACGGAGTAATCAGAAGGAGTTAAGAGGCGATTAACCTATGGTTGGAAAAATATTTGAGTCTTCTTTCCAACGACACCAAAATCATAATTTTTGGAGATCTACAACTCCGGGAAAGTGCAAATCTTTACAGACTGTCAGATTTGCCCGGGTACACAAGGAAAGTCTTGTTTTGGTAGGAAAAGACCTAATCTTATTCTATAAATTGGGGAGCTCGGCCTCAAAGTAGATCATCACCTATCTTACGCTCTCACGCTTCCAAAATACTCAAATACTCTCCACCACAAAGATCTCCAAAGTCAAGGCCAACTACACCATCACCACCTCCTAAAACCGATGCCATCTCCATCAAAGGGTCATCTTGCTCTCGAAGTTTGCAGTGCTGTTCACGGAACTAAGAGTGTAAACATAAACTCTTTACTCCGTAGTCTCCTTTGTCTTTGTAATTATTTGTGTAAAAACCCGGTGAATGAATGCTTATTTTGGTTTTATACACTTTATGAATTCCATATGTATTCCATGTGTTTATGAGTCTTAGTTTCTCTTATGTGTTATGTGTTGGGCATAAAGCTTCGGTATGGGTAGAGGTTAGGATCACTAGGATGTTTGTATGCTGTTCATCGCATGTTAGTTCCTACCTTTAGTTAAATCGATGATTTAGTTAAGGTATTTATATGCTGTTCATTGCACTTTAATTAAAAGATAAAGAAAACCATAACATGTAATTGGAATTAGGGTTTGTAGATTTCGAAGATGATGGAAGAATTAGAGCCGTATAATATGCATGTGGGTAGGATGGGATAATCACATGTAAATAATTAATTAGGTTTTTATTTATTTTTGTCGAAAATATGGTAAGGGTTTTTGGGATTTTCTTATGTGTTTGCTTGTCTATGAGTTGATGCATGTTAAAGTCCTATGAACACTTGCTATGTGATTGACGTTTTTAGTAAATAAATTAGCCAATTAAAACCCACAAATTCGAAACCCCCTTTTTTTAACACTACAAACATTGTCATGCATTAGTACCCTCAATCCCCGGTTAAGAACGATTCCTACTTATCAATGCTACATCTACAAATAAGGGTTTTAAATTACTTACGTGTGATATATGTGTTGAGTGTCTACTTTGTGTTAATATTTGATGCATGTTTTACGCGTTATCATCGGTGAAAAACAGTGAACTCTGTTTTGAAAACCATCAGTGAAGTATAGTTATACATCAGTTAAATGACAGTGATATCTATATTGCCTATAACAATCAGCTACCCAAAATGAATCATAGTTTACTCGTAGCCAAGTAACTATCTATAGTGAACTCTAAATTTGACAGGTAATGACAAATATGCACAATGAATGACAGTTAACTCATAGTGAACTCTTAGCTACCCAAAGCTAACCATAATAAACTCTAAATTTGGCAGGTAATGACAGTTACCCACAGTGAATTACAGTTAATTCACAGTAAACTATCAACTACCCACAGTGAATCATAGTTAACTTACAGCCAAGTAACTAGTAATTACCCACAGTGAACTCTCACAGCTAATGACAGTGAACTACAGTGAACTCACAGTGAACTCTCAGCTACCCACAGAGAACCATAGTTAGCTTCCAGTGAGTCCTACTATTAACTCACAACCACCTACAATTAACCTACATTGAACTCTCATACCTAATGATAATGAACTACAGTTAACTCACAGTGAACTTTCAACTACCAACAGTGAACCATAGCTAACTCTTAGTGTGCCCTACTATTAACTCATAGCGCAAGTAACTCATAGCCACCTACAGTTAAATCACAGTGAACTCTTATAACTAATGATAGTGAACTACAGTTAACTCACAGTGAACTTTCAGCTACCCACAGTGAACTCTCGGCTATCCAAAATAAACTATAGTTAACTCTCAGTGAGTCCTACTATTAACTCACGACACAAGTAACTTACAGTCACCTACAGTTAACCCACAATAAACTCTTAGAACTAATGATAGTGAACTACAGTTAACTCACAGTGAACTCTCAGCTACCCACAGTGAACCATAGTTAACTCTCAGTGAGTCCTACTCACAGGCACCTACAGCTAACCCACAGTGAACTCTCACAGCTAATGACAGTGAACTACAGTCAGCTATCCACAGTGAATGACAGATAACTCACAGTGAACTCTCAGCTATCCACAATGAAACTTAGTTAAATCACAATCAAGTAACTACCCATAATGAACTCTAAATTTGACAAGTAATGACAGCTACTTACAGTAAATGACAGTTAACTCACAGTAAACTCTCTGCTACCCACAGTGAAACTTAGTTAACTCACAACCAAGTATATCCATAGTGAACTCTAAATTTGACAAGTAATGACAGCTACATACAGTGAATGACAGTTAACTCACAGTAAACTCTCAGCTACCCACAGTGAAACTTAGTTAACTGACAGCCAAGTATATCCATAGTGAACTCTAAATTTGACAAGTAATGACAGCTACACACAGTGAATGACATTGAGGTCTTACATTGCCAACTTATTATAATTTTTTTCAACCTGATAGTGTACCTCTTTAGCAAGTTGAACTTCAGTTTCCACTAATATTTTTTTTTTGAGTTCTCCAAGAGACTTCTGTAACAATAAAAATTCAGCAACCTCAGCCTTGAGATTTTCACAATCAGTTTTCAAAGCATCTCATTCTGTTTTGTGTTCCTCCAGTTGTTGTTCGAGCTGAGATATCACTTGCTGAAGTTTCTTTTTGGTGCCTTGATGCAGTTCATTAAGCGGGTTGTTCCTCTTGATATGTACGTGTATAAAAACTTACATATTTCCCAGGGATGCATGCAATCTGATGATGATATCTTCCTCTTTAGGAGTAATATTTCCCCCCTTCAAGTCAGCTCTTAAAAAGTTTATCCATCTTAGTCTACAACTCTTCCCACACGGCAGTAGCCCTTAATTAAACAAAGGAAATAGATTATTGATTTCCATTTTCCAACACAAGAGTACGTACGTATGCAGTACCAGCTAGAAAATCGATCTAATACGTACGTAAATGCATATATATATATATATATATATATATATATATATATATACGCGCGCGCCGCGCGCGCACATAAAAAGAGACTACATTTAATTTAGGGGAAAATGTACGCAATGAGATCGGCCTTAATTCATCAAACTCGATAAGTGATATAGGAAGTATATATCTGCATTCTTGGGCAAAAGGATCTCCAGGAGCCTTCTCCATTGGCGCGGATGTAGTTGATTAAGGTTTGATCCTCCTCTGTCGACGTCCATCTCCCTTTCTTCTAAAGTCTAAACGAAAATCGTTGGATCGGAGACTATTAGGGGCAAGATGGAAAGAAAAAATTAAGTTTTGGAAAAGAATGTGTTTTAAAGATTTGGTTAATATTTTTGGATTTTTTTAAAAAGATACACTTAAAAAGTTGAAAATGTTGAGTTGGGGAAAAAGTTATTAGACTTTTTAAGGAAGAAAAACTGAAAATAGATTTTTAAATCATTTACGCTTATCGAATATCGTGAGTAGACTAAGATATCGAATATTAGAAGAACATGTTGATATCAAACCTTAATAAACTCGTTGTATATTAGAAGAACATGTTGATATCGTGAGTATCGTCTATATCGAATTTTGAGTGGTATTTTGCAAAAGATACATGATCCTCAAAGTGGGAATATACCGAGTAAACGGTTTCAATAATCATGAAACTATATATATTGAGACTATATGTACGTATATATTATATGATCACAATTGAATAAGCATACGAATTCCATAATAGTCAACCCACGAATTTAAACCAATTCGGCCATTATTAGAGGCTAGGAGTACCGTTGTAATTGCTGGTTGAGAACATTGAAACAAACTAAAATTTAATTGAATGGCAGAGAATGAATTCAGCTAGAGGAGGCAGGTTAAGTTGTCGTTACACTTGCACACCACAAAAGAAAATTGCCAGACAAATTGCATTCGTAAGGATAAATATATCATGACGTAAAAGTGAGGGTTCCTCAAGTCTACATCATACCAGGAAAACTTCAACCTAGCTAGCTGTGATTGCTAATTGGGAAACTAATTGAAGAAAGTCACATGGTGTAGTATTCCAGTTCGTCGTCGGCAATACGTAGCCGAAGTTAACACGATAGCTAGCTAAAATCCTTAACTCTCATGCATGCACATACCATTACGGTCAATTTTTATCATTGTTAAAGAAACCAAACCATTACTCGGACAATATTAGAGGATGACACATCCACGAGGATGGGGGAGGGACAAGGCTGGTGTGTAGGTTTGGAATTTGGACTGTTATGTGTTCGATGTAAAAATATCTCTCGCGGAGAGGTCCTTCTCGCGAAGCAGTCTATTTTATGATTTCAGATGTTTTAACCACGTGAGCCGGCTTATCCTGTTTGTGCTTCGTATGCTGGCGTGCCACCGTTCTTTAACGGAATATGGACTGACTACAGCCGCCTGACTTCTATATAAAGCGATTAGAATGAGGAGAGCACCAACCCCACCCGAATAGGTTCATGTTGCCTAGTAACCTAGGACTTTGATATGTGAATCTTTAGTTTAGTCTTTGAAATCGATACTCCACATGTCCTTATTCGTGCAAAGTAGAGCAATCCCTCTGACAGAGTGTTGAGAACACTACTCCCTTTGTGTGCCCGAACTTTCACTCGATAGGTGACAAGCTCTTCGACTGTCCGATTGCTATTGCTTCCCTAAAGTCACAATACTTTCACTCGATAGGTGACAAGCACTTTGACCTTTTGGTTGCAAGAAGATAGAAATCTCGAAGACGAGACGTCTAAGTTTGTTTGCGTATAGCAGGTTTGTATGTTTGATCGGGGACCTATTCCACAAAGCTCTCACTCTCCTTATATACTCGCTTAAACAACAGTCATTCACTCTGTTTCAAATTCTTTCTGCTCTCGTAATCACAGTCTGACTCTAACACCAGCATACGTGTTGTAATCCTCGTAGATCTTCTAATACTATCATAACTCTTCTAAGAAATCCATCTAGAATAGAACAAGCTATAATAGAATCCAAGCCGCGTGGAACCAGCTAATTAATAAGACATAGTTCTGTTTGAACTCAAAGCCTGCTCCTGGCGAACGCTCGTCAGGCGTTGCTCTCACTTGACCCTTCGCCAAGCATTCATAACATAATGGGCCGCTCGCGAAGCCCTCGGCCATCCAAGTCCAAAATGAAATACTTTATTTTAGGCTCAAACATTATGCATGGGTTGTCACTTGTCGGACGAAATTGAAACTTTGCTTAATTACAAGACATGTACGTGAAGGTCCAATGAGACATTAGGATGTGCTTCTATTCAGAATCTCAACTGCCACTATTCTTCTATATGTGTTCTTTAATTTACGAACACTATGGTTTTACTGTTTGATACAGTATACGTTGATGGATGAGTTTGTATATCTATTCCATTAACAATAAACATCAGAAATTATAGATTCAGCTGCATGTAATTTGAGATTTTGATGTAGCACAATAAACATGTGACCGAGCAGTGTCACCAGTGTGCCTTACAAGTAGAATTAAACTTCGACTCGGATAATTTGATGAATATTCATAGAATTTTTTTAATAGCTGAAGCATCTTTTTAAGAACATATTAATAGTTGAAGTTCTTGTGTGCTCAGCACACACAAGGGGTTTAAATTTAAAAAAAAAAAACATTTCATAGTTTATGAAAGAACATGTATTAGCTAATTTGTTACACACAAAAACCATGATGCATGCGCGCGAATTAGAGAAATCAATATCCAACAAGGTTTGCATCTTGCTAGGTGTTATAATGGTATTGATCGACCGAACACCAACTTTCAAAGAGCTCACATAACCAGTTAACCTAACCCACGTCCTGACGTCCGTGATAAACTATATTCAAGATAGGTTCTTCTACTGATATGTGTATATAAATATACAGAACTATGCGGATATTGTTATCTATCGGTTCTGATAACTTGCCTTCATCAATTTGTATCCCTTATCTAGCGCAGGTGTTGTCGAAGACAGATTAAGAAATGGTCCAGTTCTCTTTTTCTCGCCATACGACTTTCATAGTTTCCTCTAAGAAATTCAAATCATCCAATTATTCAAGATGTATAGGCGCACGAGAGTTGACAATGTTACTCATTATTAGCCTTTGCATATTACATATGAGATAGTCCTCTCCTACTCGCCCCGGTGACAAACGCCTCCGTCATCATCAAACATATATATACCCCCTTAGGGTAGTCCGTTAGTTCCTCATCCAAATTTTCATTTATCCACTCTTCTATTTCTTTGTTAAGAAAATGAAGATAAGCTGGACTACGTGCAAACCCTAAAACTTCCACCAATCACATAGCTAGTAGCAATATCTTTTCAAGACATGGATATCGTGAAGGGAAACTGGACGAAGAAACTGATCGTCAAGGCGTGGAAGCGATGCAGTACTTTACCGTCACAACGTAGTAGCAAAGCATCTACATCACCCATTTCATTGACTAGGAGCAAATCATGGAGCGCTAGTGCTCCTACTGGCAGTATTGGCACTTGCAACCAGAAGAAGAAGAAGAAGAAGAAGAAGGCCAAAGCTTGCCAAATCGCTCCGGTTGGGTGCTTCACAGTGTACGTTGGACCCGAAAAACAACGATTTGTGCTGAGGATGGAGTCTGTTAATCATCCATTGTTCAAGATGCTGCTCGAGGATGCAGCATTGGAATATGGATACAAGAGTGACGGTCCGATTTGTCTTCCGTGCGATGTGGATATGTTCTGCAGTGTTTTGGAAGAGATGAAGAGCAATGATAGTGATGAGGATGTGATCGGTGCTTCCAGTAATTGCTCCCCAATAAGTTTCGGGCCTAGTCGTAGAAATTGTAGCAGTAACAGAGGTTATAGGCAGCTTACTCCGACATCTGCATCCCTATCCTTGATGGTCTCTTAGTTTGTTGTTAATTCTCATATGTAGTTCAAGTCATAGATCAGAAAAATAAGAAAACCAACAGATATATTGTAGATATACACATGCATGTATATATCAACATGTACGATCGATTACCGATTTGATAAAGAGCAATTGAGACTATTTTTTCAATAATAGTGCTTGTCGATCTTCTCCTTTCTTCCCTCTTTCATCTGAGGAATATTAGTTATGACTTAGGATGGAATTTGGATAAGTGGATTATATAACCCTTGATGATTGATAGTAAGCCACAGAATTTAATTACATCAATTAATCAGTAAAAATTAAGGTACTACATTGCCAATTCGAAATTGATCTAATGAAGATAAATGTTTTTAGGGCTTATATATCTAGAGGTAATGTGTGTTTAGACTTTCATTAGAACTATAATAGCTAGCTATCTATTGAATTATCGAGTTGAGCAATCAAGTAACTTAAGAGTTGAGCGCACTATAATACAATGAGAGGAAAACTAGCTAGTGGCGATGGAGCGTCGATATCGTCATCAACTTGCTGATCAACTTCTTCTTTTTTAAATCCTCCGGGCTGTCAATCCATTAACCAAAAAAGTAGAGAGTATACAGATTCTCCTGCTCGTGAGAGCCCGACAACTTTAAGACCTGCCTGGCACCTGGATACTAACATACACTACCCTAGAGTAACAAAACAGACCAAAATAAGTCTGATATATCAGGGCGCAAATCGAAAATCGCCTTCACATCCCCTACATTATTCTTTAAAACTAAAGACAAAAAGCTATTATGAGGAAGGACCATCCATGGCCGACGTCTCCGATCACGAAACATGCAAATTTCATCGTATTATCCATTTATAATTACAACAAATGTAATATTAATTAAGGAGTTAGAGAAGGATTCTTGAGTACTCAAGGGTAGGGCTGGGACTTCCAAATCGAAAATCGAAAAAAAAATCGAGCCGAATCGGAACCGAAACCGAAAAAATTCGAAAAAACCGAAAAAAGTCGATTCGGTTTCGGTTTTGGATTTTGAAAACCCGAACTGAACCGAAAAAACCGAAAAAAAACCGAACATATATAAAACGGTGTCGTTTTGGAGTGAATAAGAAAAACAGTGTCGTTTTGATTTAAAAACTGAAAGAGAAAATGGTCAAAAATCAAAATACTCAAAAATCAAAATAGGGTTTTTATTGAAGCAAAGTGCAAACTGCCTTATGCTGAGATCAGCTGCTGAAATTTTCATCAAATAGTGCTGGAAATTGAAGCAAAATGCTACTAGAACTTTGTTGAGATTTTGCATCAATTTGCTATTTTCTTGCTATTTTATTAATTTCTAGACTGTTTGCTTTATGGACTGTTGAAAAACTTGAAACTGAACTACAAATATTATTTGCGGAATGTTTTCTTTGATGTTAGAAACTTGGAATTGATGGTGTAACTTGAAAATTTGAATTTGATGTTTGGATTGCTATGCTATTGTTATTTGTTAATGTCTTACAAGCTGAAAGTAATTGATTTTCTCCTATTTATTAGGGTTTTTTTTTGTGAAGTTTGTTCATAATTTGAAGAAAAAAAATCAAAATTTTTAACCGAACCAAACCGAACCGAATGGCTTGAATTGGTTTTTATTGTCGAAAATTGAAAAACCGAACCGAACCGAATTGAAGAAATTCTTATAGTTTGGTTTTGATTTTTATCAAAAACCAAACCAAACCATCCGAATTTCACCCCTACTCAAGGATATGTTATACCTTTATTTATCACATGAAAATTAAAATTATAATATATTTGAACATGAATTTATAACATTTATGACAAATATTATCACAATAACTACATATTTTTAAGGTTATTTATGATGTTTAAAACTAATTGATTCAAATTTATAACTTTGAGAACAATTCGTTCAAAAGTTGTAACTGAATTTCTAAATTAAATAATTACCTAAAATTCAAATAAAATTACACAAATAAAAATTCAGATTACTTCTATGACCACAAAATTTGTTCTAAGAATATCCATAGATATCGAAGAATTATTCGTTAAAGAAGTACGTCTCGAATATATGCCTCGGGGAGGTTCGAATTCATTGGTGTAGCAAGTACGTGGAAAATCTAGCGTTGTTTCTAGCTAGTTGGTCGATGTACGAGGGCGCTCGATCAGTTGAAACTTGAAAGCTTAAGCAATCCGGTGCCTCCAATTATTGGTGCCAACTGCCAACGATCGCGAAACGAGTCAATAAAATCTGCATTGCTCATGGCCACATGTTGATTTCACTATCTTTCCAAGGTTCGTACGTGCAGGCAAGTTCTGCGCTTCTCCCTAATATAAATTAGCTAGTACTTAACTATTTAGCTACACAAATACTTGTGATTCGTGAAGTTATTTCCGGTACATGCAATACTACAATAAGATTACTGATTACATGTCCACATAATTAAGGCCGGAATGGTGTTAAGAGATAGTATAACACAGTTTTAAGAGACGGTAATGCAACATTATTTTCCTAACACTTTTGTATAAAAATATAAAAAATAAAATGGGGTGTCAATTTCACCACCCAAAACTTAAGAGTAATATAGCTAGATAAATCAAGATCGAGGCAAATGCAATGAAGACATTACGTAGCTATGAAGTAGACCAGGCGAGGCAGAAGAAATTGTGCTCCACTCTGTACGTACATATGCATGCAGGAGCAGTCATTTTCTCAGAAAACCAAAAATTCTTAGCTAGGTCAACGATTTATCTATATATACAGTATACCTCTTATATACACACACATATATATACACAAAGATTTTTAAATACCGGCGTCTACACGGTACGGATAGTAAAGATTTGATTGGTTTGATCATCTCACTAAGGTATATTTATTTTTGATCATTTTCAGGTATAAGACATTATACAAATTTTTCGATCATATTTTAACATATCTACTGCCCAGTTATTAGGTCTATATGAGTATAATTCATGTAAATTTTCAGCCAAAATGATGATCGTTAAGGTATCGAAGTAGGTTAAATCAAGGGACGGACCGAATGTGCCAAACTCGAGCCATTCATACTTATAAACTTTAATTGTAATTTTAAATACCTTAACGATCACTATTTTGGCTGAAAAATTTAGAAGACTTGATCTATACATTAAGACCTAAAATCTAAACAATAGAGATGATAAAATATAATCGAAAAGTTAGTGTAATGTCTTACACCTGAAAATATCAAAAAATGCATACTTCAATAAAAGGGTATATATATATAGACACGTACGCGCGCGCGGCCCATGATTAGTGTGACACGAGCTAGCAAAGACGATAATGTTTCATATATTACCCTTACCTAGCTTTCACTTTCAATATATACATCACGAGGATAATTGATCGAAAGTAAAAATTCAACCATTTTTGGTTTTATATTCTTGGGCTGCTGACCAATCGAATCCACTTCTCAACTAAGTTTAAATCTGATCAGATAAGACAAGGCCGCCTGAGAAAAATATGGTGCCCGGTGATCCATTACATAATTAGCAACTTGCTAGCTAATTATATGACGATTACACAATTAATTAGGCGTGGTCGTCTGCGTATGAATATAGGAAAGTTTTCGTCAAGATCTGGTATGGGAATGACGAAAAAGTTTCCGTGGCTGCTGGGAAATTCAACGTTTCGTTCTTCTTCAACTCTTAAAATTTGCTATTACGTTCACACGACATTAATCCAATCTAAGTGGGAGCATATGCATTCGGTCCTGAATTCTAAACTGTAGAAGCATGTCAGCATGTCGTGGTAATTATAAGTATACTTGCGTACGTAACTACTTAATTATACATAAGTAAACTATATTAAATATAGTGCTTACTGCATACGCTAGCAGGCTCTCTTAATGATAATAATTAGTGAATGGACTGAATTAAGTGGGTTACCATTCTGCCATGGGCCCAAAAACTCGGCGGGCGTTTCGAAGGCCAAGGACAATGTGGGAGGAGGTGGCAGTGCCAATGCGGAGAAGGAGGAGGTTGGTGAAAGAGCCGCGGCGAAGCCGAGGGCGAGGGAAAGAGATTATGGGGATGATAGGTGTGCTAAGAGAGTTTCTATTGTTAATGGCAGGGGTGAAAGGTATAGTTCAGGGAGAGGGCATTATCCGCCGAGGGAAATGAGTGGTCGGAAGAGGCCTCGTGATGATGAT
The DNA here is from genome assembly GCA_946800695.1 of Geum urbanum. Lineage (NCBI taxonomy): Eukaryota > Viridiplantae > Streptophyta > Magnoliopsida > Rosales > Rosaceae > Geum > Geum urbanum. Next base: position 41,377,634 of record OX327013.1, on the reverse strand, counting down.
GTAGATCGGAGGAACAGGGATAGGGATAGAGATAGGAGTAGGAGAAGAGAAGATTACGGTAAAAATAGGAGCGAAAGTAGAGATTGGGAAGCAAAGGGTTATTGGGAGAGGGACAAGTTGAGTTCGAATGAGCTTGTTTTTAGATTAGGAGCTGATGAACCTCAGCAGCAGAAGAAAGAAGAGAAGTTGGGTAATGGCAAGAATCGGGAATGTAATGGAAAGGATGTTAAGATGTCCGAAGAGCCGAAGAGAGAGAAAGTTACTGAGGAAAGAGCTAGACAGTATCAGTTGGATGTTCTTGAACAGGCGAAGAAGAATAATATTATAGCTTTTCTTGAAACTGGGGCTGAGAAGCCCCGTATTTGCCATTCTCCTTATGCAAAGTGTTTGTGATGAATTGCAGAAGAAGAACAAAAAGATGTTGTCTGTGTTTCTAGTTCCTAAAGTTCCGCTTGTTTATCAGGTGATGCATGCTTATGTTTGGAGACTCGTTGTCTGTATTGCCATTTTACTATCGATTGTAGTACATTTATTGCAATTTACTAATTATGAGTTCATGCAAACATTCTTGGTTGTTGATTTTCAGCAAGCAGAAGTTATCCGTGAGCGAACTGGTTTGCAAGTCGGCCACTACTGTGGTGAGATGGGTCAGGATTTTTGGGATACACGAAGATGGCAGCGTGAGTTTGATTCAAAACAGGTATGGTCGGCCAGTTCACCTGGGTAGTTTTGCACTTCTTTCGTTTTCTGATAAACGTTTTTTGCTTTTTACTTTTGTATTTTTTGTAATTCATGTGATGTTAAAAGGAAAGACCCTACTTTGTTGATAAGTTCGTGTATCCTTTTGCTCAAAATAAACCAGTATGAGACTGCAGCTGGCATTTCCACTATAGTTTACTTAGGGGGGAACAAGACTGTATTCCGGCAGTGGACAGATTACATGTGTTAAAGAAAATCAGACCAAATTAAAAAGCCCTGAGGCGTTGCTCTTAAACTCAATAACCAAATCACTTGAAAATTCTATTTGTCCAAGGACTATGGTACTCTAAGATCCTTGAAAACTGTTACACTCAATGATTTGGAGTGTACTATTAAGAAACATTTGTCCCATTAACAAAGAAGGCCGTACTTATAAAGCTTACTAATATCGATAATTTAGCAATTTTATACCTCCAAAACTGTATATTACCATAATATTTTCTACGTCGTCTATCTTAATTATCAATTTTTAAAGACAGAGATTATGTTATGTGTGAATATCTTACGTACGTTACTTTTATTAAAAGGTTTATGCTATTAATTTATAATCTTATTTATTTTATAGAGTAAAAACACATCTAGTCCAGCGGAGTGGGTTTAGGCCTGACCTGGCCGAAATTCGTGATGACTTCCGACTCATAGACATAAGAGTTATATAAGAATAAATCCGGCCCATCTCAACCCATCTTATTGCCAAACCCTAGACTGAATGAATGATGTATTTAAGGAAACTATACTAACAAAAATTAATTCTGATTTAAGATTTAGTTGGACAAAGCTACGTAAAATGCTTTCGTGATCGAATGACGTATAACTAGTTGTTACGAGTCTAATGACAAAATATTACACTGTTAGTTGTCTCACTCACCCTCTAGATGAACCCAAATTAAGTTGTCAACGGCTTTGGTGAAATAGCTACTAGATTGGAAATTACCTAACATACTAGTGCTTAATTTTTTGCAAAAAAGTCACTTACGAGGGTCTGAACTTTCGTCGATGTATCAATATGATGTCCAAACTTCAAAAACTATTAAAGTGATGTCTAAACTCTCAAAACTATATTTACGTGATGTCTAGAGCCATTCTCCGTCACAACACCTTCTATAACGATGACATGACATTTTTTATTTTCAAAAACAGAGAGAAAAGCAATTTTTTTTAAAAATAATAATTATTTCCTATATTTTTTTCTTTTATTTTTCTATTTTTTTCCTTTGATAGTTGAGAGTTTGGGCATCACTTTGATAGTTTTTAAAGTTCGGCATATTGACGATTAGGTGAAAGTTCAGACCCTGAAATTGATTTTTTTTCCTGGAAGTTCCTCTCCATTTTTCACTCGTCAAAGAGCTAGCCGGAGACGAACTACTCAAAATGGCAGTGTTGGGTATCAATCTCTTCATATCAGTCTCCTCTATCTTTTTTCTATAAACCCAACACTCATCTCTCTCTTTTTTTGCTCAAATTTGTAGAGAAAGGTTCAAAATTTTCAAGAACCCTATTGATTTGGCATGAATTCGACCCAGGGGATCTATTGAGTTTTATAGCCCTCTTTCTTATGAGTTTTTACATACTAATGACAAACTTCAATTCAAAACGAGGAGAGAGAATCAAAGAATTGAAGATTTGAGGATTTTTAGGTGTTCTTGGACTCAAAATTAAAGGTAATTCGGTGAGTTCTATTTGGAATTGGACTTAGGTGTAGTTGAGAAAGTTGTTGTTGGGTTAATTTTGGACATGTTAAATTTTTTGTCACTGAAATTTGGAGCAGCGCCGCCGCCGCCGATGGTGGTTTTCGGCGGTGCATCTGGTTGATGTGTTTTGACAGATGATTAATGTCGTTTTGTTAGTAATTACGAACTAATTACATTGAAGAGGTTCTCGAATCAATTAGACTTAGTTTGATTAAGACTTAAACTTTATCGGAATAATAATACAATTAGTTTATAAATTTGTTGAGATTTCAGAAATTACGTAATTCGAGAGTGCGATATTCTCGCCGGTTTAATGAGGTTAGTTAATCGATAACATTTTTGGTGGTTCGTCTCCGACGAGCTCGATGACGAGTGAGGGATGAAGAGGAACTCTTAGGAAAAAAGTCACTCCCAGGGTCTGAAATTTCACCGAGTCATCAATATGATGTTTGAACTTTAAAAACTACCAAAGTGATGCTCAAACTCTCAAACTATCAAAGGGGAAAAAATAGAAAAAAAAATGAAATAAAAATATAATTAAAAAAATTAAAAAGTAAGGATATTAAAGTCTTTTCCTACCTTTTTTTGTTTAAAAAAATGTCAAGTCATTGTTATAAAAGGTGTTGTGACAAAAAATGGTTCTAAATATGACGTAAATATATTTTTGAGAATTTATGCATCATTTTGATAGTTTTTTAAATTCGGACATCTTATTAATACATCGACAAAGATTTCGATTCATTTTTTTCATAATTTTTTTTTAATCCATTAGTTTATGCAATTTAAACATACGTTAGAACTGTCTGAATCGAATTCCAAAAAAACCCATTGAAATACATGCATATTGTTTACTAGCTCGGCTATCACTCGTTCCGTCGATCGTTCATTTTCTGAAAATGGCAGTGCTTAGTTCAGTTTGGTTCAACGACCAACTGCTGTAGTGGAAATTGCATGTCCAAGCTTAGATATCCAACTAATTAAAAGACAAAAGAAGTCGCCGGTCCTAGCTCACTACTCAATTTCCCATTATATAAATTATTACCATCAACTATTGACGCACGAGTTCGTGTTTGACCTGTGCATGCAGATTATTAAGACTTTGTCGTAGTCGTCCTCGATTACCTTATATCCTCCCAAAACCCAAATGTATATATAATGCTTGAGCTAGCTCTCTACTTCTTCTCATCTCATCCTTATTCATTTCCCAGAAGACAATAAGCGTACACTTTGCCAGAACTTCCCTGAATATATTGATCACCACGTAAGAGCTTAGTCGATCGATCTTTTAACCTAAGCATGGCTTCGGTGAACGCAAAGTGGACGAAGAATCTGATCGCCAAGGCGTGGAGGCGATGCAGTAATACTTCACCGAAACAAACCAGCAGAGAAGGAAGTAGTGCCGGCAACAATGTTTGCAAGCGTAAGAAGAGCAAGGCCAGCCGAGTTACTCCAGTAGGGTGTTTCTCAGTTTACGTCGGATCCGAGAAGCAACGAAATGTGGTGAAGACAGAATTGGCTAATCATCCATTGTTCAAGGTGCTGTTGGAGGAGGCAGCATCGGTGTATGGGTATAAAAACGAAGGTCCAATTGTGCTTCCATGTGACGTGAATTTGTTCTACAATGTTTTGGCAGAGATGGAGAGTACTGATAGCATCGACGAGGACGTGAATGCTGCCAGTTCGTCGTTGATACAGATTTTTTTCAGTCCAACTCGGCATCGTTTAAATTGGAGAATAAACAAGGGTTGTGGTGGTGCTTATAGACGGCTTAATGAATCACAGGCTCAAAAGTTCTAAACTAATTAACTTTGTACTGTATATAGCATTATCAATATCATTCATTCATTTGTTCAAGCGTAAACATTAATGGCATATTTACTTCTTCTTTTTTAGGGATCGGATAATGGCATATTAACTTACTTAAAATTGATTAGTTCATGAATATGAATGAAAATCAATAAGTATTATAAGGAATTGATATGGGAATAAATCATTCTTATTCACTTTTACCATGATAAGAGAATAGAATAAGATTGTTATTAATTCTCATTGACGTCTTTTACGTTATCTAATGAATTAGAATGAAATTTAATTAAATTATTAATACATCCATCAAATATAAGTAGCAACATGTCTACATATTAGCATGAATCTTCCACCCAAATTGTATATTTACAGTAATAATCATCCAAAAATAGAAGAGTAACGAGTAATCCAATTATCATGTCAAAATAGATCAAAGATTATGAATAAGGCTTTTGTTTTATAAACGAAGGACAATTTAGAAATTATGAATTTTTTCTTTCTTTTAAGAATCGATTCCTAATGAAAAGGTGTGTCCAATTTCATATGTACATTTGACTTTTTAAACTAGGAAAATAAAAACGATTCTGCCCCAATAGTTATGAGAAATATGAATGAAAGTTTACATTCAGAACACACACCGTTTATATTTTGCAATAAACAGACCTCTTACAAAAAGAAAGCAATGAGAGCAGTAAAATGTGGGAACACAAGTTAGAGATTAAAGTGGACATGTTGAATTCATAAGATTACATCACAACTCGATCAAACCCTAGAGTCTAAAATATCATAATCCAAAACATGCTCAAGAAAACTAATTCACTAATACATCCAAACATATATAGCAGTTGGAATCCGTAGATGCACAAACCAATGATGAGGAGGATATCCCTTAAAAATACTGCACTGTCGCAAAGTATCAAAGGATACAAAAAGTATAAAATAAAATAAAATAAAATAGTAAATTTGAACCGTAATCAAATTATTCGGAATCGCAACTGAACGATTCAAAATTATTGTTCAATATATATACGGTCAGGTTCTTTCATTGTATTTAAAATGTATGAACTTTTTGGAACCGAAATGTTTCAAAAACCCGTTTGGTTTCATGATTCCTCTGTTTGTAACTCTGAGCTAAAGTATGTGTCTGTTCTATATTCATTAGTCATCAATCATTATTAAGTTGATTATCAACATTAAGTCATTAACTCAATATCATGGTAACACATTGCAGATATATCTCATAAGTAAAATATTGAGTGACATAAACAACTAAAATATCATACAAAATTATTGACCTGGTACTACCTTTTAGGCTTTATCATTTATATTTATATATATAGTTCAATAAATGGTATATAATTCTACTATTTAGCAATAATATTATAATACATGAACAATATATGGTTTCAAACAGTTTCACTAAAAAAATAAAAAATAATCAAAATTGTGTCAATCGAACAAATTATTTACTCTTAACTTGTGGAATTAAATTGAATCGAATCTCCCGAATGTGATTCAATTTGAATCAGTTTTTCTGTTCTTTGTTCCAAAGTTTTGAGGTACTCACAACTCTGACAACTTATTCCGAAGGAAAAAAAAAATTGACTGCAATGAATGCTTTTCAGTATCATATATATAGTTCCTATCTAGTGCGGAACTCCGTTTTGAAAAATGGAGCGAACTTTCGATTTTCACAAGATTGATAAAGTTGTTCGATAATTGAAACAAATAATTCTTTAGATTACTATTAGACGATCATGCTTACAAAAAATCAAGCCAATTGGAACTAATTTGACTATTTGGTTGCTACGTTAAATTTTTAAGCTATATCGGATGAACTGTGTTCATCAAAAACTTAAAGTGATGATCAAATGGTCATATCATCTCTGATTAATCTGATTTTTTACAAGCATGATCCTCCTTTGATAATTTTAAGAATGATTGGTTTCAATGATCCATTAACTGTTTCAATCTTGTGAAAATCAGAATTGTGATCCGTTTTTTAAATCGAAACAACATTTCAATTTTCACAAGATTGACAAAATGATACGAGCACAGGCAATGCCCCCCCCCCCCCCCCCCCCCCCGAGATGTATATAAGTAGATTATATGTCCACAACTAACAAAGAAATAGGCTTGGTGCAGTGATAATTAATGTGTTACGTACCCAACTGGTGCACATGCAGTTTGAAGCTTTGAAACTTCATGGTTGTTTTGTTCTATATTTTCTTCAATTATTTCCCCAAATTTTAAGTGATATTTATATTTTTTTCTTCTATTTTTGTTGCCTGCGTTTTCGGTATCTCCCTTAACATCAAATGCCGACTCCACCACTCCACCACTGGACATGAGATCACATATATGTGAGGCATGCGTGGGACCAAAGTAGTAGCCAAATCTTTCCTCTTTATATATATACTAGAGTTTGACGCACACCCAATGAGTGTGTACTTGTGCCAAATCATCTTGCGAAATAGTGGAGAAAATTTAGGGATAGTTGTTATTAGATACATGGATTATTGATTAGGGGAGCAGTTTTGTTCTGTGTGTGGTAAGCGCAATCACGATCTACTCTCTTATTTTTTTTGTATTTTACTTTGACATCCTTATTTTTTTTTTGGGGGGGGGGGGGTTAAACATATTTATGACAGTAAGGGCAAAAAATGGTATTTTAAAAGTTCTACCTCTAACTGCCTTAAGATAAGTTCCTTTAATTAATAAAGATCAATATACAACTATTTTTTCATTATTTGAACAATATACAGCTTTTAGGGTCTCAATCGAGTTTTTGTTATATTAACACTCATAATCTTGAGCGAAAACACATTTGTTTTTATTTTCTCCTCAAACCTTTATTTTTGTTTTTTTTGTTGTGTTTAATTTATGTAATTTTGAAATGAATCCAGAATCACTTTCAAGCAATCAATTTTCACCCTTCCATGTTATAGAATACTAGAGTTTGACGCACATCAATGAGTGAGTACTTGTGCCAAATCACCTTGCGGAATAGTGGAGAAAATTTAGGGATAATTGTTATTAGATACATGGATTATTGATTAGGGGAGCGATTTTGTTTTGTGTGTGGTAAGCGCAATCCCGATCTACTTTCTTGTTTTTTTTTGTATTTTACTTTGATATCCTTAGTTTTTTTTTTTGAGTTAAACATATTTATGACAGTAAGGACAAAAAATGATATTTTAAAAATTATACTTCTAACTGCCTTAAAGTAAGTTCCTCTAATTAATAAAGATTGAGCCACTGAGTTAGGCGAGTTGGTGTCTCGATCACTTGCTCTGTAGTGTTGCTCATAGAGCAAGAGATCGACAATTGCATGTGTTTAATTAAGTTACCCGCCAATCTAATTAAGTATGCATTAGAGTAAGATGACGTAAAAACTGGTTTAATATATCATCCAAGCTAAGTATCGCGCATGCATGCGTGTCAAAAAAGTTGATGAGTTGATCTAGCTAACAAATCCAATTGCCAACACCGGCAACTACGGACTCAAAAATTGGACAAAGAAAAAAAATTAAACCTTACAAGTTACCGAATGGTATGGATTTAATAGTAATCTAAACCTTCAAAATGGCGACAATATTAATGTAATATTATGGCCCATTTGTTACATTTGTCGTAGTTTAAAAAAGTTAACTTTGACTCTTTCTTGTTTTATTTGGCCAAGCATAAACCAAATTATTTTATGTAAATTTCACATGGCAAGGATGATTTTTCTATATACATGTTGAAATTCACTGAACAGAACCAAGCGATCGATAGTATTCCCAATTTGGCATTATTACGAGGTTCCCATGATTTAGAAATCCCTCGATATAAAAAAAACAAATGAACTTGTCTAGCCGTCAGGTCCGGCCCTGACGTAAGGCCAGCTAGACGATAGTCCAGGGTCCAATTTCTAAGGGGGTCCGAAGTCGATTCCAATTAACAAAGTAAAAAAAAATTGCCTTTCGCGTTCCAGCCTTGGGAACCTCCGCGCGATCGACCGTCGTCCTCTCATATGCCCCTTTCCTCAACATCAAGAATGGAAAACCATTAAATGCTCTACTACAATTTCAATTTTTGTTTCTGCTCACTCTTTAAATTCTGTCAAGGGGTTTCCTGTTAATCAAAACTCATTTCATAGACCTATTTTTCCAATTGGATTCCACCTTTGCTTCCTTTCCTAGTTTTCTTAGAGACCCAGAAAGAAGTTGCTACAGTGTAAGGTTTTTTCAACAGTTTCTTATCTGTTTGAATTCTGAATTTTGATTTCTCAAATCTCTTTTCTTGCTATTCAATTATAAAATAGTTGAGTAATATTAAATGGGTGCAGGGAGGAAAGCAAAGGAAAGAAAAGAGTTGTTTGATTCTATAATTATTCCAGTAGAATTAGGATTTTCGTTATTGCAACTTTCAATTTGTGACTGATCGACATGGATTATTAATGGTAGAAGAGAAGTGTATGTATGAGTGACAGAAAGAGGGAGAGGAGCATTTACTGATTGATCAAAACTTCAAAAGGCAAAGAGGAAAGTGAAGTCGCAGAGAAATTGAGCCAGAATTGATCCGGAGTCAATTTGAGACCAATGGAAGGAGGAGTTTGATAAAAAGAAATTTTTATTAGTGTTCTTGCTCATTTGCTTCGGCTAGTTGTGAATCTGCAACAATTTTTATGGGTTCATCTTTGGTCACCTTTCAAGTCAGATAAAGGTATATCATCAATTTTAGACAACAATCACAACATCAATATCACTTTTCTTCTCTTATGTTATATTTAATTATGTTTAATTATTTACCATGATGCACATGTGATTACAATTTATTGAAGTTTAGAATTTGAAACAGAGTATCATACACTAGCCCTGTCATCGTTGGTTCTATATATGCCATTTATTATATCATTAGCATCATATTTTTTTCCTATTTGTGAAAAAAAAGGGCCCAATTTTACTCGTTGCCCCGGCCCCAAATCTCGGTCCTGGCCTGCTAGCCGCGCCGCCGCTAAGCTCCATCGTTGTCTCTCACAATCTCTCACATGCAGCTTCTCATATAAAATCTCATATTCCCGTTGAAGTTGTTTTGACGCACGAGAGTTGAAAAATTAGTCTCCCCTCATTATCTAGGACTTTGTCAATTGGTCGTCCAGACCCATTATTGCATTCCCAAACAAATCCACTCGTATATATATAATCCCCAGGCTACTCCTCTGTTCATCTCCATCAATTTTAAGCGCGCCAAAAACACTTGGCAGGTAGAGTGCTACGTACGTACGTGAAATCGAGTTCATATATACGTAACTGCCTCTACTTTAAACTTGATCAAGCTAGGCAGAAATGGTGGTGGGAAAGTGTAGGGACAATATGATCATACGGACTTGGAGGCGGTGCATTGTAGGACAAGAAGCAGCTCCGGCAGGGTGTTTCACCGTCTACGTCGGACCCGTAAAGGAACGTTTTTCCGTGAAGACGGAGTTTGCTAACCAACCTTTGTTCAAAGTATTGTTGAAAGATGCGGCATTGGAGTATGGCTACCGAAATGATGGTCCGATTTTGCTTCCTTGCGATGTGGATTTGTTCAGCCAAGTATTGGCAGAGATGGAGAGCATGGAAGACGAGAATGTCATCGGTCCCGATTGTTGCCTGTTACGAATTTTCTTCGGTTCATTACGTCGTCGACATGGTTCAAATTCAAGATTAATGGAGGAGGATTGTGCTGGTGGGGGCTTATAGGTTGCTGGTTTCACTAGTCCAACTCAATGAACATATGAACTGTTAGAAACCTCATGCATGATCAGCTAAGGAGAAGCCGCCGTTCACAGTGTTTTGGATTTGCAGAACTTCAGCAAAGCCACTCATTCTTTTATTCAAGATCTTGACTAGGACAATTAGTTAACATTTTGTATTTGGGTTTATATTAACATGTGCAGATGTGCTTATGTTTAGTGGGCTTTGATCTACGTAGTTCTCTCATTGTAATTAACTCCAAACAGGCTTGGGCTGGAATGAAATGATTGAAAAGCTGGAACATTAAGATTACTTACCTCCAATTATCCAATACTCAAAGGAGTCAAAGAAAGTGCCCTAGTGTTGTGTCTTCCGGTAAGAAAGATCTCGAACTCTCCATACAGGTTCAAATCACATTCACATGAGTTGAAAATTGATGCAAAAAATAAAAAAACAATAAAAAGACAATCCAGAAAGAAGAATTAAGGAAGAAGATAGCTACAAATTAATGGGAGTTTTATACCAATATATGCTGGCAGAGAAAGCCAATTGGAGCTACCTAAGAGTAGACAAGATGGATACAAGAAGGAATGGGAGCAACTGATAAATTTCTTAGCAAGAGCGATCGATCAGATATCATTTGTACGTAGATGCACAAAGGCAACTTGTTCAATCATATTACAAGATGGAGACATTGGCATGTGGTCGTTTCCTAATAAAACGACGTTAAAACAACTTAAACGAGAAGCCATTTTGACCCATATATTGTAGCATGCATGCATGCAATTCAGAATAGTTGAACTAATTAACACAACTTTCGGGAATTGGATTGAAGAAGTTTATCAAACCACAGTTCAATTGAAAGATCGAACATCTTATAGAACTTGAGCGTCTAGTAGACGTGCTCGAGACATTGATACTTTAATCAACTAAGATAAGGTGATCGATAATAGTATATTAACCCTGATTAACTAGAAGCAAGGTCGCTTACGAAAGCTTTGCACACAAAAACCATGTGTTTGTAGACATTGTTTTCTGGGATGGAATTTCCGTTGTGCTAGGTGTTGCAAGGTGATTGAACTCTTAGACTTCCAAGAAGCTCACTTAAACAACCCACTACGTACCTCCACCCAGCACAATATTGTGGCATATTAATTAATTAATTAATTAATTATTCTAGCTTTATCGATTACTTGTACTGATCTTAATCAAATTATCAATGTGCTCCTTTGTCTCTTGTTTACTCAAACATTTGGTGTGTTGTTTACTTCAATCTATTTTTCTTCTAGCATCTTGTTTAGGTTGCATTTAAATATCGTGTATTATATATATATATATATATTAGATATAAGTCAAGCTAACTTATCTTAATACATTGCTGAATTAAACTATGAGCTTGTAAACTCCATCCTATATTTCAATATTTCTCAACATGATGCTCCTAGCTTGTTATTCATCAAAAACAAGACATGCACGCATGCCAACTTACTAATATACTCACAAAAATTCCAAAAAATAATAATTAGAAGTGGTTTTCGTAGTATTCTAATATTTGCCTTGTGCCACCAAAGAGCAGGTGTTTTTGAAGACAAAAGGAAATGGTCCAGCGATCAATTGTCCCCCTATAAAAACAATTCATGTAGTCAGTAGTTGTATTATTCAAAATCTACCGGCGCAGCAAAGTTGACAAATCTCCCATATTATTAGGACAGCGTATTTGGATTACTCCAGCAAACAAATGTGTATATATACTACATTTGTTTGGCTTCGTCTCTCATCCAAATCTTCACTTTCCATATACTACTTGCATAGTTGCATTGATCTCCTTTCTCTTGCGAGTAAAGAGAAGGGTGCAATATAATATATATTCACACATCCTAGCTAGCTAGCTAGAGTTTAGTATTTACACTAACAAAATGGATATAGTGAAGGGAAGGCTGGGGAGGAGTCTGATGATCAAGGTATGGAAGCGGTGCAACATAGCAAACCACCTGAGGAAGAAGAGCCTAGTATTGGCTCCGGCGGGGTGCTTTTCGGTCTACGTTGGACCCGAGAAGCAGCGGTTCGTGGTGAAGGTTGAGCTTGCTAACCATCCATTGTTCAAGCTACTGTTAGAGGATGCTGCATGGGAGTATGGATACAGTAGTGGAGGTCCAATTCTGCTTCCTTGCGATGTGGAATGGTTCTACAATGCTTTGGCAGAGATGGAGTACAATGTTGAGAAGGAAATTAGGATGATCAGTTGTAGTCATACCAAGAGTGTTTCCTTAATACCTTGTTCACATAATTCAAGCATGAACAAGGGATATGTTGGTGCATATAGGCTTCTTATTCCAACACTTGCTTAAGTTAAACCTGCTATCTGCAAGTTATCGTGATCAAGTATATATCAATATCGATCAACATTGATTTGTTCAGCGGTTAGTTTTGTGCAAAGATATATGTAACTCAACCACTTGAGATGCTTATACAGAAGATTTTGCTTTGAAAAATAAATACCAAAAGGATGAGAATGGAAAGAAGAATTGAAGTTCTTAATTAAGTTAATTTAATGTGGGTTCTATGAAGATCAAGTAGTCCATTTGTACCTGCCAGTACGGTTGGGGTGAACATGTTCAAGGTGAATATCGTCACAAATACATACAAATCAGGTGGTGTTCGTTGGGGTAAAAAGCAGGGACCTATTATTTTAGGAGTCACCATTTGGCCTTAAAAGCTTGAGCCTTGTTTTAGCCCGCCTGGCTCGACCTCATGTTATGGCAGATTAGCCTAGACTCATTAACATTAATGTAGGGATTGGGCCATGTAAGTGAAGACCGACACGGCATTTTGGCCCGACCTTTTTGTGCTTTAGAGACCAAGTCTAGCCTGACCCATTTTGGCCCTTATTATTTAAAAAAGACAAATAATATATGATTATTATCATATTTTCTTCATAAGTTTTATTTTATTCTCCTCACTTTTCTCGACTTACAAACATATTTTTAAAATAAATATCATAAATCAATAATTATTAACCTCAAACCTTTTTATATATTATCTTTTTTTAATTTAAGGCTTCTCTTGGTCGGGCTCATAGAGGTCGACTCAACCCGGCCTCTTTAGCTTCTTTGGTCTAGTCTTAATGGGCGGGTTAGGGCTTCCGAATTGTAGCATCGGCCGGTCCGGCCTTGTTCCGTTTGAATTTTGACCGACTCTAGTCCTAAGTCTTAAATTTTGAGTCGAGACCGGCCTAGCCCAGTCCATGATGATCCTATACAGGTTCACACTGGAACCTTTGCTAGCTAGCCTAGTGCTTAGTGATGCTCGTATTTCTTGCAGGAAAAAAAAATCTGATTTGGTGAATTGAATGCTCTAGTGATGATGTAAGAAATTCAATTTAAGTCAAGTTGAACTTAGCAGCAGGTTAGACCTATCTGGTGTATAAGAACTATTTAGTCCCTTTGTCGTGGAAATTACTGTAATTCAATAAGCACATTCAGCGACACAAAAAGAACACAGAAACAATTCAAAGAGTCAATATTGGCGTGGATCGATGACTGGACCAAGAAACAAAAATCATAATTCAAATTGTTTTTGTCATCCATCCGAATCTAATAGCTCCATAGTTAATTGCATCAATACAGCCAGAAATGATGATGTAGAAGATAGTTTACCAAGCAGTTATAATTGAGGATGTCGACATGGTACTATTATACAGCTTATTCTGGTGTATAGCAATAATTGAATAGAAAGAAGCTTGCAGTACAGATTAAAATTGTAGAATACAATAGCACATTCCTGATCGAACATATATAGTATATAAATTTTCATAAACAGCTGATGAACTATTATTGCCCTCATCAGCAGCCATACACATAAAATCCAAATAAAACAGAAGGAATATAAGAAGCATATGAATTTGCAAGCTCTAGTACCCTATTATTACCAGGATTCCCTCACTGTTCGGACAGGAGGCGCTAAGTATTGTTTCTCCTTTAACACTTGAAACTTCAAATCTGCATCAACTCTTCAAACGTCTCCATGGCAGAAGTTGGCATTCCCAAAAGCACATTTATGCTTTTCCTGTCCTGGCCATGAGAAAGGAACAGAATCACTTCCTTTTCTGGTAAACCGACCGGCCCTGAAAACACCGGCTCTCCCCAACCAAAATCAGTGGAGTGGAAAGCAAGCCTGGACCATGTTGTTATCAAAAGGGTTGATGCCAAAGAAGGCCTAGCTCTTGTGGTTTCAAAGTAGTCTATGGCTGATCTCATATAACTATCAGTAACCATGTGAACTGCCTTGTCAACTAGTCCAACAGAAAATGAGAATGGGTTCTCTAATAGCTCCCCTGCACTGCATATTGTGTTTGTCAACACAATGGCATTTCCGAAGTACCCTTTTCGTATCGGTGGCTCAAACCTTGACCGGCCATCAACAGCAAAAAGAAGCTTTGTTTTCTCATCTGGTATCATCCTTAAGGCCCTAGTCCTTGCCCTCCAGACAAAGGCAGAGAGTGCTACAAATGATGTACATTTGTCAAGAACCCCATCTTCCATAGCCATCTTTTTGAGCTTTTCGACCCTCTCTGGATCAAAGCAAAACGCCTTATACGCCATTTCTTCTTCCTCATATAGTTTGTTTTTATCAGATAAATCTTCTATCTCTGCAAATTCCAGATGAGGGAACTCTATCTTTGGTGGGTTTCGCGCTTTTAGTATGCTTCTGTCTACAAATGGAGGAACTTTAAGAGGCAACCCTCTAGCAGTCTCACCCCATGAGTTCACAAATTCCATTGCAGCAATCCCATCAAACATACAATGGTTCACACATAGCCCAAGGACAAACCCTCCACATTTGAATCTAGTGACCTGGGATCAAAGAACTCACATTTAAGACTACTTGTGTAAGAGGAAAGGTCTTTGAAAAAAAAAATGTTATGGAAATGCAAACCTGAGCAACCAATGGAGGAATCTCAAGTATGTTATGAGCACCAGGAACATTATAAACCAGCTTCTCAAGAGTCACAGGGTTCGACTTTGTTATATCTCCAACCTCTTCCATTTCACAATTTGCTTCAGCTTCCACAAACACAGCTCCATCTCCTGTGCAATCCACTATAAGTTTTCCTTCAGTGCTTATACTCAACCTCCCTGCCAGTGGATAGTAATGAACAAGTACATCTGATAATGCTTTCTTCATGACTTCCACAACTTCCTCATTCCCCTTTGCATCTGATTTAAAATAGTAGAGAGTACGAACTATAACCGCAATGTTCTGATCCAGATTCGAGAGGAAGTAGAGACCCTTCTCTGTCTCCTCTGCTGGAGGTACTAGAGTTGGTTCTTCTTTCTTCACCATAAGCTCAAAGGGGGTTTTGTCATTGCTATGATCAGCCATCACAAGCTCCCTTGAACAAGAATCAAGCAGCTAGCTAGCCAAGCAGCAGCACCTGTTTGAAGTTCAAATAAAGTAAGACAAGTGTAGGTCACCAATTGTCAAACAAGTTTTGTGTGCATGCAGATTGGACTTGCTGACTACAGACATAACACATATATATGATCTATAAAAATGCAAATCTTAGTGCGTGATTTGGTCTTGATAAAATTGTGCCAACTTCATGATTTAACAACAGAAATTGTCGAGTACTTGGAACAAAACTTAACCTTCGAAGGGTAAAGAGAACTAATAGCAGTGTTGCCAGGTCCGAAGGAATGTCAAAAATAAGGAACGGTTGCAGTGATCTCGCTCTGATGTTGCTACAACTATATAGGGAGCAAGGGGACACCCCTCGGCATGCAATTAATCCATTGATGTGGACTGCATTGTTTTACACCTAGCTGGGTCGAGCCAAACCAAAAGCATAAATGCAATAGTTTTCGTTGAAAAGCTCTGCATTGTGAAAGAGATTGATAGTGCATGTACAACTGATGTGGTTACGCTAAGCTATCTAAGTGGAGAAGACAGACCCTCTTTGAATTGGTCTGTCTGCAGATCTGGGTAATCATTCTTATCATATGAGCTGTGCATGCTACTTGCCAGTGAACCAAAACATTACCATTTAGGGTTAGTTGGGGTAGTGGTATGAGTCCAAAACATATACAGTATTGAGGTAGTCGGCTTGGCCCATTTGCTCGCAATTATTGAAAAACTAAAACGAAGGAAAATAATTAGATCCAAATGAGTTTAAACGAATTTTGTCTAAATTTTATTATTTGTACAAATATTAGTTTGTTATTTTAAAAACAATACTTAGGTTTAAATGAGTTTGGACCAATTTTGCCTAAACTATATTATTTGTGCATATATTAATTTGTTATTTCAAATTTGAGACCGCTCATTCTATAGATTATTAGTTGAAGATTAACTTTATTAAAATGAGTCAAAATTGAGATCATTTGGGTATCCAATCTTACAAAATAAATTAACGATTATCATTTAAGTATCTGATCTTCACCATAACCGTTAATTTGTTTTGCAAAATCAGATATCCAAATAATCTCTATTTTGATTAATTTTTTGTATGGTTGATCTTCAACCAATAGTCTATAGAATGAGTAGTCTCAAATTTAAAATAACAAACTTTAAATTTGAGATCACTCATTCTATAGATTATTAGTTGAAGATCAACTCTACAAAAAATGAATCAAAATAGAGATTATTTGGGTATCTAATCTTGCAAAATAAATAAACGATTATAGTAAATATCAGATACCCAAATGGCAATCATTCATTTGTTTTACAAGATCGAATACTCAAATGATCTCTATTTTAATTTATTTTTTATAGAGTTAATCTTTAACCAATAATCTATAAAATAAGTGGTCTCAAATTTTAAATAACAAATAAAAATAAAATAGTTTAGACAAAATTAATCCAGACCAACAATTATTGTTCGAACGATAATTCACCTCCTCCAGGCACATAGTGTGAACTCGACTAATTTTTAAAAAAAAATATGAACTCCACTGAACAAGTGCAGTGCCCAGGGGGCCTTGACCAACGTCAAACTCCAAACATACAAGAACATAAAGCAGATAAAGAGCCTAAAAACTCCACCATACAAACAAGAGCAGAGAGCAATAACCAATGCAATGCAAGCAGTACAACATAATTAAGTCGGAGGCCAAGGAAAGCCATTGTTCCTCATCACACACCGGTAAAGGAAGATGGGAGGCCAAGAAAGCAAGGACCAGCCATAGTGTGAACTTGACTATAAGCTTCAGTTTCAACCACAATTCAATGGACCTATGTCCTTATGGCCAAGAAAGGCTCCCGCGCAGTTTAACAAATCACATTATCAGAAGTTAGAAGGTTCCATTGCAGAATAACACTCCACAAAATGGCTCCATCTATCTTTTTGACACCACTTTAGTCTCAAGGATTCAGCCTTGTCTTGATAACTTTACTATGTAATCTAAAAAAAACATTCATGGTTTGGATTTACATAATCATAATCCAAAAAAAGAGTAATTTATTCCATCATGTGGAAAAGTACCGAGTACTTTATAGAAACTTTTGACACTGTATGCTGAAAGTTTGCAATCAACTTGAATAGATGAAGTATAGCTGAGGGTTACAATCTGGGTGCAAAGTCTTCCATGAAAGGTACACTCCACCATAAATTAAGGAACGTGTACAAGATACATGCAATGTGCACATACAGCAAAACATATGGTTTCTAATGATAGTCCAATATTAAGCAAATGAAATTTATGAGACTAGAATACCAATTTGAAGCACATAGAAGGGATACAATACAGTACCAACTAACCAAGAGTCCAAAGAGCCTCAAAAGGATGGAGCCAAGTAGTTACTATGTGGGGAATGAAAACTATTGATGTATATTAAACAATCCCAATACTATAAGAAAGTTGATTGCTACTTGACAAGGAAAGTGTACACAATTTATTCAACTAATATATCTGTAGTTTCATAGGGGGAAATGCTTATAAGAATATAAACCCACTTACTACTCATTTCTAATGAAAAGCAAGTACACAATTACAGGCTAAACAACTCTTACAAGGGGGTGTTCAAAGCTTGAAGATCAAATAAACCAAAACTAGCATATGAATTTGAGGTCAGATTAACACAACTAAGAGGTTAATAAAATATGGTACAACACACATGGAACCAAGCAGCATCCAAAGTCATGAACTACCTGGTGAATGCACCACAGGGGCTCATATTCTGCACTGGTCATGTATGATCACTGACCCACTAAGAACTAAGCCGCATCTTCATTGTCTGAATCATCACCACCTTTAGCTTCCTCTTCATCTTCCTCATCAGTCATGTTATTAATCACTTCCGTAATTATTTCCTTCACCTCAGCTTTTCTATGCATTAAATCAATACCAAAGTGGGTACCTAATAAAATCACATTTTCAGTTAAATTTACCAAACAATCTTGAAAGAATAGGAAGATAAAAAAGACTGAAGCAAGACTAGGGTAAATAAGAGCCTTACCAAGTTGCTTGAGAATATCAGATAAAGTTGCCTGTAGCAAGTAAAGTCAAAGGGTTATATCATAGAATCAATGCAACTTCCATCATCCAACAAGGTAGTGTTGAAAAAATAACTTACAGTGTTGAAGTCCACTTCTTTTAAAATGTCAACAATGACAGCATGGACATCTTCTCTTGAAGGCTCTGCCTTTGCCTTCTTGCTGGTTTTGCCTTTCACTAGGTTCATTAAAACATTTGAGACAATCAGGAAGAGAGCCTATAATTTATGTTAAAATTAAGTTCGCAAATGCATAATTTTAGATACCTAACCATTGAAATCTACAGGGTAGTGTCAAAAAAAATAAACATAAAGCAACTGACCTTGATCCTTTGCTGGAACCTTGGCTGGGGACTTTCTTGACTGCTTCTTGCTAGTGGTTTTTGCCTTGCTACCCTTTGGGCTTTCCTTTTCAGCCTTCTGTTTTTTCACAGATCCCTTGGCGTTAGAACCAGAAGGTTCATCAGCATCACTCACACTTCTTTTTGAAGTCGAACGAGATTTCTTTTCGGAATCTGGACTTTTCACAGATTTGGCAGGGGGTTTCTTAGCTGGTGTTGACTTCCCCCCAGTTTTAATCTTTGAACCCTCCTTCACATCTTTGGATGAGCTTTTTGGGCTTGACACCTGGTCCTTTGGTTCATCTTCCTCTTCATCAGATTTGTCCCCCTGATCAGTGTCTTCATTAACCTTATCTTCATCTTCTTCTTCAATAGGATTGTCCTTTGCGTCTGACGGTTCATCATTATCATCAACCTCCTCTTCAACTTTGGACAACTTTTTGTTCTTTTCAGCACCTGCTGTTCGCTTTTGTTTCTAAGGAAAGGAAGACAGCAAGTATATAGAAATGAGTCACGCTGCATGGACCATATTGCACTACATGATCTTTAGATAACTGCATTGCCCAGGAATGCACAACCAATGCCATCATATATTGAGTCCGGAAAGAAGAAATTTTTTGGAGAAGATTCAACATATGAACCCATTTTAAATATTTAGTGTTTCTTTTACATTTATGATCTTATCTAAAACACTTGTGGCTTGATGAACTTATGATACACATAAAAAAAGTATCAAAAAATAAATTTAGAGTCTAAAAAACAAAAACAACTTTATTTTATTATGGTTTAGATAAAAGCAATTAAAATACATCAACAATGCTTCTTTCTTGGAGTCGAAACTTGGATATGAACACATGCAAAGCCATGATTATAATGCATTTGAGGTAGCAAGGTATGTGTAAAAACTAATGAATATCAGGAAACTGTCTTTTCCTACATTTTTTAATGTAAAGTGAATAGTGATTGCACACCTTGACTGGTGTTTCTGGTAATCCTTCTCCAGAACCTGCAATCTTACTTGTTGTAACCTTTTTCTTACGCTTTTGCCCTCTCTAAACTCAGATAAGAAACATGGGTTAATAAAAGTCACATATCAGGACAGATCAAAGAAAGCTTGGGAAAGGAATAACCTGATCCTTTTCAGCTAGCAAAACATCAGTTGTAACATGTGGAGATTCCAAGAACTCCAATAGCTTTGCAGAGAGTTCCTCCTGCAAATGTGACTCATAAGACAAAGGATGCTACATGGAATTCATACAAGCACAAAATAGCATTCCTTCAACAACCTTACCTTCTTTGTGCCAGCCTTGACTTGAATATTAAGCACATCACAAAAATCCATCAACTTTTCTTTAACACACTTATCAAGCTTCTCCTTGACTCTTGTCCTCTGTTTTTCCTGCTGCAAAAAAAAAAGATGAAGAGAAATTGAATGTTTGACCAGAAACAGAGAGAACCAATTTGTATCCCTGAATCTATATAATTGTACTCTTACACATTTGCAACAAGGAGTCTACAATATGAAAGTGTAACAAAAGTGACCATAGAAAGGTACTGAAAAAAGTTAAATCTTGTACCCATAATCAAAGGATTATAACCTTGCTCAAAATAAAAGTGAAAGTGGTAAAAGCAGTGACTGAACACAATATTCTCATTACCTCATTGCCAGCCCACACAAAACCCGAAAACTGGACAATGTTTCGCTTTAGACTGTGAGACTGCACAAACATAAGCAATTAGATACTGACTACCAAATAAACAACATTTGAACATGTTACACAGAGCAAAAACTCTTAAACTCACCTTGGCTTTCTTCCCAAAAAGAATTGTGTGAAGTATTTGTAGGTTATCATCCAGCTTTCTCTTTGACAACTTGAAAGCCACTGAAAAAATTCAAAATATTAAACAAAAGAGTAAGTGGGGCCACTGTTACAGACTTGAGGAGAGCTCAACATCCATCTCTTACAACACATCATCTTTGGACTTGTGAAATATTTATATGAAATCAAGAGATAATAACCAATGAAAGACAAGTCAAACAAAATTATTGAAGAGATGAAATTATGTAACTTTAGATCTGTGTATCCTGTATTCACCACAGTAATGCAGTTCAACCTTCGGGTGTTCTATATTCTAAATATTTAAGGCAAAATGATGTACCAAGTTCCCCAGATCCCAACCCAACTGCTATCAAGTGTTAAGATCAAATAAACTATACAGTACAGAAATTAATTGATATATCCACTCGAGTGCATTGTTTCAATAAGGATAGTGGGTAGTATTAGATGGCAACACTAATTAAACAAAGGCAAGGAGAAACTCATTGAACAACTGAATAGACACAAATGAATAATTAGCCTAAAGGAAAGTCTGGGTAAATTACTATCAGATTTAAGTGGCCACGGTACAATAGATGCCCTTATAAGTCTTGCTTACTAAAGTTTCAAATTCTTTATGAGAACCTCAAAATAAGGGACATTAACAATACAGACTTAGCACAAAATTCAGGTAGAACAAGCAATCACTGATCTTAAACACCACATCAAATCAGCATATACATACATCTAACAAGAACTAAAATTTACAGAACATACCGTTGGGGATATCCTTGAGCTGAGTACCACTACCCTGAAATCACACAATAACAAGCATAATGTCAATCACCGAAAAAAACTATCAAAGGCATTGCATCACAACCAAAGAAATTAAAGAAAACAAAAAACCGAAAAAAGACACTGCCTTCTCAATGTTCAACGGTTTAGTCCCCGAAGACCTTCCGCTTTCGGGAGCTGAGTAGCGTTCAACAACTTTCCTCTCCCTCGTAGGCCTCTCACTCACCGGAGTCACCGGCTCTTTCTCTTTCTCCTCCTTCTTCGCCGTCGAGTCTCCTCCGCCTCGCTTCTTCGGCGTCTCCGTCTTTTTAGAGCTACCTTTTCGACCCCTACTACTTTTCTTAGGAGTCTCTTCGTCTTCCTCCGTCGCCTTCTCCACCAGATCCTCCTTCTCCTCGTCGTCTCCGGCCTCCGGTTTCCCCTCCACAACAGCTTCGTCCTCCGGTTTCTTCTCTTCTAGGGCTCCGGACGCCATCGCTACCGCACAATCAAGCCGAGATCGAGACAATTCGAACCCTGGATTCGCGAGGGGCTTTCTGAGACGAAATGGAAACCCTAGAAATTTACAGAGTGAAGGAAAGGAGGTGTTAAAATTTGGGCTGATCTGAGAGAATATAGAGGGGATTAAGAAAGTGAGATTTGGGGGAATTGGGAAGGGGGGGGGAAATGAAATTTTGGGCGGGCTGTGAATATGAAAGGGAGGGAGGGTTTCAAAAAATTTGGGGCATGAAATTTTTCGACAGCGCGCTTCCCTTCGCTCTCTCTCTCAATTTCCTTCCTGTCTTTTTTACTGCTATTACGCCCATGGCAGACGGACCCCCAAAAATTTAAGAGGGTATTCAAAACGAGCACAAAGGCTACGGCAACAGCTGTCTGACTGTTGCCACGTGGCTACTTGCTGTGGTGATTTGGTCATTGACTTGAAAATTTTACTGCTGTTATAAGAAATTCACGAAACACATTCGGAACTAATAAGTAATAATCATTGAATTGCTTCCATGTTTGGCCTTGAGTATCAAGTTCGATGAGAAGCAAATGAGGAAGCTAATCACTTAGAGTAAGCCGGGGTATTTTGCCTCGTTGTCATGTAGATGTAGTTTCAAAAAAGAAAAAAAGTGAAAAATCAATTATCCAACAGTGTTTTCTTACCTGGGCAAGAACTCTTCTGGGTTAATCCCTGGCGCACTTCTAGCCTCCTGATCTGACTCAATTGCCACATGACGCTTTTAATCTCGACCGTATATACTTTCACGTTATCAAAGCAATGTTTGATGATTGTATATACTTTCACGTTATTTTAAATGATTAATAAAAATTCAATAGAAATAAAGTTCTAACCCAGACCCAACGGATGAATGCAACTATCAAGAAGTGAATGACACATCACTGACTTATTGCCCTATTGCCCCAACAACCTTGACTTCGTGACCTAAAGGGTGAACTTGCTCTTAGTTTCTCTTACTAGTTCGAGAGTGATAAATGATATATGTAGCATGATATTTGGTTATCGGAGAGTCCTCCTATTATTTGGATTCGAATATTTTTTATAAGGACTACTGTCGTTCAATTGATGTACCTCGTTGCAACGTCGCTTAACATGTCTCTTGATTATGTCCTAAATCCTGAAAAATCATCAAATTTAAAATATTCACTTATTTTATAGGGCTAGGACAAGTCCAACTCAAGTTAGAGTTTCTATTGAGATAATGTTTCAAGCTGCGTCGCGGGCATTCATAAGTTTGAGCACCTGTAATCCTGCATATGTCTTTGGCTTGTAGAGTCGTCGATTGGACCTTCGATATCTTGTTGCTACTCAATACCGTGTGGACTGTCAACTTAACGTTTTGTCCTCTAACCATACCAAATAGGGGTGGGATTAAAAACCGAAAAATTGACCCGTTTGTGCCAAAACCCGAACTGAAATCCAAATTGGTCCAAACCGAACGGTTTGGGTCTGCTGGAATACCGAAACCGAAATGAACCCGAACCGATTACTATTTTTAGTACGGGTTCGGTTCCAAGGTAAACCCGAACCGAAATGGTACCGAATAACAACTGCCACGTGTATACTAGCTTGGGTTATACTTTTACTATCATGTACAAGCACCCACACTATTATTATCCATCATATATAAGCTAAAACCCCTAATTTTTTAGAGCATACTCTTCACTCTGCCTCTCTGCACCTCGTCTACTCTCTGAACTGAGAAATCTGAAATCCATTTCTCATTTTCTCTCACCTAATCTCGAATTACTCTATTAAAAGCGTAGAATCAGACTACTTTTGGCCTCTCGCCCAGCCTTGAAGCTTCGATCAGTCATCAATCACTCTCTTCCGCCTAATCACGAGGATGTTAGTACTCTCTCTCTCTCTCTCTATATATATATATATATATATATCTTTCTCTATCTCTCTCTCACACACACATATACTAATTCGAGCTACTCTTTGATTGATGTATAGTGTTGTTGTTGCTGTCGCTGTCTTGCTAGTTTTGGTTAGAGATCGGAAGCTATAGCTGGGTTTGGTTTTGAACCATGGTGAAACTCGATGTAAGTACCTAGATTTCATATTGTAGTGGAATGATCTATGTAATGGAATTTTGGTTTTGGTATATACAATTTCATATGATTTACTAATTGATATAATGATTCACATGGTTTTACTGATCGATATAATGATTTTAATATAAGAATTTTGGTTTAGGTATCAATTGAGTTTTAATATAATGATTGTGTGTAGAGTTAAGAGTTTGTATTGATAGATTTAATGATGAAGTATAAGTACTGTAACATGAGTATGTAATATTGTAAAAGATGATGAAGCTTACATAAAGAGATGCGTTAGTAATATGTGTTTTTATTTCGATGCTTGAATTCACGATTTTGCACGGTGATTATGATGTACAGATGTAGTATGAATCCGATTGTATAATGATTATTGATTAGCATCTTTTATTTTCTCCAGTTTAAAAGGTGCAAAAAGAAGAAGAACAAGGTAGTAACTCAAGCGAGCAATGACTCAGTTCCATCTGTTGCTACGTCATCCATTGGGACTACTCCAATTCAGCTTGCTGAAGTTGAGGCTGTTGATTCTACTGTGAGTACAGATCTTGTCTCTTATGTTTCTTCTAGAAAGCGTAGTTGGGTTTGGGAGCATTTTACTGAGTATGTGTCTGAAAAGATAATTAAATGCAAAGGGAAACCTGATTAAATTGTGACTAAAAGGAGGGCTAAATGCAAATATTGTCCCAAGGGAAAGTTAAGAGACTATGTTGTTGAGAGTGAAAAAAATGGGACTGGAGGGATGAACAAACACATTAATAAGACCTGTAGGTATTTTCTAGGGAGGAAGTTAGTTGATAAAAATCAGAAAACTTTGGTTGGGGATAAAACTAAAGGGAACAAAATGAGAGCTCACATCTTTAAACCTGAAGAAGTAATGCAAGCTATTGTGAAAATGATTGTTGTTAATGAGCTGCCTTTTAGCTTTGTGGAGAAGCTAGGATTTAGGAATTTCTACTGAGTAGCTTCACCAGACTTTGGAGTACCTTGTAGGAGAACTCTTGTTACAAATTTTTTAGCTCTTTATGAGAGTAAGAGGAAGCAAGTTTGTAAGACTATACGAAAGCACATGGTTTGCCTAACCACCGACACTTGGACTAGTGAACCGCAAAATATCACCTACATGGTGCTCACTGCACACTTTGTAGATGATAATTGGGTGCTGCATAAGTGGACCATAAACGTCTGCATTATTCATAACTATTATGAGAATTCAATAGGGAAATTAATTGAAGAGTGTTTGCTGAAATGGGTTATTACTAGAGTCCTTACTATTAAAGTAGACAATGCAACAACTAATGAGTGTACCTTAGAGTATGTGACAGCTAGGTTAAACAAGGTTAGAAATTTCCAACCTATACTTCAGGGAAAATACATGCATCTGAGGTGTACTGCACATATTTGCAATCTTATTGTAGGAAGTGGGTTGAAGATGCTTAATAAGGCTGTGTTAGGGATTAGGAATGCCACTAAGTTTGTTAGGTCATCTGCACATAGACTTGACGTTTTTAAGAGCAACAGTGCTAAAGAAAAAATTGTTTGTAGATGGCTAGTTTTCATGGATGTCCCCACAAGGTGGAACTTGATGTTTTTAAGAGCAACATTGCTAAAGAAAAAATTGCTTGTAAATGGCTAGTTTTCATGGATGTCCCTACAAGGTGGAACTCGACATTTTTAATGTTGAAAGCAACGCTGAAATTCAGGTTACCTTGCAAGGATGAGGGAGGATGAAGAGTGCTATATAGCCTACTTCAAGGATCCGGATGAAGAATTTGACGAGGAAGGAAATCTGATCATTCCTCTCCCTAATAAATCTAAGTGTGGCAAGTGTGGACCACCAAGTGAGGAAGATTGGGAAAATGCTAAGGTGTTCGTGTTCTTTCTCAAAGTTTTCTATGATGTAACTATGAGGGTGAATGCCTCCACACGTTCCACAATACACATTACCTTCCACGATGTGTTGTCCATTGAAGCAGAGATTAGCAAGTTATCTAACCCATCCCTGCAAATTGGGGGCAACACTAAGAAGATATTGGCAGATATAGCTAGAGAGATGGATGGAAAGTTCGCAAAATACTACCATGAGAATAAGCAATTAAATCAGTTCATGTATGTAGGTGTGATTCTTGATCCAAGGTACAAGCTTGTGCACTTGACACATCTGTTCACCTTAGACGGTTATGGGAAGGAAGATGTGGTCAATAGAACAAATAAATTGAAGAACTTTATGATGAGCTTATATAAGGAGTATGTGTTGCCAGAAGATGTGGCAACTATAAATCAACAACTTCGTCAATCTCAAAGCACCATTAGCAGTGGTACAACCAATACTGGCAGCAGAGCTGATATCATAAATCGATGGAATCAGTTTTTTTCCTCCACCAATGTGGCAGTCTCTACTCATGAAGTTGATAAGTACCTTGAAGATTTTGTGGAGATAAGCACTGATGACAAATATCCAATTCTGGATTGGTGGAAGCTGAATGCAATGAAGTACCCGATGTTGGCAAGAATTGTGAAGGATGTGATGGCTATATATGTGAGCACAATAGCCTCAGAAAATGCTTTTAGCACTAGTAGGAGGGTAGTAAACAACTTTCGGAGTTCTTTGACTCCAAAATCAGTGGAAGCTTTAATTTGTCTTTGGATTTGGTTAAAGGGCAATGATGTTTCCTCAATCGAGAATATTCCTAACATTAAAGATACTGAGCTTTACGAGCAAGTTGAAAAAGGTATGACTCCTATAATTTCTGGATTTTTGCTGTTGTTCATTTCGGTTCTTGCTATTTGTTTTGGTTTGAGTTGCTTGTTTTGGCTCTTGTTGTTAGTTTTGTACTTGCTGTTTGTTGTAGTATTATGTATCGTGGTTCATTTTTGTCAATTTGTAGATCACGCAACTTCATTGGAAAGTACTACACAGACCATGGAATTGAGTGGAGATTGATCAGTTGATGATGATGATGTTGAAGAAGGAGAGAGTGATGATGAAGATGGAGACAGTTCTGAAAATGGTTTAGATTGAGGCTGATTGTCCATTGTTATTCAGTTTGTTTGTTTGTTATATTTTGGCACTACTCGAGACATTTGTGATTGTAATAGACTAGTGAGTAGCTGATTTGTTGTGTTGATCACTTAAAACTGTCAGGGACTTGACATTTAGAAAACATTTTCACCATTATGGGATTGTAATATGTCTAGTCAGATTAGAACTATAATCTGCTGAAACCGAATTGTTGTTTTTAAGTTTTTCGGATTTAGGTTTTCACTTCTCAAAGATGATTGCTTACATGTACTATCTTAGATCGCTGTTTTCAAATATTGTGAGTTGGCAGGGATATGAAACTGAGTTGTTTTCAGAAAAAAAAAACTTGTTTATTAAAAAGTAGCATTTGGCACCGAAATGGGTCGAACCGAACCGAACCCATTCGGATCGGGTCCATTCAGTTTGGATGACCCAAAAGTGAAATACTGTACCAAACCCGTACCGAATACTATTTCAGATTCGGATCCGTCCCAAAATCGAACTGATTCGAATCGATTCCACCCTTAATACCAAAAGTCAAGACTCATATCGAGCAACAAAACTGTCTCTAAAGTCTTTTGTGATTCTCGATTCTCCTAACTGTGATAGGAGAAGGTTTTTCACAACATAATGTGAGAAATAAAGAAAATTTATGCTTTGAGGCTGAGGCCACAATTACGCCATGTCACAATTTGTTTGACTCTATTAGCCCTTGGTTGAATCGATAAAGCACATTAGTGCCTTAGGCGCATTTAGGCCACGATACCTGGCCTATACCACTTGCATTTTTAGTTGTGAAATTCGAAGGAAAGTAATAGAGAAAATGAAATATTTATGGAAGTAAAACTCATAAGACTCGACACTCTGAGAGACGATGGATCCTGCACATTAATGATGATCAAACACGCATATTTGAAAAATACAAAGCGCCATAATTAGCTTACATATAACCATTTATCATGGTTATACACTACACGGAAAATCGACGGTAACATATAAACCTAATCAAGAGTGATACCAAAAGCATAACATAATGTCATAATCTAAATTATATTAAACACAAACGCCGTCCTATAAAATAACTCCCAGAAAATCAACTATCAAAATGAAAACTATTTTACATTTAAACACATCACTCTTGTATTATTTTCGTAGTTTTTCATGTTTAATTTGTTTTTCGTTAATTTACCTGAAATTGCTCTTAATTTCATTTTCTATTTTCGATTACTTGATATAATTGTCACGTGAAAGTCGCATGTGGTCGCCTTCTGAAATAAACCCACACGCGTCGAACTCCCATTGGTTCCTCATTCAATTAAAGACCTTTGCTCCCATTGACCAGCTCATTGAGCGAGAGAGCATTAGACCCAACTCAACTCAACGACTCGGCTCGACAACTTACCTGATCCAAGATGGAACTTGCACCACACGACCCGGGTTCAAAGCAGCTCCGACCCGACGAACCAGAGCTCGACCTCTACACCATTCCAAGTCACTCCAGTAAGTTCCCTCTCCTCTCTCTCTCTCTCTCTCTCTCTCTCTCTCTCTCTTAAAACCCTAACATTAACATCAATTCAAAACCCTAATCGCTCGCTCCAACTGAAATCTCACTTGGAATCGAAATTACGATTCTCATGAGCTAAAACCCTAACCTCCCAAAGAAACTCCGGATTATTATTATTATTATTATTATTATTATTATTATTATTATTATTATTATTTTTGTACTGGGCAATCTATCCGTGAAGAAGTTGTAATGTATAATTGCATTGTGAATTTTGAGATTTATTGTTTTTATCAGGCTGGTTTTTGTGGGATGAGATTCACGAGACTGAGAAAATTGCTTTGAAAGAGTTCTTTGATGGAAGAACTATATCAAGAACACCAAAGGCGTACAAAGAATATAGGGATTTTATTATTAACAAGTATAGGGAAGACCCTGCTAGGAAGCTCACATTCACCGAGGTCCGAAAGTCACTGGTGGGGGATGTTACTTTGTTACACAAGGTCTTTAGTTTCTTGGAAAAATGGGGGTTGATAAACTTTGGTGTGAAATCGGGTGGCGATGATGGTTTTGTTGTCGGTCGGGAGGCTAGAGTTAAGGTCGAGGAGGGAGTCCCAAATGCGGTACGAGTTGGGGTGAATCCGAGTGATTGTAGGCCCCTATCGGGCACTCCTATGGTAGTGGACAGTGGGGGTGAAAATGCGAGTAGAATTACATTGCCTTCGTTGGCATCGTACTCGGATGTTTTTGGTAATATAAAGAGAGAGAGGTTGGTTTGCGGCAATTGCAGTGGAAATTGTGATTCTGGACTCTACAAGTACTGCAAGGTATTTTCACTTGCTTGTTCAGTTGATCCGTGGTGAATTTGTGTGTAGTTTTCTGTCCCGAAGCTTATCAGTGTGTTTTTCTGCTTTAATTCTTATGTCAACAGGGTGATTTTCTACTTTGCAAAAAATGTTTTGAAGATGGAAACTACGGGGAGAACAAGTTGAAGGATGATTTCAAGTACGACAAGGTAGATGAAAAGAGTGGTAATGTTGGAGTTGAGTGGACTGAATCGGAAATTCTACTTCTCTTAGAATCAGTCGTGAAGCATGGAGATGATTGGGATCGTGTTGCTCAAAATGTTAAGACCAAGACAAAAGTTGATTGTATTTCTCAGCTTATTGATCTGCCTTTTGGGGAAGTTGTGTTGCGTACTGGTCACCGGAAAGGAAAACCTAATGGCTTAAGTGACAACTTGAGTGGTTCAAAACAGGTTCAGATATCTTCATCCGAGTCTCAAGAGGCTATCAAATTGAAGAGTCAGGGCCATGGGCAGACAAATAACAACGAGCAGAATGGTGACACTGTGAACCAAGGTCCGCCTTTGAAAAGACCACGCATTGCATCCCTTTCAGATCTTAGCGGTTCACTCATTACACAGGTACATATTTATCTACAATCCTGGGCCTTTTTATAGTATTGTGAACTTGTTGGTAGCGACACATTCATGTTCTATAGTAGTTTACATTCCAAAGAATAATAGGTTGAAATGGCTTCAGTTTAGTTTGTGGAAGCTTTGATTAGTGTTGCACACATGCCTGGGCAAAAATAGAGAGAAAGGAGTTATATTTGTTCTTTCTTCTATATGTTAATGTACAATCATATTCTCATAGCTGACGATGGTCTTCACCCTTTCTATTTTATGGATTTATACCAGTAAAGTTTATGTGTTTAATCTTATTCAGTTGTCCTAATCACCCTTTCTATTGTACCAGTAAAGTTCATGTCTTTAATCTTATTCAGATGTCCTAATGACCATGACAATCTGTCGATACTGCTTATGATAGGTATCTGGCTTATCAACCATGGTTGGTCCACATATTACAGCTGCTGCAGCTGATGCTGCTGTTACTGCACTTTGTGAGGAAACTTCATGTTTGAAGGAGATATTTAATTCTGACGACGATTTTGCTACTAATGGCTTGCAGCCTGCTGCTATAAATTGCGAGACAGAGAGGTTGTCCTTCTACTTAAATGCTTTTCATAATGATGCTCCAGATGTTAGTCTGTTAGTTATTGTATTATTTTGACATCACATTTCTCAATTTTTCTTGTTTTTATTTGTTTTAGAGTCTTTCAAGTTGAAGATTCAGAGATGAAGGAGAGGCCATCTGAATCAGGTACTTTCATTAAAGCTGACTATTAACATGAGTTAGAAGATATCTATAGATATATGTATGGCCGAATCAACATATGTCCGAGTGTGTATGTGGTTGAGTGGATATAGTGTTGACAATGGTTGTGGTTCTTTGTTGCTAAAACATGGCTTTCTATTTCCCAATTTTTGTTGGCTTATTATGGTCATCATCCAAGTCCTCTAACCAGCCATTATTGAATTTCTATATTACAGCAAGTCAGGAGGAGGCATTAACAAAAAAAGTTGACATACCTCCAACCTTGCAAGTTAGAGCTGCCATCGCAACAGGTCTTGGAGCAGCTGCTGCTCACGCAAAATTACTTGCTGATCAGGAAGACAGAGAGATTGAACATCTTCTGGCAACCATAATAGGGACACAGGTATTTCATCTTTCTTTTCTTCCAGACTCTCTGTTTTTTCTGGCCTTCTGTTGCAATTCTCGACATCTCTGATGCATAAGCTAATCACCTTGTATTCATTGGCATGACTGCAGATGAAGAAGCTGCACTGCAAAATGAAGAATGTCCAAGAACTGGAGCTGAATATGGAGAAGGAATATGAAGTAATCGAACAAGAAGAAAATTCCCTTCTCGAAGATCGAATCGACGTCATACAGACGACAATCAACTCCGGGATACCTAGATGGAGGGATCATCCTTCTGTAAAATCATCTTGAAACGAATTTCAAGTACATTTCTGCATGTAGAGTAGAGGAGAAGAAGTATAGTCTAGAGTAGAAGAGTAGTGTTGTATTTCGTATAGTACATACGAAAAGCTTTGTACACTTCGAATTTCCAATTCTTGCTTATGCAAACTGGAGAGCAGAAATTCAAAACAAAATTTTGTAAACTTTGTAAACTTTTAGGTTTTATAATTGGAAAAAAGTTTCGTATGGTACCCAAACTCTTCTCATCCTATCAATATGGTACTCAAACTCTCAAAACGATTAATATGGTATCCAAACTTTCCAAACTCGAAGTATATGGTACATTGACCAAAATTTTCTTCGGTCAATCCAAAAATTGCTAAAAAAAGACTATTCTGCCCTTTTTTGAGTTTAAGTATGGTACCTAAACTCTTCTCATCCTATCAATATAATACCCAAACTCTCAAAACGATCAATATGGTACCCAAACTCTCCAAACTCGATCTATATGGTACCTTGACCAAAATTTTCGTCAGTCAACCCTAAAATTGCTGACGTGGCATGACGTTTCCCATTTAGAATTTGAATGTGAGGGGTATTATTGTCATTTACCTAAAAAAAAATGTAGTAGAGAAACCAAGAAACAAAGCAGCTCATCTTCTTCTTCTTTTAGCTAGTTCTAAAGGAGAGATGACCGAGAAGAATGAAAATCTCAACCACTAATCTCCCCCACCAATCTCCCCTAAACCTTGTCAGAGCTTAAGTTGATGAAGAAGAGCAAAAGGGTTATCAGAAGAAACAACAAGACCTCCAAATCGAGGAGTTCGGTTCATACAGACCGTGACGACAAACTTGGAAAGCTAGTTCCGAGGGGTAAATCCATGGATTTCTGCAGCTTGTTGGAAGAAACTGCTCATTACACGTAGCATGTCTTACCACATAGGTGAAGGTCATGCAGGTCATAGCTGATAATCTCTCTAAATGAGTATATATGATGCATCAGAAATAAGTGTTCATGATCTTAAGCATGCATACATGAGAAAAAAGAAAGAAAGTGATATAAGTTGTCAGCCAAATCTAACCAGAGGTACTTCCTCAGGCACAATGCGAGAAATGAACTCAAAAAATGACAGAATAGTTTTTTTGCAATAACCTCCACGAAAGGTCATGCCACGTCAGCAATTTAAGGGTTGACGAAAATTTTGGTCAAGGTACCATATAGATCGAGTTTGGGTACCATATTGATCGTTTTGAAAGTTTGGATACCATATTGATAGGATGAGAAGAGTTTGGGTACCATACGAAAATTTTCTCCTTTTGTTTTTAGGTAAATGACAATAATACCCCTCACAATCAAGGAAACGTCATGCCACGTCAGCAATTTTAGGGTTGATTGACGAAAATTTTGGTCAAGGTACCATATAGATCGAGTTTGGAGAGTTCGGATACCATATTGATCGTTTTGAGAGTTTGAGTACCATATTAATAGGATGGGAAGAGTTTAGGTCCTATACGGAACTTTTTTCCTTTATAATTTCACCAGAAATTTTTGTTGTTAGATTGGGCCCGGGTCCGGTTTGGGCCAAAATATTCCCTTTACCGCCCTAAATTTCAAAACAAACCGGTCTTCGTCTCTAAAACCAAAAACCTCTCCAAAATCCCTAAATTGAGCGACCAAAACTGATCAGAAGACGACTGAGACTAAGCTATTCTTCCGACGGAGACGAAGACGAAGAACCACCCCAACAGCCGCCGTCAGCGACTGTGACTCACCCGCCGGTAACCCAAGCCACTCCGTATCCTTACTCTTCCGAACCGCTCCCACATCCTCCGACGAAGACGAGGACTTCATCGACGTCCGCGACAACCTCTCGCCGCCGTTTCCTCAGCCGCTTCCGGAGCCAGATAACCACCGTCCTCCTCCGGCGGCTGTCCGGTAAGTGAGCATCTGCAGGGATTGGGCTTGAGGCTGAGGCGGGAGTGGTTGGATGCATGTGCTTTGCGGCTCCAGCAATCGGTGCCGGGGTTTAGGAGTATCGGCGCGGCGGCGAAGGCGAAGCTTTGCTTCGAGCAGTTTTTGGTTTCCGATATGAACGTCTCCGGCGGCGGCGTGCTTCCGCCTGGCGTGGCTTCTCTTCATCTCGTTGATCTCCCTGGACCCTATGTTGCAGGTAGAGCTTAATTTTCTTACGTCACTGTTTACAGAAGCACATGATTTGGAGATGTAATTTGGTGAGTCATATATTGGGGATTTGAATTTGTTGCTGGTTGATGAGATTGTTAACATCAGCAATCCTCTGAATATGAGGTACCAAAAAGCCACAGCTGAACACAAAAGGTGCCTTAAGCTGTCCATGACCGATGGGGTTCAACGAGTTTTCGCCATGGAATACAGGTCCATTCAGGGCCTTGATGCTCTGGCTCCTGCTGGATTGAAGGTTTAATTGCTCTTCTTTGAAATTTTCGTTTAGAAGTTGTGTTGCAATGTGTGAGATTTGTTAGGCCTCTTCTGACTCAAACACAGGTTATCTTGTTGACCTTTCTAGGTTGTTGTATGTAATGTGCATATACGCCATGGACTTCTTACGCTGGTTCCTCAGTCTCTTGAAGTACTAGGAGGTTTAGTAGGAGAGCTAGATGCCGCCTGAAAAAGGCTTGTTGAGGAAGTGAATAAGCCGCCAAGGGGGAACAGGTAATTGCATAGTGTAGAATATATGCATTGTTGATGTTGAAGAGTTGCATCATACTGCTGAATTTGTTGAACTATTCATTGGATAAGTCGCATCATACTTTGGTCCAATTGGATAAAATAATACCGCTAGCTTAGGTTAAAATAATTCGTGTTGTTGAAAACAGTAAGATGAATTGTCTAGATATTGATTATTATTGTTCATACAACATAAGTAATTTATACCAATAGTTTGCTAAATTTAAAAATCTTGTGCCAAAAGAAGTTATACCTTGATTTTCCAAGTTCTGGGTCATAATTGCGCTTTAAGTGATGCTGGACTACAATGGATCACTTCGTAATCGATCAGTGCGTTCTTATACGGTTTGATAATCTGTGTTATATCCTGCAGAACCAGGAATGGTGTAGTTCCTCCTCTAGCAAATAGGGCAGCCCTTGCTGCCTGGCCTCCTAATGATGTTGATGTTGCTGGACAGGCTAATAGTTCCACGTTCGGAGCCCCAACTTGCCGTCAGGCATCTAACCAATGTATATAAATGTTGCCATGTGCATTTTCTCTCTAGTGCCAAAGGGATTTTTAGAGAACTAACACCTCGTGAGTCATTTCTGATCTAAATTTCTTTTTGAATTTTGATGCCTATAAACTGTAGAATTAGGGTCACCCAGATTTTTCTGATTATTATAAGATTAGTCTCTAGTTTACTCCTACAAGGAGTTGTAAATCAAAAGTCAGTACTGCTGCCATGAGCTGTGCTGACAGGTATAGCTTGAATAACGATTCCATTCTTTGTGCTATATTGATTTTTTTGCTTTCATTTCTGAGGTGCAGGTGGTAGAAATAACATTCCAATGACTTCGGAAGAGACTATTCTGCTCCGAAGAGAACATGCTGCTTATCAACCGTCAGCTATTGTTGTTGAAAATGCGCCTTTGGATTCCATTCCCAATAACAGAGGAAGTGCAGGTGGTAGACATAACATTCCAATGACTACGGAAGAGACTGTTTTGCTCTGAAGAGAACATGCTGCTTATCAACCATCATCTATTGTTGTTGAAAATACGCCTTTGGACTCCTTTCCCAATAGCAGAGGAAGTGCTGTAGCTAACTCATCTTTTAGTGGTTTTGGTGTTCAGAGTGAAAGAGTTTTGTTTATGCTAAGGTGGGTAGTTAGTCATGTTCTTTTCAATTCAATAACGTAGAAGTCCTATTCTACAGGGTTTGGTTATACTAGGCCAATTCTTTAGGAGCTAGAATCCCATGAGACTAGGAGCTGTTAGTCATGGGTAGTCGTTGCATTTTTCCTGCTTTGTTTGTTATTATAATTGCTATTTAAGCAAGTCCTTAATCAATGGAAAACTTACTGAGTTCCACAATCATATCTTCAATTATACTATTATAGTCAAGTACTATATTCTGACAGTGGTATCAGAGCCCCCACTAGGCCTGAGAAAACGAAGCAGCAATTTTGTGTGACTTGCAGCAGAAAGAGTCATGACAACTGAAGAGTTCGTGCAGCATGCAATTCCTCGTTTCAATGGTCACTTTGATCATTGGAGTATGTTGATGGAAAATTTCTTGAGATCCAAGGAGCTTTGGAGTCTTGTGGAAACTGGTTTTGCTGAACCAGAAGGTGTAGTGACAGCAGCACAGCAGAGGAGGCTTGATGAATTGAGGCTGAAGGACTTGAAGGTGAAGAACTACTTATTTCAGGCTATTGATCGTACTATTCTTGAGACTATTCTCAAAAAAGGTACATCCAAGGAGATCTGGGATTCTATGAAGCAGAAATATCAAGGCTCAGCTAGAGTAAGAAGGCAATAGCTACAAACTCTTCGAAGAGAGTTTGAGATCCTTCAAATGAGAGAAGGAGAGTCAGTGGATGATTATTTTTCCAGAACACTCACAATAGCAAACAAGATGCGACTCAATGGTGACAAGTTGGGAGATATTACTGTTGTGGAGAAGATCCTACGATCCATGACTCAAAATTTTGCATATGTAGTCTGTTCTATCGAAGAATCGAAGGATATCGATGAGTTGTGCATTGATGAGTTGCAGAGCTCATTATTGGTGCATGATCAGAGAATGAAAAGTAGTCAAATGGAGGAGCAAGCTTTGAAGGTGACCACAAATGGTGCATCTGGCGGGAGAGGTTCTAGAGGTCGTGGTTCGAGTCGAGGAGGACGAGGAAGAGGCATAGGAGGACGTAGTGGTGGCAGATGTAGCTTCGATAAGTCCAAAATCAAATGTTACCGTTGTCATCAGTATGGTCACTTCCAATATGAGTGCACTGCAAATTTGGAAGGAGAAGAGAATGCTAATTTTGCAGAAAAAGAAGAGACGGAGGAGGAAATTTTGTTGATGGCATATCATGAGGAGACAAATTCAGGTGTGTGGTATCTGGACTCTGGCTGCAGCAATCATATGTGCGGTAACAAGTGTTTATTTTCAGATTTTGATGAGTTCTTCAAAGGTACTGTAAAGCTTGGAAACAATGCCAAGATGATTGTTATGGGGAAGGGTAATATTAAGATGAAGATTGGAGGCCATGTTGTGAAGATATGTGATGTTTTCTACGTCCCAGACCTGAAGAGCAATCTCATCGGTATTGGACAACTGCAAGAAAAGGAGCATGCTGTCATAATGAAGAAATGCCAATGTCAACTCATGCATCTAGAGAAGGGGTTGATAGTTCAAGTCACAATGACAACAAACCGTATGTTTCCTTTGCACATTGAACATGATATTCAAACATGCTACAATTTGGAAATTTCAGATGCGTCATGGCTGTGGCATATGCGATATGGTCATCTCAATTTCAATGGCTTGAAGACGTTGCAACAGAGAAGCTTAGTGACAGGCCTCCCTCACATCTCTTGTCCCACAAGAGTTTGTGAAGAATGTGTAGTTGGCAAGCAGCACCGAGACCCGTTCCCGAAAGGAGGAGCATGGAGAGCTAAAACAATATTGCAGATTGTTCACTCTGACATTTGCGGTCCTATCAGTCCAGCTTCAAATAGTAACAAGAGGTACATCATTACGTTTACTGATGATTACAATAGGAAAACGTGGGTGTACTTCTTGGAACAAAAGTCTGAAGCTTTTACTGTGTTTAAAAGTTTAAGACTTTTGTTGAGAAGGAGTCAGGGGCTGATATCAAAATTCTTCGTACTGATCGTGGAGGTGAGTTTAATTCAAATGCTTTCAAGAAATTTTGTGCCTCATATGGTATTCGTAGACAACTGACGATTGCCTACTCACCATAACAAAATGGTGTGTCCGAAAGAAAGAATCGCATAATTCTAAATATGGTGCGAACTATGTTGAAAACCAGTGGCATTCCTAAAGAGTTTTGGCCTGAAGCAGTAAATTGGAGTGTTCATGTGCTTAATAGAAGTCTGACGGTCGCTGTTAAACATATGACACCGGAAGAAGCTTGGAGTGGGCGTAAACCAGTAGTAGATCACTTCAAAGTATTTGGCTGTGTAGCATACTCACACATTCCGGATGAGAAAAGGAGAAAGCTGGATGACAAAGGAGTGAAGTGTATTTTTCTTGGGGTAAGTGAAGAATCCAAAGTGTACCGGTTGTTTAATCCTATTACTAAGAAAATTATTATCAGTCGTGATGTTGTGTTCGATGAAGAGAGTTCATGGGATTGGAATGGTGTCGGACAACAGGAAGAGTCACTAGCTCTTGATCAATGGAGAGTTAATGATGAGACCAGTCAAGAGTTGGAGGCCCCCAATGACGATCCTTCACCTGTAGCAGCAACTGAAGAACACACAACAAATCCACAAGCTCCAAGAGTTCAACGTGAGAGGAAGATACCAGCTTGGATGATGGATTATGAGAGTGGAAGTGAGTTATCTGATGATGAAACAACTGCTCACCTTGCTCTCTTTGCAGATTGTGATCCGATTGCTTTTCAAGAAGCTGCAAAAGAACCCAAATGGCAGAAGGATATGGATGAGGAAATCAAGGCCATAGAGAAGAATAACACATGGGAGTTGACAGAGCTTCCAAAGGGGCAACAATCCATTGGAGTTAAATGGGTTTATAAAACAAAGCTCAAGGCGAATGGTGAAGTTGACAAATACAAGGCACGTCTAGTTGTGAAGGGATACAAGCAGAAGTATGTAGTAGATTACAAGGAGGTGTTTGCTCCAGTTGTGAAGCTTGACACAATAAGATTAGTTATTTCGATTGTAACTCAGAATTCATGGCCTATCTATCAACTTGATGTCAAGTCAGCATTCTTACATGGTGAGTTGGAAGAAGATGTTTATGTTGAACAACCTTTGGGGTATGTGCAGCAGGAGAATGAACAAAAGGTTTACAAGTTGAAGAAGGCACTCTATGGATTAAAACAAGCACTACGTGCTTGGTACAGTAAAATAGAGTCTTATTTTACAAGGGAAGGTTTTGAGAAGTGTCCCTACGAGCACACCCTTTTTTATGAAGTCTGGAGTTGGTGGAAAGTTTTTAATTGTTTGCTTGTATGTAGATGATCTTATCTATACAGGGAACGATGAGGAGTTATTCAACCACTTCAAGCCTTCAATGATGGCTGAATTCGAAATGACTGACTTGGGGATGGTGCATTACTTCCTTGGCATTGAAGTAGTGCAATCTTCATTAGGTACATTCATTACGCAAAAGAAATTTGCTGAGGAGATATTGAATAGATTTGAGATGAAAGATTGCAATTCAGTGGGAACACCAGTTGAATCGAGATTGAAGCTGACAAAGGATTTCAAAGGGAAAAGGGTTGACAACACTTTGTTTAAACAGATTGTTGGAAGCTTGATGTACCTTACAGCAACAAGGCCTGATATTATGTATGCAGTGAGTCTTATTAGCATATTTATGGAGCATCCAACTGAATGTCATCTTCTTGTTGCTAAGAGAGTGCTGCGCTACCTGAAAGGTACAATTGATTTTGGTGTGCTTTATAAGAAGGGAAAGAAGTCAGAGCTTATTGGGTTCACTGATAGTGATTATGCTGGAGACTTAGATGACAGAAGAAGCACATATGGTTATGTTTTTATGTTGAGCTTTGCAGCTGTATCATGGTCTTCAAAGAAGCAACAGTTGGTGACTTTGTCAACAACAGAAGCTGAGTTTGTTGCTGCAGCAGTTAGTGCTTGTCAAGCTATTTGGCTGAGAAGGTTACTTAAAAGGTTCGGTTTTTCTCAAGATGATCCTATTTCAGTATTTTGTGATAATGTTTCTGCAATCAAGCTATCAAAGAATCCTGTTTTACATGGGATGAACAAACATATAGATGTCAGGTATCATTTCTTGCGTGATTTGTGCAAAGATGGAGTTATTGACATGGTTTTCTGTAAAAGTGAAGACCAAATTGCAGACATTTTGACAAAGCCACTCAAGCCTGCTGTGTTTATGAGGCTGCGGAGAAGCTTGGAGTATTTTCTTGGAAGGAAATTGTTGGTGATGGTGTCAGTACAGGAAAGTAAGCTATTGGAGTTTCTTTTGTAAACTTATGATCGGGGACATTAGTTTAAGGGAGAGTGAAAAAGTTTTGTTTATGCTAAGGTGAGTTTTGTTTATACTAAGGTGGGTAGTTAGTCATGTTCTCCCATGAGACTATGAGTAGTTAGTCATGGGTAGTTGTTGCATTTTTCCTGCTTTGTTTGTTATTGTAATTGCTATTTAAGCAAGTCCTTAATCAATGGAAAACTTACTGAGTTTCACAATCATATCTTCAATTATACTATTATAGTCAAGTAATATATTCTGACACAGAGACTCCATATAAATGCTGTTCCTAATAGAAGGGAAACTCTGGTGCCTAATGATGACATTCCCAACCCACAATTTGAGGGTGCTCTGGATGTTGAAGAGGATATTGACATTGATGCTATGTCCATTAGCAGTGAAACTCGCGGGGCTCACTTATCCTCAGAAGCTATTTTGGATGGTGATGATATCCATCTGGTTGGTGAGGTTGAAACTCATCTGCCTAACCCATCCTCAGATACTATTTTGAATGACGATGATATCAATGTCGTGAATGAGGGGAAGCTCCCAATCCTACTCTTTGGAGCCCATGAAGCCCCTTTTGTTTACCTAGCTACTTTGTCGATCAGGTTGAAAGCCATGAAAACTCATTCTGTTCGGGGAAACGTTAGGGTACATATAGTTTCAGGCTACACATATATTTCTGGGTATATATATATTGTTTAGACTGAAATTTGAACACTATTTTGTAGTGCTTTCTGACTGGTGTCAAGTCTTTCCAGTATAAAGGGGTAGTGAAATATGATCTCAAGGTGTACATTGATGATGGTAGTATGATATCCGCTATTGTCATTAGTCATGATGTAAGTTAATGCTGGAGTTTCATCAATAACAATGTATACAAATTGAAATCTGATAGATTGAGTCGGCTTTTGGTGCCCCTAGGTTGTACAGAAGAGGATAGGCCATCCTCCCGAGGTTGTTGCAGCTGCTGCTTCTTCCCCAGATAAGACTGTATCTTCTAATAGGAAGGAAAAACTGAGGCAATTCCAACTTTTCTTGATAAACTTTGAGGTGAGAACCAATCTATTTTTATTTTTTTTAGCTTATACATTAGTTCATTCACTCTACATCATCTTGGGATGCTTCATGCTAGGTCTCAGGGCATAATGCTTATAAAGTTATTGAGGGCTGCCCTTCTTCTGATGTAGAGTGAAGCCTAGAATGCAACTCTGTGCTTATGTAATCACACAAGAAGCTTTTCTAATGCGGAAGAAAAAGGTTTATCATCAGTGTTGTCTAAATCTGAGGAGATTGTATTGTGTCCGGATACACAAACTCCTTCAAGCCGGAAATGTCCAGGATATTCTTGCTTAGCGTATTTGTCTCATCCCCTGATCCAGTCATCTGCAGCACCCGTTTACACCAGTGCAATATCTCAGGCGAAAACTCTTTCCAGTAGAGTGACTGTCTAGTCCAAGCTGGTACTGTCACGGAACTGTCTATTTGGCAGACGCTGTCCACAATTGTTTCCACAGCTTTTTCAACAGCGAGTACGGGCATTAAGCTCACTGCAGCCTAAACAGCAATCAGACCATAAGTTATTGAGGATGTTCGAAGCGACCAAATCAAACACATGAGCCAAACTGAATGAAAAAGAAGCTTACATCTCAGTTCTTGATCTAATTCCAATTGACCTTCCTTGTTCGTGAATTTGCCTTGCATCATTTCTCATTCAACCAACCCTGGAGTTACAATTGTTATTCTAACTTCGTCCCCAACCTCAACTCTCAAGGTCTCATAGAAGCTTATCAGTGCTGCTTTGCTAGCCTGAAACAAATTTAGAATCAGAAGTTCAGAACTAGCTCTAACAGACTTGAGTAGCGAGCTTTGGTAATTAATGTTAATGAACTTGTTCAAACTTACACAACACATGCTCGCTCGCGGTATACATAACCACCCTGCAGCGGAGGCAATCACCACGATCTTCCCCTGGCTCCGTTTGAGGTGTGGCATTGCAAAGTAGGTTCCGTATACTGTACCCCAAAAGTTTATATCCTGTCAAACATATATAGCAACTAGATCAGTAATAATTCATGCACTAAACAAAATGTCGATGGTGTGTTGACGTATACGTATCAACGCATGTCTCTTTTACTCTATATATGATCACAGGATTCATAGCTAGGTAAAATGTGTCACTGGTACGTTGGTGTAACTTACCATAGCTGGCGCCAAGTTCTTGACAAGGGGAGCTTCTTCAAACATGCAGAGCGGTACAGTCCCAGCATTATTGACTAGCTCCTCTTCTACCGTATTCGTATGCCAGATGCTTCAAGTATAAATGTATCATTTTTCTGATATATTTGAACAGCTATATGTATATTTATATGATATATAGAAGCACTTACAACGTCCAAAGTGATCCACAGTTGCTCGAACAAAGCGCTTACAATCTACAACTTTGGAAACATCTGCAGGGATGATGAGAACTTCTGGGGAGCCAAGCGCCATGGCTATGCTCTTGACCTGTTGGAGTCGGTTTTCTCTTCTGGCAACGAGAGCCATACAAGCTTCTCTTCTACCGTATTCGTATGCCAGATGCTTCAAGTATAATACATAAAAAGAACCAACCATAAGGATATAAATTAAACGTGTAAAAACTAGCTACATACATGCGGATTTATATCTTTGTATATATATGCACCTCGCCTATCCCGGAAGATGCTCCGGTGATGAGTACGACCTTTCCGGCCACATTTCACGAAACAGAGGCTTTATAGTTGAGAGGAGAAACTTGAAAAACAGATATGGTAGCAGAAAGAAGAGCAGCGAGGTGAGGCCTATGGGAGGAAGTACTATGTTCAGTATCGTGTTAATGATATCCATGACCGCAGGCTTTTGACTACTTAATTTACGGAAAGAAACTTGATCGATCGAACTAGCTAGAGAGAGAATCGGAGGGGTTGTATACTTGTTGTTATTAACATATCTATAGACGCCATATTTTGACAACGTAGCAGGTCTGCATGGGGACGAAGCAACACGTATACCGGCATACAGCTTTCTAGAAATCAAAATTAAATCCATGTATAGACCAAGAGAAACTGTTTAATTAGGGGGACTTTCTTACTTTCTCAGTAACATGCAATGACAACATCAATTTATATGGTTCTTGAGATTTACACGCCTAGAGCCTTATGCAAACCGAATATACTGAACTTTTAACACATTAAACAATTAATGCTGTTCGTAGTATCACGTACTACACGACTACAAATCGATTCGATTACTGTTTCTAGCTCTTAAGCAATTTTCTTTGTACCCGTTGTACATGGCCTCTTATTGACAGCACTTAAACGAGCTATCCCCTTATCGATGTTTAACCACCTTCAAAGTTATCCTATAATGAACTCAAAATGCTTGTCAATACAGTACAATAGTATATAGGTCAATCCACAGGGAAAGATGAGACTCAATACTCTAAACTACAAACAGACGCGAAAGTCAGGAATCTTACAGCCTCGACTACTGACACTAACGTATTAATTAAAATAGCTAGACTCAACCTAAAATCACAAAATTAATATTGGACACTACAGACACAGTGGTGGACTACCACACAAATTTTCAATGCAATCGGAGTTGGTTTGGTTGTCGAATAAATTTCTGCAAAACAGATTACGAAACTGAAACAGTAAGTAGATTAACAGTAGAGTAACAAGTAATGATAAAAATGGTTAAGAGAAGTGTTATCCACCACCGTCACTCCATCTAGACGACAAATGCAATAAATAAACAATGCAGATGTTATGAATGAAAGATTCCCAGGAAGGTCCCGAGCTGTGAACACAACCTATTACCCAATCCTTATGTTTACAATATTGAAGGTCTGCTTATCAATATTGTTTATCCCTCAAAGAACCCAAAGTCACGGACTCGAATTAACCAAGAGAAAAGCATTAAGATTTAGAAAGGGTTTGAGAATCTACAATGCTTTACAAGTACACAACGATCGTGTCTTGCTAGACCTAGGGTTTCTTATACCAAGCATGTATGAGTTCTACAATTGAAACTTGAGGAAGGCAATGATCACCAACATCCATCAAATTTCTTAGAATTAGATTCCTAAACATGCATACTAAGCGTGCACTCAAAGCATACATAATCAAGAATCATCACTGTATAAATAACAAAGAAACCTCATTCAAATAACAAAAACAAAACTTAGTTAACATGCATAAGCAATCTAAATATCATGAATAGGGCTTCAAAACAACCCCTTAACAATGGAGTTTAGCTCCTCATGGTAGCCATAAGAATATGAGAGAAAAGATATAAATTACAGTCTGGGTTCCTCCTCCCCCTACGTACGTTCTCTTGCTAGCTATTTATATGTTCCAATTAACCTAGCTAGCAACCCACGTGCAAGACACCAACATCAGCCCATCTCTCCTTAATCTCCCAATTATAAATGGACTCTACTTCTTCTTTTTGCAAGCAGCTCGCCAACTACCAAGTCAACTCCACTAGCAAAGTCAAGATCAATTATCCTAGATGTGAGTCACGTGCCAAGCAAAGCTTCCCACTTTAATCTCTCTCGCGAGACTCGCCAAGCTGCTCCTTGCCAAGGTCACATGGACAATTAAAATTCTTCTCAAATTGGGATTCTTTCACCTCGTAAGTTTCCTTCTTCCACAATAACTCCCAGAATATATTATTCGACCTCATTTTCTTCATTAATCTCCAAAATACCTAATTACAAATAAACTTAATTAATTCACTCGATTAATAATAATAAACTAACTACAGGGAACAAATTAAATACCGAATAGTCGCATAAATATGTGACTATCAAAATACCCCACACTTAGACATTGCTAGTCCTCGAGCAAAA
Organism: Geum urbanum; assembly: GCA_946800695.1. NCBI lineage: Eukaryota > Viridiplantae > Streptophyta > Magnoliopsida > Rosales > Rosaceae > Geum > Geum urbanum. The sequence continues at coordinate 41,333,225 of OX327013.1, read as the reverse complement.
CACTAAACTAAGACTCTAAAACAACTCAAAGACTCTACGACAACGACTCTAATGCCCTCAACAAATTGTCTCAGTAATCTTCCAAAAATTACAACACCAAGTTTCAAATGTACCTACAAGTTACTAAAGATCACTCCAACATATAATACACATGCAACAAGTAGGACAAAGACATAATCATGGTGAAAAATCTTAAGCATGAACAAACAAATCAAGATTCAAGCTCACAAAGATATGCTCTCAAAGTGTTTCACTCATATGTGTTTAAGGTTAATGCTCAATTCAATTACTTACCAAATAGACCGAACCATATGCTTACTCTTGCAACTAATCTCCACAGATCAAAGGTTGCCATCTTGAAGATCAAAATGGCTTCATCGGTTATAATGGGTCTAGGCTTACAAGGTTTAAGAAATAAAAAGGATATGGAATTCAAAAACAAATCCTAGAACCTAGTAGAGCACCGAATAAGAGACTTTTCTCAGATCTTGCAACCATGAAACTTTTTATTTTTGTGGTCGGATTTCATTTTGTTGGGCCTTCACATCATTCTTTTCATCAACAATTAACTCGGGTATCAAGCTAGACATCACAATTTTTTATTTATTTTTTAAATAACATAGCTTGATACCCCACAGTCCCACACTTAATTCTTTGCATCACCTTTCGACATTGTCGCCGTCTTCACATACCTGTCTCATGTATAGCTCTACCAAGTCCTAGAACAAGGGTAAAAATATAACTATTCTAAGGTTTAGGGTCAGAGATATGTGGGTGATGACAAAAAGTTTAAATATGTAGGCTCAAAGTGTTTAACTAAGGGGTGCACAACTTGTGTACACAAAATCCGGACACAAGCTCATATGGCTTTGGTGGTGTCCCTTAAATGCCTTTATCACTTCTTCAATCAGCTAGTAAACTCTAGAGTCCATTAACTTAATCTGTGGCAAGCAATCAACACTCAATCAAAGAAAGCATGTTTTTCTCATCAAGGCTCAAAAGCTCACAGTTAATTGAATCTCAATAAAATCTATGCATGCTCAAAAATCCAAACCATGTTAACTGTTTCTATATCCACAACATATCCGCATATGTAGCATATATCAAAATCATCCAAAGAAACTCGAGAAACATAACAAACTCTTAGTCACAATAAATGGAAGATATAATCACATCATGGACTAATTAAGGGCACCTAAAACTTAAAGCAAGAGACTCTTTTTGTATTTTTCTTGACACATTTTAATTTTTTATTTGGTTTTATAAATAAGACACTAAAACACACAAGAAAAACTCAAAAATACCAAATTTTTTCGAGGAAACCCTTCCACGACGAAGTAGTCGTCGGAAAAGACTCCCTCAGGCTCGCCAGAATCCCAGTACTGCGCAACCCACTTGCCAGATTTTTATAGAATTGACCACGCAGTGGAATGAGCTGAAATTTTGAGAACAAAAACTAGACACATTTAAAAAAATTATCTAAAAATTTCAGAAATTTACGAGACCTCTAGCTATGTAAAATAATTGACACAAAATAGCAAACTGCACAGTATCGAAAAACGAAAAAATTTATACATAGACGCTAAGGATATGATATAAACCCCACCCACACTTGAAATTTGCATTGTCCTCAATGTAAGACGAAACTAAAACATACAATACATCAAACAAGTATGGAGTAAGACACATAACATATCACAAATCACACTAACATGGAGAAAAATAAAGAAAAGTGAGAAGGGATAAGAATTCAAATTTGGCAGCCAAGCTTCTCCATCCACATGGATTGCCTCCCAAGTAGCGCTAAGTTTAACGTCTTCAGCCAGACAGTACCAAGTATCACTCTTTATCCTGTGGCATATCATCGAGAGGTACCTGCTCAACGGTGTGCTCCAACATCAACTCATAAAACGGCTTCAGTCGATGTCCATTGACTTTGAAAACTTTCCCTGTTTTGTCACTTTTCACAACTACAACACCACTAAAGAAAACATTAGTGACCACAAATTGACCAATCTATCTAGACTGAAGCTTACCTAGAAACAATTTCAACCTCGAGTCGAAAACCAAGACTTTTTGTCCTACCACAAAAGTCTTGCTCCTGATATTTTGATCATAAAAAGTCTTAGCTTTCTCCTTGTAAATCCTACTGGACTCATATGCATTGTTCCTGATTTCTGCCACCTCATTCAACTACAATTTCCTGTGAATCCCAGCCTCATCAATATCAAAATTGAACAGTTTGACCGCCCAATAAGCTTTGTGCTCAAGCTCGACCGGCAGATGACAAGCTTTGCCAAAAACAAGCCTATAGGGATGTCTCCCTATAAGTGTTTTGTAAGCTGTATGGTAAGCCCACAAAGCTTCATATAATCGCTGACTCCAATCCTTCCTGGTAGGGCCTACGGTCTTTTCTAGAATCTTCTTGATTTCATGGTTAGACACCTCCACTTGTCCACTGGTCTGAGGATGGTAAGGTGTCGCCACCTTGCGTTGAACATTATATTTCCTCAAGAGCGCAGCAAATGTGCGGTTGCAAAAATGAGAGCTTCCATCGCTAATGATGTACCTAGGTGTGCCAAATCTAGCAAATATGGACTTTAAGAATTTAAGCACAACAGCAGAATCGTTAGTTCGGGTGGCAACTGCCTCCACCAACTTAGACACACAATCAACTGCCAAAAGTATGTACACATTAGAATGCGAAGAAGGGAAATGACCCATGAAATCAATACCCCAAACATAAAAAATTTCAACCACCAGAATTGGGTGTTGAGGTATTTGATCCCTAAGACCTATGTTACCTGTCATCTGGCATCTTGGACATGCCTTGTAGAATTCATGAGCATCCTTAAAGATGCTAGGCCAATAAAATCCACATTCCAACACCTTAAGTGCAGTTTTCTTTCCCCCGAAATGTCCTCCACCTACATGTGAGTGGCAAAAAGAAAGAACAGAATAAATTTCAGATTCTGGTACGCACCTTCGGATGATGGAATCTGGGCAATGCTTCCATAGGTATGGATCATCCCACTCATAATATCTGACCTCCTTCTTCAATTTGTCCTTCTGAGCACGGGTATAGTCAGTAGGTACCAGTTTTGAAACCTGGTAATTAACAATATCCGCATACCATGGTTCAGAATCCTGGATAGCAAATAGTTGCTCATCCGGAAAACTCTCATGCAAAGAGAGTTTATCCTCCTCCGCATTGGACCCATGTGTCAACCGACTCAAATGGTCTGCAACCACATTCTCTGTTCCTTTCTTATCTTTGATTTCCACATCAAACTTCTGAAGGAGTAGTAACCACCTAATCTGCCTTGGCTTTGCATCCTGCTTTGTCATAAGATATCTCAATGCTGCATGGTCAGAGAAAATAATCACTTTAGTTCCTAACAAGTAATATCTAAATTTCTATAAAGCAAAGACAACATCCAAAAGTTCTTTCTCAGTAGTTGAATAGTTCAACTGAGCATCATTAAGGGTTCTACAGGCATAATAAATCACATGTGGTAGCCTCTCAACCCGCTGCCCTAGCACAACACCTACAACATATTTCGATGCATCACACATCAACTTGAATGGAAGGTTCCAGTCTGGTGCTTGGATGATCGGGGCGGTGATCAACAGCTCCTTGAGCTTGTTAAACGCTTCAAGACAATCCTCAGAAAAATCAAATGTCACGCTCTTCTGGAGCAAAGTACTAAGAGGTCGGGCTATCTTGGAGAAATTCTTGATAAACCTGCGATAGAAACCTGCATGTCCCAGAAAAGAGCGCATCTCCTTCACAGTAGTGGGAGGTGGTAAGGTACGTATAACATCAACCTTAGCTTTGTCTACCTCAATACCTTTTTCAGAAATTACATGTCCCAAAACAATACCTTGTTCAACCATGAAATGACATTTTTCCCAATTTAATACAAGGTTCTTTTCCACACGTCTTTCTAAAACTAGGGACAGATTATTCAAACATGAATCAAAAGAATCACCAAAAACAGAAAAATCATCCATGAATACCTTGATGATCTTCTCCACCATGTCTGAAAAGATACCCATCATGCATATCTGGACAGTAGCTGGTGCATTGCACAACCCAAAAGGCATCCTCCTATAAGCAAGTGTGCCAAAGGGACACGTGAAAGTGGTCTTCTCCTGGTCTTCTCTGTCAATGGCAATCTGGTTGTAGCCAGAATAACCATCTAGAAAGCAATAATACGCATGACCTGTAAGACGTTCCAACATTTGGTCAATAAAAGGAAGAGGAAAATGATCCTTACGGGTTGTGGCATTAAGCCTGCGGTAGTCAATACAGACTCTCCATCTTGTTTGAACTCTCTTAGGCACCAACAAATCCTCATCATTTTTAATCACTATGATGCCTGACTTCTTGGGTACCACTTGCACAGGACTCACCCACTTGCTATCAGATATTGCATAAATAATACCTGCATCGAGAAGTTTGATAACCTCATTCTTCACCACATCCATCATAGGTGGGTTGAGTCTTCGTTGTGGTTCTCTCATTGGCTTTGCTCCATCCTCAAGGAATATCCTATGAGTACATAATGTTGGATCTATTCCTTTAATGTCTGCAATTGTCCAGCCAATAGCTTATTTGTACTCCCTGAGTACAGTGACTAGCTTCTCTTCCTGTAACACGGTTAGTTTTGAAGATAAAATGACTGGTAAAGTCTCACCAGTTCCAAGGAATGCATACTTCAAATGCTCAGGCAATGGCTTGAGCTCAAGCTTTGGTGCTGTTACAATGGAAGGAAGAAGCGTGTCATTAGTAATAGGAAGATGAAGAGATTTTGAATTACCTCTTATGTATGACAATGACTCAAGGGCTGCCACAACATCATCGTACTCATCTCCCATCACTAACTCCTCAGTTGAACTGATTCTCATTGTTTCTTCTTCTTCACCCATGGATCGAACTTAGGTGATCAAATCCTCAAGTTCATCCCACACTTTAGAACATGGAGGAGTTTCAGATTTCTTCTCCCCTTATTCAATCACTTTCTTCAATGCATCCTCATTCTCATCCACCGAATGCTGCATAAATTCTTGCATAAAATTATCAAATGTATCAATAGAGAAACAAGAATACAAATCATTATCACTAGGATGCCTCATTGCGTCGAAGATGTTGAAACAGATCTTCTCTTCATCTACTTTCATGGAGAGGGTACCATTGAACCAATCTATCTTGGTCCTAGCAGTCCGTAGGAATGGACGACCAAGTATCAATGGTAGCTCAGATGGTTGAGGCTCTGCCTCCATCTCCAATACGAAGAAATCAGCTGGGAAAATCAACTTATCTACCTGTACTAAAACATCTTCAACAAAACCTCTGGGGTAGGAGTTAGATCGGTCAGCTAATTTAATTGTAACACCAGTTTGTTGTAATGCACCAATATTCAAAGTTTTATACACAGAGTAAGACATTAAATTTATTGATGCACCTAAATCAAGTAAAGCTCCAGTGAAATTAGTGTTACCAATTGTACATGAGACGGTGAATCGTCCAGGATCTCCCATCTTGGGTGGTAGCTTCCTTTGAAGTACTGCTGACACCTTCTCACTCAAGGCCACAGTCTCAGTCCCTGTGAACTTCCTCTTCATTGTACAAAGTTCCTTAAGAAACTTTGCATACTTTGGTATTTGCTTAATCGCGTTAAGCAACAGAATGTTCACTTCCACCTTCCGGAATGTATCTAGAATCTCTTGCTCCAACTCATCATTTTTCTTATTTTTCAACCTACCAGGAAAAGGAACACGTAAAGAAATTAAAGGAGAAGGTTCAGAAATTGACTTACCCGATTTTTCATTTGCTGAATTTTTCTGTCCAAGTGCACTCTTCTTTCTATGATCCTGCAGTAGTGGGGGAAATGGTAGCACCTGTTCTAGAGCCGGTTCATCTTGTTCTAAAGATTTTTTTGTAGGCTTTTCAACGCCTTCAATCACTCTTCCACTCCTTAATGCTATCACATTTGCTTTATGAGTGGTTCTTGGGTTCTTAATCACATTGCTCGGAAGAATACCTTGTTCTCTTGTTGACACCTGTTGCTGCAATTTGTTCAATTGCTTCTCCATAAGCTCGAATGCCTTGCTAGAGTTCTTGTTGTGCATCTCAATCCCCTTTAGCCTAGCCAATATTGCTGCCATGATAGGATCAGGAGTTGGAGCTGCAACCGGCTGTTGTACCTGCTGATATTCAGGTCTTACCTTAAATTCGGTGGGTGGGTTCAACATATTATTTGTGTTTCCATAGCTGAAATTGGGATGATTCCTCCACCCCGGATTGTATGTGTTTGAGTAGGGATCATTTCTTGATGCCCGTTGTTGCACAAAATTCACCTGCTCTTCTTCAGGAATAAAAGGACAAGATTCATTAGTGTGATCTGACATAGAGCAAACAGAACATACCTGAGATATAGACGATGATGATGTCGTTTGGCTCTTGATGGCAGTAGCAATGGACTCCAATTGCTTCTCCATTGCTTTCATTCTTTTGTCCATATCTGGGCTTGTGGCAACCTCAAATATGGATTGTTGCTTCTTGCCAGCCAACGTCCTCTCTCTTGTGTAAAATTGCTTGGTGTTCTCAGCCAATTTCTCTATGGTATCATGAGCTTGCTGACCTGTTTGGTACATAAACATACCTCCACAAGCAGAATCCACTCTTGTCTTGTTGGATGGCTCTAGACCTTCATAAAAGAAAGTCATCTTGTCCTCAAGATCATACCCATGATGTGGGCACTTCCTCAACAGCTCCTTGAAATGACTCCATGCCTCGTGAAGCATGTCACCATCTTTTTGTATGAAGCTATTAATCTCCTTCTTCAACTGCTTAGTCTTTTGGGCTGAAAAATACTCCTTCATGAACATCACCTTCATCTCATCCCAGGACTGTATAGATCTTGGAGCCAAAGAATTAAACCACATCTTCGCTCCCTCCTTCACAGAAAAAGGAAATAAAATTAGTTTCAACACATTAGATTCAACATTTTGTAAGTTTTGTGTTGATGCTAAAGCTTCAATCTTAGCCAAATGTTGCTGAGGATCCTCTGAAAATACCCCCCTATAATGAGGTAAGGTTGAAAGTAATACAGGAGGCACTGAATATGTCCCTAGAGCCGGCAACACTATTGGTGATGAATTCCCCTGAGCACTAGGTACAAAGGAATTCATCAACGTCCTTGGTTGTTCTCCCATTGCTGCTCTTTGTGGTGGCGATTGAGGTACTTCTTCTTCTGAATCCGAATATGTTTCTACCTCAATCCCAGGTTCTGACACTATACCACTCGTGTTTCCAACCTCCAATTCTGCTCGCCTCTTCTGCTTCCGGTTTTGCTTAGCTGAGCGCTCAACCTCTAAATCAAGCAATAAAGGCTCAGTTCTCCTTGAACTTCGAGTATGCATGCACTAAGTACCTGCACATAAGAGACACGTTACACTACAAAAGAAATGAAACAAAACAAAACAAAACAAAGCAAAAGACACGTTAGAATATAAAGACTAGATCTTTCCCCGGCAACGGCGCCAAAATTTGATCGATGTTTAACCACCTTCAAAGTTACCCTATAATGAACTCAAAATGCTTGTCAATGCAATACAATAGTATAGGGGTCAATCCACAGGGAAAGATGAGATTCAATACTCTAAACTACAAACAGCCGCGAAAGTCAGGAATCTGACAGCCTCGACTACTGACACTAACGTATTAATTAAAATAGTTAGACTCAACCTAAAATCACGAAGTTAATACTGGACACTACAGACACAGTGGTGGAATACCACACAAATTTTCAATGCAATAGGAGTTGGTTTGGTTGTCGAATAAAGCCCAAACCAGATTACGAAACTGAAACAGATTACGAAACTGAAACAGTAAGTATATTAACATATTACGAAACTGAAACAGTAAGTAGATTAACAGTAGATTAACAGTAGATTAACATATACAACCCCTCCTATTTACATGCAAAACAGATTACGAAACTGAAACAGTAAGTAGATTAACAGTAGAGTAACAATCAATGATAAAAATGGTTAAGGGAAGTGTTATCCACCACCGTCACTCCATCTAGACGACAAATGCAATAAATAAACAATGCAGATGTTATGAATGAAAGATTCCCAGGAAGGTCCCGAGCTGTGAACACAACCTATTACCCAATCCTTATGTTTACAATATTGAAGGTCTGCTTATCAATATTGTATATCCCTCAAAGAACCCAAAGTCACAGACTCGAATTAACCAAGAGAAAAGCATTAAGATTTAGAAAGGGTTTGAGAATCTACAATGCTTTACAAGTACACAACGATCGTGTCTTGCTAGACCTAGGGTTTCTTATACCAAGCATGTATGAGTTCTACAATTGAAACTTGAGGAAGGCAATGATCACCAACATCCATCAAATTTCTTAGAATTAGATTCCTAAACATGCATACTAAGCGTGCACTCAAAGCATACATAATCAAGAATCATCACTGTATAAATAACAAAGAAACCTCATTCAAATAACAAAAACAAAACTTAGTTAACATGCATAAGCAATCTAAATATCATGAATAGGGCTTCAAAACAACCCCTTACCAATGGAGTTTAGCTCATCATGGTAGCCATAAGAATATGAGAGAAAAGATATAAATTACAGTCTGGGTTCCTCCTCCCCCTACGTACGTTCTCTTGCTAGCTATTTATATGTTCCAATTAACCTAGCTAGCAACCCACGTGCAAGGCACCAACATCAACCCATCTCTCCTTAATCTCCCAATTATAAATGGACTCTACTTCTTCTTCTTGCAAGCAGCTCGCCAACTACCAAGTCAATTCCACTAGCAAAGTCAAGATCAATTATCCTAGATGTGAGTCACGTGCCAAGCAAAGCTTCCCACTTTAATCTCTCTCGCGAGACTCGCCAAGCTGCTCCTTGCCAAGGTCACATGGACAATTAAAATTCTTCTCAAATTGGGATTCTTTCACCTCGTAAGTTTCCTTCTTCCACAATAACTCCCAGAATATATTATTCGACCTCATTTTCTTCATTAATCTCCAAAATACCTAATTACAAATAAACTTAATTAATTCACTCGATTAATAATAATAAATTAACTATAGGGAACAAATTAAATACCGAATAGTCGTATAAATATGCGACTACCACACCTCAGGACAGAGAGCCCTAACCCAAATTCCAAATCTGACCCGAGATGGTTCTGTCAGGAGTGCTCGCCACGGCAAGCACTGTCTACTATTGCCTCTGCACACACTTGTGTTGACTGACTTGGCATCGTACTTGAACGAACCTAACAAAAACAGTACATTGATCACATGTTACACACTTGCACATTTGGAAGATACATATATTAAACGTTACACTGATTATTATTAATTGTACATGATCTGATAGACTTTCGATCTGCTATTTATTTCATTCACCACATGCAAAACCGGTTGTGACGGCTATTTATGCGTGTGCATTTAGTACGTATTTACTTACTTCCGAATCAAACTGGGGGGTTCTTGTCATTTCTGACTCGATTACTCCCTCGATTACTCCAGGACTAACAATTGTTATCCCAATATCGGATCCCAATTCAGCTCTCAAAGCCTCAAAGAAGCACATCAGGGCAGCCTTGCTTGCCTACATACAATTTATACATGTGCACACCGAATTAGTACTGAAGCACAATAGCTCAAGGCACATGGAGAAACTAACTAGGTATTTGAATTGGTTGATATGTATACATACACTGTCGACACTCCACTTCGGTGGCGAAAACCACGTTGCACATGAAGAAATCACAATAATCTTGCCTTTGCTTTTTCTGAGGCGTGGAATTGCAAATTTGGTGCAATACACCGAACCCCAAAAATTTATGTCCTGCAAATCATCAACTGGATCATCAAGCATATATTTCTACCCACTAAAATATGGTGGAAATGGATATATATATATATATGTATGTATACGTTTGATCATTGTGAAAGAAATATATACATTACTTACCATAATCGTATTACTGAGCTGATTAGGGGTGGGATCGGTTCGGATCGGTTCGGTTTAGGGTCGGAACTGAAACCGAATCCGAAATAGTATTCGGTACGGGTTCGGTACGGTATTTCAGTTTTGGAACATCCAACCCGAATGGGTCCGATCCGAATGGGTTCGGTTCGGTTCGGTACCATTTCGGTACAAAATGCTATTTTTTTGAAAAGCACATTTTTTTTCTTTCTACTGTAAGTCTGTAATTCTGTAAAGTGTAAACAACTTTGTCTCTGTTATCCTGCTAACATTTAAGGGTAAGAGTAAACTGGAAACTGTTATCCTGACTTAGACATATTACAGTCCCAAAATAGTGAAAAACTGGAAATGTTGTGTAAGAGTAAAGTCCCAAACAGTTTTAAGTGTTCAACACAACAAATCAACTACTCATTAGCCTATTACCATCTCAAATGTCCCGAGCAACGACACAATATAACAAACTGTCAAACTGAAATAACAATGAACAATTAACTAGTTTGGGACTGTCAAAATATAACAAACTGTCAATCTGAGCCATCTTCAGAACTGCCTCCATCTTCATCATCACTCTCTCCTTCAACATCGATTGATTCATCTCCACTCACTTCCACAGTTTGTGTAGTAATCTCCAATGAACTATCATTTTTTTACAATATTACATTCCATCATTCAATCTACATATACTTCATCATTCAATCTACACATCATTCATCATTCCATTCTATTACACAAATCATTCCACTACCATAGTACCATATGAACTTACATTGATTTTCACCATGGTTCAAAACCCAACCCAGCTACAGCTTCCGATCTGGCGATCTCTAACCAAAACCAACAAGGCAGCAACGAGCCAACAACAACACTAGACATCAAACAAAGCTCGAATTAGTACCATCATAAACTCTACTAAGAAACACACTATCAATAGTTCAATACTCAACTACATTAACAGTTTAAGCAAAACTCAAAACTAAGCAAAACAAACAATAACTAGTCCAAGTTTTCTCTTCCATTTCAGTAACACAGTATGCCAACACCAACAAATGTCATATGAATCAAAACACTCACGAACACAGAGAGGCAAAACTGAGAGAGAGAGAGAGAGAGAGAGAGAGAGAGAGAGAGAGAGGAGGCTTACGTAGCCGACTGGGCAAGAGGGAGGCCGAGAGAAGACAGATCGAAGTGCTTTGAAGCTTGAAGTGCCGGGCTTGAGGCCAGATCGAAGACTAGCCAGCTGCTGCTTATCCTTAGTCCTGCCTTTCCTTTTTATTCGAAGCTTCGAGGCTGGGCAACCCAGATGCGAGAGACCATGGTCACACACTCACACAAACTGATTTGAGATGCAAGAGGGCTAATCGATTAATTCGAGATGAGACTGATGAGTAGTTATGTAGGGATTTCTGATTTCATATCGAAGAGATGAAGACTGAGGAGTAGAATGGTTGATTGAGCTGAAGACTAGGGAAGAGACTAAGAGAGGCAACAAAGGCTTCAGCAGCTTCACCGCTTCAGAAATCAGAATTTGTCTAAAAATTAGGGATTTTAGCTTATATAGGATCGATAGTAATAGTATAGGTGCATCTACATGGTTAGTAAAGGTATAACCCAGCCAGCCAGCCAGGCCAGTATATACCAGTGAGTGGCCTAGGCCCAATTGTTGTAGATTGACTAGATTTTAGTTCGGTGTTTGATCACAACAGTCACAGTCTTGTGATCCCACCCCTAGTATATACATTTAATTTGCTATTCGGTACTATTTCGGTTCGGTTTTACCATGAAACCGAACCCGTACTGAAAATACTTATCGGTTCGGGTTCTTTTCGGTTTCGGTATTTGAGCAAGCCCAAACCGTTCGGTTCGGCCCAATTCGGATTTCGGTTCGGGTTTCGGCCCAAACGGTTCGGTTTTTCGGTTTTTACGCCCACCCGTAGAGCTGATCACTGCAATCTTCAAACAAGCCAATTTTTATAATCCCGGCATTGTTCGCCAAATGGTCCACTGGATTTTTCAGACGTACGCGTTGAATCATTAACAGATTTGATGCATGGTTGCATATATACTTACGTATATGCACTCGCAAGAAATTATTTTTAACAGTACATCAAAAGCTGCACGATCATATATGACAGTGTTATGCTAACACTGGCCAAAGTGATTAACTACATCATCAACAAGTCTGTTACAGTCTTCAATCTTTGAAACATCAGCAGCGATGACAATGGCGTCGGGAGATCCTAGCTGTCGAGCTTTATCGGCCACTGCGCGAAGGCGGTCCTCTCTTCTTGCAGCCAATACCAAACGAGCACCCCTCCTTCCACACTCATAAGCCAAATATATAGTCGATGGTATAAATTGTAAGTTATATATATTAATAAAAAATAATTATTAGGTAATATTTGTTTGGGCCTGAAATAAATATTTCATATTGGACTTGAAAAACCGAAGTTTTGGCGAGCGGCCCAGGATGAGCTGAAGGCTTGGCGAGCGGCCCATATTCTATAATAGCTTGGTGAGCAGTCGAGTGAAGAAACAGAGTCCGTTTCCAGATCAATTTAGGACTGTGAATTTGGATAGCTGATTCATGCGGCTTAATGTCTATCATACATTTTCTATTTCAGATAGGTTTCTTCTAGGTGAAAGAGTTGTGATAACATTAGAACTATATAAAGAAACAACCCGTATGCTGGATGGTGTTAGAGTTATATTGAGATTCAAAGAGCAAGAGCAGAAGAGGTTTAAGAGAATTGAAAGACGACTACTGAGTCTTATATAAAGAGAATACGAGCATTGTTGAAAGGCCCCTAATAAAACATATAACATTTGCTATACGCAAGTACACCTAGACATCTCGTCAAGAGATTCTATTATTTGCAGCCAGCCGATCAAAGTGCTTGTCACCTATCGAGTGAGAATATTGCGATCTAAGGAAGCATGCGACTGGAAGGTTGAAGGGATTGTCACTTAACGAGTGAAAGTTCTGATATCCAAGGAAGCAATGTTCTCAACACATCGTCATAGAGATTACTCTGCTTTGCACTGATTAAGGGAGTGTGAGGTATCGATTTATGGGGCTCTGCTAGAGACACATATCTAAAAGTCCTAGGTTACTAGGCGAGAATGACTTATTCGAGCAAGGTTGGTGCTCTCCTTGTCTTAATCGCTTATCAAGAAGTCAGGCAACTTTAGTTCTATATTCCGTTGAGAAACGGTAGCACGCCAGCATACGAAGCACATACAGGATAAACCGATACCTGCGGTCAAACTATCCGAAATCAATAAAAGAGACTGCTTTGCGGAAGGATCTCTCCGCGGGATATATTTTAGCGTCAAACAATATTGATGCAAATTAGATGAGAATAATGTGCCAAATGGAACCAGTTTTACCTCCCCAATTTCTGATGATGCTCCGGTGATGAGGACTACTTTTCCGGCAACACTCTCAATGGACTTGGATCGGTATAGGAAATAATATAGGAACTTGTATACGAGAAAAGGTGGAAGAAAGAAAACCAATCCGGTGACTGTAACTAGAGGGACTACTTGTTCAACACCTGTGAATCATATCCACAGCCATTTCGATCTACGACGTGAACCAGGGATGTAAATCAAGAGAGAGATCGATCTCCACATAATGCATATCCAAATATGGAACAAATATAAGTGTATTTGAAGACAGAAAAATCAGGTACTGTATAGACTATAGACAACAATCACAATACATATAGAAATTTCGAGATCTACAATCTGCAATCCGGCCCATCCATGGTGCAGTGCCGGGCCAGATATATATATATATATATATATGTATAATTAATGCATTTGAACGTTTTGCTTATTTTTGGGTTTGATTTTTGTGCTTTTTTGCCTATATTATGTCGGAGTATATTTCAGGAAAATTTACTTAGAGGTCTTTTTTGAACCGGGACGGGGTAGATAAGGCTACGCATGTCTATTATTTTTATTAATCAAAGAATTTTGTGACGAAGTGGACAAAGAGTCTTTTCTCCGCGCTACATAGTTGTCATTACACACATCCTCAAAGAGAACGTTCTGAACAATCACAGACGTCTCTTTGATAGTTGCATATTTATGCAACGTTTATGTGCTTAACCGAATCTTATATTTAGTTCTTTCGTTACGTTTTTAAGCGACTTATTATTGTTATTTGTTTTGTAGGTAATTGGAGGTAAATACATAAAAGACGATTAATTGAGCTTTCCTAGCTCAACGAGGAGTAATTACAGGCTGTCAAGAGATAAATGGATCAAGTCCAACTTGAAGATGGATTACTCAAACCCTATGGAATGTGGATTCAGCCAATTTGAGATTAATAACCCAAACCAAATCTGTTTTGTTTAAATGAGGAGAGACCAAATCAAACCAAAGAGGGGAAAAACTGAAACTAACGTGAAAGAGGAGAGACGTGAAGCATGGGAGAGACGCAAGGCTAGGTGTGAAAGAGGGAGGAGAAGACGTGAAGAAAAGAAGAAATAAAAGAGAGAAGAAAACACAAGAAAAGGGGAAGCCATTCCATTCTGTAATTTTTCTATCTTTCTCTTGTACTCTTATGGCTACCATGACGAGCTAAACTCCATTGTTAAGGGGCTGTTTTGAAGCCCCGTTTATGTCTTCTAGATTACTTATGCTTGTTAACTAATGATTATTTTTGTTATTCAAATGCGGTTTTGTTGTTGTTTATACATCGATGATTCTTATTTGTGTATGCTTTGAGTGCACGCTTAGTATGCATGTTTTGGAATCTAATTCTAAGAAAATTGATGGTTGTTGGTGATCATTACCTTCCTCAAGTTTCAATCGTATAACTCATACATGCTTGGTATAAGAAACCCTAGTTCTAGCAAAACATGACCGTAGTGTACTTGTAAAGCCTTGTAGATTCTCAAGCTCTTTCTAAATCTTAACGCTTTTCTCTTGGTAAATTCGGGTCATTGACTTCGAGTTCTTTGAGGGATAGACAATATTGATAAGTAGACCTTCAATGTTGTAAACGTAAGGATTGGGTAATAGGTTGTGTTCATAGCTTTGAATCTTCCTAGGAACTTTTATTCATGACATTAACATGATTTTGATTCTGCATTTGTGATCTAGATGATATGACGGTGGTGGATAGCACTTCCCCTTAACCATTTTTATCATTGATTGTCAACTTTACACTTAATTTGTTTACTGTTTCAGTTTCGTAATCTGTTTTACAGAATTTTATTCGGCAACCAAACCAACTCCGATTACATTGAACATGTGTGTGGTAGTCTGACATTGTGTCTATAGTGTCCTGTATTAATTTCGTGATTTTATGTTGAGTCTAGATATTTTAATTAATTACGTTAGTGTCAGTTGTCGAGGCTGTTAGGTTTCTGACTTTTGTACGTGTCTATTTGTAGTTTAGAGTATTGAGTCTCATCTTTCCCTGTAGATTGACTCCTATATTATTATACTATATTAACAAGCATATTGAGTTCATTATAGGGTAAATTTGGTAGGTGGTTAAGCATCGATCACTCTTCACACCAAAACTCATCTAAATGAGAACTAATAGCAAGATGCGCAAGGCGATGAGCCACACCATTTGCTTCTCCAGAGAAACGACACACTCGTACATCAGTAAAAGTACTTAGACAAGCACGACAATCCTCAACCATACCTCCAATCTCTAAGCGATCCTCCGAAGACACATTCAGTGTCGTCACAGTTGTTCTCGAACTCCACTTGATCCCAACCACGATATATAACAATATAACATGTTGCTTTTAACGCTTTAATCTCCATTTGCAAAGCCGACATTACATTCGTAAACAAGCGAGCAAGGGCTGCTAGACACACACCAACCTCATCACGAGCGACTACACCAATCCCGCCGCTTCCATTGTGAGCTACAAAAGCCCCATCCACATTAAGCTTTATTCTGCCACTCGAAGGGCATTGCCATTTACTTGACGTCTTAAAATAAATGTAAAGCGAGCTCATCGTCTTAGCTTCCATAGAGTCATAATTAAGCCAAATGTCAAATGCCTTCAAAATCGCGACGGTTTCTGGATATCTCCGCATGCTGTTTCCAGACCTATGATGCATGTTTGGGCTTGGACCTAGCTAGCTAGCTAAAGCCCAACAATCAATTAAGCAGCATGTGTATGTCATGCCTGTGGGTAAGAGTCATCATTTGGCCCATAGGCCCAAAAAGTCCATGGGCGGCTGGAGACCCGCAAAACCCAAGCCCGGCCTGAATTTAGGCCCAAAAAAGTCCGGCCCTATGGACTTAGGGCCGGGTTTGGGCCGAGGTCCCAAAGCCCGGCCCGTCGAGGCCCGTCGAGGCTCGGCCTGTAGGGCCGAACCCGTCAAGCCCATTAATTCTATATATTAGATTATCTTATCAATATATACCTATAAACTATCAAATTTATCTTAATATCATTTATTCATATACTAAATACCAATTTTTTAGGCATATAAATTATTTAGTGTATATAAGTACATGTTTATATATTGAATGATTAAACATTACTAAATTATAAGATTTTTTATTTAACACAAAAAAAGTCCGGCCCGGCCAGAAAAAGCCCACGGGCGACCCGTGGACTTCAAATTTTTAAAAAAGCCCAGCCCAGACCCGGTGGGCTTGGGCGACCCCGGACTCGGCCCATTGACGACCCCTACTTGTGGGCATAAGGGTATTAGACTGTTTACGGTGGTTCATTTTGGACCTCTTTTAGCGTCAGATCATTTATGACCATACACCACCGTACGTATTCGATCATCTGATGATCACACGTGTACGTATGATAAGGATTCTGTGTTCCACTCTCCATATAAATTCATCCCATGCCATGAGGGCAAATAAAATTTAAGAAAAGGTAAGATTACTAAATTTTGTAATCGTATAAACTTTTAAAAACATCAAATTAAGCACAGAGCTTTAAATTAGTATGTCAATTTGATCATTTTCTTGTCTGTTTTAAAAAAATTAAAAATTCTCACATGCTTTCATCACAGAGATAAAATTTTGAAGAAAAAATATTGTTGCATAAGTTGGAGAAGTGTGAAGACTGATGAACAAGATAAAAAATTGACATCAAAATTGATAATAATTTAATCATTATTTTGATTTTTGAAAATTCAGTCTAATTTATCCATTGCGACAAACTTTTGTAATCATCATAACTTTTTTTCCTAAAACTTGAGACCCAAGGATTTATCACGAAGTTGACACTATACACCATGAATTTCCTATTTTTTCTACTCTCTTTTACCTTGTTTCTGATAATATAAACCGCCTTCTACTACCCCATCTCTGCAGTACGGCGCAGTACGTAAAGGTTTGAGGCACAGTATTAGGGTTTTCTCTTCTTCTGTTGATATGACGTAGCGATCAATTATTCTGCTCACTTGAGCCAAGGTGAAACACGCATACGCACTAACGTGGTCATTGTTATTCCTCCGATCCCACACACTTCTCCTTGGTGTACATACATCTGAGACCCTTTGATTTGTCAACTTCTTCCCTGTGATTTTTTTTTTCCCGATAGATTCCCTGTGATCTATTGATCATATATGTTCAGGATGAAGAACACTCGGTTGCATCACGAAGACCAGAAATCTTGATCTACATCGATCTTAGTAAAGACTCCGATATCGCTTGCTTTCATCTCGGTATACATATTGCTGAACTTTTAAGTTGTATGATAACCTGTACGCAATTTCACAGTTTCCCCATTCAATGTATTGCAAGGTCTTTGTATCCCCTCATTACCTTTGCAACTTTATAATCCTCCATTCATGTAATATAGAAACATAATGATACATATATATGCGTGCAACATATGACCAACCTAACAAATATCTGAATCCTTTATTGTCACACAAACATAAACTCCGCATCCAATCCTTTATCACACAGATGGATGCACCCATCATAGAAAACCTACAATGCTCACGTATATACAAAAAGTGAACGTACACAGCTAGTTTACTATTGGATAGTGAGAGCTGAAAACCAATATCCATTTGCTTCAGTCTGTCTTGATCTCAGGAGTGTGGAGCGACTTGGGGTACAGGACGTTCTTCGCGCCAGTGAAGTCCAATATTTTCTTGCTAGGTGCTAGTCTTCCGGGTGCTCCAGGATGAGCCAGGTAGAAGAATTTGTAACCCCATTCCATTAGCTCGGGGCAGAACACCCTCCATAGGTATATGACTTTGTACCATGCTGGCTCTGTTACACATCTTTGGCTGCGACACACGCTTCTCACAATCGCAGTTGCACATTGTTGTACTCTTTCAACTGGAAGTACACTAATTTGAACCTAAGCAACCAAAACCAAAAGGGAGAGACGTTTGAGCTACAAACGGACACTGTATTTTCATTAAATATATATATATATATATATATATCAAAAAAATTCAATTGGTACAGGGAGATGTGGCTTACATCCCTCATTTCTTGATCTACGGCCATTTCTCCTTCGGGAGTCATGTATTTGCCTTTGTTCATCTCAGATTCAACATATCCAGGAGTTACAGTGGTTATATGAACTTCCGGCCCAAGTTCAATCCTTAGTGTCTCAAACATGCTCAACATAGCTGCTTTACTTGCCTGGTCATGAAGTAGAACAAATGTTACAAGATTCGAGAGAAATTATACATTTAGAATGAAAAGTGATAAAATGAAAGTTCTTACATTATATATGCTCATTCTTGGCGCAGGCAACCACGCACTGACGGAGGAAATTGCCACGATTTTACCTCTGTTATTTCTTAGATGTTGAGCTGCATAATGAGTGGTATAGACGGCTCCCCAGAAGTTCGTGTCCTGCGAGTACCAATGCAAGGTGCCAACAACAGGTTTTAACATCTTGCTACGTTTCACACTACTGATGTGTCTTCACAACCATAACAATCACATGACTCGAATTGAACTAGCTAGCTTGATTCCTTGTAATATGCTCATACACAAGATGTAGAAAGACTTCATAACAACCAATGCATAAATTTCAAAATCAACATGAGTCATGACATTCATGGTTCATCTGATTATTAACTAGTAGCCAATTTTAGAATGGAGAAACTAGCCACATTTAGAATATATTGGTTCCAACATAGATGCATACATGTTAATCACTCCTTGCATATCGAAACAAGGACACACAGTAGAAAATTACCATAACCGATCTGAGATTAGTAACATCGGTGACATCTTCCAACATGCTACAAGCAGTGATCCCAGCATTATTCACCAGATGATCCACTGCATCACAACATCGTACTCGTCACACCATTAATTTGTAAGATACTAGAAACTAAAGGCTTGCTAGAATAAATTCCACACTTTTAAGCACATTGAATTTTAGCTAGCTATTTGGTCATCCATCATATACAAAAGGCTTCTAAATTAAAGAAACCTAAATCACATGGAACCTATGTATTATAAATACGTACGTCTTCCGAAGTGGTTGATTGTTTCATCAACAAGTCGCTTGCAGTCCTCGGCCTTTGAAACATCTGCAGGAATCGAAATAACATCTGGAGAGCCACACTGAGCTGCTCGATCCACGACTTCACGGAGGGCGTTTTCTCTTCTCCCAACTAGGGCCAACCGTGCTCCTCTCCTTGCATACTCATAAGCCATATGCTACACCAAATCACACAAAACAGAACAAATTAGTGAACTACTTTACTTATATAAACCTAAGAAACATACCGTAAATTTAATGCTTGTATACCTCGCCAATACCGGAGGAGGCGCCGGTGATGAGGACGACCTTCCCGGCGACATTTTCGCTGAATATGGTGCTCAAGAAGGAGGTGAAGAGCTTGAAGAGGTAGACAGGCGGTACGAGAATCAAGAGGGAGAAGAAGGTGAATGGGGGAGCTGCGAGGTTCAGAAAGGTGTGAATAAGACTCAACATGGCTTTGGCTTTGCTAACTAGCTGGCAAGCTGATGATAATAAACTCAGAGAGATCGAGATCGAAATTAATGTTGAAGATAGAGATATGGAAAACTAGTTTCCCCGGGTTTTATAAGCAGCATTGCGCCGTTTGTAAGTGCTAAGAAACAACAGAAAGAAGGTGGTGGTGGCAGTGTTTCATTGTAACAACGAGACACGTAGCTGTTGCATGTAATTGCCGACTGTCTTGCTCATCCTAACTTACCGCTTCCCATTTTCCTTTTATTTTTCTCATTCTATTTCTCTAATTTTTGGGCCACGGCTCTCATTTTCTCTCTACATCGGCCCAAACTAGTGAGTTCTTTTGAAAAAGTTTAAGAATGTTAAGAAGCCCATGGGCCTTGAATCTTATCACTCCTATGCACTAGTTATCAATGTAAGTCCAGAGTCCAGTTTCATGCAGATATGAAGGAAACCTACTAGACTTTGTAGCTAAACTTGATGAAGATAAAGGAAGCTTTTCTGTAGTAAAGTGTGGAATTGAAACAGAGGGAAGCGCCAAGAAGACTTGAGAAACTTAATTCCATTTTATATATATGGTCTCACTAAATGAAACCTTTATACATAAGTGCATAACAAAGAAAGTTAATTATATGCGCAGATTTGAAATTTCAGTTCTTATCTTACACAACAGCTTAATTATCACACAAGTCGTCATCTCCATCCAAATACAGATATACTGAATTGGATGCATAAAGCTTAGGTACTTTAACATAATATGTGAAAGATCAGGCAGTACTTTTTAAAACTAAACTGCTAGTTAAAATTCTTATCTATTCACCATTACAAAGTAGCAGTTCATATCTCCTTCTTTCATTGACCCTTGCAATGAAATCATCAGCTCTTCTGTTGAATTGATGATCCTCAGGCAAGATGATCTCCTCATCATCTTCGTCTTCTACTACATCCTCTTTCACCTCCTCCACTACTAATTCCTTACTTTGTTCTTCACATCCTTTTCCTTCTATAACTTGGTCACCGTCACCACAAGCATTCATCTTCATTAGCACACTTTCTTCGACAAGCAAGTTCACCTTTTCGGGCTCCTCCTCTTTGTAGGCGGAAGAGCTCTGAAACCTCTGGCACCTTTTGACTCTTTCCTCATATTCAACATGAATATTAGGTGGGGAAGAGACCGTGGAAAAGATTTTGGATTCTCCTACAAGGGCAACAACAATGAGGTTCCCTAGGATGAACACAAACTTGGAGCTCAACAGGAATGAACTGATCATTGGCACAAAACCAAAGAAAAAAACCTTCATGGAAGAAAACAAGGAAGGAAACCACAAAGGGCTACAACAAAAAATACTGCAAGTCAATACTGACAAACAGTAAAAAAAGGTATTGCTCAAGGTCTGATATTGAGGCTTCTTGTGCTTATGAATTGCCTGAGACTTCAAAATCTTAATGGAATTGGGATCCATTATATTGAAGTTGCACTAGTATTTCCCAACTGACAAGCGATAACTATTTATAAGAAGAGGCTCGGTTCAAAGGCCAATCTCAAAAAACAAGAAGGAAGTTAAACTTCATCTGCCTGACCATAAACCATAGCAAAATGTTGGTTTATATAGTGAGTGAAATGGGGTCACTTTAGTAATTAGGACTCATCAAACACCCTACTTTGTGTTTTACTTAAAGAGGGAAGGTGACTTTTGAAAAGCTTTGTGGAGATGGATTGGTGTTTATTGGATACTTTTGTTATTCAGGTGCCTTCTTTTTTCCCTGCTTGCAAGTTTTTTATAGTTATTAACAATACTTAAGAGTTTTAATTTTATAGTTAACTGTGTTCTCCATTTACATATTAGTCTGGGTTAACATATACTATCTTATACAATATACAGTCACCGAGTCAGACAGATCAAAACAGAAGCCAAAAGATTGCTCTTGGCATGGTGCTGTGAACCTTTGTGAGTGATTTACAGAGCTTATTGATGCATATATGCTGTAGCTTGTAAGCCTAGCTTCCGAGTCGGCTGGATTGTGCATGTTAATATATCTGTTTGATTAATCAGGCCTTGACTAGTTTGAGGCTCCTAAGCACGCTAATATATATATATATAATATAAAATTCATATACAGATTCTTATATTCTCTTTATTAAAGATGAGCTAGATCCACGTAAAAAGCATATGTATGATTGTATCTCCTTATTCTTTTGCCGGAGAACTGTTTGATTGATTAAAGGGGCTTGCTATTAGCTTTTGCTGCCATGATTCTTCAAGTTGCTAAGACATTGCTGAGTGGAAGAGAGCCCAGGCTAGGAGGTATGTCTGCTCTCCATCTTTCATTTTACTACACAATGTATTATTCAGCTTATCATGTTACTTAGTTTCTTCTGAACTCGGTCATTTGGAAAACTTCTTCTTTAGGTAATCACAGCTCCAATACTCTATATTAAGTATACATAAGTAAGATCTTATCCTGAGATGAAATCCGGAGATGGAGACGCTGAGTGATATTATATTCATATGGAACTAGTTATTATCTCTATATTGGTGGATGAATACCCTGTGAGGAGTGTAAAGGAAATACAGAAGCAGATGATAATGTACTATATAGAAACAAATATACATATGGCCTCTAAAATAAGAGAAATCTGTGCTGTATTCCAATGAAAAAGATTTGATGAAGTATAAAATAAAGATTCTTTAAAGATTAACCGAACTTGGTGCCTTAATGGCATGCTAATGCTAGATATTAGTGCTAAAGACAGATAAACAGTTGGTAATTAGCACTTTCTTAATCCTGGTGCTTAAAGAATTGAAAACACAAATAGTTTTTACAGGTACGTGCGCATGGAGGTTTTGCTTAACTACATGATGATTCTTTTGTAGATGTACACGCACAGTAGGCACAAGGTACACCACAGTACAGAAGGACTAAAATCCCATTATACTTGGCTTATGAAAATTAGCTCAACTGAGAAATCAGAGATTTGGTACAGTCGAAAAGCTGCTATCACAAATATAAAGAGAATATATTCCAATTGTTTTCGTACACACGAAATGGATTATGGTTATAATGAAGCATACATTAATGCCTTTCAGCCCATGGAAACGTAACAAAATGCTTGGCCATTAGATTTCACAAGGTCTTTTCTCTTCTTTCTTTCCTTTTCTATCTTTCTCAGTTATAATTTGTGAGCTAGTTGTACCATTCAATATTACAATGTGGGAAGGAGAAGATGATTCCTTGGTGATTATTTTGCTGTTGAGACTTGAGAGCATGTTTTCCCAGATTGGAAGGATTGGAAATGAATGATAAAAGGTCATGAACAGTGTCGATTCTGCGCTTCTTCCATAATGTAGAAGTGCTTCACAGCAATGTGAAATGAGAAAGAGCTTCATCTCTTTTTTCTTCTTTTCCGTCGAAACCCATCTCATTCCTTCAGTGTTAAAGTATTCAACTAACACAGTTAAAGCATATGTCAATCATCTACTGATTTTTATAGAAGAGAATCATAAACAAATATCTCAGATACTAGATTAGTTTTACTGTTCGCAAGTGAAAATTAATCATACAACTACTTCGATACAAATTCACAATGGCCAACTAAAAATATCCAGAATGAAGGCTCTGTGCTTCTTATAGCTCTCCTTCCAGTATGAAGGCACTGTCCCTAAACTTTGCACATCTAGTATGAAGGCAGCTCTGTGCTTCTTTGTAGAGGGTTCAACTCGACCTATTTGACTGCAGATATAACTTGATGAAAGTCTATATTTCAAATGTTAGGCAAAAATTAGGTACGTAGTGGTCCATTATCAAATTAGCAAGGTGCATCATAAATATCATAAACAACTAGTTCAACAGATTCTTGATTACTGATACAGATGGCGCATCTAAATTAATATGAACTGAGGCCTGAGGGGTCTGACCCCTCAAGCCGGTCATGCAGTCAAGCCTCAAGGTCATGGAACTTGTACATGATGGGCTAAAAACAAGTTAAAGTAAAGCCGAAAGTAGGAAAGAAAAGCAAAGATTGAAGGGAGTTGTCGACTTCTTTCTCGATCTGCTTCTTCAGTAAGCTTCCTTCTCCTCCTGAAACAAATTACAACCACGAAATTCTATTCAATAAAATAGTCCCGAAATAGTAAACACCACTCTCAAAAGGAGTACACAGCCATAGTTGAGACTTGAATATTAGTAACAACTAGTTCCTTATCTGATCTCCTTGTGAATTGCATCAATGCCTCAATATGTAAGATCATTAATTTCAGATTATATGGATAAACATCTTAAACATAAGGACTAAAAATGTAATTCTGCTTTCAAAATTTAAATCGGTAACAGTATGTGTGAAGTGAGCTTACATTCTTGGAACTGAACAAACTTGTTCTTTCCTTTGCCAGTTGGAGATTTGCTGGATTGGTGATGGTCTACGTCTCCAGTAAACTTGAGGACTTGCCCCCGCACATATTTTTCATACAAGAAAGCTGCCCCTTTGAACTGTGGTAGAACCAACCATGCCACAAACACAAGCTTCACCTCATACCAAATTGGCAACCTACAATTTCACATCCACTAAATCAATTCCCCAAAACTAAAATATGTATAGAACTGTGATACCATTTAGCTTTTCTCAAATTTTGCATACCATTCTAGAGCTGGTTGGATAACCATCTCCAAGAGAGTGAGGAAAGAGTAAATGATCCAATAAGCAAGCCACTGCTCATCATCTAGCTTTGAAGTGCTCTCTATGGCCATCACTGACGCATATCTGTAATCCAATAAACACTAATTAACTCCAATCCTCAACTGGGTTTCCATAAATTCAATTAAAGATGGAAGCTTTACAGGACAAACTAACAAAGATAGAAACTTTGAACAGATAGGGAAAGCCAAGACTGAGAGAGTGGAATTGCTTACAAGGGGTAAAGCAGCTGCAGCACAGGCCTGAAAAAAATGGAAACATTTCAGGAAATTAGATCAACACAAAAAATAAAAATCGAGAAATGTAAATATTTGGGTTCTGTTTAAGTCATACCCAGCAAGCGAGTGAAGTTGAGTGAGGAAAGTCCAGCCTTTTCCCATTGATTGTTCTTGTTTCTAGCAAATGAACACCAAACTGAGAGCAGCAAGGTTCTTGGAGAGACTTGGGGATTGGTTGAAGAGGAAACGAGTCTCTGTCGCTGAGAACAGAACAAACTTAGAAAGATTGGGAGCTTAAGAAATGGAGACGGATGGGAGATTTTGGAAGGGTTGTGCTGGGGAGAAGAAGCGACACGTGGCGAGTGAAAAGTTTATGGGTATAGGACTCTAAGCCCAAACGTGTCGAGGTCGACTTAGAACCAAAGCCAGTGGCACGTGCGAGCTTGGAGCCTTGGACTCCTTGGGCTGACGCGAAGCCACGTGTTAATGTCTGATGTCAGAGGTCGGTGACAAGTGTTGGACGACGAAGGATCCAAATCTAGTAGGGACAGTACATCGACTTTGTAATTTGTATGAGGTCGGCAATGGATTCTTAAATTAATCATAGATTCTTAGTGGGTATTGATTTGGGCCTCATCTTATATTAGGCTCCATCTTATTTGGGCTTTAAGGACTCATCAGTTCAATGTTTCTGTGGCAAGCATATACGTATAGGAGTAGACGAGTAGTGACCTTGTCAGCTCGTCTTCCCAAAGTCATGTCACTTTTCTGTTTACAATCTCCCCTCAATGATGTGAACGTTTGGTATTCTTTTACGTGTTTGATGCACTATTGTCAACTTGAAAGCATATTGATTGTTGTAGTATCTCGAATTTTTTATATCTAAAAATGCTGTTTAGATAGAACAGATTTTCTCATCCAACGAGATGAAAAAATCTTTAGTTTTTCTTATATCTTAGATGTTGGAAATCCAATCCCAATGAATAATGCAGTGAAACAGACATTTGTAGTGTGACAAACATCTATCAATTTAGGAGGCAAAATACTAACCTCCCAAATGATGCCCCACGTACCATTGTTTTTAACAAAGCTTAAATTTAAAAATGCTATCGTAACAAGAGCCATCACTTCTTTGTAGCAGAGTGTGGAACAAGAGTTACCTTTGTAAACAATGCCAAAAATGAACACCATATTCTAATATTGCGTGTAGGCAATTCGACGCAGAGAGACTTGGCCACTTCATGTTATCAATTTCTCCCCCATCCATTGAAGTAGTTGAGCTGCAAAAAATCCACGTCCCACCTCCTCCATCAAAAACCCTTTTCAATTTCCACCCACACGTTAGTTCCAAGGCAAACGTTCACTTTCCTCCATTCTTTGCCTAAAATTGTATGACATATCTTGAGTGGTTACACCTACAAACTTTTGATATTTTCCTTTAATTCTTCGACAAGGCAACAATTAGCTACAGCTAGAAGAAGCTCATCAAACTCATACTGTTGGATTCTATTATCTGTTTCATCTTTCATATAACAATGGAAAACACCTGGGAGAAAATGGCATCAATGGCAACGAGAATTAGTGCAACGCTATACCTTCCGAGGCAGAGTGTCAAGGCAGAGAGACACGATAGTATTGCTGTTGCCACCCAATTGGGGTTCTACCCTTCGCGGAGTAGGGCAATGATGACAAGAAAATGTGGAAGATTTTCAGTTAAAGCAAGTAGTTATGGTAATCCAGGAAGTAGTGTGGACACGATCAATGAGAAGAAGGTCAATGGGGTTCATGTAGAAGAGGCTAGTTCTTTGTTAGGGAGCATGACTAGTAGCAATGGGACAGTTAAAGATAGAGGTAGTGATGCAACTCTTCATTCATGTTTGCATGGAAAATTTGTGGAGGAGAAGTTTGTATATAGGCAGACATTTGTTATAAGGTCTTATGAGATTGGTCCTGATAAAACAGCCACCATGGAAACACTGATGAATCTTCTTCAGGTAAATTCATGACTAGTTATTTTTTTTCCTTCTATGTAGCAATGACCTGAGTAATACACTGTGCTTTGATTCAACTGTGTATAACTTATGAGCATGGTTTCATCGATGGTAGGAGACTGCTCTGAACCATGTCACAGGCTCTGGCCTTGCCGGAGATGGCTTTGGCGCTACTCGGGAGATGAGTCTCCGTAAGCTTATTTGGGTTGTCACGCGCATCCACATTCAAGTTGAGAGATACAGTTGCTGGTATGTGGTATAGTGAAATCAGTTAATGTTCTTTTTTTGACCATCTAACATGTTATGTTGTTAGATTGTGCATTTCAGTCACATAAAACAAGCTTATGTAAACATATTAATGTGTAACAGGGGAGACGTTGTGGAAATTGATACATGGGTGGATGCAGCAGGCAAAAATGGAATGCGCAGAGATTGGATTATCCGAGACTACCACACTCAAGAAATAATCACTAGAGCAACAAGGTGCAAATTAACTCGATGAACCTCAATAACATAGATATTATATATATGCTTACTCATAACTCATAAGTTCCCCAACAACTTTCTTTCAGTAATGTTGTTTACCATATGCAGCACTTGGGTGATAATGAATCGAGAAACAAGAAGGTTGTCAAAGATTCCTGAACAAGTGAGAGACGAGGTATCACCCTTCTACCTAGACAGAGCTGCAATTGCCACCGAGAAAAATGATAGTGAGAAAATTGACAAGTTAACTGATGGCACTGCTGGGAGAATCCGATCAGGCTTAGCAGTAAGTATGGATACTAGTAAAAACCATATGCCAATTACATTAACGGATCCAACTTCTTCATAAATAATTGAATCGATCTTCTTCCTCTCCAATTAACTCAGCCAAGATGGAGTGACATGGATGCCAATCAACACGTAAACAATGTGAAATACATCGGATGGATTCTTGAGGTACACTCTGCCTTGCACTCTTCGAGACAATTCATCGTGCATTTTTCACTCACATTTCAAGAGAAAAGATTTGAACATGAACTTCATTAGTGTTTGTTTACAATTTGTGTGCTATTGAGCAGAGCGTTCCCCTCAATGTGCTGGAGAAATATGATATGACAAGCATGACACTGGAGTATCGACGAGAATGTAGGCAGTCGAATTTGCTAGAATCACTGACTAGTACCACAGCAAGGTTGAGTCACTGCTGCAAGAATAACAGCAACAACAACTCAATCCATCCTATACCAGACCTCGAATACACACATCTACTTCGGATGCAGGCTGATAATGCAGAGATAGTACGAGCACGAACAGAATGGCATGGCAAACAAAAACCTAAATTGTACTGATGGATATATGAACTAAACATTTGCAGTTTATTTCCTCCCATGCACATTGATTTCTTTTCTTGTTTTTCAAGCTTTTTTGAATTGTTTTCCCCTTTCAATTACTGTTCTTTTTTCTTATTTTTTGGTTAATGTGCTTGTTGTACCTGTTCATTAGGCTGTAGGTGCACCTCCATTGCTTGGAAGAGGATGGCACTCATTTTATGTGAATGACATATTCACACACCCTTTCACTTCCTTTCCTTGATTGGCTTCAAATTTGAGCATTTTGTTCAGGAGGAAATATTAATATTGTAGTGTGGACACCATAAATTGGGTTTTTCCTTTCTGAGCAAGTTGGGCCAAAGCTCAGAAATGCCATACATACATCGATGTTGCCCACTCAAATCAAGTTATAATGGCAAAGCAACTCTTTCATGTTTATTCTACGGTGTCTACCAATTAACTAACTACCAATAATTTCAGACCAAAGTAATAACCAACCACGCACCCAATATGCCCAACATACTTTCTTGTTGTTTAGAGCTAATCTATCTTAATTGCCCACCAAAGTTTCCACAATTACTTAGAAGTTGCAAGGAAAAAGGCTTGAACTGCAATTTCGGCACTATAGAGGCACAACCAAACAAGTTCATGTAGACTAGTTATGTTATTCGATTGTCGGTCTTCTTTATTGGCAAGATGCAACCAAAGAACCCGTGTGAGTTGGTTCAGTTGGTAAGGGGCGGACAAGTGCTGGTACCCCTATTAGTGTTCAATCCCTGCTGCCAATAGTCTCATGTTGGGGGGCGATCTGTAAATTCTTATGCGTAAATCCATACATGTGGGTTGGTATGACAAATACGTGTCACCCGTAAGTCATTCAGGATTGATATTATATGTATGCCCTGATCCTGGTGGTGTAATATAACTAAGTTCTCACCAAAACTTATTGTAACCAAAAAAAAAAAGATGCAACCAAAGAATCTATAGGGTTTGGTAAGCAAAATAAGTTTGCCGATTAACCTGAAGTACCAAACCACTCTCAATGCCTAACTAGCTTGGCTAGTAACTACATACGAACCAAAGACGTGCTGCATTCAAAGTTTCAAACGTACACATGTTTCTTGTTGTTAAAGTAATTAAATTTAGGCCATTTTGGGTCTATGATTGATCGATGAGCACAATCATTTTCTTTAAGGAAACACGGCGGGAACCATCTCATCGACGCCAACCCCAAACTTGGAAAGATCGAAAAACAAAGAGAACATTGGATGCCAAGTAGTACGAGCTAGCTAGTTCGCTGAAGGAATCTACATCATGTCTCACCAGCTTTATTCTAAGCAGCAAAGCCGAATACGTAGCGCATGCAACCTCAACTTTCCGAATTCCTCCACACACAAAAAAGACATTGGTGTCTTTCGATATCCAGTCAAGCTCAAAATCAATGGCTTCAGAGAAAAGGAAAAGGTAAAAATAGCTGCCTCAACGTACTCCGAGTCTTTGAGATTCGAGAAGGCATGCGAGCAGGGAACGATTAGAGAATTACTTCTCAATAATCTTTTCCCATCTTCATCATCATCTTCTTCTGCATCTTCATCTACATGGATCTTTCATCTTTCTTATTATTAGGGTCACTACATAATGCATATACCAATGCATTGACATAAACAATGATCGTATCCTACCTGATATTCTGTTTATGGAGCCCTTACATCCATTCTTTAATTGCGCTTATATTACTAAAATTTGCATGCAGGCTGGGGTGTTTTTAATTGCTTATAAACCAGGCCCTGTTGTGGAAGTGCCAGACAGTACGGCTCCAAGGTTAACAACTAAACATAGTTTACTAACAAACACACCCAGTATTATAACACATAAAAACACAATTATATATAACCAGAAGTACTAGGAAAGTAGCAAGCATCTGTAACATGTAACATGCCGTTTTGATATAATAGTTTGCCATCTTATGAATCTCACACTCCTGTGATCTAGTATAGCATTACTCAAGATGATATTCTAATAGTCATGAATTCGGTAGCTTTGTTTTTTACCTGCAGTCACCAGCTGGGTAAACTTATATATGACTAAACAGATTAATCATATGGAAGAAGAACGTACGATAGCTTGGTGGAATCATAACATCAAAAGACAATCATGTGACCGTATATGTTATGATAATGACACGAAACCTGATATTCTGAGAAATATATGATGTTAATTTGAGGAAATATTGTTTCTAATCGATCATGCATCTAATCATTTTACTGTGTTTTTTTATGTAACTATATATTGCTGAACGGAATAAGGTTACTGACATCAGAAAACTTCAAGAATCAACTAGTATTTTTAACATTACAGTTGATCTAATCATCTGCTGGCTGTTCCAAGTTCCCGTAAAAAAATAATAATTAAACCCCCATTTTATGAACGCTTGTCGATGATGGAACTCTCTTGGATGTTAACTTGAATCTGCTTTGGTTTGTCTTATTCCACGATTGGCATAGGAACAAATCGATACCTAGCGACTCCTCTGAGCTGATTGAGCTCCCATTTCCATGATAAATCGTACGTGTATATCCTTATCATTATATGTGGAGGGACGGTTGCAAGCCAGCAACTACTCGGTGAGAGTCTGACACTGAGTAACTAGCTCTGATCATAAAATTATCTAGAATACATCTTCCTTTGCACGTATACGTACCAATGGCAGGCAGTATTAGTATTCTCGGGGTGTAGACAAAGACAAGCCACCACTGCCGCACCACGTGGTCGCCATGTGAAAACCACCACCATCGACCTCACTGACCAAAGCTCTACCGTCCGGCAGCGGCCCTCAGCTCGATCTTAATTAATTAGTAGCCGTCCGATATCCATCGCTGCAGCCGTGGATCAACGTTCAGCGTTTGAACTCTGCTGAAGGAATCAATGTTTAGGTGGCAGGAAGCTATGGAGTTTCTACACGAGACGCAACGACAGCTTCTTCAGCCACCTTAGACTCTTACGAGTATGCATGCATGGCGTATAATAGAGCGTAGGAGTAGGGATTTTTTTTTCCCAAAACTCAATAATGAGAATAAAAATTCTAATCAGATTAAAATTTTTAACTGGTCAACTAATTAAATAAAAAATCAGCCTATCTTTTTTTTAATTAATAAATTACTAAATACTATTACTCTTTCATAACATCTTCATTGATCGTTGGCTTAACTCTGAAACGTTGACTGTTGACCGTCAACGTTGACCAATCAACAGATTTCGACAACTTTGACCATTGACTTTGACTATTTATCAATGGTGTATCAGTTAAGCCTAAATTGAATATCAGTTGACACTACCCCTAAACTGTGTATCAGTTGACCATAAATTGATATTTAGTTTACCCTAAACTGAATACCAGTTTACCCTAAATTGATACTTAGTTGAGTAACTTTGCATACCTAAAATCCAAATAATCTACAACACGGAGCTTAAGTTCCTCATTTAGTCAAACAAGTAGCGGACACTCTTAATGTACTCATTCGCATGGTATACAATAATCATAGTCATATTTACTTGTGTTCATAAAACTCAGATTCAACTACATTTTGTGACCAACCAAATGCATTAGCGCAACAAATATGTAAATGGTATCCACAAAACTAAAATGGGTAGCCAAAAATCAAACCAGGTACTCAAAAAATAAGTTTGATATTTTAGAAGAGCATTTATCACACGGTTTAAATTGTAAAAATTTCTAGGAAGGAGAACCCCAAACTAAAGTAAGAGTATCTCAACAACACCAAATGAGCAGATACTCAAAGAAATAAAATAACACTTACAATAAGATTCTGAAATTTGCTAGTTCAACGAACAACACTATGCGACAAATATGTAGAAGGGTGATACTTGCTAAAGAAATTCTCAACACTATCACTGACATTGATCCCAAGAGGAACTGAAATACTGCAAACTAGGAGGGTGAATTGATATGGTTGAGGCTTGGATGATAGGAAAAAATTCCTCCTCTTTTCAGATATATACTTATATTCCTACAAAATAAAATACCAAAAGTACATAGTTCAACATCAGCTAAAAATCTTAAGACTCCTTTCATACTACAATCAAAAGTCATGATATATAGTTTAAGCTACATATCTGCACCACATTTACTTGCATAATAGTAGACAACAAATAAATATGGTGACAAAGGTAAACTACAGTAAAATGAATCCACGACCTGCCAAATATGTAAGCATCAATAAAGTTAGAGTTAAAATTACTAAGTACATTATTTCTATTACCAACTGAGTACCAATGTTTATCAAATGATGACATGGTCAAATTATAACGCTTATACCTATGACCTACTTATGCATATCAGGACAATAGTAGCATGTTCTTGTAGGTGATGAAAATGCTCACGTTAATATTAAACCTTTAATCATCAAGACAGTACTTATATTTGCTACAAAAGTACAAAGTATGGTGTCAACACAAAAGACTGGAATCAATTTATGTAACTCAAGAGACTATCTGCTAACCACAATAAGTGAGCAGACTATCAGCACACAAAAGCAAATCCTTTCAATCAATCAATTCAATTACTCAAACTCACTGAACAACTATATAGAGAGAGTAAGTGAGCAGATACAAACCTGGGATTGCTGCATAGCTCACACAACGATTCTTTTTACCTGGCGAGCTTGAGATTTCTACATCACATCGTTGAATTGGCCACGAGCTAACTGAATGTACCCGATCGACCTATCCAAGCTAACTGAACATACCCATCACATCAAACTCTAATCAATCCGGGTTCAATTCCTTTTGTCAATCCCGTCGATGTCATTTCAGATCGCGTTCACAAGGGGATGGAGGCTCGAGGTGTCGCGTGCGACAGGCCAGGCCAGGCCAAGGCGGACTGTGGCAGAGGTGCGGCGTCGCACGAGTCTGCGAAGGTCGACATCGGCGAGGCAAGCGACGACGAACTTGGCTCGGACGAGCAACGACAGCGATTGGGACCGAGATCTACGCCATGAGAGAGAGAGAAAGAGAGAGAGTTTCAGATCGGTTCAGTGAAAAATGAGCCGGGATTAGGGTAATTTTGGCTTGAAAATACATATGAAAAAATTGATAAATGATAAATTTCTTACCAGTGCTGGATGAATGAAAATTATATAATTTCATTTAAGTTAAGGAAAAAAATAATTGGGCGGTGAAAAAAACTTCCTAAAAAGTATACAAATACACGTGTATATATGGAGGAGAAGTTGTACTAAGAAAATAGAAAATGATGGATTTTCGTTTGAAAATCTATTAAGAGATATAGAAAACACTTAGGTGTCACGTGGATTTGGCAGTAAAATAATGGACCCCTGATGACGACCCTGTAACCTCATCATGTTCCAAGATCCAAATCTGTCCGCCCAAACAAGACAATAAGCTTAGATTTACGTGATGCCACGCGCCTGAATTGTGTTCGGATCGGAGGGAATATGTGATATATTTCAGCGACGTCACAGTGACGGGATTAGTATTCAGATTATGGCTGCTTCTGATTCAGTAGCTCATAGCTAGCGCAAACTGCTTTAGCTGGAAGATTTATCGGAGAAAGAATATCTCAGTACATTAGAGATCATGAAACGAAAGACGAATTTCACAAAAAGCAACGCCGGCTAGATTTACTAGGCCAAACTGATTGCATTCGTAGATTAGTTCCATTTCCTAATTCGTCGGAACTTCTTGACGACCATTGTAGTGAAAATTTTGTGAGTGGTTCTAAGAGTTATTTTTGATAATATTTTTATAAAATTAATTATTAAATATTTAAATATTGATGAATATATTATTTAAATAAATTTTTATCAAAATTAAAAATCGTTATGGTATCGAATAAGATCAAATCAATAGACGAATTAAAACGGTCAAACATACGCCGTTAATATTTATAAGTGATAAATTTTAATTATGAATGGCTTAACAATTTTTAATTTCGGTGAAATTTTACATGAGTAATCTACTTATCATTATTTATCTTAATTTCGGTGAAATTTTTCATGAGTAATCTACTCATCATTATTTATCTAATTAACGGTGAATTTGTCAAAACATAAAACAAAAAGTGGATCTAATGAGAATGTACTTACCAACTCCTCATTATAAAGATCCTCAATAATTTTTTTTCCCTAGTTCATATTCTACCGGAATAATATAACTAGTATAAGTGACCTAATAACTAAACATCATGAATAAAACTTTAACTCAACATTCTTACCGGAACACAAATTATGAAAATATTATGTTACAATGCCCAGTTGAAACTCGCTAAACATAAAAGTTTAATATAGGCATAAAAATATTTGAGTTACACTACACATAAAAGTTTAATATAGACATAAAAATATTTGAGTTATCACAGAATTAAAGGAAGAAAACTATCTTATTCAATATTTGAGTTGAACTATTGTCGCGTACATTACAAGAAAAACACACATAGATCACGGACTATTTTCGTCGTCTAGGTGCACATTTCTGTCGTTTAAAGTACGCCCTCCAAGTGCCGTCCCCTAGGTACTTGGACGACGGAAAAGTCCATTTCCGTCATCCAAGTCGACTCCTGGACCACGGAATATTTGCGTCGTCCAAGTTCCACTCGAATGATGCAATAATTTCGTCGTCCAAGTGGTCACTTACACTAGGAAATTATTGCGTGGTCTGAATGATCACTTAGACCATGCAAAAGCTCCGTAGTCTAAGTGACCACTTAGACCACAGATCTCTATATATTCCATAGTCTAAGTGATCACTTAAATCACGCATATGTATATATTCCGTAGTTTAAGTAAATATTTATTTATTTTTAATTAAAATTTAAAGTAAAATATTAATAAATTAATTAAAATACTAAATGATCATTTAAATAATTAAAATTTGTACATACATCAAATTAAATAATTCAGAATCAAAAATACGTACGATATCATAAACTACATAAAATGCAAACTACTAAAATACAGGAGGAGCAGACGTGCCGCCGAGTCCCCCGCCTCTAGCCGTGTCGTCGTCGTCGGGATTTGAGTTCGGAGGAGGTTGACACTGTTGTCAAGCCTGATTTTCCATGAGGGCGATGAGCTGGACTATCTGCGTTTGTTGCTCATCAAACCTTTGAATCATAGATTGCGTTTCTTCCCGTGCGAGTCGACCCTCATCAATGGCTGCTTGGACCGACACATCCCGAGCACATTTCCTCGCCGAACGTCCCGTAGATGAGTCAGAATACAAATATCGCTGCACCTTCCATCTCATCCTCCTAACCTCTTTGCCAGCTCAACGACCGTATACCTCATCGGCAATTGTAATTTGGCTCTCCATCGATAGAGGAGGCAGGTCTTCTGACGAAAAATCCGGGTGTGCAAGCTGCATGTTAGCCAATTCCTCCTGCGTCCGTTCTACCAATCTCGCCTGAAAATAATAATAAAAAATGAATAATTATAAATTTGTACGACAGTTTAATAAATAATAATTATTCTAATTAAGAAGAAATATATAGGGCACTTACGCCGTATTGACTCGGTTCATTGTCTAGCCCAGGCGTCACGTAAGCGGTGACGGTAGCATCCAGAAAATGGTGTTTAGATCTCTTATCTCTGCGCTCCTTGACGATTTGGATCATCTGCTTGGAGCCAGAGGTATGATGTTTGTCCTCTTCTCCCGGTTGGCCTTGTTGATGTTCGAACATTTCTGTTGGACAACATAAATCATTAAAAAATTAATAAATAACTAAAAAAATAATAATTCAATTTCATCAATTTAAATAAAAAAATAATCTCCCGATATTCTTCTGCTTCAAAGTGGGTGACCAACCACCTCCACTCATCTTCTCTATCCCCACGCAACTCTAAGGGGGTAGGCTCTCGGCCGAATTCTTCATAATACTTATGAAGTTTGTACGTCCAATCACTGTAGATGGCGTTGGCGGTGCTATTGATGTGCCTAAGCATCTCCGGTGTGCCATCCAATTCATATTGTTCCTATTAGAAAGGAATAAAAAAAATATAATCATATATATTATGAAATTACGATTTTTATTGGTTATTAGAAAATAAATTTAAAATTGTATTACGTACCGAAAGTTCTCTAAACACTTTCCCCTTCTCTTCGTCCGGCAACTCCTTCCAGGTAGGCACAATCATACGAACCTTGTTGCGAAGGATTGCCCCGATGCTATACGATGGGATACTAGCTAGCTGAGAGGTAGGATGGCCATCGATGAAATTGTCGTACGACAACTGGATCTGTTGCCCGGTCGCCTTGAATAACTTCTCGACTTTTCCACCTTTTCCGACTTCTCGAGACCTTTTGGGTTAAGGATCTGACGGGGACCTTCTGACCTGGCGCCACGCGGTGTAGATGATAGACTCAGGGGAGGCCGTCAATGCCTGAGCACTTTCTAACATCAATGTTGGACCGGAATGGGCATCGTCATTTGTCCGTATAGCTGGGGCATCAGAAATTTTCCCAATCGCCGCCGCTGCCGAATGACCAGCTGAAGGGTCCGAAGGAGCAAAAACGGAGTCCTCATCGAGCTGCCAACCGACTTGCTCTGCGAAGCGTCGGAGTTGAGCATTTTCAGCCTCTTTCTAAGCCTTTTTCTTACCCCATGAGGGTTGAGGGTTGAGGGTTGAGGGTTGAGGGTTGAGGGGGACATTTAATTAACCTAGTAGTTGTAAAAATATAATTACAATGCATAATAATTATAATAATTACCATAATTAATCTCTTATCATAATTAATAATTTTTAATTATTACAATAATTACATAATGACAAATTTATTATTTTTATTTATTACTAATTTACAATAATTACAAAAATTAAACATTTACCATAATTACAATAATTACCGATTTATTATATTTAATAATTCAATAATTTACCATAATAATTACTAAATTACCATAATTATCAATTTATTCTTTATAATAATTAAATAATTTACCATAATAATTACTAAATTACCATAATTATTAATTTATTATTTTTAATAATTCAATAACTTACCATAATTATTAAAACTTTACAATAATTACAATAATAATTACCAATTAAAATTACAACAATAATTACAATAATAATTATAATTTTCAATAATTACAATATATAATAATTATCATTTACAATAATTCCAAAAATATACTATAATTACCAATTTACCAATTATTACTAATTTATTAATTTTACTAATTTACTAATTTATTATTAAACACAAATTAAAAATATAATTATGTTAAAAATTACTGGATAGAGGAGCTAGTCGCGGGAGAGCGGAGTCACCGGAGGGTGGGTGTCACCAGAGGAAGGGAGTCGCCGGATTTTGAAACGCCGGAGAGACGCCGGATTTTTGAGAGAGAGAGAGAGTAAGAGAGAGGAGAGGATGGTTGAGAATGAGATGAGGAAAAAATGATTGGCCTCTCCCTTTATATAGAGTTTCACTTAGACGACGGAGGCATTTTTTCCGTTGTCTAGGTGAACCGACTCAATTTTTGGAAATGGCACCCAATTAATTTTGGGGGTGGGGGTTAACCGCCTTCATTTTGAGAACGTTCCAAATTTTACGTAGACGATGAAAATGGATGTTTCCGTCGTCCATGTGAAATTTGAACCGTTCACCAAAAATTTGGCGGCGGAAATTGATCCGCCAAAATTTTCATCCTAGACGACGGAGATAGACCGTATCCGTCATCTAAGCGGTCACTTGGACGACAAAGATGCTCTGTTTCCGTCGTCCAAGTGGTCACCTGGACGATAGAGATGGTCTATCTCCGTGGTCTAGGTGAAATTTCCGTAAAATTAATTTTTAAAAATAATTCGTAAGGAATTTTTCGATCTGTCATTCGAATGAAATAGTCATAAAATATAGATTAAAAAATTGTATATATAAAAAATTGAATTTAAGACGACGAATAATCTTACGCATCGATATTAACGAAATTGAATTTGGAAAAAACAACCGTTGGATACATTCACCATAAGACAATATATAAATAGATTAATTTTCATAAAATAGTAAGTTTGTTAAGGGTTTCATCAGCACAGTCAACCGCAAAACTGAAATTTTTACAAACCGAAAACGTGGATACACAAAAATCCGTAGGTTCTATTTTGGAACCGTTGACTCTCACACTCCGAGAATTGTTTACTCTATAGTCTCGACGAAAAGAATCTGCATTGGAATATGGTATGGATGGTCGTTGTCCTAGATGAAATTACAAAATTTTTATTTAGACGACGTAAAGACAAGTTTGCGCCATCCAAGTAAGAACTTAGACGACGCAAAGACACGTTTGAGTCGTCTAAGTGAAAAGTTAGGATTTAGGGTATACTTAGACGACGGTTTGACTCTTTTGCGTCATCTAAGTGCTAGTTTTAGGATTTAGGATTATATATATAATTAATTACTATTGTGTTTAATTACCTTAGCATATATGGACTATACGAAAAGTCGTTCTTTCGTCCCCGTTTTAGGGTTTCGTGAAAATGTGATTATGGTTCCAATTGTCTGAATTAATTAATTAATTTTAATTTCCGTCGGTCGAAGTGACCACGTTGTTTAATAAATTTGAAGTTAATTATGCGAAAAAGTCAAAATTAATGAATTAATTATTAAATAAGTACAAAATTAATGTATAATTGTACATAATCCTCCTCATAATGTATATAATTAATTGATCTTGCATCATTACGAAAAAAAATTAATTACAATAATTAATATTCCTCGTCGTTATATTGTACTCTTCGTCATAATCTTCATCATCCTCATCATCGTTATCCGATTGCTCCTCCTCCTCATCATAATGAACATCGTCTGACAAATATCCTGAGTCCTCGTCCCCGTCCTCATCCTGTGCCTATTCTTGATCTACCTCATTAATTGCATCAATAATCTAATCTTTAGTTAGATCCATACAACTATCAGGCATGGATAAGTGTTCACCAGCTTGAACCAGGTCCATTATGTCGAAGCGAATGACATAATATTAGGCTCTTAATATGCATGAATGTCTCTTTCCGGTTCATCAGCATCTTCAGTTGCCGGCGTCCCTTCAGTTGTCGTGGTATTCCATATTTCTCGATGAGAGATATGACTCACTATTTTCCATCCTTCACCAGCTTTCGGATTATCAAGATAGAACATCCGCCTAACTAAGGTGGCGAGAGCGAAATGCTCATCCTCATACCAGTTTGAGTTTATATCGACTGATAAAAGTCCCAGGTTTTCCTCTGTATGCTTGAACCATTTGCACTCGAATAGGAAAACGTTAACATCATTTCCGTAACATAGCTGAATGACATATACAATAGCCTCGTAATATAGATCATTATCTTTCCCAACCACTACCCCGCTGTTTTTGTGTTCCTCTTCCTTCATCTCGGGCCAATGAATGAAACTTTACATCGTTCACATAACATCCGGGGTAAATATAGTGTTTTATCAGCTTCCTGCTAGCAAGTGATTTGGCCAAGACCACCACCTCCCGTGGTTTTCAGATTTTTGTAAAAACAGTACGGGACAATAGTCTAAATTTTTGTAACTCTTCCTATTCAGCTCATATTTGCAATGCCCACATATGAGACAATAGTCTAAATCTTTATACTCTTTGTAAAACAGTACACAATCGTTTGGACATGTGTTAATTACCCTATACTTTAGGCTGAGGTTGCTCAAGATATTTATAACCTTATAATGGGATTTAGGAATATTGTGATCATCAAGAAGCAACTTACGTATTTGTTCCTGAATTTCGTCAAAAGCATTGATTGATATTTTGTGCTCCACTTTTATCTTCATTTGCTCCATCACATATTGCAACACATTCTCTCGACATCCAGGGTACACCGAGGTCTGCGCTTCAAGTAGCATCCTGTTGTACTTATCCATCTCACTAGTGTCAGTGGCCAAGCTAGCAGCGGAGAATGTGTCATAGTGCCCATGAGTGGTATTGTAACCTCCCTCTTGGTGTTGGTGTCCACCATGACTAAATCCCAGAAACACATCATGGACCAAATCCGCAGTTGGGTTCCAAGCAGGGGGGCCGACACCACTGCCGCTGGATTAAGCACGATGGTAACTGTACCCTGAGCTGAAGTCTACTGCTTCACCATGCTCGCTCCACGTATTGTAACTCCACAATATACTATTTTTGTATATGTGTTGCACCATAACAGTAACCTCTACATACTGACAGTTAAGAAAAATTTTACACGGACACCTGAAACGCTTCTTTCCCTGACCATGTTCTATCGCAAAATTCACAAATTCTCTAATTTCATCCATATAGCGGACATCACTTCTATTCCGCAACTTCATCCAACTCCTGTCCATACTTCTATGAAATTTAATAATTAATTATCATAGTAGTCAACTACTATATATATTCAGATTTTCAAGTAATTATTAAACTATTATATATATACAAAATTTCAATTACCTTAATTATTAACGTATAATTAATTAAAATATTTATTAATTACCTTTATTACTTATTGGTGAATATACTATATATACATCAATTACTTTAATTTGTCTAACATGCATGAACGTTTTAACTAAATATTAACCAAATTTTTAAACATCCATGCATATATACGTACTACTGGTCTATATTAATTAACTAATATATATATATATATATTCAATTACCCAACTTAATTATAAATATTATACATACTAACAATCAATGCAATCAATCAAACGTACGTATAATTAATTATATATATAAACGTTAAGATTGTCGGAAACTAACTATGTACGTACGTACTTAGCCTTCTCTGATATATGGCAAATCGATGGTCGAAGCCGAAAATATATATATATATATATATATATATATATATAGTGCTAGCTAGCTAGTTGCATGTACGTGTGAGGAGAGTCTGATCAAGAGAGAGAATGACAACTCTGTGGATGAAGTTGATACGAGCACGTGGAGAGGAAGAGAGTTCAGCATGGACATTATATAATGCTTCAATTAGACGATGGAGCGTTGGTGCGTCGTCTAAGTGACCACTTAGACGACAGACTGAGTTAGTTTCCGTCGTCTAAGTGGACACATATACAGCAAACTTAGATGCCATCGTCTAAGTTGCCACACAGACCATGATGTGTCGGTCCGTCATCTGTATGGCCACTTGGACGACGGAGAAAGTGTTTCCGTCGTCCAAGTGTGTCTTGGGAAACGGAAACACTTTCTGTCGTCTGAGTTACACCTAGATGACGGAACCTTAAAGATTTCGTGGTCTGAGTGCATTTTTCTTGTAGTGATAATATTTTGATGAATATTAAGTTCGTTCATTCAATTTAAGTTTTCATCTACATGCAAGAAAACTGCCATTTTGTGGAAGGATCCAAGAAATAATTTGATCATAGATGGAAATTTTCTATTAAAATGTATGTACTTCTTAACCAAATAATAGATTGATAAGTCGTTTCTAAAATGCGAAACCCTAGCAGAGCTCTACTAGGGATTCTTCGATGCTGTCTCTGGTAGTCGTACCGTCGGTTTTGATCTTGGAGCGTTCAACCATGCTTGGTTCCATTCGGTGCTCCTCAGGCCCTCGTTGTTCTCTGAAACGGTGGTGCAGAACCCCCTGCCATTCCTCCTGTCGGATTGTAATTGTGGTGATCTTGTCCCGACGTTTGATGCCGCCATTGGGTTGAAGTGGTGGCCTGCAATTCGATGTGGCCAGTGGCGGTAAGGTCTTCTCTGGTGCATTTGACCTCCTCGTTCATTCTGGGATGGTAGCACAACTTTCGGCAGCGATGGATTGTGGTATGTAGTGTTCAAGGTTTGATCTGTACCTGGGAGGGAGTGGTGGTGTCGATGGTGGGGGAAGTCAAGAGTGAGTAGCCGCGGGGAGCAGGGGTACACCGCTCACCGGTGGAGGATGACATGGCATTGTCAGCAGATTTGGGAGGCGTCGACAATGAGAGGAGGGAGGCGTGGTCCTGTACGATCTTCGAGAATTGGATTTGATATTGGGCTCGAGTGTGGGCTGGGTCTTTTTTAACTCTTTGGCATTGGTTCACGTTATAGTTGGCCTATGTCTCATTTTGGGCCGAGTAAGTTTGTGTGGGTTCTGGTTTGAGAAAGCATTCTGTTGCAGGTTACTTTGGACTTTTGAGTTCGAATTTGGGATCCAGGAATTGAAGTTGGAAGTAGCTCCAGAGAAAGATTTGGCTCCGTTGAAATTTTCAGATTATGCTATTTCTTTTCGTATTTTGGATTTTGCATTTGGAATTTTGTATTTTAATTTCTAAACTTACAGTTGAACAAGGGGTATGTATTGCTTAATTATCGTCAATTGTTCCGCTATGTCATTAGTTATTGGTTCTGGTGCTTATTGCTATGATACAAATATTTGGACAGGTTAGGTGATTCTGGTCGTTTAGGTTGTCTAGACTATAACTTCTTTTTTACGTTGCTCTTCAGTGGACAATCATTGTTGTATTTGTATCTACTTCTCTTTATTAATGAAAACTAACATCTCACGCGTTGTCCTTAAAAAAAAGATTTTCATCCACTTATATTTGAATAGTCTTAAATATATATGAGTCTGCTGAAATAAATTAATTTCAGTGATATTTGAACTCGGCATAAAACCTTTTTGAATTGTATCTACTCAAATAATAATCCAAAGTAAATGGACATCGATGATACAACTTATAGAAACAGTCGTCGATCAGTTGGATCTGATCTGCAAATGAATCAATTGCTAGTCTTCGATCACTACCAGAGAAAACAGTATAGCCGACGACTTGCCGGAAAACAGGCCGACGACAACCCTTGTCGTTGGGTATAGTAGAGTATAGCGCCGACGAGGTTCTCTAGTCGTTAGTTATAGTACTATGACCGACAACGTGATTCTAGTTGTCGGCTATAGTAGCCGGAAAATCGTCGGGTGTAGTTTATAACTATTACCGATAATTATGTTTTACTATAACCGACGACTTTGTAGTGTCGTAAGCTATATGTGTTTATAGATCCAATCTGGGCAGCAGCTCGGTCATTCAAAAAAAAAATTCCCCGGAAACTGAAAACGCTCTGAAATCATTGGGTTTTGTCGAAAACTGTCTACGATGAGTTCGTGATTCATTATATAGGTACGTACATATATATGTGCATGTGTACGTGTTCATTGTGGTACATATATATATATATGCATGATGTATAGAGTTGAGATATATATTGTTAATTTTGAGTTGATTGTTGAGTTTGAGTGATTGATGGTTGATTTTGAGTGATTGATAGTTGATTTGTAGTAATTGTTGTTGATTATTGTGAATATAGGATGATTTATTTGATTATTATGATTATTATAATTGTGAATATGATGGTTAATATATATTGTGATTATTGTGTGTTTCGGTTAATTGTGATTGTAGTGTGGTTATTATTTAGATTTTTGTGATTATAGTTAGGGTATATATATATTAAAATTATGGGAATTGTACGTGTGTGTAATCATATATAGATATTGATTGATTGTTGGTTT
Source organism: Geum urbanum (assembly GCA_946800695.1). Classification (NCBI taxonomy): domain Eukaryota; kingdom Viridiplantae; phylum Streptophyta; class Magnoliopsida; order Rosales; family Rosaceae; genus Geum; species Geum urbanum. Next base: position 41,289,520 of record OX327013.1, on the reverse strand, counting down.
AATTTGAGTTAAATTAGAATAAAATAAATATATGATTGAATAATTAGAGATCGAGTAGAATATATAATTAGACAAACATAAGTTTTATATATGAATGTGAATTAGACAAAATATATATATGTTAAGTTGTAATTAATTAAGGATCGATCAAGTAGAATAATTAAATTATGTAATTTATAGTTTAAATATCGATATACATATAATGATGAATTTTTAATTAATTAGATCATGGGTATATATACAGCTATAATTTTCATGATGGACAAGAGTTGTATATGTCTTCCATAATGGGATGTAAGATATCACCGTGGAATTAGGAGTTTTGTGGAATATGTAAAGGTTAATTGTGGAGGGATGACAATTCATTATTGTCCGTGTATAAAATGTCAGTGTCGCAGCGAGCGATATCGTTTTCACATCGATAAAGTATTGGAACACTTGAAGAAAAATGGGTTTTGGGATAGGTACACATGTTGGATTTATCACAGTAAGAGCTCATCAGTTGGTCAACATGATCAGGGACAATTTTTTGAGAGTGCCAGTACATCTAATGATCCAACAACAAGGTTGATCAACGATATGTTTCCTGATGAGAGCGGTGTATTTGCTCAAGCACCAGATATCTCTCCTGCCGTTTGGGGTTTCCCTCATATTGAGCCAGTCCAGCAATTACCTACAGCTGTCAACACTGCTGGTATGGACAAGTACAACAATCTCATTGCCTTCCAACAGACCCCGTTGTACAACGAGTGTAATAAGACTGTTATTGAAAGTGTTATGGGAGTAATGAAGCTCAAAGTGGAGAACAAAATGATTGTAAAGACTGTTGATGATTGGCTGAAGTGGTCTAGTTTATTGTTGCCCCCCGGTCATCGCCTTCCTACCACTCATTGTAAGGTGCACCAGATCCTGAAACATCTTGGCCTTTCCTACATCAAAATCCATGCTTGTAGATATGATTGCGTTCTATTCTGGGGTGAAGATGCTTATAGGAATGATCTTGAATCCCTTGATGGTTGCCCGGTATGTGGTACAGATAGGTATAAATTAACTCCTGCCGAAAACTAGAAAGCTGTGAAGATACTTTTGTATTTTTCACTGATAGATAGACTAGAACGGTTGTTCATGTGTGCACACACGGCTAAAGCTATGAGATGGTGGGCCGAGAGAAATTTGCCCGACGGTGATACCCTTATACACCCTGCTGACGGAGAGGCTTGGAAGCACATGGTGATGGAGTTTTCTTATTTTGCATCAGAGGTTCAAAATGTTTGGTTGGAGCTTTGATCTGACGGATTCAACCATTTTGGCAACATGAGTCTTCAATACAATATATGACCAGTTATTTTGGTACCGTACAACCTTCCTCCATGGATGTGCATGAAGAAAGAATACAATCTGCTCACTATGATAATTCCAGGGCCAGGTTATCCAGGAAAGTGTCTCAATGTGTATTTGAGACCCTTGATTGAGGAGCTTAAGTACCTGAGTGAGCATGGTCATCCCACTTATGACAAGTTCAAAAATGAGATGTTCCAGATGCATGCCATGCTTGTTGTCACCATTAGCGATTTTCCTGCACGCGGGATGTTGTCGGGCAACGTTACCAGGGGATACAGGCTTGTCCAGAATGTATGACTGTTGAGTGTTGCAGACCTCATTGCAGGAAGATTGTACATATGCGTCATCGTTGTTGGCTTCCACATGATCACCCATTTCGAGAGGATATGGAGGCATTTTATGGGATTGTGGAAACAGGTGAACAGCCAAGGAGATAGACGGGGGATGAAATATTAGAAGTGCTAAATGAATACTATATTGGGCAGCTCAGTAATCATCCTAAAATAGTGGCGTCAATACCTGACAAACCCGACATGTATAAATTCTTGACACACAAAAGTATTTTTTGGGAACTTCCGTATTGGTCCAAGTTGCTGATCAGACACGACTTAGATGTCATGCACATAGAGAAAAATGTATGCGAGAGTGTGGACTACACAGTGTTGAATTGGGAGGGAAAAACTAAAGACGGCCTGAAGGCACGCAATGATCTGAAAAGAATGGGATTGTGAAAACATTTGTGGCTGGGAGATGGGAAGAAAAAATGCATCAAGCTCCTTATACCGTCAAGTCTGCCCAGAAGAATGAAATTTTTGGCTGGATGGATAATGTTAGGTATCCTTCCGGCTATGCAGGAAATATAAGCCGGTGTGTTAACTTCAAAGACAATAAGATCTATGGACTAAAGAGTCATGACTGTCATATACTGCTTCAACGTCTCTTCCCTGTTTTCATTTGAGGGTACCTGCCCAAAGAAGTGGTGGAGCCGTTAGTGGCTTTGTCAAGATTCTTTCAGAATTTATGCACGAGAGAAGTGAAGAAATCGGACATGTGGGAAATGCAACAGGACATCATTTTTATCATGTGCAAATTGGAAAGGACATTTCCTCCAAAAAATTTCGACATCATGCCTCACCTGATGCTCCATCTTCTGGAACAATTGTTGTTTACCGGTCCAGTACACTACACATGGATGTATCCCATGGAAATGTACGTAAGGCATCTCTGAATCTGGCTATGTCTTTAATATTATTTATTCACTTATTTTACAATAATCATAACATGCTCTTTAATTACCACTTTATAGATAATTAGAGGACTACAAAGACAATGTGATGAACAAATCCGCACCTGAAGGGTGTATCGCTGAATCATATATTGCGAACGAGTGTGTAACGTACACCAAGTTGTATTTGGGAGCGTTGGAGGACCATTCACAACATATGCCGGTAGATGAACCGCAGTTCAACCTTTCGATCATCTCCAATGATGTTGAAGTTTCTGGAAAGTTGCCAAACTCGTACAATTTGGAACCATATGAGCTAGTCATTGCCCACTGGTCTGTATTGATTAACTGTCCAGAAGTTCAGTATTGGAAAAATGTGCACCTTTACTGCCCTGCTATTGCCGGTGATGTTGAGTACCACAACAAGACGTTCATAAACTATTTTGGCAAATGGGTACGTATATATATAGATATATTTACTTGCATATGAATTTAAGTGTCTCGTATCCTATTTATAGTTAAATTAATAAATGATTATTTTTAGATGAACCATGTACAAGATGATGGTATCCCTTAGTGGTCACACGAATTGAGACTCTTGGCGCAGAAACCGGTAACTTCCAGAGTTTATCATATGTGTAAGGTAAATGGCGTGCTATTTATTTGTGAACATAGAGATGTCAGACGAAGAACACAGAATTTTGGGGTAATGATGCATGGTGGGCAGAATGGAGTTGACTATTACGGTGTTCTCCATTCAGTTGTCGAATTAATTTATGGGGAAGGCATGACAGTGCACTTGTTTAAGTGTAGATGGTTTGATACTGACCCTGAGAACACAAGGACCGATCAATACGACATATTTTCGGTGAATACTGCTACAAGCTGGTATGAAGATGATCCGTTTGTTTTGGCCACGGCGGTGAAACAATTGTTCTATCTTGATGATCGTGTGCATAAAGGCGCGTGAAAAGTGGTTAACCATGTTCTTCCAAGAAACATATGCAGTGCCTCGACACTTAGTGTGACCTCAGATAATGAAGAAGTTAGTGTATACCAAGAGCCGAACGCAACTGGTATTCCTGAATCCTCAACTATTCGCCTTACTAATGTGATACAGGGTAGTGTGGTATGAATTCCACGACCGGAACTTATTGGTGTTAATCAAAATGAAGACAATGAATACTCAAGTGACGAGGACTTACACATATTACCTGAAATTAACTCCGAAACCGAGTCAGACTTAAGCGATGATTCTGACTATGCGCCTTAGTGTACATATGTTAATTTGAGTATGAACGTGCAATGTAAAATTATGTGTAGAATTATAACTTGAACGTGCAATGCATGTAAAATGATGTGTAACTTGAAAGTGCAATTTGAGTATGAACGTGCAATTAATGAATAATGTCGTCATTCGTGATATGTAAAGTAGGAACGTTGTTTAATGAGCCTTTTTTATAAGTAACTTCAAAAAACTCATAGCCTTTTTTAATTACTAAATGAGAAAAAACACAAGCAAATTAAGTGAAAGGAAAAAAAGAAATATAGCCGACGATATTCATAACAAAATATCGTCGGCTATACTATAGCCGACAACTATACTTATGTCGTCGGCTATAGTTGTCGGGTTATATCCCCCAGAACAGCCGTTTTGGATAGATCGAAAACGAAACTTCCCAAAATTTCTTCCAAATCTCTCTGGTCCATCTACAGTCGTTCATCTTAGCCAGCCAAGAGCCGCCGCCGTCCTTCGATCTACAACCCAAAAAAGGGTTCGATTCCTCTCCCTAAATCCCTAAATTCACAATTTTGAGTTTTTTTAGGTTCAATTTATGTTTATTTTGTTGATAATGTGGATGTTTGGATGAGTTGTGTGAATATATATTGGATTATTGTTGAATTTTAGAATTATTGTTGAATTTTGTTGATTTTTGGAATTATTGTTGGATTATATATTGGATATTATTGGATTATGAATATATATATATATATATATATATATGGGATTGTTAGATTAGGAATTTTTGAAATAGGAATTTTTGGATTAGGAAGTTTTTTGAATTTTTGTAATTTAATGGAATTTTATATGAAGGAATATATAATGAAAATTTTGGAATATAATGGAATTTTTATGAGTGCAAGGATTTTTTTTATGAATTTTTGTAATTTACTGAAAATTTTATGGATTTTTGTAATTTTTGGATTATTATTATGAGCATATATATATGAATTAATTTGGATAATATTTGGTGATTAATATGAATTAAATTGGTAGATTAATAATTAATTTTGATTTTTAGTAATTTATGAGATTATATGAATTAATTTAATTATGTGAATTAATTTGACTAATGGGAATTAATTTAATTATGTGAAATAATTTTTATTATTCTAGATTTATGTGAATTAATTTTATTTATTCTAGATTTATGTGAATTAATTTAGAATTTGGTTTATTAATATATATGAATCAATTTGAATTTTTTGTAATTTATGTAATTATTTTGAGTTAAATATGGAAATATGTGAATTAATATATATGACATTTGGTAGATTAATGTGAATTAATTTTAATTTTTGGTAGATAAATTTTAAAAACTATATAAAATTGAGTATGTTACGTAAATTATAGAAACAATGAATTGGTTGAACTGCGGTGCTTCGCGAGGGGGATCGAGGGGGGGGGGAGGAGGAGGAGGGGTCGAGAGGGAGATCGGGACGTGGGGATGAGGGCAGCGGAAGTCAGTCCGCATCCGGATCCACCAGTATCGGCAACACTTACAGCTTTCCTCCCACCTGTCGACACCGTGCACTTCTAGGTCAGGAACAACCTCAGCAACAGCAGGTCGAGCCTCGTCGAGCCTCGCCGACCCTCTAGCGCGAGGATGCTTTATGAGGACAGTCGCACGCCTTCAACGGATAGTGCGACTCAATCCTCGGTCCGAATGCCGGACATTCATCGACGGGAGCCTGTGAGCCTTCCCCATCCACCGACCAGACTCCTCATTCTTCCAAGGAGGCTGGCTGGTAGATCGACTTAGTCCTCGACCAGGATACGACTATTCCCGCTATCTACCATATTCTTACCCTTAGAAATCTCGACGATACCCCTCGTCGATCCCACGGGAATGCCTGTTCCAGGACAGCTAGGGTTCATTACCCTAGACCAGGCATACGCGTATGTACCCTTCCCGCAACCTCTCTGGAGTGCGAGGATTCCGGGACAACGCACCGACGAATCAGGTAAATATTAATTAGTGATATCTTTTTACTTAGTAGTATTTAAATTTAATTAGGTGATGATGTTTAAAAAATCGTCTACAAATGTGATAGGTGCGATCGTGCCTGGTGAAAAACAGAAAATGACCAGAGGCCTCGTCGTCGGCAAGTTACTGGACGACGCGATTCGGGTTACCGGTGGTGGCCAAGTTATGATTCCGACCGGGGATGGAGGCGAGGTGATAGAGGGAAATGTCACTCGACAGTACGCAGGGATGGCGGGCAACATCATACGGGATAGAGTCCCAATGCTGTGGCCAGATTGGAATTGGGTGCCGCAATCCGTCAAATATGAGCTGAATAATGCGGTCGGTGAGTAGAATTGTATATTAATTATGTATCTTTTCTATATATTAATATTTATATATATATATGCATTGCAGAGGTGGTTCCGAGTGGACAACGATATTAGACCCACGTGGGCGGATGAAGTGAAAGGGAACATGTTACGTGATTCATTTGTTTTTATTATGTTCATAAAATGTTGTAAGTTACTAACATTTGTGTTTTATTAATATAGGTACAAGGAGTGGAAGGGCGAGCTGAAAAAACTTTGGAAAAAGTACGACAACGATCGTTCGGGTACCCCTAGCGAGTTTCGTTATAGGGAGTACAAGTGGCGATGGCTTGTGGTTCACTTCAACAACCCGAGATTGAAGGTACACAACTTTCGATCGATTAAATTTTTGTTTTATCATACTTCCTCCAAATTATTTGGCTAATATTTTTTTGATGTTGGATTAATCGAGCAGGCTATTTTTGAAATCAACACAAGAAACTGGGCCAAAAACACAAAAAATCATCACGCCGATTCCAGATCATACTCGGGATGGATCTAGGAGGTGGCCAACCACCCAGAAGTCCCTCCGCTTGTCTATACGATGCAGCACGCGTATCCGCAGTCCCCCTAAGATGTTGTAAATGTCCTTATAACAAAATAAACATATTTCTTAATTTTTTTTAGATTGTTTACATTAATTAACATTTTATTTTCTTTGTCAATTAGGCGAGAGTTCAGGAAGTGATTCTGGAGGCGTTGACTCAAGTAGCGAGAGAGCGCTATCCCAACACCTCCGATGCGGAACTCCCGACTGATCAGATTGATCAATCTGATCCGATCATAGCGGCCATGATTATGGCAGCCGCGATCCCTCCAGGGAATAACACTTTATATTGCAGGGGCTCGGAAAGTGGGGTCAAGAGCTCCTGAAGAAGACTCCTGAATTCTCCCGCGGATCGAGATCTTCGAGGACTAATGAGCTATAGGAGCAGCTTCAGAGGCAAGCGATGGAGATAGAATCTCAACGGCTACGGATGGAGGAGCTGGAGCGGGCGAGAGCCGCCGAGCACGAGGCGCGAGGCGCAGAGTAGATTCGGTTGGCCGAGCAGCAGCAGATGATGGGGACATGGATGCAGCACTGTTATGCACAGTTGCACGCGTCTGGAATTCAGATAGCTCCCCCACCTATTTTCAGTGCATCACAGCCATAGCCACAGTCGCAGCAGCAGCAGCCGCCGCCGCCGGACCAGGACTAAGGAGCCAATAGCGATCTATTTGACCACATTTACTTAGGAAACCCGTAGTACCCGTAGTACGCATATGTATATAGATTTGAACGATTTCGGTTTTTTATTTTATTTACGTGTATAGTTTCAATATTTTTGGATTTTAAATGTGAACAATATTTGTGGATTTTTGGAAATGCAGGTTTTGAGATGAAACCCAGAATTTGCAAAAAAATTAAAATATTGCACACTATAGCCGTCGGCTATAGTTTCTTCCATAGTCAACCAGTTTGACCAGGGGAAGAAGTATGGTCGACGACAAAGTCGTTAGTTATAGTATGGAACTATAGCCGACGACCTTATCTCGTTGGCTATAGATCCATACTATAACCGACGACAACCATATTTTGTCGTTGGCTATAATATTACCGACGGTGTATTACCGATGATACTATATCCGACGACTCCTCGTCGGCTATAGTTATAGCTGCCGAATTTTTGGGACAGGACGATGATTTCATGTCGTCGATTATAGTGTTTCTGCTGGTAGTAGATCATCTTTGATAAATTACATATACGATGGGTGCCCATGCCATCACTTTTCTTGTTCCAAGTTCATGGTATATGATCTGAACTATGGATCTATAATTCCATGAACCATGATGAAAACAAAGAAACAAAGCTAGCAAAATGCTTGTCAGTTGTCACCAACAGAAAAATACAAATAGCAATGGGTGTAGATCTGAATCGCTCGAGTTGAAACTTGAAAAGGGCATCAACAGCTACACCTCAGAGAACACAGACACCAAGAAGATACAGGAGATAAACCGATGGACATACGTACACAGTGCGACACGTATGTAACGAGTCAGCTGCTGCACACATACGGCGCTGCTGCAGATGATCATGGAGGAGAGCCCTAGACGTCTCTCTCACCCTTCGCAATGTGAGGCGCGTGGTCGAGACTGGCCAGCTCAGTCAGATGCGTACACGATAATATGCTTCGTCTTCGTGTTTGTCATCCATCTAGTTATGAAACTATGTATGTGTCTCATCAACAACAGTAACTCGATCATGAGGTAGCTAGCTGCAGTAAATTATGAGATTAGCTGCTCTGGGAAGATCGTACGTCATTGGAATCGAGCTTAGCATGGAATATGCATGTCCATCAGTACCCACTAGCTAAGCTCGTAGAACACTATAGTACGTTTCCAGCAAGCACACCCACCCACCCCATCACTCACTCACTCACTGCTGAGTGCTCTCAATTGCCTTGCACCTCAGCCCCCACAAATTGTCTCTGACGGAGAAATTTAACCTTTTCTTCTTCGCTCTCTCTGACAAGATCTCGTAAAAAAATCTATCGGTGAGAGCGAGAGAGTGTGAGGTGAAAAATAAAGAATCATTCCAAGCTGGGGCCAATATTCGTGAGTAGGCTTTCAATCTTTCACATTAACCAACACTAAAACAGTATATAGATTATTCACGATAATGAATGAATTTATATACAGTAACTAAATAAAATTGAAAAGCTAGCGATGAAAAATTATGAAATGATCGGACTTGGGACTTGAGATATGCTACTATTGTTAGAAAATAATTAACAATGTATTGATTAATCATGCAAGTTGATCACACTTTATAAATTATTAATTAATCTCAAATTTACCATGATATAATTGAAATAAATTTGGTTCACTATAAATTAACCTCACGCACTATTAATTCATATACATAAATAGTTGTTACTTCAAAAAAAAATACGTAAATAGTTGATATCTCTTGTTTATTGTTCAAATTTTGTCTTGGTTCACAATTAACACGTTTCACAACTTCATGTGAAAACTTATATTTATATGCAAGGCAATCGAAACCCTTGACTAATTTTCATTTTAATTCAAATAATGAGGTGAATTTCAGGACTAATTTGGATGGCAATTTAAGCGAGCATCTAACTTTACTTAACTCTATGTATTAGGTATTAACTTATTCCCGTTCCAGAATTGGGGTATGCCTAGCTACAGGTTGCATTTTCTATAAAGCTTGTGAAAAGCGTGAATTGTGTGTTCGAGTTTGGTGTGTAATTCATCTTGTGTGAAACGGCTATACAAAATTCGTTAAATAAAGATCGATGAGAAACTAGGATTGAATATATCTTGTCTGGCAACAATATGGGAAGAATAAAAAGTAAGACAGAGACAAAGAAAACGACCAGAATGTGCTTCCATGTTGACACGATGACAACATACTCAGAGAGACCATGAAAAAAGGGGGGGACCTTATCTTTAATAGATTGGCAATTTTCATTGCCTTTTGTACCACAAAGTAGTACTGCTTCAGAGAAATGAACACACGCTACTGGTGCTCTACCATTGTGAGCAACTGAAAATGAAACATGCATGGAAAGAGGAAATGCCCACCTCCACCAAGCCAGTGCAACCTTATGCACCTAAGTAGATATTCGATCTCATTTCCATTGAAGCTAGTTTCACAAGACCGCAACCAAGCTCGTATAGGGAGTTCGATGTCCTCCATTAGAAACAAAAAGAAACCCTAAAGCTCGAGGTAGCTAGCTAGCTGGAATGATGAATCTCGCATGTGAGGGGGTTCGAATCTGATGCAGAATTATCAAACGGTCGCACAGGCTTTTTTGAAAAGGTCGAGAGAGACCGTCCTTATAATCTAATATGGAAGCCATGATTATTGTGTATATTACTAGCAGTGGTGTTCGTACAACCCATGCTACTTTCAAAGTTTTCAACTTACACTAATACCAAAAGGGTATGGCATGTGCTAATGTCCTTGATCACCAGTTAGTATATGATTGCTATGCATGAACGAAACTATTTGTATCAAACAATCTGTGTATTATTTGCCTATTTGGAAGTCGAATATTGTTTAATCCCACTTTCACTGGCACACAGACTATGCAACAGTTCTGATTGATTATTACTATATGAAAAGCTAAAAGAGTATATTCATGGCCAGTAGCAAGACCACTAGGTTCTTGGAAGGTCCAAAAAGACGTCTGTTTGCTCAACTGCAACGGGAAAAGATTACTTTATTTAGAGCATCATTCAAAAATTACACCTAAGATTAAACACCCAAACCTATTTTTAAATATAACACGTGTCAAAAAAATAATGATTCACATTGTCAACCTTTTTCAAAATTGATTGAACTTAAGATAGGTTGAGCCCAATTTTTTTTCTCTCTCTGACGCGACAGATAACCTAGATCGTGATCAGAGTCGAAGGAGGTGATGGAGAGCGTGTCACGACGCTTGGAGAAGAAGTCCAAGGCGGTGACGTTCTGCTCCTGCTTATTCAAATTCAAGATGTTGCCTCATCGGTGGATCTGCTATTGATGTTAATATAAGTCATACAACCCAACCGTTAAGTTCCTCCCGCCTTTCAACTATAGACTCCCTCACATTATTCCGGTGATTCATCATAGATCGACAATTGTAGTCAAACCTCTTCTACTCTCGGGTGACGTCTTCATCAGACTCGAAGGGTTCGAAGTCGAACATAGAGGAGGGGTCGAAGATAGCGATGTAGCGAATCATACCTCCGACGATGACAACAGAGCCGTTGTGTTGGGAAGAGTTGGGGGGATTGGGGGTTTGGCTCTCAATGCGTTGGATTTTCAATGTTATAAGTTTGAGGTCATTTTACTTCTTGGGATATAATTGAGATAATCTTTTAGCTCATTACCAATTGATTTGGTGTGTTTTTTGGGGAGTATGGAGAATGTGGTATCGATTGGGATTGAGGTGCTCCAGATCGACAGAGATGAGTTTTAGGGGTTTAAGGGAGGATGGAGTGATAGAGAGAGAAAAAAGAGAGGAGGAGGAAGGAGAGGGTGGAGATAAAGGAAGAATGAGTTTGTTGCAGTTTGCGGTGGCATCGGCAAGGGTTACCGGTGACGACGAGAATCGTCGGAGACATGTTTGGTGGTGGGCAAAAGAGAATGATCGTATAGACTGAACTTATGATAAGCTCAGTCAAACTTGAGAAAACTTGAAAAACCAACTACTTAAGTGGAGATAGGCGTCACAAAAAAGAAGAAGCCATGGAGTGTTTAGCCCCAGAATGCATAGCAGCCTGATCCTCATTTAAGATAGTAGTTTTCATTTTTGTTATCGGTTATTATGAAGATTAGCTGTAATTTTTAACCTTAGACTAAAGAATATTGTGTTTATTGATGTCTTGAGGTTTCTCCATATCTAGTACAAACAAGCCAAAATGGTCGCAAAAAGTTACTTTGAAGATATAGCTTAGTGAACCATGTTTTCTACCTAAATGTTAGTTTAATTAGATTAATTTCATAGAGCATTGGGGTTGCTCCGTTGGTCAAGGCATTAAACTTAAACTTTGACGAACCAGGTTCGAATCTCAATACTCCCTATTTGAAGAGTATTTTCTCTAAAAATAGAAAATTGAGAATTGAGCTTGCTCCATGGCCAAGGCGTTGAACTATCCGCTGATGAGTGAGGTTCAAATCCTGGTACTCCCTTTTATTGTACCTAAATTTAGAGCATTGAGGTTGTTCCGTTGGTCAAGGCGTTGAACTTATCTGCTAACGAACCAGGTTCGAATCCCATTACTTCTTATTTGAAGAGTATTTTCTCTAAAAATAACAAATTGTGAATTGGGGTTGTTCCATGACCAATGCGTTGAACTATCCGCTGACGAGTCAGGTTCAAATCCTAATACTCCATTCTATCGTCCAAATTTTTCATCTTCAACTCCATCTTCAACTCAAAATTTTAATTTGTAAAGAAAAGCTACTTCTTTAGTCAAAATTTATCATGAGTTTCCTAATAGTCGCATCTTTATGCGTCTATATTGTGTTTAATTGAGTGAACACAATATATGCATCAGAACTTGGTATATGAAAATTGTTGCATCTTTCCTAATAGTCGCATCTTTGTTGGCCGTGTATTGCCACTTTTAGTGTTGAAATTTAGCACCTGTGTTTTGGGATCAGATGGTTTCCAAGGATTGTTGTTTGCGAGAATGGTAGAGGAACTGTTGGAAGCCATAGACTCGGTGTTGGTGGATGCACCAGTTTGTTAGTGTTTGCTTTACTTTAGCTTCAAGTTAATAATTCCTATTTTGTAGGAACAAGTTTTTTATATGACTATTTCTCAGTTTCTTAGATCATGTTTAGGTTTGTTAATCGTGATTGAATTAGTTTGTTTTTCAAGTTCCTTGTAAAGGCTATTTAAGTCTCACTTCTGCTGCAATGAAACTAAGTACATTCACCAACATTTGTGAGTTACTGCATACAAAGCTTTTAAGACTTAACAACTGGTATCAGAGCCCTCGAAAAGAGGCCTGATTGTGTGTGAGAGAGAAACACTTGTGAGGAAAAGAGTGAAACACGAGTGTTGTTTGAGAGAGAGTGTGTTGAGAATGGCAACAAATTTGATGGGGACTATGATCATTGGAGCCTACTCATGGAGAATCTTCTTCGATCGAAGGAGTATTGGAGAGTAGTTCAAACCAGATACAGGGAGTCAGGAGTAGAAGAAGTGTTGATGACTTCATAACAGGCAACCCTAGATGAGGCCAAGCTAAAAGATTTGAAGGCGAAAAACTATATTTTCGCCTTCATTGACAAGTCAATTCTGAAGACAATCACGTTGAAGGAGACAACAAAGCAACTATGAGACTCTATGAAAGTTAAGTATCATGGTAATGCTCGGGTTTAACGAGCACAACTACAAAGGCTTCGGAGAAGTTTCGAGATTTTGGAGATGAAGACAGGAGAGTCAATTACTGATTATTTTGGAAGAGTGATGATAGTTGCAAATGATATGAGGAACTATGGCAAAGACATGCCTAGTGTGAAAATCGTGGATAAAATTCTTCGTACACTCACAGAAAACTTTGATTATGTTGTGTGCTCAATTGAAGTGTCAAAAGATATCGACCAACTCAAGGTGGATGAATTGCAGAGTTCCTTGCTTATTCATGAGCAGAAATTTCGACGAAAAGGAGGTGATGAACAAGTGCTCAAGGTTGAAACTAAGAACTCGGGTGCATGCAGTAGAGGAAGAGGGAATGTGAAAAGCAGCGGAAGCATGAGCGGAAGAGGGAGAGGTAGAGGCTTCAACAAGGCAACGATAGAGTGCTTCAAATGTCATAAACTAGGACACTTCCGATATGAATGTTCTAGTTGGGAGAAGACAGCAAACTATGTGGAGATTGACGAGAAGGAAGAGCTTTTGTTGATGGCACATGTTGAGGGTGCAATAAGAGAAGGCGCCTAGTTTCTCGACTCGGGGTGCTCCAATCACATGTCAGGAAATAAGGAGTGGTTCTTGAACTTAGATGAAAGTTTCAGACACATAATGTAGTTGGGAAATAGCTCAATAATGCCGGTGATGGGGAAAGGTAATGTCAAATTTGAGGTCGGAGGTATCACTCAAATAATAACTGATGTGTTCTTCATTCCGGAGCTTACCAACAATCTACTGAGCATATGTTAGTTGCAAAAGAAGGGCTTGACTATTCAAATCAGTGAAGGCACTTGTAAGGTCTATCACCCACGAAGGGGTCTCATTGTGCACACGAAGATGACCATCAATCAAATGTTCGTTTTGATTGCTTACATTAAGCCACCCTCCTCAAAGTTCTTACAAGTAGAAGAAGATGATGCTACCAACCTATGGCACCGTAGATATGGTCACTTGAACAACAAGAGCCTTCGTACGATGTAATATAAACAACTTGTGAGGGGTTTACCACAGTTCAAAGCAGCAAGCAAGGTGTGTGGTGTGTGTAATGTGGGAAAACAACACCGTGAAGCTATGCCGAGATGTGATCGGGAGCCAAGATGTGATATTTTAAGAGAATGAGAAATGAAATTGGAGAATTAGCTCAGAGGAAGCCAAGCTTAATGTTCTAGACTGGGGAGATGGAGACAATGATGTAGTGAGTGAAAGTGAAGAAGAGAAAAAAATGAGGCAGAGAAGAATCCATTAAAGACAAGTGCTGGGCAGGAAAACTCATCGAAACAAAGTGGACCAAGCTCACCAAAAGAAAGAGTTCGTAAAGCACCAGCATGGTTACAAGACTACGTGAGTTGAGAAGGGTTGTCGGAGGAAGAAAATGACCAGAACTTGGCATTTTTCATGTCATGTGAAGTTCCTACCTGCTATAAAGAGGCTGCTAAAGAAGGAAAGTGGAAGGATGCATTGAAACTTGAAATAGAGGCCATCAAGAGAAACAAGACCTAGGAGCTTGTTAGTCTGCCTATGGGAGCTAAAAAGATTAGAGTGAAGTGGGTCTTCCAGACCAAGTTAGACGAAAATGGTGAAGTTGACAAATACAAGGCTAGATTAATCACAAAGGGCTATGTGCAGAAATAAGGGGTTGATTACAATGAAGTATTTGCTCCAGTTGCTCATTGGGACACAATAAGGATGTTATTAGCTGTGGCTGCTCAAAGAGATTGGATGGTGTATCAGCTCGACGTAAAAAGTGTCTTTATTATGGAGAATTGAAAGAAGTGGTATACGTTGAGCAACCAGAGGGGTCATCAAAGAGGGGGAGGAAGAAAAAGTATACAGACTCAACAAATCTCTATATGGATTAAAACAATCCCCTAGGGCATGGTTTAGTCGAATTGAAAGTTACTTTCTCTAAGAAGGGTTCGAGAGGAGCAACCTTGATCATACACTATTTGTCAAAAGAGAAGAAGGTGAGAAGCTGGTGCTGGTAAGTCTCTATGTTGATGATCTGATATATACAGGCAATGATGTTAACATGTGTGAAAAATCCAAGAACTCAATGAAGCTAGAATTCGAGATGGCTGATTTTGGGAAGATAAGATATTTCTTGGGTGTGGAGGTCTAGCAGAGTTCAGAGGGAATTCATTTGTGCCAAACGAAGTATGCTAGGGAAATTTTAGAGATGTTCAAAATGTGGAATTGCAATCTAGTGAAGAATCCAATAGTCCCAGGAACCAAGTTGTCTAAAGAAAGTGGTATAGATGTGGATGCAGTGTTGTACAAGTAGTTAATTGGGAGCTTGATGTATTTGACGGCAACAAGGCCTGATATGATGTACGTTGTGTGTCTTATCAGCAGATTTATGGCTAGACCTAAGGAGAAGCATTTGCAGGCTACAAAAAGGGTGCTTAGATACTTGAAAGGGACACTAGATTTGGGACTGTTTTACAAGAGAAGAACTTGTGGTGAGTTGAAAGCGTACACTAATAGTGACTATGCATGAGATGTGGATGATAGGAAAAGTACATCTGGTTATGTTTTTCTGCTGAGTGAAGCTGCTGTATGTTGGAGTTCAAAAAAGCAAGCAATAGTTACTTTGTCTTCGACAAAGGTTGAGTACGTCGTAGCAGCAGCTTGCGCATGTCAGTGTGTTTGGATGAAGGAAGTTCTTAACCAAATTGGTTTTTCTTAATGTAAGTGTGTGGAGTTTTTGTGTGATAATAGTTCTTCTATTAAGCTTTCAAAGAATCTGGTTATGAATAGGAGAACTAAACACATAGACATACGATATCATTTCTTACATGATCTTACTAATGAAGGAGCTGTGAAGTTAGTGTTTTGTGGAACTGAGGACCAGGTTGCAGACATGATGACCAAGCCTGTAAAGATGGAAACGTTTGAGAAGCTTTGCCAACTTCTTGGTGTTCAAGCTTTGACTGATTAAACTGGAGGCTTGTTAGCATTTCCAGTTTAGAGGAGGCATATGTTGGAAGCTACAGACTCGGTGTTGGTAGATGCACCAGTTTGTTAGTGTTTGCTTTACTTTAGCTCCAAGTTAATAATTCCTAGTTTGTAGGAACAAATTTGTTATTTGACTATTTCTCAGTTTGTTAGATCACGTTTAGGTTTGTTAATCTTGATTGAATTAGTTTGTTTTTCAAGTTCCTTGTAAAGGCTATTTAAGCCCTACTTCTGCTGCAATGAAAATAAGTACATTCACCAACATTTGTGAGTTACTGCATACAAGGTTTTGGTACTTACCAGGAACCTCGATTGACAATGTTTACTGCCTTGGTCGACAACCATTTGTTTCAGGTGACGGGAGGACAATTGCGTGGGAAGATCTGGAAAGGTGGGCTACTCATCGATGGATCCATACCCGGGTTGGGTCGCTGAGTTCCGGTTTGCCTTGGCTGGTTATGCGCACTCTTTGACAACAACAATGATACAGGGACTTGTCAAGGATGCAGATTGGCGTATCGGCTGAGCTCGACCCCTAGAATCTTTGTTGAGGTTTGGCTGCTTGCAATGGTATTGGTTGGCGTGGGTTTGATCGATGATGAGTGGACGAAGGGGCAAGATTGGAACGTGGAGCGTACCTAGGGTTTCAGGCTGCGGAGGATTTTGGGCTTCTGGGCTTCTTTGCTAGTGACTAATGGACACTAAGGACTATTCAATGTCTCTGGATATGGGTTTTGTGGATTAGGAAAATGGTCTTTGGTGATCTATTGTTGACTCTAAAAAAGGGTCAAACATTGGTTAGGGGTGAGGCGGAGGAGCAATGACGGGGTACATAGTTAGATAGGGTGTGAGACCCCGATTGTTTAGTATCTCTCATACACCTATCTCGTCTAGCTATGTATATACTTGTGCGAGAATCTACTCTAGGAAGTTCGTTTTTATCTGGTCAGAATACCAGTGAATTCCTTGTATTCTATCATAACATCAATTCTATCATTACTTAAAAAAAAAATCATATGGAAAAATTTGAGGAAATTGTGGTCTTCCAGATCGAAGTGGTGTTTTCAAGATGGTTTTCAAAATTTAGGTGAACATAGGAAACCTAGATCAAATCATGTAGGGTAAACAAGGTTACTAACAACTTCTTCTTAGAAAAATGGATCAAAAAGTTGATGCAGGAGAAATCGTTATTGGAAACAGAACTATCACGAGTAAAAGCACGGCTTCAAGGTGTCACAAAAATGTTGCAATTAGAAACAAAAGGCACAGAAAATCACAAGTCATTGTCATATAATTTAGGACTTAGATTGCTTAAGAAACCCACTTAGCTCGGGGGTTCCATATTAAACTAGCTTAATTTGCAGTCATTTTCAACATTTTGGTTGGCAAGTTATGCTATGCTATAGATCTCGCTCCTTGGATTTTTCTCTTCGGAATGCATGGAAAAAAGGCCATCCGAGTTCAGTAGTTCATGAGATAAAGTATATTTATTTTTCATGAACTACCAAATAAAAATTTCAGATTTTGGACCACCAGCTCCATCATTGCAAAAACTTCCATGTCGTCAAGTAAGAAGCTACTCATTAGAGACAATACTATACTGCTATTAATTAATGTCAAATAATGACTATTTGTCCCAACTATTGGCAATGCCTGCGTTCATTCTTTCTGGTTTATATGGTCAATGCATCTTTGCATATTTCACAACCACTGCCAGTGCTAAAACTGAAAATTCCGAGTCAATCTCTCATTCATTTCCACTACTTTTTAACCTCCTACAATGCCTATAACTCACACGTCCACTTGTTTAAAAAGTGGGCGAGAAGAGAAGACTTACCGGATATTCTTAATATTCAATAACTTACATAAGATACTTGGTATCAAAATCAGGCAAAGTAGTTTCATTCATCAAGATCATGCCTGCTAAGTATTAACGATGATAAAACTTACAATATTAAACAACGCAGTAATGTTTTTAGACCAAAAAATTATAGGGAAGTTCTCGTATGAACCGGTCCACCGTGAACTAAGACAAAAATTAGAAAAATAGTAAGAATCTTCAACCGTCTATAAGATGTGGACAATGAAATTAGTTGGTTCAAGGTAAATTGATCTTGTTCACCCAATTGTACCCCAAGTTATTATATTGTTAGTAAAGTAAAAGTGCATACTTGGTAAATTCAACAAATTTTGTAGTGTGCAAAAAAGAAATTTGTATTTAAGATTTATTTGTTTTCATGTATTATTATAGCATCTACGATAGTAAAATTATATCTATAACTATTTTCAACTAAAAAAACTAAATTTAGCTCATATGTTTTTGACTTCAACTTTAGTAGTTATAGCTAAAGTTAAGTCATTTTAAATACTTGAACTATTGAATCAATTGTTAGATAGTGAGACCATTTTTTTTTATTGTGGGAGATATAACTTTTGAACTATTTTCTCTTTTTTGTAGCTAAATATAGCTACTCAATATAACTCAAAGTCAAATGTAGGTTAGTTTTAACTATTTTGTTGGAATGATTTTTAACTATAATTTTAAAAATTATAATTTTTAGCCACTCTGTTGAAGACGCCCGTAGAATTACGATAAATGTCATACACACTTGTATATATAAATCCAATAAATTTTGTAGGTGCCGAAAACAAATATACTTCTACGACTTATTTGTTTTCATGTACTATTAAAATTGCGATAAATATCATGCACACATGTTATGTTGTTACACTAAATTGTACCAAATAAAGCTCAATATATGATAGTGTAGCAATAATCAACTTCAAATTCTAACTCATGAAAAATGCATTTAGGTACCAGCTTTTCCAGGTGTCCGATTGATTATGGATGCTAACTTTTAGAATCAGTGTTTCTTTTACCAAACACCCTATTGACTTGATACGAAAGGCACATGATTTTATATGTACATGACATGATGCTCATACATTTTATTGGTCTTTATATTTATATATAAGAAAGCAATTAAACTAAAAGAAGACAAATACAGCTAGTGCCGCATACTCGCAGAATTCCCAGCTTATCTCTGTAGCTCGACGGAGAGCATAGTTGATAGCAAGTAAAAAGAGAGCTGCTACACAGTAACACTAGGGGGACACATGAAGTAGAACTGGGACAGGGCCGGGTAAGTAGGGTAGCAAATCCAGCACCCAAAATATTCAACAGTTTTCCCTCTAATTCCCAATTCTTCCCTAGACATAGTTTCCTTTTACATCACAGAACAAGCGTTGGGGTTCTCATCGCTGAAGATCTGCGGAGGGTAAGCGTACATTTCCGTACCGTACCTTGGAGGGTAGTAGTTGTATGCATTCCTCCTCATCAGCTCAACCACCTTAGTCTCTTCCGTAACCGCCGCTGCTCCTTCAGGGGCAGCAGCACTGCCGCCTTCACTAGTTCCGTGACCTTTCTTTTCTTTGCTCTCCTCCGATGCTGCTGGTGTTGCTGCAGCCGCAGCAGCCTCACCACCGCCTTTGTCACCACCCTTCTTGTCTTTGTCACCTTCTTCGCCACCACCTTTCTTCTCGTCTTTACTTTCCTCTTTGGCTGCTACTGCTGCTTCTTCCTTGTTCTCCTTCTTCTCCGGTTCTTGCTTCACAATCTCTGCGACCTTACCGGTTCTTTTGTGCACGTACTCAACCAGCTTGGCCGGATCAAACACACCCTTCACTGTCACTTGTGAGCCCTTTAGATCTGGTTCTGCTGATTCCACACCTAAAAGGAATAACAAATTTAAGGTTGGACCTAGCCTGAAAAGGTTTTAAGGATCTTGATTTTAAACCTGGATTATTGGTGGGATTTGGTATTCAAAGGACTCGAATTGACTTCATTTGGACCTGATTTATTGAAATCGAAATATTTTATCTTTTATTTAAGAGGAAGAATGTATTGACATTGAAAGATTGGGCCGACGGAATAAACTTTATTATTTTTTTTAAAAAGATTAAATTTAAGAAAAATTCTAATATACTTTAATACATGACTTACACCAATTTTTAAATTAATTCTTCAAGTTGTAAAATGAGTAGTTTAATTAGTAATTTTGTTCTAAAAATTATAAAAATATTTTTGATCAAGTGATTATTATTTTTGAACTAAAATTACATAAAAAATGCTCATTTTACAATTTTTACAAGTTGATGCATGTAGTAGTTCCTAAATTTGTTTTAAGAGAAAAAAAAAGTGGTTCGATTTTGATTTTAGTTTCTCTGTTTTGGGAGTCACAGATGGATTGCAGTAGTAGCTAACACCAATAAAGGTGCAGGACGGTTAATTGCGAACATACTTTCAAAGTTCAATTTTTTGTAATTTATGCATGAACAAATATGATAAAAGGCATCAAAGTGAGTCCATTTATTTGTTTTTGGATTTTTCCATTGGAAAAGGAAAAAGAGATGAAGGTGTGTGCAGACTAACCTTTCATCCTCTGTAGGCGTTTCTTGATTTCTTGTGAACAGGCCTCACAATGCATGTGAACCTTGAGCACCACAGTGATGACCTGAGGAGGCTGCGACACCAAGAATCAAAAAATTAAGACCAAGAAAATTAGAAAAGATTTCAAATTGGTAAATGAAAAAAACAGAGATTGGTGACCACCGTACCTCTTCTTTCTTCTCCTCCGGCTTGGGTTTCTCTTCCGGCTTCTTTTCTTCCTCGGTCGGCGGTTTTGGGATTGGAGACAGTAGCTCAACTTGTCTGTGACTCTTCCTCTGAACTCTCTCGAGTACTTTGATTGGATCGGCCTTCTCTCCCTTGACAACAACCTTGTGGCTCTTGCAATCAGTACTCACATCTTCAACCCCTGAAAAAACCAAACCAAACACCCTCAATCAAATTATTCGAGTCTCCCTCACAGTGAGCACTAAGATAAGAGCACAGAGAGTACAAATCTGAAATCAATTACAAACCTTGAAAGCCTTTGAGACACCTCTTGACCTTTCTAGCACACCCTTCACAATGCATATAAACTCGGAGCACAATTTCTTGAGGTGGTGGCGGCGGTGGTGGAGGAGCATCACCTTCTTTGGCATCTTTTCCATCCCTACCTTCCTCAACTTTCTTCTCTTCCTTCTTCTCCTCGGCTGGCTTCTCCTCCTTCTTCTTCTCCTCAACTTTGTTCTCCTCTTCAGCTGGCTTTTTCACCTCCTCTGGCTTCTTCTCCTCCTGAGCAAACGCAAACACAAACCCAATACCACAAAGTCCTCAACAAACAAAGAGTGTGTAAAGTTAAAACAAACTTATAAGTGAGAACTGAGACGCAAATATTAGATAAACAAGAAGATTTTAGGACCTCCCCCATTGGTTTTTAAGCTCAGTTCGAGTAAAGACTCGATCTTTAAGGGCTCTCTCCCTTTGCTTTCTTTCTTGGATGCTGCGGATCAGCCTTTTCTCTCCTTCTCTGAATGTGTGAAAAATGTGTAGGTGAAGAGTAAGAAAAGAGAGCTTGATCTCCTTTGTTTGTGTGTAATACAGTTAGCTTCGGTTTCTAAAACTACCGCCATGTGTGAAACTTTGGGCTCCTCTTTTAAGAAGAACCATCAGATCTTGAACGCACTCGGTTCTTTTATTTCATAATTGTCATCATCCTCGTCGTCCATTTTTGAAATCAATAATGACGTGGCTATATCAGCGGGTGCACGTGCAACGGGGTCCGGTCCTTCTTCAGAACTAAACTGGTGAAGAACCGGTGCTCCAGGTCTTCTTTAATTTTGTGAGGAGTCATTTTTTTGGGATTACATTTTCTCGCAATTTGTTGAGCTGCTCTTTTGTTGGACTCGGAATTTGATTTACTGCGGTTACTATTGATATCCTCGAATTTGACCATCTTAAATAAATTTTCTTAAGCATACAGCTCGTTTGTGTTTCCGTAACGTTAGAACCAACGTCTTATTCTGTTTTCAACGATTTGAAATTAATGTATCATGTAGACAAATGGTAGTTGTAAAATTCAAAATGCAAACACTTTCACAATGTATTGTATTATGTGACATTTATTTTTATTTTTTGAGATTAACGATAGTCCATTGATGATCCTAAAAGTATACAAGAGATCCATTGTATTCTCGATTTGATAAATATAAATCTCTTAAAACATACTACTTAAACAGTTTAATCAAGTATCTAACATAACTAAACGATTTAGGTGTAAGATATAAGAATAAACAAAATAGAGATCTCACAATCTTATTTAGTTATTTGTTATGCACTTCAAACTTAATCAAAATCAGACGTTGCGCTTCAATCTGCGCTTTTGCCACCACTACAGGATCCAGCCCTACTCTCTTCTTCGAGGATGTATGTTTTGAAATCTCCTTGGACTTCTGATTAGCTCCTTGTCCACCCAAAGCAGAAGGTTCATGTTTCTCTTTCCGTTGCGTCCTCTATCCGCACTGTGTGACGTTTTGAAACACAAAATTATAGTAACTATGTTGCGACACTTCCATTTTCATCTAAACGACATTGGAGTGCCGTCATTTTTAATGGCTTATCTTATATATTTGTGGTATTAAGTACTGTTTTAATACAATGCTGCCATGGCTGGTGGATTAAGTAAAATAAAATCAATTAGATAGTACGGAGTTTCATATCAAAAGAATTTTCATTTCGTTAAAGATCCTTTGTATTTCAACAATTCACTGAAATACCATGGTTCAAAAGTTGGATTATACTAACAGCTAGTATTAGCATATATAATTGCATTCTGCTGTTAGCTGTATTTGTTCGTTGGATTCCATATTTTTAGGCATAATTATCTGGTCAGGTTAATTAAGATAACCTCTGAAAAGTTATTTAAATTCGAAATGTAACTGCAAAAATGAAATAAATTATAGTAGAAAGCCGGAATTAAACGCCACTGTGAAGATCGGTTTAACACGGTCGACAACCCAGGTAGGCCAGCTGAAATGGAATATGATTTGCACAACACATGAGCCCAGCTGAGGCAAGAACACGTGAGTTACTGCATGTCTTGGCAATGCATGGAAAATGGTACGGTGGGAAGTCAGTCCCTCTTAAATTAGGGCTTTTGTATTTTTCATCCGTATGCAGCTTTGGCTTTGTATTTTTCATCTGTAGCTTTCCCAGTTGTGGCTCGATAATTATAAACGTGAAGACTTCGCGCTGTGAATAATGTATGTACATCAAGATTGAACAATGAATATATTGCAGCTTTGCTGTAGAACTGGTGGGATGGTATTAAATGGTCAGAGCAAATGCACCGGGAGGGGTGGTGTTCGAGCAGGAGGAAGGTCAGGTTGAGTTGGAGTTCGAGCAAAATCTAGGAGGAATACAGCGGTGAGAAATCGATTGATACCGATTGTTGACCGAAACGCTTGCTCGAGCAAAAGTAGAGCAAAACTTGGACGAGCTCTTGCTCGAGCTTTGATCCGGCCGGTCTTACACGAGCTCTTCCTGCTTGCCCGTGCGGATGACTTCAAGCCGGTTCAAAACAAACCAATATAATGGTTGAGAGAGAGATGATGACGATGAGGTACTGCTGAGATGTTCCATATTTATTGTGGCTTCAACAAATTTGAGACGTTTCGATTATGTAATTCATAAATATGTAACAGAAAACCTATAGTACGTACAAAATTGCGTGTGTAATTTATTTTGTAACGAAATATATAGAATAAAATGGCGTGTGTAGTTTGTAACGAAATACATAGAACAAAAAAGTTTTAATTTGCATCTCTTTCTTTTCTTCTTGTTTTGTTCATAAATGTTGATCTTCTCTAGCTGACTAGCTTCACACTGAAATTCATACATATAATGTACTTTGTTCTTTCTATTTAAGATAAAGATTTAGAATTGAAGGTCATCATCGTTAAATCGTGTCTACTTAAGATTTAAAAGAGCACTAAACACTCAACTATTGCGGAATGATCGATGGATAATATTAATATTTCTGAATGGATGATTAGAGAGAGATGGTATATGAAAATTGTTGGAACATGCCTATGAATTTACCAAACTAATTTCCAATAATGAGTCAGACTACAGTGGTGTAAACACTATAGGATGAGGGATGTGAAATGACACTCTTCAAGTTTTGAATTACTATTAATTAAAGACATATTTTTATTTAATTATTAAGAATTAAAATAATAAAATCTATTTTGAAACTATTGAATACTAAAAAAAAACTAAACCTTGTTTTATCTTAACTATTTTGCCTTAACCAATCAAATAAATTCCTAAATTCTGCTATTATTGTCATATATTAAATTAATGATTTAATAAAATTTTAACTTTATAACATTTAGATAGTTATAATTTTTTATTTTATTTATCGTATCATTCAGTAAGTTAATTCAAAAATAAAATAAATTTTTATATGATGTTCGAATTATGAATATACAGTTTTTATCCTCGTGAATAGTTCAATTGAAAATAATAGTAAATGCGTCGTACTCTTTTCATATAAAAAAAATGACATTATTGACGAAAATTCCTACGTCACTGCTACAGCTTACTGATTAATATAATATGTGGTGATAAGGGTTTCAACTCACTCCACAAAATGATGGTGCGATGGGATTGCATATGAAAATTCAGTTCAATTCTGTAGGAGCAGTTCACTCGGGTTCGATCACCGGATAAGCTGGGATCGATGTGTTTGCATTTTGTATTGGCATGGCTATTTGAAATGAGTTTGATTTGATATTTTGCATAATTAAGTCAGTGTCTTCACATTCACTTTGTACATAGCTAGCTAGCTGATTCACCAATAGTGAAATGTCTTGTTAAGCTCGTAGATTGGAGATGAATCAGACCCAAAAAAAAGGAGATGAAAACCTAACATTCCAAATTCAATTACCAATGCACTATTTTTTCTTTCTCGTGGTGTGACAAAACATTAACCTATTTATTGTCTCCAACTATACTGAAAAACTTATTAAATTTTACATAAATCGTCATCTATTCTTTCACTAAGAGCAAGTGCACCGGGGCGGATTTCGCCGGCAACTGCTCGAGCACGAGGGAGGGGCCCGCCGGCAAGTGCTCGGAGGTCGAAAATGAGGGGCGCACCGGGGCGAAGCTGCTCGAGCAGATCGGAGGGGAGGAGAGCTCGAGCAGAAAGAGAGCGAGCTGCTGCTCGCGCAGCTGGCGGACCCCACTTCACGTGGGTGACGTCAGCTGACGCAAGTTTTTTTTTTTTTTTTTTAACTTAAGGTAAAAGGTGAAAAAAGAAACTTACCAACCAATCAGTACGTGCCACGTGGCACGGGAGAAACAAAAAAAAAAAGTAACGGGCCAGTTGATCTGGTCCGTAGATTTCGAATTCAAAAGTTGATCCAACGGCTCAGATTCAACCAGAAAAATCAGAACGGATATAAACGGTAATACCCAAAATATTTACAAAAAAATTGCAAAAAAATCCCAAAAAATTGCAAAAAAATCCCAAAAAATTGCATATCACCCCCTACTATTTTCCTATAAATACTACACAATTTTTTCACAACTCACTTCTCATTTGTGCACTACAAATTTCACATCTCCATCCATCTCTTCTCCATCTCTACTTTCATTTTTGTGAGCATTTTTTTTGAAATGGCCCATTGGCTTCGTTCCGAAGATTTGCAAATATGCATCTCTTTCGCACGTCATAGTATCGATGAAGTCAACGGCAACAAACAAAGGAAAGATAAATTGTGGGAGAAAATTCACGCCGATTACATGGAAAATTGGGTGCCATCGGAAGGAGAAACACCTCGAGAGGAGCCTAGGTCTCAAATTGCGCTTGCGTCGCACTACAATAAATTCAAGATACTATTGCAGAAATGGGGTCAATGTTTGCGAGACGCACGTAAGCGTAGAGCTAGCGGCACTTCTCACATGGATGAGGTAACTACTTATAATCTAATTTTTATTCATTTTTATTTAATTTCTCTCATAATCTCATTTTTATTTAATTTCTCTCATAATCTCATTTTTATTTTACCTATTTAATTTCATTTTTATTTCATTTCATTTTTATTTCATTTGTACTATGTAATTAATTAATTTAGTAAATTTGAATTAACTTTTTGTATGTCAATTTAATTTAATTAATTTACTGTATTTTTTTAGATTAAACAAGCTCAAGCATACTACTATGCCGCTAAGAAACGACCGTTCACCCACTTTGAATGTTATGAAGTTCTTAAGGACCATCCAAGTTACTGCGATGTTGAACCGAGCACTCCGTCTCCGTTTGTTGGCTCATATGAAGATACTCCCTCCGTTACCGGATCATCTCCAATCGTAAATTTGGGTGATGAAGGAGACTTGAATGAAGCATCACCCGCCTACGTTGGCACCGGTTCGTCGAGTCCGGTAAGACCAATGGGATGCAAGGCGGCAAAGGAATCAAGGCGTCATAAGAAACAAGGTAAGACTCCTATTGATCAACGCACTGAGGTTTTGCAAACTATGGCAAGTGATCAAGCAGCGTGGCATTCCACGAGAAAGATACAAAATGAAAGTCAGCTCAATTATTACGCCAAGTATATAGAACTTCAAGAACGAAAAGAAGCAAGGGCGGAAACTGAGCTCCAAATAAAGAAACATGAGGAAGAAGCAAGGATCATGACCATGAACTTGGAGGCTATGACCCCGATCTCCAAAAGGCACTTTACCAAGAGGAAACTAGCTATCCTTAAGGAATCAGAAGATAAGGATGGCGAAGCTTCCGATGATACATTTGCGGATTGTTATCAACCACGCGTACTCTTTCCACAGTAATTATAGCGCCCTATTGTATTAAGAATAAATGTTGTTTATGTTTTCATTATCGTTCCATTATGTTTTCATTATGTTTTCATTATCTTTCCATTATGTATTTGAATTTTCGAGAAATAAAATTGCATGTGCTTTATGAAATAACTTGTCTGCGTAGAGGCAAAATCTAACATTTAAAATTCAAACACATCATATTTATTACACAATTTCAACTATCGAAACACACTTACTGAATTGAAAGCACATTTATGAAAATTAAGCACACATAGTAAAAATTTAAACACAATTAATTATAGTCTTTCTCCAGTCTCAAGCATCCAGTTGTGCTTCACCAGGTCCTTCTGAAGTTCGTTATGGATATAAACAGATTGGAGATCGGCAACACGATCATGAAACCGTGACATATTATCCCCATCTCTACTCATTGGCTGAAACGGAATTCGATTCCCATCCTCATCAACAGGCCCATCATAAACTTGGAAAGCTCGTACTGGGTTTTGCATATCTTCTTCTGCATTCTCTTCAAACTCTTCATCTACGAACTCACTCTCAACTATCATGTTATACAATATGATGCAGGCTAACATGATAGTTTTGATCACCGATTTCTTGTGCAATGTACAACTATGACGGATAATTGCCCATCGGGATTGCAGGATGCCAAAGCATCTTTCCACATCTTTCCGGTATGACTCCTGTTTCTTTGCAAACAACTTATCTGGCGGTGTTTGGGGGTTAGAAATTGTTTTCACAAATGTAGAGTACCTTGGGTATATTCCGTCTGCAAGAAAATAAGCGTTGGAATACCGCTCTTCATTCACTTCATATACGGCAGTTGGGCTTCTTCCGGCAAGGAGTTCGTCAAACACATCTGATTGGTGGAGCACATTAATGTCGTTTTGAGCGCCTGGAACCCCGAAGAAACTGTGCCATATCCATGTATCATACGAGGCCACTGCCTCTAAGATAATGGTGGGACGACCCTTTCGCCCTGAGTACGCCCCTTGATGAGCTGTTGGACAATTCTTCCATTCCCAGTGCATGCAGTCGATGCTTCCAATCATACCTGGAAAACCTCGTTGTTGGCCCTTAGCTAGAAGCCGTATGAGGTCACGTTCTGTTGGAGGGCGGAGGTAACGTTGACCGTAAAGGAGAACCACTTGTCGGCAAAACTCCTTCGTACATTCTAGTGTAGTGGATTCACCCATCCTTGTGATTTCAGCACACTGATCTGCGGCTGCGCCGTAAGCCAGCATTCGCAGCGCAGCGGTCATCTTTTGTTGGGGGAGGAGGCCTAGCAATCCAGTGGCATCCGGTCTCTGATGCCAATATTCGTTGAAATTGCAGAGACCCGTCATGAGAGTGTTGAATAAGTCTTTGCTCATTCGGTACCTTCGCCGAAATTCTTGCACGTTGAAGATCAGGCGTTCGATGAAGTAATCTTGCAGGAGATTATCTCCCCTGGACGCCCTCAATCTTTGTCGATTTGCTTTACGACCCCGACGTGATCCACCACCATGCGGTTCATCATCAAGTTGTGCCACCTCCACGGCCACGAGATCCACGAAAGATTGCTCTATCTCGTCATCCTCCTCGTTTTGTAGTTGCCTCATTCGAAAAAAGTTGTCGAAGCTAAAAGGATTCATCGAAATTTGATGATTCAAGGATTGGAAATTGTGGTGATTGGTGTGATAGGAATGAGAGAGATGATAATTTTATACCAAAAGCTCACCGACACCGACAATCGGCTTCAATTATTTCGTTATCCGGAGATGACACGTGTCGCAATCTCATTCGTCGGAAATCTCACCGACAATCGGCCTCAATTATTTCGTCGATATTGTTATCCGGAGATGACACGTGTCGCAATCTCATTCGTCGGAAATCTCACCGACAATCGGCCCCAATTATTTCGCACATATCGTTATCCGGAGATGACACGTGTCGCAATCTCAGTGGTCTGAAATCTCACCGGCAATCCGGTTCAATTATTTTGTCGAAATCGTAATTACGTGATAACACGTGTCACGCCCTCATTCGCTCAGCGAATAGTAACTGCTAGAGCAGTTGGTGAACTGGTGCGTGCATTTTTGGAACTGCTTGAGCAGTTCTGGGATTGGCAACTGCCAGAGCAGTTTCCGGCAACTGCTTGAACAGTTGATGGAAAATGGGTGCGGATGCTCTAAGGTCGTAACACATCTTTCTTCTTGTCGGCTAGATATATTTGGCCAATATTTTTATTATAGTGGTTTTGTCAACCTAATGCATGCATACATACTTATATATGGACAGAAATTTATGGGTTTAAAGTGGCTCATTGTGTCCTTCTCTTTTTTACACATGGATATGGTTTTAAAAAGTAGTTTTGTAAGCGATTAATGAATACTGACCTCTCAACATATTAGAATAATATTATGTGGTCTACTGCTGCACTATCATTGTTATTCTTAACAATTAATAAAATTTTACTCGTTTGATTTTTGTTATTAAATAATAAGAGAGAATTTGGGCCATGAATTAGCAATTGAATTAGCAATTGACCCACCAAATTTATTGGGAAGCCACAGATCAACCTGAAATTCAGAAATTCGATCTCAGTGACCCACAGACGAGATTTGACATTTGGGCTCCAAAGTTGGTCCATCTGGCCTACTTCTTCACATCTATTTATTCTATTATGCTTCGTCCCATGAATTTGATAAGTCCGAAACTCTCTGTACAGAGTTGTGGGATTGTACATTTGTACAGCTAGCTAGCAGTATTGTTGCTAATTAAAAGATAGAGCCTGTGAGCTCTGCTGTGTCCGAGGAAAGCCTAACATTCTGGAAATAGGATTTCGATATGCCATGATGGAAATGATGAGGGAGCCAGTGCATTCTGTAGAGGTCGCTCCCCTTAAACGAAATCAAAAGACTTTTGATTGCTTGAAACATGGTACATGCATGTATATGCACCGATCCATTTCTTGATCGAGAGCTTTTTGAGTCTCATAAACACATGCAGGCCGCTATAGATATCCTCTCACTTCTCAAAGCACTTGATCGATCACAAGGGCTAACTAACAAAGTTCAGATTTGACCATCACCAATCCACACCCACACCTAACGATGCCAATGATGCCTATTGTCTGCGAGTACGAATAGTAGGGATGAGATTCGAGTTGTTTGGTTCGATTTTTAGTATAAATTAAAATTAAATCGTAATAATTTTTTTGGTTCAATTTTTTATTTTTTTTAGAAAATTTGTGACTATTCAGTTCGGTTTGGTTCATTTTTTTCCGATTCATTTCGATTTTTTACATAATACATAAAAACTAACTTCTAAAAAAACTAAATAAAAAATTCCCTATAAAACACTATTTTTTTGAGATTTTACATAAAAATATTGAGATTTTAGGAGTTTAAGGATTTTATTTTGCATATATTTATATAATATATTATAAAATACCAAAAATGATGTCGTTTTTTGTGTACTTTTTTAGTTCGGTTCAGTTTTTATAAATCAAAAACCAAAAATTGAACAAAATATTTTTGTTTTTTTCGGTTTTAGTTCTTTTCGGTTTGGTTTATATCGAGTTCAGATTTTCTCGGCCGCGGCTCGGTTTCGGCTTGGGTTATCTTTTGTTTTTGGTTTCAATGTCCCACCCGTAACGAGTAGTAAAAAAAATCCTTACATGTAATGAGAAGTTTTTTTAAATTTTATTTATTTATTTTAGAAGGTCGATTAAAATCTAGAGTTTTTCTTTTGGGACCTCCTAATTTGTTCAATAGACCTCATCTTATTTTTTATTATATAATTACATAATTATCCTCAAATAAAATGACAATTATGGACAAAAAATAAAACCCTAAGTATCTCTTTAAACCTCCATGTTTAGTTGAGCATCCACAAATCCTATATTGGCATGCGCCTTTTTTTTTTGTTCTTCAGATGATTATGTAATGATCATATAAATCTATGAGATTGATAGAAATTGATTCTCATTTATATATAGAGCCATTAGACAAGATACAAGATCAATTTTTAAAGTTTTTTTTTTCCTATATACCTCATTGTTTTCTTTTCATATATACCTCATTCCGATAAAAGATAAGCAAACCGAAATTATATATGATAAAAATCAAATAGCTACCTAAATGTCCTGGAATTATATACTAAGAGATATGGGTTGCGGTGATGGTGTCATTATGAAATTTATGATTCATTGTATAAATCATATGGTAAGTGTTTTGTTTGGAAATAGAGATTTACGATCTATTGTATTATAAATAAATAAAAATTATAAAACGTTATGTTAGCTCTTTTGTCAGTGGAAAAATAGGAGATGAGTGAGAAATTTAATGTGTTCTATATAAATTACAACAATAAAGGTAAAATAGGAATTTAATGAGAGGTCTAATGAGCAATATTCTAAAATCAAATTAAAAGATGAATGTGGAGAATAACGAGGTGTAGTGAGCAAAATTGGAGGTCCCAATAGAAATTCTCTAAAATTTATTAGGAAAAAATGATAGGTATACAGAACTTCACCTAATTATCTGACCCGACAAAGAGAAACCCTATAGTATGCATATAATAGAAAACAATGTGAAGTTCACAAAACCCTAAACTAATAAACCAGAGTAGTACGAGTAAGTATCAAAGTTCAATTGTACCACTCCTTAGTTAGCTAAACACATTCTTTATTGATTTGCATTGTGGTGCAACAACCTCAGACGTGCACAACATCTCACCATCGTCCCCAGCGGGCCTGACAAGGCTTCACTCGAGAATACCTTAGGAAGGTTCCAATTTTCCACAATACGTTGATCAGCTACAAATGAAGCTGGCAATAAACCCGACATGCTCTGCATCAACAGTCTCTAATATGTCTGAGGCCTTGGTCCTTTGTCTTGTATATCTTGCACATTGGGTGGTCTTCTCCACTTCCTGGAACCTCCTGAATCTGGTCTGAACTCCACCACATGTCTTGGATTCACCGCAGTTATCTCCAAAGCTTGTACATTAATAATTGGAGGAGGGACAACCACACTCGTTGACAACCCCCTATCCCAGCTATCCATAACCTCCCCCATCCAGTTACTTGCACCACCGCCAATACTCGTATGCACGACAATGTCCTCCCACATCCCCCACAAAGTATCCTCAGTTATAGCTGCCTCCTCAACCTCTACCGTAGTAGCCAACTTCCCACATTGTATGAGACAACCATCCATATTATGATCAAAACTTCCACAACTCATGCAATAGCCTTTCAACTTTAGATATTCAAACTCACATTCAACCCATACCCTAGGGTCAACGCTTAGACGTACCGAAGTTTTCAGGTTTTTCCTCAAATCCCCTTCAACTAAGAGTTGAATATTCTAATTCTTCTGCAATCTATCCCTATCATAGTCGATGTACCGCCACAAGCAATTGCCTAGCAACCACCACCACTTAGTCCTCAGCATTTCACTGGCCAGATCTCCTCTAATCACTTATACTCGAGCCCAAACCTTTGCCTTTGCTTCTAGAATATACTTGATTGGAGCAAGACCATCAAATTGTTCCATTATAACTGTAACGTCCTCAAAGAACCAAGAGCTACGCTCCACTGCCTTTTGAAGATCCACCTTTTCCCAAAATCTTCCCACAAAATGATTTTGAGTGCACCGATATAGACTAATAGCACTTGGTCCCACAAAGCTTCGCCAATGGTGAATCATCCAGTGTGTTTGGGGGATTTCGCCCTCACATCCGACAAGATACTTGAAGAAAAAATCTCGATAATGACAAAGCCAAAATCATCTTTCTCCGATGTCCGCTCCGTCAGAGATGTCAATCACCAACTCTGGACTGCCAAAATGTGTTGGACACACCATTGTTGGATATATGTTACGTCTTGGATCTCACTTACAATGGTACCAGATAAGAGAGAATGAAGTGAGGAATCCTAATTCGAAATCATAAATGGATTTAAAGTAGGAATAAAAAAAATCAAAGGATTAGAAATTGTTGGCGGCTAGAGTTTTAGGATTAGGAAGGAAGAAAAGGCTAATCACCTAATGTAGCCAATAATCTATTTGTCTATATGCTTCCCAACATGTAAAGAGAAGCTAATATATGCATGGATAATGTCACAAGGAAGGAGACGAGAGCATCCTATAAATAAGGAATCTCTTTCAAAATGATTTTACAATTCACGTCTATTTTTGTTTTGTTTGAAGGTATGCATGATAGAACCTTACGTGACATGAATTATATACAATCAATAGAGTTTCTATCTGCCACGAAGCTTGATATCATTTAGTAAATTCCCAAAACTCAGTTCGAGTTCCATCCACATATGTTGGCAAGAAATTTAGATTCAATATCATCTTGGTATTGTGTACGTGGTAGCTAGACTACTAGCAAGGGTGGATTACCTTCGATCAATTGTCTAGTGTGCATATCATTTGGTAATTAGGTGAACACTGGCTAACCATCACCAATGCCGCAGTACGAGTAAGGTCAAATAACTTGGTCTTGTTGAAGAAGAAAATAGATAAGCAAGAGATATAATCTGAAATTGTATGTTATTCATTGATAAATGACTTTAAATAGGCATTACAATTTGTTATAATCAATATCACTATAAAACAGGGATTGAGAGAATATCTACTTCTATTCTAATTAGGATAAGACATACACCGAGTTATTATGAATATTTCTCCTGAAACACTCTCCCTTGTGTCGCGATCCTAATATATAATCTATAATATGTTGTCTCACTAAAAACCTTGCTTAGCAAATAAAAAAGCTCTTGGGTAAAATTAAAACTCAGTCGAAGGAAAAAAAAAGGTACAACACATCAACTACATAAGCAACCACATGAGATGTAGACTCCCCCTGATGTCTACGAAATGAACTCCCCCTGATCAGTAACTTAATCTTGGAGTTCAGACAATCTTCGCATTCTAATGCATTTCACATGCTTTACAAATATAGATTTGGGTAAAGACTTAGTAAGCAAGTCTGCAGAATTATTTGGCGAACAAACCTGATTCACATGAATGTTCAATAGCTGATGTTATTGCTGGTTGAAGAAAAACTTTGGTAAAATATTTTTTGTTTGATCACCCTTGATGTATCCCAACTTTATTTGTTCAATGTAAGCTATATTGTCCTCAAAGATACAAGTTGGTGTTATTGTAGTTGATGGTAATTTACTAGATCCTCGAATGTAATGTATAACTGACCTAAGCCAGACACACTCCTTAATCGCTTTATGCAAAGTAATGATCTCAGAATGATTCGAGGAAGTAGAAACAAGGGTTTGCTTTGTTGTTCTCCAAGAAATCGCAGTATTTCCAATGGTGAATATATAACATGTTTGGGAACGCCCTTTTATGTATGTCATAGGGATACCCAGCATCAGAAAAACCAACCAAAACATCACAAGGTGTCTTTGAGTAGGGAACCGCTTTGAATAGAGGTACAATGCTTACAATCAAAGCTTCTATCAACTGGTCGAGTGACATGCTCTTATCAATCCAGAATGTACCATGCGACGGGTCGAGAGACCCACTTGACGAGTGAAAAATCTCAGAATCTGAATGCTGCGATTTAACCATCCATTTTTCAGGAATTTCAAGCTTCTCTATGTTCTCTTTGTAGGGAAAGAACAAGTCCAAGTCAATGGAACCCTTAAAGTAATTGAAGATATACTTTATACCAGTCAAATGAAGTTGTGTTGGCGCAGAACTAAATCGCGAGCTAACAAGTTTACCGAGAATCTAATATCTGGTCTTGTGCATTGAGATAAATACAACAAACTTTCAATAGCACTAAGGTATGGTACCTCAGCTCTCAAAAGTTCATCATCATCATCTTTCGGATGGTACGGATCCTTATTGAGTTCTAGACTGCGAACAACCATTAGTATGCTAAGAATGTGTGCTTTCTTTATGTTAAATTGCATGAGCATCTTTAGGACATAAGTAGACTGGTGAATAAGTATTTCACAAACTCGATGTTTCAGCTCTAAACTAAGATAAAATCGAGTCCTACCAAGGTTTTTCATCCCAAACTCGGATTTCAAGTAGCCAATCATCTCATTGATTTCATCAAGAGACCTAATGATATTCATATATTCAACATAGACTGCTACTATGGGAAATCCTAAACTCGTTCTCTTAATGAACACACATGGGCACAAAACATCATTCTTGTATCCCTTCCCAATTAAGTAGTCACTTAGACGCGTGTACTACATCCTAACATATTATTTCAATCCATATAGTGAATGCTTCAATCTAATCACATAAGCATTCTATGGTGTAGAGTTACTTGAGTTGGGTATGACCATGCCTTCCAGCACTTTCATGTATATCTCTGAATCAAGGTTTCCATAGAGATATGATGTCACAACATCCATCAGTCGCTAAAGCAATGCAATTGTCTTGTTTTTTTTTTATAAAAAAAAAATCTCATGAGCATCCCGGTAAACGAACAAATAAGTGGTCTTTCTGGAAATGTGAAACAAAAGTTTTTCCTTCCGACGCTCACCAATATAAAATCCTGTGCTCGTCTTGTTCATCGCTGTGTGGGATTCTTCTGTGGTTAAATGCTCCAAGAGATATCATATATATGAATTGGAGCACCTTTGCTCTGCCGGTTCACTAGGTTGTTGGCCTCCCGGCGGAGCCCCAATCAATTGGGGGAGTCGAGGTGCTCAAGGTTTTGAAGAAAGGTCTCGTCTTTCGTTTCCTTTTCGTTTGTTTCAAGAAATATAATGTTCAGTTTTTGAGATACTACCAAGCTGGCAAGGTAGCAAAAAATAATGATGTTCATAACCAGAGAGTATGTCTCCTGATAATCAATGTCAGGGCGTTGAGAGAATCCTTACACCACAAGTCTAGCTTTATACCGCATGACTTCGTTCTTCTCATTACGCTTTTGGTGGGCATAACTGAAAGGACCCAACCCTAGTTTAGCTATTAAACTAGATAGTTTAGCTAGTAACTGGAATTAAATCCTAAAGATTGATTAACTCTGAGAAATTCTACGAAAATTTTGACATAATTTCTCTTGAAAACTGAACTACCCAAAAACCTGCAAGAAGAAAACACTTCTAACCAGATTCTCACAAACAAAGCGTGGACCACCGATTGTCCATCTGGATTTCTCAACAAATAACACAAACAAGAACCAAGAAATTAACTTAGGAATTTAAAAGGTAATTACAACATGCTGGTTATGAATACAAAGAGAACATACTCGACTACTATTTGCGTAGCTCAAAATAACATAAACAACCGGAATTCAAAGTGACTTCTATTAACATAAGATACATATAAATAGTTCTGACAGTAGACTAAAACCTACTAAAGGAGGAGCAGACTGGTGGACTCAAAGTCTTTGACGACACCATGCAAACTTAGGATTTATACTGCAGCCTGGGAGACGGAAACCAAAAATCCTAGGGAAAAGTATTTAAAATATAAAACGTTAGCGTGAGTGGACAAAATCTCATAATAATCTGTGTAAATGATAAAATATGCTTTAATGCCTTTCATCAGATTTCTGTAAAATAAGGCGAGTTCAAGTATAAATTTGAACTCTGATGGAGGTGATCGCTAAAAAAAAATTCCCTAACCTGAGTCGACAAACTGTATGTAAAAATATAGGTGATCGGCCAGACGAGGCAACTTGACCTCACCTGATTGGACTATCCGGCGATCAGCCGAATAGTGAGTGCATCGATGCAGCTAACTAAAGTCATCACAAGAAAAACCTTAAAATTTAATCATGTTATAAAATATACTGTAATTTAAATTGAAATACTAAATTACTAAAAATAAATGAACTAGCTATGGACTGCGAAAATAAAAAAGGTCCACTCACAAATTTGCAACTGCTGCTGGGGTCAAGCGGAATTTTCTTTGCTGCAAGTGTCGCGATCTCGATGTCCTATAAATACGGATCATACGATATCAGAATATGCGTAAAACTACAGAAATTGACCCTAAAACCAACCCCTGAAGTCCCTCCGATAAATTTAACAAACTGCCTCGCAGGAGCACCACCGTAGGCGACGGTGCGTGGCCGTCACGCGTCTCCACAGGCGATGATGCGTGCCATGCCCCTCCAGGGAAAGTACTCTAATGGGGGAGGTTGACCCCTCATTGGAAAACTCTCGGTAATCCCTTCCAATTTCATAACTGGACCGATGACCAATTCATCGGCGTTTGGCCAAAAATTTCTAAAACAGATCGGAAACCTAATTTTGACAACTGCCACAAACGGCGGCGATTAACCCCTGAAAACACTCCTCTCAACCAGCCCAACATATCCCCTAGCTCTATGTGCATCAACTCACCGTAAAATGGCCGAAAAACCCCTCGAAAATTTACGGCCCAAAATCGGCTGGAAAATTCAACACGACGAAGCTCCGCCGTCAAGCTTTGTCAGACCTTCCTACCTACCTAGATCGACTCAGGGGGTGGAGAGGATCAATTCATCTCAACTCCCGACCTCTATAACACGTTGGAGCATCACCATCGATAACGATGATTCGACGGCCCAAAATCATTCTTATCGCGATCGAACGGTCGAGAATTAACCGACTAAAAATGATTTCTTTTTTACTTATTTCTCACGCGAACTTCCGATAAGCATAAGAAACAGCTAGCTTATCCGGAAAATTCCCTAAAAATTCCTACATGCTAGAAATTAAATAATCTACAGGTTTTGTGAAGAAAGTTCAATTAAATTCTCACCCGATGAAAAAGTTATTAACAACCTCGATAACGTGACTAATTCGCTATAAAACTTAATATAACTCGATAAGTAAGTGAATTTGGTTCGGGTCGTAACAATCTACCCCCCTTACAAAAATTTCGTCCTCAAAATTCACATACCTACTAGAAAAGATGAGGGTATTGCTCTCTCACGTGTTGTTCTGGTTCCCAAGTGGCTTCATCCACTGCATGATTCCTCCACAACACTTTCATTAAAGGAATGGTCTTGTTCCGGAGAATCTGATCCCTATGGTCAAGGATCTCCACTGGTTCCTCAATATAGACCAAGTCCTTATGTAACGGGATCTGCTGAGGCACAATAACATGAGAAGGGTCGGAGATGCAGTTCAGCAACAAGGACACATGGAATACGTCATGAACATGTGCTAGCTCTGATGGTAACTCCAAACGATAAGCCACACCACCAACATGTTCAATAATCTCATATGGTCCGATGTATCGTGGCTGAAGCTTGCCATGCCTTCCAAATAGCATAACACCCTTCCATGACGACAATTTTAAAAATACCCAGTCACTAACCTTGAATTCTAGTTTCTTCCTCATAATATCTGCATAACTCTTTTGTCAATTTTTGGCAGCCTTTAACCTATCTCGATTGATCTGCACATTCTCCGTCGTTTCTGGCATAATATCTGGACCAATAAGGATTCTCTCTCCTACTTCACTCTAACATAGCGTGGTCCTGCACTATTTCCCGTATAAAGCTTCATATGGTGACATATTAATGCTGGAGTGGAAACTGTTATAAAAAAATTCCATCAAATGTAGGTACTTATTCCATTTCCCTAGAAACTGCAACACGCAGGATCTCAGCATATCCTCCAGTGTCTGAATGGTTCTCTCGAATTGGCCATCCGTCTGGGGGTGAAAAGCTATATTGAATCGTAACTTGGTTCCTATAACTTCTTGTAAGGCTCTCCAAAACTGTGAAGTGAAAAGAGAATCACGATATGAGATAATAGAAATAGGCACACCATGTAGCTTCACAAACTAAGCTACTTTGCTCACAGAAAGTTTCACTGGAACTGGTAAAAAATGTGCAGACTTCGTGAAACAATCCACAACTACCCAGATACCTTTATGACCCTTGGATGTACGAGGTACCTTGTATACAAAATCCATAGTAACATGCTCCCATTTCCAAACCGGAATCTTTAGACGTTGCATTAAGCCTGAAAGTTTCTGCCGCTCCGCATTTACTTGTTGACAAATGGGACACTAGCTCACATATATCGCTATTTTGCTCTTCAAATTAGGCCACCAATAATACTCCTTAAGAGTTTGATACATTTTTCGTACTACTAGGATGCATTGCATATGCTGAACAATGAGTTTCATCAAGTATTTCTCGTTTCAACTCTTCATTGTTTGGAACTCAAAGTCTACCTTTGATAACCAGTAAGCCATCTCTCCGTAATGTAAAGTCGGGTTGTCCACCACTACATACTGCTTCCTTTAATTTCAGCAATGAGGCATCAGAATCTTGTAGGTTACGAACTCTGTCAACAAGAACAGGTCGAACCTAGAAGTTGGCAAGTAAAACTCCCGGTTCATCATCATCATTTGTGTACAAGAATACGCCAATGGCTCGCAACTTAAAAAGTAGTGGAATCCGAGTCATTTGTATATGTGACAGAGCAACTCCTGATTTCTGACTAAGAGCATCAGTTATCACGCTTGTTTTGCCAGGATGGTACTCGAAAGTGCACTCATAATCACTCAACAGTTTCATCCACCTCCTTTGCCTCAAATTTAGTTCTGGTTGTGTGAGGAAATACGTAAGACTTTTATGGTCCGTAAAAATCCAAAATCTGGCACCATACAAGTAATGTCTCCAAACCTTTAATGCGAAAATAATCGCTTCTAACTCCAAGTCATGAGTGGAGTAATTCAATTTATAAGACTTTAAATGTCGGGAACCATAAAGAACATGCCTTGCTGCATTAACACACATCCCAAACCTAACTTGGATGCATCACTGAAAAATGTAAACTCCCTACTATCATCTGGTAAGGTCAATACAGGAGAAGTGGTCAGCCTTGTCTTTAAAGTCTGGAAACTTTCCTCACAAGCCTCAGGCTATTCAAATCTCTTGTTGCCTTGTAAGTCGAGTAAGAGGTGCAGGAATACATGAAAAATCTTGCACAAACCAACGATAGTAACCGGTTAAACCCAAAAATCTCTTGATATCAAGTACACTGGCAGGTCTGCTCTAATTTAATACCGCATCCACCTTGTCAGGATCAACACTAACTCCATCTACCAAAATCATATGGCCAAGAAATTTTAACTTTATCTAACCAGAACTCACATTTATTGAACTTGGCATACAACTGAGATTCTCTCAAGGCTCTCAGAACAATATGCAAATGTCTTGCATGTTGCCTCACATTTGAAGAGTAAATCAAGATATCGTCATAAATACAATAACAAGATATGCCCGAAATACTAGATTCATCAAATCCATAAAGACAACAGGTGCATTCGTCGGGCAAAACGACATAACTAGGAACTCATAGTTCCCATATCGAGATAGGAACGCAGTCTTAGAGACATCTAACTTTGTAATCCGCAACTAATGGTAACTCGATCACAAATCAATCTTAGAGAACACCCTAGCTTCCTTAAGTTGATCAAACAAATCATCAATCTGAGGCAGTGGATACTTGTTCTTCATTGTAACCTGATTCAACTTCTGATAGTCGATGCATAATCTCATCGATCCATCCTTCTTTTTCATAAATAAAACTGGAGCTCCCCATGGTGATATGTTAGGACGAATGAAACCCTTATCAATTAGGTCTTGAAGCTGAATCTGCAACTCTCTCAACTCAGCTGGAGTCATCCTATATGGAGTTTGAGCTATGTGATCTGTACCTAGAAGTAGCTTCAACACCTCCTTCTTGCATGTTACTCTACCTTGGATTTGCATTATACCACCCTTTATGGACTTCCAAGAACTGAGATTGTGCGTTTATTGGAAATATTAAGCTTTATCGCGAATTAGTCGCATTAGCGAGTTTGTTAACGACTTTTTAACTGGGCAAGAATTTGATTTGACTTTCTTCAAAGAAGTTGTAGAATATTTAATTTGGAGCTCGTAGAAATTTTCAGAGAATTTTTTGGTTAAGTGAACTAATTTTTATGATTGTCGGAAGTTGGCGCGAGATATAAATAAAAAGAAATTATTTTTTTTGTCGGCTAATTCTCGACAGTTCGATCGCGATGAGGTTGATTTTGGGTCGTCAATCTAATCTAATTCATGGGGATATAAATATGAGAATTGGAAGAAAAAAAAATCAGAAAAATACCATCGGGCTCAACCCGTTTTTCTCCGCCAACCCGCGCCGCCTACGTTTTCGACCACCCCTTTCAGGCCACCTCTGACGAAGTTTAAGGTAGGGAATTGAAGCCTATGGCTTCCTGGATTGCTTTGTGTGATTATTTTTTGGAATAATGCAGGTTATTGTGCCACCTGAATTGATCTTTGCAGTGGAAATCGCCATCGTCGGTGGCGGTACTCCAGCGTGTCTCCGGGGTCGGGAGTTGAGGGGTTTTGAACCTCTCCTTCCCCTGAGTCTTTCTGGGTTAGTTTCACGGTCTGTCAAGACTCCACGACTGATCTTCAACGATGGAGGGTCCGCCGACCAATTTTGGCTAGTTGATTTCGATTGATTTTCTGGCCACGTGAGGGCGAGTTGTAGCGCTTAGGTCTAGGGGTTCGGTTGGACTCGATGAGAGGAAGATTTTGAGGGGTTATTCACCGTCGTTGGTAATGACCTCCGAAAAGTGGTTTTCCAATTTGTTTTGGTTTATTTCACCCAAATGCCGATGAATTGGACTTTGGTCTAGTTATGAAAGTTGTAGAGCTCGTGGAGAGATTTCTAGCATGGGGTCGAATGCCCCCATTGGAAGAGGTTCACCATAGGCGCGTGAGACCCACACGCTGCCACCTGTGGACGCGAGTAAGGGCCACGCGCTACAGTCCACGACGGAGCTCCGGCAAGGCAATTTGAGGAATTCTTCAATGGGACTTTCGGTGTTATCTTTAGGGACGATTTCTATAGTTTTATATATATTCTGATATTTTATGATCCGTACTTTCAGAACATTGTGATCACATGCCTCTTACTATAGTTTTGTCTTCAGAGGTAGTGGAAACCCTGGTGACTCTTCCTCCTCCTGTTGGTGATTCATCTCCTCCGTCAGTCCGCACAGGTTTGATTTCCAAGAAACTTCTTGGGACTGGTGTGAGACTAAACAGAGAAAATATTTATCTATGCTCGTATGTTAAAAGTTTAAATAATAAGGCCAAGAATCCCCTGAAGATGGACGAGATCTACTGGTGTGCGCCCTATGATGAAGTCAATGGAAAACACATGAATAGAAGAGGTAACAGAACTTTTGACGTGGCGGAGGTAGTGCCGAGTGGAGAGTTTGTAATTTCCGAAGTATTTTTACCTTTGATAGTGAAATCTCTCAACAAGAAGAGGGGCCAGCCGAGAAGTATCTGTGCGAGTTTGACTGATGAACAGAAGCAGGCCATACTGTTTGTTGATTATGATGTTTTCAAGTATTGGGAGAGAGCTACTAGATTGAGTTGGTGAGGTACTGGATGAAAAATAAAGGGTGAGTATCTGTGTGTGTATCTGTTAGTGTATTTGTTAGCTTATAGTAATGTTTCAGTTTTAATTGTGCTCCATTGTTGTTTTGGATAGAGATATGTTTTGGAACGGTATTCATTCTTTCCAGTTCTTTG
Source organism: Geum urbanum (assembly GCA_946800695.1). Taxonomy (NCBI): domain Eukaryota; kingdom Viridiplantae; phylum Streptophyta; class Magnoliopsida; order Rosales; family Rosaceae; genus Geum; species Geum urbanum. Next base: position 41,247,181 of record OX327013.1, on the reverse strand, counting down.
ACCATGAAGATGTGGAGTGGATTATTGATGGAAAATTGATCTCGAACTTTGTTTGGATTGCTATTCCACTATTCTTAATGAATTAACAGATGCTATGGGAGATCAAAATTCCTATGCTTTCCACATAATGACTTATGTAAACCTTCTGTGTTTTTTTTTTATAGATTTTGTATATTTAATTTTTTTGTGTTTCCATTGTGTTTTTTTTTCAGCTTATGTGTAACTTTTTGTCTGCTGCTTTTGACAGATTTCTGGGTCAGAGCTGAAAATAAAGGTGCACGAACGTCTTTTTGAGAAGCTTTTCATGGTTTTGGGCATCAGTAGCAAGCTGTTTTCCCTATCCTTTCCCATGAAAATTTCCACCTTCTGATTTTTGATAAAAGTGTGCCCAGCTGGTGTCACTTTGACTCACTCAAAAGGAATTATAAGTTGATGAACAACCTGCACTTTCAGGAGGTACTAAAAACGGTAATGTTTATTCTCTATTTCTTTTCTTTTTCTTTTCCGGATGTTTAGTATTTACAGTTTACAGATTGTTTATTGTATTGATTCAAGTTCATTTGGTGCCCATGTGGATGGATTCTGTGAGGGACATATGTGATGATATATTATCACTGAATGTTTGAATGTTGGGTGATGACTCTCCGAGCACGAGCAAAGAGCTGATGATGAGGGAAATCCCAATATTAGAAAATGAACACAAAAGCATTCAGTGGGTCAAAGATCAGAAGATGGATTTTGACAAAATTCCCTTGTAGTCCATCAACAACAGTTCTTAACAACCTGTTGGCCTTGATTGTGAAACTATTGTTTGCTACATCATGTATGATCTAGCTCTGGGCAAGGAAATAAAGAAAAATCTGAAAGGTGAGGATGTGGCTCGGTTCAAGGCCAGATTGTTGGAATTGTTTATGGATCATGAGCTATCATGGGTATCAAAGAACAAAGTTGGAAGGAATGAATTAGATGATGTACAAGTGTAGAACAATAATCAGTGTGTATATTTTGTTGTAGTGATTATTTATGTGGACATTGTTGTAAATTGTAGGGGTTTATCTCGTAAGTAGTACATTTTGGAAAGCATTATGAATTTAATCATATGACTATCTACTTGAGTATCTGCTTGAGCATCTGTTTGGGTATCTTTCTACGTAATACTATGTTTGTGTTGCTCTTGAATTTTTGAATCAGAGAACCAATGTATTAAGCCTATGAACTAAAGTGTTTGATTTGCACTCTCTTATCCATTTTACAACACAAAAACTACTCAAATTCGTGTATATACTTGGTATTAAAATGTAGCAGTCATAAACCAACCAGCTGACAGATACTTAGACAACTACTTAGGCATCGAATTAGATAGATACGCATTATTGCTTAGAAATGATATGTTATTTTCTGTTGCTTCTGTTCATTTTGATTAGAACGCATGCGTGGCTCTCGCACATGGGTCTCTAAGAAATACACATACATAACACACTTGTGTGTTGCTATTGGCTATGTTGTCATGGCATTCACACTTTCTCTCTCTCAAATTAAGAGAGAGAGTGTGTGTGTATAAGACTTAGCTAGTCACATGTTTAGGACTCTATAAAACGGTATCCAATACTCACATCCTCCATATCTATATCAAAACCCTAAAACAACAGCTCTCCCAAAAATAATGGCTCCCACTACTGCCAGATCATCTGGGCTTAACAGAGGAGCTTCATCCTTGGCTGTTGCTCCCTCTCAGTGTATCAACGCTGGTTCATCGACATATCCAATTGACGTTTAGATCAGATAAGCAGGGAATGGAATTGAGGCAAATAGACTTTCAAACGTCAAATTGCTGGCGATGATGGAAATGGCTATCCAGAGGATTGACGAGGCCATAGAGAAGATTGACGATGCCACAATGAAGATTGATAAGGTCACTAAGAGGATTAAGAAATTGGAAAAGAAGTTGGAAGATTGGTTACCCTAACTGATTTGGGTTTATGTTGATTATCTTGTCTTGGCTTATTTTAGTTTTATTTTCTAGTTTCGTTTCGTTTTCGTTGTGTATGCTAAGGAAGCCACCATCAAATCTAGTTTCTAGTGTTGTTCTGGTTTGGAGTCCTAGAACTTCCTTTTTGTAATCATGTTTTTGGATTGATGGCCATGCTTTTCATTTGTTTGATCTCCTTTTTTATTCTTTGTAAGCAGTACTGTAATCATATGACTAGCTGTTTAAGTATCTGTTAGGGTATCTAGTTGAATATCTGTTTGAGTATCTGTTTCTAACACTTTTTGTTTTCTCTGGAATGTTGAATGAGTGAATCAATGTATAAAGCCTTTAAAAATAAAATGTTTTGCTTTTGCACTATATGATGCATTTACAGCACAAAACAAACTCAAATCCGGGTGTAACGCAGTTCATGAAATAGAAGACAACTACTTAGACAGCTACCCATGGTGGTTTAGGAACGACATGTCATTTTTTGACGCGTTTGTTCATTTTGATTCGAACGCATGTGTCATATTCTCGAGGACCGTTTTCTCAGTCTCTCTATAAAAAGGAAAGTCTTCCCTCAAACGTTGTCACTTTTTCTCAACACATTGCTCTGAAAACCCTAACCCTAAACGAAACCCTAATTTCTCTTCCAAAAATTATCCGAACCAAAAAGAAAATGGCTTGTTCTCTTCTAAGATCATCAAGGCACAACTGATCGGGAGCCTCAACCTCTGTCCCAAAGTAAGAGCCTCCATCTCCGCCACAGGCACCTAGTATGGCCGAAGAGTTTTATCACACAAAGGGTATTCTTCATGTCAAATTTGAAGCATGTTTGGAAGAGATTCGTGGACTGGGATGGAGAGTTGACGGTGTGATCAGGAAGATGGATAAGGTTGAAGAGATAGCTGGGAAGATTGATGAGGCGATGGCGATGATCAAGGATGTGGAGGACAAGGTCGAAGCACTTATAGATATTGTGCTCAAGATCAAGGATGGGGAGGGCATCTGATGGGTTTTAGGTGTTGGGTTTTTATATGTTTATGATTATGCTTCAATTTTAGTTAGTATTCGGTCTTTAGAGTTTGGGATCCATTTTGCCTACTCCAAAACATCTACTTTTTTGTGGTTAGTTATGGATATTTTTGGAGTAAGACTATTTTGTAATGACCTTGTTCATTGACTTTGATCCCTTTTTGTTTATGATGATTATGGTTCCTTTTAATGAATCTTATGTTCTGATTTGTGTTGTCTGAGTATCTGCTTGAGTATTTGCGTTTGTATCAATTTGTGTATCTGTCTGAGTAATACTATTTTGTGTTGCTCTTGAATTTTTGAATCAGAGAACCAATGTATTAAGCATATGAACTACTAAAGTGTTTGATTTGCACTCTCTGATCCATTTTACAATACAAAGTATACTCAAATTCGTTTTCATAATTGGTATTGAAACGCAGTAGTTATACACCAACCAATTGATAGCTACTTAGATGATGAATTACACAGATACTTATTATTGTTCAGAAAAGACATGTCGTTTTCTGTCGCATTGTTCATTTTGAACCAACTGATTGATAATTAGACATATACTCTCGCAGATACCTAAACAGATACTTGAGCAGATAGGCTTTGAAAATGATAGAAATTGGTGCTAAAATAGATTCATTGATAGTATGGAAAAAAATATAATAGTAGAAATTATAAAAATACATAATAAACTATAATTTTTCCTCTTCAAAGCTTCTTCTTCTTATTGCTGCTTGGTCCATCAAATCCTGGCTGTGGAGGAGGCAGCATCTTGAAGATTTGGCGAAGAAGTTGAAGGATTGCCTCATCATTCTCCTTGATGAGTTTCTATTTTACCTTGAGATCCTTGAGGCCATCCTCAAGGTCAGTTATCCTAGTGGATAATTGTTGCAGTATAGTTGGAGGTGGAGAAGTTTCTTCTCAACTGCGACGGCGGCGACGTTTATTTTCCTTGCCTTCCCGGACCATTTCTTCTATCATCTCCTCAACAGAGTCTTCAGGTTCCTTCTTTGAATTTTTGGACTTGTTGTTCTTGGAGATGTTGGCCATTTTTGCACTTGTGGTGAAGGAGTTATGTTCAATGCGTTTTTATTTATAGAGCATGAAAAATTGTGTTGAGTGAGTGGTTGCGTCTTTTATTTCTTGGATGAAGGGTTGCGTATTAATGTTGTTTAATGAAGTTATGCACACTTGTTGGGAGAAGAGAGAGAGAGAGAGAGAGAGAGAGAGAGAGAGAGAGAGAGAGAGAGAGAGGAAGCGACTTTTCATAAAAAGAAAAGGAAAAATGAAAAAACCCGGAAATAAAGACATAGTGATTCGTTCTCTATAAATAGGACTGGCTTCCCATATTGTCCATAACGTGTTTGTGTTTCATTATCAACTCCTTCTGCTTGAGTCTTCTTCTTCTCTTTAAGTATTTTATCAACAGACAATACTATGGCACCAAGGAAGAAAAACTCAAACAACTCAGGCACCTCTAGTTATTCAATAGACGTTGATTTTGATCCATCAAAGTCCAAGTCCTCCTCCTCCTCTTCCTCCTCCTCCTATGAAGACTCTGTATCTGACTCTCCTTCCCCTGCTGCTAGACCTCCTATAAGTCTTGTTCCTGATTGCCATATTCAACCTTTCGTGAAAAAGATGGGTCGTATGAAGCGTCGTATGGATACGATTTGGAGGAAATATATTTGGTCCTTGCCGAACAGGACCCGATGCTTAATTTTCTAATGGGTATTATATCTCGTCTTCCACCAGGTTTTGGAGGGGGAAGCAGCAAGAAGGCCAAGACATGATGCATTTGATTTTTTGTTTGTTTGTTATTAGTTGTTTTTTGTTGTTTGTAATTGAACCTATATTATTAATGAAGTTTATGTTTCTATATCTTTGTTCCATTTTATGTTTTTGGCAATGAATTTGATGAATGAATGTGTGTATGAAGTGATTGAAATCATCAGCCAGGTCCAAACAGCTATATAGATAGATACTCAGGTAGTTATCCTTGAATTTTATTGAATCAATTCAGTAATCTATGCAATACTATTTCTTTATCTTTTTGTTATTCAGTTTTATATTTTGAAATGAAATTTATGAATGAATATATGAAGCCACTGAATGATATAACATCATTAGACTAGTCCAATCAGATAGTCAGACAGATACATACACAGATACTCAGACAGCTATCCTTAAATTTTATTGAATTAATGCATTAACCTATGCAATAAAATATTTGTTTTCCCCTTCTTTACCATACAGTATAAAACACAAAAACAAGAGACCCGAAAACAACCTTAATTTTGTGTTTGTATTTTCAACTAACAAGTTGCAGATCTGAAATTCGTCTATAGATATCCAGATAGATACTTAAACAGATATCCAGACAGGTATTCAAACTTTTAGAAATTTATTCGGAGAACATCTTTAATAATCCACATAGACTTGTATGTGTCAATTGATAGGGTTGTTGCATGTTCTTCTGCTGTGAGTAGTTTGGTGACATCTCGAGCACTTTGTAGGCATTGTTTGTTTTTCTCCCTTCTTCCTCATTCTTTTTTCTTTGGTCTCCCCGGTTGTTTATTTGTTAATGGAGTTCCGACGCCCGGTCATTGTGACAAGTCCTGAAGCGATTTCTCAATGTTTGTCACTGGATTGAGTGTCAATGAGTAGACTTTTCTGTCATACTGAACTTTGTATAAGTTTTCCACGTAATCATGAGCACAGAAAAACCTCAGCAATTGCCACTGTCCACATGAGTAGGTCCATGTCTCTATGTTGACTGCACTACTGTATTTGTCAGCCTGAACTTCATAGACAAGACCATTGGAGTTCATCACTCTCCAATTCCTTCCTATATTAAGTGTCTCAATTAAATTTCCTTCCATCCTCGGTCCCATTATAGTGTGTCATCTTTCAAGTTCTTCTTTCTTGCTTGCAATTCTTTCCATCACCTTTCTCCTAAAACATAAGTAACATAAAAAAAGGAATTTAACAATGCAATTTATAGATATCCTAGAAATAATAGAATGAATCTTGTTGTAATGTAACAGTAAACATATATCTAGATAGCTACACAGTCAGATACCCTAACATATACTTAGACAGCTACCCATGAAATAATAGAATGAATCAGTTTGTAATTGATGACCTGATTTCATCAGCAAGATAAAAGACAGGTAGTGTGAGGAGATGTACTAAGAACTTTGAGATGTTGTTTGTCATTTCACCATACGTATCTCTTCCGAAGAATGCATCACACCATTTTTCCTTTAGGAGATCCTTGAAGAATTCAGTTATCTTTGTATATCCACCCTCTAGCTTAAGCTGGTTAAAAAGGAACTCATATTGCCTTTTGCTTCTGACATATACACATTACATGAAGAGCTTAGAAATTCTATCCTTCAAGTTCCCTCTATATTTTTCTTTGATGATAGCAACTAAGTGCCGAAAACAGTAGCCGTGTTCATCATTGGGGAACAGCTCTGGAAGAGAACTTATGATTCCATTACCACGATCTGAGAGGAATGTTATTTTTCTCCGAGTATTAGTTTCTTGGTTTATGCTGTATTTATCTATCTCATCTCTTAGGTTTATCAAGAACCACCTCCAGTTTTTGTCATTCTCGGCATCAACTATGGCAAATGCAGATGGATAGAGTCCTAAAAAAGAAAAGAAAAAAGGTGAGGTTCGTAGTTGTATAGTAAGTATTGAAGTGTAGTTAATAAACAAAAAACAGATATGCAGACAGATACTCAGTCAGCTACCCAGACAGCTACTCATATAGTCATATCTTTCATATATCTACATTACCTTGATCTGCATCTTTTGCAAAGCCCCCCATATTATGTCCTTTGTATTTTTTTTTAGGAAATTTGCATCAACGAAAATCATTGGTCTGCAGTATTGGAATCCTTGCATGCAAGCACCAAATGACATGAAAAGGCGTTGAAACTTTTGTGTTTCCGGATGAATATCAACAACAACTTTTGAGCCATGATTAGTGTTCATCAATTCGTCTCGAAAGTAGAGAAGGTTTGTGTAGGTTTAGGCTTCGTTTCCATGCAGTGGATTCATTGCTAATTCCTTGTCATACCACACCATCTTGTAAGGGACTTTCAGGCCAAATTTTTTGGGGGTTAATCGTCATTCATTGGCAATTATAACAGATAGAGAGTGGGCATTAATGAACGCTGCAAATGTAGTTTTTTCAAGAACTCCAAATTTGTTATACGTGTGGCATATTGAGAAGAATGTATTTTCAAATTGTAGGACTCACTTCAAAGAAGAAGTTGATAGGGGGATTTTCATATATTCTTGGACTAATTTAATCAATTCTCTGGATGAACCATCATTTGATAAAGCTTGGACTGATTTTGAGGTTGAGTACAAGGAGAAGGAGTTTGTTTTGAAGTACATTAGAAGCACTTGGATGCCTTTGAAAGAAAAGTTTGTGAAAGCATGGACGGAGCAGGTTAGACACTTTAACAATCTTGTCATTTCAAGAGCTGAAGGTATGCATGCAATTTTAAATATGTATCTACAAGTTTCAACCAGAGGTCTGCGTGAGGTAGAAGACAAAATTTGTCTTGCTATTGATAACCAAATTCAAGAAACTAAAGCTCAACTTTCAAGTCAAAAGGTTCGTATTCCTCGACAGCTTTGTATTTCTTTCTTCAAAAGAGTTTGTTAGTCGTGTATCTTTTGTCGCATTGTATGAGTTATACAAGCAATATGAATTAACCATTTCTAGTAGTTACTCATCAATCTCAATGTAAAGGTCAATTCTATAAGACAATGGGTCATCCTTGCGTGCACATGATTAGGATGATGAAAAGTGAAGTATTGCAGCTAAATGATATACATGATCAGTGGAGGATTGATACAAAGTCTTTTGGTAATGATGATCATTCAAGATTAGATAATGAAGATTTGGTGGATTGTCTTCTTGTTGAGTTTAAGGAAAAGTATGACAAAATGCCTTTTATGCAAAAAGAAGTTACCAAAAGGCAACTATCTCAGCTTCTTGGTACATCTGTTCCTTCAATTCTGGAACCAAGAGTTCAACCTCATAAAGGTCGTCCATTGAATTCAAGAGGAGCAAGTGTTCCAACTTTACAAAGCATGACCCTTCACCATTCGAGATTGTTGAGAAGCAAATTCAAAATTGTAGTGGACGAACTAATATATCCAGCATTTAAGGTAATGATTTCACTTGCATTTAGTTTTCTTACTTTGGTTTTGTTATATTCTTTATTTTTTCTTACAAGTGAGTAAGAGTTTTTGTTAGCATGCATACTTAAATACCAAAAATTCTCTTATATTTGAAGCAGGTTCAGAAGACAAATGCTGGAATGAAGAAACCATGTTGCCGCTAACCAAGTTGTGAGTTCAAGGTGCAGCTCTGCTTCTGTTTTGGTTCCATTCTGTTGGGAAGAAATTTTATGGAAGTGTTTTTTCCTCTCCTTCATATCCTGTGAAATTCTTTTTGTAACGGAAGATGCTACTTTCAATATTGGTTTTCTGATGATTTCATACTTCATATCATTTATGGAGAAGTCATATAACTCTATATAATTAAGTGTTGGATGGTGGCTTGGTACCATCAGAATATTAAATTGTCATATTTGAACTATATCATCTTGCTAGCTTGTGTAATCGGTACTTGATCATATTGAGATGTAATAATTCACTATCGATACTTCTATATTGGTTTCCGTAAAAAAATAATCTATATATGGCTTCTTAGGAACAAAACTAAACCAAAACAAAACTCAAACAGCAAACTGGATCAGTGAGCCAAGCAAGGAAGAGTACGTAATGAAAACAAAACTGAAAAACATAAGAAAATAAAAGAATATAAAGAAGAAAAAAGATAAATATATAAAAAAAAGGTAAGAGGGGAACATTTAAAATTAATATTTCTGAGAAACAATTAAAATAAAATAAAAATGAGAGAAGGGAATCCCAATACTAAATTTGTAGTAAATTTGGAGTGAGAAGGGAGTATCAATTTCAGCTCCCTATAAATTCTATGCGATTATGTCCATTAATATATCTTTGCACTGTACCTTTTAATCTACATTGCAAACCAACTAACCAAGCTGCTTGTCGGCCTGTGGTCTTATAAACCTTATACTGTCACGAGAAAATTCATGTTTCAAGAATGACGTCCATCGATAATATCCTAAACCAAAGGTAAGAACAACATCAATCTATTTAAAACGGTCGGTCTCTAGGTATAGCTGGATTAGATGTTTCACGCTGCTAGTCTGCAACCCATGAAAACGGAATAGCTAGCCTGCAGCCATATGGGTGCCCTTGCCAGGTATGATGTTAAACCACGCAGGCCAAGGACTCGATCATGTGGGTAATGCCATATATTCTGTGCAACGTCTCGTCCTTCTTCATGTATTCGTCACTCTTCATTTCTCTTTTGCATATATTCACATTTTCCTCCTTACCCACATAACTTAACCAAACCTTACGCTCCTCTTCTCGATCAACTATATATAACTCGGTTCATCTGCCTCTGTATTACAGTACTCTAACTTGCTAGCTCAAGATGGCTGATTTGAAAAATGAGCTCGACATTGTGATCCCAACAATCAGAAACCTAGATTTATTGGAGCAATGGAGACCTTTCTTCCAGACGTACCACCTCATCATCGTCCAGGACGGTGATCCATCCCAAACCATTCAAGTCCCCGAACTAGGGCTTCGACTACGAGCTCTACAATCGGAACCATGTCGACAAGGTTTTGGGAGCCAAGGCTAGCTTCATTTCTTTCAAAGACTCTGCTTGCCGCTGCTTTGGTTTCTTGGTCTCCAAGAAGAAGCACGTACATTTTCACGTACTATCGATGACGATTGCTTTGTAAGTAACTTTACAGATCTATCTAGCTAGCTCATGTTGGAGTGTGTCTCACTCCATGTATAGTTAGGAGATGTATATTCTATAATTAAGTAGGATTCAATAGTTGATTTAGTTTCCTTTTAGGAATGTAAGTACTTGTGTATATATACCCAATCTGGGATTGATCAATACATCAGAAAATTCCCATAAACCTTGACTTGGTATCAGAGCCTAAGTCGCTCCTAAAAAATCTGACCTGACCTGATTTCCGCTACCTGACCTGAATCTGACCTGACTTGATCTTGGCTATTTGACCTGATCTAAATCTGATCAATTGCCTGAATTTGTTTGAAAAACTACTCTTGTTCACTTCTGAAGAATTTAACATGACTATGGATATTTCACTGTTTGAATAACCTGTCTTCTGTCACATGAAGAGTCAAGACCACTTGATGGGTAATGTTTCTCTCACTAAGAAACATCAAGGTAAAATTGGTATTGCTTTGAAAGTTTCTGACTTTACCGGTGGTGATACATGGATAATTGATTCTGGTGCGTCTGATCATATGACCTTTGATAAGACCTTATTTTTGAGTCTGTCACTTTCACCGATACATGATGTATCTAATGCAAATGGTGTGTCTTTTCCAGTCTTAAGTATTGGGTCAATCCAAGTTACTCTATCTCTTGTGTTACATAACGTTCTTTATGTTTCCTCTTTATCTCATCATTTGTTGTCAGTATCTGAGTTGAATTGCCAAAACAAATGCTCTTACTTTTTACCCTATGTATGTAGTATTTCAGGATCTGTGTACTCAGGCAATAATTGGCAAGGGAGATCGGAAGGGTAGACTGTTTCACTTGGATTGCATGTATAACGGGGAGACACGAGAACCATCCAGACCTGTTGCTTTGATATTGAATTCTGATCGAGTTAAGAAAATTTGGTTATGGCATCGCCGGTTGGGTCATCCGTCATTTGGTGTCATGAAGAAGTCTATGCCATCCTTGTTCATGGGAATAAAAGAATCTAGTCTCCATTGTGAAACCTGTGTGTTCGCCAAGAGTCACAAGTCTAGTTACACTCCTAGTTCTTCTTCCAATTCAGCACCATTTGAATTAATTCACTCTGATGTATGTGGACCTTCCAAGAATACAACATTGTCAGGCATGAGATACTTTGTTTTATTTATTGACGACTTTACAAGATTGACATGGGTTGTGTTACTCAAGACGAAGGATGCTATGTTTCCTGCATTCACTGCTTTCCATAATCTTATCCGGCATCAGTATGATGCTCGTGCGAAAATATTTCGATCTGATAATGGCGGAGAGTTTGTCAACCACTCTTTCCAAGACTATTTTTGACAACATGGAATAATCCATCAGACTACTTGTCCTCAGACACCTGAACAAAATGGAGTCTCTGAACGAAAGAATCGTCATCTATTAGAGATGAGCTGAGTTCTCTTGCTTAGTGCCAACATGCCTTAATATCTGTGGGGTGAAGTTGTATTATGTGCCTCTCACCTCATTAACCGACTACCATCTGCTGCTCTAAAAAATCAGATCCAGTTTAAGGTGTTGTCTCAAACAGTTGTCATTCCATCTCTGAACAAGCTTCCTGCCCGAGTCTTTGGTTATGTGGTATATGTTCATCTTCATCAGAATCAGCGGACCAAGTTAGAGGCCCGTGTCCTTAAATGTGTCTTTATTGGCTATGGTACTCACCAAAAAAGGTACAAGTGTTATCACCCCCCCCCCCCCCCCCCGTCTCAAAGATTCTACGTCACCATGGATGTCACTTTTACTGAAGACGTGTGTTATTTCGCTCTATCAGCCACTCCTCGTGAGAAGGAGAAGAATGGATTTTATGAAGACCAATTTGGGGCTCTAGAAGAACACATTCCTGTGGAGAATGCACCAATAGGACACCTTTTTCGATCGGTCGAGGAAATTTCTCGCCCCGTCGAAAATCCCTCGGTTCAGACAGATTTGACGCATCCACCGGTCGAGGCAATTTTTTGACCAGTCGAAAATCTCACGATCCAGACAGATTCAACGCATCGACCAGTCGAGGACTTGGTTCGACCGGTCGAAACTGATCATCCGGCACAGACAAATTCTCATCATCGACCGATCGAAGGTATTTCTCGATCCGTCGAAGAACCCCAGATGACAAGAGTTCTGTGTGTCAACGATGACCCGTGGAAAGGAGAAGAAGAAATCAGTGATCCGCAGCCAGTTCTAGACAAGATACATGCAAGCATAGTCTCTCCCTCTCCATCAACGATCTCTCCTGACATGTCATCACCTGAGGTTTGTATTCCTTTGCCTAGTTCTAGTATTCCTGAAAAAGTATTACTTGCTAGGTCAACTCGTGGTCAACCCTCCAAAAGATATGAACCTCTTATATCAGCTAAAGCAAAGTATCATGTGGCTGATTGTGTGTCAAACCATAAACTATCCAAACCTTATGTAGCCTTTGTGAATCAATTATCTGTTGTATCTCTTCCTAGTAAAGTGCAGGATGCAATCAAGGAGGAGAAGTGGGCTAAGGTGATGGAGGTTGAGATAGATGCTCTCAACAAGAATGATATATGGGATGTGGTACCACTACCACCTGGTAAGAAGACTGTTGGGTGCAGATGAGTTTATGTTGTGAAACATAATGCAGATAGATCAGTTGATAGGTATAAGGCAAGATTAGTGGAAAAAGGATACACTTAGAAGTATGGAGTAGATTATGATGAGACATTTGCATCAGTAGCAAAGATGAATACCATTCGTGTTCTCATGTCCCTGGCAGCTAACCTTGACTGGCCCTTGCAACAGTTTGATGTGAAGAATGCTTTTCTCCATGGGTACTTGAATGAGGAAATTTGCATGGATCTTCCTCCAGGATATGAAACTTCTACAGGAGAAAAGATGGTGTGCAAGTTAAATAAGTCCTTGTACGGATTGAAACAATCACCAAGAGCCTGGTTTGGTAGATTCACAACATTCATGAAGAAGATTGGGTGCAAACAAAGCAACTCAGATCACACCTTATTCTTCAAACATCAATGGAACAAGTTGACATCATTGATTATTTATGTGGATGACATGGTGGTAACAGGTGATGATCTAGACGAGATCAAGAGATTGAGAGTTCAGCTATAAGCGGAATTCGAAATGAAAGACCTTGGAAATTTGAAGTACTTCCTAAGGATTGAAGTAGCTAGGAACGGAGACTGCATTATGTTGAGCCAAAGAAAGTACGTTTTGGATTTGTTAGCCGAAACTGGTATGCTTGATTGTAAACCAGCAGATACTCCCATTGAGCAGAATCATCGGATTGTAGAATATCAGGATCAGGTTCCCACAAATAAGTCAAAGTACCAGAGGTTAGTTGGAAAGCTGATTTACTTGTCCCATACTAGTCCCGATCTTGCTTACCTTGTTAGTGTGGTAAGTCAGTATATGCATAATCCTAGTGAAGATCATATGAATGTAGTGGTGAGAATCCTAAGGTACTTGAAGTCTACTCCTGGTAAAGGTCTTGTGTTTCAAAAGAATAGAGATTTGGGACCCTATGGCTACACTGATGTTGATTAGGCAGGTAACATCACTGACAGACGTTCTACTTCAGGTTATTTCACATTTGTTGGTGGAAATCTGGTTACTTGGAGAAGTAAGAAGCAGAATGTTGTGGCTAGATCTAGTGCAAAAGTTGAATACAGAGGAATGACTCAAGGAGTATGTGAGTTATTATGGATCAAGCATTTGTTGGGAGATTTAGGTTTTAAGCTGGAACATCCTATGCCTCTTTATTGTGACAACACTGCTACAGTGGAGATTGCACATAATCCAGTTCAGCATGATCGAACAAAGCATGTGGAGATCGATAGACATTTTATTAAAGAGAAGTTGGATACTCTGATCATTTCATTCCCTTTCGTTCGATCAGAAGAACAATTAGCTGATATTCTCACTAAGGCAGTCTTGTGTAAGACGTTCAATGATTCTCTTGGCAAGTTGGGCATTCAAAACTTGTATGCTCCAACTTGAGGAGGAGTGTTGGAGTGTGTCTCACTCCATGTATAGTTATGAGATGTATATTCTGTTAAGTAGGATTCAATAGTTGATTTAGTTTCCTTTTAGGAATGTAAGTACTTGTGTATATATACCCCAGTCTGGGATTGATCAATACATCAGAAAATTCCCATAAACCTTGACTGCACATGCATGCATGTGTACAAAGTAAGCTAATATATTTGCCTCTCTGAAGTTGCAGGTGGCTAAGGATCCTAGTGGGAAAGAGATGAATGCATTGGCACAACATATTCGAAACCTTCTGAAACCATCAACACTAATGTTCTTCAACACACTCTATGATCCGTTTGCAGAAGGGGCTGACTTCGTTCGTGGCTACCCATTTAGGTTGCGAGAAGGAGTTCCCACCGCTATTTCACATGGTCTTTAATTTGGCTCAACATTCCTGACTATGAGGCTCCAACTCAGCTCGTCAAGCCGCCTGAGCGCAACACCAGGTTAACCCATTTTCCCTTTACGTATAAATCATTTGGTGAATGAGTTGTGATATGGAATTGAGGATTGAGTTTCTTTAGTTCGCATAGGTATCTTGACGTTGTGATGACAATCCGTCAATCCCCACAGGTACCCTTTTTCTTAGGAGTGGCCACGGCACGGATCGGGTCAATTTCTGGCCGTCCTTAATCCTATCTCAACCGGACAGGACGGAGCATTTTAAAAGTCTGTTCCGATCGTCTCGAAACTCGAACGAGACAGGACGAGACAGGTTTATTTTCAGGCTTAATTTAAAATAAACATTTAATAGAGTATTTAACAACAAAAAAAATAAATGTGATGAGACAAGCCGAATTTTATGCTCAATATAGGATAAACATAAGACTTAAAAGTCTTTATTTACAAAAAGTAATACTGTTTTACTGTAATATTTAATTAAGAGTAATAAAATTACAAGTATTATAATACTTTGATTGTTGTAGAGTATTTTTTTTTGTTGAATTGCTAATTGTTTGATAATTTAATATGTCATCTCTTAATAAAACAATGATAAAATAGACAAAATATATTGTTTGGGACGAGACGGGTCTATCAAAATTTCAAAATTAAGACCCAATCCGGTCCCTAAAAACGGAAAGGGTCGGGACGAGATAAAATAGTGAAAAAATAAATTTTCATCTCGTCCCGTCCCTTGTAGGATCATGACAGGTTCGAAATTTGCGAGATTCATGCCTACCCCTACTTTTCTCAATGTGTGGGATGAATCCAACTTTTGACAAGGAGCTGATAGGCCCAGCCATGTACTTTGGGCTCATGGGTGATGGCCAGCCCATTGGCAGATATGATGATATGTGGGCTGGTGTGCCAAGGTAATTTTAGTTTATATATATATATATATACACACACTATTTCAATTCATTAATTCTAGTTCTTAATTCCTTGAAATTAAATAATTCAAGTAATAAGGATGAGAATGGCTATGTTCTAATGTTTACTCCAATTATCTGATATAGTAGCTATTTACATACTTATAAATGAAAGTTTGAGCGAAATTATACTTCTAGACGTTTGATTGATGCATATCGTAAGTTTCACATACAACAATGTCTCCTATGTGTTGTATTCAGGTGATGTGTGACCATTCGGGTCTAGGGGTGAAGACAGGACTGCCATACATATGGCATAGCAAGGCAAGTAACCCATTTGTGAATCTGAAGAAAGAGTACAAAGGCATTTACTGGCAGGAAGATATGATCCCATTTTTCCAGTCAATTGTTCTCCCAAAGGAGTGCAAACTGTTCAAGAATGCTACATTGAGCTTGCCAAGGGTGTCAAGGAAAAGCTAGGCCCTCTTGATCCTTACTTTCAGAAGCTTGGGGATGCCATGGTTATTTGGATTGAAGCATGGAATGAGCTGAATCCACCACCAAAAACAGCTGCTCTTGCTCACCCAAATACTACTGTTAAGAAAAACTAATAAAGTACTACTGTATTAGTACTCGATCTTATAATGAACTTCTAATGTACTGATTTTCGAGCAAAGCTTTCTTCTTATGAGTTATTGGTTGGGCGAAAATTAAACTTAAACATTTTATTACATATTTTGGGTCAAGAAGAATACAGGCCGACCTCTGTGGCCTACGAAGGATTGTTGCGAATCTGAAAAAAAATATCACATACAAGATTCTTAGGCAAGGTATGAAGATTTACAACAAATACATGCTTAGTTTTCTAGTCCGAAATATTTTTTTGAGCGATCGGAGTTGAAGAGCACAAATCTCTATAAATAAACCAATCCAAGCAGATTCACACACACACACACACACACACACACACACACACACACACACACACACACACACACACACACACACACACACACACACACACACAAAAATCTACATACAAGCAATTTATTACTCTCTCACAGCGAGTAAACAACGACAACGACGATCAAATGAGTCTGGTTCACCCGACAAAGCGTGGAGATTCCGGCGGTTTACGAGGTCACCCAACTCAGCGACAGTGAACTCAGGATCTTGTTCACCCCACCGAGCGTGGAGATTCGAAGGTTCACTTTAGCTACCAAACTGACGACAGTGATCGGAGGAATTTGGTTCACCTGACAAAGCGTGGAGATTCCAAGAATTCAAGAAGTCACCCTATCCAGTATACTCAACACTCGCCTTAAAAGATTGTTCTCCTTTATATTCGCAATGTGTGTAAAGTATCGATCCTTTGTGACTCAGCGAAGAGACACGAAACCTAAGTCTTGAAACAACTTAGGCAAGTAGAACTCAACGAGCAAGGCTAGTGCTCTCCTCGCTTGAATTGCTTGTAACGAAGCAAAGACATCGCGGCGCAAAATCACAACAACTACATTCTGCCCTCGGCAGTGGCACGCCAAGCATGCTCAACGCAACTAAAAGAGACAGTTTGTGATCTTCTTCATCACATCGACCTGACTGGAGAAAATCAAGCCAAACATTTTAGCACGCCCAGTGGGACTCAGGTTTAGTGTCTCTCAACAATAATCATTGAGAATCAGTATAGAATAAAATTTTCTAGCTGCCACAAGCACCCGTCACCTAACTTTCAGGAACATAACTCAACTAGTTGCCTGGGTCTAAGCAGCAAAGAAGTCATACAACGATTTGGAGTAACAATGGCCTTCAAAAATAAGTCAGCAACCGAGATTAAGGCTCTTAATTCAGCAACTTACCGTGACTACATCATGGAAAGAGCTCAGCACATTGATGGTCAACTAGACCACATCCTCCAAGCAATCAGCGAAAGTGGCCAATCAGCCGCATGATTCACAGAAAAAGTGGAGGATATGCAGGCTTCCATACAAGGGGACCGACAATTATATAGCGCAAAATTTGATAGTCTATCAAACTCAATCACTGCTCTAATAGAAATAATGACCGAGAGCTTAACCGTTATAACAACACGGTTGAACATTATGCATAACCGTGAAGAAGAGCGAATGGAGGATGAAGAGACAAAGGATGAAGAAGAATTTCAGCATCTAGAGCCTCCTCTTCCACTACCAGAGCTCGAACTAGAAGAACGAATCAATAGAATAATTGCACAAAGGTTGCCTGCTACAGCCAGAGTAGATGATACATACATCAATCCTCTGGGTCCGTCACCACGTGATTGGAAGTGGCCAAATGGTTACCGACCTATTTCCTTTACTCAATTCAGTGGGGAAGGATCATAGTCAGCCGCCACCCACATGACATAGTTCAGAACTCAATGCGGCCCATAGGGACTCTTGGTGAATTCAAGCTTAGGGTATTCACATCTTCATTATCGGGACCTACATTACTTTGGTACACCAATTTACCACAAGCTTCAGTGCTCAACTGGGCCATGATGGAAATATTATTCACTGAGCATTTCGGTGGAGCGGAGCCTACAATTAAGTTAGGATAGTTATGCCAAATGGCTCAGATGCCTAGCGAATCCCCAGTGGCGTACCTGCATAGGTTTAGAACAGCATACACCAAGAGGAAAACTTCATGCACCATGGAGGAGTTGGTGGATATTGCAGTAGGGGGTCTGGAAGAACAATTGCATAACAAGTATGTGGACATGTAGTTTACTTCCTTGAATACACTCATAGAGATAGTAGCTCAAACTCATCCAACGTACCAAGAGGCTAACAACAGACGCAATGCGTCTAGGGGTACCTATCATGCAAAGGATTCGTATCATGGAGAACGACGTAAGACAGTCGTGAATGCACCAAACTAGATTTTAAACATATACCTATTATGCGAATGCAGCACACAAGATTCTGGATGACTTGTTAGATAATAAATTAGCCAAGACAAACTTTGGTGCATAACCGACAGCGGAGCATCTAAAGGGTAAAAAGTATTACAAGTTCCATAACATGTTGAATAACCACACAACTATGGATTGTGTAAAGTTGAAAGACTAGATCCAAAAGTGGATCAATGAGGGAAGAATCGCAATAGATGCACCGCAATAGACCCTAAACCTAGATTGCCATACTAGATCATCAACCGTTTGCTGAAAATTTAGTAAGCACTATTGAGTTGTTCCAATCAAACACTGTGAATACCTTCCACAGTGACAAAGCAGCAGAGATCTTGGACGACCTCATACGTGAGGGAATTGCAACAATACCTTTCGGTCCAACACCAAACAGGCGAGGGGTAACTAGCAACTCATACTGCAGATTCCACCATGATTGGGCACATGACACAGATCAATGCCAAGAACTTCAAAAGCAGATCCAACAGTGGATTGATGAAGGAAAAATCGTAGTGCCAGATGCATACGAGGAGGATTTCAGCACTAGTTCATTCATGGTAGGAACCTTGGAGGTGTCATGGAGAGGTGGAGCAAGAAAGAAAACTCTGGACCTTAGGCGTACTATCAAAGCAGCTGCATCTGGTAGCAAAAAGATAGAAGACCTAAAGGGGAAACAAAAAGAGATCACGCCAAAAGAGGTCATCGCCGAAGCAACTCCTATTGTCCTATCCACACGATGCAAGACAGAGTGTGGATTGAATTTGACTTATGATCAGTTTATAGAGGCTGTGAGAGCAGGTCCACAGATCAGTTCTTCTTCTGAGAAATTTCAACTATCCATCCCAAAGGCAAAAAATGGAGCTCCAAAAGACTCGAATTTATACAAAACGTTGCAAAGAGAAGAAAAGTAGTATGAGTTGACCAAAGGTGTACAGTGAGTTCCCAAGAATGACTTCAAACCTTACATCCTACCCGCAAGCAGGTCCATCATCAAAGAGGATATCTGGTACATGAAGGCAGGAGGAAAAACTGTGAAAATTACTCCTACAAGGAAGAGAAAACTGCAGAGACAGTTTAGCTCAGCAAAAAGGACTTTGGAAGCTTTGGACAAAGGATTAATAAAGCCAGACCAGCTAGTGGAATCTCCACATTAGATCAAAAGGAGAATGAACAGACTTGCAGCTAACTCCAGAATCAGTTAGGCTAAAGCAATCTCTGAGCGGTAGCGAATGCCAAAAAGACAAAGAAAAGTAATCGAGATGGAGGAAACACCAGTATGAAAGTCAGCATTGGAACAAATTCAAAAGAAGACTGAGACAATAGTTGAAACTAGCAAGAGGCCAGTACTTAGATAGTGTCCCAAGCCCTTGGTCATTGAGGAACAGAAAAGAAAATCCTCGATTCAAATATTGAAGCCAAAAAAGAGATAGGGATATTACCTAATTAGAAGTTTGAAGGACCTAAATCCAAGGTTCAAGAGCCTATCGTAGTAATGGAGCCAGAATGTGCAACATGCGCATCAACCATGAATGAGGTAGCAGAGGACAACGACGATAAGCAGTTAGTGGATTATGAAGAAGAGGACGTAATGGATATGCATGTTGGAATGGTGTATGTATTACCATCTTAGTTGACAAAGCCAGTAGAAGCTAAGCAAGTGGCTTTGGTAAGCGAAGTAGTGAAGAGAGTCATCCTCGCAGAATAGGAGAAACAGGACGAGGTGGTTCAAACAATAGAGCCAGTGTTGCGAAAATTGCATATGATGTTCTCCAAACCTACTATGATCATGGCTGTGAACATGAGATCGCCATACATTACAACGAATATAAGGGGCATCCAACTCAGCAAAATCATGGTTGATACTGGAGCAGCAGTAAACATTTTGACTACGCGGGCGATGACTATGCTTGGTATTTCTAGGTCCTCCATACAGGCTACGTCCATGACAATTAGGAATTTTGCAGGGATAGTTTTGCAGACCCTCAGGTTATTATTCATAAAAGTCAAAGTTGGTTTGGCAGAAGCTACTCATACTTTCTTCATGCTAGATTGCAATGCACCTTAAAGTGTGATTCTAGGAAGAGACTGGATCCACAGGAGTTACTATGTCCCTTCATCGCTTCATCAGTAGCTTTTGCTTTGGAATATGGAGACTGAGGAATCACATATCATCACTGCGGATCCAAGACCATATTTCGTCTTTGCGAATGCTTTGAATGAAAATTACTACAATAGAACCTTGAGACCATTGGAGGTATGTGGCGTTGATAACAAAGGTTGTCCAGTTAGCATAACAGCCTCTGAACTAGCTCAATAGGAAATAGTGCAAGTAAAAGATGATAAGGCACATCCGTGTTTCCTTGAGCTAACCTCTCCCAGCCATCAATGATAATACGACATTCCAAGGAGTCAGAAGCAGAGGCTTGTGCTTTTCTATGTGAAAGGTTGCAAACATATATGATAGAGAAGCACGCCTACAATTGTATGTCAATAATTGCATCGGTAGAATGCATATATAAAGACATACAGCAAGGATGAAGAGGAATAAATCATCCAGCTAGCTCCAGCAGCTTTAGATGATACTCCACTGAAAATAAGAGATCTCACCGAGAAGATTAACCTGGGAACAACGAATGAGCCAATGGAAGTGGCCATTAGTACTTTTTTAGAGCCTATGGAAAGAAAGAGGTTCATTGAGTTATTACTGGAATATAAAGATTGCTTTGCGGAAAAGTTTGAGAATATGCCAAGACTTTTTCCAGAGTTAGTAGTACACAAATTACCTATCATGGAAGGGAAGAAACCAGTTCATCAGAAGATGCGGAGGATGAACGCACAAATAGCGACGCTCGTAAAAGAAGAAATAGAGAAGATGCTGAAGTCTGGGGTCATCCAAGTGGCTAAATACACAAAGTGGATATCCAAGATAGTTCTAGTACGAAAGAAGAATGGCAAGATACGAGTCTGTGTTTACTGCAATGATTTGAAACATGCTACTTCTAAAGACGCGTACCGTATGCCAGTGGCAGATCTACTATTGGATTCAGTAGCAGGGCATGAGATGTTATCTTTTATGGATGGTACGGTGGGTTATCATCAAATCCCAGTTGCTAAGGTAGACCGACACAAAACAGCATTTCGATGCCCGGGAATACTAGGGATATTTGAGTATGTTAATATGCCATTTGGGCTGAAAAACGCAGGGGCCAGGTATCAGCGAGTCACGCATTACATCTTCCATGATTTTTCAGGCAACACCATGGAAGTATACATTAATGATATAATGGTTAAATCTAGAAAGAGGCCTGATTATGTAGAGGACCTAAGGCAGGTATTCAAATGAATGAAGCAGCATCAGCTGAAGATGAATCCTACCAAGTGTGTATTCAGGGTATAAGCAGAGGATTTCTTGGGATTCCTAGTACACCAGCGAGGCATAGAGGTCCCAGATGTTACAAAGAAACCTGTAATTAAAGCATCACCACCAAAGAACAAATAAGAGTTGCAGCAACTTCTGGGATTAACTTCCTAAGAAAATTCATTGCTAACATTGTAGGGAATACCAAGCCTTTCACTCCATTACTAAAGTTACAGGAAGAGAAATAGTTTGTTCGGGAGCCAATCCACCAAGATGCGTTTGATAATATCATGAAATACCTAGTCAATCCACCAGTCTTGGAACCACCACAGCCAGGCAAACCTTTAAAACTTTATATCTCAGCAACTGAGTTCTCGGTTGGAAGCTTGTTAGCACAAGATGACGAGGCCAAGGCAGAGCGAGTAATTTTCTACCTAAACAGAATGCTAACAGACTGTGAAAGCAGGTATACACTAATGGAGAAGTTGTGCCTCGCTCTATACTTTTCTGGTTGCAAATTAAGACATTACATGTTATCCTTCACCACGTGTGTCATCGCTCAGACAAATTTGGTATGATACATGTTATCTCGACCTATACTTAGAGGAAGGATTAACAAGTGGATTCTCGCACTGTTAGAGTTTTTACTACAATATGTTCAGCAGAAAGTAGTAAAAGGCCAAGCAGTGGCCAATTTTTTAGCACATCATCCAATTGTGGATATTTTAGAGCTCAAGGAGTTAGAACTATCTCACATCTCCTTAACTCTGGGGAAGCTATACTTTGATGGATCCAGTACGAGTGCTTTCGCTGGAGCATGGATCACACTAGTAAATCCTCGTAGGGAAACTTTTGCTTACTCATTTAGACTAGACTATCATTGCTCAAATAATGCGGCAGAGTATGAAGCATTGATCATTGGATTAGAGCTGTTAATTGACTTAGAGGTCAAGGATGTGCAAATTTGGGGTGACTCGCTGCTTGTAATATGACAGCTCGAGGCAACATTCAAGGCTGGTGCAACATTGGAACCATAAGGGAATAGAGCGAGAGAGTTGTTGGAGCATTTCACTGATGTAAAATTAATACACATTTCTAGAGGAGAAAATTATGCAGCAAATGAGCTAGCACAACTAGCTACAAGGATTTGACTCGCAGACGGTGTGTAAGAGCGTATCTTACAAGTTGAATGCATAACTCTTCCTTCCTTTATGGTAAGTAAAGAAGAAAAGGATAAATGGTACGTAGATGCTTTAAATTCTATTGATGAAGATTGGAGGCAGCCACTTGTTGCCTACTTGAAGGATTCCAGTTCTTCTGTAGACAAACGCACCAGGTATTTAGCTCCTAACTACCTTCTACGAAACAATAAGTTGCTTAGAAGAGGAGGGGATAGTGTCGACTTACTTTGTGTCTATGGAGCCGAGGCCAAAAGGCTGCCACGAGAGGTCTATGGTGCTCACCAATCAGGACCTAAGATGAGATGGTTGTTGCGTCGACATGGTTATTTTTGACCCTCTATTCTAAAAGATTGCATTTCTTTTGCCAAGGGATGTGAAGGTTGTCAAGTTTATGGACCAATTAGTCATATTCCAAATATTTCTATGCAGCCAATCATTAAGCCATAGCCAGCACGAGGATGAGTTTTGGACTTAATTGGAATGATTCATCCTCATTCATCTATGCAACACAAATTCATCATTGCGGCTATCGACTTCTTCACCAAATGGGTGGAAGCAAAACCATTAAAATTCACCTCGGTTGCTGCGATCAGACAGTTCCTATATGAAGAGGTCATCTGCTGGTTTGGTATTCCGGAATGTTTTGTCCAAGACAAGGGGCAACATTCGTATCCGGAGAAGTAGAGGAGTTGATAACGGACTTTGGGATCCAGTTTTTGCACTCTTCACCATATTACGCACAGTCCAATGGCCAAGCTGAAGCAAGCAACAAACTGATCCTACACATATTAAAGAGGATGCTCGCTGATAACCCGTTATTATGGCATGAAGAATTAATTGGTGAAGATTATGTCCAGGCAATGTGGCAAGAACTCGAAGACTTGGATGAGAAACACACTGAGGCTTTGAACAACCTAATCGCTGAGAAGAAAAATGTGGCTCGCATTTATGATCATCGCACCAGATGACTAAGCTTTGCAGACGGAGAGTTAGTACAGAAGGCGGTTCTCCCTCTTGGTGAAAAACAAGATGGACGGTGTAAATGGTCTGCAAAGTAGAAAGGACCTTTTGTGATTGACAAAATCAAAGGCAAAGGAGTTGTCCAACTACGAGATATAAATGGAACGGTTCATCGTAACCCTATCAACGGTCGATTTTTAAAGAAGTATAGATAGCCGGTCTTGGAATATGAAGCACCCGCAGAGCCAGCCACTTAGTTTTGCACTTTCTCGCAGCCTATAAGTGAGGTTCGCACTTCAGGAAAAACTAGTGGAGCAATTAGTATACATCTAGGCCAACTTCCGTGGCCAAAATAATTTCAATTTTTACAACTTTGGTTGTTTTCCATTTGATTCAGAACCTATTAAAGGAGTTCTTTTTACATTTGTATTCAAAACCAGCTTTAGTGGTTTACCATTTCTATAGAAACTATTTCACTGCAGAAACAAGATATATACAAAGCAGTAAA
Source organism: Geum urbanum (assembly GCA_946800695.1). Taxonomy (NCBI): domain Eukaryota; kingdom Viridiplantae; phylum Streptophyta; class Magnoliopsida; order Rosales; family Rosaceae; genus Geum; species Geum urbanum. The sequence continues at coordinate 41,223,007 of OX327013.1, read as the reverse complement.
GTAAAATTTTCATTTTGATGAAGAAAAATACACTTTTTGAGGCTTTGCGGCATCTAGCTCTGATACCACTCATCATGTGATGGAAACTCTATACCAAAACGGCTAAACCTAGTAGACAAAATGGTGAAAGTGGTCGATCTAGCTCTTAGTCACAACAAACACCAGGTGGGCGGTCGCTGCTAAGGGCTAGATCTATCTTTGCTTGCATTAGGCTCTGGCAACCTAGGGTTTTACCCCAATAAATCCCAATAAGCCTTCCTTTCATCAAACCTGATCTTCGATGCTCCACCCTTACATGTAATAGAAACTTGCAGGAAGTAAGTTGGAGCATTCGATGGACTGGAACAGAGGTCTTCAGGGATGGAGTGAGTGAGGGACAACCTGTAGAGCTTCCAGCTAATTCTCAAAGGCTTGAGAACAAGAATGCAAGTGGAGAGCCTGAGCTTAGGTACTTCTACCTAAGACAGGATTGATCTTGGGTACTTCTATTTAGAGGAGCATTAGCAGAACAAAGAATTTGGATGGATTACCTTAAAGAAGAAAAGGAAGAAGCCACACATGGGAAACATGATCTTTCTGGATGAGGGAAGGGTGTTTTTTTGAAGATGAAGGTAGAAGTAACATGCTATATATAGTGGCCTAACCCTAGAGGCTTTAACGAGCGGAGTGGAAAACATTGTATCAATTCAATATGATAATTAAGGAAGTCCACGCTCCCCGAAGATTTGTGTATCTCTTGAAGACTTAAGGTTACCCGTTTCAAGAAACAAATTAATGAAGCATTCAAAGCGGACAGTTATTCTGCATTCGGCGTGATCTTTGGGGGCGCAAAATTAAAGACTAAATACAGATACACAAAAAGGAAAAAGGGGTTTAGGCCAGAAGGGTTGAATAAATAAACATTACAAATAAAAATTAAAGTCCATTAATTGGGGCCTGGTCCATAATCAGCATGAAAGTTTTCAGGAAGATGGGCAATGAAGCTACTTAGTTCTCGTAGAGTAGTCTTTGCCCCTAGATAGTTGACATTAGCAGTTGACCATTTGTTCTCAGCATCAGCTACGAAAGTCCGAATTTTAGTCACATTCCGTAGCGAGGCCTTCCCAGTTGCAAGGATTTCCGTTGCTAGCTGCTTTCTCCCATTTAAGTTGTCTTCCATCTCTCGCAACTATACTTGCAGACGAGTGATTTCAGCCTGTTTATTTTAAATTTTCTCCCACTCACTATAGTAGTCCCTACCAAGAGATGCAATATGGGCCTGTTGTTGCTTCCACTTATGATTATGTTCTTTATGAAGGGAAACAGTTTTGTCCTTCTTAGAATTTACAGCGGATACAGTCTTTTGCAACTCGGGAAGCTGGAGTAGCAGCGCTTCCATCAATTGCAACGTACAGGAATCAGTAGCATCTTTGGCACAGTAAGCAATGATAATGTTTTCCAGGATTGCATTACGAACCTCATCACTCTCAAGGTCTAGAACCCAGAGGTCACGAAGATTGGCGGGAGCTCTTGTTCAGGAAAAACCAACTCTTCAAAGAGATTATGGGTCTCCTCTAAAGTATTAACCATGAAGTCTCCATCTTAAGGAGGGCCAGTAGAAGGACCAGGAGAAGGTATTACGGAAGTTGCAACATGATTGGTAGCATCTCCATCATAGCTTCGAATAACATTCGCAAAGTGACCAAGTGCGTGACTACCCATATCAAGATAAAGCTCTTCTGAGTTGAGGTCTTTATGAGAGAAAACTTGCACAGAGAAGGCTAACATGAAGAATTTCTTGCCACCAGCCACAAATAGAGGTCATATGGAGAACAAAGAAAACATAAGGCAACAATGGTGGAGTAAGAGGCATTGTACAGATTAGTATTCAGGGGAGATAGAGGGTCAGTCTCACTAGCACGGACTAGAGTTCTTCCCAAGAGTTCGTCAGGATCAAAATCCTTATGGGCCGAGCTATAAAGCAAAGGAAAATACACCTGAAGCCAGAGGTGTAAAATCCAAACGGGGCCAACAAACTTAAGTTTGAACGGGTTCAAAAAAATCCACCCGAGAATACGATAGAGGGCGCCGAAAGAAGGTTGAGCTAGGCTGAGCCTTTGGTCGCTATAGAGTGCTTCGGCGGCTTTAGTAAAGGTACATATCATCTTATCCACATCAAACAAAAGACATAATGGCACAACCTATACTCTAAAAAGGTAATACCTCCATAGGCATTCTTTGTTCGTTGTGCATCAGAACTCGGGCCAGGTTCAACAGTGGTTTGAAAGGACTCTTTGCTATAGCGTTTCCGCCAAGTAGAGTACGATAGGATGTTGGGGGTTCTGCATGAAACGAATATACCTGATCATCGAGGGAGCTAAGAGTATATGGTCGAGCCGCAGTAGGAAGCCCAGTAATAGTGACCGTATCCAACAGGCTCACACTCATATTTCCGCAGGGGAACACAAAGGTGTTACTGCTCATCTCCCAGAAGTACAGCGCAGTAACCACTGGAGCACGAGCACCTCCTAAAGGAAGATTGAAAAATAAATCCAAGGTCTGGGCAATTCCAGCTTGTAATTAGAATTCTTCATCAAAGGATTTACGATCCTTGTACTATTGGAGGTCTTCCTCCCTATTGTTGAGCCATTTACCCAACTTGACATCAAAATCCTTACCATCCCACTGAATGGGCTCAGGAGCCTCGACATGATCAATAAGTGAAGGACGACGAACTTCCCACCTAAGAACAGAAGAGGCCTTGGTAGTATCAATTGTTAGACCCAATACAACTTCATCACCCTTGCTAATATCAAGCCTTTCATATAGAAAACCCTGAACCTGATGGAGGCGCGGGAGCATATGGGCATAGAAGCTTTCAACATCCTGTTGAGAGGATTTTGGGCAAAACTTTTGGTAAGGCGCCATAGCTGTAGAAAATGAGATGAAGATTGAAGTGGCGGTAGGAATTTCAGAAAGTGCAAGGCGTAGAGAATAAGCTTTTGAGAAGAGAAAGAGAAACACAAGTAAATGAATAAGGGCTTTTAAACATTGGGCACAACTTTCCAAAGAGGTACACTCGGGTAGCCTAAGTGAGGCTATTGAACTGTTGGGAACGATAATTCACAACAAAGACCCCTTCAATTTCAACGATAAGTCTGGGGGGCAATGTTTGAGCCCAAAATTAAATTTAAACATTTTATTACATACTTTGGGCCAAGAAGAATACAGGCTGATCTCTGAGGCCCACGAAGGATTGCTGCGAATCTGGAAAAGAATATCACATACAAGATTCCTAGGCAAGCTAGGAAGATTTACAACAGATACATCTTCAGTTTCTTAGTCCAAAATGTTTCCTTGAGCGATCGGAGAAGAAGAGCACCAATCTCTATACATAAACCAATCCAAGCAGATTACACACACACATACATGAATCTGCATACAAGAAATTCATTACTCTCTCACAGCGAGTAAACAATGACAACGGCGATCAAATGAGTTTGGTTCACCCGACAGAGCGTGGAGATTCCGGCGGTTTACGAGGTCACCCAACTCAGCGACAGCAAACTCAAGATCTTGTTCACTCGACCGAGCGTGGAGATTCGAAGGTTCACTTTAGCTACCAAACCGACGACGGCGATCGAATGAGTCTGGTTCACCCGACAGAGAGTGGAGATTCCAATTATTCAAAAAGTCACATTATTCAGTGTTCTCAACACTCATCTTAAAAGATTACTCTGCTTTATACTCGCACTGCGTGTAAAGTATCAATCATTTGTGGCTCAGCGAAGAGACACGAAATCTAAGTCTTGAAACAACTTAGGCAAGTAGAACTTAACGAGCGAGGTTGGTGCTCTCCTCGCTCCAATCGCTGGTAAAGAAGCAAAGACATCGCGGAGAAAAATCACAACAACTACATTCTGCCCTCGGAAGTGGCACGCCAAGCACGCTCAACGTAATTAAAAGAGACAGTTTGTGATCTTCTTCATCACATCTACCTGACTTGAGAAAATCAAACCAAACAGTCATGAATTCCATATATTCCTGAAGTGGTAACTCTTTAGTCAACTTCATTGAGGAACAAATTGAATTGGCAATCAATTTTCCACCGATAATCTTAGAAACTGCTCCTTGATTAGTAGTGACTAGAGAGTGAGTGAGTGACTATCCCTTGCATATGAAAGATGACTTCTTAAACAAAGAAGAAATGTACTTACCTTAGTTTCTCACTCAAAAGCAATGCCAGTCACTTTAAACTTGCCCAAGATTTCTCACTCCATGCAATTTTAGCTTTCAGGACAACATATATTGGGGTGAAAAGAGTCTGTTCGATTTCCTACAAATAGTTAGAACAACAAAGTCATTACCATATATATCTTTATATGCTAATGATGTTTCTGCCGAAATATATCCCCTCCCTCATGCATAAACGAGTACCCGTGCCGACATTGCTTTCCTTTACTGGGTGGATTTCTTCATGTAGGCTAGGTAAAAGCTTATGTCAGTTTTTTCTCTGTAGTTAGTGAACTATGGACGTTGGCCACTAAACCAAAAGCCGCCCACAATTAGTCCACATTTACAAAGGTGCATTAGTCTTCTCTAATTCACCATATATACGTGTTAGCTATAATCGTAGAATCACAATTGATCTCTCTCTCTCTCTCTCTCAACAAATGGAGCACAGCCAAATACGTTTCCTTGGTTTAACACCAGCATCAGCTTCTCCTAATTTGTCATCGAGCACTACTACTAGTATTCCTCAACTTTTGCCTTGTGATCATAGTAACAGTGCAGAAGCAATGGATAACTGGGGAATTCGAACCTCCTATGGTAAACCGGGAAGGAAAGACCATGGTGAGAAGGAGACCATGAAGCATAAAGTTGCATTTCAGACAAAGAGCCAAGTTGATGTGCTTGATGATGGATTCCGGTGGCGGAAATATGGGAAAAAAACAGTAAATTCCCAAGGTTAATCTCTGTTTGTTACTTTCTCTTTATACAGGACAATATCAACTATGGTTCCTCCATTCCTACTACATCCAGCTGAAGTTACAATCTAGCTAGTAGTATCTGATACAAGGCACATGTATGTAGGTTTGACATGTGTCAGAACTCAGAAGTATTCAACATCAGAGTCCCTTCATTTTGTGAAAATCTCTCACAGTAATGTTGTAAATTGTAAGTTTAAACAGAAATACAAATACCTCAGCTTCTTAAACAACAGTGCAACTATGACATCTTGTATGAATAGGGATGAGGAAGCTGGCTTTCATTTTGGGTTTTTAGCTATCAATCTAACAAATTGTATACCTGTCCCAAACTAGATGCAAGGTTCACATGTCTCTCGGAAAATGTTGGAAAAATAAAAGTAAAAGACTTTCACCAAGTTCATTCACCACATTGCAGCTGAAACCTTCCATTGTTTGTCTATTTATGCAGAAGCTACTACAAGTGTACACACCAGGGGTGCAATGTAAAAAAGCAAGTCCAACGGCTTTCTAAAGACGAAGAAATTGTGGTGACTATGAAGGAATACATTGCCATCCCATCGATAATTCTGATGAAACCTTCGAGCAGATAATAAGACATATAAAAACACAAAATGACTAAAACAAGTGATATGCTGATGAACTGCAACATGAAAGCTACACATTATGGATGGACATACCTAATATCATTCAAGATGGCCTCTATTTGATGTGTCTTATACTCAAGTTCTACTGTTCTAAATAACAAGAATTGTAAAAGATGGAATCACAAATGTTGTATATGCCTTTATTACTGTTAATTTCTATCTGATCTGCAAATGAGAGCTTTTAACTAATAAGAGAGTGATGATATTCATGTTGGGACTAGAACCTGCTCATAATTTTCTTTCCCATATCCATAGAGACCTCTGATGCTGCAAATTGCAAGTATAACTGCAGCAATGGCAAGCACAGGCATAATCATAGCAATGAACCTTATCCGGTTACTCTCTTAGTCTTGACAACCTCTTTCTCATCTTCCTCATCCATTCTCTTAACAGAAGGTGGAGTAGTTGAAGTAGTTGAAGATGAGATGGAATCCTGAAAACATACTTCAATTTCAATGCTTTTACCTGATTCCTCTTGCTCATCATCAGATACATAAAATGGAACTGAACTCACCTCACTCTCTTGATCCCAACCACCCCATTCACACTCTTCTTGTCAGCATCTTCATTTTCATCCTCAAAAGCCTCCTTCCCTTCAACTTTCCACTCTCTATGGCCGCTCTTCGGTCTCTTCTGATCTCCTCCCCTGCCAAATCATTAGTCCTGACATTCCAAACATCGCTATCCGGGGGAGATATTCTCTGCTGAAGTGAAGACATGAGGTGCCTTGGAGAGTTGTCAAGGAGTTGGTCAAGAGTTTTGGACATGGCCCTTGATAATGTTGAGTTTGTTGAGCACGATCTTCTCTTGGTTTTGGGGTTGGACTGTTTGTATGACTCCCACTCTTGTTGCAAATTCATGAACGGCTCTTGTAGCTTCTCTACTTGAGGACTTTCTACACAAGTATCATTTGCCTTTTGGCTTTCCGTGGCAGGGTTCTGGGAGAAATATAACTTTTTTGGGGTGTGTTTGAATTGAAAAAGGATTATCTGGAAAAGGAGTGGTGACTTGAAATTTAATTTTCAAATACAAACCAGACGTATAGAGTCACAGAGAGTTTTGAATATCAATTTCTTTTGAAATCCCTTTTTAATTTTGTGGAGTCATTGGCAATGTGTAGGGACTCTTTTGTGATTTTTTTTTTGAAAAGTCGATAAAGACTAGGGCTATTAAGGTTTGAACCTGAGTGGTGAGAAGAGAAACACAAAGCATGGTTTGTGATTCTTTGATTTGGAAAGAATTGACCTGGATCATTGACTCCACTCATCAAATATAAAGTGGCAAAAAGATAATTACTCATTTGCGCTTTGTGTTTTCCATATTCTTTGCTTCTCTCTACTTCTTACCATTTTTCTTTGTTTTCTCCAATTTTGCAATTCTGTATATAGTAAATAGAAACATTTTCCTATTTAAAAAAAAAAATAGAGACATTTTCCTGAAACGAAATCATGAAAAGGAAGATAATTTACTCGTAGTAAAGATTTTCATGGTCAAAAGCACATTCTTTTGGATAGTTTTTTACCTAATAAAGTTTGTGAAGTTTATCATCTCATTAGATGATTTTGAGCTATTTTAGGGATGTGATATTTGATGGTACCTGTTTGAAGAAGTGTCTAGTAATCCAAGTATTCCCCTTGTAACTGCCAACAGGTTTCAAATTCATCAAGAAAGATTGATGCTTTCATAATTGCGAATTAAAATTGTGAGAAACAAACCCCCTAATGCAAAACCGGACGATGCTTATGTTTCCTGTACAAGCCCTCATCCTAATTAGCAGACTGGTCCTAACACCCCAAACACAATGTAAACATATGGTGGACACTCGACCTTTCCATCCCTTTTTCTTCTTGAACCTGTCCTCAGACAATTAACTCCTCACCTCGGTGGACCTTGACATTTTGATCAGCAAGCATGTTGTTAAAATCATGACCAGTGCGTTTTGGTGAACCTTGATATTTTGGTAGAATGATAGTATGGTACTATCCTCAAAATTAGAATAGGGCTACATTTGCTTGCAACGAAACACGCCATTCATATTCTAAGATAAATGAAAGTAAGCATCGAAGTACAGGAGTCAGCTTCATTAAGAAACAATTGGGCAACAGCCAACAGATGAATAATAAGAACCCCAAACCAGAAAGATAGGATGGGGTCAAGTCTCCTGAATCTACACTAAATGGCAGTTAGGGTTTAGGGCAAACTACTTTCAACCCTGTTATCAGTTACAGCTCCCATATAATGAAGGCTGCTCAGCTTCCACCGACTGAGTTAGAAATGTCCTCGATTATGCCCTTTCCATCCATAGCATCAAAGAAGAAGAAATTCTTGAGAGGCTCACCTTTGCATGATATGGCTTTAATAACCTCCTGAGAAGTTCAATACCAGAATGTTGAGGAAAAGGGATGAACATTTTGTTATATTTCTGGGAAGTATAAGCTTTTACATGTATAAATAGAAGATGGATATAGTGTTTAGCACCTGCCCAAGAATTCCCCCAATGATGGGACAAACTGGAGGAAATTCACTTGGATCTGTCACCAATCTTTCCAGGAAGGCATCAGGAATATGAGACTCCTTCAATGACTGCATGGTTGTTACATTAGCAAGCGTAAGAACATGGTGCAGACAAAAAGAAAAATATATCTTCAACCACACCTGTGCTTCACAGAATTCATTCTTCAATTTAAGAACACCCGGAAGATCTACAATTGATACTTCTCCAGGTTTACGTTCCTCAGCTTCTTCAAAGCTCTCTATCACTGTAGTCAAGAGACAATAACCTTGATTCATCTATCTTAGTCATAAATAATGGAAACCAATTCATACAAGACTTTAAAGTTGATATAAGTTCGAGGTAAAATTTTCCCTTTATGGATTCATTTTCATCCTAAGAGTTTGTAAATATGGCACAAAGAAAGTGCAGTAGGACAGTAAAACGGCAGCAAGAATATTTAGAAGCATCACAAAACAACTGCAAACCTATGATTGACGCATTACATGGATCTAGTAGTTAGTTCAAAGTGGTAAAAACTCCTCTTTACTAGAACATTTTCATCCTATTAAGTTTGGAGACTGGCAGCAAGACTGAAAAGAAAGCATTAATCAGGTGCAACACTATGTAGGACACAGATACCAGGTGGTAATAAAATAATCTTTGCACCCCTCATCCAAGTATCTCTCTTGTGAAGTGTCGAGGTTGTTCCTCTTCCTCTTAATTCTTTGGCTTTTTTTTTCTGAGACAAAAGTTTACCACTTCCCTGAAAAATGCTCTCAAAGGTACCCAACATCAGGAAAAGTGGTACACACCCAGTTGAATTGCCTCATCGTCACTTATCTTATGGGTAATTCTTTATTGATTCAAAAAGAAAAGGGAAATAAAATTTGATGAAAATGCAATTTATCGAACCTCGCATAGCAAAGTACAGCTTTGACATTTTCCTGGGAAATGTTTTCCAAGGTACTGATATTGATTCCTGGAATGTACAGATGCATAAGTACTTTCAACATTCCCAACATTAGTATTTAAAAAAGAAAAAGAAAAAAAAAACTTGACATTGTTATGTTTGAACATGTCGTGCAGATTACATGCCTAAATAAGTGACCATATTCATCGTAGGAGTATCGACAGAAATATTTATACATTTTTCATGAAATATAGTTTAATTTCATCTTAATATATTTATTTGTGGTAAATGAAGATCCTAAATAAATAAATCCCCAGAACAGTGACCTAAATCCAACAATAAATATAGCAAAATGAGTAAAATAATTTGGGCTGGTGGTAGAGGAGGTAAGCATGGGCTTGATATGAATGCATCAACTGACAGACCAAGTCATACCTCAAAACTTGGATAATTTTGTTGACATTCGATTGCTTCCTCCAGTTTTTGCTGTTAAGGAAATAAGAGAGAAAGTAAATCACAATACATTTTATGTTCATTATGCATCAGGGCTATTGTACATATATGCTAAATCTTCATAAATCGTCCGAAGTGTGCCCAAACAGAAGGTGATTTCTTCTAAACTTCTTAGATGTATAGTTCGAGCAGTAAAGACAAAGTGCATAATCCCTAAATCAACAGCAGAAACTAGCAACAACAATGAAATTAGAGAGTGCAAAAACGCTGGTCACCTTTGAGTAGTTATGGAGTTGCAGGTCAACAAATATTTCACCACAGGAATCTCTACAGTCAACTGTGTAAAATGCTACCTTCTTTGATAACTTTCGGCATTTCTCATTGATTGATTTCTACGAAAAGTAGACAGAAGACATTATGTAATGCAAATTGAAAATCATCAATGCATATTTCAGTGTTACACATATGAACATAAGCGGTATCATACTTTCATAGAGAGGGAGCAACGACTGATGACGACAACATCAAACTTACTATAGAACTCGCCCCCAAAGTTCGACAAGTCACCTGTGAAATCAACTAATGGAAGTTTTTTATAATTCATTCACCAGATAATACAAAGAACTAATAACTAACCCAAATGTTAGTAATAACATTCTGATTCAAAAACACTGTAAAATCAATTACACTATAAACCAAACCTTCTTCTGCATAAACTTGAACCATCGGATTGAAATCTTTCAGAGAGTCGCGGCAAAGCTCAGTTAAACTCTTCCCACCATACACATTTTCATCATAAGGTATCAAAAAATTAGCAGAAAGGGCCTCTTCCGTCGCTACCCGACCATCCACCAGTGTCAAACTACCAACTCCCGCTAGTACAATGTTCTTGCAGAACTATCCAGAACCAAAAAAGATATGGTTTTTAGCACTAACATAACATTATAACTCAAACACAAATCGAATTAGTGAGCAGGAGTGTTCAGTTAAGTTGATTTACCTCAGCAGTAGTCCCATTAATTCCATATACTAGTATATGAGCTTTACTCAGTCTACAACAAACAAACAAAAAAAATGCTTTAATCACACAAAGTAACTCAGTATTCAAACACAGAAAAAATCAAAATTAAAGGTTATGGAGTAGAGAAAGAAAAGCTAGGTTCTTTACCTTCTCTGAGCATCAGCACCCCAAACCCTAATCTGACGATCGTAAAGAGCAGTCTCCTGTTCAGTCAACTCTTCGCCGTCCATTTTCAACTGCAACCTGGAAATATGGAAACGGAAAAAGATCACATTTTTGAAGCTACAAAATTTCACTGTGCTAAGAAACATGAAAACTGAATTACTCGAAGAGAGGAGCGAGACGGACCCTAAAAGCTGAGAAATTTAGCTTACTGAGACGAGGGTTTTAGGAACGCTACTTCTCCAAAAGGCTATATACTAATATGGGAAATTCTGATGGAGTACTATCGGCACTCGGCGTACCTTCTTATTAAATTTACTTTTTATTTATATTTTGACAAATTCATCATTGGTTAGATAAATAATAATAAGCAGATCACTCATGTAAAATTTCATAAAAATTAAAAATTATTAAGTCATTCATAAGCAAGATTTATCACTTATAAACATGAACGGTATATGTTCGACAGTTTTAGTTAGTCTGATCCATTAATTTTATCTTATTTGATACCTTATCAATTTTCAATTTAGATGAAAATTTGTATAAATGATCTACTCATCAATAATCTAAACATCTAACGGTTAACTTTGTAAAAATGTTATCGAATGACTCTTAAGACAATTTTATGAAAATTATTCATCAAATCCTCATTATAAGGGTCCTCATTAAAAGAGTTCTCGTTCTAATATACTGTAGACAGATGCGTTGTTTATTTTGATCAAAGAGGGTTGGGCTTTCAAATACCAAAGACGTTAATTTCCTATTGGGCTAAGAAAATGGTTGGAGAAAAGTACTTGTAGTCACAAGGAATTTAGGATAGACTAATACTCCATATTTAAAGAAGTATTTTCTCTAAAAATAGCACATTGAGCATTTGGGTTGTTTCAAGGCCAAGACGTTGAACTTATTCGCTGATGAGCCAAGATTCGAATCCCAATACTCCCTTTGATCGTACCCAAATTAAAGAGCACATGGGTTACTCTGTTGGTCAAAGCGTTGAACATAACGCGGAAGAAAAAGAAGAAAGAGAAGTTTGTCGCTTAAGCCGTACGTTCTTGTCCGGCGGCCCAACATTGGCGTCGGCTTTGTCCTCTCCGACGTCTATGGGTGCAGTTAGACTGGGACATAAGAGATTGGGTCTGGGCAAATAAGCGAGGTCAACGGTTGGGCTTGATTTCAGCGCAGAGTTGGGTCGGTTGCCCTACATGTTGGGTCGCGAGGTTCGAATGAGTCAGGGTGATTAGACGGAGGAGCGTTGCGGGTGGTGGAGCCAATCTGCTGGTCTCATCATGATGCGGTGAGCGGTTCAAGGATAGAGAGGGTTGTCTCATCTGTGGTGCGAAGGTTTGACAGAAGGTCTTGGATCCGTTTTCGGGTTGGGTCGGCTTGGTTCCTGTTTGCACTAATAAAGTTTGGATTTGGCTCAACTTTTGGGCCTTACCCAGACCATAGTTATTTATGTTTAATTATTTCCAACTTTGTTTGGATTTGGTTTGGAAAGCTTGTTTACTGGATGATGATGATTTTCAAAGACATTTTGGAGTGCCACAATATGGTTCACAATGCGGCTAGAAGTTGGGTCATTTGATCGGGTTTTTCGGTGGTTTTTAGGTTTATATGTTTGGGTCAAGTACCTAGGTTCGTAGGTTTTAGGTCATGTAGCATGATCAGGAAGCGAGGCACAAAGATTTTTTTAGTTCAGAGGTTGATAGTTGCATATTTATGCATCTATTTGGTATTTAATGTGTTCCCTATATTTAGTTTATTGTTATTAATTGAGTGAATTAATTATGTTTATTTGTTTTTAGGTGTTTTGGAGATTAATGGAGAAAAGGAGATTAAATAATGTGTTTTGGAAGTTTCTTATCGAGGAACTGTCTAGCGAGCTCGATGGGTTTAATGACTGCAATCATATATGCCTTGGCAAGGTGATTACGTACGTATGTACTATGCCAGCGAAGTTGGTGAGAGAAATTAAATAGAAAGCAAAGAGGAAGTCCACTTGCATTAGGATTAGTGGGCTTACGTACGTAGAGCCATCGAGCAAAGCTGTTGAAAGAAGAGATAGGTTGCATGTGGAAATTTATATTATATTTGCAACTTGGACTTGGACTTGGAGAAGGAATCATGCACGTGGTCCATATCAACTAGGTTAATTAATCTAGCTTCAAGACATATATATAGCAAGTGGGGGGGGGGGGGGGGGGGGGCTGAAGTTACGTATGCGGGAGAATAGAGAACAAAAGACGTACGGCTGGAGAGACAAAGCTGAGGATTCATCGAGCACGATCTCGACGTCGTCAAGAGTTCTTCTTTCTCCATCTTTTATTTATCTTTCATGAATTCTTTGATGTTTTTATTTATGACTATGAGTAGCTAATTTTCCTTTGTTAAGGGGCTGCTTGAAGCCCCGTACATGAAGTCTTTTTAATACATACACTTTAATCTAGTTATGCATATTCTATGAATGAGGTTTCTTTCTCTGAATGATCACCGTATGAATTCTTGTATGTTTGCTTTGGTGCGCAACTTAGTATGCATGCTAGGGTTCTAGTTTCATGAGATACGGGCGACTGAAGATAATTTCTTCCACCGGATTCTCTATAGTGATACGCCGATTTTACCGTCGGGAGATTGAAATCCATAGGTCTAGCGAGACACGCCCATAGTGTACTTGTGAACCCTTGTAGCTTCTCAAACCTTTTCTTGAACTTAATGCTTTCTTCTTTGTAAACCTTGGGGTCCATGACTATGGGTTCAATAGAGGGATAGATGTAGGGGAGGTCCATGACAAACCTGCATATGCATAAGGATTAGGTAATAGGATGTGGTTGTAACGATCAACTCTTCCTGGGAACTTTCATTCATTGGATATGTGCATTAGATTAAGTATGTGTTAGAATGATGGAATGACGGTGGTGGATTGCATTCCTCTTAACTCTTTAATCATATAGTTTAAACCCATTTGCATTCATTAGCATATTTACTTTCAGCATTTATTTTCTGCATTAGCTGTAGCTTCACTGATTTATTTCGGTAACCAAATCAACTCCGAATACCCTCAAATTTTGTGTGGTAGTCCGCCACTGTGTCTAGTTTATTGTGTCAAAATCTCGATGCATATGAGTCTGTCTAGCTTAGGTTCGATGAACATTAGTGTACTGTAGTCGAGTCTGTCAGCATAGTAGTGTGTTAGGATTTAGTTTCACCAATTCCTCGAGTTCGATAACCCCTATTTATTTTACTACATTGATATATCCAGGTGGTGAATAGGGTATCTTTGAGAGGTGTTAAACCGCCTTGTCAGAGGTCTGACAACCTCGCTTGCCCTACTTCTGTTTGTTAAGTTACTTCTTCGTTGTTCTGGCATAGATTGCTCTAGGGAGTTCGTTGATCAGGCCGGTAAACCTGTAAACCTCTCATAATCTATTATTATCATCAATCAATAACCGATTTCATCAAAAAATGAATTAAGGATAAAAAAATAGTAATTTTTTTTAGAAAGTCGATAATATTTCTTTAAAATATGATAGCAGTACAAAGACTCCACTGGATTACCCAGCGTGATAAAGTGAAACCCTTTATATACTACTATACTAAATAACATGTTCCAGCTCAAAGCTTAGATTAGCAAACCAGGATAGCACGTGGTATATAGTAAATTAGTAATTTGTTGAATGAGATTCGTTGCCTAGTAAAAATGACGGTCAATTAAAACATATTTTCAAAGTAATTATGGGGTTGTTTTTATAAGCTATTTCAACTTGTAATCTTGTTGATGAGTTATACTTCAGTTATAAGGACTTATACTATGATTATTGAAGTCATGAGTTCGAATCTCATGAGACACCAATTATTATCTAATCTTACAAAAATAAGAACTATTTGAGAGATAGGCATTTGAATCGAGTGTAGGTGTGAATTACACCCCTCGTCAACTAGCTTATTTAAAGAGATGTCAAGATATCCGTCTCTCCTACTTTATCTTCATTAAATGTAGACTTAATTGAATTCCTTAGTTCGAATGGCTAGCTTGTTATGAGCTAGACTTATGACCAATAAGCTCCCGAATTCACGGAAGTTTCCAAATTCGGGTAAGGACTTCGATTTTTGGGTGTGGATGGGAGGACCTAGTATTATTAGCAAGCATTGATGAGAGATGAATGCATAGTCACATCCATTCATGCACTATTTGTTCTTTGCTTCTACAGAATTGGCAAGGATTCAGAAAACCATGTGCTGAATATATGCTGTTGCTTCTCCTAAATCAAGTAAAACTGTATGGCAAAGAAAATGTTGGACGACCAAGAAAGTGAAGTGGTGGGTGTGCAATGGACATGCCTAGGGTATGGAATCAAATCTACCAACTCAGACTACATAGTATAGTATAGAGTATGGGAGTATCAGAGTATGGACATGACCATAGACTATTTCGCTTCGAAGCATATATCTTTTTATACTCGATCGAAGTCCGGCTATATATACATGTGGTGGCCGGAAACATACTAACGACGACGTTGTGATGTGTATATAAGTGATCAGCTAACTGCTCAAGTACCTAACTGTATGTGATATGACGACCCCAAGTTAAGTTTGAACTTTGAAGTTTGTTGAACTGGCCACAAGTGAAGTCGTTTTCAATGGCGAGCTAGAGCAGCCGTGGATGATCGGTATATAAATAAATTAGTGTGGCTCCATTGACATCGATCATTTATCAATCATCTGTGTGCAAGTGTACGTTATCAGATGCATATCATCAAGGACGGTTGGACCAAAGAGGTTAAAGAACATAGTGATAAGATAGCATTATTGGTAGGTCGATGAAATTCTCATCCTTGTATTTTTACATTGCATTCCCACTTTTCCTTATTAATTCGGGTAGTTCTCGTGTAAACTAGGTTCCTTGTGAACTGAGATGAATTTTAGCCGTTTCACACTAGCAACACCCAACTAATTTCCAATCGAAAAATGTATATGACTCAAAACTATCCGTATAAATACGTAGAAAAATCTTGGTTGGATAAAATCGATAAATGATCCACAGACTAGTGATTGATGGTCTTGGGTATTGATCCAGACTGTGATTTTATTGTGGATTTATAATAGTAAATTTGTCTCTACGTTCACGTATGTAATGTTTGTGTAATTGCTTCATTGAACACAAATGAAGTTTGTGACTGTGTTGGACGTAGGTGATGTGTACTTGGGGTGAGGTGAGCAGCAGATCACAGAAAATCAAATGGGTGCATGGTGTCGTCGTCGTCGGCCGAAAACTATACAGTTGTTGGAGTGGCGGATCTCGCTGCTGGATACACTCTTATCAAGATATACTAGTGGCTGCCCACGCTCAGGTACAGTTTGCAATTTGTGCGGTAAGAATATAAATGCAGATGATTTTCATTATTCACTGACATAAAAAATTGTCTCAATAGATAGAAACAAAATAATATTATGCTACATGAATTTTCGAGTGAATTTTCCGTATGACAACAAATGATTTCATTTTTTCGAAAGCATACAAACTACATTATGATGTTCTACAATGATACATTATAAATACTAAATCATCGTTCTTGATATCTTGATCATACCTCAAAACCCATAAGTTAATCTCGTATTTAACACTTTGTTTGCATATATCTTCTTTGTATAACTGCAACCAAATTAACATACATTAATATGTTTCCAATATGAACTAATAAAATCCAGAGAATACAACAGTTAATAACCTCACTTAGTGAATCAAGCCATCGTCAATGATGGAACTACTCGACTTCTGAAACAGTACATGAACATAAAATTTCAAGTTGTTCGACATTGATCTTTCAAAATAACAAAGATGCAATTACAAATTAGATAATTCCATAAATAAAAAAAAACATTTCAACTCAGATGATTCTAGGACTGTTGTTGGCATTAACAGATCAATACCCAGAAACAAATCAGGTGAAATTAAATAGCAGAGGAGGAAAGAATATGAAGTTACTGGAAAATGTTGAGGGCAGAGAGATGTCGGTCTAGATTTTTGGAAGGACTAAGAGATATTACACGAAAAGACACACCACAATCTCAAAGGAAAAAACAACCTCATCTTAGCCTTAACACTCTGAACTTGAACAAAAAAAATTGACATTAAACATCTTATTACATTAACATAACAAAAGCATTAAAACCATTTATAGGTGAGGAATCATACACTTTATAAACATATTACAGAGGAAAATGGGAAGAAGTATTGGAACTGAGAACATTATTAGAGTATAATGTTATGTTGTAGAGAGACCTCTAAGGTCAAGAAGAACGACAGTGGGTGAGACAACTTAGACTTGAAAGAACTTATCATCCTCGGAAGCTTCACACCCTCAAGGTTTATCATTGCTGTCATTTCTTCATTATTTCCATCTAATAGCATATAAAAACAATAAAATTAGTTAGTAACTGAGTTCACACAATTGACTTCATTTTGTACATGTCAACCTATGCATAAAGGCAATCAAATTAAAGAGAAAATCAATACGATACATGCTCTTTGTATTTAAGCAAACTTGCGCATTCGATATGCTTCCTACACTGTATAGAGCTTAAGTAGGTAATATAAAAGTTGTAGAAGCTGAATTATGTATAGAACTACAATTATCTTTTTTGAAGGGCTGAAGCCTCTCATGTCACTCTGAAACAACTGAAACTAAAATATAAGAAATTTGGTATCCCATAGAGAAGAGAGAGTAGTAAAAATCCTAGTTGTAGTAAATTATCACATAATCTAGTTGCCCATTCTTTTTGTTTACACAAAGCACGGCAACCCAATAAAACCAAACTTAAGGACCGAGGCAAAATTCAGTTTCAGTTTTCTTCAGACTTTCTTGATTCATCTACAAACATAAAATTCCCAACAGGGATTACTGATCGCGAATCTCCTCAGAAACCAAATTTCAATCCCAATTAGACATAATTGTTACTCACCTAAATAAAATTGATAATACATCCTATGCTCATTTTAATATTGTTAACCAAATATGCTAGTTCTAATTCGTAGTATCTAGTATGGTATTCAACCGGAGCAACCTACCATTGTCACTTCAGTCTGAATCCATCATAAACTCACTTAGTCATAAACCCTCCTCATCAAATCATAGAAAGACCACTAATTTCACTACCAAGTAAAACATTAATCAACAACCAACACAAAGATTCAAACTTGACTACAATAAAGGACTTCGATCTTAGCTGAACCAAAAATAGTAGCATACCTGAAGCATAGTTTTATTCGGGTTTACATAAGTGACTGTCTCCCAAGACTCATCAATCCTCGTGACTGAAAACTGTAGATATATCAAAAATAACAGACTGCAAATAAGTTAACAGTCACAATTTCTCATGCATATACCATTAAAAATTGAAAATTTAATTTTATTGAATAAAATGCACCCAAAGACTACCTAAAGAAAGAGATAGAAACGTTACAGGCCGAGATTAAAATCTTATGAATCCCTAAGATTAACACAATTACTAATACCAGATTAACACAACTACTAATACCCAAACTAGAGAACAATCACAATTGCTATGTGTTTCATTTTATATCATACAAAATGTACAAAAACATATCTGCTCCATATGCATCTAAATCTCTAAAAAATGGTGATATCCTAAACCTTTTGTTTGACTTAAATCTACAAAAAGCAAGTATCTTTCATACCCGGTCCTTTATATAGAACAAAATTCCAGACCCTTAATGGCAATACAAAAAGAGAAAATATCCAATCAATATTCATAATGAAAATATCCATTCAAACACATTCCTACATATCTCAAAAACAGACCAACACTCCCAAATCCATCAACATGCCATTATTTCCAGTTTGGAGTGGCATCTTATCAATTCAACTCTTGTATGTAACTCAAATCAACCAAAAATAAAGCTAAAGTTTGAGAACTTACTTGGTCAAAAATGAACAATTCCATGTACAAATTCTCAAAGTATAAAGCTGAAACAAAAACAACACTTGAAATGTAATTTTAGAGTTCAATTTCATCAACTTTAGTGACTATACCAGAGTAAATAATCAAACCCACAAAGCCAAGACGAAAATCCTATGACAAATAACTGACCAAATCAAGGCTCTTGATCAGACTATCGGTGAACTACAGAAGCTACCACAGTAAGCGAAGGAATTAAAGAATAACAGCTAGCAAGAAGACGTCACTAATACCCAATAATTATGGAATGGTGAAAAAAAGGAGGAAACTAAACATATGAATCCGCCTGCGCATGAGATAATAATGAATAGTTGTTTAAGAATACACTAATTTAATCAACAAAAGCTAGCACTCTCACACTGAGGATTCATACAGCTTTCATACCACTTATTTGTGGCCAGTACCTCAACACCTTGAAACACAAAAATGAACCTCGTAGGAAAGACAATATATTTGAATTAATGCTTGAAACAAATTCTGTAACATGATTTGAAAAGGAGGCAATTTTTTATCCTATGACAAAAACCATTATGCGCATACATATCTGCACCATGTGGTGGAAGTCTAGACGGAAGCTGCTGAGCCGAATGGATATGCCATTCATTATAGTGTATATTGATATAATGACGGAGTTAATTATCATACAATGAAAAATTAACTTATCGAGCCAGAGCCGATATTGCATATTAAGATGATGGAAGCACAGAGAAGTAAACCAGATTTTGTACAAACATGTGGTGGAATTGATGAACCGATCGAAAGGTGTAATTGTTTGGGCCTGAAATAAATATTTCATATTGGGCTTGAAAAGCTGAAGTCTTGGCGAGCGGCCCATATTCCATGAGAGCTTGGCGAGCGGTCGAGTGAAGGAACAAAGTCCGTTTCCAGATCAACTTAGGACTGTGAATTGAGATGGCTGATTCATACGGCTTAATGTTTATCATACATTTTCTATTTCAGATAGGTTTCTTCTAAGCGAAGGAGTTGTGATAGCATTAGAACTATATAAAGAAACAACCCGTATGCTGGATGGTGTTAGAGTTATATTAAGATTCAAAGAACAAGAGCAAAAGAGGTTTAAGAGAATTGAAAGACGACTACTGAGCATTATATAAAGAGAATACGAGCATTGTTGAAGGGTCCCAGATTAAACATATAACATTTGCTATACGCAAGTACACCTAGACATCTCGTCAAAAGATTCTATTTCTTTGCAACCAGCCGATCAAAGTGCTTGTCACCTATCGAGTGAGAGTATTGCGATCAAAGGAAGCATAGCGACTGGAAGGTTGAAGGGCTTGCACGTAACGAGTGAGAGTTATGATATCCAAGGAAGCAGTGTTCTCAACACATCGTCAAAGAGATTACTCTGCTTTGCACTGATTAAGGGAGTGTGAGGTATCGATTTCTAGGGCTCCGATCTGCTAGAGACACATATCCAAAAGTCCTAGGTTACTAGGCGAGAAGGACCTATTCGGGTAAGGTTGGTGCTCTTCTTGTCTTAATCGCTTATCAAGAAGTCAGGCAGCTTAAGTTCTATATTCCGTTGAGAAACGGTGGCACGCCAACATACGAAACACATACAGGATAAATCGATACATGCGGTCAAACTATCCGAAGTCAATAAAAGAAACTGATTTGCAGAAGGATCTCTCCGCGGAAGATATTTTAGCGTCGAACAGTAATAACTGAAAAATTGCACAATGAGGTGTAATAATAGAAGCTCATCATAAGTACAATTGAATGAAGTTTGACCAATGTAGTATCAACTATGCATATTTCTCTCCGTGCTTATATAAAGATTACACATCATAAGTACTTAAAGTAAAAATGACTGAGAGAGAGAGAGGATGACTTCTATGATTACACCTAAGTATCATGGGCAGAGAAAGTAAAGTTATGATTACTCTCCTAATATATAATATATGAATGTCAATATTCTGAAATATCCAAAAGTCGTAGGTAAAAGAAACAATCAACCAGAGCAAAACGTTGTATTAGTTTACGCGTAGCAGTAAACTCACTTTGGTAAACTAGATTACTTTGCCTTATATAAGCCAGTAATGTAGCAGTAACTTTGCCTTCATGGAGATAGTTTTTCCACAAAGATTGTTCCATCTCTGTCTTTGATAAATGAAATAACGATGTAGTTTCTTTT
Source organism: Geum urbanum (assembly GCA_946800695.1). NCBI lineage: Eukaryota > Viridiplantae > Streptophyta > Magnoliopsida > Rosales > Rosaceae > Geum > Geum urbanum. The sequence continues at coordinate 41,202,215 of OX327013.1, read as the reverse complement.
TGCTAGAGAGTAAAATCATATCAGACTAATCAACAATGTAATTCCAGGTTTGAGACCAAGGATGACTTATTAATGCAATGCTAGATTACTCTCCTCTCGATCTGTATCAGCTATTCATTTTGTACTTACGTCATGAGTACAATTTAATCGTGGATTGTATATTTCTTATCTCCCCGTGCCTCTATGTTTTAATTTTATAAACATTGTAAAACACATGGTCAAAACTTAAACTCGATCAATTTAACCCACACAACCACGCTGATAGATTAGAAGTGAGGCTAAGAGGCTTAGACAGATTTACAGAGGAAGACAATGGTGTACACAGCCAGAGAACAAATGACCGAAAAGACAACATCCAAAAATCAATACTTCAAATTTGTAGGAATTGTATTAATCTCAAAAATTTGCACACAAAAATCAATACCTATCTGAAGACCCAAACTTGAACCTAAGCCAAATTTCAGATCATCAAACAAACACTCAAATTTCTATCGAAAGACCCAAACTTTAGGTGAAACTCGAGCACAATAGACATTGAAATACTTCTTATTATTTTATTGATGAAACAGAAGCATAAAATTAAAACGAAGTTGGTTCAATACCTGGTCAGAGATCTCAAAAACTCGAAAGAGGAGGCGCGTTGAACAATATCGAGTAATACACGAACACTATGCTTCCCCTATGAAAAATATCGACACGATCGGGTAGGCGATTTCAGATTGAGAATAGATCGAGAAAGATCAACAATTAGGGGCTGAGGAAGCTAGAGCTTGATCGCAAGAGACAGAGAAAGGGAGATCAAAGTAGGCAGCGGTTGCAGATGAGAAAGGGAGGTGAAGAGAGCGTGCGCGCTTTGGTTTTGTTCTTCTTTTCTTCTCTTTTTTCCCCTTTAGTGACTAAAATGCCCTCGTTTAACAACAGTGAATTCAGTGTAATGAACCGTGTGAAATGTACAGTAGACCCAAAATTGTTATATAGTAAATGAGGATATTGGAAGATGGAGGGAAATGTTGACAAGAAGACACGTGTAGATCAATTATCAAACTGTTGTTGCTCTCGTCTACATTACATAGAGGAGGGAGAGAGGGAGGAACCTTTTTCGTGGCTGGCCCCACTCACTCACTCGCCTTGTGAGAGAAGAGAAAGAGGCGGGTGGGTAGGTCCCAATGACTAACTGAGTCTCGCAGCTGCCAAACCGACTTTTGTTGGCTGTTGCACGCTGTTGTGGCATTCCCATTTTGCCCTCCAATAATATTTATTTATTATTATTATCATTATTCCCTCTCCTCCATGTTTATCTTTCTTTTGTAATTTGAGTATTAAGTTTCACTCATAATTTTCTATGCAACATATGTCGGACGAATTTTAAGTATTTTATTAGAGACCAGAGAGGATATAGAGTTGATTTATCTTTAAGCACAGAATAAAATTTTATCCTCCAAGTTCAAATTAGAAGTGAATGAGGACTGAAAAGTATCATAGGTGAAAAAATGATTTTACGTTATGGGTCTCAAAACATATATATAGAAATATTATGAAAGGACACAACCCCGATTTAGTTGTCTAAACCGAAATTAGGCCCTAACGACACCATAACTTACAAATTTTTTGCCAGAGTTTACTTTATAAAACATATAAACCAAAACATGCAAGAAGATTACACTTCACAGATAAATTCTCAGACACACCGTGGATCACCAATGTCCATCCGGATTTCTCAAAATCCACATATATAACAAAACATAAGGTTTACAAGAAATCCAGAAAGTATTTAGGAGTATAACTCAAACTGAACAAACTACACAAGTATTCAGAGTGACTTCTAATTACAAAATATACAAGACTAGCAGGTTACATCAGGAACCTACTAGAAAGAAAGTGTGATTTGAACTCTAGGCCTCCTGCGATGACGTGCAACCACGGGAAAGATACTGCAATCTGGGCGGCGAAAACCGAAAACCCCAGAGAAAAACATATAAATAATAAAACCGTTAGAGTGAGTGGACGTAAATCATAATATGCCGCATAAATAAATTCAACATGCTTTTCACAATAAATGCACATAAAATCATGCGAGTCAAAACAAACAAGCCCAAGTCAAGTGCTCATAAAGACGTAACTCTCATGAGTACTATGTGTGTGGAGGCAGTAACTTGAGTACATTTTCTTCAAATTTACAACACGCTCGGGTCAAGTGCTCATAAAGATGTAACTCTCCCGGGTATTGTGAATCACGGGTCAGGTGCTCATATAGACGTAACCCTCCCGGAGCATCTCGAGGATCAGCCGAGAGGCCATAGCATCGATGTGTCATATATCCATACTCAGTGTAAAAATAAATCACATGTGCCTCCAAATCAAATGCTCATAAAATTCATAATCATAAATGCATACTCGTAAATGCATAATCGTAAAGTGTTTCTACCGAATTACGCGCGGGGGCGTAATGGGGCAGAAGCAACAAGAATAAGCTTCCTCTTCCTTCCTCGGTCGTGCGTGCGGACCTCTCCTCCTTGGTGCGTCCGAACGGTGGGGCTGTTCGGATGGGCGGGCTCTTCTCTTCTTCCTTCTCTTCGTGTGTGCGGGCTCTTCTTGCGGGTGCCTCCTTCCTCGGGCGTTCGGGAGCAACTGTTAGAAGAATACAACAATGAAGCAGGCGGTCAGGGGTCAAGACGGGGTGGCCCGCCTTCAACGCTCCGATGCCTAAGTCAGAATATGTATCGGATATAACAGTCAAGCGAACGTGCGAGTGGTGTGATGTGGATCGAGTGAGTCAACTGGCTCTCGATGGGATCTAGTGGAGTGATCGAATGGAATTAGATACCGTTCGATGGGATGTAATGGAGTGAGATTGAGTCCAACGTGTTGTGTTGAGATTCAATGGAGTGATCTTACCTGTAATAAATACCTGATATATATAGGTGGTTGAGATTGGGACCTGGTGGTGTTCTTCGATGTGGGACTTTGTTGTTCCTGCTGGTGTGTGATCCGTGTGTTCGGGTACGCCCCCCACGGGCGCGTGCGCGCTCGGAAGGGGTGGGTCCGGTGAGTGAAGTTGGTGCTTCCTTGGTGGTCTTGCATGTGGTTGAGTAGGTGTTGCTAATCTGCTTAAGTGGATAAGTATGTTAATCGTACAACTAATTATGCAATACTAACAAGTCCCCCAATTCCCCAAGTCAAAGAGAACTTTCTTGACTGGGGAGTTGAAAAAGGGTGGGCGATTAACAAGAAATACTTATCCGGTTGAGCAGTGGTCACGATCCTGTGACCCCCCAAGTCCCCCAACTCTCCGGTCAAGAAAGGGGTCGCATGACGGAGCGTGTACCTGTTCGTGCGATGGTGTACCTATGGGCCCGGCCTCCAGAGCGAGACTTGCTATTCTGGAGCCGCGCGCCCAGGTGGGATCGGTTTTGCGAGTATATAAGTATCACAGATATGCAGATATGTAGGTATGCAGGATATGATGTATGAATGTATGGTATGATGCGTGAATGTATGGTATGATGTGTGTATGCTAAATGTTTTTCGTGACACCGGCATTGGGATGGCGCGGTGCACCGCGTACATCAACGGGGATGCCGTTCCGTACGGTATAGCGTCAACGGGGGGATCAAGACCGCGACCTATAAGTAACGCGCTACGGAGGGGACGGACCGCATGCCCGTGCCGTTCTTCGGATTTAGCGCGCGCAAAGAGGGGACGTGCCGCATGCCTTTGCCGCCTAACCCGGTGTTGCCGTCGGCGTCCGGGGGGAAATCCAACTCCCGCGACGTCCATCGGTCATCGGTACGATCAAGGGGGGAAACAGGACACCCCCAAGCTGTCCGAGTCGGCTTGTCGTTCGGTAACGGTGCGCTCACGGAGGGGAACACTAGACCCCACACCCGCGCCGCCCATCGGTCTTAGCGGAGAGAGAGAACCACTCGACCCCATGCCTCTGCCGCCCAAGCCGGCTTGCGTATCGTTATCGTTACGCACACGGAGGGGAAGAACCCCGCGCCCGTGCCGCCCATCGAGCTTAGCCCCGCTAAGTCGGCTTTCGTTGTTGCGATCGTCGAATGAGGAGCGTACTCTCCATTCGCGTCGTTTGTGTGGCCTATAGGGGGAGGGCGGACCTCACGTCCCTACTAGGACTTCAGTTGGCACGGAGGGGAAAAACCCCACGCCCGTGTTTTGCCAATCAAATTTCGTCAGGAGAGGGGACGTATCCCATGCCTCTGCTAGGAATGAGCCGTCGCACGGAGGGGAAGAACCCCACGCCCGTGGCGCCCATTGGCGCGCGCAAGAGAGGGGACGGGACCCCATGCCTGTTGCCGCCCATCTGTTGCCTGGGACACAGAGAGAGGGCGGACCTCATGCCTCTGTTGTTTATCCGACCTGCAATTTGTGCGAACGGAGGGGACGTGCCCCACACCCGTCGCCCGTTGGTTCCAGGGACTGCAAGGGGAGGACGGACCCCTTGCCCTTTCGTATAGGCGACCTGTATCTTTACGTACGGGGGGGACGTACCCCGCGCCCGGCGCCCGTTTACCCTCGGCGCCTGCAACCTGCCAGGGCCGAGCTGGTGTGTGTGTAGTGGCGTTTACCTTGTTTGGACGTGTGCGTTGTGATCTGTCTCTACCGGTCGTGCGGGTGGTGTGTCCTGCCTTGGGTTTTGGTGGTGTGCTGGTGATGAAACGGTTTGAGATGACATTGCGCTTTTTCCTTGGGAACCGTTGTGACGAATGCTGGCCGTCGTATTTGATGCTGGCGTGGGCCAGGCATTAAATACCGCTTTCGCTGTGATTGCCTGAAGGGCAGGCGTCGCGCGCGTGGGCGCGTGGGGTGGGGCATGGGCGCCACGTGTCGAACCGTTGGGAGTCGTGCTAGGGTTGTGTTTTTTTTTGTTAGGTGGGGAGATGATGGGCTGGCACGGTTACTGAGAAGGGCAAGTGAACCGGGTGGTGCCATGCGTCCCAATCCTACGGTGGGCATGATGGATCGGACGGCTGTCACAGGCTGGCTGATATCAACCGATTAGTATAAATAGGGGTATGCGTGGTCTGTTCCTAGACTTCCATGATTCACAAAAAGCTCTGCAAAAATTTTCCCGTGGTCTGCTCCCCGAGATTTCCTTCATTTGTGTCCACTGTTTGCCGGAATACGTGCCCGTCGGTTGTACTCTGTCGTGCCATCCCGAGCTGGTGAGTCCCCCAGTCCTGATTGCGTGTGTATCTCTCTCTAGTTTGTGTTGCTTCTGGGTTGTTTCTGGGTTTTCTTGTTGGTTTTGCTCAAGAACAGGGTTGGTTCCTGAGGTGGGGTGGGTTAGATCTGATTTGGGTGATGTTTGGTGGGCTTTGGTGTTTGTGGTGTTGTTCCTCTGTTGCAAAGTGTTAGGCTCGGTCGCCCAATGGGGCTACATGGGCAGAAGTCCCCCAGTGTACATGCGCGCGCCCAGTGTGGGCGTGGCAGTAAGTAGAATTCAAATGTTGCGAAAGTGTTATCTGGTTTGCTAACCTGTCTGCGCGTGCATTTGCAGCGAAGAAGATGGATGGAGTGAGCAAGCGTCGAATGCTTAGGTTGCTGGGTGCCGGGAAGAAGGTCCGCGCGGTGGCAGATGATGCCAAACGTGCGCCCCCGGTGGGCGGTGTGGGTGCCCCTGTTCCATATGTTCAAGTGCCGCAAGCGGATGCTCCTCTTCTGCCGGCGGGCGATGTTGCTGGAGCCGAGACGCAGGTCGAGGCAGAACGTGAGCAACATCTGGTTGTGCGGAGTGGTGGTACGAGTAGGCGGGAGGGTGGTCCTGCGCTGGCGCCGGTGAGTCGTGCGCTTGTTGTGGGGCCGTCTCCAAGTCGGGCGATTGTCCCAGATCGGTCCCCGAGTCCTCCCCAGACTTCTTGTTTTTCAGATCCTCCTCCTCTGGCTTTGGAGGCGCCAAAGCCTCTCCCGCACGGGAAGAGTGGAAAACGTGCGCGGAAGAGGGCGCGGGCAGAGGACGCTTCTCCTGGCCCCGCTTCTGGGTCGGGCGATGATGTTGTGGGGAGAGTGCGCCAGTCCCTGGAGGATGATGCTGCTGCGCTCGCGGTCGCGTTGCCGTCGGTGGAGGAGGCTCCTGCTGATGGGCTGGATGGGGTTTTTGGTTCATGCGCCCGTCTGATGCAGCAGGTCTTCCGCTACCGCTCGCGGGAGATTGCGGAACTTGCACGCCTCAGGGAGGGCGCGCTGGAGCACCAGAGGGCGATGGACGTGGTGGTGACCGCCCGGGAGAAGGCCGTCGATCTGATGCGGCGGTACGTTGCTCGTGTGAACGAGGCGGATATCCGGGCGGGAGAAGCTGCTGCCAGTGAAACTCTGGCCAAGATTGACAGAGATAAGGCCGTGGCCGAGGCGGAGTGTCTGCGAGGTGAGCTGAAGCGTGTTCGTGCTGAAGCAGCCGCCCGGGTGGCGTTCCTGGAGTCCGAAGTCGAGAGGCTTTCGGGCGTCGAAGTTTCTTCGTACGAGAGAGTGGCGGGGCCTTCCAGGGGACGTGCCGAGGCTGAGCTGGAGCCAGTGGTCAGGCGGGTGGGGCCGGGCGAACAGGCGGAAGCTGAAGTTGCGGTGACATCGGATGAGGGTGAGGAGTTGGATGTGGAGATGGGGGCGGAGTAGTTGTTTCTTTGTTTGTAATAGAGTAGGTGTTGTAATATTTGGACTGAATGTAACTGCTTTACCTTTTGCCTGTGCGGCTCTGTTTTTTTTTTTTTTTTTTTTTTTGGGTGCCTCTCTAAATAACTTGTGCGAGAATGTAAAGCAGTGCCTTCATTCGGTGGCCTATCCCCAGTCCCCAAGTCCCCCGAGTTCATGGGCGGGCGGGTCAAGGGCACGCGAATGCGCAAATATAGGCTAACGGAAAGAGTAACAAGTTATGACTGACCGCAACAACACTTCTCCAAATGTTGGGCGTTCCGTGGGCGGGGCGTACCCCAGTTTGGACGCGCCCGTCCGGATGATCGGGTGGTCCGTTTCCTCGCCCCTAGTAGATTACTCGTGGTGTTGCCTTGCGCCGCCCGTGTGTGGATCGTGCCTCCAGATCCGTGGGTCCTAAAGTAAGGACCTCCTGCCTGCCTCGAGTCTCCGTGGTTTCCTGCTGGTTGTATCCTTGGACGTGGCCGATCCTATGCTCAGTTGGGAACCTTCCCAAGAGCAGGTGTCCTGCGATGATCAATTTTAATTTGCAGATTCCAGGCCTCCCGAGTATGGCGTTGTAGGGGGAGGGGGTGTCCATGATGATAAAGTCCGTCCAGATCTTGCCGTGCGGGGAGTTGGGCGCGCCAACCTCGACCCGCAGGTTGTCACTCCCGATAGGATATGAGGTCTCGCCCGTGAAGCTGGAGATGCATTCATGGTCCTGCGTCATCTTGCTGGCGGGTCGGCCGAGCGCCACGTATGCGTCCAGGTAGATTATGTTGACAGACGCTCCGTTGTCGACTAGTACCCTCTTCACAAGGAATTGATCGATGATCGCGTCGATCACGAACGGTAGGGTGCTGTCCCTTGGATTTTCCTCCTCGTCCCCTGCTGTGAAGCTGATGGTGGGCGCCTCCTTTCGTTGTGCCCCGGGCGCTCTCCTTGCCCCGATCGCTAGCACGTCCCTGCTCGGGCGATCGGGCGATGAGGCTCTCTCCTTGCGCTTGCCCCCGGATATCGTGTTGATGGTTCCACGGGTCCTGGCGCCTACCTGATGCTGCTGTCCTTCCGCCCTGGGAGTATTCGTCCGTTCGTCCTCCATGTCCTCGAGGGCCTTCTTCAACATGATGCAGCTGTTGGTACGGTGGGTGGTGGCGTTGTGGAACTCGCACCATACGTCCGGTAACTGGCCGGGTGGTACCCCCGCCTTCGCCATGTTGTTCGGCGGCGGTATTCGGTGTCGGTTCAGGCGGAGCAGGTGCTCGGGTGACTGCCCGTCGATTGTGAAGACCTCCTGTGCCGCCGGTCGATAGCGTGGGGCTGGCGGAAAACGGGCATCCTGCGCCTGGTTGTAATTGTTGCCTTGATATCCGCGGAAGACGGGCCTTTGGTAGTTCTGCCTGTATGTGTCCCGGCTCCTCTTGAAGCCCCCGGTTGGTCTCCCGCTGTCCGTCAGCTGTTGCGGTTGAGCGTCCGTTGCCTCGGGTCTGATGGAACTAGGTTCGGAGGCGGCTCCGTACACCCGCGTTTCCACCAGTGCCTTCTGCACAATCAGGTCCATGATCTCGTCGTAGTCGAGATGCTCCTTCCTCACGAGTTTCTCTACGAAGGGGGTGGCGAGCAGGTTGTCCATCAGGGCGACCTTGGCCACTCGCTTGTCAAGGTCCCTGCACGTGCTTGCGAGCGTCCTCCATCGATTAATGTAGCTCGACAAGCTCTCGTCCCTCTCCTGGCGGACCTTCAGGAGGATGCCCGTGGTGTTATACTTCCCCTGGAGCCGATAGCGCCTCTGAAAACTTTCCGCCAATTCGAGGAACGAGTGGATGGATCCTGGCGGGATTTCGTAGAACCAGCTCCGTGCCTCCTCCGCCAGTGTTTCCTGGAACAGGAAACACAACGTTGGGTTCGAATATCGGGTCCCGTCCGTGGTTGACCGGAACTCGTCCACGTGCGCTCGGGGATCCCCGCTCCCGTCAAACCGGGCAATCTTCGTTATCTTGGCGTGGGGATCCCTTCCTCTTTCCAGTATGTGCGCCGAGAACGGGCTGACCCGGGGGGCGAACGTCCCGCCCTGACCTGCCAGCTTGTCCTTGCGTAAGCGTGAGACTTCCTCCGCCAGCTCCTCCATCCTCCGTAGGATCAGGTCGTTGTTTGTCGGGGGTGATGACTCCTCCACGGGTGAGGGCGCTCGGGCGTTGGTTCTGGCGAACAGAGGGCGCACCTCGCTGGCGGTCTCCTGCGTTTCTTCGTGCTGCTCTACCTGCCGGCCGATGAGCGCCTCCAGCCGTTCCTCCATCCTTCGGCGGGCTTGGCGCTCCTCCGCTATCTCGAGCGCTGCCTCCCGCAACTCCTGGGCCATGCCGTTGATGCGCCCGTCCCTGTCGTCCCTGTCGGTTGTCTGTGCGTTCCGCCCCATCGACCCTGGCGGAGTCCCTCCTTCAGGTGTGTTGCTGCCGTTAGTCGCCGGGTTGAGCATGCGGACCTTTGGTTTCGGTGGTGTTTATACGAGGTTTGCAATTTGTAAGTTTCCCACAGACGGCGCCAGATGTTTCTACCGAATTACGCGCGGGGGCGTAATGGGGCAGAAGCAACAAGAATAAGCTTCCTCTTCCTTCCTCGGTCGTGCGTGCGGACCTCTCCTCCTGGGTGCGTCCGAACGGTGGGGCTGTTCGGATGGGCGGGCTCTTCTCTTCTTCCTTCTCTTCGTGTGTGCGGGCTCTTCTTGCGGGTGCCTCCTTCCTCGGGCGTTCGGGAGCAACTGTTAGAAGAATACAACAATGAAGCAGGCGGTCAGGGGTCAAGACGGGGTGGCCCGCCTTCAACGCTCCGATGCCTAAGTCAGAATATGTATCGGATATAACAGTCAAGCGAACGTGCGAGTGGTGTGATGTGGATCGAGTGAGTCAACTGGCTCTCGATGGGATCTAGTGGAGTGATCGAATGGAATTAGATACCGTTCGATGGGATGTAATGGAGTGAGATTGAGTCCAACGTGTTGTGTTGAGATTCAATGGAGTGATCTTACCTGTAATAAATACCTGATATATATAGGTGGTTGAGATTGGGACCTGGTGGTGTTCTTCGATGTGGGACTTTGTTGTTCCTGCTGGTGTGTGATCCGTGTGTTCGGGTACGCCCCCCACGGGCGCGTGCGCGCTCGGAAGGGGTGGGTCCGGTGAGTGAAGTTGGTGCTTCCTTGGTGGTCTTGCATGTGGTTGAGTAGGTGTTGCTAATCTGCTTAAGTGGATAAGTATGTTAATCGTACAACTAATTATGCAATACTAACATAAAGCATACTCATAGACTCGCAAATCCTCTGTGAAAATCAAAGTCTGCAAATCAAAGAGTCCACTCACAGATAACAGTTAGCCCTGAGGCCCGGCGGAAGATCCCTCGCCAAACACTTGATCACGATCACATGAATAACAGGGATACGATCAATACATATTCGATTTCAACATACGGAGCAAATACGTCAAGAACCCTGTGTTCTCGAAAAGCGTATCGCTCGAAATATCGACGAGGATAACAAAATTCTTAAAATACACCCAAACAACCTTCATCCCAAATTAATACACTCAATTCAACTCAAAAACCTCACGACTATGATCGGGGCGCGATTACGAGTAAAACAACATAAAAATCTCCGAAAACCACAAAAGTCAACCCCTCCCCAGAGCTCTGCCGCCAGCGGCGGAGCGGCGCTAACAGTGACCAACTCTAGTGAACCATACCTCAAACTCTTCCTCTCCTCAAGCCCAACCAAACCCCCAAAATCACAACTCCAAACAACCATCACCGTGGCTGGAATTTCCCTCGAAATTCCAAGGCCGAAACCAATTCCGGCAACCCCTATAGCCTACCCCAAAAACTCCTCCTTATCCCAAATTAATAGCCCAGAAATCTTCAAGGGGTTGAGGGGAACCAAACCCCCCACATCCACGACGCCAAACCTCGCCGAAAACCGCCACCTGATTCCGGCGAAATCCATGAACTTCACCGAGTTCGAACTCCCTCAAAACACAACCAAATCTCACAAATGAATACATGAATTAATAGGAAATCACAAGAGCTTTCTAACCATACCAAGAGCATGGCCGGAGGTGGCCGGAAACGTCGGATTCGACGGCGAAATAAAACCGGGTCGGTAGAGCTCAAACGGGTCAACTCGGTCCAAACGTGTGATTTTCTGATTTTTATGACTATTCGATATTTATACGTCGCGAACCGACCAAACCAACGGCTCGGACAAATCAACACAATTGGATAAGTATGACTAACTCGACGAGAATTTCAAATATTCATTTTATATTCTCCGATTATCCAAAAATTCCTTTGAAACCCTCTACGAGCTCGAAATCAAATCCTCTACAATTTCCGCGAAGGAACTTAAATCAAATTCTTACCCGATAATTTAGTCGTTAACAAGCCACATATGCACAATCAACTCGCGATAATCACATGTCGTGCCGATAATCATATATTCAAAGTTCGGATCGTTACATATTATTTTTACATTGTTAATAATTACTTGCCCTAGATTGATGTACTGTATGAAGGACACGGACAAATTTTGTGCTGAAATGGCCTACAAACTCGATCGTATTCTGCCTCTTAGTGGTATTTTTGTGTGTTATTTTTAATATTTCTATAGCTACGTAGTTTTCAAATAAAGAGAAAATCGTTTAGTTCAAGTAGTTATTCTTAGCATGGACAATCAACTATAGTTTCCCATCTCATAAAAAAAACCTATAGTTTTCCCATCTCATAAAAAAAAACCTATAGTTTTCCATCTGATTTATTTATTTATTTATTACTATAATAAGTTTCAACTATAATATTAGGACTGTGCGTGACTCTTTATAAGTCGACATATAGACGAGTCATTGTGCACATTTCTGATATTAACTTTTGATTCATTGTTCAAAAATAATAAGCATACCGAGGTAATACAATTACATAATAGTTTGGAACGACGAACTTGTTCAAATTCGCTTGAACTTGGGTTCCTTTTTTACAAGTTCATAATGTGTTTTGGACCAAGCTTTCTTTGTTTGACGCTAAAATATCTCCCGCGGAGAGATTCTTCCACAAAGCAGTCTCTTTTATTAACTTCGGATAGTTTGACCGCAGGTATCGGTTTATTCTGTATGTGATTCGTATGCTGGCGTGCCACCGTTTCTCAACGGAATATCGAACTTAAGCTGACTGACTTCTTGATAGCGATTAAGACAAGGAGAGCACCAACATTGCCCGAATAGGTCATTCTCGCTTAGTAACCTAGGACTTTTGGATATGTGTCTCTACCAGAGCCCCAGAAATCGATACCTCACACTCCCTTAATTAGTGCAAAGCAGAGCAATCTCTATGACGATGTGTTAAGAACATTTCTTCCTTGGATATCAAAACTCTCACTCGTTACGTGACAAGCCCTTCAACCTTCCAGTCGCTATGCTTCCTTAGATTGCAATACTCTCACTCGATAGGTGATAAGCACTTTGATCGGCTGGTTGCAGAGAAATAGAATCTCTTGACGAGATGTCTAGGTGTACTTGCGTATAGCAAATGTTATATGTTTGATCGGGGACCCTTCAACAATGCTCGTATTCTCTTTATATAATGCTCAATAGTCGTCTTTCAATTCTCTTAAACCTCCTATGCTCTTGCTCTTTGAATCTCAATATAACTCTAACACCATCCAGCATACGGGTTGTTTCTTTATATAGTTCTAATACTATCACAACTCCTTCACCTAGAAGAAACCTATCTGAAATAGAAAATATATGACAGACATTAAGCCGCATGAATCAGCTATCTCAATTCACTGTCCTAAGTTGATCTGGAAACGGACTATGTTCCTTCACTCGACCGCTCGCCAAGCTCTCATGGAATATGGGCCGCTCGCCAAGACTTCAGCTTATCCTGGGCCACTCGCCAAGATTTCAGCATTTCAAGCCCAATATAAAATATTTATTTCAGGCACAAACATTCTTTTCACTGAAAGATCAAATCTGAACGATTTGATAGAAGGAATCTAAGAGAGATCGAGTTGCACCCCTTGCATAAATAAATTACCCTGATTTATTTATTTATTTATTTATTTATTTATTTCTAGTTACAAATTACCCTCAATTTTCAGTTGAAGGAGAAACAACACTTTTTCACAACTACTCACCGCACATTCCACGCGCTCTACTCTCATTTGCTAACAGCTACGGAGCTACCTCGTTCTACATAATGGCTCACCGTCTTCCCTTAGTTTTGTAAATTTTAGGAGACTTAATTAGATATAATTAATCTTTAGATTTAACAATTTTATGAAAAAAAATGTTACATGTCTAGGATATATTGAGAATTATACGGTAAAATTTTGATTTAAAAATATTTTATATAGAAATAATATATTTATAGTGATAACAATTATCAGTCCCAACTCGAGGTCAGTTATAAATAGAAATAATCTTCATATTGTAGTAAGTTATATTACTTTAAAAAATATATTATAAAATTTTTCAGTCCTATATATAAAAAATTACCTTCATACAATAATAATTGTTATTAATAAAAAATATAATATAATTTAAAATAAAATACATTTCTATAGTAATTTGAGGAGATGATATATATTTTATAACTACTATCACGCATTTGAGCTTGTAAGTATTTTATAACTCATTTATATCTTTTATAATTGCTATCGCACATAATTTTTTGATATTTGTACAATATTTGTGATTTAACTTTTAACTAGTAATAACATCTATAAAAGAATAAATTATGCTAGGATCAATAATATCAATAATATGACTGAGGTTTTACAATATCGATATTTGAACTATGAATCTTACAATACGTTTGTCGAACTCATGACCCAACTCCTCAATCGATTTCTACTCCATAATTACTTTCTAGTTTACCATAAGATCCATCGAACTCATTCAAATCACTAAATTTATCCTACACGATTAGTTGACTATATAATATGGATATACATGGAGGCCATGTGAATATATATGTAGCCTTGTAGAGTTGTAGATGTTGTGTTTTTCATACCGGAGGGACAAAAAGAGAGCCATAAAATTCAACGGCCAAGTCCATGCATTACTCGTGGAAATTGTGGAACCATCACTGTTCTAAAAGGCGATCCAGGCGACCGTCTAGGCGATGCTTAGACGCTAGGCGAAGCTAAATGAGGGAATAAGCTCTCTGGGCGGGGTAGGCGTTCTCAGGCGCTCCTGGGCGGGGTAGGCGCTCTCAGGCGCTCCTGGGCGTGAAAATAATAATAATTTAAAACTCAAATAATTTGAGATTTGAGATTATTACTCTATATTATATATTTTTGTATGGAGATTATGATAATTTAAACTATATTTATTGCTAATTTTATTATATAAGTGTTTTAAATATTTGTTATTTCACATATATATGTATTGAATTAATACCGCCTTTAAGTCGCCTAGAAAACGTCTAATTCCGATTAATCCACGTCTAGCCACCTAGGCGCTCGAAGGTATGTTCACCGTCTAGGGTCGCCTAGCATTTTTTAGAACCTTGGGAACCATTGCCATTTGACAAAGAGAAAATGATTCTATTATATGTAGCTCAACTATACTCGATATTAATAGTCAAGTCTATAAGGAAAATCTAGAAATCAAATGTGAAGATTAGATAATAACTTCATAACCAGTTTATGCTTGGTTACCATTAGAAACTAATCTAACAACTAGGAATTAGAAAAATAGAATTAGTAGTTCATGAAATAATGCAACAACAGATAAACAAAACTGACCACAAAATTACTAATCACCCTATTATTTTTGGACTAATGTAATTAATTAACAACCTAATTCAATTATTCGTACCATGAAATACTGTTTATATAATGCACATGCAAACCACGAATGTAAACCGTAGGTCATTCTTGACTAATTCCGCGAATGTAAACGGTAGTTTAATCTCGACTAATCGACTAGCGAGTACGACATTAAGAACTAATGTACTCAAATTGCGTGTGATACAAAGTACTACTCCTATGTATAGTCATTTATCACGGAACTACCCTACTCCATTAGTTCCATTAGCTTGCAAATACGACACAACTTTTTGTATCAAAGAAAAAAAAATGAAACAACTCATCAACAAGTGCTTATCAATAGCAAGAGGCCATCAATAATTAAACCCAAAGATTAAGGGTCCCCTTCATTATAAGGTAGAGACGTCACACACACCCACATGGAATCGAAAAGAAATTTAGAATTATTAGCTCAAGAATCTTTGAAGTATGGAATTTGTATTCTCCCACACATTCACGAAATATGGGATATTAGAATTTGTATTCTCCCACACATTCACGTTATGGGTCTCAAAACATATATATAGAAATATTATGAAAGGACACAACCCCGATTTAGTTGTCTAAATCGAAATTAGGCCCTAACGACACCATAACTTACAAATTTTTTGCCAGAGTTTACTTTATAAAACGTATAAACAAAAACATGCAAGAAGATTACACTTCACAGATAAATTCTCAGACACACCGTGGATCACCAATGTCCATCCGAATTTCTCAAAATCCACATATATAACAAAACATAAGGTTTACAAGAAATCCAGAAAGTATTTAGGAGTATAACTCAAACTGAACAACACTACACAAGTATTCAGAGTGACTTCTAATTACAAAATATACAAGACTAGCAGGTTACATCAGGAACCTACTAGAAAGAAAGTGTTATTTGAACTCTAGGCCTCCTGCAATGACGTGCAACCACGGGAAAGACGTCCCCTTCATTATAAGGTAAAGACGTCACACACACCCACATGGAATCGAAAAGAAGTTTAGAATTATTAGCTCAAGAATCTTTGAAGTATGGAATTTGTATTCTCCCACACATTCACGAAATATGGGATATTAGAATTTGACCAGGCATTGTATAGTAAATTACGTTGTAGGGCTTATACGGAAAAGCTAATTAATTAACCGTAAATTGCCCCTCAAAAGGGGGTAGTTGTCGACTTCCCACTCGCAGTGAGAGGAGCGTGGCGGCGTGGAGGGATAATAATAGACACAAGAGGGGTCTTTGTCCTTTGAGTAAGTAAAGGGAGCCCGAAAGAAAGACATGCCATGAAATGTGAAACACAATACCACATGGTCTGTCCTCCGCAGAATCATCATCTCCTTCCTCCTTCCCTTGCTTCTTTGTACTTCGACATTTTCATAAGGAAAAAGTCTGATAGCTACAAACAAGAGTTAAGTAGCTATTTCTCTATAGCTACTTGCACCAGTTTCAAACAAAAACCCTAAAATGGACAAAAATAAATTTTATAGTAAACTTTGAGCAAGCTCCCAAGTGATCTCGGCCCCTTCATTTTCTATTAGCTAAGCTAGCTCACCACCTCTCTCTTTCTTTCTAGATCTCTCACCTCGCCATATCTTATTAGTCCTTAATTCATTAACATTATCCACTCTCGATCTTCTTCACTAGATAGTTAGCTCTTTCAGCTAGTCTCTCTTTCTGGGTTTCTAGTTTCTGTGTGCAGCAGAAAGCCGGAAGAAACCTCCAATGGCATATTGCTGATAGCTATAAGTACAATACTTGCTACCTCCTTTTTCTTCTCCTTCTTTGTTTTCAATCTTCTTCTTCTTTTCCATGGCCACCCACTTTATTGGCTATTAATGGAATCCATGTCAGTGAATAAACGGATAGAAAACCATTTTTCTTCCGCACCACTTATCTGTAAGCCCTCTCTCTCCCTCGCTCTCCCTCTCTCTGAGACACAGACACAGACACACACTCTTCTTTCCCCCATTATATCGTTTGTTTCTGTTTATTTTTTTTATTCATGGTCCAAAACATAGTTAAGCTTCCTAATTTCTTGGAACAATACATCCTTAGAGATATCATTAATTTATTCCTGTTTCCTTCTATAGAACCCCGACAGTCTTGACTTTCTAATTTAGGTGTGCTCTGTATTCCATTTTTGACAAACAATTTATTTCTGTTGCAAAGTGCTTCAGATGGTTCGCAGTTTCATTTTTTCACTGAAATGCTTTTTTACTGGATTTTTTCTTTCCTGTTTAGCTTTGGGTTTCTGGGTCTCTAATACAGAAGATACATTTGCTTATTGCTGTTGATGGCTTCTTATTGATGTTTTGACGACAGATGAAATCACTGTTTTGGATTTCTCTTTTGGATTAGTGTGATTTGTGTTTCACACCAAGTACTTGCTTGGATTTCTGCAAGTTTTTACATGCTTGACTTGTTGTAGTAATATAGTTTTCCATCTAGTTATCTAAATTAATCTCCAATTGGAGATGAATACATCCATCTAAACATTTATACTATATAGTTACAGATAACAACAGAGAAGCTTAGCTGATAGGGGTTGGGGTTGGGGGTAACTCAAGTTCTTAATTAGAAGCAAAAGGGGTTTTTATGGACTGGAATTTAAAAGCAACAGCTTCTTGGGATTTTAGTGAACTTGAGCAAGAAACGTTTTCCAATGTGAGCACAGCTGATGTGTCTAGTAGCTTTGGAGATCATGTACATCATCAACATAGGGCCATCCGAGGAGACTTTTCTGTTGATTTGAAGCTTGGTCAGTTGGGTGATTCAGGTAGTAACCAGTTGGTGGACATGTTGAAAGAACATAGAGGCACTAAACCTTCTACTTCTTCATCGCCTTCCGGGGTTATTAAGAGGTCGAGGGCAGCCTATAGTGGATCCCAGACAGTGTCATGCCTCGTCGACGGGTGTCAATCGGATCTTAGTATTTGTAGGGATTACCACAGGCGGCATAAGGTATGTGAGCTTCATTCTAAGACTCCAGTGGTCATGATTCAGGGTCAGAAGCAGCGATTCTGCCAGCAATGTAGCAGGTATATGTGAGAATTCATAGACTAGTTTTGTGAAATATTGTTAGACTTACATTCATTGTAGTTTTGTTGCTTTCAAATTTCAATGCTCTTGGATCTTGCATCATCATAATTAAGTACTGGTGTGTTTTCACTGCTTCACTAAATGTGAATTTTCGATAAGTAAGCATTTGAAATCCTACTAGAGTGCTGCCCCCATTTACCTGACAAGCTAAGGCTTGGCTCTATTGTTTAAGATTCAAATTATCACTAATGTGATGAGACGAAATTCTGTTGCTACTAAATTTCTTCACCTCATCCTTGTTTGAGTAGATAGTGTGATTAGTCTTCTACAAGCTGAGAGCCTTCTTAAATGTCCCTATTATGCATGCCTCTATGAAGACCAAGCCTTCCTTAGCTTGTCGTAAGAGGCGTATATGTTTTAAGGTCTCTCTGTTCTGAGCCTTGATTTTTCACTGTATTCTTTAGGTTCCATGCGCTGGAGGAATTTGACAAGGAAAAGAAAAGCTGCAGGAAACGCCTCGATGGACACAACCGTAGGAGAAGGAAGCCTCAACTGCAACCTTTGTCACGTTCAGGAAGCTTCTTGTCCAACTACCAAGGTTGGTTAGCTAAGCTCGATAATTTGTCTATGCTAGCTGCACTTAATGTGTCTATGCTTTTGAACCCATATGTACAAAATTAGATACATACATGACTCATTCTTGCACCCACACAACACAACTTTACTAGTGTACAACCCCTAAGCTCTGATCATACCAAAGCTGCAGCTTTTGCTGAGAGTGCTAGCTCCATCAACTATAGGTGGTCCATTTTCAAGTTTCCACAGTTGATGATCTAGTGGCCACTGAAATGCTAGGTATCCTGTTTGCTTGGAGTGCATTTACATATTGTTTTAATTTACGATTTTTTTTGGCAGGCACGCAGCTGTTTCCATTCTCTAGTTCACTTGTATACCCCTCCACCACGGTTGTGAACCCAACCTGGGGCGGAGTTGTCAAACCTGAAGCCGAAACCAGGATTCATCACCAGCATCTACGACACCAAAACATGTTTCTTGGGTCCTCCTCCTCCACCACCAGCAGTAGCAGCTATAACAAGGGAGGAGGGAATAATATTAAACCGCACTTTACACTTTTCCAAAGCAGCGACAACAACCGAACACCATCTCATGCAGCAGCTTCTGTCTGCCAGCCTCTCCTTAATACTATTTCAATGTCAGAAACTGCTTCTGCTTCGTCTGCAAAGAACAAAATGTTTTGTGACAGGTTAACAACAACTCGAGTCCTCCCAGACTCGGATTGTGCTCTCTCTCTTCTGTCATCGCCGCAGACGCAACAGCAGACATCCGATCAGCTGGGTTTAAGACACATGGTGCAGCAGCAGCAGCATCACTCTAGTTCACTCTCTCTGATGCACCACCACAGCACCGGCCTTCATGGGAACAACAACAACAGCAGCAGCAGCAGCAGAATAGAGCCACTGGATTCAGTTCTAGTCTCTCATGGATCAACTGATCATGCAAATACTGTTCATCAGTCCTACGGAATTCTCCACGTTGGATCATCTGATGGGACACAGGGTAATCATCATCATCAAGGCCCTCAGACACTGCCATTTCATTGGGAGCAGTAGCATCAAAATGAAACTTGCACATTTCTCATGGATTAATGTTGCATCATGAATTTGAACCGGTACCTCTTGTATGATCGTGGAGATCTTTCTTTTATTTCTTCATATATTCATGCTATAGCTATGTTTGGCACTTTGGCTCGATCGTGATGGATAACCATTTCGGCCGACTAGTCCTTGTTTGATTCAGTTCAACAGATTATGCGAACCTTGGTCACCATATGTTGAGTTGTGTGCATACTAACTTGGGTGTCCACTCACAAAGGTAGTGAACATTTGCAAGACAATTAGGAGATCTGTCTTATAACGCTTCACTTACGTTATTTTGCCAACTTAAGAGTATTCCATCGGCTTCTCTGTGATTTCTTTCTTTGGGTTCAAGTGGCATTTCGGAAGACAAAAAGTTTACGATACATTTTTTGCTTAAACTTGGACAAGTTGTCTTTGTTTTATTATAGACACTATTTTTTCTCTTTCATTATATTCTTTATTTTAGGGAAGGATAAAATTCTGCATCAATTTGATGTTCAATTTTTAAAAATTATCAAAACAATATTCAAACTCTCAAAAATACATTTATGTGATATCTACCGTCAATTTTTGTCGATACTTGATTAATTTTAATAACGTATCACTTTTTTTTTCAAAAAAGAAAAAGGTGAAAAGACTTTCATATTCACACATATTTTTTATTCTTTTTTCTTTAATTATTCTATTTTCAATTTTTCTTTATTCTCTCTCTCCTCTCTCCCTGTCTGTGATTCTGCATATACAGTAGCAGCATATGCTCGTCTTTGACCGAGCACCGCCCCCTCCTGCACATCTCGTCGCCAGCCTCCATCGCTCTGCAGCCACGCGCAGACCTCAACTTCTTCTCGGCTTCACCACGCCCCATCCCTAGCTCGCCGGCTCGCCATGCCTCGGATTAGCTTAGCCGCGTCGCCACCTCAAGTTGTTGAGTTGATAGCTCTGACCGATTTGAGTTGTCAAGTTGTTGACTCGAACTGAACCGAGTCGCTGACCGAGTCTGAGTTGAGCGACGTTGAGATGAGGATGCGAAGCTCTGATTAAGCCGGTGTTCAGTTCCTCCGTCGCCGGTGGTTTTTAGCGACGGCCAAATCGACTTAATTGACGGATTTGGTGAAGATCGGTGTTCACTGTTCACCTGCGGCGACATTTCTGGTTCGGTGAGATGTTTGATGCGAAGCCGAGACAAATAACACTCGACTTGGATTCATTTTCCGAGAAGTCACGGCATTTGAAATTAAGGACGGAACTCACCGGTCCGGAGAGACTCGTCGTTCGAATTCCGCCGGTCACGGTGGCTAGGGTTTTTGAATTTGACGGAAAATTTGGCGGCCTGGTCGGGGTAGTCGTCCTCTTCGTTGAAATCGTAGACTTCAATGTCGGTTCGCGATGTGGTCTTCATCGCGAAGAAGCCGAGGAAGGGAATCGAGGGAGTGTGTCTCGAAGAAATCGGAAAACAATGGCTGGCGAGTCAAAGCGTTTCAACGAGTGAGACCGTGGGGGTTGTGAAACTGGGTCCAATCAGAGAGAGGAGAGAGATGAAAAAAACAAATTGAAAATTCAAGGATAATAAAGTCTTTTCCGTTTATTTTAAACAAAAATAGTACATCAACAAAGTTTATGAAATGTATATACAGTTTCTAAAATTTAAATATTACTTTGATAATTTTTGAAGAAGGAACATTAAAGTTATACATTCCAAAAAGTTTAATATATAGGACTTTTTTCTCAATGCTTTAGCACCAAATGTAAAAAGTTACAAACGGTTCACGTTCAAGCGCGTGATAGATCTAGACCGTTTGCTGGTCTAAATTCCATATCCATCTACGGCTAAAACAAACCACGAGACGCGTAAATAATAACATAAGCTAAAAAGTGAATTGTGCGGCACCAATTTATTGTCTCTGGATTTTCTTTTCAGCTCTTCAGATATGGCACTGCATGCAACATTGCAACATGCATACAGTGGATTCGCTCTTATCAGACTTTAAATGATAATAAGAAGATGAAAACAAGAAGCTAGTCGGTTAATTACATGCAAACCCAGAGAAGCTCCGCTACCTACCTCCCCACCCCACACCAAAAGATGTATCCAAAACACATAAATTAAGATCTCTCACCCCCACTGCAACTATCACTCTACACTATCTGCTCTACACCTTGGTGCTCATAAAATCACAAACCGAAAATGGCCGCCGAGGAAGATGTGTCTGTCTTCTCTAAGCTAAACGACGGCATCTTGTTAAACATTCTGGCGAGACTTCCGGCTGCGGCATTTGCATGTGCTGCGTGTGTAAGAAGAACGTGGCATCACTGGCATGAGAACTGCGGCAAGATTCTTAACCATCCAAAGTTCCTTTCAGCTATGTCTATGAACCCTGACTCATGTGTGAGTGAATTCGAAGCTAATGAATTAGTCATCCATTATTCTCGTCTGGATGGTTTTTAATTACATTAACCATCGTTCTTTTGTTTTGAATTGGTTCCATTTGTTCTTGATTTAATTGTACTATTGTATATAGGTGAGTGTACTCAAATTCATTAATTGATCCAAATGTATTAGTGAATTACTTGCTTATTTATTTACCTAGTTGCATAAATAAATATGTAATTCTCTTGTGTTTAATTATTTTAAAAATACTTGATTTATTTGTTTAGTTTTCGGTAATTAATTATGTTTTTGTTTATTTAAATTATTTAAATAAATATACAAAAAAGACCAATAAAAGGAGAATTCTATTCTAATAAGGATTGGTGATGTGGCAAGTCCATGTGACGGTGACTCAACCCTATGTGGATAAGGAGAGACCCCAAGATCACACCTATACAAGCATATTTTGAAGATCAATTTAGGGTTGTTGAATTTGGAGAGAAATAGCTAAAGAAAGAGAGAGAAGCCATACCAAGAATTCCAACCGTTAATCTTCGATCTGTCGAAGATTGAGCTTCGATCCATCGAAGACGGTCCTGCCAAGGATTCAAGGGTTTTGGTTTAATTATTCCTTCTCTATCATATATTGCGATTGGATTCCTATAACTATGAGTAGCTAAACTGCCCTAGTTAGGAACCGATCGAAGCCCTAGACATGCATATGATTTCGAACCCTTTTGATTTTAATAACTACTTGGATGAGTTTTGTTTCACTACTTTTATAATGATGATTTCTATATTCATGTTACTTTGGTTGCAAACTTAGTTGTATGACTTAGGGTCTAGAGTCTAGAATGTGTGATTGACGGCTATATCAATGCATATTCAATAGAGATAAGCAAGCCCGTTGTGATAACTTATGTGAAACAATTCTTTAGTGATGTTATATCGACATTAGAGGCTTTGTTGGATTTCAAACACTCTTAGAACTTAATGACTTTAATTGATTAGGTTAGGATGCCGACATATACCAACCTATCAGTTAAAGATCAAGCTAAGTCAGTACCGACATTCTGCTTAGTACGACCAATAAGAGAGTGTAATACAATCGATGTCCTACAGACATTGGCTCGATTGTGGGAGTCAGTCATCCATGGTTCTCTAGATTAAAATTTGTGTAAATCATTGGGTGTTTAGGATGGAGAGAGGTTCCTAACATTCATCTCTATATGATTTTATCAATAATTTATTTTTTTTAAATTTACATTTTTCTGCATTAGCTGTAAATTCGCCGAATTATTTAAGCAACCAAATCAAATTAGAATACCCTCAATTTTTGCATGGTAGTCCTCCACTGAGTCTAGTCAATTGTGTTAAATTTTCGTAGCATTTGGTTTAGTCTAGATTAAGTTCGTAAATTAGTTAGTGTCCAGTGGTCGAGTCTGTCAGATTTTGACTTTTGCGTCTTTTTGTGTTTCTTGTGTTTGTAAATCTTAGTTTCACCAATCCTCTATAGGTAATGACTCATATTTGTCATTAAACTACATTGATCTAATTGTCATATAAATATGATATATTTAAGGGTGCTTTTACTCCTATCATGACCCAAATTCTAATAACTGAGAACTAGATGTGTACCTTGTAGATTCTGTCATGCCTGATGAAGTCGCCATCGTAGGAGATGCAAACGGCTCGTTTCTGTTTTGACGCAGGGACGAAACACAAAATTACATTAGTGATGTGTTCTTGTTTGATGCTGTTGCTCTCGTCTTTGCCAGGGACCAAAACAAGTCTGCTGGTACTAATTTATTTTTTTGGTTGTCTGTTCAAATAGACTAATTAATGGACCATGTACGTCTTGATTTCATGAATCTGGATTTGATGAACAGAGTGGGGGGAGGCTCAGTTCCATGTGGCGGTGGCCGACGGCATAATACCATTTGGACCGGAGCGGAGGAGCCTCCAAGTGGTTGAGGATATAAAACACTTGTATTTTTGGCGTAGTGCAAGGAGCAGCAGCAGAAGAAGGGTATCCCATGCTTGATTGCGTTGCTGTTTTACAACATCTTATAGATCAGGTGAGCCTATAAGTGAACTATATACTGTATATGTTAATAAATGAACACTGATTCATTAGTATTTGAAAGATGAAAAATAGAAACCTCTCTTCTGCTTTTCTAGTTGGAGTTGGACAACTCCGATTTTTACATTGAGGCCAGCAAACGAAGGCAACCAACAACAAAAACAGCAGCTAAAACCCAACTGGCTTTGCATGAACTGCTCGGGTACGCGAGTCACAAACCTAGCTATATCAAATTTTATACATATTTTTTTTTAAAACGAGAGTTTAGGGGTTTAGATTGCAATGTGTTTAGGCAATGACTGTGATTTGTAACAGAGGCACCAACGAGTCCATTATTGTGAATGGTTTGGGCATACGACCAGGGGATAGATTCTTATTCTTGCACTCAGATGCTGACACTGCATTGACTCGTGTTGATAATGCTTGTGAAAGTATAGAAGCCTTGGATGATGAAGAAGAGATATTCGGAGCTCTAATCTTCTCCAGCTACCGTCGCAACCAGTCCTTTCTCGGAAACCCTTGCCTGGATGGCTCGCCCTTCACCGACAGGCTTAATGGAGTTCCGGTAGCTGGTATATCCTGCACCAGGTAAATTGGCCGTGGGGCGTCACTCGGTCAAGGACTAGGGTATTGCTTGCATGCACATAGCTGTGTCTACCTAACTAAGTCGTACATTCCTCCTATTGGCTAATGGTTACTATGGTTTTCAAGATAATTGGCTCTTGATCGAGGGTGTCTGTTTCCCCTGAACATGAACATATATACTGATATGAATAATGGAGATGCTCCTTACTCCTTAGTTAGTTAGTGATAGACATGTACGTTTTGAATAATATGATCGAAACAGAAGAGCTAGTGTGAGTGTGCGACTCATATACTTGACTGTGGAAGCAAACAGTGGCGAACCTACACAGTGGGCTGTGTAGGCTGTAGTCACGGAATTTTATAGAAAAGTTCCCTAAATAAAAAAATAGTTGTATATTTCCGGCCCACATCTCCAGCCTTAATCAATCTTCCTGATCAAATTTTTCAGCTCATATGCTCGCTTGTTTGGTACAGATGATTCAGTTTAGATCGATTAAGCACTTGATCTTTTATTCTAAACAGTAAAAATCAGTAACAATGAAGCAATCAAAAGACCAGTGGGCTAGAGTTTAATTTGTTGACAAATCTCCCAATTGAATCAATCAAGAGACTCCAGTAATGAAAAAAATTTGGTGTTTTGTATTATAGCTAAACTTGTATCTATACAGTTAAAAGTTTAACTAGTATATTACTATGGGCCAATGTGTACGACTGTAATTAGGTGTTCAAAGTCATTTTTTTTAATCCAAAAGAATTCCATATGTAGCTAGTTTGGTATTAATATTTCATAGATACAGATCGAAATGTTGGTTTAAGAATATAGACCAAGGCTTTGACCCAATAAAAATGTTTGATGTTTGGTACATCTAGCATTTTTAAAGACTCTATGAAAATATTTTTATTATCGGAGTTTGGTATTATGTCTTTTCTGATGTATGTTTTTAATTATAATAAGAAAGATACAAGATAAGCTCTTATTAAATTACAAATCTCAAAAAAAAAATTATGTGCTGCACAATACAATTTACCACGTTTTAAATTCCTGAATTCACCGCTAGAAACAAAGATCATTCAGGATAAATGTAGTATCATATTTTGAATAATCTATAGTATCATTATTTTTGCAACTGCAATATCTCATCATTTTTAAATTGACGTTAATTGGTAGTGTCTAATAAAGTTCGAAACACGTGAACTTATAAGTTATTGATATTACCAATTGATTGCAACTCGCTGACACATCCTCGTAGATTCAGAAACAAAGAACTTGCCATCTCGACCAAGGTCTGAGCTCGTCGAGTTTGGTCCCCACCGAATGTTGGAGAGCTAACCGATGATAATCAATCAAATGATTAAATCCATTCCCCTGCCATGACGTCGTTTATAAACAAACAATAACAATTCATGAAAGTTTCACGATACGAGTACACCCCAAAGTTCAAAGTTGAAACAAATACAAAGGAAACCGTTGCATCGATCATTCCTTATCGAAAACGGTTGTATGTCGGATTTTGATGAGACATGGTGGTGCGAAAACACAAAAATGTTGCGATTAAGTTAATAAGTGACAAGTTTTTTTTCTTCTAAGAAAATGAAGAAAACTACAAAGAAGATCTTCTGTTGCATCCCCTTTTTAAATTATCAAACAATTGAAGGTGAACAAGACTTGTAAGCAGAAAATTGTTCCATGTGTTGATGTTATCAGTACCATGTCCAGCATTAACAAAGTTATCAATACTACAAAAAAAGTCACTTAGACGACGGAACTGTTCCGTCGCCTAAGTACTTACACGACGAAATCTCCGTCATCTAAGTGCCGTCGTGTAAGCATCGTAGTTTAGGTACTTAGACGACGACATCTCCAATTTACGTCGTCTAAGTTCCACTTAGATGACACATATTATTGCGTTGTCTAAGGCATACTAAAACGACGGATTAAGAAACGTCGTCTAAATCCCACTTAGATGACATATTTTTTCGTGATCTAAGTGTAGCCTTAAACGACGCAAGTTTCGTCGTCTAGGTGATCTTACTTAGACGACGGCAACTTTAACTACTTCGTCTAAGTAGGAAATATTTTTTTTAAATATAATATATTAAATATTAAATTAATTTAAAAATTAATTAATTAACTAATAATAATAATAAAAAATATTAAATATAAAATATAAAATTCGTACAAAATTAATTAAATATTGTTCGATTCCGATCAAGATCACAAAAGTATATAAAAAACCTAGCTAGCGACAGTAGAAGGTGTATGGGCCCTGCCGATCTCACCCCGCTCGAATCGTCGTTGTCGGGTCCTGGAGGATACTGAGAGCCAAATGGGTGATAAATAACATCAGGATTTAGGCATAGCTTAATCGACATGATGCGTATTAATTGATCCATATGATCCATCCGAGCTTGAGCTGCTTGACTCTTCTCCCAAGCCTTACGAGCGTCCTCTTGAGCCCTACAAGCGTCCTCTTAGGCAGCTAAAGCGTTGTCATTGGCCACTCGAGCTTGCTCCTGGAAAACTTGTATTTGTTCTCGTCCCGCCGCATTCAAGCGTTGACTCCCCGATGATGTGGACTGGCTCATATCTCGCTCGACTCCCCGTCCAAGACCACGAACCTCTTTACCAGGTCGACGGTCGAAGACTACATCTGCCATTTTTATCTGAGACTCTGTCGAAAGAGTAGGTAGCTCCTCAAGCGTGATCCCTGGACTCTGGGACTGCATATATGCAATTCTCTCGTCGGGCAATTGTTGCAACCTCTCCTGAAATGAACATGCACAATATCTATATGAATGTCCCCCAAAAAATTGACATAATTTCTCCTAAAATTTGAGGAAACCAAAATCCTGCACAAAAATCAAAACACTTCCAATAATATGAAAAGTAAATCTCATTCACATTTCTCAAGTTCAACATATTTATCCCACATGCACCTATGTACCACACATACATATAATCAATTACCTATGTATCACACAAATAATATCCTCATTTATCAAGTTTATCTCTTTATGCACAAGTGAAGAATCAACAATAAAATTAAATATTATTACTTTGGGAAAAAAATGTTACTTACAGTATGTTAAGTACCGAGATGTTCGATCTGCCCGGGCATATTGTAAGCAGAAATGCTGCCTGCTATGAGCGGGTATTTCGAACCCTTTTGCAAGTACTCATGCGTTAGGTTGAGCATTTTGCAAGAGCTCGATTCGTGGTGCAACAACTTCTTCTCCCGATTAGTTATGCTCCTCTATGATTGCGCATGTTACACAACAATTTAAATAATTACGCAATTAATCATTATTCAACAGAATTTTTTCCAAAAAATGACACGAATGTGAAGGAATATGAATTACGAACCTTATACGGTTCGGACTCGAAGTGGGCTTTCAACCACTCCCACTTGTCTCCCCTTCCCTTTTTGAACTCCTTCGAAGTCTTTCTGGGGTTTGCCTTGTACGTCTTGTTCAATGCGCACTTCCAATCCTTAAAGATCTGGTGAGCGGTTTTGTTGATGTAGTCCACCATCTTTGGAGTTTGTTCATAATTAAAATTGTTCTAACAAAAAAAAATTAACAATTAGAAACAGTAAACATCAGAATTTGTAATCAATTATGAAAAAAACTATAATATTAAATATTTTTTTTACCGTGAGTCCGCGGAACACGTTCATTTTGTCCTCGTCGATGAGCTCTTCCTAATTAGGGGCTATCATACGTACGTGAGAACGTACGTAGTTTCCGATCTGGTGAGCTGTCAAATTAGTCAACCTCCTTCCTTCAGGACATCGGGTGAATGCGTTTAGAGGCACATCGATCCTCCCTCCTGCCGATGTCTTTGGTACGATCTCGGCTTTGCTTCTATTTCAAATTCCCCGAATGCGTTTAGGAGGTGGAAGTGAGGGGTCCCTCCTGTTTTGCCGTCTCGCACTAATGGCAACTGCATCTTCATTGGAAGATTGGGGCACCTATGACGTTGACCCTGAACCGCCCCGATCAGCTGCAATGTCATCAATAGGAGGAGTATGTGGAATCTCCCCTTCAGGCGCCAAACTCGTACCCGACTTATTGGAGGCTTGATTCTCCCAACCCTTTTGTTATAAGACAGATTGATGCCACGATTCTTTGTCTTTTGCCGTGCGCCTTTTCGGCATCTTATAGTTCTATATATTAACACATTTATATTTATTTCACAAATAATTATAAATATAAATAAAATAACACACATATATATTAACACATATAAATTAACATATCTATATATTAATTAATACGGGAATTCAATAAACGTATATATCCATATATATAAATTATTCAATATATTAAACACATGCATATAAATTTTTGAATTATGAAATTATCCAATTATACATATCTAAATATATCAATTATCCAATATTATATGTACATATATAAATATATACACATATATACAAATACACACAATACGTATATACATAGTATTATACATAGTGTATATATATATGGCCGGCCGGCCAGAATATATACATGCATGCATATATATCGATTGAGAGGGAGAGGGACGTACCAGAGAGGGAGAGGGAGACCAGAGAGGTGGGTTGTCGATGAGGGAGAGGAGGACCCAATCGAAATTGCAGGCCGGTGAGGGACGCGGGATCGGTGAGGGAGATTGAGGACTCGAGACGAGGGCATTGGTGCCGGTGAGGGAGTGGGAGCCCGAAGAGTCACCGTGAGGGGGGGAGAGATTTTGGCCGGTGGGGTTGAGGGAGAGAGAGAAGGAATCGAAGTGAGAGAGAGAGGGAGAGAGAGAAACCAATCCGTTTTCTTATACCCAGTTTTCCACTTAAACGACGCAACCTTGTTCTGTGTCGTCTAAGTGATTTTTGAAAGCCACCCAAAAAAATGGGCGGTTATTTATCACCTGCCATTATTTTTGTCTTAGAATACGAAAACATAGGGTTCCATCATCTAAGTAACCACTTAAACGATGGAACCCTATGTTTTCGTCGTCTAGGATAGTTTTTTTAAATTACTCTCCAAATTTATCGATGTCTAGGATATCGCCAAATTTGATTGGTTTCCAATTTGTCCATGATTAATTTAATTATCTAATCGATTGTCGACGTATATATATGCGCACACGTGTCAAAAATTTGCATTAATTAATTAATAATATACATCAATTTTATATATTCAACCATGCATATATACATGCATGCATCAAACTTACAAAAACACCGAACTCGGTCGATCAATCAATCACTTTCGTCATCATAGTCTTCATCAACATCTTCCTCTTCACTACTCTCAACTGACGGTTGGTCCTCATCATCATAGTCTCCATCATTATCATCATATCCGAGGTCGTTTTCATCCTCCAGCTCCTCATCTTCAGATGCATTATCAATCGTAAGGTCCGTGATCTCCTTTTCAGTAAGATCTGTTTCCCGATCATGCATGGGTAAGCGTTCATTAAGGCGAATAAGTTTCCTTGTATCTGGGATGACAGAAGTATCAGATTCTTAATGTGCACTGACATTATTCCATTGAGTGTGAATCGTTGACGACCCTTCGTGTGTTGTGGCACTCCATATTTCTCGATGAGACATATGGTTTACTATTTTCCAATCTGCACTAGGTTTCAGATCATCTAGATAGAACACCTGCCTAACTAATGTGGTAAGAGTGAAAGGCTCATCCTCATACCAATTTGACTTCATATCGACTAATAAAAGGCCAAGATCTTCCTTCGTACGCTTGAACCATTTACACTCGAATACAAAAGCATTGATACAATTATGATTTAGTAGCAGAACGACATTGACAAGAACTCCGTCATTACATCGTTGCCTTGTCTGACCGCGATCCCACTATTTTGTGTTCTTTTACCTTCATCTCGGTCCACCGAAACTTTACACCGTTAACAAAATATCCGGGGTAAATATATTGTTGAACCGGCTTACGGGCCAACATGTACTTTTCCCATGACCACCACTCATTATGGTTAGAGGATTTCTGTAGATCCTCCATCTGTAAAAAATGTGAACGTACAAGATGTAATTAAGGATATATATATATGTATCTACCAAAAGTTTGCCATAGTTTCCCCTAAAACTAAAGGAAACCACAAATAAACCTGCATCTAAAATTTGACCAAAAATACTACGAATCCATAAAGTAAACACCAAATCAAATAACAAATTACTTAACTAATTAATCCCTAGTCCGGTTCCAGATATATACATATATATATATATATCAACATCAAATTTAAAAAAGGAAGCACAAATTCTATATGCAGGGTTTAATAATTTAAACATACATACCCATTGGAGAAATAATTAGGGAACTTCTTTTTAAGCATTTTTTCAACCCAGTTAGGACTCTTGTCTAGTTTGGCTGTCTAAATTTTAGTTCTGTAAGTTTGCATGTAACCAATAACCTCGTTACAGTCTCGCAACACTATCCAATGTGCTTTAATACGTTTCTCATGATTTAATCTTTCGGTTACTACTCTTCTAAAAGGTCGTACAAGATCTGTGATGACTAAACGATTGTAGGTAGTAGGTGTATTGGAGGCGGTCTGGACCAGATCATTGAAGTACTTGCTGCAGTAAGTAATAGACTCATGCATTAGATATGTTTCCGCGATGGAGCCATTCTAGACAGACCTATTTTTGACTAATCCTTTATACTGTCCGAGTTGTCTACAAAATAGGCATTATATTATTAATTCGTAGCAATCTTTATAAGAAAAGAGATATATAAATGATGGAAAACGTGTTTAATTTTTTTTAGTACTACTCTTTATTTTACCTTTCCTGAGGATACATCCACGTGTACTGGACCGGACCAAAAACAGGACTTGTTCGAGAAGGTGGACCATGAGGTGAATCATGATGTCGAAGAAAGCAGGGGGAGAATCCTCTCTAATTTGCAGAGGATATGGATAGTTTTGTATTGAAGTTCGACCACATCCGATTTCTTCAACTCCTTGGTGCATATCCTCTGCCACCATCTGCATAATGCAACAATTGGTTCGATGACATTGCAGCATAATGTGACAATCATGAGTCTTTAAACCAATGAACTTGTGTTCCCCTAATTTAACACAGTTATATATGTTGGATGCATAATTAGATGGATACCAAACACGCTGAAACCAGTTGAATACAACATCCTTGATTGGCGGCTTCATTGTGTAAGGTGCAACGGACATTTTGTTGTAAACACCTCTTTTATCCCTCTTTAAACATAAGGGACGACATATATTCATAGATTTCAGATATTTTTGCGCTTTGGGAGTATCCTTAGTCTTGAAATTAATATAGAGAATTGTTTCCACAACGTTGTCGCACACATTCTTCTCAATGTGCATGACATCTAGGTTGTTCCTCAGCTTCAATTTTGACCAGTAAGGCAGTTCAAAGAAAATTCTCACGTGGTGCCAATATGCCAGATATTGTGGAGGGTGTGGATTGAGTTTCTTCACATCATCGTCATTGGTCAACACACCAAAATTGAAGCTATTTAACCTCTCAAAAATTTCTTTGCTGGACCACTTTCGGGGTTTAGGACCATTCTCTACTGTCCCATCAAAACAGTCTTTATCCTGTCGCCATTGGTGATCATGAGGAAGCTATCTACAGTGACTTAATGTGACGACCCGAACCAGAATCAGTAGAGTAATCAGTACGATTCACGAGATTATGCGTAATCGCGATTAATTGTTAATTGTGTGATTTGTTGGATTAGTTCGCGACTTAAATATCGGTCGAGAATTTGAATTGAGTTTCTTCACGAGAGTTGTAGAGCACGTGATTTCGAGCTCGTGGGCGGTTCCGGATGATTTTTCTGATAACCGAGGAATATAATATGATTATTTGAAGTTTCGGTTTATCGACGAGTTTATCCGTTCGTTTCGTATTTATCCGAATTGTAATGGTTATCCGTTTTGGACCGTTGATCGTCCCGAGACGCGAGTATAAATATCAGAAATAGTCGAAAAATTGTCGAAAACACTGTTTGAGGTTTGACCAGACGTTGACTTTCCATTTTGGGCAGTTTGACCGTTGACTGTGAGGGAGAACTTTCCCGTTTGAATTTTCGCCGGCCGACTTGGATTTTCCTGCCACCTCCGGCCACGTGAGGGGTATAATTCTTCTTCCCTTGAGTTTCTAAGTTGTTTTGTATTTGAAATCGTGAAAATTGATGATGAATTGGCTAGTTTTGAATCGGGTTTGTTTGCCGGAATTCACCGATGACAGGGGGTGGACTTCCGGCGAGCTACGGTGGCGGGGGAGTGAGGGTTTCGACTCCCCTTGCCCCTGTGATGCTCCCCATAAGGTTGAATTGGGTTGAAGTGGAGGTTTTGGGTGAACCCGAGGTGGTTGCCGGAGTTGAACTCCGATTTGGGTTCGAGCTATTTTGGAGAGGTTCCGGTGAGAATTGGGTCTTGTGGTAGTTGGAAATTGTGTTGGGCTTGAGGAGATCTTGAGAACTGGACCTTCCTCGCCGGAGAAACTCTCCGTTGACGGCGCGCCGCCGCCGGCGTCGGCGGTCAACGGCAGCGCTCCGGCGAGAAAGTTGACTTTTCAGTTTTCGATGATTTTAATGTCATTTTTCTCGTAATCGCGCCCCGATCGTCACCTTGAGGTTTTCGAATTGATTTGGGTATCGGATTTTTAGTAGAGGGTTTCGAGTGGAGATTTCGAGAATTCAGTCGATTATTTTATATAGTTTTATATGTTTCCGGGAACGGTTGATTTCCGTGGTTAAGTACAGAGTTGTGGGCTATGATTTTGATCAGATATGTTTTATGATTATTCAGGGGATCGAGATCGTGCTTCGGGTGAGGGATCGTCTACCAGACCACGAGATTAGCGCGAGTGCGCGTTTTGCTCACCTGTGAGTGGACAACTTCTTTTCACTGTTAATCGCGAGTCATTATATACGTTTTACGAGCATGAATAGGCATACGAGATTATGTTTATTATGAGCATGTGTTATACGATTATGCTTATATCATTATATATTACGTATATGCATTTATATATTGCTTTCTGCATTTACATCGACCTATTTACGATTTGGTTTACACAGAGTACAGTCTCAGTATATGTAGTTGTATCGATACACTTACATCTCGACTGATCCCCGATGGATGCCTACCAGGAGGGGCAGTACCCCGACCTGACCGGCGAGGGGCAGTACCCCGGAATCGAGGCCTTTCTGGCTAGAATCACGTGTGGGTCTGGGATCCCGTGATTCGGACTGTACTAGCACAGATGTGTCCATGAGTGACCCCGTGGGATTTTCCATGCATGCTTTGTACGTGGGTCGGAGCAGCATCTCTTCACGTACCATTTGATTTTCATGCATTTGACTCACATATGTTTTTATAACATATATTATTGGCGAAAGACATTTATTTTCGTCCACTCACTCTAACAGTTTTCATGTCTTTCCCCTGGGCTTTTCGGTTTCCGTGCCCAGTTTGCAGTTCAGGTTCTGGTGTTTCACGTCGTGGTTGGAGGCTAGTTGTGCGAGCCACCTGTGTTTTCCAGTAGGTTTCTTGTTTCGCCTACTGACGTATATATTATATATATTTACACTAGAGGTCGCTCTGATACATTCTGATACATGTTTTATACGGTTTTTCCCGGATATATTATATATTACAGTTATGTTTACTGTTTATTGTTATTGATATGATATTGAGAAATCCGGATGGGATTGGTGCCCACGGTTTGGTTTTTGTGGCATAGGATGAAGTGTTATTTTCTGGATGCAGGTAATGGCAATTCCACGTTAGTAACGTTACTCTGCCGAAATTTTAATGGTTTTTGTTGGTTCACGTTTTCAGAAGGGGTTCGATTCCGGTTTAGGCAACTAAATCGGGGTTGGATCCTTTCACTCAAGTAACACATCCTCCCCGCGTGCCAACTAGAGTTGACGTCATCCAAGCAGATAGGACAAACATTGCATCCTCTAATTGTGCAAGATGCCAACATCCCATACGTGGAAAAATCGTTGATGGTCTACATTACCGCGGCTGTCATCAAGAACATTGTGTTACTAAACTTGTCATACGTTGGAACTCCAATTTCCCACAACAGTTTCAGCTTGTCAATCAATGGTTTGAGGTACACATCTAAACACTTTCCAGGAGACTTAGGCCCTGAAATTAGTAAAGTAACGAAATTAAATTTCTTATTCATACACATCCAGGGAGGCAGGTTGTACGGCATGCGGATAACTGGCCAAGCGTCGTACGTGCCATCGTTAAAAGGATTGAACCTGTCTGTAGAAAGTCCTAGTCTGGCATTTCATATCTCCGCTACAAAGTTTGGAAATTCCCTGTCGAAATGTTTAAAAGCCTCCCCATCTGCCATGTGTCTGAGAACATCATCATCTATTCTCTTTTCAGCGTACCATTTCATCGGCTCTGCTGTGTATAGAGCTATGAACAAACGCTGCACTCTGGGAATCAACGAAAAATATCGAAGCACCTTCACAGGAATTTTCTTCTTCGAACTCCTCCTTTCAGGGTACTTCCATCTGGAGTGGATGCAAACAGGACAGTAGTCTAACTCTGCATACTCCTTATAAAATAGCATACAATCATTTCTG
The DNA here is from genome assembly GCA_946800695.1 of Geum urbanum. NCBI lineage: Eukaryota > Viridiplantae > Streptophyta > Magnoliopsida > Rosales > Rosaceae > Geum > Geum urbanum. The sequence goes on along the minus strand of OX327013.1, from coordinate 41,167,376 downwards.
CAGGCGTGGATTTGCTCGTACTTCAGACCAAGTTTACTTAAGACATTTTTTACCTTGTAATGGGAACCTGGAAGCTTGTGATTATTAGGAAGTAAATCACATATGTGTTTCTGGATGTCGTCAAAACCTACATCCGATATTTTATGCTTCACTTTGTACTCCATTTTGGCCATTATGGCGTGCAACACAGTTGTGGACATCCATCGTACACTGGGGTTCGGGCTTCAAGTAGCATACTATTGTACCTATCAAATTCAGTAGTGTCAATTTCTGGGAATACGACAGGGACTGTGTCAACATTAGGAGTATCAGATCCTCCCCATTCGTGTTGCCATCTACCATGTAGACTGAATTCCAGAAAAGCATCATGGACCAAATACACAATGGGGTTCCAAGAAGGGGTGCCACTACCGCTGGATGATGCATCCTGGTAATTGTATCCTGAGCTGAAGTCTGGGCTTGAGCTGAAGTCTACTACTTCACTGTGCTCACTCCATATAGTGTAACTCCACATCATACCGTGCTCATACAAGTGATGAGCCATAACATGAGACTCCACAAACTGATGGTTAAGACATTTTCTGCACGGACACCTTAAACGCTTCTTTCATTGTCCATGTTGCATTGCAAACATTACAAACTCTTTGATTCCGTCCATATACCTCTCATCACTTCTATTCGCCAATTGTATTCAACTCTTATCCATATTCCTGTGTAAGTAAACGAAACTTTAAAATTATCAAATAAACCATTGTTAGAAGTTAACAAAAAATTGTCGTTCAATTCATATAATTCCTAATTAATTAATTAATTTATCTCTAATCAATATTATTTAATTATGAGATTAATATATCGATCAACACACACACACACACACATATATATATATATATGCATTTCAAGCGCAATATTGTTAAACAATAATTAGCTAGCTAGCTAGCACACAATTAATTAAACAAAATAGCTAGCTAGCTAGGTTCACATTATGGAATAATATTTATATATATACATGCAAACAAATTAAAACCGTTGAAATGATAGATTCATGGATCAGAATTATTAGTATCGACCAAATCGAATATACGTACGTACCTTAATTTGTCGATAATTATTAGCCGGCCGGTCGACAGATGAAGTGATCGAGCCACTTAGAGGTAGGCTAGCTAGGCTTATATATATTATTTTATTTGAGAGAGCTAGCTAGAGAGATTGATGAAGAATTCGAAGCACAGAATTGAGAGAATGACGAGGAGGTGAATAAGAAGCTGATTGATATATATAATTGGACTTTTTTACTTAGACGACGCAAATATTAATTTTTCGTCGTCTAAGATAGCACTTAGACGACGTAATTAAGTAGATCTGTCGTCTACGTGATTTCTTATACGACGCCTAAAAATGATGTCGGTTCGTCGTCTAAGTGTTGTCTTAGATGACGTAATGGATTTGCGTCGTCTAAGACCTTTTAGATGACGGTGCTGGTAAGCTTCCGTCGTCTAAGAGGCTTTTTCTGGTAGTGTAACAACAAAATTGGCCTCTCTGAAAATGTGTTTGAACCTGAATTTGTTGAAGCTATTAGCCAAGTTTTGAATGTCTCTGATGATTAAGGAGATTTTCTAAGGAGGCTTCCATATATTGAAGACACAATTAATGATGAGTAAAGAGTCTCCTTCTACTTGAATGTTGTCAATTCCTGCTTGTTTGACATGAAGAAGACTTTGTTTGAGGGTTTGAGCTTCGACCATAGGTACTGTTGAGTTTTCAAAGTCACAAGACCCTGCCCCAATAGATGCACTACTAGAGTTCTTGATCACATAACCTCCAGCAGCTGAAGAGTGAGGAGTGTTCCTAACAGAACCATCAAAATTGATTTTGTTGAAACCTGTCTCAAGGGGAGACCATCTAATAGTAGTAGCTTTCCTAGGTTCAAAAGGAGTAGTGCTGCTTGAGGTGTAGTTGTTCTAGTATGCAGCAACAATGTTAATCACTGTTTTGGGATTGAAAGTTTCATTCATGAAGATCAAGTTATTTCTTGCATGTCAAATATGCCAACAGATATTTAAAATCATAGATCATTCCTTAGGATCATGCTTTTTAGCAACAAACAAAATGTTCATGCTCGAGATCATATGGGTTATATTCGGAATGGCCTAACTAGGGATCACCCACCCATGTACCCAAAAAGCTCGTGAGCGGCTCGAGGCTCGATGGACTTAAGCACAATTATGCCGACCTGGTGGAGATAAGACCGAGCTTAAGTGGATTTGTCATAGCCTATTATGGGTGACCCCTACCCCGAGCCCTTAATGACATTAACCATTGACAGACTCTAATCATAACATTATTGGAAAATACAAATAAAATAATTTATTCAAGCACTCCTAATTGCTAACCCAACCTTAAAGTTTTCCCATTTGACCATAACAATTTCATAAATTTAAATGTCGTAGACATTTATAAATGATGAGAACCCAAATTTTTGTATTTTAAATTATCGTAATTATGAATTCTGTTGTTTGGATATAAACGTGTTGAATTCTGAAAATGGTGGGGGTTATGAATTACTCAGTTTGGATGAATTTATTTTGAAATGAAAGTGAAAGAAAATGTGATTGATTTAGGATCCGGCTCCTCTACAGTTTTTTTTCGTAAAGTTTCGTAAAGTTCTTAACATCTCAACCAACAAATAATTTCTATAGTTACAATCATGCCACGTCAATTGAACATATTTATCATAGCTTGTTGTTATAACAACCTTTATATTTTCATTGCCGGAGTGACAAAGAAAAGCACCAGTCGAGTATATGACAAAGTTCCGGCGAGATACAACGTGCTAGAAAAATATGAGAGAGTGATCGAGCTTGAAACCTTCTATATAGTGATTTAATTGAGGTGAACAAACCACACACAACATAAGAAAATCCTGACATATTTGAATTGAAATAGATCCAACGAATCGCAAGTTATAATGAAACAAATATACCAAGATATGATTTAGCTATAGATGTGCAAGCTCGCATGTGATTGAGTTTTCTGGTTATCTTCTTGTTGGGTATGTTATTTCTTAAACTAGTGGTTCTTCTATTCCAAATCCCTCCCATTTATCACCATTTTTAATTCTCATATCGGGTCTTTGGAATCCGCATTTCAACAACACAATAGATCATATTATGGTGTTTGTATGCTTTTGGATTCGATCACCTTGAGCCCAGAATATATCACTCAATCATCAAGAAGAGATGCGATTGCAGTTGCATATTAGTCAGTCGTGTGTAATGGAGAAGAAAGATGATATCAAATGGTGATGCATCGTGTGTAGTGTCTTTCTAAGTGATGTGGCATGATCGTAACCATAGAAATTGTTGGGTGGTTCAGATTTTATGAATTTCACAAAACTTCACGAAATAAAACTGTAGAGGAGCTGGATCCATTGATTTATATGCTAACATACATTGTTGTTTTGATAAACCATATCTCAATGTCTCAATCTGTAGGTTGTAGCCAATGAACATTCATAATCATGTGCTAGCTAAAGCTAATAACAACAACAGAGAAAGTTAACAACAACAAGACACAGTTTATTAAATTTTTTTAAGATTCATATCTAAATAAAAATACGAAACAATCCAAAGTTGTGCTAGAAAAACTCAAATCTGCAGCATGACTCACATGCCATTATGAAAATATAAGACACCATGTTCTAGAGTAAAACTTATGAATGTAAAATATAAACAATCCTCAACTACCATCGAGTCGAGGAAGAGAGCCTATGTGGATCCATCTTTAATAAACATCATCACCATGCTCTTCTTAACCTTCATCGGAACATCTTTTAACATGGAAAACCGCTATTCATTCTCAATAAACCAAGCACTTGTTTTCATATGTTCCTCAAGACTAAGATTCGATATCGTAATTATTTCAGCCCATACCTCTTTTGGAGCAAGGCTTTGGGTAGTAGCACAAATGAGATCTTCAAAGGACGAAGGTATTCTATCAATTGACGTGCTCATGACTTCTTTTGTTGAAACTCTCTTCTTTGGAGGAGGTACATTAGAAAATGGTATTGCTTGAGTTCTCTTCCTTTGTGCATTTCCTGTTGACTTGAGTGCAATATCTTTGATGATCTCAATATTTTTGAAAGTTTGGTCATCATCTCCCAAATTGACATGATCAACATCATTAGTTGGAGGAGTCATTACTTCAGTTGCTTTTACAACTGTTTCAACACCTTCTTCTGTGGCTCTATCTTTACCAAAAAGATCAACAATATCGTCCCAATTCGGTATCCTTTTATATCGAAAACTTGTAGCAGAAGTTCAATCATTCTCTCTTGTCATATGATGACGAGCAAAAAAGGTTACACCAGACAAGGAGTGAAAGTTTTGGCGATCAATGAAGTCATATCCAGTGTTTCTCAATACACGTCAAGAAGATTGCTCTGCGTTATATCAGACAGGGTGTATAAGGCATCAATTTCGTGGTTCAACAACGAGATCACGACACAAGTCCTAGGCCATCTAGGAAAAAATAATTCATTAAGCGAGGTTGGTGCCCTCCTCGTTTCAGTCGCTTTTGTAAAAGCAAGTCCAACAGCACAACTCTCCATCGATGTTCTACCCACGACAGTGGCACTCCTAGCATGATCTAAATGAGACCGTTTGTAAACCCCAAACTTTTGGAGGTAGCAAAGCAACACCTCCAAGATGTTTTGGACAATTTTAGTTCTATTTTTATGCTTGTATAATAAAAGAGCTATAACAAATCACTCAGAATTCATATAAATAAACTCATATCCCATGACCAAGCCTTGGCTTGGAGCCATGGACACCCTCAAGCAATTGTAAAAAATGAAAGGGTAGAGAATGTAATCAGACTTGAAAGCAGAGTAGTTGAACTTAAACGTCTCGGCAAAGGTCAGGTTTTGGCCGAACGTCAACGCCGCCTCAGAGATGCTCTGGTACGACAACATTTGATCAAATGAAGAAGAAATTGACGGATGGCGAAGATGAAGTGGTGGTTGTTTGAGAGAGAGAGAGAGAGAGAGAGAGAGAGAGAGAGAGAGAGAGAGAGAGAGAGAGAGAGAGAGAGAGAGAGAGAGAGAGAGAGTCACTATGCATGATAACAACTTAACTATATTGTAGCATCAATATAAAAGGAAAACCAACTTCACTATGAACTAGATAGAACTAATACCAGAAGGCAATTACTAAATGTATTAACATAGAACTACAACATAGATTCATAACAAATCAATTTAACAGAACCCATACATATTTGTATATAATCATAACACGTCAGAATAAGAGTTTAAAAAACAGATTCATAACAACATAGTCAAACCCATCCTCAATTGTAAAGAGAATACAAAATCATATCAACAGATCTAGAATACTCAGTACTTCTTAGATACGAAGAGATAGAGCCTGAGAAAACTAACCTCAACAAGTTAAGATGTAGTAGAATAGTGAAATTGGACTTCAACGTTTTATAGTTGTACGCTTCAGTTTCAGCTTCAGCTTATATAGGCTTTTGCCGCGAATTGCCAAGGGTTTCCCGCTCTAGAAACCAGAAGTCCAGATTCACTAGAATTGAAGAATAACTCTTAAATCGGATGGAATTCAAGGCCAGAATCTTCATCTTGAATTCCCCCGTTTTTTCTCCTGGAGAAATCCCTAATTCCTCGCGTTTTGTTGCCAAACGATAGAGTCGAAGGAAAAGAATCATAAAAACCCAACTTTTCTTTAAATTCCTATGTTTCGTACGTATCCAAACAAACCTTTAATTTATTTTATACTAGACTTCCTGGAGGCGCATATGCGCGTGCGGAAGTCGTCGTGCTCGCGCGTGCGAATTATAAGTGTATTTATTGAAATTGTGCAATTAAACGGTTTATAAAATATAAAATTAAATCACTATTTTTTTGTTTTGTTTTCAAACTTGATACTCTCAATTGTATGAAAATCACATAAAAAGAAGCTATTAAAAGAATAACAAAAAAAATTGAGATACCAAATGACATCGAGATCTCCTATGAAATCCAGTCACCTTAATCACCATTTAAAATTAAAATGACTCGAAATAAAAGAAAAATAAAAGTTGAGATATCTAATAATGTGGAAATGTCCAATAAAGTCCATGCGCTTTATCCAAACGTAGAGTACGCAAAAAGGCTATTAGGGGTGGGATGTTTTACTGAAAAACCGAACAAAATACCAAAATACAAACTCTTTGGGTCCGAAACTCATGGGATAGACTAATTGAGAAACCGAACCGAATGACTTCTTATGGTATGATACCGAATAAAACTGAACCATTCTAAAATGATATACGTGTCAAAATTTTGCTTATTCAATTCCTTACCTAAATAAATATACACACTCACCCATATTGGATTTTTTAAAACACACACACACATATATATAACACCAACAAAAAATACTCTCATTCTCTCACATTTTGTCTATCTCTCTACGGTTTCGCTTTCTCAAACAATAGTTAACTCAAATAATTGTTTAGGCATAAATTTTTTTATGGAAAAACTGATCCGAAACTGAAATATACCGATAAGAAACTCGTTGGAACCAAAAATCGTGGGATGGGCTTGCCGAGAAATCAAACCAAATAGGACCCGAACCAAATGATTTATTACAGTACGGTATGAGTTTTAACCTAATGTTAAGCCGATCCAAACCGATCTCACCCCTAAGGGCTATGCTTGTGAGTGCGAGTGGGGAAATTCCATTTCATCGTAGCAGCTCGGGTAATTACCAAATTTCAAATATCAGTCTACATGAGTGCCCTCTTTGATCAACCAATTTTATTATTCCATTTTTTGAGTACCATCTTGACTTAAATAGCACCAAACACATGATGGATTTTTTTTTTTGGAAAGGGCATGATGGATTTCATATAGCACCAAACTCATGTTCTAAGATCTTACATGAGACTTGCCATGTTCAGAACTACATCTCTACTAAAAAATGCCTGATCGTATTTTAAGGATGATAACTATTTGGATAATAATTTTTTTAACAGTACATACTACATTTGTATATTTCGAAGGAGGGAAATCAAATTGATTAACCAAAGTTTCGTAAATAGAGTAGAAGTACATTTACATGGTTCATAAGAATCTTATTTCAAAAAAATAAAAGAATAAAGTAAACAAATTCTATAACTTTTTCTATTTTGTTTGATAGAGTTCACCATCGTATGTCATTCACATGAAACTTAAAGGCACACATTCATGATGTCGAGAAATCAGAAATCATGTCTATACAAAACCATACAGTCATGTCTTCTTCTTGCCTTCGTCACCAGACATGAACTATAATCCGCTGCATTTTCCACTCCCCCACCTGATCTTCCAACGCTGTCATGTCTTAATCCTAACCCAAGGACAACTTATCAATTCAAACACAAACAAATCGAATCAAGCTACAAAACCTCATATTAGAAAAGTTAACAAACCACCCCCACCTGATTTCTCTATAACAAATAATTATCTTATGTGTCTCTCCAGGTCCTCCCTGTATTTTTGAGTAATATTGCGCCTTCAATGTTTTCAAAGAATAAAAAAACATACTCACAAAAAAATAGCCTTAAGCTCTACGAACAAATACAACAATTTTTAATAAAATAACGTGGAAGATAGAATGTACAATCACTGAAGAAATGTCAAATATGGATGGAGCATGGAAAACATTCAAATACTACTCAATCTTATACTTGGATTTTATTCTCCTCAAGCATCCATGGAAGTTATTGTAAAACAATTGAGATCAATAAAGTTAGAGAAACTTCAACGTTGAAGCTAGCCTACACACGCATATTGGTGTTGATGATTGAAGTAAATGAACTTGGAATTTTTGTATTAATTCCATACACAGTTGAAAGAATCATCTTCATCTTTCTAATCGTTTCTTCCCTTTGTCTTGTGAATTGAGTCACTCAGCCCAATAAATATGTTCCTCTCCACCCCACGCACTCTTGCATGCTTCCACAATTATGGTCTTCCATCCTCTCTACATAACTTCTAAAAGGATAACTACAACCAAACCAACAGAGGTAAAAACTAAACACTAAACCAAATTGAAATACAAAATCAATAAACAAATCATACCAAGAGGTCGAGTAATAATCTTTTCCCAAGGTGCACTCCTACTGCACCTCTCCGCTACAGTTTAACTAACTTCAAGAAAAAATGTTTAACTTCAAGAACACAAACCCTAAACTGAATGAAAAATCAGAATCAATTTCCCCACACCAAATCAAGTGTGAGGGATAGTGCACACCAATATGTTCTTGATCGACATCGTTCATTCTTAACAAGTTCAATCTTTGTGGCTCTGCACAGTATGAAAAAAGGAACTGCTATGGTTGTTTCTTTCCGCTGATTAATAGGATCCCGATTCATAGATGCAGTTGTTGGAAGAATATCAAACTGCCAGTCAGTTTCTTCTGACGTGGGATTTTCTGTGTGTTTTACTATTATATCCTTCGATAATTTTTTTATGAGTTAAACATACATGATAGGAATGACAAAATTAGGGATATTGAATGTTCTAACTTGACAACTGTCGTAAGGAGAGTTTCCTTAATTAATTGGAGTTTCCTTAATTAATAGAGATTCCATAATATCTTGCTCTTTTGCATATAGGTCCTTTGCATAGATGTCCCTTTTAATTTATTTTCTCCCGTAAACGGAAGGAACTCAAACTCTCTCTCTCTCTCTCTCTCTCTCTCTCTCGTCCTCATATGGTAATGGCCGACGAGGCGTCATCATCGTCGACCACCAAGAGCGAAGCAAAGCAGCCCAAAACGGCGGAAGGTGGGTCATCCTTGTTTTCTCTGTTAAACGACGACCTCCTTCACAACATCCTCGGCCGCCTCCCCTCTTCCGCCTTCGCCTCCGCCGCTTGCGTCACCAAATCATGGTCTCAAGTCTGCTCTCGCATTCTCTCCCGCCCCAAACTCGCCTCCGCCCTCTCTCTCAATCCAAACCTCGAGGTTTTTACTCAATCACAAAACCCATAAAGCACTTATTTTGATTTGCGTGGTGTAATCGAATGGTGTTTGATAGGTTGCTTGGGGAGAGGTCACGGAGAAGGTTCTAGCGGAGCCGATAAGGCCACATTTCATCATTGCTAATGTCGGAAGTGGGTTTGGGTTGTTTGATGTTCGCAAGCTGGTATGTGTTGCTGTTTTTCTTACTTAATTTGAGCTCAGTGAGCTGAACTGAACTGAACATTTTGATTGGATGAGAAGCATGATTCGTTTTTGTTTGTGTTTTGTTTACTTTGTTTAGATGTTGAAGAAATTTGGGTCCAGAGTTCCGTTTGTGGTTTCTACTGCGTATGGTATTCTTGGAAGAGATGCTGTTACCCATGAAATCAAGGAGGTTTGATAGTTTTCGTTTTGTTTGTTTCGGTTATTGCCTAGGAAGTTTCAGGCTTCAGTGACTTTGCATAAGAGTTTGAATTATTGTGTTGGTTAGGTGAAATGGGATGTTTCTGGTGATGTAAGTGACGAAGAAGGCCCGATACCTGCAGAGCATGGGAACTATGGCATCGTTTTGACTGTTGGTTTTGTGCCGGGTTTGAAAGTTGATGCTATCCCGCTGTTATCGACGAGTACATTGGTGAAGATAACCATTTTAAAACGCTTTCTTCTCTAGATTTTAGAATGTATTTCAGATGTGGGAACTTGGGACATACAGTTTTCATTTGTTCATTATCAGTTTCTCGTGAACTTGGTGGATATTTGTTGCTCTATTTGCAGTTCAAACTATGACAGATTATTGACTCATAATATGTTTCCACCGATATTAGGAACCGCAAGAGGTCCTGATAGATAAGTTTCTCACGGATATTAAGGATTACACAGCATCTACTTCAGATTGCACATTCCCAGTAGGGATCATAATGTTTGGAGTAAGTTTCTGTACCTGTTCTTGTTCCTATTAGCTTTTGTGAAAAAATTATCAGCTCCTGCCGAATTCGTTGCGTTACTTACACGTGGAATATGTTATACTGCAGGATGGGTATAGTAATATGAGACCAGTTGTTGATGCATTGAGTGAGTATTCCTCTCTATAAAATTATATCCTGTATGACTTTTTCCTTCCTTAATTTGATAGTATTTCAGAAGAAAAGGAGAAAACTGGTTTCTTGTTCATAAGCGTTTATCAATTGTGAATAGACAATAATGGCTAAGAAATGGTAGAAGTGTAAAAGATTCTTTTTTGTGCATATGAATTCCTAGGATAAAAGTGGTAATATTTACCCTTTGAAGACATATATTTATCTAAGGCAAACCTTTTAGCTGGTTTCAGTTGATCATATCTCAATGTCCATTTTTGGCAGATTGTTCTATGCCCAAGGAAACTGTCATTGTCGGTGATGAGAAGGGTCGGTTTCTGTATGGAAGTAAGAATGAGTCTAGAAATGTTGCTATGAGGGAAAAGTACCTTCCGGTTGCTGTTGGTCTTATATTTGCCAGGGACAAAGAAAACTCATCTGGTAATTTTTTTCATTTACAAAGTTTGTTTTTTGCATGCTTTTCCCAGTTAGGCTGCTGTTTAAATTGCTAAAACAAACATGCATGTCACTTATTGCTAAATCTGACCCAATTTTTGTGAAGACCCTCTACATCAATTTCTTTCTTTGTTTTTAGTTTGAGTCAATGCTTGATTTCTAACTTGGGAGTCATGGCTCGTCAAATATTGCATGAATTCACAATTGATGTTAAACTTGAGATGCATGCTATTTCTAATTTTAACAAATGATTGTTTTTCCATGCCTTTCTTTGAATTGCATTTTCCTAGTTCTAGTTTTTATTATGACTGTAATTTCCAGACTCCATCTGTTATGCTCCAGTGTGTGCTCACATGCTTTGACAGATGTTTGGTTTCTGAATTATTTCGTTTAATTTGTTTGCTTACTTCTTCTAATATTTATGGGAATTTCTTTGGCTGGCATTCATTAAGTCTAACAACTGTGTAGTAGAGTTAGGGGTGCTATTTGTTTCTATAAAGTTATTTTGTCATATAGCCGAACACATTTGGCCATCACATAATACATTTTTTTTTTATAAATGCCAAGGTACAGGGAATATTCAGTTCCAAATTGCGTTATCAGAAGGAGTGTCAACTGTAGGTCCCAAACACAAAGCTGTCTCTGTTAGAGCAAGCGACTCTGATTGTACTTGGCTAACTGCTAGAAGAGAAGGACACCCTGAGATTCTTGATGGTCAACGAATGCTTGATGATATTAATGATGAGGTAAAAGTGTCCAAACTCCAGATTGCATTTAAAACACCGCACGAATTGGCAGTTGACTTTGAAGTATTGGCTTGTGTTAGACTACTAAATTGAAAGTAATAGATGTAAATTAATTTCAAAAATGTTTAACACCTGATACATTCTTACAATTACTGTTTTGACAGTTAGAAAATCAAGTGGATTCTTCTGATCTGTTCATTGGGGTTATTAAACGAAGAAGTATCGCTACAGGGTCAAAGAATCGTAGGCTGGTTACTTCCTTGGACTATCATGGAGTTCTAGGGTAATACAAATTTAACTTTTTCATCAATTCACCTTATTGCCTTATGGATGTTGCATGTGTTTTTAGATCTAAAAATATTATGATCTTTCATCCCTAGCATGATCTATCGCCTTCCTTCCCTGATATTAATTGATTGACTTGAAAATTACTTCTCTATCTCCTTTTGTGAACTTTTATCTTGGGTTTGGTATCCATTATTTGTAGTGAAGTGAGTTATCTTAGCATTTTTGGTAAATCCAAATATTGACACGAGTGTTTTCCACAGTGGAGATGAATCGTACCTTTTTGTCAATGATGTTGGCATCAAAACTGGTGATTACTTCCACTTCTATCGTCCAGATCCCCAAACAGCGTTATCCTTGTCTAAGAAACTCTCTATAAGCCTAAAAAGCTTGAAGATGGATGAAAATTCAAAAGATTGCCATCACTCAAGCAAAGTAATTGGGGGTTTCATCTTCTCTTGCTGTGGCCGCGGTGAGTCGTTCTTTAAACAAGTCAATGTGGATAGCTCTCCCTTTGTTGAAAACTTCCCTGCGGCCCCATTTGGAGGAATATTTTGCGGGGGTGAAATTGGACGTGGCTCTTCACTGTTTACTGGGGAAGCTCAGAATGATGGCAATCTTAGTTCCAATGTACATATCTATAGCACTATATATCTCGTGTTGTCATATACTCCAACACCAATGGATCATTAGATGTTGTCTGCTGTCAGGTTCTCTTTAACAGTGTTCGGTTTATGTGCTCCAGTTGTTGAGCTTCTAGAGAACCAGATACCCATCTATTTTAATTAAGTGATCGAATTCCGTTTGTACAATTTGGTAATGTTCAATTTTGTTTCCTGCTTTAGTGCTGTAGAATGATATACCTTTTCTGAATCTTCTAGTCATCAAATTATAATTCCTAGTTATTTAATTTCCTAAATACAAGAGGAATTATAATAGAACTAGTCAACTAGTGAACTGCAATAGGATCGGCTTTTCCCAAACATTTAGGAAAGATGTTAGCTTAATCCATCAGAGCATAGGAAAGCTCAGAGTCCATATTGTAGCAGGAAAGTCCAAACTATAAACTTCTGTGCGGATATAGACTCCAGTTCTAGACTTTTAGCAAACTTCAAACACAACAACATTGCTTTGATCTTTGGTTTTCTGATAGAGCAAACCTCTGATAATGAAACGAGTCCATTCAGAATCCACTTCTCCTGAGCCACCTCAGTCCAGGTTCAAACACAACCCGAAAAGCGACCTCGTAGAAGATCTGGAAGAAGTAGAACTTAGACCAACCATGGAAGCACAACCCCAAAGCTTGTCAGAGACCATGTCAACGGAAGAAGTGGAGCACATCATCAGGTACAAATTCAAGAACAAGGCTTTATTGAAAGAGGCCTTCACCCATTCTTCTTGCATGTGCAGTTTTTCTTACGAGCGTTTGGAGTACGTAGGCGACTCGGTGCTGAGTTTACTCATCTGCCGTGAACACTACTCTCTCTATCCCCATTTGCCGCCGGGACAGCTGACACGCCTCCGTGCGGTCAACGTCGACACCGAGAAGCTCGCACGTGTGGCTCTCCGGCACGGCTTCCACCGCTATCTCCGCCACAAGAAGCCTTACCTGGTGGAACAAATCCAAGACTTTTCGGAGGCGGTTCTCAAGTATCCGTTGCACTCCAACGGTCTCATCGACGCTCCCAAAGACCTAGCGGATGTTGTTGAGTCCATAATCGGGGCAGTATTCGTGGACTGCAACTCCATTGAGGTTGTGTGGCACGTGTTCAAGGGCTTGTTGGAGCCGCTAATAACTCTGGAGACTATACAAATACATCCAAACACACAGCTTCTTGAGTTGTGTCAAAAGAACCACATGCGTCTCAAATTTGTAAACTCTTGGGAGAGAGACGGTACTGTTGAGTGTTTAATCGACGGTGAGTGCGTGGGAAGAGGTACCTATAGTCTTCGAAAAGAGGTTGCGATGAACCGAGCAGCCAAGGATGCATTGGACAACAGATGGAAGTGGATGGAGAAGAAGCCTTATTCTGAGCCGTTGCCACTGAAGAATAGGGACATGGAGAATAGTGATAATGAAGATGGTACTAGCTCTAGCACTAGCTCTGTGGAGGTTATTGAGGAACCAATTTTGACTTCTTTGGTGTCCATAAGCTATGTGGAAGAGGAGCAAGAGATTAGTGACACTTCAGTTCAAGGTCAGCAGAATGTGTTGAGTTATGAGACTCCATGTGATGAGACTAATGTTACTCTTCCTCGAGGACAGTTAGAAATGCATACCACAGAAACTGTTCTGGACAGTGGAGCTGGAGTTGGACTCTCTAAAGGGCAACGAAAGAGTCTCCGGAAGAGGCAACGAAAAAATCAAAACTTTGATGATACATATGAATAATAAGTCACATGAGCCTGTAATGTAAAGTGATTTAATTTCTAGGGATTGTATTACAAAGTGAAAATAGAGTGCTCCATGGCAAGAGGAAGAGACTCTGAAATGAACAACCTTGAATACCAAATCATAATGTAAAACATGTCCTTTTCTTCATTACAATGAATATTTGATTTTCACAACTGTCTTAAAATTTCATGTATTGCCCTGTGTGCGATGCTAGCTTATCTCTGAATTGAGTATCTGACAGTTCAAATCTCATCCTAAATTTGATGATATTCTTGATCCTAATATTATATATGTTCATCAAGCTTCAAACGATGAAAAAAGAATTCTTTAAATATTACAGCTTCACTTCACATTCAAACTACTTAGAAAAGGACTAAAACTGTTAAAATGTGTCATCATCGATCAGTTTTGATCCCTTGAATATTGACGTGAGTGGTTTCTAGAGTGGAGCAAAGTACCTTAATAAGTGTGGTATGGCATTGAAGTTGGCTCCGCTGTTCTCAAAATCTCAGGTAAGCTTATCAAAGTTGTATATTGTAACATGTAACATACTTAACAAGAATCATATCATCCGAAAATGTATATAGCTACTAACAAAACGTAAAAACATGGCGGAAATATACTGTACTGATGAAGTAGATAATGTAACTGTGATATTGGCACGGCTCAATCATATCAAAGGACCCGACTCTTGGGAGATTTGATTTGATTGAGACATTCCAACATCTCACATGTCTCAGCAAAACAACAAGACCAACAATACATGCATCTAGTTAAGGTATAACTGTATAATAGGATGGAATCACCACAGTCGATCACCTTTGATCTGCAATATGCATATGGATCGTCGGCGATCGAATTAGAAGACATGAATTAACAGACAGATGAACATTAGGTGCAAATGGGGTTGCGTATCAATATGTAAGAAACAAGAAAAGTGTGGACACTATGAAGTTGGGATTTGCATATAAATAGAAGAAGGCTAGCTAGTGTTCTATTTTTATTTTGTAGTCGTATCGTGGAAGATCTAATAGAAATATCAGAAGCGAAACACTCGTATGAAATTTCTCATTAAGTTTTCTCCGATGCTACGACCTTTGTGGTTGATGACATAGTCAAATTTGCACCAGAAAATGTCTGTCAACTCCAAATAATACTAATTAAGGCTAATATATTCTCCCAATTAAGTTTCTATATGGACTGTGATCGATGTTCATATTACAGTGAGATTGAACTGGCAAATATTCCATGATTTTCGTTTGCTGTCCATTCTAGAATTGTTGCCAAGTGGAAGCATACAGAGGGAGGGGTGGAAGATCATGATGATATTAATAATTGAGTTTAAAGTGGTGTATGTATTTCGAAAGTCATTTATTTATTTTTATTAGGTGGTGTGATGGGTTGTTGAAAAGTTCTTGGCATTAGAAATGGATTGAAAATCCAACACCAGAAAGCATAGACACACATTTAGATCAGATAAGCGTACAATTAGATGTTCGTATATATGATTTCCAACTTATGAAGCAACTTAGACCCAATTCTTGATGTCAAAGGGTGCTCTCTAGTTGGGAGCATTATATTGTTCTGCATCAGCCACTAAGCTAGAAGAAGTATATTCAACACTAGCTATGGTATAAACCGTATTATAGTGGCAAGGCCGCCTTCATAATGTGCATGGTAATGGAGCTTCATACACTGTAGAGTAATTATATATATCTCCACTCAAAGACAGAACCTACGTCTGCATATTCGCCAACCCATAAGGGCCAAGTCATGCATCATGCTTAACCTAATTCTTTGTCCCTTTTTATCCACGACTAAGTGCATGTCCAAGAAGATAAACTGAAATTATATAACAACTAGCTATACTGTATATGCATTGAAGATGTTAGTATGGCATTAGTTGTCCGATTAAATATACTTATCCATTTAAGCAGGTAATCAACACCTACCCGACCACCTGAAATACCACCAGCAAGGCTACAACTTCGCTCACAAGACCAACCTCATCCGCGCACGCACGCGCCCGTGGGGCGCACATTCGAATGTGCGGATCACATGACAGCAAGTGCACACCAGTCCCACATCGAAGAACACCATCAAGCACCAAGCTCAACCACCTATATATGTAAGGTATTTATTACAGGTAACGATATTCAACCCAACGCATTCAATTCTGAATCCAAGCACTACACTCTACACGCTCGCACAACTGTTATATCCAATACATCTTCTGACTTAGGCATCAGAGCGTTGAAGGCGGGTCACCCCGTCTTGACCCCTGACTGTCTGTTCATCGTTGTATTCTTCTAACAGCCGTACCCGAATACGCAAACCCGAAGACCCAAGGGAGAAGAAGTGCCCGACCATCCGAACAGCCCCAACGTTCGGACATACAGGGAGGAGAAGGAGTACTCGTACTTGTTTCTGCTAGATTGCGTCTTGCGCATAATCCGGTAGAAACAGAAGACGAGACAAAACTTGACCAAAAGAGTCAGTGCCGGCCTCTACAGGCTAGGAGGATGCTGGCCGGAGCAAGAAGATCAGTGTAGCACCGCCGTCTGTGGCCTGCCTAAGAGGCATTCCTCACTTCAGGTCACCGCCGTCTACCCAAGAACAGCCATTCTCTTCTACAGCCCAAGAGTCATCAATACCTGGTGCTTCACACTAGTATCTATCTTCCTTTCAAATTTAAGAAAGCAAATGATAGCCATTAAGGTAGCTGAAGCTTGGAGTACCGAGATAGAAAGTTAGAGTGGCCAGGAGCATATAATATTTTTCACCAAACATATGAATCTACAATCCCAATTCAGGCAAAACTGAATATACGTTTCAGATGCCATATGTATCAAATAAAATAAAGCAGCAAAGGTGCCTCATTGTCATGTATCAGATGATCTCCAGCTATCACAGAAATTGAGCTTTAACAACAGTCGGAAACAGATTATCAGAGTTTTCTGATAGGTGTCGCGAATCAACTACTATAACATTGTCGTTTGACAAACCAAAATAATTCAATCGAAATACAAGATACACTCAAAATGATTTAGCTCTACGTCACGGAGCTGCTTATTTCCTTTCAAGGAAAGCCTCCAACTAAACATTGAAAAATGACGATGAAACTTATCAAATGGAAATTCCCAAAGACTTCTTGAACTTTTCAACCTCCAAATATACTGTGGAGTAAGGGAGATATTCCTGGAAATATTCTTTGCTCAGATCATTTATGGCGACGGCAAGTTTGGGAATCTCCAAGGTCTCTTCATGGGTCAGAGTCCGGACAAATCTTGCCGGATTTCCAGCCCAAAGTTCACCGGTGGGAATTCTCCTCCCTGGGGGAACCACGGACCCGGCTTCAAGGATAGAATGGGTCTCCACCAAGGAACCTTCCATAAGGATAGAATGCTGCCCAATAATGCATTCTGGCTCAATTGTGCAGGACCGCAACAGACTGTATGCACCAATAGTCACAAACCTCTCGATGGAAGTATCTGCCGGCAGTCCTGAGATAAGGCAAGAGATTGCATATTATAAACCATCTCAGCAGATCCACAGAAAGATTAATCTCACTAGAATATAATTCTGCATAAAAGCTTTGCTATACATGTCAAGAGAAAAGATAACGACGACAATCCATATATGGTGGAGCAATCATTCACGTGATCAATTTGTGAAACCTCAGCCCACACTCCCCAAAATCCAACAAATGATGAGACGAGGAAATGACAGCGAGAGTAATTTACTAAATGCTAGAACTCGAATGATTACTAATTCCTGAACAAGATGACCTTGCAGCCACTAACTCGAAGGATTACAAAGGAACTTGTTGTTTCTCACAAGAAGTGTCTCTATAGAATAGAGAGCTTGACAAATGAGCTTAGGATATCTGTCAGCCCAGGAATTCACTGATGAGTATAACGTAACTGGACAACAACAGGGTAAATTTGGATGAAGCCATAAAAAGAATAGTGAATTAACAAGATTCCACGGTATGACACTACATGTTGCACACAATACTAGAGCAGCTAATCTAATCCAATTATCACCAGATAAGTGGCATATGAAAAAAAAAAAAACAATACCAGACATACTACAATGCTCAAAGAAGTTCATAAAGCTACAAAAACAGCACATTTTTCCACAAGACACCTCTATACTTCACTTTATAATACTGTCACTTCCATCACCAAAAGCACTTCCCAGAGAAATGAAGAATAATGAAAGGCATTAAGCCAGCATAAACCAATCATTTAACTTTGAGAACAGCTTTTGCCCTACACTGAAAGTAATATCAAGGAGAACGGGATGGTCAAAATTCAACACCTCCTTCTGCACATAGCACACATACACAAATGGACTGACACGAAAACTTAATTTTCTTTCTTTGAATGAAACTTTAAAGAAAATTTCTAGTGTATGCTGCTATAGCTAACTAGATTATGGCAGGGCCTCAAGAATGAAAATAGGATCGGATAACTTCTTAATCAACCTATTCCAAATAGCTGTACATGGAAATAGAGATCTCAAGGATGCATTACCCAGGGTCTTTTTTTCTGGTCTATAACATTGAAATAATACATTGTCTGACATGAGTCCTCCAAATCTGAAAACTTTTAGGAAAAAATGAAACTGTGCCATTTGCACTATCTTTCAAATTTTATCAACTCGAGTCTAGCCACTACATTGCGCTCTCATCTGCTGTCACAAACTATACATTCACTCCTGATGATGATCAACTGTTTTGGGCTTAACCAACTAGGGCCAACTCAATCAGCCCAATCTATTTCCCGTGGCTTCCTGTGAGAGATCACGTGTTCTCCTATCTTTTGTACTGAACTAACTGAGCTACTTATATGCTGTGGCATGAATGACATGGAGAACTCTTTTTTAATTAATTCTCTTGTTTACTTTTGCTTCATATACTGAGTATGCTATTAAACTGGGAATTCATTATAGAACCTCCACTACTACTTCCAACAAAGAGCCACATATCCGAGTGAGCCTTTCAGTCACCTTGATCAGTATACAAGATAAGAATAATCAACACCTGAAAACCTCTCATCCCAATGCAAGCCTTTTCTCTCCACCACCGAATCAAAAAACCAAAACTCTTTTAGGCCTAGTAAGAAACAGAGCTTACATACGAGTTCAAGCATTATTGGCTATAGAAAAGCCTTCACACTCTGCGCTAATTTAGCCTAATCAACCTAACATAGTCAGCAACTGTGCTCAAATGTATCAATTCAAAGCTAAATTACTGTAATTGACCTCATTCTAAATGCAGATAACTTCAAATCGAACAATGAACATAAAACGTGAACCTAAAACTCAAAGAGTGATAAAAATAAAAGTTAGGAAATTGCAGAACCTGTAGGGGAGGACCAAGCGGCGTGGAGAACACACCGTTCCTGAACATTGGAGCAGAAGCCGACGGTGATCTTATTGAGATCGCCACGGAGGACCGAACCGGGCCAAACGGAGGCTCCGTCGTTGACCGTGACCTGGCCGGCGAGGACGACGTTGGGGGAGACGAAGGCGTCGACGGCGATCTTAGGGAGCCACTGGCCGAGTGGAATTATCCGCCGCTGGCCTCGGTAGTCCCACTTGACCCGATCCGACGACGGAGATATGGCTTTGGCGGCTTCGGTGGCGAGCGCGCGGTGGATGATGGCGGCGGCGGCGGTGGCGGTTTGGGACGATTGGGTGACGGAGCTAAGGGCTTGCCTAGAGATGCGAGCTAAGGCCGCCATCGGAGAGAAGAAAGAAGAGAGACGAGCTTGTGGGGGTTTGAGAGTGGTAGATGGAAATGGAGAGAGAGAGAGAGGTTGGAATTGGTTGTGGACCGGAGGAGGAGAAGCACTGCTGAGATCCTTATTAATTTACGTCCAAAATTACATTTGGCCGGAGGAGAGACCTCTCGATCTTCTTATTCTTTTTCTCTAGTTACCTAGCTACTTGCCTTGTTTTACAGTTTTAATTATTGAAGTGTTCTTTTCCTGCAACAAAATAAATGCATAGATAGTACTTGTCATTTTCATTAATAGAATGTCTTATATACAGACTGATATAATCAGTTACAATAATTATTCCAATATAACAGAAATTCTCTGTATCTATCTAATCAATTACTATATCTAATTAGGACAAAACACACACCGAGATTAATGGAGAATAAATCTCCTTAAACACTCCCTCTTGTGTCGATAACCATAAGGATAATGCATAACTTGTTGTCTCATTAAAAATCTTGCCAAGCAAACAAAAACCTCATAGGTAAAACAAAAGCTTGGTATAAGGGAAAAAAAGTACAGCACACCAACTACTAAGGCTACTACATGTGAGGTAGACTCCATTTGATGTCTACAGAAATGTAACTCCCTCTGACTGTAAACTCAGTCTAGGAGTTCTGATAACTTGCACATACCAATGTTTCTCACATGTTTCACAAAAGTAGATTTAGGAAGTGACTTGGTAAACAAGTTCGTAGCATTATTATCAGAACTTATCTGGCTCACATGAATATTCAACAGCTGCTATTGTTGCTGATTAAAGAAAAACTTCGGCGATATATGTTTTGTTTTGTCACCTTTAATGAAACTCAACTTCATCTGTTCAATGCATGCAGCATTATCCTCAAAGATGCAAATAGGATCAGTAACAGTAGATTTCAATCCACTAGAGCCTCGAATATGACCTATGATTGACCTAAGCCAAACACATTCTCTAATTGCTTCATGCAAACCAATTATCTCAGAATGATTCGAGGAAGTAACAACAAGAGTTTGCTTTGTTGATCTCCAAAAGATCGCCGTGTTTCCCATAGTGAAAATATAACTGGTATGTGAATGACCTTTGTGTGGGTCAGAGAGGTACCCAGCATCAGCAAATCCAACTAACACATCAACCGGTGTTTTGGAATAAGGGATAACATGAATACTTTTCGAAACAGAACCATTTTCTGATGGGTCGAGAGAATTCCTCGACCGGTTGATGAGATGACTCTGGTCGATCCAGGGTGCAGGTTTCGACGGGTCGAAATCCCTTGAATTTGTCTCAACTTTCTCTTTTCCGAGAATCTCATGCTTTTCTCTGTATTTTTTGTAAGGGAAGAATAAACCCATGTCAATGGAACTTTTCAAGTATCTAAAGAGTTGTTTCACTCCGTTCTAATGACATTGCGTGGGTGCAGAGCTAAATCTTGCCAACAAGTTCACTGAGAATGCAATATCTGGACGTGTGCACTGAGCTAAATACAACAAAGCTCCAATATCACTAAGATATGCAATTTTAGCTCCCAAGATCTCCTCATCATCATCTAACGGACGAAACATATCTTTCTTGGGGTCCATACTGCGTACAACCATTTGTGTGCTAACAAGGTGTGCTTTGTCCATATTGAATTTTGGACATAAGCAGATTGATGAATAAGAATTCCACAAACTCGATGTTCTAGCTCTAAACCGAGACAAAATCGAGTCCTACCAAGGTCTTTCATCTTAAATTCAGATTTCAAGTAGCAAACAGTCTCATTGATCTCTTCAAGAGTTCCGATGATATTCATATCATCAACATAGACAGCTACTATAACAAATCCTAAACTTGTTCTTTTAATGAACACGTAAGGGCATAAATCATCATTCTTATATCCATTCCCAATCAAGTAGTCACTGAGGTGTGTATGCCACATCCTACCGGATTGCTTCAATCCATACACTGAACATCTCAACTTTATAACATGAGCACTCCGTGGTTTAGAGTTACTTGATTTGGGTATAGTAATGTTATCTGACACTCTCATGTATATCTCTGAATCAAGATCCCCATAGAGATATGCAGTAACCACATCCATCAACTACATACTAAGCTTTTCGGACACTACCAAGTTTATCAGGTAGCGGAAGGTGATGATGTCCATAACTGAAAAATATGTCTCTTCATAATCAATTCCAGGGCGCTAAGAGAAACCCTGCGCTACAAGTCTAGCTTTATAACGCAAGATCTCATTCTTTTCATTACGTTTCTGAACAAAGACCCATTTATGTCCAACTGGCTTAACATTCGGTGGGCATAGCACAACCAGACTGAAAACTTGCCTTTTATTAAGAGAGTCTAGTTCGGCCTGGATTGCTTCCTTCCATTTCGGCCAATCTTATCTATGTTGACATTCATCAACTGAGCGGGGTTCCACTTTATCGTCGTCAATAATCTCCTGAGTGACGGAATAAGCAAACATATCATCAACTAACATGGAAGATCTATCCATAAGAACATGCGCATCATTTGTTCTAAGTGAGATTTCTGAGTTCTCTGATATCATAAAAGGTTCTGGAGCGTCCCCCAGAGATGTCAATTATGATTCAAGGACATAACCATAATTAGAGACAATCTCATGTGAATGATTCACAACGTTAATGATAAGTGGATCTTTTGGTGCCTTGATGACCTGGCTTTTAACCGGCGGCTCATCTTTGAATTTTCTTGGTCTCCCCCTCTTTCTGGTGGGAGCCGAGGCTGAAGCAACACCATCCACATGAGCAGGAGGAACGCCTCCTTGCCCAGTGTTTCTATTAACGAATCCCTTTACCGGGATTTCCAACCTTGCAGGAACATTAGCAGCAGGTATATCTGATCTTCTCACTTTAATGATATCAGCAAATGAATCAAGCATAGAGTCTGCCACTTGCTGAAGATCGAGTATCTTACGTACTTCTATCTCACTCTGAGATGTGCGTGAATCATGATGAGACACAGTGAGATCAAACCACGTCAATTCCTAACGTTGAACTGGAATAGAACTATTCATATCTCCCCCTAACGGCGGGAAATATGTCTCATCATATTGACAATCTGCAAATCTAGCAGTAAAAAGATCTTCTGTCAAATGTTCAAGATAGCAGATTATCTTGGGTGATTCGAAACCAACATAAATGCTCAATCTTCGTTGAGAACCCATCTTAGTACGCTGTGGAGGCGCAATAGGCACATAGACTGCGCAACCAAAAATGCGTAAATGTGAAATGTCAGGCTCATATCCAGTTACCAACTGGTACGCACTGAATGGTTGACAGGCAACAGGTCTAAAACGAAGGAGTATTGTTGTGTGTAACACTGCATAACCCCAAGTAGAGACCGATAAATTTGTATGCATTACCATAACTCTAGACACAAGCTGTAACCGCTTGATATGATCCTCTGCTAAACCATTATGAAAATGGACATGGGGATCGGGATGTTCAACATCAATCCCAAGAGACATGCAGTAATCATCAAAAGACTTTGATGTAAACTCTCCTGTATTATCTAATCGAATAGACTTGATTGGATGGTTCGGGTGGTGAGCCCGAGCCTTAATGATTTGAGCTAGGATTTTTGCAAACGCAACATTCCTTGTGGATAGTAAAGCAACGTGTGACCATCGCGTTGATGCATCTATCAAAACAATGAAATATTTAAATTGTCCGCATTCATGTTTGATAGGTCCACAAATATCACCTTGGATCCTTTGTAAGAATAGAATATTTTCATTGTTATCAACAACAAAAGAAGGACGAGCCATCAATTTTGCTAAAGAATAAGCTTTGTAGAACGAGCGATGCGCATCAGAGATGGCAACATAAGAATCCAATGGGATAACGCATGATGGTCCAATAGTATGTTGTTGGGAAGGTGCTATACTTTTCGTGGAGACTAAGTTAGGATTGAGATTGGTATTCTCATCCTCACCATCTAAACCGATGGAAATAGGTAATCCCACATGTTTCTTGGCTCTAAAGAATGGATGACCATGAGTATTTTTCAAGATTTTGATCATCATATCACGACCTGAGTGTCCCAGTCGTACATGTCAAAGCTTATATGAATCAGAATCACACGTAGTAGTGTGAGTCACAGCATTGGATTCAATGATCTGAACTGTGGTTAAGTACAAACATCATAAACCAATAAAACAAATGAAAAACTCATCTAAAAACATCACATTCAGAGTGGATTTTCAACGGGTCGAAGAAAGGCTTCGACCGGTCGAGAAACCCAAAATAACTTGTGACTTTTCGATACCAGATTTTGACCGGTCGAAAATTGACCAATTTTGGGACAGAGTCGTGGCATCGACAGGTCGAAAATTGTTCAGTTCAATTTTTCGACAGGTCGAAATCGAGCCACTTTCGGACAGAAGCGAGGCATTAACTGGTCAAAAATTGTTCAGTTCAATTTTTTGACGGATCGAAGCTGCTCTGTGTACTGCTTCAAAAAAAAAATTTGATGTTTTTTTTTCTTTTCAAAATGGTATCTTGGCTTGCCTTTTGCCATATTTGTAAATATCGAACCATACATAAGAATCACATGGAATAAAACATTCTCAAAACACTTTCATATACTAAAAATAGAGAAATATTCATTACTTGCCAATAAAAATTACATCATAGATGTGTTCTTATTCATAAAACAAAGAAAATTTTCTTTAAAATTCTGGACAGAAAAGTAAGCCAAAAATAAAACTAAAACTTGAAAGATTACAGAGACAACTGTCTTTTACATAGGCTTAATTAAAATTCAGGGTAGCAAGTTCTTTCCCTTTGTCATCTGCTAAAACTAGGTTGGTGTCAACCTCCATCTCATATTCTCTAGTGTAATTCGACTCTTGAGCCAAATACTGTTTGTGCTTCTTGTACATATTCTGGATTTCTCTACTAGCATGGCACTGTTTGTGCATATGTCTAGTAGAGCCACACTTGAAACAACCAAGTTTGCCAGATTGTTGATACCGTTGACCATCAGGAACCGAACAATACTGGTTCTTTTGAGAATGAGTGTTATGATCTCTATGCCAAGTCATATTTTGGCTGCGACCTTAGCCACACCCACGCCCTCCTCTTCCCCCACGTGGAGCATGTCCACCACGATTATAAGGTTCTAAACGAGCAACTTTCTTATCTTTTCGAGCATTTCCTCCCGTATTATAACTCTCAGACTTTTTGGTACCAGCTGGTCTTGAGTTATTATTCAAGATGATCTCATGGTGCTTTTCTTTAGTCACAAGATTGTTCATGAGATCACTGAATTTGGTAATCCTCCCTTGCTCGTACTCAATCTGGTACTGATGAGCTAGAAGACTCATAGATGTGGGGAAGGTTTGTAATGCCTTCTCAATTATGTCTTCCTCATATTTTTCTACACCACAAAAGCTTAGTTCAGACTGCATATCGAGCATAGCTTGGTTAAAAGCGTTGATCTTTGAAAAATCCACCATTTTGGTGTTGTTCTATTTCACAATCAGCTCAGGAAGCTGTGCATTATACACATTATTGAACCTTTTTTTTAGAACATCCCACAAAACTATGGGATCTGTCTTATTCAAGTAATGCTTCTTCAGAGATGGGTGAATATGACGCCTCAATAACATGAGGTCTTGAGCTTTTGTCTCTTCAGTAGGTGGGAGGAGGGTTGTTCCAGGCCCAGTGGGTTTGATGATATTGGTCAGTCTCTTTTCGATGAATGTGTTCTTTACATCAGAGACCCAACGAAAGTACTCCTTGCCTTCAAGGTCAAGGATCTTGAATTCCGGCCTTGCAGGCTCATTCAAACTCATCTACAAAAACACACAGAGATAAACGATCGAGTACTGCGATCACAAAACTTTCAAGTTTAATTGAACAAGAATGTGATCCATGATGCATGGTCACAAAATCGATTGTAAAACGGTGGTAAAAACCACACCCAGCGACCGTGACACAACAGTCACATAGAAACGATTTCCCTTTTCTTTTCCTTTCTTTTCCAAACTGTGACTCCCCCAGGACCATCACGTATACTTTATGGATATATGTCCATAAGAGCTAGGGTATAAACATGTAATATTCACAACTCATATCACAGTTATCATCAACTTAGATCTAGGGTTTTGCGGTAAGTAAGTTTGTTAGATCTAGAGATTGACGGTTTAGAAAAGTTTACCTCGATGGTGTTATGCTCGGTATGAGCCGTATGACCGCTACACATGTTGAAGAATAAGTTCTTCTGAAACGATTTCTTGGAAGTCGTGCAATCTTGTCAATTTCTTGAAATTTCTTGAAATTTTGTTGAAGACGAAAAGAAGAGGCTGATGGTGATCTTTGGCTGCCGGTGGCGGCGGTAGTGGTCTGCGGTGGTCGATGTTTTCTCCTAGTTTAGGGTTTTTCCTATCAACTCTAAGAGTCGTGTTG
Organism: Geum urbanum; assembly: GCA_946800695.1. Taxonomy (NCBI): domain Eukaryota; kingdom Viridiplantae; phylum Streptophyta; class Magnoliopsida; order Rosales; family Rosaceae; genus Geum; species Geum urbanum. Next base: position 41,141,212 of record OX327013.1, on the reverse strand, counting down.
ATAACGTGTTGCAGGAGAAAGTAAAATAGACAGAAAGTAGTTGCCATTTTTATTGATAGAATGCCTTATATACATGCTGGTACAATTAGTTACAATAACTATCCCGATATAACAAAGATTCTTTGTATCTATCTAATCAATAACCATATCTAACTAGGACAAGACACACACTGGGATTAATGGAGAATAAATCTCCTTAAACACTTTTGAGTTTTGTAATGTGTTAATGTTACTAAAGTTTAATACTCCAACATATAGAAATTGGTTAATTGATAATGAGACGTGTATTTGATCCCCAACAAAATTGAACGATTGTATAACATATATATTCGCATTTACTGTACGTAAAGAAAGTAGATAAGAGGTTAGGATGCTGGTATTGCATTGGCTGACACCTGATGTTAGGATTTAGGCTAAGTGGTGTATTTCCTTTTCTTAGGTTTCAAGTCATCCCAACCAGATGCTGGTATTGCAATGGCTGACACCTGATGTTAGGATTTAGGCTAAGAGGTTAGGTTTCTGGATGAGTTGATTTTTTTGGAAAAAAGAGAAGAAGCCATTCCCAAGTTAATATAAATCAATCACATGTTCTTAGAGTATACGTTAAACATTTTTATAATTAATCTTCCATGAAGAATATGTTACACATAGATAACAAGATTCACGTACAATATATATGTCACACAAGAGACCGGACGACAAACTTTTCAGCAGTTTAATTATACATTTGCAACCACGATAATTATTAATTACATGCATCAAAAGTTTAAACCTAAATGACTGAATGCATGTACATTAGAAAACTGAGAAGACGCAGACACAACTACAAGCATATATCAACACTTCGACCATGTTGTCACCTCCAAGGATCGAGTAATATTAGAACGCCTCTACACGCGCTTGTGAAAATTTTTTGGGGGTAAGGTTTTCGATTCTAGCTTGTCCAGCAGCTAACCCCTGTGTCGCCGATTTATGGCCGCGGCGTTGCGGTTTGAGTGCAGCCGGACGAGCTTTGTCCCGACATGTTGGTATGTTTGGGTTTAACCGATTTTGTGCAAGGAGGCTATGGTGTTTTGCCCCTGGTTCGGCGATGAAGAGCTTCCTCGTTCGCTCTCTAATTTTGATCAATAAGAGAAAAAACAACTTAGAAAATGAAACATTCAAGGTTTCGTCGTCTAAGTGGACTTTAAACAACGAAAATAAATTTCGCCGTCTCAAACATTTTTCCGTCATCTAAGTCATACTTAGATGGCGAAAATGACGTTTCGTCGTCCCAGTGAAGACGTAGACAACGCACCAAAGCTTCGTCGTCTAAGTAGTTACTTAGACGCTGAAGCATCGGTGCGTCGTCTACGTCTTCACTCGAACGACGAAAATGACACATATTCCGTCGTCTAAGTGACTACTTAGACGACGCATCGACACTTCATCGTCTAAGTAGTTACTTAGACGATGAAATGTCGTTCCGTTGTCTAAGTAAATACAATTATATATTGTGCCAGATTCTTTTCCTCTTCGCTCAGACCATCTCATTCTCATTCTCATTCTCTCTTGATCACTCTCTCCTCATCAATTAAAAAAGTAACTAGCTAGTTCTCTCTCGATCATCTCACTCTCTCCTTACACGTATAACCGGAATTATCTCCGGCTTCGACCATCGATTCGCCATATCGGTGAAGGCTAGGTACGTACGTAGTTAATTTTCGACAACCTTAACGTTTATATATATAATTAATTGTATGTTTGATTGATTGTATTGTTAGTACGTCTAATATTTATAATTAAGCTAGGTAATTGATCGATATATATATATTAGTTAATTAATTAGTATGCATGGATGTTTAAAATTTTGATTAATATTTAGTTAAAACGTACATGCATGTTAGATTAAAGTAATTGATGTATAGTATATTCACTGTTAATAAATAAAGGTAATTAATAAATATTTTAATTAATTATACGTTAATAAGGTAGTTGAAAATATTTATATATAATAGTTGACTAATAAGATAATTCTTAAATTCCGTAGAAGTATGAAAGAGTAGGATAAAGTTGCGGAATAGAAGTGATGTCCGGTATATAGACGGAATCAAAGAATTTGTGAATTTTGCGATGGATCATGGTTAGGGAAAGAAGTGTTACAGGTGTCCGTGCAAAAAATATTTTAATTGTCAGTATGTGGAGGTTAATGTTATGATGCAACACTTGTATGAAAATGGTATGATGTGAAGTTACACTACATGGAGCGCGCATGGTGTAGCAGTAGACTTCAATTCAGCAGACTTTAATCAAGGGTACAGTTACCATGGTGCTTCATCCAACAATAGTGGTGTCGGCCCGCTTGCTTGGAACCCAACTGCTGATTTGGTCCATGATGTATTTCTGAGATTTAGTCATGGTGGACACCAACACCAAGAGGGAGGTTACAATACCACTCATGAGCATGATGACACATTTTCCGCTGCTAGCTTGGCCACTGACACTATTGAGATGGATAAGTACAACATGATCCTACTTGAAGCCCAGACCCCGGCGTACCCTGGAAGTAAAGAGAACGTGTTGCAATATGTGAAGAAGCAAATGCAGATAAAAGTGAAGAACAAAATGTCACACAGTGTTTTTGACGAAATTCCGAAGCAAATATGTAAGTTGCTTCCTGATGATCACAATCTTCCGAAATCCCATTATAAGGTTAGAAAGATCTTGAGCAGCTTCGACCTAAAGTACAAGATAATTCATTCCTGCCTAAATGATTGTGTACTGTTTTACAAAGAGTATGCACATTTGGACTATTGTCCCGTATGTAGTCAGTGTAGATATGTGGATGACGGGAATAGGAGGAGTTCGAAAAAGAAAATTCCTGTGAAGGTTCTTTGATATTTTCCATTGATTCTAAGATTGCAGCGTCTATACATGTTTCTATACACAACATAGGCGATGATATGATATGCAGAAAAGTGAATAGATGACGATATGCTAAGACAAGCCGCGGATGGGGAGGCGTTCAAATATTTCGACAGCGAATTTAGAGCCTTTACAGCAAAGGTTCAAAATATTAGACTCGGACTTTCTATAGATGGATTCAATCTTTGAGGTAGTAATAGCTTTGTCGTCAGCATTTAACCAATTACTCTGATGCCATATAACTTGCCTCCGTGGATGTGCATGAACAAAGAATTTAATTTCCTTACTCTGATAATTTCAGGTCTTAAATCTCCAGGGAAGTGCTTATATGTCTACCTCAGACCTTTGATCGACGAGCTGAAACTGTTATGGAAAAATGGAGTCCTAACTTATGAAAAATTCACTGACACGATGTTCATGATGAGGGCAGCCGTAATGTGAACGATTAACGATTTTTCAGTGTATGAGATGTTGACAGTCTGCAAAACAAAAGGATACAATGAATGTTCTATATGTTTGGATGACATGAACTCTAGTTAGCATGCGGGGAAGATGTGTTACCTGGGTCACCGTAGATGACTTCCTCACAATCACCCGTGGCGACAGGATAAAGCTCATTTCGACGGGACAGTAGAGAATAATCCTAAACCCCGTTGTTGGTCTGGCGAAGAGATTTTAGAGAGATTGAGCAACTTCGATTTAGGTGTGTTGACCAATTACAAGGATGTAAAGAAACTCAATCCAATACCTCCACAGGATCTCAGCTATTGGTATCAGAAGAGTATATTCTTTGAACTCCCTTACTGGTTGAAGTTGAAGCTGAAGAACAACTTGGATGTGATGCACATAAAAAAGAATGTGTGCAAACGTGGTGGGAATAATTCTCAGTATTAAGTTAAAGACTAAAGATACTCCAAAAATGCACAAAGATCTAGAATCTATGAATCTACGTCGTCCATTGTGGTTAAGGAGGGATAAAAGAGAAGTGTACAACAAGATGGCAGATGCACCTTACACAGTGAAGCTGACACTTAGAGGTTCTGTACTCTACTGGATTAAGAGTGTTCGTTATCCAACTACGTATGCAGCTACTATAATTGGAGCAGTGGACGAGGTGCAACACAAGTTTGTTGGTCTAAAGACACATGGCTATCACATTATGCTGCAACGTCTGATTCCAGTGATAATTCGACCATATTTGCCTCGTGACGTCGTAGAACCAATAGTTACATTGTGCACATGGTGGAAGAGGTTATGTGCTAGAGAGTTAATGAAATCAGATGTGGTGGAACTACAACAACAAATTGTGCACATCATTTGTAAACTAGAGAGAATTTTTCTCCCTGTTTTCTTTGACATCATGATTCACTTAATGATCCACCTACCCAAGCAGGTACTCATTTCTGGTCCAGTCCAGTACACTTGGATGTATCCTCAATAAATGTACGTACAACTAATTAATTATATAGGTTTTCCTTCCATTATTTGTTCTACTCGACATTACTATATGTACCTATTCTACAATTAATTAATTGAAAATTTGATTTTGTAGACAGCTTGGACAATATATAGAATTCGTGAAAAATAGGTAGGCCCTGAATGGCTCCATAGCAGAGACATACATAATGCATGAGTGTGTTACTTACTGTAACAGGTACCTCAAGGATCCACCACCTCCCACCGCCTCTTATCCCAGTGGCCGCATCAATCTTTCTGTCGTCACAAATATCGTACGACCGTTTAGAGGAGTATTAAAGGAATCGCTAACATAAGAAAAACTTATTGAGGCGCATTGGGTAGTGTTGCGAGACTGTGATGAAGTCGAGCCTTACATACAGGCATACATGGAGAACCTTCAGGCGTTAAATCCGGACAAGAGTTTGGCCTGGTTTGAAAAAGTGGTTAAAAAGAAATTCCCCGATTATTTCCTCCAATGGGTACGTATGTTTACTTATTTAATTATATACATGTTTGTAGAAATTAAAACTTTTAATTATATATTCTTCCCATTTTTACAGATGATTGATCTATAAAAGTTTGATAACCATGGGGGGTGGTGGTCCTGGCCAAAGCACTTACTAGCAGGGAAGCTGGTTAGACACTATATTTATCTCGAATGTTTTGTGAACGGTGTAAAGTTTCATTCATTAGATCGAGATAAAGGAAGAAGAACACAAAACAGTGGGGTCGTGGTTGGGGAAGACGATGATATATATTACGGGGCTCTTGTATATGTCGTTAAGTTATGTTACATGAGTGATGTCAACGTTTTCCTATTCAAGTATAAATGGTTCAAGCGTACAAAGGAAGACCTGAGCATTTTATCGGTCGATATAAATTCAAGCTGGTATGAGGATGAGTCTTTCGCTCTTGCCACCATATTTAGGCAGGGGTTCTATCTTGATGATCCGAAAGTTGGTGAAGGGTGAAAAATAGTGAACTATATCTCTCATTAAGGAATATGGAATACCACGATAGCTGAAGGGACGCTGGTGACTGAAGATGCTAAATCGCAAAGAGACATTACTACATATCAAGAGCCTAATATTGTTGTCATCCGCTCTGACATAATGGAAATTGTTCAAGCGGGTGAACGCTTACCCATACCTGATGGCTCTACGGATCAAACTCAAGATGAGATTATAGATCTAGAGAATGATGACAGTGAAGATGAGGCACAGGATGACGATGAAGACTCAAGATATTCGTTGGACAACGTTGAGTATGATTATGAGAAGGAGAAATTGGATAATAATGGTGAGGAGGATGATAACGATTATGACGAGGAGTACAATATAACGGCGATGGATATTAATTGGTAATTAATTATTGTAATTAAAAAAAATTCGAAGTAATGATGTAATTATGACGAGGAGTACAATTATTCTGAACTTTTTTTGAACGAGGAGTACAATGATTGATTAATTAATTAATTATAACTCTAAATTTTTTTGCATAATTAACTTCAAATTAATTAAAGAGGTCGCTTTGACCCGTAGAAGGTGAAGATCTCAAATGACGGAATCTGGGCTACGAAATGTCACATTTTTCCCAAACCATAAAACCTAGATGATGGAACGACTTTTCGTCGTCTAAGTAAACACAATTATATAAACCTAAACCCTAAAACATTTCCCTTAGACGATGAAATGACACATTTTCGTCATCATTTTGACCACTTGGATGATTTTCGTCATCTACGTAACCATTGAGACGATGAAAATGCGACATTTCGTCATCCAAGTACTTACTTAGACGATGAAAATGTGAACATTTCGTCGTCTAAGTCATGTTATCGTAATTTCACCTCTAAGAGAACGACCATGTAGACCATGTCCCAATGTATATTCTTTTCGTCGAGGATATAGAGTAAATAATTCATGGAGTGTGAGCATTGACGGTTCAAAAATAAGAGTTACAGATTTTCATATATCCACGTTTCTATTTTGTTAATATTTCGGTTTTACGGTTGACTGTGCCTATGAAACCCTTAATGAACTAACTATTTACTGAAAATTCTTCTACTTATATATTATCTTATGGTGATTATATCCAACAATTATTTTGTCCAAATTCAATTTCGTTAATATTGATGTGAAGTGAGCCTATACTTAATAACACTTAAGTTATACACATTAGTATATACTTAACAAGTTTGAAGATGTAAATTAATTCATCGTCTTAAATCCCACTTTTTATATATACCATTCTTTAGTCGATATTTTACAACCAAAAAAATCGAAAGACAGATCAGAAACTTCCTTGTGAATTATTTTTAAATAATATTTTAGGGAAATTTTACTTAGACGATAAAGGAGGAGGCCATTTTCATAGATGTATCAAGACGAGATTGAGTGTCTTGCAGATAGTAGTACTACTCACACAATTCTGCGGAATAGGCAATTGTTTGTGGATCTTTTCCCATACAACTCCTCAGTGACTACCATGATAGGTGCAACGCCGATTATAACAGGGCGTGGTTCAACATAATTTCTGCTACGTCATGGTACAAGAATATTTTATCACTGATTCCTTATACGCGCCAAAGGTCAATCGAACCTTACTAAGTTTTAAAGATATTCGCGTCAATGGTCTCCACATAGAAACATATTGTGAGAATGGACAAGAATTATTGTGTATTACCTCTATTGAATGCGGTCGCAAATGCATCCTAGAGAAGTTTCCGGCTTTTCGTAGTGGTCTATACCTAATTACAATTTAGATAATTGAATCCAATGTCATGACTCACACGACTTTGTGTGACTCAGAATCTTATAAGCTTTGGCATTTTCGACTAGGACATCCAGGTCATGATATGATGATCAAAATATTGAAAAATACTCATGGTTATCCATTCTTCAAAGTGAAGAAGCATGTGGGAATACCTAAATCCATCAATTTTGATAGGGGGAATGAGACTACTCCTCTCAATCCTAGCTTGGTCTCCAAGACGAGTGTAGCACAATCCCAGCAAAGTACCACTGTGGCGCAATGCGTTATCCCACCAGATTCATATGTCTCAATCTCTGATGCACATCGCTCGTTTTGCAAAGCTTGTTCTTTATCAAAGTTACATGCACACCCTTCTTTTGCTGTTGACAATGCCGAAAATATTCTTTTGTTACAAAGAATTCAAGGTGATATTTGTGGATCTATCAAATAGGCAGACATTTTTAGTAGACACTTAAAAGATTTTGAATAGGGATGTGATCCTTGTTGAGTGTTGATATAGCATGACATGAACCGATGTAAAACCACATCTGGTGTCAAAAAAATTCATATCCTTTTCCAAGAAAACTAATATAAGATACATCAAAACACCACAAAACTGGATATAGCCTTTGACGGGTCGAGTAAACCTCTCGACGGGTCGAAGAAACGCAAAATAGATTTTTGATTTTCCGATACCAAGTTTTCGACAGGTTGAAGGGTTGTCTAGGGGCATACATTCGACGGGTCGAACAAAGTTTCGACGGGTCGAGCACATTTTTCAACAGGTCGAAATTGGGCATAGTCTGAGACAGAAACAAACATTTGATAGGTCAAAAAGTGTTTAAAATTGACCTAGATTGGAACATTTGACGGGTCAAAAAAATTTTGGGGATCAAAATATCTGCTTTTTCGTGTTTCATTTTTACTATATCATTGTGTCATTATGACATATAAAATTGTAAACATCGAACCATACACTACATAAGTAGTGAAAGAACATTCTCAACACTTTCATAAACCAAAAAATAGAGAAAATTTCATTGATTGCCAACAATTCAAGATTACATCATAGGTGATCTTATTCAAAAATCAAATCAAAACCAAGACAATAGTCTCAAGAAAAATGGCATTTAAACAGGCCAAAAATAAACTAAAAACTTGAGTTTATTACAGAGATAACGCCTTTTACATAGGCTATTCAAAATCTAGAGTAACAATGGTCGTCTCCTTGTCCTTTGCAATTGCGAGATTGGTTTCTACCTCCATCTCAAAATCTCCACCAAAGTTAGACTCTTGAGCCAAGTATTGCTTGTGCCTCTTATAGATGTTCTGGATTTATTTGCTAGCACGGCACTGTTTGTGTATATGCTTTGTTGATCCACACCGATAGCAGGTTAATGTCCTAGAATTGGAATGCCTTTGTCCATCCTTACCCGAACAAGATTGATTCTTATTAGAGTTAGCGTTCTGATCTCTACGCCAGGTCAGATTTTGGTTGCGGCCTCGGCCATACCCCCACCCTCCTCTCCTACTACGTGGAGCTTTTTCATCGCGATTGTAAAGTTCTGAACGACCATTCTTCTAGTTTGATAGCTCTCATGATTTTTAGTACCAGTCGGTCTAGCATTATTATTGAGGATAACCTCATGATGTCTCTCCTTTTTGGCTAGAATATTTATGAGATCATTAAAGGTAACAATCCTTCCCTGTTCAACTCTGATCCGGTACTGATGAGCGAGCTTGCTCAGAGAGATCGGGAAGGTGCTCAAAGACTTTCCAATCATGTCTTTTTTGGTCTTTTCCACCCCACAAAAGCTCAAATCGGACTGCAAATCCAAAGCTACTTGATTATAATCTTGGATCTTTGAAAAATCCAGAAGCCTAAGGGCTTCTCATTTTGCAGTGAACTCTGAAAGTCATGCATCATTCACATTGTCGAAGCGTTGCTTCAAAGCATCCCAAAAATTCAAGGGATATGTTTTCTTTAAGTATTGCTTCTTGAGAGTTTTATGAATATGATGCCTCAAAAATATGAGGGCTTGAGCTTTTGATTCTGCTGTTGGTGGAATGTCGTTTGGCATAGCGGGTTGAATAGTGTGGTTGAGTCTCTTTTCGATTAATGTATTAACCACATCAGAGACCCAACAGTGGTATTCCTAACCTTGAATATCAAGGATGTCGAATTCTAGCCTAACCGGCTCGTTTGAATTCATCTACAAAATACAAAGAGATTGTATTAGTATCGATCAAAACTTAAACCATGATCACTAACATCAAGTTTTACTAAATAAGAACATGATCCATGATATATGTTCACAAAATCAATAATAAATGGTTGCTCAAAAATCACACCTAGAAACCATGATTGTCCATCACATAAGAGCGATTTCCCTTTCTTTCCTTTTCTTTTCTAAACTGTGACTCCCCCAGGACCGTCACTTATATTCTATGGATACAAGTCCATAGGAGCTAGGGTATAAATAATAATCACAAAATATCACAATCGTAGATCTAGGTTTTTTCAGGAAGTAAGTTTTAGCCATAAATCTAAAGATTGATGGTTTAGAAAATTTACCTCGATAGGTGTTATGCTCGGTATTACAGGTACAAAATTTGGACGACGTGGAGTAAGAGCTTGCCTGTAGCGGTTCTTTGGAAGTCGAGCAATCTTGACGAAGGAGGAAGAATCCAATATGATGATGATCGACGTTGATGGAGGTTGGCGGTGAGGATTGCTGCCGGCGGTAGAGGTGTAGTGTATAGGGTTAGAGTTTTTTTATTTTTATGGTGATAGCTGGCTATTAACTCAGAGCGTGCCTGATAACGTGTTTGAGGTGAATAAACTGATATATTGAAAACTGTAACTCTTTTATTGATAGAATGTCTTAAATATAAGCTGATACAATCTGTTACAATCAATGTCCCGATATAACAGGGATTCTCTGAATCTATATCAAATCTAGTTTGTATCTAATTAGGATAAGACACACACCGAAAGTTACAGAGAATAAATTTTATTAAACAAGTATAACTTTTGTTCACTATATTACTAAAATGTAGCAAAAGTTCAATTTTTTGGTACATATTTTTCGAATTGAATTAAATAAGGTCAAGTTGTCAATAGAATTTAAAATAAAACAATTTGACTAAAAAAAAGCCGAAGCCTTTTTCTCTCGCGCGAGAGTTAAACCTAGGTGGCAGCATCTTTCTCTTCCATCTCTTGCCCGGCGGCAGCCACACTTGGGTGGGTCGCTTTCGGCCTCGTCTTCGTTGCTTTGTTCTGTTGCCGGATGGGAAGCCGTTGCCCAGGCAGTCTTTACGGTTTGGTCGGTTTGTTGATTTTGGTAGGTTCTCGGCTTGGGGCTTCGGGTGTTGGCATGGTTGCTCTAGTAGCCAACGGTGAGCGGCGGCGGCGGAGGGTGGTTCTTCTCGGCGCCAGTTTTGGGGTTGTGTTGGATCCAATTTTTGCCGGTGGGTTCATGTTTTGCGGTTGGAGCTTGGGTACAACGGCGATTTCTTGTTTGGCCGGCATGAGGGTTTTGTCTTTTTGTCAGCAAGTTGGGCCATCTTTATGGACTGCCATGTTTTCTTGGACTTTTATTTTCTAGGTATTTAGTTTTTTTTAACTAATTAGGTTTATGGTCATCTTGTTTAGGACCCTAGAGTCGGATACTGTTGGTACGAGAGCTTATTTGTATCCTTTTGGGACTGCGTAATTCATGTGAATGACATATCTACCATAATTGTGTGTTTAGGAGTATGTTCATCGCTTTTAATGTGTCTTTCGTCTGTTTTTAAAGGATGTAAGTAAGTTCGACTATGTTCGAGCTTAGTGTTTTAATGAGTCATATTGTTTAAATTAATTTCTTCTCTCTTGATTAGAGGTATGGTTGTTGATCAGCTGTGTATGTACTATTTTGACCGAGAAAATTTTAATGAATTCTTCCTTTTAAACAAAAAGAAGAAGTCAAGTTGTCAACTAAACAGAAGATATTTGTTTTGTAAATCTAGTAATCCCTGTCATTGTACAAAAAAACACTTGAATCCCTACAACCTGACCAACACGGACATTACTACCAATCTCATCAGTATTTGCCAGAATTTTTCACCTCACCTTAGCTCGATTAGGACCTGCTCCATAGTCCTTCAAAGAAGGTGGATAATTTGACAATGTGCTCCAAAACTAAATCCAATATTGGGCATAATCCTCAAATCCATCTAAGTTGACGGAGGTGAGCACATAGTTAATGTGAATCCTAAATTGATTCAAAGCAACATCTCTCTTCTACTCAAAGTATAGTCGTCCGGAGACGAGATGGGGAGGATCCTCAAATATCATAAAATTGTGTAGTGCTGTTGTAGTGTAGTGAAACTGTTAGTTTGCTCCAATATCTCAAAATCAACAAAAACCCGAGTGATTCATTTCTTTTCTTCAAATCTATATATGTCATAATTATTATCATTCATCCATAGCTGTTTATATAAAGCTACCACGCCAACATTTGAATGGTATCAAAAAAAAAACATTTGAATGGTATGCGCGTTTATAAAAAAACATATGCTACATTCGACACAAAATGAGTGTGACAGAGTCTGGCACAATTTTGTCGAATTATCATGATTCAAACTGGGATTTTGATTGGGTTCAAAACAAGGTCTAAATTTATCTCATTTTTATTATTTTCGATTCCGTGCTTTTAAATTTGAGACCATTCATTCTATGGATTATTGGTTAAAGACCAACTTTACAAAAATGAATCAAAATAGAAATCATTTGAGTATCTGATCTTGCAAAACAAATGAATGGTTATGGTGAATTAACCGTACAATCGTTCATTTGTTTTGCAAGATCGAATATCCAACTTATCTCCATTTTGATTCAATTTTTGTAGAGTTGATCTTCAACCAATAATCTATAAAATGAGTGGTCTCAAATTTAAAATCACGAATCAAAAGTTATAAAAATGAGATGAGTTCAGACCTTGGTGTGAGAGCAGATTTATCCCTCTTCAGCTTAGATTTCTGTGAACCTGCAAAACAAGTCGGAGTACGGTGGGGTACCGTGCTTAGACCTTCTGACGGTCAAGTCAATACTTGTCTCAAGAATCGAATAGTGAATATGGCAGAATTACGTTACCTCGAACCATCCAGAGATGGTCTATATATAGTGATCGAACTCGGTCTAAGCATAATCCTTATCGAATATGATTACTTTACTTTCGGATAATCAGAATTCATTAAAGAATGAATCTCCATATCCATGACCAATCAAATCTCATCATTACCACAGACCATTTGACATAATCCTACTAGGATACGAACAAATCTTTCATTTTCCTCCTCGGATTCTGTCAATCCCCCAAAGTCTGATCAAACAGTCCCTCGAGGTCAGATTGCCCAGCCTCCTTGAGATCCAATCTTACTTTAGGATTGTCATGTCTATCAAACATTCCAGAAGACTCTACATCGTTCCAAAGGCTTCTAGAAACCCCTAAATCATTCAGGCCTCAATCAAATCCATAATTGTCTGAGCCCAGGCCCATATCTGACCTCATCGAACCTCATCGAGAATCGTTCTTCCGGAGCTCATCCTTCCCCAGCTTCTACACTTGGAGTCCAAATAATTTTGGACCCAAGTATTGTCCTTCAAACTGGTTTATTAGAAGGTAAGATAGAAGGTTGCAACAGTCCTCAAAATTGCTTCTATTCGACTATGCTCGAAAGATGTAAATCGACAGTTCTACCACTTCTACGCCATGTTTTCATTATGGTGCACAGACTAATTTTTGGGTTTTCCAAACTCTCTAAAGACTAGCTACTCCACATGAAGCCCCCGATATTATTTGCGATTAATACAACAAATGCGATCGGGTTCCATCATGCGAATGTATGATAATTTCAATCAATTTAGCTCATAGCTATCCACCAAGGTAGGACAAAAACGCCATTACAAATTTACAAATCAAGTTTCACTAAAATCCAACATACCGGAATCGATTTTCAAAACCACCCAGAAAAATAATCAGTCTTACAAAGCCTTCATGATATATAAGAAAAAAGAGCAATACAAATAGACTAATGATAGACATATTAAACAAGACATTAATCGAGCACCGAGTTCTTAACTGTTGAAGCAGCAAACCCAGCAGACACAGACCACTTGGATCACCCAGCATAGATGTGAACTCCGATAGCGATAAGGAAGATTGTGAGAAGCCCAAAATAGATGATGGCATGTACAACTATGGAGGCACCGCTTGTCTGCATGTTCCCAAACTCCACCACTCTTCCCCTGCCTGGTATCTGAAACAAAAGCCCCGGAGTCAACAGCACGAACAGCACCACAGCTACGATCACGGGGCCCCAATCCGCCATTGTTGTTGTTGTTGTTGTTTTCAGAAAGTTGATTGCGAGAGAGCTTGTGAGTAAGGTGGAGAAGATCTGAGAAAGGGAAAGTGGAAAGCTTGGAAGGATTCCCAGAGGACAAGTGCGTTGATTTGATAGTTTTGTCGTGACAAAGAAACGAGAGGGAGTTTAAGAGGTGTCAGGGTTTCCGTTTCTTTATTCTCCCTGCTTTCAACGGCTACGATTATCTTGGGATTTATGTTTTGCGTGTAGTAAAGCGTGTTCACATGAATGGGCCTGGCCCAAGCTCGATCTTGGGTTTGGTCCAGTTTGAGACTTCTATTTTCTATTTTTTTAAAGAAGATTAAATGACCCAAATCACCAACCACATGTTCAATCTTTCCCTCTAAACCTTCGCAATGGGGGGAACTCAATTTTTATGACAATGTTTTTGTCAAATGAATTGATCATATCGAGAAGTTACACAAGGATATAGAGCAGCTCCTTCTAAAGAGATCACAATAGTCTCCAAAGAAAAGAGTCATGAAGAAATTTTTTCCTCTATGGGACAACAATGAAGAATTGAAAGCTCACTACAACTAGCTGTTGTACGGATCATTTGTGCTCAATTTGTTTCAGTGTGCACAACCGCTAGTAGACTCGTAGTTATCCCATTTTGGTAACGAGAATTTGACATGGAGCTTGTACGTTAGTCTGATTTCTCATCTTGTTTGTCTATGGTCACATGAATCCTAGCTAAATAATTGGTACATAAAAAGATATTGGTGATGCACGAACAGATTGAACAAGAAACTAAAAAAGTGAGAGATCGAGCACCAAGTTCTCAGCAAACTGATCGATGCACGTACACACATATATACAAACAACACGGATTTTGAGTTTTGACATCAACGAATATGAATACCTATGGCAACAAGGAAGATAGTAAGCAACCCAAAGTAGATGATGGCGTGCACAAGTATGGAGGGAACACTGGTCTGCATATTTCCGAACTCCGCCATCCTCGCCCTTGCTGGTATCTGAAACAGCAGCCCTGGAGTCAATAACACGAACAGCACCACCGCTACGATCACCGGTCCCCAATCCGCCATTAATTTTCACACTCCTCTGATCGAACGATCGATCTGTTTCTGTTTTTATTACTTGTAGGAAGTAGACAATAAACCAAAAAAAGAGACTCAATTTGAAGGTACCAAAGAGGAAGGGTTTAGTTTGTAGCGGAGGAGGTGCATAAGGTCGGTTTGGAGGATTCTCGAGAGGCCGGGTTGGGAGTCAGGAGCACCAGTGAGAGGACAAGTGCACGTTTAGACGTGTCACGACTTTGTACATTTGTACTTTCTTTCTATATGGTTTGTGATTTTCTGAGTAACATTTAAGATGGCTGAACGCCTGTGGTGGCTGGCGATGTGTTGGAGAATAATAACAATATTATAGGCTCCTCTGTAATTCAAAACCAAATGCAGAAGTCTCATATATGCAAATTTTGGTGCAATTTTGGTGATCGTGTGTGGTGCGGTGGGATAGAGTCCCTGTTTTTCTAAGGCAGGTCTTTGATCTTTCTATCTTGGACTTGGTATCAGTTTTGTTGATCATATAGTTCTCCGTATTAGTACTATTATTTTATTTAGTTTTATGTTTCGTTTTGATTTGTTCTTTACGGTATGACTTGTAATTTGTATTGTTTGTTTTGGTAGGTTTAGTTTCATGTTCCCTAATTATGTACTTGTTTGGCCCTTATTTTGGCCTAATTAATAATATTTCAAGCTAGGACGTGGAGCTTGTCCACGTCTCGCTTTTCTAATATATATCTATACACAAATAGGCTTTTTGGAAGAAATTTATTCTTAAGGGGTTTTTCCCCAAAACTCAAAAATAAGAATAAAAATTCTTATAAGCAAAATATTGAAAATTCCAATAAGCCCATTTATTAGGCAAAATTATCAGTCTACCCTCAGTTTAATTAATAAATTACTCAATACTATTACTCTCTCATGACTTCTTTATTAACCATTAACTTGACTCCGACGCGTTGACCGTTGACCAGCCATCGGATTCCGATAATTTCATCGGATTATGGCGACCGATGACCGAATTCCGACGACTTTGGCCGTTGACCGTTTACCCTAAACTGAGTATCAGTCTACTCTAAACTGATACTCAATTGATACTAAAATGTGTATCAGTTGACCTAAATTGAATATTAGTTTACCCTTAACTAATACTCAGTTTACCCTAAACTGCATATCAGTTTACCCTAAACTGAATATCAGTAAGCATGTAGGATAAATAATACTAAACACATCATTCACAATCATCCAAAGAAAGCATGATAAAATTAATACATTTTCTAGTAAAGTAAAATTCATCATCAATCAAACATTGTGTTCATTAGTTTAACTACTTTGAAGCTTTAAGACTCTTTAAAATACTATGTTAGATATGCTAACAAAAAAACTTGAAGCGATAAACACAAAACGCTATTCGGCGTAGTGACATTCACTATGCAATGGACACCGCAGTGAACCGAGGTAAAGGCATATGTTATCCATTATTTAGAAATCTACCATTGGTCAATATTTTTTGACCTTTGGAATCCACTGTTTGATCTAACGGTAAAAAAACTATTGACCAACGGTAGATTTATAAACAATCACTTAAATGCTTCAAACTTCTAAAATTCATAACAGTTAGCTCGGACTTCCAAAAAAATCAATAAAAATATGCACGAGCTCACAATAATATCCCCTCCAACTTCCGTGAAAAGAACGAATCCAAAATCATAACCTATAAAAAGTTAATTTTTAGTCACGACGAATCTCGATAAATGTATCATATTGTAATTAATTAGCTCGATAATTAACTCGATTAACGGAGTTTAAATTGCTAAATTGGACCGAATAATTTGGTGGAATCCCGTACTATTATCACATTTCAATGATATTTCCGACCTTCTCAAAAATAATATATATATATTCTTTAGAAATGTGATGTAAAGCATTACAAGAGCGAGTGATCGATCAAGGCTTTGGTCATATTGAAGTTGATCGAGTTTGACAACATTGAATCAAGAAAACACGTATTTGAGTAATTTGACCAAATAATTAGTTTGGTTACTATAAATACAGTATAGAAAATAATAAAGGGGTTACGAAAATCTAATTTGTTGCCATTTTGGTAAGAAAACAAGTCAAATGAAAGATAATACAGAGAATGAGAATTATGAGCATGCCTGACACTCTGGCAATATTATCCAATATATTACGGAAATGACCAGACCGTGCTCATATGCAGCTGCCCATAACGATATATGCAATAGTAAACAGAACATGAAAATGCATGTATCCTGCTAACAATTTCAAAGAAAGTACAATATATTGCACTTCAATGAAGATCTCAGTCACGTGCATTACTGATGCACATACATACATACTTATTAGATACACTTAGCTTTAATATGTTAGTCCGATCCTCCGATTCACTGCTCAATGCCTTAATGATCTGATGATGACGCTTCTGTAGTCATTGTCAAGTTTATCAAGGAGTAATAAGCTCCTGAAGGCCCTTGGGCCATAAGAGAAGAGTGAGAACCTCTTTCTATCGGCTTTCCTTTATCAAGGACAACAATGACATCGAAGTTTTGTATGGTACTCAACCTGTGTACCACTACTACACTGGTCTTTCCCACCATGATGTGCTCTTGAGCGTCTTGAACCACCTTCTCCGAATGACTATCAAGCGCGCTGGTTGCCTCGTCTAGTAACAACACTGCAGGGTTTCTCAATATAGCTCTAGCTATAGCAATCCGTTGCTTCTGTCCCCCCGATAGTTGCACTCCTCTATCGCCACATGATGTGTCATAGCCGTCCTTTAAACCGCTGATAAACTCATGAGCATTCGCCGCCCTTGCTGCCTCAATGATCATCGTTTTATCAATGTTCTCTGATGCTCCAAAGTCAATGTTCTCTCTTATGCTCCCGGCAAACAATGTAGGTTCTTGGCTGACCAATGCCATGTGTTTCCTCAATGACCTCAGGTGATATGACTTTACATTACGACCGTCTATTTCCACCACGCCTTGGATTGGATCATAAAACCTCTGGATTAATCCAATGATGGTTGACTTACCCGACCCGCTTTGTCCCACCAGAGATTTTCCTGCTTCAATGTTCATTGAGAATCCTTGGAAGATCATCACATTTGGCCTAGTTGGATATGCAAAGTGCAGGTCACGAAAGTAAACCTCGCCTGTTACTTTCTCAACATTGGAGTCTTTTGGAACTTGGGGTTCAATTTTTGTGGTTCGATCTAAGATACTGAAATTGACTTAATTTCCAAAGCCATTGGCAAGGTCCGAAGTCATGCTTCCAGCATTTGTATAACCCGACCGGACAATGACAAAATGAGGATAGTCTGAAAAACTGATCTTGGTGTGTTGTAGCCATCAGAGATTACCTTGCTGCCATACCAATAACTAAAACCAACATCGAGAATTACCATGCTCATGGAAAACCCAAGCCCAATACCAGCGTACCATGATTGTCATCTGCTTTCTCTGCGTGGGCCTTGTTGGACCTTCTCTAGCATTTTCAATATTCTGTTCTGAGCTGAGAAGGCAGTAATGATCCGATGGTACGTTGTAGATAGATTCAGCTGCAAGCTTGCTACTTTCCTCTTGGCTTTTAGTGGCTTTGCTGGACATTTTTCGTAGCAGGACACGCCTACAATATAATCTGAGAATGGATATGGGTTGAACGGCAATGACCACTATGGCAAGCTTCCATGCAATTATAAGGGACATTGTCCAAGCTATAGTGACAGTTGAGATGGCTTGTACAAGAAGACACATTCTATCTCCAACTAAAGATCGTACCTACAAGTATGGGTATGATTAATGATTAATGTTAGAATGCAGAAAATAGTTTAGTTGACTGAAGCAGCAGAAATATAATTGAGAGGCAAAATTGCATTAGACATTACATATTGACTATTGAGAAATGTTGACGGACGTACTTGTTCAGAATCTTTGGTGAGTCTAGAGAAAATGGCACCGCTAGAGTTCCTATCCTCCTCGAACCAGCAAACTTCAAAACTAAGAATCTGAAGGCATTTGTTTAGTTGACATTTTGTAGTGATTAACAAAACACACATTTCAGTGACAATCAACAAAAATGATTGTAGACTCTATTCTACCAATCTCAATGACAATCAGGTAGTTTTATAGATGTGCATATCATGCTTTTCACCGAGGATGGCATCCTTGCCACCTATCCTAATACAGTTTGTTTTGCCCTAAGATAATTATATTCGTTAGTAGCGTGTTTTTAAAATTTCCAGTGGCTCGTTTTTAAAACTTCCCTCTAGTTGAAAAGTGCTCTTTTTAGGACGGCTATGAGCGTTGACTTACTACTCAAAAGATTTAGACAGTTTGTCACTCAAAATGTGTTTGTTACTCAAACCCATTGACTTTTGTCCTCGGGTTTGAGGAAAAGCTTTTCAAACTAGGTTTCTGTAAGAACCTCTGTGTATGGGCTGGATACCTTGAATTCTGGGGAAGTACTTTTGCCCTACTATGGTGTAGTTTCTTCTTAGAGTGTGTGTGTGGCAGCAAACTCTTTTACCTCGGTTTCGAACCGTAGTCTTGTTTAGGGAAGGCTTGTGACTGCTGGATCCTTTCGGCCCGCGCACCCTTGGTTGGTGGTTAGTTGAATGAGTGATTCTTTCGTGCTTCTTTCTAAATCATTTCTGACTTCACTCTTTCTCTCTAAGCTTTCATTTCTATTGCATGTAAGATTTAGAGTATTTCACAAACCTAGATTTTATCAAAACTCATATGCATTGTGCATTCCATTGAGATTGGTTTGGATATGCTCAACCTGAGAAGCTGCCGATGAAGAATTAGCTTACAAATAGTTAAGTTCTTAGATGAGGCTTTTGAAATCCTTTCATTTGTAAACACTTAGACACAAGAGAGAGTGTAGCTCTATAGAACTAGTAGAGAGACTGGTCAAGATAGCATACGGGTTATGTATCCCTAGAGTGCAAAAATCTTGTAAATGAGTGTTGTTCATAGTGGAAAGGTTTGTCCATTGAGAGTTAGGAGCACACCGTTTTTCTCCCAGGTTGCAGGGTTTTTACGTTAAAGAAAAACATCCTAGTGTTATTCTTTACTTATTGCTTTTACATTTTTTCGTATATCTGTGAATCGGGATAGTTTACTACTCTGCTATCCTCTATAACCGTTTTAAGCGGAAAAGTTGAAAATGACCTATTCACCCCCCCCCCCCCCCAGGACCTTTAAGTGGTATCAGAGCAGCCACTGACTTTTTCTAATGAGATCCTCTGAGGACCAGAGATGGAGCGTGAAAAAGGCTCTTCCATCAATGTCCTTCCCTTCTTTGATGGACATGATTTTTCACAATAGAAAATCATGATGAGTGCCTTCCTCTCCTACCAAGATGATGGTTTGTTATGGCAGGATGTAGAGGAAGGTTGGTCCACAAAGTCAAAGGAGCAGAAGGCTTTCTTGTTCAAATCTCGAAGCCAAAGTCTGAATGGGATAAGCTTGATAAGGATTTGGCTAGAGCAAACATTAAAGCTCTCAGCTGCCTCTTCAATGCCTTGTCTGAAGGAGAACGTCAAAGGATCATCCATAGCCCTACTGCCAAGGATGCGGGGGACGTGCTTGTCAATACTTATGAAGGTAACTCTCGTGTTAAACAACAAAAGATTCAACGTCTTATTTTTGAGTTTGAAGGTTTGTCCATGAGTGAAAATAACTCAATTGATGAATTCTATGGTCGTGTACTTAGTATAACTAATCAGTGTCGTAGTTTAGGATAGGCTATAGAGTCTAAGAAGATTGTTAGAATTTTTTGAGTGCATTACCTCCTTTCTTTGATTCTAAAATGAATGCTATAGATGAAGCTCGTGATTTAGATACTTATCATCTAGAAGTGCTAGTTGACAACTTGAAGACCAAAGAGAACCAAAAATGAAAAGAGTGTTGCTTTAAGTACTGTTAAAACCGAAAGTTCCTAAACTTATTGAGTAAGGTATTGATGAAATTGCTTTCATGACTAAACAATTTGAAAAATTTCTCAAGGGCTTCTTCCACTAGTCTCTCAAATGACTCTGAGTCTAATGCGCTAGTGGCCTTGTCAAGCAAAAGTATTTGCGGGTTCTTTATAAGTGCTCTTGCAATGGATATTTGCTGCTTCTGTCCACCTGATACTTGAATGCCTCTTTCACCTACCTTCTCAAAATATATATTAGAAATTAGATGGTTTATAATATACAGTAAAAAATTAATTTAAGAATACTCTATAAAGGAATAACCTCTTTATAGTGATAAAAAATTCTCAGTCCAAACTCGGGATTAATTATAAATAAGAATAATTAAGATAAATTATGTGATAAGTTATAAATAGACTGCTTGATTCTGTTATTTGCTTTGGAATATTTGGAATGAACGTAACCGGTGCATATGGGAAGATAAATACCTCGAGGAATCCAGGGTTGGGCTATTAGCTCGTCATGGCTTCAATGATTATATAACCCTCTGTCCTATTAAGGGGCGGTCTCTGAAGCGGACAAAGCATTTGTGGTCAGTACCGCCACAGGGATGGATGAAAATGAACACGAACAAGGCTTGGAAAGATATGAAATGTTCGATCAGCTTTGTTTGGCGCGATCACGATGGCATCATAGGTGGAGGTGGCTTTAAGGTCAAAGGGATCATCCCTGATGTGCTCACTTCTGAAGTCCTAGCTGTCTGTGAGGCTTGCCTTGTTATTCAAAAGAAACAGCTCACTCCAATCATCGTTGAGATGGACTGCTTACAATTTATCCAAGCACTGCTGACTGCGGAGGAAGACTCCTCTCACATTGGAGGTATTTTACGTGACATAGCTGACATTAAACGGGGTTGCCCTGGTATTTATATTAAACATGTGTTTAGAGAGCTAATGAGGTAGCCCATATACTTAGCAAACTAGCTTTAAACCTTGATTTATCGGATTCCTGGGTTGGTGATGCTCTTTTAGTTGTCAAGGAGGCATTACGCAAGTTTGTATTTACACAAGCCTAATGGCAATAAAAGCTCTCGTTTCATCGTTCAAAAAAAAAAGTTATGAGATTTTTTGGTCCCATATATAGAAAAGTTACCCCCATATAGTTATAATTATCAATAATAATAATATATAAAATATTATTCAAGAAGAATTAAATATTTATCTATATTAGTTTGAGACGATGATTTATGCTTGATTGTTGCAATCACGTCCTTGAGTTTGTGGGTCCGTAGTAACTCGCTAATGACTTCTTTAGTTGAAACTTTTGGTAGCCCTACATTCTCGTCCTCCAGATTATCTTCTTCTTGTTGTTGTCTAATTTCGATAATGATTTCTTCTTTCGTTAAAGAGTACACAACTTGTTGCTCATTAGGATGATGAAGAAATACATTGATATCCATTGGCTTAATGTAGTGAAGTTGTTGCATCTGACCATTCAATTCTCTTATTAATCTCTCATACTCCTAGTCCATTTCATTTGTAGCATGCAAGTGTCATCAAAGTCATCAATAGCCCCAATCTTACAATACTTGAAACAATTCACAATTGTCCTTAGCTTCACATCCATTGACCATGCAGCAACTACTTTGACAATTCCATCAAGGATGCTTATCTTCAATGGTTCTACTACTCGAGTTTCTATTCATTTCAAAAGTTCACGATTGAACTGTTTAGGATAGTAACCTTTGAAATTTTTGATTATACCAGCATCATAAGGCTGGATTTTGGAAGTGTTGTTTGGTGGTAGAAATAGGACAGTTGTGTGTTTAAGTTGGGGAAAATTCTTTGTTTTTCCATATGCAGTGCAATTGTCCATAACCAACAAGACATTCTTATTTAATCGACTATCAAACCACTTGAGCCACTCCAAAAAAATCAAAGATGTCATCCATGCATTTGAACTTGCTCGGTACTAGCAGTTAAGATTATCACAATTGACATTCTTAAAACATCTTAAACTCTTAAACTTGCCTATGATCGAAAGTGGAACTTTATCAGAGCCATCACCATTGCAACAAATAACTAATGTAACCCTCTCTTTGTTTCACTTTCGACCCTCTAATTATTTTGTTGCAAGAGAATTATCGGCTTGCATTTGGTAAAATAAGTCAGTTTCATCTATATTGTAGATATCCTTTCAAGCCCATTTGTTTAGTTCTTCCCTTATTAGTGGCAGACTAGCTTCAAGTTTATCCATGTCCATTGAACCATTCTCTCCAAAAGTGTCGGTAGGATTGAATAACATGACGTTGTTTGAACTTCCCCAACCATCTATTTGAAAACTCAATGTGGTAGCTTCAGGATAAAGTATTTTTCGGAATAAGTTGTCTTTCTCCTTCAAAAGATCTCCACTCATGTCAATATGATCTTGATTGCACGTTAACCATTCATGGAGAGCAGTCTCCATTAAAAGGTACATTATCATCTTCACACGTTTTACAATCGGTTTCAATGACATATCTTCTTAAAGAACATCGGATGATCACTTAAGTGTTTTAGATATTGGTACTTGAGAAATTTTAATGTTATAATCTTTCTCTAACCAATTCGCAAATTTCTTTTGCGTCCAACTGTGATTTGGTTATTTCTTCTTACACATCTCGATTCGTATCTTTTCAGCTAATTGTGTTCGCGACAATATGTTTGACTTAAAATGACTTAAGTACTTTAACTAAGTTTGACTAACAACTAACAGAATACCTTTATTTATAGACAAAAAAATTATTGTAGAACGATTAGAAAATATAATGTCAATATGAAAAATTCAAATAAACTAGTTTCTTTTATTAATCATATACGTTTTTATTTAAATTACAAATATATTATTTTTCTAATATTTGTGAACTAATTAATAAGTAAACCTCTATTTAAAAATAACCTTTATATAAAAATAAATTTTAATATGTCCAATATTATGACCGTAGAATTATTTTTCTGTACTATTTGAGACACACAAAAACATACATTATCAAATTATCTATACAAAAAAGTTTTACATGAAGGATTGAAATGAATGTGATTATGAATATATATATATATATATATCCATTATATCGTGAATGCTTCAGGGCTAGTATCTGAGGGGCATGACTAACCTGAGTGTCGTATCCACGAGGCAGCTGGGATATGAAATTGTGAGCATTGCTAGCCTTGGCGGCCTCAATTACTTCCTCCATTGTACCATCTTCCTTGCCAACGAGTATATTCTCCTTTGTGGTGGTTGAGAACAAAGAAGGCTCTTGGCTTACAGATGCTATTTTAGACCTTAACCATTTAGGCTGTAACTTGTCAATGGCAAACCTATGTAGCAGAATCTCTCCCTCAAGTGGGTTATAAAATCTTTGCAGCAGTAACGTCACTGTTGATTTTCCTGATCCACTTGAGCCGACCAAGGCAACAGTCTTTCCTGCTGGGATGGTTAGAGAAAAATCATTCAGAACAATGATGTCGGGCCTTGATAGATATGCAAACTTGACATGATTATATTGGATTTCGCTTGTCACATTGTCTAGAGTTGTACCTTCCATGTTTTCTGAATCAATTTTAGGAACTCGGTTGACAATCTCCATGATGTTCTCTCCAGCTGAACTTGCTTCAGCAATGTACCTCAAGTTTGATAGAGCATAACCATTTGGCTGAATGCTAACCCGTTAGCAATTTCTTAAACTAAGAATAAGAACAAGACACAAGAAGAAATTCTACTTCATTTATTAGCGTAACTTACGTTCCCCCTTGAATCAATGAAACGCCAACAGAGAAAATAGTTCCTCCTAGAGCACCATGGTATATAACCATTCTGCATCCGAGATAACACTAGACACCCCAAACGACATAGATAAAACAGGTGCTACCAATTGCGATTCCTTTAACTAAGCCTTGTTTCAAACCAAGCTTTATAGTACCATGTAGAGCTGCAGAAAATTGGGTTATAGTATTGTTCTCTGCAACAAATGCATAAACTGTTCTGATTGATGATATCGCCTGATCTGCTAGTGTTACGGTCTTAATTTGTTCTTGTCTGTTCTTTGCAACAATTCTTGTTAAGGTTCTTCCACAAATCCAACCAGGAAGTATGAGAAGCAACATAAAAGGCAATCCACGCAAAGCTAGTTCCCACATCAATACAGATGCTATTACGTAACTTGCAATGAAACTAGCCACTCTGCTTATGAAGTCTGGCACCTGAATCAAATTTTGGAAAATGTAGATTATAGTTATGCATATGCTTAATTTATCTGCTACATATCAAACAATATCAACAATGGCGAAAAGCTACAGCCCACGGCCCTTTCCTGACAAAGCCCCCCAAAAAAAATATAGCCCTATTTTGCTTAAAAGTTAGCCATCTCTGATTCTCTCGGACCCTCACCAATTTTGACTTGATTTACTCTCTCGGCTCTCGTGACTTTCAATCTCATCTTTCCACAAACTAGTATTGCGGTATTGTCCCCGAGTAATCTCTTCTCATCAGAAAAGAAATCTCCATGGGTCCATAAGCATAGTACATGGAGAGTCGTTTCTGTTTCGGCTACTCACGTCTCAGTGTGATTGAAGCTAGAGAAAATAAAAAGGAGTCAAGTCGATGGTGAAAATGGGCTGCTACTATGGGTTGTTCCTTTTACTTATTTTAACCAACAAACTTAAGTCATTTATGACTTAAGGCTGCTTAAACCATTTTCACATGGATGTTAGATTCTGTTGATTGAGTATTATCACTACACAAAGTCACAAACCAATTAGTTTGATCTTAACTTGTGTGCAAGTCTCTCTTTCTGGGTTTCTAGTTTCTGTGTGCAGCAGAAAGCAAGAAGAAACCTCCAATGGCATATTGCTGACTAGCTATAAGTACAATACTTGCTACCTCCTTTTTCTTCTTCTTCTTCTTCTTCTTCTTCTTTGTTTTCAACTAAGAAGTACTGATACATGTATTATACATCGTATCGCATATCAGATACATATATGGATATGATACGCGTTGGATACGGAAGGATACATTTTGATACGATATCCGATTTTGAATCCGAAATGGATACGAGAGTATCCGAATTAGATACGCGAGTTTCCCTCTCATTCACATCTAATAGAGTTTTTGAATCTCCTCTCATTCACATCTTTGATTTCGCCGGCTGATTTGGGTGTGTGTGTGTGTGTGAGAGAGAGAGAGAGAGAGAGAGATAGAGAGAGAGCTGCTTTGTTGTGGTTGCGGACTTGCAGTGGTCGGAATGTAGATGTAGAGGGAGAGGTTGTTGTGGGGTAGTGTATTCTACGGTTCAGTACATAAAGATAGCAAAAGAAAATTAAATCATGGCGACACAATAGAGCTGCTAAGATTTGTTTGTTAGGTAAATGGGGAGCCCTCTCCTAACAGAGAGGATCTGGATCCAGAAACAAGATACATAATTTTTTTATAAAGATTTTTTTAAATATAAATTAATATTATTTATTATTTATTAATCGTATCATTCTCGTATCGTATCTCTTTATTTTTAGAGTTTACAATTTCTTCGTATCGGATTGTATCGTATCGTTGTACCCGTGTCCATTTCGATGTAACTTAGATTTTCAATCTTCTTCTTCTTTTCCATGGCCACCCACTTTATTGGCTATTAATGGAATCCATGTTGGTGAATAAACGGATGGAAAACCATTTTTCTTCCGCACCACTTGTCTGTAAGCTCTCTCTCTCTCTCCATTTTTTTCCGCGCCACTTATTGGCTAATTACCTTCCTCTGGGAATGTCGTTTTCCTCAAAAAAAGATCGAACCTTTTCACTCATAACATCTTGAATGATATGTATGTCATTTGACATGCTCATAACTTCACACACACTCGTTTATTGCATATCAAAGTATGCAACTTCTTGGCATAATACTGCTTTCAAATACTTGCTTCTCATTTTCGCGGCTTGTCTCTCTCATGTTCTAGTCTAGTAATATCCCTCTAAAATCATAAAAACATATGTATCAAAGTGTAACTCAATAATAAAAGTAATAAAACCAATTTTAATTTATACGAAATAATTAAACAAGATAAAAACATGTTTGTACCTAGAAAAAATGGCTGAAATGACACTGAACTTTAGAAAATATAAAAAAAGTTATTGAATTTTAACTGTCTATCAATTTGATAACTTTGTCTATTTTAAACATTAAAATTTGTCAAATGTTTTCCTTATACAGATAAGATTATGAGAGAAATGCACATAGCATAAATGGAAGGAGTATGAAGACCAATGATGAAGAAGAAAAATTGATATCCAAAACGGGCATAATGACCAAATTGATAGACAAGGTTAAATTTTAGTGACATTTTTGATATTTTTTAAACTTTAGTAATCAAATTATCGATTGCGACAAAATTCATTGATCATTTTAGTCATTTTCCCATGCACCTGAGAAACAAGCGAGCCATGATGCACAAGCCTAAGTAGAAGAAGGGTATCATATTGTTCTGTAGTAGTCAAAGCATCTCTAACAGCTCTTGTAAAAACACAAGAATTGTTATTTTATTGAAAAAGTACATCTTTTTGGCTCCAACAGCTCTTGTAAACTGTCTTGTATTCTATAGAAAATGGATAAAGAGGAGAGAGAATCCCTATATCTATAGAAAACTCAAAATTTGTATAACCATCTAAAAATCTCTAAAATTTATTGCTCACCTACACAATTCAACCTTCTCTCCTCAAAATATGAACAAAAATACGTCAATTTTTTTCTCTCTCCTACAATTTATTGACTTGATTTAAGAAATATTTCTATACTCATTAAATTATAGAGATTAGCATTTATTTTTTAAGAATAGAATAGAAGAGCTGTTGGAGTTGGCCTCAAACAATTATACAAATTTTGTGTTTTAGTCTTGTATAATAGAGATTTTATACAAGAGCTGTTGGAGATGCTCTCATGAACATCAAAAATTTAATTGTCAGACATTAGTGTATTCATTAAGCACACATGATATTAGAAAGCCAGCTTACACACACTACCTCATGAGACGTTCCACCTGCACCGATTTTGTTGATCAAATTGCTATTAACCGAGAAGAGACTCCATCACCTACAGCTCCGAGCAACCCAACAGTCATGAAACACACATCGACTGCATCTGTGTGCAGGAAAATTGAGCCAACTGACCCAGTCTTCTTCCTCTCAATGCCATTGTTATTGCTTATATCTGCACTGCTACTCATTTGCGCTCCTTTTCTAACTGCTGCTTTTTCTGAGAGGAAAGGTCAAGGAGTAAAATATCGGGTATCGAGGATATATCGACAGTCCAAAATTTAGATATATCGACGGAAATATCGACGAAATATCGATCCACTGAAAATTCTGACGGAAATGACGGAAACTAATAAAAATATATGGAAATTTGTAATGAAACTTTTGGAGGTTGTTATATGATCAATTACCTACCTTATGTGAAAAGAAAATATTGATCAAACATCAAAACATATGAATTTGCTATATTACTATATGAATTAGTACGTGTTAAGTGCTGATATAATTTAATAATTCTATTTTTATTTTTTTGATGGCTAAACTTTAATGGGAGGCTAGGCCATCACATTTTTGTACAATATGTTACACATCACATATTACAAAATCAAATATATAAATACTTCAAAACCACGTAGAGGACCTATGAGGTTCGAAATTCACACTATTTTTCCCATCTCTCTGTGCAGAATCATGTGTGTATTGTGAAGAGTACTCATTAAATGATTGCTCTCCCATGTAATTCTGAACGTATTGACTTACATGCCAGCCATATGGGTCAGGGGGCGGTCTTTGAAGATTTTGGAGCTCGTAGTATGAACCAGGCATTGCTCGACTTTCTTCATTGCTATCATCATTTGAGGCATTTGTTTGTGATTGTAACGATGAGGTATCACTTGTTGGAAGACCATAAGGCATGATATATGGAGGATAAGGCATTGCAAAATTTTGACCATAATAATAGGGTTGGTAATTACAAGGAATGCAAAATCGATATTATCGGCGATATTTCGCCGATATTTCGGTTTTTTGAACTTACCTGAAAATGACTGACAAGTTTTTAATTTTGTTAAATTAAAAAAGTTACTGAAAATTTCAAAAATATCGGAAATATCGGAAAGTTTCGGTAATATCAGGGATATATCGGGGATATCGGGGATATATCGGAAATATCGGAAAGTTTCAGAAAATTTCGGAAAATTTGGAGATATATTCACGGATTTTTCAGGTAAGTTCAGAAAACCGAAATATCGGCGAAATATCGCCGATAATATCGATTTTTAATTCCTTGGGAAAGGTCGTTTTTTAACAAGCTCAAGCCTAGTTCAAACTAGACATTGAGCATGCAACCAGGACTTAAATACACAATTATTTGTTGAGGGCTAGACACTGTGTATTCAGCCAGCCAGGACTTATATACACAATTAATGTTGGGCGCTTGTAGTTGTATACGGTTTAGAGATGTATCTGCGACAGTTTGGTTTGTAATTGGTTGCATTTGTCGAGCAGCAGAACATATATACGTCTAGCTTAGTCGGGTCGTGCCAATTCGAAGAGCGTCGGTGGATTGTTTGATCGAGATATGTAGAAATCTAATCTATACTATAATAAAATCAAGCGTGAGTGAGTTTGGTGTCATCACATATCAAATTTTGTACTTTTAAAATTATCTTTAATGATAAAATAAAATAAAAATTTTAAATATCAGAAAAATAGAAAATAACTGTTATAAATATATTTTTACTCTCGGACACCATTTTTGTCGGTCGTTCGCACACATCGAGTGCGAGTTTTTGCTAATCTGATATAATGCAGCATAAATTAAGGTCATGTTTAGTTACTTGAAATATATATGGAAAATCAGAAATCGATTCTGATTGATGGGTGTTATGGTGTTTAGTTATGAAATCTGAACTTGCTACCCAAATAGGGGTATATATTTGAAATGCAATCGCTTGGAATCAAATTTTTATATTTAAATTATCCAAATCAAAATTCATAATTTTTAAATTGACCTTCACTTATAAAACAAAAATCTTATTCATAATTTTCTATTTTGACTTATGATAATCGGTTTACTTATTACTCTTATATTTTTTGAATGATTGTTACTAGAAATTTACAATTTGGGTGAAAGACTCGTGATAATATGTAGTTATGTTGCTACTTATATATATGATAGACTAGTAATTTATTTAAATTTTATTCCAATTCATGAGATAGGTAATCAACATCAATAATAACTAGCAACATTCTTATTCCATTTCCTTATAAGAATGAGAATAATTTATTATCTTACCAATTTTATACAATACCCATTAATTTTAATTCTTATTCATGAACTAATTCATTCACGCAAGTAGACACGTCCGAAGCATATTAGTCTCGATAGAAATGAATCAGCATCGTAATTTAGTAGGACAAAACCGTAATTTTAATACAGAAAGAAATTAAATAACGGAATAATAATAAGATAAAATCTGGAGAGGAGGACTCTCAGACAAAAAAAGCGCCAGTAAAATTGGAGGCATTTCAGTTAGGAAAGCGTTGACGTGCAGGCTTTTTATTGGTCCACTTTCTCATCGTCCTCTCAATTTTCACGGCTAGCTTCGCTCGATTTCATCTCTCTCTATCTCGCCGGTCGGAGTATCACTCCGGAATAACGAGGTTCCCGGCGGCGAGTTATTAAAAATTTCAAACCCTGCTGAATCCAAAATTCTCTCCGCCTAATCCAATTCCGGTTCCAATCCATTCTTCTCGAAGCTTCGTTTTTCTGGCGCATGGACCATGGCTGAGCTGTGATTCACAGAGTTCTGATATCATTATCCAATTAAAGCAATCTCCTCTCCGTTTCGGTTTCGTTTGCTCCGGTAAGTTTTCGTGTTCCATTTCGCTGAAAAATTTAGTTATGCGGAAATGAATGCTTTGATTTGAGGCTTGTTGTGTTTTTTAATCGATCGTGAATCCGATGATGAAAATTTTGGTTGCAGTTTTGTGATAATAGGTGGTTGATTGAAGCAACGATGACTAGTCAAGGCGGTTCTTCGAGGAGAAGTCTGTCGTTGACGAACACATCGTTGCAGGATAAGAGGAAATCTGAAAGTCACGGCGCCGGTCCTGATTCCGCCAGAAAATCTATTTCGGCATCTCGTCCAATGTAGGTTTTAAAATTACTTCATTATATTTATGTAAGCATATATTGTTATGACCATTATTTTCGAAAGCCAGTTGGCCGAAAATTATATTGCATTTCGTGTTGTTGTGAGACAGTAAAATTGTCAATGGAGGTAAATTTATGCTTGGAATTTGGTACCGATAGGCTTGGAGAAATTGTATTTGTTTTTTTGTTGGAGAGACATTGTAGGAGGATATTTCTGTGTTAGAGACTTAGAGCAATAGTTAAGCATTTAAGACTATTTGTCACACCATTCTAGTGGGAAGATAATTTGGATTTGAACCTTCTGAGGTGGAATCTATATAATGAGAATCTGTTTTCTGCTTGGTTTTGGGGCAGGGGGCTCGCTGGAGAGCGTACAGTAAAAAGGTTGCGGCTGTCAAAGGCTTTGACTGTCCCCGAGAGTACTACTATTCAAGAAGCTTGTCGCCGAATGGCTGCACGCAGAGTTGATGCGGTGTTGTTAACGGACTCTAATGCATTGCTTTGTGGAATACTTACAGACAAGGTAACACTTTGCATTCACTCTGCAATTTGTGAAGATGATGCAGTACAAAGCACTTGTTATGGAGTTTACTCACCATCATTTTTATGTTTCTACTTTGTCTGGTTGAAGGATATAGCAACACGAGTTATTGCACGCGAGCTTAATCTTGAGGATACACTTGTTTCTAAAGTTATGACAAGGAACCCGATATTTGTTCTTTCTGACACTCTTGCGGTTGAAGCCCTTCAAAAGATGGTGCAAGGTTGGTATTCACATGAGATGAATTTTGTAATCTTCGCTTAACATATGTTCATGGCTTTTTTTTATGTGATTTTGATTTTTGCATCTACAGGAAAATTCAGACACTTGCCTGTTGTGGAGAATGGAGAAGTCATTGCATTACTTGATATAGCAAAATGTTTGTATGATGCTATTGCTCGAATGGAGAGGGCAGCTGAAAAAGGAAAGGCTATAGCTGCTGCTGTAGAAGGTGTTGAAAAACATTGGGGCACCTCTAGTTCTGGTTAGTACAGAGTAGATATTAACAGTCTTATTATTATAATAGTGTTCTTTATATATTTCTGCATTTCTTTGGAATTTGTTTCTTCTATTTTTGTATTTTGAAAAAGAAGATGAAACTTCTCATACTTGATTCTCTTGTATTTGAAATGCAGGCTCTAATACATTTGTCGAAACGCTTCGTGAAAAGTTGTTTAGGCCATCTTTGTCTACCATCATTCCAGAGAATACAAAGTAGGTAATATTATTATGTCTGTCATGTGTATGGACACAATGTTAAGTCTACAGGTTTTCATTGACCGATAGATATGTCTTTCAGGGTCTTAACAGTTTCACCAACAGATACAGTTTTGGCGGCAGCAAAGAAGATGCAGGAGATGCGAATAAGCTCTGCTGTTGTGACAGTCGATAACAAGCCTCGAGGAATTCTCACGTGAGTTGTTTCTTTCGTTTATAAATTACATTATTGGACTTGACAACAGAATTGATGAAATGTATGGTTGTATACATTTTCATTTTTTATTTTGGGTTACTAGAAATGGATCATAATTTTTCATTCGACTCTTTTCAGTTCAAAAGACATCTTGATGCGGATCATAGCACACAATCTTCCTCCGAAGACCACTCTTGTAGAGAAGGTATGTGCCTATCAATTTCGAATCTGTAGGTGAGCTCTCCTGATCAAAGCTGTGGAATATATAAATTAATCCTTTTTTAATTGGTCAAATGATTGGTTTTATAGGTTATGACTCCAAATCCAGAAATCGCTTCAGTTGATACACCAATTGTTGATGCACTGCATACTATGCACGATGGAAAATTCTTGCATTTGCCTGTGGTAGACAAAGGTAAGATAGTGATATAGTATGATTACTGTCTTCTAATTTTCTTTTAATCTTAAAGCAATTGAAAATATTAATTTACTGATATGAATCAATGGATACAGATGGAGCTATAGTTGCTGTTGTTGATGTAATTCACATCACTCATGCTGCTGTGGCAACTGTAAGCCAAGTCCCTTACCTTCTATTTACAGCGTAGTTTTCCCCTTTCTGGGCCTAAGGCATAAGAAAAAGAAAAAATGTTAAGATCATTTGTTTTGCTCAACAGGTTGGAAATAGTGCCGGAGTTAATAATGAGGCTGCAAATACTATGATGCAGAAGTTTTGGGATTCTGCCATGGCTTTAAGTCCAAATGATGAAGATGAGGAATGTCGGAGGTTGTATATTTATGTGCCTATTTCGACTGAAACTTAACTTGGTTTTCCTCTTCCTATGTTCTAAACCATTTTCATCGTCATCTCAGTGAAAATTCTTTGAAACTGGCTTCTGAGGGGGCTGAGACAAGGGGATCTCTTCCTTTTTCATCATCTGTTTTCCCAAATGCTTTTGCTTTCAAGCTTCAGGATAAGAAAGGCCAAATGCACAGATTTACTTGCAGTAAGTTCCTTGTTCCCAGCTGTCATGAAATGAGTGTACACACATATAAGCTCTTGGCATGTAGAACTTTTGAAACATATAACTATATAAGACAGGTCTATTTGACTCATTAGCTCCTGACTGGCTTTCTCTGTGTCTTCCTCTTTAGATATACAGAGTTTGACAGATGTTATAACTTCCATCATTCATAGAATGGGAGATGACATTGACCGCAACAACCTTCCTCAAATTTTGGTATTTCTCTAATCTCCATCGCACATGTTTACATACTTCTGTGTCATATTTCTAGAGAGTTTCCTCTAATCTCTAATCTTGTTTGAATGGGCGACACAATCTGTAGTATGAAGATGAAGACCGTGATAAAGTCATATTGGCTTCAGACAGTGATCTTGCAGCAGCTGTGGATCATGCAAGGCAAGTGGGTTGGAAGGTATGAATGATCTGCTTAATGTCATTTGAGGTTTATGAAGAACTAGAAACATTATGCAGTATCAAGCACAAGTGAAGGAAATTCTGTTAGCATGGCTTTCTTTGAACCTTGCCCTCAGGTAGATGAGTTGTTTGACAGAGGGTGATTGAATTTTGCAGGGCTTGAGACTGCATTTAGATTTCTCAGGAACACATGGTCGCCGAAAGGCTAATAGGGGTGGCGGAAATATGGATTATGCGTATCCAGATTCTGCTTGGGCATCAGCATACAGTGCAGTAACGGCGGGGGCTGCACTTGTTGCTGGCTTTGGCGTTTTGGCATATTTGAAGAGAGCCGGCAATAACTGATACCCATTTTTGAGTTGCCTAAACTGGTTACCCTAGAGCAGCAGAACTGGCTCTCCTCAGGCCACAGTGGAATTGGCCGGGAGATCAGAACTTGTGGTTTCATACGGGAATTTATTTATAGAAACCAATACACACATAACATGTGAAAAATCAATTCTTTGTGCTGATTGTTTTCTCGGTTACGTGCACCGACTGTTTTTCTGATGCACACTGTTCACACAGTTTGATGAATCTCGTGTAAGAACTATATAGGGGTGCTGACCTGAAAATCTGAGATGTACAAGTTCATGGATTCAGGGATTTGATATCTTGATTTTCTTGTGTTAGATCTGGACTATATTGTGGTATCATTGTTCTTGATTCGACAGTTTGATAAAAAAAAAACAATTGTAACTTCAAACCGCAAGTTAGTGAGCTAAATGTGTCACTTGAAATGGGATGGCCTGTTAAAATAAAAGGAAAGAAAGATAGCCTTTGCCACAGTTTTCCTTTGTTAAAGACAATGGTGGAAAATATGGACTTCCAGAGTTCCAGTATACCTTAAAGATCAACAAAGAAGACAATTGTTCTTAGTCGAGGAAAAATTCATCCTGAACTTTTCTTTACTTCTTGGCTCCTCCCAATGGTCCACATTATGATCACCTTAAAGCATGGGCAATTTAGTAAAGGAAGCCCGTGATTTGAGCCAAACATGTCTCCAGAATCTTTCTTTCATAGTCTCTCTCACATTCACATGTCATGCACACACTGTATATAGTAGAATAATAGAATACCAGCAATGTGGATTGAGGGAAAAGAACTAACAAGAACAAAAAGAGTGCCCGTGTCTTTGATACCATATCTTTGACGAACTTGTAATGTACAATGCAACTTGCTCGATATGCAAGCGTGCAATGCTTCACATGTATGACAGTAGCGATTAGAGAATACAGAATATTTAGCACCATTCGCTTTTGTCTAGTGGAATAATGACATGCTCTAGCTAGCACACTGAAACAGTGTCCCAAATTCCATCAATCTAAGTTCCGAAGTCCCTTTGAGGCAAGCCTTGAAACAAATATATCACCACACAGAAATATATCACCAATCTTTTGCCAGTTCATATTTGAGTTTACCGCTCATTTCACAAAATCATTCTCTGAAATTTTTTTTGTATTAATACCTCAAATATTGATCATTTATCACTTATGTACTTTAACTTTCAAAATTATTAGATATGTACCTCAATTTTATGAACTTATACAAGAACAGTACCTGTCGTCAACTTTAGTGTCAACTTTTTTTTATAAGGTGTTAAACTTTTGAGGATAAAATAATACAATCAACTCTTAACACTAAAACTCTACATTAGTATTTAATTTTCTCCAAAATGTAGAAAATTCATCTTTTTCCCCTCCAAAATTAAAAAACACATAATCTATTTCTCTCCATTCAACCAAAAGACCTAGAATTTAAAAATAGGTTGACTAAAAAATAATATTTTTTTGGAGTGATCGAATTTTTAATTTTCATATTTTGAACAAAACTTAAGCTACGATATAGTTTATTTTATTTTTTCAATTTTGGTGGGTTGTGACTTATCGTAATCCAAGTGTAGCTCTGTTTTTGCATATGACAAATGTCATACTTGTTAATTACTATTTATCTTTCAGATCCATGCTTGTTAATTTTCTCTCATTCTTATGAAATTAAAATATAACCTATTATAACATGAAAATGCAACCTAAATAAATGTGATAAACAACATACATTACAACAATTTCATGTTTGACATGCACCAATTAATGTCTTGAAAACATACAATTGAATAAATAGACATTGTAAGATGATTTCATGACTTGACTATCAATTTTTAGAACTTAGTAATGAACTTGACTAAAGTGTCACTATAATGTTCTTTTTTAAAATGAAAAGTAGGGTTAAGTTGGCTTTCAAACGATGAAGGTACTTCGGGCAAGCCACGTTCCTATACATGGGTTAATTGCTTTGCCAATAAGCCATGGCCCATGACCTTTGGTCAAAACATTATAATTATTCTAGCAAATTCTTTTCACTATCAAAATATGCTATACATAATAAATTAGGGGTGGGCACGAATCTTATAAATCCTGAACTCGACTCGATTTCATTCCTTGCGAGAACGAGACGGGACGAAAACTATTTTTTTTATTACTCTATCCCGTCTTGTTTTTTAGTAATGAAATTGAGTCTTGATTTTCAAATCTCGATAGATTTGTTTCATCTTGCATAATATATTTTGTCTATTTTTTCATTGTTTTACTAATAGTTGACATATTAAATTATCAAACAATTAGCAATTCAACGAAACAAAATTATTCTACAACAATCAAAGTATTACATTTCTTGTAATATGAACTAAATGTATCAATTAAACATTAAATAAAATTGCTTATAGTTCTATTGCTCTTAATTAAACATTAAGTACAATAAAACAGTATTACTTAGTGTAGTTGTAGTTTTCTAGATCTTATGTTTATCTTATATTGAGCCCAAAATTCGGTTTGTCCCGTCACATTCAATTTTTTGTTGCTAAATACTCTATTAAATATTCATTTTAAATAAGTATGAAGTTTGATCCATCCAGTCTTGTTCGGGTTTTAGGACGAACTTTGAAAATGTCAAATCCCGTCATGTTCCATCATGTTCGGAATAAAGATATAAACGGCCGAAAATTGACCTGACCCATCTTGTGCCCACCCCTAAAATTAATGTTCCAAAATTGTTAGACAATACCGACGATGAGGAAAAACTTAGTGCCTAGATGATTTAAAATTTAGACGAAACATATAATTTAAAATTAATCGAATTATCACATTTTTCTTTATAATAAATTTAAATTGTAAAATCTCTTGTTTTATTCTCATTTTTCAAACAATATTTCATCAATTTAAGCGGCTCGTCCGTCACCATAGACCTGGTCTAATATCTTACCGAAAATAGATTGGCACGTATGGAGAGGCAAAACTATATATGGACATTAATTTTTGAAGAATACTCATTTAAAATTTTAACGAGTTAACTTTATTTTCTCTTTCATCTTTAGTTATAGAAAAGGAAAATCATTTTATTTAATCAAACATGGAACATGCATAGTGACGTGTAAATTCCCCTCCTTGACAGTTGCGAGTTACAACGTAATAACTCTGACGACATTTGTTGGTCAAACCCTTTGACAGTTGCTCACTCTTCTTCTTCTGTCGTCACTCCACGTACGTCCTCTTTCAAAACCTTCACCACTTCACGAACAACAGAATCCGCGAAACAAATGTAACCCCACGACTCTTACTCTAACTTACTCACCGTGTTTTTAATATTCACCCAGATCATAAAACACCAAAGAACGCAACTTTTTCAACACTATCAGCCTGAGATTTATCTCTATAATCAATGTTTGCCAGCAAATACCATATTATTGCTTTCCTAAAAGAGAAGAAGTGCTCACCTTCATCGGTATCCGGACCCATTTCACTTGCACCAGTACAAAAACCAGAACCTTCTCTTCTCTGTGTTCCTGTGTTTCATCTCAAAGCCATATCTAATCTACTAATCCAGATTCTCTCTCTCAATCTCCGAGAAATGGGAGCCTCCAAGACCAGACCTTTACTAATGCCACCCTCTTCATTTCTACTGCTGCTTCTCACTCTATCATGGACTTCTTCACTTTTGGCTCAGCAGCAAAACCAACCCATCAAAACCATTGTGGTTTTGGTCATGGAGAACAGGTCCTTTGATCATTTACTCGGGTGGATGAAGAAAGCTATAAACCCAGCTATCAATGGCGTCACCGGAAACGAATGCAACCCTGTTTCGACCAAAAACCCGGACCCGAAATCCATCTGCTTCACCGACGACGCTCAGTTCGTGGATCCGGATCCGGGTCACTCTTTTGAAGCTGTGACGCAGCAGGTATTTGGGTCTAGTCCTAATCCTTCAATGTCTGGTTTTGTAGAGCAGGCTTTGTCTATGTCTCCTAATTTATCCGAGACAGTCATGAAGGGGTTTAGGCCGGAATCTGTGCCGGTATATGCTTCTTTAGTGCGTGAATTTGCGGTATTTGATAGGTGGTTCTCGGCAATCCCAGGCCCAACTCAGCCCAATAGACTATTTGTCTACTCTGCTACTTCACACGGCTCCACCAGCCATGTCAAGAAGCAATTGGCGCAGGGCTATCCGCAGAAGACCATTTTCGACTCGATACATGAGAATGGGAAGGATTTCAGGGTTTATTTTCAGAACATACCCACTACATTGTTTTATAGGAACATGAGGAAATTGAAGTACATTTTCAAGTTTCATCAGTATGATTTGAAGTTCAAAAAACATGCTAGGGATGGCAAGCTGCCGAGCTTGACAGTGATCGAGCCGAGGTATTTCGATCTCAAAGGCTTGCCGGCGAACGATGATCATCCTTCGCATGATGTTGCGAATGGGCAGAAGCTGGTGAAGGAGGTGTATGAGACATTGAGGGCAAGTCCTCAGTGGAATGAAACGCTTCTGGTGATTACTTATGATGAGCATGGTGGGTTTTATGACCATGTCGAGACTCCTTATGTCAATGTACCTAATCCGGACGGGAATAGCGGCCCTGCTCCTTACTTCTTCAAGTTTGATCGGCTCGGAGTTCGCGTGCCCACCATTATGGTGTCTCCTTGGATCAAGAAAGGGACTGGTAAATTCTTAATTCTAGATACGGTTACATTTCATCTTAAAGTTTAGAGACATGGTTGGTTTTGTTGTTAATGTTGTGTTTGTGGTCCTAGAGTTGTATTGAGGTATCTGGGATTGAATATGAATCATCTGGCGGCATGTTGAAGAAGCAATTTAAGGATTTATGCTTCATTTTCCACAATTCAATGTAGTCCAATGTAGTCATGTTTTCTATGTGATGGTTTTGCAGTGATCAGTCGTCCACAAGGACCTACTCCAAATTCTGAGTATGAGCACTCTTCAATCCCAGCAACCATAAAGAAGATGTTCAATCTCAACTCAAATTTCTTGACTCATAGGGATGCATGGGCTGGGACATTTGAACAAGTTGTTGGGCAATTGACTTCTCCCAGGACAGACTGTCCAGGTTTATATCCATATATCCACTATAATTTAATTGATAGACTAGTATACATGATCCTCTGATCTTTCTAGATAACTTGACATGTTATGTTGTAAGAGTAGTGTAAAAAATTTAGATTAAACACGCTGCTGTCTGAAAGTGCGTTGCGAGATTAATTGTTTGTCAGTGTAAGCTAGACAACAGAGGGACAAACTAAAATTTCTATACTGTGGAATTCTTTGCAGTGACGTTGCCGGATGTGACACCTTTGAGGACAACAGAGGCGAAGGAAGACAGCAGTTTATCAGAGTTTCAGGGCGAGGTAGTTCAGTTAGCTGCAGTGCTTAATGGAGATCACTTCTTGAGCAGCTTCCCGGATGGAATGAGCAAGAAGATGACCGTGAAGGAAGGTCACGAATATGTAAAGGGTGCTGTCTCGAGATTCATTAGAGCAAGCAAAGAGGCCATCAATTTGGGAGCAGACAAGTCTGCAATTGTAGATATGAGATCTTCCCTCACAACAAGGTCTAAAGTTAAGAACTAAAGAGATCCTCCGATGGTACGGTCTTCATACCTAGCTATAGAATACATCACTGAAATTATGCTCATGTTCAATTTAGGATCTCTGTTCTGGTTGAAATCTGTAACAGTACAAACTACAAAGCAATAAGAGAAGCAGCTATTTCTGCAAAGTCTCTTGGGCTTTTCAATTCTTTGCTTTATATGACATCCTAAATCATAATACTGCTTTACTCTGTTTTAGCATAGAGCAAAACTACCCAAAAGAAGCAATATTTTCGATTACATAGTAGAAAATGAAGATTTTGACTTGTTACCCAACACAAACACCGAAGACGTAGTTTGTTTTGAGTTTTGACTGTCCAAATTTTCATTAGAAAGAATCATACAGTTGGCGTCAAGAATTAAGAAACAATCGAAAACTAGGGAGTTGCATTTTGAATTACATTTATCTCATGTAGTGCTCCTGGAAATTAGATAGTTTACTCGCTACTACTGCGATCTGTGCATACCTTAGATAACTTCAGCCAAGGTAAGTAATTTTATAAAAATGACACAGGAATTGGGAGCAACTTGCTCGGCTTAGGGGGGACGCACAGTCAGCAACGCATGTAGTTGCAACAAATACTCGAACAAAGAATTCTCTACTAGCTAGCAATTCAATGAAGAAAGTTAAGTTTTTGGTCTACAAGTTATATGTGGGAGAAGCAATCAAAACACAAATTATGTGTCCTTGATGAGTAGAGTTTTGTTGTATGTAAAGATCTACTGTATGACATTATAGATGTAACGTACCCATATCAAGGCAGTACATTATCATTGTAACAAATGTTACTACACTCTGCAAGGCCTCAGGTACAAAAAGAACACCAGAATCGCCTCTGATTAAAGCTAACACTGAATTCAACTCTAACATTGTCATAATTAGTGCTCTCAAGATGACTGATGCTTTTCATTTTGGCCCATGAAGATAATTTCTGTGGATGTTTCTCAAAGGTAAAAAGGTTTGAAGATGTAGTAGTGTAAAACACAAACACCTCACACATATAGGAAAAATAGGACAAAAGGTGCGAACAAAATCGTCTGCCCTGCTGCTAATTAGTTCAACTTAACTTGAATTGATTTTTTTTTTTTGTGAATGAACGATCCAATTGATTTGGCCGAAAGATTACAAGGAGAACACTAAGCCATCGACATGATAGAAAGAACTCCTTAAAGTAATCTAAACTATTTCATGCTCGGCACAGACCTATCATCACATAACTAGACGGATTAGACATAGGGAAATGAAAAAAATAAATTAGGGGCCCCACATTTTATCCAGTTATGCATCACAAACTATAACAACGCATGTTGCTCTTCATCGTCTTCTCAACGACTGGAGTTAGTGTCATTTTCTTCTGCAGGGACTCATACTTAGATACCTCCGACACACAGTCACTCGCTGCCCTGCCACCGCCAGCTATCGATGGTGGTGTCCCGTGTCCCTCTCTTCTTTCTGTCCGTTGGGACCCGAGTAGTCGTTGTCGATCCTCCATAAGGCAGTGACAATTCCCCATATGTGTGTCGTTTTCTACCTTCAGTCAGCGGGAACGCCCTATCTGTGTGCACTGAGCCCACCTCCCTCGGAGATGATCCAATTATCTGCGACGCCACTTGTGCATTGCGCCACTCTGACTTGACATAAGGTCGCATACCCTGAGAAGCATCTCCTATTGCTTGGTGGGCCGTAGGATTTGCTCCAGATGAGTCTGACTATAGATTACCAGTTGAGTTTGGAACCTGTGAAAAAACAAACTGGGTTAGTGGATTCCCCTCAAAAGAGGGCTACCCTGCATGTAGGACATGTGTCCCAAGCCCTCAACCAGAACACCATGCATGCTTGCCCCTGTCCTGCATGCGCGGCCTCGGCCGATGTTGGCACAACCCATCGAGGTCCTCGACATCTCCGTTGTCGAATGGTGGTGTTGCGCCACCGTTGTGAATGCTGGGCCATTTTCAAAACCTGGCGGCGGATGTGTGGTCTGGGCCGCCGCTTTCCTCACACTTCTTTCCTCTCGAGACTGCTGCACCACATACCCAGAACCTCCATGCGCAAACAACCCAAACAGGGAGCAAAATCCCTTTACATTTGGGTATTCAA
Source organism: Geum urbanum (assembly GCA_946800695.1). Lineage (NCBI taxonomy): Eukaryota > Viridiplantae > Streptophyta > Magnoliopsida > Rosales > Rosaceae > Geum > Geum urbanum. Next base: position 41,099,535 of record OX327013.1, on the reverse strand, counting down.
ATGTAATCGGCAGCACACATTCCGGGGCAAATCGAATCTTTCTTTTCACTGCCACACCGCAACGGAGATTGACCCGAATCTTGATCTTCATCACCCCAGTAGCAAGCAAGGTCGGATCATGCTTAATGTACTCACCCACAAAGTTTCCAATCCTCTTCGCCCAGCCTCTAGTGAGGGGCCCTCGAGACGTTGTGGGCTATCACCCACGTCTGTGTCACTGCTAATGCCACCGCTGTGAGGTCAGAGAACTCATCAAACTTCTTGACCACCACCATATAGTTCTAGAAGAACCATGGACCCTGCACGACGCGTTTGAGGGCCACCGGATCTCTAGAGCTGCAGAAAAATATATCTGCATCATGTTGATGTATCACAATCTGGCCTGACCCGAGTGGTCCATGCCACAGACGTGCTATGGCGATATCGGACCTCTAACAAAGCCACCAGCCTGAAAATTCTCGCAACGCCATAACGCATCCCAGCTTAATTTCCACCAGCTATCACCTCTGCCGACGGAGCGAGATCTACAACGTCAAACACATCGTCATCGTCATCCGAGAATCTCATTTCGGCCTCGAACTGGGTGGCCATGTCATCCTCATCGGCTACTATAGTAGCCAAGCTGGATGCTAGGCGCCGATTTAGAATTTCAGGAAGGGAGGGAGCAAGGTATAAACACTGGGTATAGAGGAAATGGAAGGTATAAGAGAGGATAGAGGAGAGAAATCGGAGGAAGGAGGCGGCAGCGCCGCTAGGATTTGGGTTTCAAATGATTTCGGCAAAGAGTGAAAGAGGGAAAGCAACACGCAACAAACAACATAGAAGAAAATAATTTGAATTGATCTTCTTACATCATTATCAGAAAATTCACCGAACAGAATTTCCTGCAAGAAATACAAGCCTCACTAAGCACCAGGCTAGGGAATACCTATTCCATTATTTTGTATGTTGAAAAAGATTTAAATTAGAATGCTTAGATAATCAAAATATCTATCACAAGTTCACAACACAGCAGGTACAAATTGACTACTTGATATTCATAGAACCCACATTAAAGAACTTCAATTCTTCTCTCCAATTTCTTTTTTTTTAAAGCCAAATCTTCTATATAACTAAACATCTCAAGTGATTGAAGTTAGTACATAAATATATGCACAAAACTTTGCATCATGGGTTATCTGAGTGGTTTCGTCCTAGGAGGGGTAGGACGTCTTTGAGTTATGTAGCTATCTTCTTTATCTATAAAGCTAACGAGCCTTATAATAACATGAGAAATTGCAGCGCTAATAGAGGTCAAATTTCAAGTTACACCAAACTATCATAACCGAAGAGATGATATATGTATTAATTAGAGAAGACACTTGCTCTTAATAATGGTGACCGACAACTGAGATTACATAATATAAAATATTTTAGGAAATCGTAAAACTAGAGCGAAAGTATATGAAAGCAAATTTTTGTGTTGTATTGCAAGGTTTCACATCCTTTTATAGAAGGATGTGATGATTATAAGAATGATGGCAAATTCTCATTACATCAATTACAAACCGTTAGATCGGTTACATAGCAACACATAATATGCAATGATCACAGAAGTTACAATGATATACTAATGGTACCATAACTAAGCACACTTGAATTTCTTTTAACACTCCCCCTTGTGCCGGTTAAGGGTATGTAATCGATGATTCCTTGATGCTTCCATGCTGCCTCCTTAAAAATTTTGTTGAGCCAAAAACTTTTGCAGGAGAAAAAGTGATCTCGAACAAGTAAAAAGAGTGCAGGTCACTATAGATGATGATATGACACTTATGTATGTTGCCTCATTAAAACCTTGTCAAGTAATAAAAACTCTTTGGGATAAAAACAACATTAGTCAAGGAAAAAGAGTACAACGTGTTCTTCACGTTTAGAAATGCTCATGTATATCTCAGACTCCCCTTGAAGTATGCATCTCCCCCTGATATCGACAATCATGGTAGCTTATATAAGCTGAGCAATCATATGCTCTTCACATGATCTAACTTGTAAATAAGTCTGCCATATTATCCTCAAATCGAACTTGATTCATCGTGATCTCAAGGAAATGTTCTGATCATAGAATAAATCTAGGTGATATATGTTTGGTATTGTCGCATTTGATGTAACATAGCTTCATCTACTCGATGCAAGCCACATTATCCTCATCAATACATGTAGGTTCATCAATGGTTTATTCTAAACCACTTCATCTTCGAATATGTGCATCTATGGACCTCAACCATATGTAATTTTTAACGGCTTCATGTAGATCAATAATCTCAACATGAGTCGAAGATGTAGCGACAAAAGTTTGTATAGACTTTCTAGATATCACAATGTTTCCTATGGTAAAGACATAACCATTTTGAGAATCACCTTTGTGTGGGTTAGATAGATACCAATATCATCAACTAACAACACATCACAATGATTGTTGATGTAGAGGTGAAGGAATAAGCAACACCATTTCAACATGTGGTGTCCATACTTCCTCAATTACAACGATGGGTGCCTACTGTCCCGTCTCTCTGTTTGGATATAACAAACTCATATATATCATACTCTTTAAGTATCGAAAGACTATCTTTATGCCAGCTTAATGACATTGCGAGGGCGCAAAGTTAAATCTAGCTTACAAGTTCATCACATATGTGTAGTCGAGTCTTGTGTATTATGCTAAGTACTCAATTACACTTAGATTAGACACTTTGGCCTCTAACATGTTTCAGTCGTCATCCCTTGGACGAAACGAGTCCTTCTAAGGGTCAAGACTTCAGCTTATCATGGGATCACTCTCAAGCTTCACTTTCTCATCAAAGTGATGATATCTTAGAGTATAAGCCGATTGATGGATAACTCCATCATTACGGTGCTTGAGTCTTTATTCCAGACAATATCGTGTCTTCCTAAGATCTCAAATTCAGATTTCAAATACTTTGCAAATCTGGAACTTGTCCATTGAATCAACACGCATGGGTAACGTCCATCATATCCCTTCCAAATCAAGTATTTACTTAGTGAGTGTTTTAATCTCATTACAAACAAGCTATATGGTCTAAAACCACTTGATTTTGATAAATGAAGTACATCTGAGATCTTCATGAATATCTATTAGTTTAGATCCTCATAGAGATACTTTATGACCATTTTCATATGCTGCATGTCAAGTTATTCGAAAACTACCAAATTGACAAGGTAGTGGAGTGTTATGACATCCATTACGAGATAACTATCTTCTCGTAGTCGATTCCAAAGCGTTGCGAAAAATCTTGCACCATAAGGTGAGTATATATCTCTTTATTCTTATTATACTTTCTAACAAAGACCTAATTCGAGAGGCTTTACGCTTAGGTGTGTCAACATCACCAACCCAACTACCTTTCTCTTTGTTAGTGAATATAATTCAATTTGGATCTCTTCTTTCCATGTAGGTAAATTCTATGTAGGCATCCCTTAATGATAATCATAATCCACATATATTCTCATGAGATGGATATTGAGTATCATGATCAATAGATCAGATTGTGCCAAACTCGCTTCCTTCCTAGGACGAGTATTTATCAAACATATAGGCCTCTTAGGCTCTCTAGCGAAACCCATGGCCGGTGACACCATTATGCCACTTTTTTGATGTCACTGTGCCACCTTTCATGGTGGCAACGCCATGCCCAAACTCTATTGGGTGGTGTCATGTCCTTTTGAAAGAACATGTATCCTTACAGGTATGCTTGCAGCAAGTAATATGTGATCTCATCACTCTAACGATATTAGAAATGCATCAGGCATCAAAATTGCTGTGTTCTATTATTTTGGGGATCAAGATAAGACAAAGTGGGAACAGACTATGACAATTCCTATTGTTCTGTTGAACATGCTTATTTTTATCTCCCCCTAACGACGGGAAGACTGTCTCATCAAAGTGACAATTCACAAAACTATCCGTAAAGAGATTGCCTGTCAAAGTATCTACATAGCGGAATTTCCAATATAAATACTCATTCGTCTCGACAAACCCACATGGTGTGTTGCGCCAACACAAATTTGGCACATAAGTGCGTAAATGTGATATATCATAATTCACACACAGTCACTAACTGTAACGCAAAGTTGAGTTGTGATGGGTCGTAGACAAATTAGTATAGCTACATGTGATATTGCATAACCCTTAACAATAATCATCGAAATTTTTCGATGTAAATTCTCTAGCGTTATCAAGTCAAATTGATTGTATGGGATGATCCGGGTAGTGAGCCCGAAATTACATAATTTGAGCTAAGAATTCATAAGCAGAATTATAAGCAGACGTTTGCACAACACATGACCAGTGTGTTTGCATGTCAACCAAGACCATAATTCATCAAATTGGTCTGCTAGTTGGTTGAATTGGTCCACAGAATCCCCTTGGATTCGTTGCAAGAATGAAATATTTTCTTCAGTCTCTATAGCATAAGATGGTCTTAATTTTACCATTGTTAAAGAACAGGCTTTCCAAAATTACATGATTATGTCATCTATAATCATTCGAGTAGCTTTTTTCACTCATAACCAGGTGAAGAGAAATCGATGTAGGTGAGGAGAGGCCCACTTAAGTACCTTTATCGAAAGTCTCTTTTTCTAGACATTATGAGTTACTAAGGTGAGCTTTATTAGAATATAGAATTATAAAAATTGCAAATCGAGTACTTTGAATAGAAATATAGCCAAGCTTGTATCAACATAATATTGCCTCGTCAATTGTTTGCCAACGAATTACATAAAGAGTTTTGCTAATCCAAATTACAATATTGATGAATCATCAATTGATAAACTAATGCATGAGAACCTTTACATAATATTCTTAGAAAGTAGATGCTTTATTCAAAATCTGTAAAATTCAATGAATCTTTGCTAGTTTTGAGAGTCTGCAACTGTGAAACTGGCATCATTTCCATCTCCATCTTCTTCTTAGTCGCATGGTGAGTCTCATACTCTTTTGCATCTCTATATGTTTTTTATTTTTGCAATCAATATGACATTTCCCTTGCAATATCCAAACAATGTTCATTAGATCAACATCTATATCATACCTCCTCTTTATCTGTAAGTTTTACTTCACAGATTCTCATTAGGAGTGAGAAAACTCTCAACGTCAAGTATAGCAAATTACAATATTTACATGTGACGTCTTGAGAAACAAGAAGATATATTAGTTTCGCAGTCCCAAAGACTTCCGACAACTAATTTTTCCAAGAAATTTGGATTAGACTAAAATCAAGATATTAATGGTCATACAAACTCTCTTTGTTCGTTATCGATGCTTTTATAAACTTTTTTGTTCGAATCGATAGTGAATCCTATTGATTCACATAGACTCTCATTGTCCTTTTAGGAACTCTGTTCCATTGTCTCAAAGATGAAGAAGGGGGAAGGAATCTCCAAATTCTCCGAATAAAAAGAAGTTACAAAAAGAGTATTATTCGAATTTAAATTGAAAACACGAACTCTTATAAAATCTTACTTGCTTAGAATACACAACCAATGTCTTCTTCCTCTTTTTTTTTTCCTTGCATTGTACACGCCGACTTTATGCATTGGTCTCTTACCAATTTTGATGTATTCTTTGAATATAAATCAAACATGCATAAAATTGCAACTTAGTTAGTAATAATTTTAAATATAAATTTAACCGAAATAAATTTAATTAAGATCTGTGTCAAATAACCCTGAGTATTTTCGAATGCCTGCATCTTTCTCGTTGTGGAAAGTTTGAATTTAGACTTCGGGTATATCTTCACGTGCGTGCAAAATTTGCAATAAGTTGCACCTGCACATGTCACACACGTGGCCTTTCCCTTAAGGTTGACTTGGGCTGACCTTATTCTTTTCGTTTCGGCTTGGCTTTGCTGCGTATGAGTGACGAACGTCGCAGTGAGCGATGGCCTGGGTCGCTGGTCGATCTCGTTGTTGCTGCAGAGACCGGAGGCACTGGGTTGCCGACATGGGTCGCCGGGATGGCTGGGCCGGCGTCGTGCGGAGCTCCTTGATGCCGCAGTCAACTCGGTGCCGATCTGTGGCGGCGTGATGCAGTGCACGTCGGCTGGGCTGGCTGGCCAGGGACGACGATGGTCGGCGCTGTGCTGGGCGTCGCGTGGAGCAAGGCAGAAGCAGGCGACCCATGAGAGCGTCGTTCTGGGTCGGAGGCGCGCGGGAGCGCGCTAGCTGGTGCGACGCGAGGAGTTGAGGCGCGGCGGTATTGGGCTGAGCCGGAGTCGCCCAGAACGACTGGAGTCGAGTCAGAAGCATTGGAGTTGTGGCTTTGGATGATCGGCTCGGCTTGCAAGTCCCAGTCGCGGTTGGCTCGTCGTTCTGAAGTAGCGGCTCAATGCGCTGTCTAGTCGTTGCTCGGATGTCCTGATAATTTGCAAGCAGTCAAATATTTGATATGGAAGATATATCGTAAGTCTAAAATTTAGATATATTGACGAAATATCGATTCAGTGAAAATTCTGATAAAAAAGACGGAAACTAATAAAAATACATAGAAATTTGTGATGAAACTTTGAAAATTGTTATATGATCAATTATCTACCTTATGTGGAAGGAAAATATTGATCAAACATTAAGATATATGAATTTGTTATTTTATTATATAAATTAGTACGTGTTAAGTGCTGAAAATTATTAAAATATAATTTAATAATTCTATTTTTATTTTTTGATGGCTAAAATAGTTAGGCCTTCACGCCTTTTGTACAATATATTACACATCACACATCACACATCACAAAATTAAATATACAAATACTTCAAAACCACATAGAGGACCTATGAGGTTCGAAAAGTTTCTAAAAATTTCGAAAATTTTGAGAAATTTTGGGAAATATCAAGAAATATCGGGAATATCGCCAATATATCGAAAATATCGATAAAAATCGAAAAATTTCGGGAGATTTAGGGATATAATGGAGGATTTTTCAAGTGATTCAAAAAAACTGAAATATCGGCGAAATATTGTTGAAAATATCGATTTTGCATTCCTTGATCATTTGTGTCAAATGAGTTTTCGTCCAAACATCGACTTGGTGTGACGACTTGGAATAGAAAGGACAAATGGTGTACGTGAAATTCCGATAAGGATTTTTACACGAGCTCTGGTAAAATTTTGTGATGATAACGTGTTTTAGAAAATCGTAAAACTAGAGAGGAAGTATATGGAAACAAATTTCTGTGTTGTATTGCAAAGTTTTACATTCCTTTATAGGAGGATGTGATGATTACAAGAATCATGACAAATTGTCATTACATCAAATTACAAATCTTTAGATCAATTATATAGCAATACATAATATGCAATGATTACAAGAGTTACAACGATACACTAATGATACCATAACTATACACACTTAAATTTCCTTTAACATAAAAAAGATGAAAAAAAACACGTACGTACATCGATCTAAAACATCTTGATAGTACTAACCGCAAAAGAAGCAACAACAGCAAATCAAACGTTCACGTATATAATAAATTGATAGTACTATTCACACACTAACCCAGCAGCAACAGTGGCAAGTCAAGGAACACAACCAATCACGTATCTGGAAGTTTCTTTTTTTACGATCTGGTTCATCATGGTATCTACATGCAGATAGTACTTCAAGGATGTACTCCTTCAAGGATGTACTGAACCAATTCACCATCATCCACAGAAAACCCTAACACTTTCGGTTCATCGGCAATGTTTCCCGATCTTTGGAGGTGGCTTCATGAAGACGGTTTTCAATTGATAGTAATCCTTAAGGTTCCGAATTAAGGCTATTCTTGAGCTTTCTAATAAAACGATTTTCCAGGAGTAGCCACAATTGTCGTCCACTTGTGCACTTCATTGAGTACGTACTTTAATAGGCTAGGAGATAATTTTGCGTTAATCCAAGTTAGGAAGATCCGGTCTTTCTTCATCCAATTCTCATCATCTAATTCGTTGGTACTCGACTGCTGTGTTCCTCGAATCAGAGCTAACAAGTCGTGAGCCCTCAAGATTGAGATGAACGTGGTTTTCCACAGTAGATAATTGTCCTCTACCAGTTTGATTGGCATAAGGTTACTTAGATCGGGAAGCGGAGGAGCAAAACTCGGAACTCGAATTCCAAGTCTGGGGGGACGACAAAAGCCAGAAAAATTCACCTTGTACTTGATCTTGATCACACATTGCTACATTCCACCTACCTCCATCACACGACGCCCCAAGAAGACTACTTGAACACCAGAACAAACCCGGACGATGTTTTCATGGATGACACCATGACAACCAAGTTGAGGCCCTTCGTGAGGACATTTCTCAAGAAGCTAGTCGCATGTTTCAGATGCACATATACACAATGGGCAGTCGACCTTACGCTTTGCGAATGGCGGAGCTACTTGACCCGGGGAAAGACTACTTCTTCAACCCTAGCTCACAAATAGAATCGTGTGAAGATCATAGCTCTCGAGGACAGAATAAGTGTCTGGACCTTGTGTGTGGCTGTGCACGCTCCAATGTCATCATCCTTGACGATACACGAGAGGCATGGATGAAGAAGAATCAAGACAATCTGATACTAATATAAAGGTATCATTTTTTCAAGTACAGTTTTCAAACAATTTGCCTCAATAATGGAGTGTCTCTTGCTGAGTTGAAGACGGATGAAACAGATTATCTTATCTCCAACGTATTCTTCGTCTTCTTGGAAAGATCCATGCTGTTAGTATTGTATCATTAGTTGTACGATTAATATACTTATCCGCTTAAGCAGGTAATCAACACCTACCAGACCACCCCAAAGACCACCAAGGAGGCTTCAACTTCACTCACCAGACCGACCCCCTCCGAGCGCACACGCGCCCGTGGGGCGCACGCCCGAATAAGCGGATCACACACCAGCAAGTGCACCAGTCCCACATCGAAGAACACAAGTGAGTTCCAAACTCAACCACCTATATAGGTAAGGCATTTACTACAGGTAAGGGTACTCAATCCATCTCGACTCATTCACGTTCCAACACACTAATTCACTCGACCCAAATACTACTCGCTCGCATGTTCGCTTGACTGTTATATCCGATACATCATCTGACTTAGGCATCGGAGCGTTGAAGGCGGGCCACCCCGTCTCGACCCCTGACCGCCTGTTTCGTTGTTGTATTCTTCTAACAGCCGCTCGTGAACCCGCACATCCGACCACCCGACAGAAGAGAGGAAACGCCCGACAGAAGAATCCGCCGCCCGAAGGAAGAAGCCCGCACGCACGAAGGAGGAGAGCGAGCGCCCGTTCACCCGAACAGCCCCATCATTCGGACGCACCGAGGGAAGGAAGGAAGGAGTATCCGTGGAAGTGTATTCGTGTTGCTTCTGCCCCGTTACGCCCCCGCGCGTAATTCGGTAGAAACATCTGGCGCCGTCTGTGGGAAGCTTACAAATTGCAAACCTCGTATAAACACCACAAAAATCAAAGGTCCACATGCTCAACCCGGTGACTAACGGCAGCAACACGCCCGATGGGGAGACGCCGCCAGACTCGCAGGGGCGGAATGTACTAGCGACCGACAGGGACGATGGCGAGGGGCGCATCAGTAGCCTGGTCCAGGAGCTACGGGAGGCGGCGCTCGAGAGAGCAGAGGAGCGCCAAATCCGCCAGAGGTTGGAGGAACGACTGGACACGCTCATCAACCAGCAAATGGAGCAGCACGAGGAGACCCAGGAGACCACCAGCAAGGAGCAGCGCCCGTTCGGCAGGACCAATGCCCAGGCAGCCCGAGCGCCCTCGCCCGTGGAAGAGTCGGCGCCCCCGACGAACAACGCTCTGATCCTTCAGAGGATGGAGGCACTGGCGGAGGAGGTCTCGCGCCTGCGCAAAGACAGGTTGGCCGGTCAGGGCGGGACGTTCGCCCCCCGGGTCAGTCCGTTCTCGGGGCATATACTGGAGAGGGGAAGGGACCCCCATGCCAAGATAACAAAGATCGCTCGGTTCGACGGGAGCGGAGATCCACGCGCGCACGTGGACGAGTTTCGGTCCACCACGGACGGAACCCGATACTCGGACCCAACCTTGTGTTTCCTATTCCAGGAAACGCTGGCGGAGGAAGTACGGAGCTGGTTTTACGAGATCCCGCCAGGGTCCATTCATTCCTTCCTCGAACTGGCGGAGAGTTTTCAGAAGCGCTACAGGCTTCAAGGCAAGTACAACACCACGGGCATCCTCCTCAAGGTCCGCCAGGGGATGGACGAGAGCCTGTCGAGCTACATCAACCGATGGAGGACGCTCGCAAGCACGTGTAGGGACCTTGACAAGCGAGTGGCCAAGGTAGCCCTGATGGATAACCTACTCGCCACTCCATTCGTAGAGAAGCTAGTGAGGAAGGAGCATCTCGACTACGACGAGATCATGGACCTGGTCGTACAGAAGGCGTTAGTGGAGACGCGAGTGTACGGGTCCGCCTCCGAACCCAGTTCCAGCGGACCAGAGACAACAAGCACCTAACCACGACAGCTGGCGGACGACAAAAGGCCAACCGGGGGCTTCAAGAGGAACCGGGACACGCACAGACAGAAGTACCAGAGGCCTTTCTTCCGCGGGCATCAGAGCAACGACTACAACCAGGCGTGGGGGCAAGCGCAGCAGAGCGCCCGCTTTCCACCAGCACCGCGCTACCGACCGGCGGGACAGGAGGTATTTACGGTCGATAGGCAACCGCTCGAGCAGCTTCTCCGCCTGCATCGACACCGAATACCGCCACCAAACAACATGACGAAAGCAGGGGTTCCGACCGGCCAACTCCCGGACGTATGGTGCGAATTCCACAACGCCGCCACCCACCATACCAACAGCTGCATTATGCTGAAGAAGGCCCTTGAAGACTTGAAGGACGAGCGGACAACCCCTCCCAGGGCGGAAGGACGACAGCGCCAGACGGGCGCCAGGACCCGTGGAACCATCAATACGATATCTGGAGGCAAGCGCAAGGAGAGAGCATCGCAGCCCGATCGCACGAGCAGGGAAGTGCTAGCGATCGGGGCAGGGAGAGCGCCCAGGGCAGGAAGGAAGGAGGCGCCCACCATCAGCTTCACAGCAAGAGACTAGGAGGAGAACCCGAAGGACAGCGCCCTACCGTTCGTGATCGACGCGATTATCGACCAATTCCTCGTGAAGAGGGTGTTAGTGGACAATGGGGCGTCCGTGAGCATAATCTATTTCGACGCGTACAAGGCGCTCGGAAGGCCCGCACGCAAGATGATGCAGGACCGCGAATGCATCACCAGCTTTACGGGCGAGATATCATATCCAATCGGGAGCGACAACCTCCGGGTCGAGATTGGCGCGCCCGACTCCCCGCACGGCAAGATCCGAACGGACTTCATCATCATGGACACCCCCTCCCCCTACAATGCCATACTCGGGAGACTAGGGATTTTCAAACTAAAATTGATCATCGCAGGGCACCTGCTCTTGGGAAGATTCCCAACCGAGCGTGGGATCGGGCAAGTTCGGGGATACAATCACGAGGAAACCGCGGAGCCTCGCGGCAGAAAAGAGGTCCTCGCCTTGGAGCCCACGGATCAAAGGGCACGATCCACGCGCGAACGATGAGGGACCACATCTTAACAACAGACCACTGAAAGGACGAAGAGACAGACCACCCGATCGTCCAGACCAGCGCATTCAGACTCACCCGAACCCAACTGGGGGACTGGGAGGCAATCCGACAGGCGGGACACCCCGCCCACGGAACGTCCAACATCTGGGGAAGTACTCACGATAGGATCTTATTATATTGTACTTTTGTTGTGCTCTTTCCGGTAGTTTATATTTGCGCGCCCGTTCATCCTTGACCCGCCCGCCCATACACTCGGGGGACTGGGGATAGGCCACTCGCGTATATGTAACACTTGGTTAAAACCCATAGCCATTCAAAACAAGGGAATTGGCGCGCGTTCGCGTGAGTCATTCAAAAAGATGCCAAAAAAAAAGAACAAGGCACACAAACGGAAAGAAAAGAAACTTCATTCATTCGCCCGATTACAAGACCTACTCTATTACAAGGGAGAAAAAAAAAAGCTACTCTACTCTGCCCCCATATCAACATCCAACTCTTCACCCTCCGACGACTCAACCCCAACAGCTTCTACCTGCTCGCCCGGCTCCGCCCCAGCAGGTTCCCTAGAAGGCCCCACCACCCTCTCGTACGCAGGAAACTTAGCACCCGCCAGTCTCTCAACTTCAGGCACCAGGAACGCCTCCCGGGCGGCTGCTTCAGCACGAACGCGCTTCAGCACACCGCGTACACACTCCACCTCGGCCAAGGCCTTATCCCGATCGATCTTTGCCAAAGCTTCACAGGCAGCAGCTTCATCCGCCCGGACACTCGCCTCATCGGCACGGGTGACGTACCGACGCGCCAGCTCATTCGCCTTGTCCGCCCTGGCCACCAACCCCTCCACCACCTTCCGGTGCTCCAGCGCGTCGGCCCTGAGGCGTACAAGTTCCGCAATCTCCCGCGAGCGGACACGGAAGACTTGCTGCATCATGCGGGTGCACGAACCAAAAACCGCATCCAACTCATCAGGCGCGGCATCCTCCAGCGGCTGCAGTAGGGACGCAAGAGATGCAGCACCATCCGCTAGCATGCGGCGCTGCCCATCCACAACATCACCGCCCAACCCAGGAGCGGGGCCGGGAGAGGATCCTTCAGTTCGGGGGCGCTTCTGGGCCCGCTCCTCGCCTTCCCCTTGCTAGGAAGACTTTGGCAGACCCAAAGACCGAAGCGGAGAAGACTGATGAGAAAAGTATCGTGGAGGACTTGAAGGTCGACTTAAACACAGAGCAGTAACAGGCGCTCGACTTAAAGACGGAGGCGCGACGGGCGCACGACTTAAGGACGAAAGCACAAGAACAACCTCTCGCCTGCCCCCGACATCATCTCGCTCGGACTGACGCCGTTCGCACCCCACCTGCTGCTGTTCGCGCTTCGCCCGGGCCTGGGCCTTCGATCCAGCCGCATCACCTGGTGGCGGGCGTGGAGCATCCACTTGCATCTCTTGGACGGGCGGGGCAAGGTCAGCGACACTTGCAACAGGGGTCTTAGGTGGGGTACTATCCACCGGGACGGACGGGCCACCACCGTCATCCGCCACCTTGTGGACCTTCGCGGCAACATTCCGCATCCTGAGCAGGCGACGCTTGACCGCTTCATCCATATCGGTGGCCGTGGACTTCGACATTCTTCACTGCAGACGCACGCACGAAAGGTTAGCCAAACAGATACAACACTTCGTAAAAATTATCCTATTCCTACTCCTTGTTAGAAAACTACAACAAAGCTGGCATGGTCTGGTGGCACGCCTGCGCCCATCGGGCACTCGCTCATGCCGAGCGTGCGAAAGGACTGGGGGACTTTCGCCCGTATGGGATGCGCCAGGGTACATTGGTCGAACAGGCGAAAGAGAAACACTTAGCAGCAGAAGGCAAACCACCAGAAACACCAAAAAAACCCACCAAATACCATCCAAAACAGATCAAACCCACCCCACCTCAAGAACACACCCTGTTCTTGAGAAGCAAAAACCCAGAAAAACCCAACAATCCAGAAACACAAACCAAAAACGGGAAACAAACAGAAACAGAGTAAAGGGCCTCACCAATTTGGCCTCTTTACGGTGGAGAGGAGGATCGCCAACGAAGAAACTCCGGCAAGAAAACGAAGAGCAGCAGAAATCCAAGGAGGAACAGTGGGCAGAGCTTCAGCAAAGTATGAAAGTGATAAGAGAAGACGAGGATCACACCCATATTTATACTAATCGCCCGACGTCAGCCAGCGAACGCCAGCCATCCATTCCCGCGTATCCACCGTTGAATCGTGACGCGTGGCCCAGTCCGGTTCACTCACCCTTCTCAGTAACCGTGCCAACCCATCATCTTCCCGCCTTGAATTCAAACCCTAGCACGATCTCCACCAGTTCGACACATGGCACCCATACACCACTCCCACGCGCCCACGCGCGTGACGCCTGCCCTTCAAGCAATCATGACGACGGCCAGCATTCATTCCGCAACGGTTCCCAAAGAGAAGTCAAAAGGAATGTCACCTCAACCGTCTCATCGGCGCACCACCAAATCCAAGGCAAGACGCATTACCCACACGACCAGTGAACACAAATCACTCGTGCACGTCCAAACAAGGTAAACACCACCGCGCGCGAAGGGAACTCCCCTCCGTGCGCACATCGGTAAGAACTGACAACACGGTTTAGGCGGCAACAGGCATGGCGCGCTAAACTCGATGGGCGACACGGGTGTGGGGTTCTCCCCGTATGCGCAAAACATTAGCGATCGACGCACCGACTCAATCCTGGCAGGTTGCAGGCGCTGAAAGCAACGGGTGTGAGGTACATCCTCTCCGTACGCACAAGTATACAGGTTGCCTATCGTTAAAAGGCAGGGGGCCCGTCCTCCCCTTGCAGACCCTAAAACGGACAGGCAACGGGCGTGGGATACGTCCTCCCCGTTTGCACAAATGCAGGCCGGATTAGATGCCAGAGGCATGGGGCCCGTCCCCTCTCTGGGCGTTCCAAAATCAGTAGGCGGCAACAGGCATGGGGTCCGTCCCCTCTCTTGCGCGCGCTAAGGGTGCCACGGGCGTGGGGTGCTTCCCCTCCGTGCGCCGACTCATTCCAAACCAGAGGCATGGGGCCCGTCCCCTCTCTAGGTACCCCAAAAAATCAATGCGCGACACAGGCGTGGGGTTCTTCCCCTCCGTGCGGCAGCTCATTCCTAGCAGAGGCATGGGATACGTCCCCTCTCCTGACGAACTAAAATTGGTTTACGCGGCAACAGGCATGGGGTCCGTCCCCTCCGTTCACGCTAAGCGCGATAGGCGACCACGGGCGTGGGGTTCTTCCCCTCCGTACGCCAACTAAGTCCTAGTGGGGATGTGAGGTCCGTCCCCCCCCCTATAGGCAACGGGAACGACGCGAGTGTGGGGTGCGCCCTTCCTCGACGATCGCAAAAGTACAAGCCGAATTAGCGGGGCTAAGCTCGATGGGCGGCACGGGCGTGGGGTTCTTCCCCTCCGTGGGCGTAACGTTAACGATCAATTCGCCGACTCGGATTCCGGTAAGGGTGTGGGGTCCGTCCTCTCCTTCATGGGACCGAGACCGATGAGCGTAGACCGGGTGTGGGGTCCGTCCTCTCCGGGCGCGAAATCTTCCCGGGTTAGGCGGCAGAGGCCTCTGCGCCCGCTAAGGCCGAAGGGCGGCACGAGTACGTGATCGTGGGCACTGCAACACTTGTAGGTCGCGGTCCTGATCGCCCCGTTGACGCTACAGCGTACGCGACGGCATCCCCGTTGACGTGCGGCGTGCGCAGTATACCCCATCGATGGCGTACGAACAGCATTTGCATACACACACCATACCATACATTCATACATCATACCATACATTCACACTTACATATCTATGTCTGTATCCCTGTTGCACTTATGTATGCATACAAGACCCACCCCATCTGGGCGCGCGGTTCCAAACATATATGGCAAGTCTTGTTTGGAGGCCGGGCCCATAGGTACACCAACAGGCAACACTCCACGGGCGCGCGGGTCCAAACTAGCAAGATCAGTTTGGACGCCGAGCCCAGAATACAGGAACAGGTACACGATTGAACGAACAGGTACATACTCGGACGCCCAGGTCCCACTCCGTCATGCGAGCCCTTTCTTGACCGGAGAGTTGGGGGACTTGGGGGTTACAGGATCACACACCGCTGCTCAATCGGATAAGTATTCTTGTTAATCGCACGAACCCCTTTTTCAACTCCCCAGTCAAGAAAGTTCTCTTTGACTTGGGGACTTGGGGGACTTGTTAATATTGTATCATTAGTTGTACGATTAATATACTTATCCGCTTAAGCAGGTAATCAACACCTACCAGACCACCCCAAAGACCACCAAGGAGGCTTCAACTTCACTCACCAGACCGACCCCCTCCGAGCGCACACGCGCCCGTGGGGCGCACGCCCAAATAAGCGGATCACACACCAGCAAGTGCACCAGTCCCACATCGAAGAACACAAGTGAGTCCCAAACTCAACCACCTATATAGGTAAGGAATTTACTATAGGTAGGGGTACTCAATCCATCTCGACTCATTCACGTTCCAACACACTAATTCACTTGACCCAAATACTACTCGCTCGCATGTTCGCTTGACTGTTATATCCGATACATCATCTGACTTAGGCATCGGAGCGTTGAAGGCGGGTCACCCCGTCTCGACCCCTGACCGCCTGTTTCGTTGTTGTATTCTTCTAACAGCCGCTCGTAAACCCGCACATCCGACCACCCGACAGAAGAGAGGAAACGCCCGACAGAAGAATCCGCCGCCTGAAGGAAGAAGCCCGCACGCACGAAGGAAGAGAGCGAGAGCCCGTTCACCCGAACAGCCCCATCGTTTGGACGCACCGAGGGAAGGAAGGAAGGAGTATCCGTGGAAGTGTATTCGTGTTACTTCTGCCCCGTTACGCCCCCGCGCGTAATTCGGTAGAAACACATGCTATGTTTGTTGATCCTATGTTGATGATCAAGAACAATTCTTCCGGTATTGACGCAAGGTAGGTGTTAAAGATTCTCCGAGAGAGGGTGTTGAAGGGGTGTGAGATCGTTTTCGACTCTAGTGTTTCGCCTAAGATGAGTAATTTTAGGATAACGACGGAGGAATTGGGAGCAACTTGCTCGGCTAGAGTGGATGCACCGTCGATCACGCATGTGGTTGCAGCAAATACAAGTTGTTGATAGAAGCCATGAAGAAATATGTTTGGGACCAAAATAAATATAACTATTTATTGTATATTTTTGGTTGAGAATCAACGGGCCAGCACTTACAGTGCAAGAATCTTGCAAATTTGGGAATCACAGTTGTGTGCGAGATTCCTAAGCAAGATCGGAAAGAGTCAAACTAGTATCTTCCATATTGTTTCCTTGAGCGATACTGACAGGCGGGTAAAAACCTATGCAAAGATACTATATTCTTAACTTGGATATATCAATGTAGTATGATAAATAGGGGTTATCAAACACGAAGAATTGGTGAAACTAAATCTTAACACGAAATTAAAAAGCTGACAGACTCGACTACAGTACACTAATGACACTACCAACCTAAACTAGACAGACCCAAATAACACAAAAAATTGACACAGTAAACTAGACACAGTGGTGGACTACCACAAAAAAATTGAGGATGTTCTGAGTTGATTTGATTGCCGAAATAAATAGACTAAGCTACAACTAATGTAGAAATTAGTAAATTACAGAAAGTAAATTGTTAGAGGAAATCAATGAGATATGATGTTAAGAACTTCTCTCCATCCTAAATATACTTACGACCTCCCAAATATAATTGAACTAACCATGGATGAATACTCCTCACACAAGAGATTTTGTTAAGTCATCTTATGTATTACACTCTCTTACTTGGCATGAAAGAGGGATGGACAATCCGCTCAATCTTGATCCTCAATTAACCGACTTATACATATGGTGATGTAAGTCTAGAGAACTGAAGTCATTATGTTCTAAGAATGTTTGAAGAATAACAAAGGTTCAAGGGTTGATAAGGTAGTCACCCTTACATCACTAAGGATTGTTTCACACAAATACATATTTGTCTCTAAAGAATATGCAATGATAATGTGGTTATGTATACAATCAAGACTATAGATCCTAAGTCATGCATCTAAGCGTGCACTCAAAGAAACATGAATATAGAAATCATCCGGTAAGAAAACAGTGAAACAAAACTCATCCAAATAGTTAATAGAATCAAAAGGGGTTCAAAATCGTAAGCATATTTAAGGCTTCAATCAGCCCCTAACTAAGGAAATTCAGCTATTCATAGTCTTAGATAATAACATCAAAGAATTCATAAGAGATAAACTAAAGAAGGAGAAGAAATAAACTCTTGATCATCGTCGGGATCGTAGACTTGCAGTTTTGGATCCTCTTCTTCCCGTTTGACTTCTTCTTCTTTCTTTTTGTTTCTTTCTTTTCTGTTCAGTTTCGTCTCTCACTTAATCTCCAACTCCCCAAGCTCTTCTCTCTCTTAGGTATATATACCTCTCCTTCTTTAGCTAGATAATTAACTTAGCCCATTCCTTGTATCACGTGCACCATCTAGTATCTTTCATGGATCAGGATTTCTCCTTCTTTACTTGATGCATATGCTGCACCATATACCAAGTCCTTGTTGCCTTTGGACTTATCCCACGTACATACTGCTCCTCCTCTCACAATAAATTCTAAATTCTAATATTTAATCTCATTTTCTCCAATTAACTTCAAAATACCTAAAAACAATAAAATTAATTAATAATAATAAAAACATCATAAATATTAAAACATCATAAATATACTAAGTATTGGGAACAATTAAACACACAAAAGTCGCATATTTATGCGACTATTAGATACAGAGAAGTATGACATCAACCTTTATAAATAGACAAATCAGAGAAGATTTAGGGACCTCTACACACATACACAAGTTTGCGCACAAGCAAATTCTACTCTCTCAACGAGTAAACAACCAGCGACAACGAGCTTAGAATTTGGTTCACCCAACAAAGGGTGGAGATTCAAAGATTCCCTCTTGCTACAACCAACGACGACGTCAATCAAAGGAAATTGGTTCACCTGACAGAGCGTGAAGATTCCGATGGTTTACGAAGTCACCCTCAAGTGTTCTCAACACTCGCCCTTAAGATTGTTCTACTTTATACTCACATTGTGTGTAAAGTATCGATCATTTGTGGCTTAGCGAAGAGGTACAAAACCAAAGTCTTGAAACAACTTAGGCAAGTAGAACTCAACGAGCGAGGTTGGTGCTCTCCTCATTCCAATCGCTTGCAAGGAAGCAGAGGCAACGCGGCACAATACACACTACATTATGCCATCGACAGTGGCATGCCAAGAACGTGCATCAAGACAGAGAAAAGAGGCTGTTTGTGATTTTCTAGTCACGGCAACTTGGTTGGAGAAAATCAGCCCAAACATCCACCACCTAAGTTCCATGAACATAACCCATCCAGTTGCCGGGGCTTAAGCAGCGAGGAAGTCTTACAAAGATTTGGTTCTACAATGGCTTACAAACCAAAATCAGTAGCCGAGATCAAGGCTTTTGATTCAGCGGCATACGGAGAATATGCTATGGAATAGGAACAACACGTCAACGGCCAGCTTAACCAAATTCTGAAAACGGTTAATGAGAACGTGGCGACTGTGACAAGATTCACAGCGAAACTTGATAACATGCGGTCTGCTATGGAAAAAGACCGAAATCAATACAATTTAAAGATTGATAACTTAGCAAACACTCTTGCAGCCTTAAACAAATCAATGACTGATAAATTTGTAGCCATACAAGCAAGGTTGGATGTACCGGTCCAGCCAATCCACGATGAGGATGATTAGAAGGATGACGAATATGTTCTACATCAAAACCCTCCTTCACCGCTAAATCTAAAGCAAGAGTTGGAGGCATGGATTGTCAGCATCATTGAGCAAAGGTTACCTGCTTCGAGCGGGATTCCTACAAGCTATAGTGATCCTTTTCCCCCTCCACCACCTAATCGGAGGTGGCTCAATGGCTACAGACCTATCACCTTCACTCACTTTAGTGGACATGGGACCGAACCAGCCACCACACACATGGCAAGATTCAAGATCCAATGTGGCATTTAGGGAAATCTAGGAGAGAGTTTAAACTTAGAGTCTTTGCGTCGTCTTTATCAGGAGCCGCACTGCATTGGTATACCAGCCTACCACGAGCTTCTGTTCTCAATTGGGAGACGATGGAAAGGCTGTTTATTGAGCACTTTTGTAGAGCAGAGCCTGCAGTGAAAGTTGGTAAACTCTATCAGATGGCCCAAATGCCTAGCGAGTCACCAGTCGCATATCTACACAGGTTCAGAATAGAGTACACAAAGAGCAAAACTTCATGCACTATGGAGGAGCTCGTAGAGATCATAGTTGAGGGTCTAGAGGAGTGATTGCGTACGAAGTATGTGGATACAAATTTCACCTCCTTGAAAGCACTCATATAAGCTGTAGCACACACCCATATAGCATACTAAGAGACTGACATCATACGCAATGCATCCAAAAGCACGTACACTCCAAATGCACCATACCACTCAGAGCGTCATAAGACAGTCACAGCAGCTTAC
Source organism: Geum urbanum (assembly GCA_946800695.1). Classification (NCBI taxonomy): domain Eukaryota; kingdom Viridiplantae; phylum Streptophyta; class Magnoliopsida; order Rosales; family Rosaceae; genus Geum; species Geum urbanum. The sequence continues at coordinate 41,079,283 of OX327013.1, read as the reverse complement.
CTCGAGGAGGAGTCTGAAGAATTCGAGCCCGAAGATGCAATGGTAGCTAGTGTAGACTTAACATCAAAGAATCTGGTTAAATCAAAGAAAGTGACTCCCACTAAGGGACCAGTGCGAATATTAACAAGTGTGTTCACCAAACCAGAGTTTGAATCATACACCTAAGACGAGAATGTGGCACATGAAATTCTTGATGATTTGATCGAAAAAAAGATAACTAAAATAGATTTTGGTGCATACCCAATTGCTGAGCAGCTGAAAGGGGAAAAGTACTGCAAGTTTCACAACATGTAGAACTACAAAACTAAGGATTGTGAGAAATTGAAGGATCAAATCTAAAAGTAGATCAACGAAGGAAGAATCACAATGGATGCAGTGCCTCAAATTGCTTTACTAGACCATCAACCATTCATGGCGAATGTAGTAGGCGTTGTAGACCTTTCAGCTCCGAACTCTATGTACACTTTTCGCAGCGACAAAGCTGCATAAATTTTGGATGAGCTAATCAAGGAAGGTATCGCAGTTGTGCTCTTTGGCCTAGAACCAGACCTACGAGGAACAACTGACAACTTATATTATAGGTTCTATCATGATTGGATACATGATACAAGTCACTGTGAAGGTTTGCGAAAGCACATCCAGCAGTGGGTTGATGAAGGAGAAATTGTAGTACTAGACGTCAGTGAGCAAAAGTCAAATGAAGGCTCCTTCATGGTTGGAACTCTAGAGGTTTTGGGGAAAGGAGGAGCTAAAAGAAAGCAAACTTTGCACCTCAAAGCCACTAGTGAAGTGACACCGTCTAGCAGCAAGAAAGAAGACAATTATGTGGGAAAACAAAAAGAAGTTATTTCCGAGGCAACCCCTATGGTTCTTTGTACATGATGCAAGGCTGAGTGTGGCTTGAAGATGACTTATGATGAGATCATTGAGGCTATATGAACAGCCCCACAAATCAAGTCCCCTCATGAAAACTACCAATCAGCCAGTCCGAATGGCTCAAAAAAGGCACCAAAGGACTCAAACCTGTATAAGAGGATAAGGGCAGTAGAAAGAAAACCCGAGCCAATTAAAAATACTCAGCGACTAACAAAGGAGGCTGTCAAGCCTTATATTCCCAAAGCAAGCCGATCTATTATCAAATAGGAGGTTTGGTATATGAAGACAGGGAAGAAAACTTTGGAAATCACCTCTATCAGGAAACGGAAGCTGCAGCAACAGTTTGGCTCGGCAAAGAGAACTCTGGAAGCATTGGACAAATGATTGATCAATCCAGATTAGTTAGTAGAATCACCAAAGCAGATTTAGAGGAGAATGAACAGACTTGCTGCTAATCCAGTAATTACATTTGACAAAAACTATGACAAGCCTAAGGTCAGGACATCTCGGCCAAGTGTGTTTTATATGATTAATGAAACAGGGCCAGCATCTGATGTGCAACGAACGCCGAAGAGGCAGAGGAAAGTGATTAAGTGGACAAGAAACCAGTCCAAAAATCAGCTTTGGAGGGAATCCAGGGGAAGGTAGAGCCGATCACTGAGCCCGAAAAGAGGCCAGTGTTTAGATGGTGTCCAAAGCCCTTAGCAGTTGAAGAACAAAGCAAGCTTACTCCGTCTTCGAGCATTGAGATGAAAGTAGTAGCCAGAGATAATTCACTCACCGCTTCCATTAAAGAGCCAAAAAGACCTAAATCTGATATTCATATAGTTCAGTAAGATAGTATACTTACTGCGAAGGAAGAGCAAGGGAATGTGACAAATTCATCACCCACAGACTTAGTAGCAGGAGACAATGAAGATGAACAGTTGTGGACTATGGGGATGATGATGTCATAGAGGATATCTATATAGAAGACATGTATGTAGGCATGGTTTATATCTTACTAGCTAAGTTTGCTAAGCTAGTTGAGGCCAAACAAGTGGCTTCAGTAAGCAAGGTCGTGAAAGGGATAGTTCTCACCAAACAGGAAGAGGAGGAAGACCATGTACCAGGTGAGCAAAATCATGGTGGATACAGGTGAAGCGGTAAACATTTTGACTACCCGAGTAATGACTTTACTAGGGATCCCCAGATCTTCCATTCAGGCAACATCCATGACTATCAGGAACTTTGCAGGGACCATATCGCAGACGCTTGAATTGCTGTTCGTTGAGGTCAAAGTCGGTTCTACCATTGGAACCTATACTTTCTTTGTCTTGGACGCAACGCACCTTACAATGCAATCTTGGAAAGGGATTGGATTCACAAAATTTACTGCGTATCATCATCACTCCATCAGCATCTCCTGATTTGGGACAGGGAAACTGAGGAATCGCACTTGATCAATGCAGACCCGAGACTATATTCTGTTTCTGCTAATGCTTTAGATGCCAATTTCTACAATGGAACTTTAAGGCCATTGGAGGTGTGTGGCGTCGATAACAAAGGCCGATATGTTGGAATAACAGCCTCTGACCTAACTCAATGGGGGATAGTGCAAGCTAAGGATGACAAAGCATGACCAATCTTCCTTGAGCTAGCATCAACTAGCCATCAATGATATGACCTTCCAAGAAATCGGAAGCGGAGGCTTGCGCTTCTCTATATGCAAGATTTTAAACCTACCTATGATCGTGTGCCTACGATAGCCTCGATATAATGTATTTATGGGGATGTACAACAAGGAGTGTTGGAAGAAGATTGAGGATATCATTCGGTTAGCCCCAGCAACAGTGGATGATATTCCACCTAAAGTAAAAGATCCCACTGAAAGGATCAACCTGGGAATAGAGATTGAGCCAATGGAAGTGTCTATTAGCACATTCTTAGAGCCTACAGAAAGAAAGTGGCTCATTGATTTATTACTTGAGTACATGGATTGTTTCGCTGAAAAATTTGAGGATATGTCAGGACTCTCTCCAGAATTGGTGGTTCATAAGTTGCCAATCACGGACGGGAAGAAACTAGTTCAGTAGCAAATGTGAAAGATGAATGCAGAAACAACGATACTCGTTAAGGAAGAAATAAAAAAAGATGTTGAAATCGGGAGTCATCCAAGTGGCTAAGTATACTGAGTGTATATCCAACATTGTTCCTGTACAAAAGAACGGTAAGATTTGAGTTTGTGTGGATTACAGGGACTTGAACCAAGCCACACCAAAGGACGCATATCCTATGCCAGTGGCCGATTTGCTCATAGACATAATGGCCTAGCATGAAATGTTATCATTTATGGATGGAACAACAGGATACCACCAAAGCCCAATCGCTGAGGAAGATTGACATAAGATTGCATTCAGATGTCCAGGAGTGTTAGGAGTTTTCGAGTATGTGAATATGCTGTTTGGACTGAAAAATGTTGGAGTGACATATCAGTGAGTCATGCATTACATTTTCTAGGATCTTGCAGGAATCACCAAGGAAGTTTACATTGATGATATAGTGGTTAAATCCAAAATGAGGTATGATCATATTAATGACCTAAGACAGTTGTTTGAGCGAATGAGGAGACACCAACTTAAGATGAACCCTTCCAAATGTGTGTTTGGGGTACAAGCAGGTGATTTTCTAGGATTCTTAGTACATCAACGAGGCATAGAGGTTCCAGATGACAAGAAGGAGGCTATGATCAAAGCATCACCACCAAAAAATAAGTGAGAGTTGTAGCAGCTCCTTGGGAAGATTAATTTCTTAAGACGGTTTATTGCCAATGCTGCAGAAAAAACAAAACATTTTGCTCATTTGTTGAAGTTGCAAGGGGGGAAAGAGTTTGTTTGGGAATAGATACACTAAGAAGCATTTGACGTCATCAAGCAATACCTAGTCAATCCACCGGTCTTAGTGTCACCATAGCCAGGAAGGCCACTTAAGCTCTACATCTTAGCAACATAGTCATTTGTGGGAAGCTTATTGGCATAGGACGATGACGCAAAAGTAGAAGGAGTAATTTTCTACTTAAGCAGAACTTTGACAAATTGTGAGAGCAGATATACACTGATGGAGAAGCTGTGTCTTGCTCTGTACTTTTCAGGTTGCAAGCTGAGGCATTACATGTTATCTTTCACTACTTGTGTTATCGCTCAGACTGATCTGGTACGATACATGTTATCTCAACCTATACTTAGAAGACGGATTGGAACATGGATTCTTGCACTATCCGAATTTTTGCTGTAATATGCTCCACAAAAGTTAGTTAAATGCCAAGCAGTTGCTGACTTTTTAGCACATCATCCAATAGTTGAAGTTCCAGAGCCTAAGGAGTTGGAGTTGTCCCATATATCTTTATCCTTATGGAAGCTCTATTTTGATGGATCTAGCACAAGTTCTTTTGCAGGAGCAGGGATTGCATTGGTTAACCCCCAAGAGGAGACTTTTGCTTATTCTTTTAGGTTAGACTATCACTGCTCAAATAATGTAGCCGAATATGAGGCTCTAATCATTGGATTGAAATTATTGGTAGATTTGGGAGTCACAGATGTGCAGATTTAGGGTGACTCGTTGTTGGTAATCCGATAATTGCAAGCCACGTTCAAGACATGATTAGTTTTAGAACCATACGTGAAAAGAGCAAGTGAGTTATTAACATTATTTACAGAGGTATCTTTGGAGCATATCCCTATCCCTAGGGGGGATTATACAGCAAATGAGTTGACCCAACTCGCTACAGGCATCAAACTTGCTAACGGTGTATGAGAACGTATTTTGAAGGTCGAATGCAAAATGCTCCCTTCCTTTATGACTAGGAAAGAAGAAGAAAGAAATGGACAGAAATGGCGGCGAGGTTCAAGATGAACAAATTTAGAAAAGAGGTTTTGTGAGTAAGAGAGAGAGTGTGAGGCCAAGGGTTTAAAGTTTAGACGTGAGTTTTCAAGGAGATGCACTTGAGTAGCCTAAGCGAGGCTAGTGAACCGTTGTAGAGAAGAGTGACATGTCCGCATCGGCATAAAAGACCTCTTCGATTGCCTGGGAGTTAAACTCAAGGTCTGAGGGGCAATGTTTGGGCCCAAAATAAATATAACTATTTATTGTACAATGTACTATAAAATGTACAATAAATAGTTATATTTATTGTACATTTTGGGCTGAGAATCAACGGGCCGGCACCTGCGGCCCAAGAATGTTGCAAATCTGGGAATCACAGTTGTGTGCGAGATTCTTAAGCAAGATCGAGAGAGAGTCAAACTAGTATCTTTGTTTCCTGATCCATATTGTTTCCTTGAGTGATACAGAAAAGTAGGACATCAACCTCTATAAATAGATAAATCAGAGAAGATTTGACGACCTCTACACACATATACAAGTTTGTGCACAAGCAAATTCTACTCTCTCAGCATGTAAACAACCAGTGACAGCGAGCTTAGAATCTGATTCACCTGACAAAGTGTAGAGATTCAAATGTTCACTCTTGCTACAACCGACGACGACGACGATCAAAGAAATCTGGTTCACCAGACAGAGTGTGGAGATTTCGACAGTTTACGAAGTCACCCTCAAGTGTTCTCAACACTTGCCCTTAAGATTGCTCTGCTTTATACTCACACAGTGTGTAAAATATCAATTATTTGTGGCTCAGCAAAGATGCACAAAACCTAAGTCTTGAAATAACTTAGGCAAGTAGAACTCAACGAGCGAGGTTGGTGTTCTCCTTGCTCCAATCGCTTGTAAGAAAACAGAGACAACGCATCGCAATACACAACTACATTATGCCCTCGACAGTGGCACACCAAGCACGCACACTGATAGTCGCATATTTTTGCGTCTATATGGTATTTAATTTGTTCCATATATTTAGTTTATTGTTATTAATTGAGTGAATTAATTATGTTTATTTGTTTTTAGGTATTTTGGAGATTAATGAAGAAAATGAGATTAAATAATATATTTTTAGAGTTATTGTGGAAGTGGAGGACGTACGAGGTGTAGGAATTATAATCCATGATGGATACTACTGGAGCCCTTGGCGAGTACGTGATGAAAGAATACACGTGGGTTTTGCTAGTTTAATTTAACTAGTTATGTGGAGATACATATATGTACTTGGCGAGGGGCTGCTTGGCGAGCTAGTGACTGGAGGAAGATTAGGAGAGAAAGAATAATCAAAACAAAACTCATGTGGAATGAGAAGTTTGCTTTAATTAGGAGTCTTGCACGTGACATACTAGGTTAATTAACCTAGCTTTGTTACATTCATATATATATATAGCAAGTGGGGCAGGAATAAGGGGGGGACGGCCTGCTAGTTTAATTTAACTAGTTATGTGGAGATACATATATGTACTTGGTGAGGGGCTGCTTGGCGAGCTAGTGACTGGAGGAAGATTAGGAGAGAAAGAATAATCAAAACAAAACTCATGTGGAATGAGAAGTTTGCTTTAATTAGGAATCTTGCACGTGACATACTAGGTTAATTAACCTAGCTTTGTTACATTCATATATATATATATAGCAAGTGGGGCTGGAATAAGGGGGGACGGCTGGCTTGGAGAGAGAAGAAATAAAGAAAGAAAAGGAGAAGGAGTTCTGTGCATGAAGTGGAGCTCGATCACGTCGTCGCCAAGAGTTCTTCTTTCTTCTTCTTTTGTTTATCTTTTATGAATTCTTTAATGTTATTATTTAAGACTATGAGTAGCTAATTTTCCTTTGTTAAGGGGCTGCTTGAAGCTCCGTACATGAAGTCTTTTTAATGCATACACTTTAATCTAGTTTTGCATATTCTTTGAATGAGGTTTCTTTCTCTGAATGATTCACCGTATGAATTCTTGTATGTTTGCTTTGGTGGCCAACTTAGTATGCATGCTAGGGTTATAGTTTCATGAGATACAGGCGACTGAAAATAATTTCTTCTACCGGATTCTCTATAGTGATACGCCGATTTTACCGTCGGGAGATTGAAATCCATAGGTCTAGCGAGACACGCCATAGTGTACTTGTGAACCCTTGTAGCTTCTCAAACCTTTTCTAAAGTTTAATGCTTTTTTCTTTGTAAACCTTGGGGTCCATGACTATGGGTTCAGTAGAGGGATAGATGTAGGGGAGGTCCATGACAAACCTGCATAGGCATAAGAAATAGGTAATAGGATGTGGTTGTAACGATCAACTCTTCCTGGGAACTTTCATTCATTGGATATGTGCATTAGGTTAAGTATGTGTTAAATAGATGGAGTGGCGGTGGTGGATTGCATTCCTCTTAACTCTTTAACCATATAGTTTAAATCCATTTGCATTCATTAGCAATTTACTTTCAGCATTTATTTTTTGCATTAGCTGTAGCTTAGCCGATTCAGTTCGGTAACCAAATCAACTCAGAAAACCCTCAAATTTTGTGTGGTAGTCCGCCACTATGTCTAGTTAATTGTGTCCAAATTTCGTAGCATTTGAGTCTGTCTAACTTAGGCTCGCGTTGTCATTAGTGTACTGTAGTCGAGTCTGTCAGCATAGTAGTCTAGTGTTAGGATTTAGTTTCACCAATTCCTTGTGTTCGACAACCCCTATTTATTTTACTACATTAATATATCCAGGTTGTGAATAGGGTATCTTTGAGAGGTGTTTACCCACATTGTCACGCACCAAGACAAAGAGAAGAGACTGTTTGTGATTTTCTAGTCATGACAACCTGGTTGGAGAAAATCAGCCCAAACAAAATATAAGTTTTTGGTCCGCCGTGAATGGTTAGAAGCTGCAAGTTGTTTGTGGGAGAAACCACCAGAAGACAAGTTCTGTGTCCTTGATGAGTAGAGTTTAATAAATTGCATGTACAGGTCTTGTGTATGTCGACATTAGTTATAGATGTAACATACCCTATAATGGCAGTAGATATACAAGCTAGTAAGGCGATCTGTAGCTTTTCAATGTAGTATACTCACTCTTTAAGGGCCTCGGGTCCAAGAACAACACCAGAATGGCCTGTGATAAACCATTGTAAGCTAGCACCAAATCTTTATCGACCGACGAAACAATTGTCACGAGTAGTGCTCCGATGCTTTTCATTTTGGTAGAGCTAGGAACTTGAGCCACCCTAAATTCGTCAAAGGACCTTGCCAGCAGTCTAGCACCAAAACTAGGACAAAAGGTTATCAAATCAAGTCGTCGACAGCAGGGTTCGAACCTGCGCGGGCGAAGCCCAACAGATTTCAAGTCTGTCTCCTTAACCACTCGGACATATCGACTGTTTTAGTCATCGATCATGTATGTTTAATATAATTCTTTTTATTTGTAATTAGCTTTAGTGATACAATTGGATATGTGTACGTGGTTGAATTTGGAGGCAAAACAGGCTGCGTTAAATAAATCAGATCGAAAGTAGTAGTCTCCAGAGAGACAGAGAAGGCATGGAAGTGAAAGGTTGAGACTTTATAGACTGAGAGCTAGAGGATAACCATAAGATGATGAGTATGATGTGTGTTTCCAAGCACTCTCTCTCTGTAGCCTCCTCTCATTTCCCTCAGAAGCCAAAACCCACTCTCTCAAATTCAACCCCAAAAGAACCCATAATTCTACCAACTCTGCTCTCCTTGGCTCTCAGTGTAACACTAACCACCTCTCATCTATCCGCTTCAGCAATCCCTTCTCTCAATTCACAGACCAATCTAGCCCCTCCCACCACTCCATTCTCCCAATCCAAGACTCTGCAGACTGGTCTAGAAAATGGGTAATTAACTCTCTGCCATTTTGTTATGTGCAAGGAATAGTGTGTCAAATTAGTAATCTTAGTGTTTGTTCTTATTAGTGAGACTTTGAACATGATTGGTGTAATGGGTTTTTGTTATTGGCTAATTGGCTTCCATTTGTGTGTTCAATGTCATTTTGTGTGTGACAATATTTTCAGAAAAATCAGAGCTTGCCCAGCAATTAATCCGAGTTGTGTATCCACAAATCCGAAATCATCATCATTTGCGTTTCCATTGACGATTCCCGAAAATGCTTCAAACAATGCAATTCAGGTTTGGAGAATTGGAGATACTGCATTTCTCTTTACCTCTAAGTAGTTTTGAGCTTCACAGTTGCTGAATTTTCAATTTATTTTGTACTTTTGCAGAGGTTGCAAGAAGCAATCTTGGAAACTCAAAAGAATCCGAAAATAATGATCTTGCGAGATACACCAAATGGTGAGTAACTGAACCTAGCACAGAACTTGGTCTCATTTTCTCAATCTATCAAGTTGAATAGCGTACTATACAATATTGTAGCCTATAAATTCAGATGCTTATGTATCATGTACCCCAGTAAATTAAAGTTCAATTTTGATAATGTCCGGTAAGAGTTGACAACTTTAAAGGTGAGTTCAACTTAATGAGAGAATTCTGATAGCAGGCCAATATCTACTAGCTGAGGTTGATGGAGGATTTGGCCGAGATGTGATGGAGTTTCTGGTGAAAGGAGATCTGGCTTCTTACAGGTGTATGGCCACAAAAGTGACTTACTTGTATCCTTTCACCACTGCCTTAGGAAACTCAAAGGGACAAGAAGAAAGAATGAAGAAACTCACTGACCAGTTGGGTTGGTACGCTCCAAGTTTTGAAGCTGAAGCAATTGACGAGAATGAAGCCATGAACATGGCCCAGTAATAGTCTTTTGTTCTCCATTACAAAGAGATTGGTATCCGGTAACTAGCTCACTTCTTTATTCTACACTGGTTTCTGTTCTTATTGTCTCAATGTGGTCATCTCTCAGATAAATGATTACATAATGAATATATATATATATGTCAATAGAATCTATGCTCATGTTTCTCATTTGGCAGTCTTCTTTTCCACAGTTCAGAATCTGTTCTGTTACTTTTGTACTCGAGAGTCATGAAATATTGAAATGTAGCCTGTCCAGAGTTCACACAGCTGTGAATCTGTAATTCGGCTCACCACTATACGTACAAGCTTTTACACAACTCTACATACAATCTACAGAAAAAAAACGTGCAAGGGAAAATACGTGATGGTGAAGACAAGACACAGCTGTGGATCTGTATTTGTTAGTTTATATCCGTTGTGATTGAAATCATGGTACACAGGCTAAAGTATTCAAAGAATCAACAATCAAAGAACTGAAATCTTCTACTAAGTCTCAAAGGATTACAAGCTTTCTTGAATCTAATCTCTCTCAGATAGTATAATCTCTAATCTCTTTTTTCTCTTAAAACAATATCTCTAGATAACCACACAATTCTTTATCTTTTTCTTCTGAGATATGAGTTGTATCAACAGCATATATATTGTGTAGTGTCGGCTAACACATCTAACTCACTCAGCTAGGATCTAATCATAATCATTCACCTATCACAACTAATTACCATAACAAGAGAAAATACTCTTCTGTATCAGGTCGATAATAGTGTGTGTACACCAACACTTTGTTAGCTAGAGTGTTGTTAGTTTATAAAACTTGCTACATCAAACAAATGCAATCTGGCTAGATCATATATATGGCACAAATCTTTAGTCTGGTTTTACATTCCTGAGTCCTAACTAATTCAGCTGTCTGTAGTTTTACATCAGTGTCAAATCTGCTACTTGCGTGATGAACTCTTCTATCTTTTTCAGTTAATTTGCTCCATCCTTATGCCATTTCAAATTGGTGTATTAAACTAATTCCAGTCACTAATCACAAAGTCTAATGTAAGTTTGTATCTATTAATTAGCACCACGTGCCGCTAGTCTAATATATAAGAAGCTAATAACATTATTAATACTATAATAGATACAAACTTACATTGTAAAGAGAGTTTGTTTTATAATTTTCTTTCGAGTTTCAAGTTTGGTTGTTAATGGTCATTAACTGTATGTAAAATTACCCTTGTTTATTAAGGAGAGGACCTAGCTAGCATCCTATATTGTTTGGTTTTTCTGCCACTCATTGGTCCCAAATGATCTGAGCAGCCAAAACAAACAAGGCCACCACGTTGAGGACAATACATTATACATCACCGAGGTGATTTGAGATCTACACATATTATATAGTATCAGCTTAGAAATAGTATAAAGACAGTGAGTATACTAATATGATAATAGACGAGGATCACGCTCTCAATACTCTATCTGGAACAATCTGCCATGAAAATATTGTCGAAAGAGCATCAATTAAAATTGAATCACATGTTTCGTTAGCATCGATTAAGAACCCCAAACTTCATCTCCTTCAAAATCTTCTCGCTTTTGCAAGACTTATACAGTAGTAGTGGCTACAAATTCTAAGCATATGCCCAACAATAATTCATCTCGTAATTGTTAACATATTTGTCACTATCAGTTTGGTTGCTAAAATACAATCCTTCTATGATCACATGCAATTCGCTTCGACTATTCTTGTTTGGACCAAAGAACCCAATAATGATCTACACTTCTCTCAAGTCATGCTTGCCAAAGTCAAGGTCAAGCTATTGCAGGCAAGTAGGTAATGAGAAATAATCCCCATAAAACTTGACAACATAATGAAAGAGGAATAATCAAGACAGGTTAAAGGAATTGGGACTCTTCAACATTATTTCCATTCTTGGTAATCAGAGTAACTTGGACCTAACAACACCATTTATTTTTTTTAGGGTAAAACTGAAATACACATCTCATGTACGTTAGATTGTGTTTCTAGTTAGAGACATCCAGGCTTACAGGTATAGTGACCATTGGGTTTGACTAGAAATCCATTTTGCCGCTTTGTGATCCAGAAAATAACAATCACACAGCTATTCATTTTCTGTCAACTCAAATATTTATATATCTATTAACACCTGGGCACTGAGAGCAAAAACCAGTCGAGGTGATATAACTCATCACTTCTCAAAACTCAGAGATCTCAGAACTGGCTCACAAAACAGTGCCAAACTACTTTAAAAAAATGGCACAGTTTCATGGGAAGTTCAAGTCGTTCAAGAACAGCAGATGGCTCGTGTTTGTGTGTGCAATGTGGATTCAGTCATTTGCAGGAATTGGGTACTTGTTTGGGAGCATATCTCCTGTGATAAAGAGCACCATGGGCTACACCCAGAGGCAGATTACAATTCTGGGAGTGGCCAAGGACTTGGGTGATGCTATTGGGTTCATAGCTGGCTACTTATCGGAGATTTTGCCAAGTTGGTCCCTTTTAGTCATTGGGGCAGTGCTCAATTTTCTGGGATATGGAGTGCTTTGGCTTATAGTTTCACAGAAGATTGCTGCTTTGCCTTTGTGGGTGGTGAGTAGTTCAATCAAGTTTGAATCTTGATCATCAGCTCTGATTTTTGGGTTGTTTACTGGTTATGGTTTGTTCTGCCTTATGGGTACCAATAGATATCTCTTTTATTCTTTCCTCATGATATGCATTGTCTGAAATACTTGGTTACTTTTGCTTGCTAATGAATAGTTATCAGATTGGGTGAGCATAGGAGAGTTGACCATCTTTTCTAGTGGAATTGAAAAAGTTTAAGGGAGAAAATATAAGTGATGAACATATTTAGTTGTCTTAGTTTTATAGATGAACGTTTATTGTTGGAGAATAAATGTTTGTTTTTCTTGTGCTTAGAATATGTGAATGGCACTGAAGAAAGCTGTGTTTTTTTGTTCATTGATATTTTACAACATTGCTCTGAGTTGAAGTATTGAACAAGTTTTTTTATGCAGCTGTGCATTGCTATATATGTTGGAACAAATGGGGAGACCTTTTTCAACACAGCAGCTTTGATTTCGTGTGTGCAAAACTTCCCCAAAAGCCGAGGTCCTGTTGTCGGCATCCTGAAAGGATATGCCGGGTTGAGTGGTGCAATAATAACACAGATTTATGCTATTTTCAATGCCCCAGACGATGCGTCATTGATTTTTATGATCGCAGTTGGGCCGGCAATGGTTGCCTTTGCCTTAATGTTCATTGTTAGGCCTGTGGGAGGTCACAGACAAGTCAGGCCAGGTGACAGTGCAGGATTCACATTTACATATAGTGTTTGCCTTGTTCTGGCAGCTTATCTGTTGGGAGTTTTACTAGTTGAAGATCTGTTCGACTTGAGTCAATGGTTGATCACATTGTTAGCGTCCATTTTAGTTGTTCTCGTATTGCTCCCAATCATAATCCCTATCATATTGGCTTTCTTCTCCGAGCCAAGGCCTTTACTGCAGGAGAGCCTTCTCCTTGAGACACAACAACAACAAGAAGAAACCAAATCTGAGCAGGACCCGAATGAGGTCATTTTTAGTGAGGTGGAAGATGAGAAGGCTTCTGATGTAGATTCACTTCCAACATCAGAAAGACAGAAACGAATCATACAGCTTCAAGCTAAACTGTTCCAAGCAGCTGCAGATGGAGCAGTGAGGGTCAAGAGAAGAAGAGGCCCCCATAGAGGAGAAAATTTCACCTTAATGCAGGCATTGATAAAGGCCGACTTCTGGCTCATATTTTTTTCTCTGTTGCTGGCTTCTGGATCTGGATTGACAGTTATCGACAATTTGGGACAGGTAGTTTTGTCACTTGGGTATACTGATACAAGTATTTATGTCTCCATGATCAGCATTTGGAACTTCCTCGGACGTGTTGGTGGTGGCTACTTCTCTGAGATTGTCGTAAGGTGGAATTCGATTTCAGTATATTTCTTTGACTACTGACACATGATTTACTACTATGCTAAGTTGCTAACAAGCATTAGTTTTTTTTACTCTAGAGACTATGCCTACCCAAGACCGGTGGCGATGGCTGTAGTCCAGGTCATCATGGCAATTGGCCTTTTCTACTATGCTGTGGGATTGCCAGGGCAAATCTATGTGTCCACTGTGCTGGTAGGACTAGGGTATGGTGCTCACTGGGCAATTTTGCCGGCTGCAGCTTCAGAGCTATTTGGCTTGAAGAGTTTTGGAGCTCTCTATAACTTCCTTACAATGGCAAACCCTGCTGGTTCTCTTATATTCTCAACAGTGATTGCTAGTGGTATATATGACTACTATGCGGCACAACAAGCCACACTCAGACACCAAGGTCCAAGTTCATTGGTTATGAACCCCCTCGGGGATGATGATGACCTCTCTTGTGAGGGTACTATATGTTATTCCATAACATTTGGAATACTATCAGGACTATGCCTTGTTGCAGCAGGCTTAAGTATGATTGTGGTTTATCGGACAAGGAGAGTTTACACGCAACTCTATGGGAATCCGAACCATTGAGATGCAAAAGCAAGAGCAAGTGGATATCAGTACATCAGCAAAAGCTGAGTTTGAAAAGCTTTTCATCTTCAGGATCAGGGGAAGTCTTGGCTGAGGTTAAGAAGTCGAAGCAAACATTTCTGCTTCAACGATTAGCACAAAAGTTCATACAATCCCGTGAGTTCATTATATCTCAGGATATTCATTATAGTATTGCCAGTACAGACATTACATTACAATTCAATGAAAAATGAATAATGTTTCAAATCAGTTATTTCCTTTCTGGTTTCTTGATATGTAAGCAACACACTTACAGGATTTGATTAACTTTGCTGTGTACAGATCCTTATACATATTGTATTGGTTGTATTCTATGAATCTATGTCCTGGAAAAATTTTGGTCACACTCAATCTGTCAGTACTCATTTGGCTTTAGTCTAACTACAGTACTTAATTTTGCATCTTGAAATGTGGAAACATATCTGCATGTGTGAATACCTCATGTCCTCAGTTGGGTTAATCTTGAATAGGTGATTAGTTGGCCTTCTTAACCTGGCTGATTTAGGACAGTCAAACCAAATTCTCAGAATCCTTACTGATATGGCCTAAATCTAAATGCAAGGATTTTGCATATGATTATAGTTGGAAGGGTATCCCAGAATTAACCCTGCCATTACTACCAAATATGAAGAAACCAGTGAATGAATAAATGTGAAAGTACCCTCCAAAATTTCAAATTAGTCGTGTTTACATGAACCGCACGCTACTAATGGCTAAACAAAACAATAAACATACATTTGAAAAGGCGAATGCATGCGTTTGAACTTGTAACTTCATGCAGACTTACGTATCAAGGTTAGAGTTTAAGCACCGTCTCCGTGACAAAAAAAATCTTGCCAATAATCAGACTAGTGCTCTCAGAAAACCTACGTTAAATTTATTTTGAATATAATGACAAAAATAACAGTTGAGCATACAATCTGATGATGCACAAGAAAATAGGTGGCAAGCATTTCCCATATTCAAAATGCATCATCTAACAACAATATTGACCAGAGTTAGAAATCAACCATGGCTAACCATAGTCAAGAAATGGTTAAGTTAGAAAAAAAATAGTATATAAATGCATTCCAATATTAACATTGTACTATGCTATTCTGTTTAATGAGTGCTTCTGATATATAGGTGTTTTTATATTTTTTTCATCCCAAAATTCATTTTAGGGGTTGAAACAATTTCACCCAAAAACAAAAAAAACCCCTGAAATTGAGATTTTTGTGTTAAATTTTTGATCAGGGTGGGTGATAGAGGGCAATCACAGCAAGTTGGGCTGGAAATTCATCAATGGCGGCTCTGCGATTCAAATTTCTCCATGGGGTATAATTTCATATCTATTTTATTTTATCAGTTTCATCAGTATGGTTGAATTTCTCACTCTGCCGTGCATTGAATTTTGATTTATCTGCCGTGGCTTCTCAATTTGATTAGGCTGCAATGCTATAAACTACTAGGGTTTTAGCCAAAGCTACTGAATCGGGCATGTTTTGTAGTGTAATTTGGAGTATCATTGTGAGCTAAGTTAAATGGTTTGTCTGCATGTTGGATTGTGGGTCTGTTTATTCTATTGAATTGCTGTCAATTTGAGAACTGGGTATCTGTAAATGTTCTTGGCTGTCCACATTTGGATTCTCATCTTGTGCTTTGGATTGTGTATTGATTTGAAGTGGTATGAAAACTGTGATGGTGCTTTACATGGTATATTTAAAAAATAACTGAACTTGGAGTTCAACAAGCTTAACCCTTTCCCATGTTCTTTTGTTGGATCTTTGAATTGTAAAATATAGGTCGCGAGTTGCTTAAGATTTGAAACTGATATATCATAGATGGCATTCATCAGTTCCTTTATTCTTTCTGTTTGAAGTTGTTGCCTTTGATTAATTATGGAAGAGCTGGTTGATATAAGGATTGTTATAATCATTCAGCACTTTATCTTTATAACTTTCATCGTTCATTGTTTCCCGCGTAATTTTGTTTGATATTTGAATTGTGAAATCTTGATCACGAGTTTCTTAAAGATCTGTAACCATCATATCAGAGGTAGCATTCATTAGGTTTTTTTCTTTTTTCCTTCTATGTTTGAATTTGTTACTTATAATTGATCTGGAAGTTCTGGTTAATATAATTTTCATATCTTTATTTAATATTTGAATTTAATGAGTTTCCTTATCACGGTTTTTTGTTTTCCGGTTGCAGGTTCCACAATCCAAAGTAACATATTAATGATCCACGGGAAGATTTCAAGTTTTTGATATTCAAATTGACTTTGATTCATCTCAATTCAGTGTCACCAGCATTGTCACAATGGAGTGCAATAAGGACGAGGCGCTCCGGGCCGTAGAGATTGCAGAGTCTAAAGTTGCATTGTCTGACTACACTGGGGCTAATCGATTTGCTTTAAAAGCCCAAAACTTGTATCCAGAGCTTGATGGTCTTCCTCAGTTTCTGGCAACTCTTGATATCCACACTTCTGCAGAGAAGGGACCAGATGGGAAAGTTGATTGGTACAAGGTCCTAGGTGTGGAACCCTCGGCTAATGAAGAAATGATCCAAAAGAAGTTTAGAAATCTAGCTCTCATTCTTCACCCAGATAAAAATAAATCTGCAGGTGCTGAAGGGGCATTCAAAATTTTATCACAAGCCAGGAAGGTACTTTGTGGTGGGAAGCAGATTAAAAGCTCTATGCATGATAAAGTTCCAGGTGAGAAATCACCAGCGCCTGCCTGTCACAGTGGTGGCCAGAACGTCTTCAACAGTAATCGTTCATGGATGCCTACTAGTCACATTAGCGGCCATAACGTCTCCAACAACAGTCAATCATCGGTTCCTCCCAGTCATAATGGTCAGGATAACGTCTCCAACAACAATCACTCATCGATGCCTCCCAGTCGGTATGGTTTTCATAATGTTCCCAACAATAATCACTCACAGGCAAGGGATCAGAGGACTGGTTCTCGTACCAATCCTTTAAAAAAATCTCGTCCACCGAAAGATCAGAAACCTACATTTTGGACCATCTGCAGAAGTTGCATGAACTACTTTCAGTATCTTAAAATGTTTCTCAAAAGCAAGCTTAAGTGTCAAATGTGCCATCAGGCCTTTATGGCTTATGAGGTACCATCCCCGAAAAATACTCCAATTTCATGGACACCAGAGATTCAGCAACAAAATTCTAGTCAGCAAACAATGCCCAATAGCGCATGTGCTCCAGGAAGGATACAGACTGTGGCTACAGCATCAGGTTGTGGTAAACCAATGTATATTCCAGAATGGACACAGGCTGCGGCTACAGGTGCTGGATCGTCAGGGGATGAAGAGCCAATCTTTTCTCGGGGATGGACACCTGCTTTGGCTAAAACTGAGAGACATTCAGGAATACCTGGTTTTGGAAAATCAATGTTGACTCCAGAATGGACATATTCTGCAGCGACAGATGTGAAATCATCAAGTTTTGGTCGCGGCATACAAATGTTTGATTCAGGGAGGACACATGCTTCCACAGATACCATATTTTCAAGAATGAATCCTTTTCAGACAGGTTTCTCCTGGCAGTCAGCAAATGTTGAAAGTGTGCAATCAACATCTTCCAGTTCTAGTCAAGCCACTGGTGGAAATCATCCATGGATGAATATAAGGCGTGAAGATTCAATTCCAAATTTGGAGGCCCATCAGTGGCAATATCTACAGAACAGAAAACCTGATACGGGGACTCCTAATCATTTTTTCAGCTCTGTACCCAACAGCGCCAAGCCGAGAAAGAGAAGGCGTCAGAGGCCAGAGATGTATAGTAAAGTGGGGATGGGAAGTGGAGGAGTGAGCAGTTTAATTGGATCTTCTAAGTTCAGTTTTGGTACAGGAAGATCAAATGCAGCTGCCACACATAGGTTTGATCACTCTAACAATCTGCCATATCAAGACCCGCGGAACATTTTGATGGGAAGGGCTAAGAAACGACTAGTCAAGAATGTTGACAAGTGGAGCACACCTTCTGCGCCAAAGGCTTCGGATACCAAGGTGGTGAGGGGGAAACTGAGGAAGTCAACTACTGAGCCTGGTGTTAAAGCTGATATTACTGGAGGTAGGGTTTGCATGGATACCAAGGATGTTCCCGGCAAAAAGTCCTCCGCTGCCAGTTCTCATGGTGACTCTGATACTGAGGAAGACAATACAAAAATGTCTGTCATAGACCCTGATTTTCATGACTTTGATGGGGATCGCACAGAAAAGTCATTTGTTAGCAACCAGGTATGGGCTATGTATTCTAACGATGATCTCATGCCCAGGAAGTACGTTATGGTTCACAGTGTCATATCTCTGAAACCATTCAGAATTCGAATCAGTTGGCTCAATTCCAAAACCAATCACGAACTGGCTCCGCTAGAGTGGATTGATAGTAAGACTTGCGGGAACCTTTGGATTGGGAAGCATGAAGTTTACAAGTATCTCGAGTCGTTCTCGCATAAGGTCAAGTGGACCAAAGGAGCCAGAGGAATAATTTCTATATACCCCGGAAAGGGGGATGTATGGGCCTTGTATCGGAATTGGTCCCCAGAATGGGATAACGAGACCGAAAAGGATGTCATACGCAAGTATGACATGGTCCAGGTGCTTGAGGACTTCAATGTGGACCGAGGTGTAACTGTTGTCCCACTCGTTAAAGTGGCTGGGTTCAAGACTGTGTTCCGGCAACAATGGACCATCAGTACAGCTAGTAGAATTCCTAGAGGGGAAATGTTTCGTTTCTCCCACCAAGTACCATATGCCTTACTGACCGGACATGAAGGCCAGAACGCTCCACGAGGTTGCTTGGAGCTTGATCCTGCTGCGACTCCATCTGAACTGCTTAAAGTGATGGAGAAAACATCGGGTGGGCCGACTAGAACGGAGGATGAGGCTCTGGCAGAGAAGGTCGAAGACTCTACAGAAGAATCAGTCCGGGTGTACGTTAGAAAACGCTTGAGGGAAGCACCAGTTGCAGAGGATGCAAAAAGATCGAAGCATTAGTTGAGTTGAAGCAACTAGAAGGACTGAGGTACTGCAGTTTTGTTCCTTTTTTGTAGTTGGATCGTTACATCAGGGTGCTGTTGGAAGGCATGCATTGTCCTTGGGACTAATTTCAGCTGTACTTTGTAGTTCATCACAGTTTAGGAGTTTCTTTGTTTCCAAATCTTTTACTTTCCTAAGTTGCACAGCCGCGCAAAATGCAGACCAGGAGCTGCCTAGCTAGCTTTCTGAGACTACAGGTTTAATTTTCTGTCTAGGTAATACTTGGCTAGTTTACTAAGCCAAAATGGAGCTCAATGTTTCAGGTCTTATAATCTGACTCTACTCTTGGCATTTTAACACCTTTCTTTCCATCACACACTCCATTTTCACAAATAAATGATTTTACAGATGCAAAATGATCACCATTTGTGCTAGACAAGGGAAGCAATCAGATTGAGATGGTAAGATTGCAGGTAGAAACCTTTTCTTACTTTGCCTCGACTGTTCATAACTTCTGAGCAAACAGTGGTAAAATCTGAATTCAGAGACTTACATATGCGAAAAACGATCTGTGTTTGGTAGAAGAAGCAGAAGCTGAGAAGCATGTATCTCTCTTTGGTATTATAGTACCGCGGCTTTGTTTATGAAAGCAGTTGACGACATATGAAAAGCGAAACAAAGCCTTTGACTTGCAAGTCTATTTCTTTAGACGACTGGCATATTATCCAGGTTCTAGTTTGATGCCATATTTTTGTCATTGGGGCTTTTTGCTTAATGTGAGGGAATAATGAACCCAAAAAAAAATAAGAGATAATTCTCATCTTTTGCTCTAACTTCTGAATCGAGGAGCTTCTATTTCTAGCGGCAAACTTGTATTGCACTTGGTATCTCATTAGTAGATTCTTTCTCACAAGAGTACAAAAATGAAGTAAAATGAAACTCTCTTGAAGAGTTTTCGCGAATCTTCTAGGCGTTATTTATGAGACATGTTATTAATGTTGTAGGAATATATTATCGTCATTCTTGATTAAAGATAATTTTGAAGAACATTCGCGACTCTTCTATAAATTAAAATAGAGGTACCCGTGACTCATAATCATTTTATGAAAATTTTATATTTAACCATTTTGGACAACTCAAAATTTTAACTTCTTAACTTCTAGAATCTCAAAAAAGAAGAAGACTTTTAAATCAAAATCTGTTTTTCTTTTAGAGTTTTTCTATTAGGATCTCCCAATTTTCTCACTATACCTCTTTGTTCTCCACACCTCCCCTTTTATTTTTATTATAGATGATTACTCATTAGACCTCCCATTAAATTTCTATTTTTACCCTTATTGTTAGAATTCATATTTAACACTTTGAATTTCTCACTACACTTCTTATTTTCTCATTATATCTCTATTTTTTTTCAAATATATTACCAAGAAAGCCAATGTAAAATTTCATAAATTCTTTATTGATGATACTATGGTATACTTTCAAATTTTGGAATACAAATTTTGATCCATATATCTTAAACCGTCTCCAACTACTACAAAAAATTCATTCATAATATGGTACTTTATTCGACTCTAGACATGAATTCGTTTCAAATAAAATAATTATTTATTACAAAGTCATTTAGTAAATAAAATATGAAATCATTCTAACATAATATCATCATCATCAAGTGTGATAGTCCTTCAAACTGTAGTAACTCTTTTTGGATGAGGTAATTGACGATATTGATGCATCTGACATTTGTATCTATTCTATAACATTGTTGCTTTGTCATCAGCATTGGGGTACCAATCTGGTGGCGGCAGTGGTGGTAATAGACATCCAGTAGATAAACTTACATGTTAGTTGATAAACAAAGAGATGTAACAAATTATGTATAATGCTTAAACTATGAAAATATATGAATATGTATTTGTAGCACTTACCTGCACAAAGTGATCCCCATTAACCAAACCAATTCCAATCTCTGGCAGTTCTTGGTTCTCAAATCGATCATTTACGTGCTCCATCAAAGGCATGAATGTAAGGCACTGACCATTAGATAAATTTATAACTTTGACTCTGTAACAAGTAGCAATTAAATTTTCCATCTTTGTAATACACATCCACTTTGTCTTTGGTGCAGCATTGCATTGGGTGGAGGCTCCATTATGATGTTCTTCATGCTGCAAGTTAAATAAGATAGTAGAATCAACTATGTAAACGTACTTATAAACGTTCTTAGCATGATGCAAGAGAAAGAATAAAAGAAGATATAACAAGATAATGCTGATCAAATTTAGTTTAAATAACGGTACATGTGAATTCACATGATAAATATAGTAAGAACTTTAATTTATCCTATTAAATGCACTACATGTGAGTATTCTAATGTGTGTTGTTATATATACAAGACAAACTAGTAGTGACAGATAGGTTTAGGCACTGTGGTGGTGATCCATGCCAAGATGATGAGCTTACTATCTAGCTAAGTATACATATATAGCTTACTATTACGTAACTTAATTGGGAAACTTATTTGGCATGCCTATTTCTTCAAGCTTAACCACGTACTTATGTATAATACTAAAACAGGTGCAGTAGTATACTAAACTATGCTTCCACTAAATCACATTGTCGTAGTGCAGTGGAGGTATGAGCCTGTGGTGGAGATCGCATCATACAGTGACATATCATTAGATGAATGCTAGTTTTGATCTAACATATTGTTAGACGAGTTCAAGAAGAAGCTTTGATATGTAATCAAACATATATTGCTAAATAATCTAACATATCAATTTGTTTTCCACCATTTGCAATCTAAATGCGCTATGCATAATTGCTAGAGTACTACACTAGCTAGAATGCTTTTAAGTCCTATAATCTTAACGAGGCTAGCATATGCACCATAGATGATCGTATATGCACCAGAACTATGCTAAAACAAGATGGCATGGTTAAGCCTTTGAGAAGAGTCGCAATTATGCATTGTGTCTTGCACAATGCTATTGTCACAATTGTCTTGCACTACGCTATCGACTCTTCTCAAAAACAATTGTAGACATCATAGATGAGTCGCAAAGCTTTCAAGAAAATAAGAATTAATTGAACATACCTGGTGTAATTGCTCGATATATGAATGAGGATTGATTCCTATAAGTCTCGTAGTTTATAAGGTTATCGCATAATCAACTCAAGAATGGAAGAAGCTGAAGTTGTCTCAAGAACGAAGGAAACTGAAGGTTTTGCGTCAATATAGGTTTGTCAACTAAACCTATACGTTTTAATAGATTTTTAGGATTTTATTTAATGTCTATAATTGTAATTTTGCACAAAAATAATTATGTAATTATATAATAAAAAATAAGGAAAGGTGTAGAGAAGAAATGGGGGAGGTCCGGTAGAATTTCTTTCTTTTAATTTATAACAAAAATCTAGAATTTTCACTTCTAATTTATGAAATTCTCTTTTTTCAGTGACTCAAACCAACGTGGTGGAATGCTATTGGCACAGACGAAAGCCCAATAAAACGGTATCTGCTAGGTTCTCTGACTTCTCTCTATCTCTCTCTCTCTCTCCCATTTTATCCATCTCCAACCCTCCAAATCCCACCACACAAATTCCTTCCCCAGACAAAAAAATATATATCAAAACCTCGCCGCACCCTCTGATCAAATCTCCGCCCATTTCCAATTCGCCACATCAAAACCAACATTAAACAAAAATGGACACCACCACCACCAACACCGCCGTCTCCCCCGCCGCCGTGACATACCCGCCGTCCCTAACCGCTCCGGCGCCGTCGTCCGTGGCGGGTGCTCCGCCGTTCCACCACCTCCTCCAGCAGCAGCAGCAGCAGCTTCAGATGTTCTGGAATTACCAGCGTCAGGAGATCGAGCAGGTCAACGACTTCAAGAACCACCAGCTCCCTCTGGCTCGCATCAAGAAGATCATGAAGGCCGACGAGGACGTCAGGATGATCTCAGCCGAGGCTCCTGTCCTTTTCGCTAAAGCCTGCGAGCTCTTCATCCTCGAGCTCACCATCCGGTCCTGGCTCCACGCCGAGGAGAACAAACGACGTACGCTCCAGAAAAACGACATCGCCGCCGCGATTACGCGCACCGACATCTTCGATTTCCTGGTGGATATTGTCCCCAGGGACGAGATCAAGGACGAGACCGGCGGGATGGGAGGAGTCGGAGTTGGGGTCGGGATGGTGGGGGCCACGGCGAGTGGGGTGCCGTACTATTATCCGTCGATGGGGCAGCCGGCGGGGGCGCCGGGAGGGATGATGATCGGGAGGCCGGCGATGGATCCGGCAGGAGTTTATGCGCAGCCGCCGTCGCAGGCGTGGCAGTCAGTGTGGCAGACGTCGGCGGCGGACGACGGGTCGTATGGGAGTGGAGGCAGCGCTGCCCAGGGCGACCTTGATTCTCGGAGGTAAAGTTACAGTAATCGGAGATTTCGAGTGAACTTCTCTCTTTTTTATTTTTTTTAGGCTTTGTTTTTTTGTATCTGATATGCACCGTTTGTTTGTGAGACTTGAATTTCACGGCTTTGTTTGTTTGTTTGTTTGCATGTTTCTGAAAGGCTTATGCTTGTTGAATGTGTGATACATTATAATGCGGTCTATCGTTTTATACTGATTTCCTGTTGGCCAAAGGAAGAATATAGGCGCTATCTGTGTTACTGACTCTGAAGTTTTAGCCTTTCTTACTCTTGGCAATTGTTTTTAGGTCAAAAAATTATGGTAAAATCTGGTTAAATTCTAAGCTTTCTGGGCAAAAGGAAGGGTTCTATTGATAGTGTGTTGAAATTGTTTCAAATACATGTGTCAGCTAATTGGTTACTACTTACAGGTTTCGAGATTTATTAGACTTGATGTCTTTTTGCCTGTAAGAATGTGCTTGTCTGGAAGCTGGGAGATGAGATTAGTAGGAAATAAAGAACAACTTTTAGTGAAATAGTTGCAGTTACTGGTGATTGAGGTGATTGATGTTTTTTACACAATGAAAATTGAAAGTGACTTGCTTGTTTGTTTTGGGAAATATGTATATTCTTTGCCCAAGCAAGAAATTGATATTATTGGAAGCCCTTTTTTCTGATGTTTTCTTCCGTAATACTGTATCTTAATCTCTCTCCTTTGAAAAGAAGAGACCAAAACATCTTTCATCATCCTGTATATATACTAGCTCTATAAGTGAAGTTTTGATTCTAATCAGACACCTAAAAATAGGGAGAGAGCAGTTTTGAAATTTTCATATCAGGATTCTAGCTTATCTTGTATAATTGTCATCTTTTATCATATGGTTCAAATGGAAGTATGAAACTAGACCATTTTATTGTCTAGGTTATTGTACTTTGTCTTCTCTATTTTATTTTTCACCATAAATGGCCAGTGTTTCAACTTTCAAGTTGATGGTTGAGGATGCTAGTTGAATTGCACAATGTTTTAACCACACTCTTGTGAAATTTCTGTCACAATTGTTGTTGGCTGTAGTAATAGTTGGACGCTGCAACTACTCATTCTATGAGTATTTAGTCCTTGGTTGCATCAGGAATGGTGTCTGATGTAATGTATGTGATTCTTGAACTTTTAAGTACATTTTGTAGGTCGTAGCATGAATTTTCCAACGACAAATGGATGCTGATACCATATTCTAATCATCTTTCCAATTTTCCTATGCAGTTGAGGTGGACTAATTAACCGACAATTTGCTGTGTGGGCGCGAGGGAAAGCAATTAAGTGAGCATGCAGCAGATTTTGATCGCCTGAAGTATTATCATCTTTAATGAGATGACAAGACACTTCTGTTAAGATCCTTTGTAATGCAAAGCAGTTTCAAGTATACTGCTATGTGCAGTCAGTCTTTTCCATCTAGGTTCTCATTTCGCTAACTAGAACGAATGTGGTCATTTTCTATTGATCAATTTAAAGCTGGTAGATTTTAGTAGCTTCTTTTGTTACCGGATATCGATCGATGTTAAATCCAAATCTCATTGTTAGCAGGCAATGATTAAAACCTTATGGAAGTGAAGATGGGCCTGAGCTAAACGAATGTGGGCTGGGCCTGACGGGAATCAGTGGGCTAGTTAGAGAAGTGCCGAATGAAAAACCTTTCTTCAGGTCTTGATAAATAAATAGAGTCACGGTAGCAGAGAAAGACCATCGATTTCTAACGACTCCGTCTTCTTCCAATCTCATTCTCACTACTCTTTCTCTCTCTAAATTTTAGATTTTAGTGAGAGAAAAATGGACGCCATTGACTCGGTTGTTGATCCACTCAGAGAGTTCGCCAAGGACAGCGCTCGGCTCGTCAAGAGGTGCCACAAGCCTGACCGCAAAGGTAAAATCTTCAGGCTTCACCTCAATTACAAAAGGCTCCGATCTGTTTTACCTGGATCCAATTTTATTTTATTTTTTATCAATCATGAACTAATTTTTGCGACTCTTTGTAATTTACTGTAAATTGATTGCTGATTTTTGGTGTAGAATTCTCGAAGGTGGCGTTGCGTACAGCGATTGGGTTCGTTGTGATGGGATTCGTTGGATTCTTCGTCAAGCTGATCTTCATTCCCATCAACAACATCATCGTTGGCTCTGTTTAGGTATTGTTCCCATCACATCTCATTTCTGCGTTTCCTCAGATCAAGTCAGTATATAAACTAGTGGCTCTGTTTTATTATATTTTTTTTCGGGTATTGTTACTTTGTGAAAGTGTAATGCTTTTGTATATACCCTGGAATTTCAATATTTGTTGTTCAAATGTGGTAATGGTGGTTTGCTATGTGATTTCAGTTCCATTACTTAAGGTTTTATGCTTGCTAGAGGCTAGAGGATGCTAGCAGCAACAGATCGGAGAACCTATGTAATTTTTGCACAATTAAGACATCATTTTCATGTGTCCTTTCCATTAATCAATTTTTATTCTGTTCGTTGACAATAATCTGTGTAGCCAAAGTTCTTGATAATTTTCAAATGTGACATTTCGTCGAAATCAAAACACGCAATTGCTATTTGAGCCTGATCCACGATAGTGGCGGCTCATTCGGTTGCAATCCCATTCCAAAAAGGAGTAGTCAGTGCAGTAACACTAGCTGGTGCTGTTATATTCACTCCAGCTGCAACAGAAACTTGATCACTCTTCTGTTGTTAAATGACGAAGGTGAATGGGGAAAGGCGGGTGAGAGTGGTGTGGTTATTGAATTTGATGGATGTGTTGAATGAGAAAACCGGAGGAACAGAATAAGGGCTACCGAAATTGCTGCTTGTCGGACGTATCATGAACTGGCCACTGCCATCTTCCCCAAGCTTGCTTTCAATCTCAGTTTGTTCTTCAATCACAGTTAAGACAGAGGAGGACCGTACAAAACTCCCTAAATGATATGAATCTGTATAACAACACAAAGTAGTGGAGCCACAATTGCCCAATGAAACTTCTTCGGAAACTTTTACATTGCGCGGCGGCAAGAAATTTGGATTAGTATACATTTTGGCAATTGTGTGATAAGAAATCAGAAGATCCTAAATTTCTACATTGATGCATACTGGCCATCAAAATGAGTTATCACCGCTGTGGATAAGTCATGATTTAAGATTTCGACAGTGCCCTGCCAACAACTCCAGCAAGCCTTCTTCAACTTCACTCATAACTACCAGACAAGTTTACGATAAACAAATTCCTTAAAAAGTTTCGAGAAGTATTACAGAAACACCAACCCGTTACATCTTGTTGTTCTTGTTTTTGCATTTTGCCACATCCCTAACTGTAACAAGCAAACGATTAAATAAAAGATAGAAACGCTTGAAACGAAAGCAATGCATTCCTTCTTCCTCACTCAAAATGACAAACAAGATAGTAGAGACTCAGCACAACAACTTAAATTACCACTAAACCCCACCATGATCGTCTACAAGGAGGATGTGAACTGCTGGGATGTTGAGGCAAAGCAAGAAGAAGAAAAATGCCACCAGAAGTGAATCATTATCGATCTCCTGTAACTTCTCCTCTAGTACGAATCTCATCTACAGTCTCGTCTGAGGCAAAACGAGATCAACAGCATAGGCAACAGTATTTGAGAGGAGCGACAAAGATGAATTGTATGGGAAAGAAACTGATCCCTTTCCTTGTGTTGATCCTCTCAATCATTTCTGTACTCAGACTAGTTAGATTAGCAATAACCACTTCTTCTTCTCATCCACTGCCTGCTCTTGGATACTCATGTCCAAATGCTTCTGCATGCACTAAATCGGAGAGAAGTTCCTCCATCAACTCCACGAGGCTGAGTAAAAAGGAATACCAACTTCTGTCAAATCTAATTTCCCAGAGATCCCCTTGCAACCTCCTCATTTTCGGGCTTGAACCTCAGTATCTGTCACTCTCATCGATCAACGCAGGTGGCACTACCATCTTTCTGGAGGATGATGTTACCAAGATAAGCACAATCAAAGCAGATTCCAACACCACCAGACTCTACAAGGTGGACTATGAGGTACCTGCAAAAGAGGCCTACAGGCTGCTGAAGCATGCAAGGGAAACCTCAGCTTGTGCTCCTAGCTCAAATAATCTTCAAGTATCAAAATGTCAGCTTGCCTTGAAGAACTTGCCAGAAGAAGTATATGAGCTTAAATGGGATGTGGTCGTGGTGGATGGACCAAGCGGGAACGAGCCAGAGGCACCAGGTAGGATGGCAGCCATCTATACTGCAAGTATATTAGCAAGGAATGGCAACAGTACAGATGTAGTAGTGCATGACGTCGATCGAACAATTGAGAAGTGGTTTTCCTGGGAATTTCTGTGTGATGAGAACCTAGTTTCTTCAAAAGGGAAACTATGGAACTTTAGGATCACGGGTCACACAAATTCTACAAAATTTTGCGTTGCAAAAGAAATTACGATAGTGTAACATAGCTAGTTTTCCAGAGGGTATATGCACAAAATCACAAATTTATTTGCATTACGAGGTTCTCAATAGTGCAAAAAGCCAACAAGAAGTAGAACGACAGATATAATAGCTATTTTTTCATGCACAAGCACAACATTTTTCATCACTGCAAAATTGCCAAATTTCCCGGTCCTGATACATTCATCTATCTGGTAGTGTGCCATAGGAGCCAGTTTGTGCAGTTAAAATGATTGTCGTGAGCTGGTGACTGAACCAAACTTGGTATCTTTCTCATCTTCAATAATGCAAACGATGTGGGGAGAGGAAATTCGCGTCTCAGTATATTTCATGGGGGAAAAAATTAACACTGCATACATCTGATCAAGTACTCTGACCAATTTAACTTACAGCTCTATCTTGTATAATAGCCTAAGTACTCACGCCAGTGCTTCCTGCCTTTTCTCCATCCAGCTCAAATTTACATCTAGCCAAACTCATGGGAAATGTAGAATATATGCTTAGCCCTTCCCCAAATGTCTGTCATCAGAGCTATCAACAACTCACAACTACTTGTTCGCACCAGTGCGCTGCATGAAAAGAAACACATAAATGTTGCATAAGCCTGGGGAATTTGTGAGGTGTAATGCCTGCATTCATAATTTACGCACAATACAATGAAATGAAAGCCTAACACTCATCAGATAAATTCACTGCATGATTGTAACTGTGACTCTAAACCACGTACAATCCATCAGCAATAAAATAAAAGCAACTAAAAGAACCATAGGAGAATGGGAGTGAGTTAACTGTTCGAGTATGTTCATGAATGAATTGAACATAAGTTTGGTTATCTTTCTCTAACCAGATAGGAGATGGTTACTTCAAAAATTTGAAAAGAATGAATTAAAGCTAAATGCATCTAACCCTTGATAGGTTATTATCATGTCTTCTTAACCAAATGTCATAGGTAAAATTGTAAAAAAGTAGAAACACCTAAACTCCCTCTTATGTGTTTCAAGTTGAACTGTAACTTGGCACTTTCTAGTTGTGCCTAACATGCATGTCTGATATATCATGCAATTTAATGATGTAAAAACATCAAACAAGAGCTATCAAAAAGGAACTACCTTTACAAATAAAGTCTAAAGCATACTGATACAGAAAGTTGGAACATGGAACTCACCATTCGTTTGCTGATGTAAGGCTGTATTTTAATAGGCATCTCAGATTGACTTTCAACCTTAACGACTTTATGTTTCTCCAACTCAAATTCTTTTCTAGTCTCTTTCCGGCTACCAGATTGCCAAACTCCACCAAAATTAGGGAGCCAATTGGCATCGTAATCACTCTTGACAATCTCACCTCTTTGCTCCATCTCCAGCTCCCTCTTTCTTCTCTCTGCCCAAGCTGCTCCCACTCGTTTTGGATTCAACTTCTTGGACTTCCCTGACTTATTTGATAGAGAAGCATGTGTACCAGAAACTGGTTGTCGTGGAATACTAAGCTGAATTTCTTCATCTGTTGCAAACCAAGGAGGAAGTGCTCCAGTATGCACATTTCCACCAGCCCCTTGAGGACCCTTGGAAGATATTTGAGTGAGACTCTGAAACCCTGAAAAGAAGAATCCTAATGAGCATACTTTACCTATATCAATTAAAACAGAACTTTACCAACTTCCTGTGCCAAGTCATCCTGATATGTATATCTAAGTTTTTCAACAATCAATAAAAGAGTTGGCTTATTGTCCAAAGATGTGAACATCATGAACAACTTAATAGAAGTCCAGAACATAGAACAAACCCAGCACTAATACCTTGAGCACCGCTCTGTCCCATTGTGATTTGTCCATGCCAATACACCTTGCTCTTCTGCATCAAACATATTACTGTTATCCATTTTATATACAAAACCATAAGAATCGGAGGGTTCTTGTTCTTCCTGAAGTAAATAACCAAACTTACCCTTTCATTAATGAAATGGTCATCTGCTGAGCCTTCAATACCATTAGATATAAGAGAACGTTGGGTACATCCTGAGTCAAAATAAGCGCACAGCAGATAATAAAACTGAAGACAATTCTTCATCATATGGTAATTACCTAAGCTCCAGCCATATGACCCAAATATATGCCTAAACAAAATAATAACATCCTATAAACAGAACATGCATACCTGTTAAACCATTTGAACTAATGGAAGAAGAGCCCGTAACATCTTGAGAAAAGCTTCCAACATTTGAAACTTGAGGAACTCCTGAATGGGATACCTGATACTCTTTTGTATGATATAGTAAAGGCATAACACCATTTGAAAAACTTGATCTACTATTATTTCCATAAGTATCTAAAATTCCATATTCAAGTGTATGATGGATATCATTTGAAGGTCCCAGCATCGCTCCTCCAGATACAGCTTCACTCTTCAAAGACTCGCACTTCATCTCCCACTGCAGCCAAAAAGAACGAAACAAACAATCGTCAATTGTTTCCTCGAAAGAAAACCGCATTGAAACACAATGTCACAGAATCAAAGAGAGCCTTGTATACATACCTTAGCAAGGTCAGCTTCCAATATCCTGAATTTATCCACACAATCCATTCCTCCACCGTATTTCCACAAAAAATGCTTCAAATTCTTCAAATGTTCGCCACTCGCAAGATGATTTATTACATTGTCACTAATAATCAGACACAAAAACACATATGAGCTCAAAACACCGATTTCGCAATACCAAAACACAATGCCAATAGCTTCATCTATGCAGCAATCATTCCCAATTTTGATTCATAAACACGAATTCCTCGACTAATTAGCCTAATTCGGCAATGAGAATCGAGAGGCTTACCAGGCGAAGGAGCTATTTCGCTCGTCGATATCGAATTCGCAGAAGACGCACCAGAGGCGGTTGCGAGCGGCGTCTTCGTGTCGAAGGGAGGTAGGGTTTTTGAGGAAGACGATGACGTCCGAGAGCTTGGATTGGAAGCGAGAGAGGAAAGAGGAGAGGGACTTGGCGTGGCTCGGGAGGTACTTGTGGCTCGGACCTTGGTTGTGATTCAGCTTGCAAACTGTGCAGTACTCGTAATCGTGCTTCTTCTTCGTCTTCGTTGCCTGATGGTTCATTGTTGCGTTGGAATTAGGGTTAGGGTTAGGGTTCGATGAGTGAGTTTGTGATCGTTGCTCCTCCATTACCGAAAGGACTACGGACCATTACGGCATTCTCTTCCTCCGAATAGTTTTTGGAATTTGGAGGGTATCGCGTATTTATTTGGGTTGCGACCCTTTTTTACTTTACACACTCTATTATATTTATATTATGGAATTATTTTTTTATTCTTAATAAATTTCCATAGATATCTATATACACTGTATCCAATATGGAGCCTGGACGTGTTCAAGTATCTCAAGCAAGAAAGATGACTTAACCACTTTAAAATTTTTAAATTTTTAAAAGTGACATCATTCTATTCAAGATCAAGATAATGTAAATTAGAGAAATTCTCCGGTTGGAGAGGAATAGGTTCAGTGAAACTACCACCAGCAAGTTTGAGTACTTTCAATTGACTCAAAGAATCAATGAATTTGGGTATCACTCCTTCGAACAAATTGTTACTGAGGTCCAAGTAACTTAGGTATT
Organism: Geum urbanum; assembly: GCA_946800695.1. Taxonomy (NCBI): domain Eukaryota; kingdom Viridiplantae; phylum Streptophyta; class Magnoliopsida; order Rosales; family Rosaceae; genus Geum; species Geum urbanum. The sequence goes on along the minus strand of OX327013.1, from coordinate 41,047,673 downwards.
GCTATTGCAAGTCTAATAAGGAGTCTCAGTATTGAAAATATAAGATGAATTATAGTAGAGATCGAGCAGGCATGGTGACATGACCTGCTTGATTGTTGCATGCTATTCCTCTCCTTTCACAATAGTCTGTCTTATTATCTCGAGAGGTAAGAACATCCGACTTGTCCAGGACGTCTTGTTTGAACTGCAGAAGACCTAAAGTTTAGCGTTGGGTGAGTAAACACCATAGGTACACCCTGATCGGTACTTTTGTAAATAAATTAGGTGAGTTTAGCATTTTACATTCTCTGAAATATTCTCATGGGGTGTAAAGAGTAAAGCGATATGAAAAATAAAAAATGGGGTGTGAATAGTCTCAGCTAACATATATATATAAGTATACGTAAATATATTACAAAGTGATGACTTAGCACCTTGGCTAAGGTGATTAATGTTTGTGAGTTTGGCCGAGTCCAATTCTCATTGATGTCAGACGCAAAATTCCCAATATATCGGGAAATTTTGGCTGAAAAAGGTTGAAATGCAACCAGAATATCGGAGTACCAAAAAAATGATAATTTCGCCGATATTTCAGGGAAAATTATCGATATTTTCATTGGTTTCATCAATACTGGGAAATTTTGGCCGAAAAAATGTTGAAATGCAGCCAGAATATCGGAGTACCAAAAAAACAATAATTTTGCCGATATCTCAAGAAAAATTATCGATTTTTTCATTAGTTTCATCAGTAGTTTAGCAAAGCCCAACGAAAAAGCAAATTCACCATGTGATACACACGTACGGATTAAAGACAACCATCCGGTTAAGTTTGCAATCAACAATTCAACATCAAAAGCAACCTATTGAAACTAGTATCTAGTTTAATTCACTCCACTATCTCACTTACAAAATTGAGTTTTGAGGGCATATATGCATGTCCTTGTAACTTCACTTGATTCACTATTTCACATAATGCACCAATGCAGATATGGATGCACAGAGTCCTGCACAATAAGACATTAATTTGCATATATTCTACATTTGTTACTGTATTGTCATAAAAATTATCTACTCGAGTCTTCAGCACAAATGTTAATTTCATGTATGATTTATAAACTTGTATTCGATCATGAAAAATTCATTTCTAGCTGGCTGGTCATAACGGATACATATTGGAAGCTCGATATGTCACTGCTTGACTAGTTATTACTGAGGTGAGTGCAACTTTGAATTTCCTAGTTTTATGCGGTTTAGGTTATCAATACGTGTGTGCGTGTGTAACTGTGTATCTTGATCAACCAGCATTGATGCATTTCCTTTTGATTTTGATGATGAGTCTAAGATCGTGTGGTATCCTCTTGCTCATCTCTGCATGTGGCTTGTGGGGAAATCAGCAAGAGAAATCTTTGTCCTAGCAACAACAACATCAATCTGACTTGAGAAAGACTTGTTATGCTTAGCACTCGAGAAGAGTAGTACTACTAGCATCAGTCGTCAACACGCTATAGCTCGCGAAGGGGTGTGGTTTAGAATCGTGCTAATGCATACAAAATCATTGAGCACCGTAAAATGTAAGTGGAGCAACATAGACCCGTCTAGCAGCTGTGAGAATACAGAAAATGTAAAACTAGATTCTGAAAGAATGAGCTCCAAGAGAGAGCATATTTTCTCAGAAGAGCTTAGTTTTGATTCTAAGCGAGGAAGGACTGAGTGTATCCAAACAGAGCCAAAACCAGAATCTGATCAGTGTCTTCATTCATTCATCTTATCTTCATCATATTCGTCCTCTTCATCAGTTTTATCCCCCTGATGATCAGTGTCTCCATTCATCTTTGAAAGAATTATCTTCCTTGACTATTGCATTGGCCAATTGCCAAATATATATACAAGTCTAGGCTACAAACTAGGAAACTAAATATCTGCCTAGCATAATTACAGGAGGTGATCAAGGATTACAAATCCTTGATATATTTACACAAAGAATATCCTGTAGATATTCTAACACTCCCCCGCAGTCAAAACGGGAGGCTGCCGAACGCTTAGACTGTCACGAAAATCTTCAAACAAGACTAAGGGAAGGCCTTTAGTGAAGATATCTGCAATCTGATGGCGAGATGGGACATGTAAGACTCGGACTTGCCCGCGTGCAACCTTCTCGTGGACGAAATGTATATCCATCTCGATATGTTTAGTGCGCTGATGATTAACAGGATTACCAGACAAATATATGGCACTAACATTATCACAATATACCAATGTAGCCTTGTGAATAGGACAATGAAGCTCAAGAAGAAGATTTCGTAACCAACAAGATTCCGAAACTACGTTAGCAACACCCCGATATTCAGCCTCAGCACTGGATCGGGACAAGGTAGGTTGCCGTTTAGCGGACCAGGAGACCAAGTTATCCCCAAGAAACACACAGTAGCCAGAAGTGGAGCGGCGAGTATCAGGACAACCACCCCAATCTGCATCCGTATAAGAAATAAGAGTGGAGCATGAGGACAGGTAGAGATGAAGACCATGATCAAGGGTACCCTGAATATAGCACACAATACGCTTTAAAGCATGCATATGTTCCACCCGGGGAGCATGCATAAATAAGCACACCTGTTGAACAGCATAAGAGATATCGGGTCGGGTGAAGGTGAGATACTGTAGAGCCCCAACAAGACTCCGATAAAGAGTGGGATCTTCATATGGTGTACTAGATGTAGCACTCAGTTTGGGCTTGGTGTCCACCGGAGTAAAGGACGGTTTACAAGCCGACATACCAGCCCGTTCAATAATATTTGCGGCATACTTACGTTGAGACAAGAACAGTCCACCTGCATGACGAGTTACAGCAATGCCCAAGAAATAACTCAAGGGTCCAAGGTCTTTCATAGCAAACTCAGAGCTAAGGCTAGACATAATAGACCGGCGGAGTGCATCAGAAGAGGCAGTCAAAATGATGTCATCCACATATAACAGTAGATATGCCATAGCAGAACCATTGCAATAAATGAAAAGGGAGTGATCAGACTTACTATGAGTAAATCCAAGAGTGGAAACAAAAACCGCAAAACGGGTGAACCATGCCCAAGGAGCCTGCTTAAGACCATACAATGACTTTTTCAAGAGACAAACATGAGACGGACGGTCAGGATCACGAAACCCTAGAGGTTGGTGCATGTAGACGGTTTCTTTGAGTTCGCCATGTAAAAATGCATTCTTCACATCAAGTTGGTGAATAGGCCACGATTTAGACAAAGCGAGACTAAGAACCGTCCGAATAGTTGCCGGTTTAACCACCGGGCTAAATGTCTCACCACAGTCAATGCCAACCTGTTGCGTCTATCCATCACCTACAAGACGGGCTTTATGCCTCTCAAAAGTGCCGTCAGAATGTTCTTTATGAGTAAAAATCCACATAGACCGAATAACATTCACATGAGGAGGACGGGGGACCAACTCCCACGTCTTATTTTTAATAAGAGCATTAAATTCATCATCCATGGCCATTTTCCAATTCGAGTCACGAAGAGCACTCACGGGGCTACGGGGTAAAGGGGATTTAGAAACTGTATTGTGTAGGTTAAAGTGATGTTTTGGTTTAAAAATCCCATGTTGGCTTCGCGTAACCGGGCGTGGGGGTGCGGGAATGGGTATGGCAGTGGGATGATGGGAAGGTGGGTGGGGTAAGGAAATGGGCCGGTCCATCTGTGGGGGGCTAGGTGGGTCCATCGTAAGAGGGAGAGAGGGGGTGAGAGAGGCGTGTGAGCTGGGGGAAGCAGCTGGGCTGCTTGGCGTGTTGGTGGGCTGGTTGTGGGAGCTGACGGTTGGTGAGCTGGGTTGGGCAGAGGAAGCTAATGATGGGCCCAAGGGAAGGAGAGAGGACCCAGTGTGAGGAGCTGGGCTGCAATTGCGTGGGCTCACTGAGGCATTGGGAGATTGGGCCATAGCATGAGAGATGAGAGGAGAAAATCTTGTTTCTAAAAAATCATAAGTTTTGGATGGAGTAGGAATTTTAGCAAACGGAAAGCAAGACTCATCAAATATCACATGGCGACAAATGATAATTTTGTGGGAGGACATGTCATAGCATTTGTAACCACGATGATTGGACAGATACCCCAAGAACACACATGGGGTAGAGCGGGCTTGGAGTTTTGTGATAGTAGGATAGGGGAAGAGAGGATAGCACAAACACCCAAAAACCCGGAGATGAGAATAGGAGGGATCCCGTTGGCATAGGATTTTATGAGGAGATTGGTAGGCTAATTTCTTGTTGGGTAAAATGTTAAGGAGGTAGGTTGCTTTTTGTAACGCATGATGCCAAAAATGGGGAGGAAGAGAAGCATGAGCAAGGAGGGTCCGAATAACATTGTTAAGGGACCGAATTTTCCATTCGGCTTTGCCATTTTGGGAAGACGTATAAGGGCAAGAGAAACGAAAAGTTAAACCATGCCTCCAAGTCCTTACCCCTCTTACCCTTGGGCTCGACCACATGCTACTTCTGGGCCAACAGGCATTCTTGGGCCCAGACCTCAGCAGGCTTATGCAACATCTACAAATGCTTCTCCTCCAAGTCCCACTGATATCGAAGCTGCAATGTATACCCTTGGCCTTGCTCCACCAGACCCGCGATGGTACTTGGACACCGGGGCGACTTCTCACATGACATCCGACCCATGTACTCTCTCGTCCTATTTTAATATGAGCAAAAATCGTGGTATTATTGTTGGAAATGGTCATTCAATTCCAATTCAAGGTTATGGTCACACTCACTTATCTACTCCCGATTCCACATTGTCCCTCAAAAATGTCCTTCATGCTCCACACCTTGTTAAAAATCTAATTTCCGTACGTAAATTCACTACGGATAATAAAGTTTCTGTGGAATTTGATCCTTTTGGGTTTTCTGTGAAGGACCTACAAACGGGGCGGAACCTCATGAGATGTGAGAGCCGGGGCGATCTCTATCCACTTCCCTCTCCCATCACCACAAATCAAGCCACGTCACCTTCAACCTTTGCGGCATTTTCTTTTTCTTTATGGCATGAGAGATTGGGTCATCCGGGCGCTCCTATTCTAGCTTCTCTTAGACAAAATAATTTCATTGAGTGTAATAACACTCGTAGTTCTCGTGTTTGTCATTCATGTCCTCTTGGAAAAATTGTTAAGTTACCTTTTGTTGCTTCTACTTCTTGCACTATGATGCCTTTTGATATTATTCATGCGGATCTTTGGACATCACCCGTTTTGAGTTCTTTGGGCCACCGTTATTATCTTGTGTTGTTTGATGATTATTCAAACTTTGTGTGGACTTTTCCTATCTCTCGCAAGTCTCAAGTTTGCTCCACTTTTATTGCTTTCCGGACATTTATCCGCACTCAATTTGAAAGAGATATTAAAAACATACAATGTGATAATGGCCGGGAATTTGATAAATATCTGCCTAGCATAATTACAGGAGGTGATCAAGGATTACAAATCCTTGATATATTTACACAAAGAATATCCTCTAGATATTCTAACAATCTTATCAGCGTATGAGGGTTCATCAATATCATCGACTTCAGCACCTTTGTGTGTTCTGAAGTCCTTTGTGTGTTTGAATCACAATCGTTGGATATGCTCCATTCATTAAATTCATCCTTTTGGAAATCAAACTTATATGAACCCATTTAAGATGTTTAGTATTTCTTTTAGATGCATGATCTTTTCCTAAAAACACTTGTGGCTTGATGAACTTATGATAAACTTACAAAGAAGTATCAGAAAATAAATTGAGAGTAGAACATCAAAACAAGTATAGGTTATTACGGTTTAGCTAAAAGCAAAGAAGATGGATTAACTACATCAATATTGCTTCTTTCTGGCAGCAAAGGTATGTGTAATGAGTAAAGATTATCGGGAACAGGTCTACCTCATAAGTCTCGATTACTAGTTAGGTTTCAGATTCTTTGAGAACCTCAAATTTGGGGTTATTTAACAATACCGACTTGGCACAAAACAGAAAAATAGAACAAGCATGAACACCACATCAAATCGGCATACATATCCAATCCAATTGTACCAGTAGAGCTTTTACATCACAACTAAAACCCGGAGTTCTCAAACTTACATCACAACAACATGTACCAAAAACTAAATCCAGGATATTACTAAAGTTCTCAACCTTACATCACAACAATAGGTACCAAAGTTGTCAAACCCAGGAAACTAAAACTAACCTAGCTGTTCACAAGCATAAATGAAATTTTCAATAATGATGAGAATATCTCTCACCACTTCCATGATCTTCTTCCATAGGAGGAAACTCTCAAATGCCTCATCTGAATTGAGCAAAATGACCGAAGTGCGTCGCGTGTGCGTATTGTTGATATTTTTTTAGTGCAAAAGTGATGCACACGTGTATACCATATTCTGTTTTGTTATTTGTTTGTCATCATAGCGGCTACTTGATCATCCTACCTTAATGTGTATCATTCATACCAAACAAATACATACATTAGTATAGGAACCTTAATGATCATCTTACCATTTATGTTACTTATCTATTCTACTATATTAATATGTCATCCAAAACTTAATGTCACTTATCTTTTCAAAATTTAATGTCATCCATGTCTATCAAATTCATGAAATTCACAACGTAGGAATGTATAATTTCCTATGCCACAACTACTTAGTAATCAAGCATCAGGCCACATTGAGCAATACATATTATTTGCTCTCCAAGCCAATTGCTTTGAAGATAAATCGATTGGAAGATGAAGTACTCAAACATGTAAAGGGTTACTTCTTTTTTTATCTTTTCTAATCTCTTTGTAACTTTATACGAATACATTGACCCAGCTTCTAATAATCCAAAGAAACTATCTTCTTTCTCCTTCTTGTTTATCTTCTTCCCTGCCATATCACAACAAACATTACACCATATAATGCACTCAATTCGCATTCAATTGGACCATTCAATTCTCAATCATCAAGAAACGCCGAGAATTACACATGTGCGTGATCCTCTTCTTCTTCGTCTTCTTTCTGTAAAACCCAAAATATTCAGCGGTCCCAAAATATCTCTATATATTGAACCCAGTTTGCTTGCTATCAACTTTCCTCTTTCGCGATTTCCTAAAAATTCGCCTCTTCTATCCTCTAAGCAATGCAAAGTAGTAACTTAAAAATACAAAACCATTTGATAAGAAAATACATAAAGTAGAAATTGAAAATCACGTGGATCCACAAATTCCGAGTGAGTTTAATTTTGAAGTTCTCCCCTTTCAGTGCGCGGTTCGTTTTTGTGTGCAAATTGAAAAATGAAAGAGAGTTAGTCGATATAAATACACACACTCCAATCCAGCTCCCACATCATCAATTGATGCATCATGGCAGTTCGCACCGGTTGTCTATCTAAGTGGTGAAAACTGCTCACACAGTTTCTTTAGTCTCTCAACTGATCGCACATCTATCTGACAGCTTTCTTATTTTTTTTCGTTATTACACTTTTGTCCTCATGTCTATTTTCTTCCTCACGGTGACTTTGTTATACTGTAAAGAGTTTTTTAGGAAGTTCAAAACTTGATACCTCGATGACACAGAAAATGGGATTCACTTAATTATAGTAGAGATATTATTTTCCTTCTTATCTGATTTACACATCGAGATACACAATTAAAAGCAATTATTAATTTAAAAATATAAGGACCGGGTGCAGGTGCAATTAATTGAGATTTGTTAAACAGTAATTTAGTTTGACCCAAGTCAACCTATTTTTTTATCCTACCCATTAATTTTCTTGTTAATCTACTATAAGAGCAAATGCACCCATTGCTTGAGCAGTTCCAAAATAGAATGCAACAGTTCACAAACTGCTCAAGCAGTTACTATTCAGTGATCGAATAAGAGCGTGACATGTGTCATCTCCGGTTAACGATATCGACGAAATAATTGAAGCCGATTGTCGGTGAGATTTCCGACCAATGAGGTTGTGACACGTGTCATCTCTGGATAACGATATCGACGAAATAATTGAAGCCGATTGTCAGTGAGAATTTGTTATAAAAATATCGTCCCTCTCATTGTTATCACACCAACAATCACATTTTCCAATCCTTGAAGCATCACTCTGATGAATCATTTTAGCTTCCACAACTTTTTCCGAATGAGGCAACTACAAAACCAGGAGGATGACGAGATAAAGCAATCTTTCGTCAATCTCGTGGCCATGGAGGTGGCACAACTTGATGATGAACCATAAGTTCATGGATCACGTCGGGGTTGCAAAGCAAATCGATAAGATTAAGGGCGTCGAGGGAAGAGAATCTCATGGAAGATTACTTCATCTAACGCTTCATCTTCAACGTACAAGAATTTTGGCTGAGGTACCGAATGAGTAGAGACTTATTCAACACTATCATGATGGATCTCTGCAATTTCGACCAATATTGGCATCAAAGAGCGGATGCCACTGGATTGCTAGGCCTCCTTCCCCAACAAAAGATGACCAGTGCTCTGTGAATGCTGGCGTATGGCGCAGCCGCAGATCAATGTGTCGAAATCACAAGGATGGGTGAATCCACTACACTATAATGTATGAAGGAGTTTTGCCGACAAGTGGTTCACCTTTATGGTCAGCATTACCTCCGCACTCCAACAAAACAGGACCTCATAAGCCTTCTAGCTAAGGGCCAACAACGAGGCTTTCCAGGTATGATTGGAAGCATCGACTGCATGCACTTGGAATGGAAGAATTGTCCAACAACTCATCAAGGGGCATACTCAGGGAGAAAGGGTCGCCTCACCATTATCTTAGAGGCGGTGGCCTCATATGATACATGGATATGACACAGTTTCTTCGGGGTTCCAGGCGCTCAAAACGACATTAATGTGCTCCACCAATCAGATGTGTTTGATGAAGTCCTTGCCAGAAGAAGCCCAACTTCCGTATTTGAAGTCCATGGAGAGCGGTACTCTAATGCTTATTATCTTGCTGACGGAATATACCAAAGGTACTCTACATTTGTCAAAACAATTTCTAACCCCCAAACACCGATAGATAAGCTGTTTGCAAAGAAACAGAAGGCATACCGGAAAGATGTGGAGAAATGATTTGGTATCCTGCAATCCCGATGGGCAATTATCCGTCATAGCTGTACATTGCACAAGAAATCGGTAATCAAAACTATCATGTTAGCCTGCATCATATTGCATAACATGATTGTTGAGAGTGAGTTCGTAGATGAAGAGTTTGAGGAGAATGCAGAAGAAGATATGCAAAACCCAATACGAGCTTTCCAGGTTTATGATGGGCCTGTTGATGAGGATGGGAATCGAATTCCTTTTGAGCCAATGAGTAGAGATGGTCATAATATGTCACGGTTTCATGATCGTGTTGCCGATCTCGAATCTGTTTATGTCCATAAGGAGCTTCAAAAGGACATGGTGAAGCACAACTGGATGCTTGAGACTAGAGAAAAACTATAATTATGTGTGTTTAAATTTTTACCATTTGTGTTTAATTTTCATTAAGTGTGTTTCAAATTCAGTATATGTGTTTCAATTTCTGAAAGTGTGTAATAAATATGATGTGTTTCAATTTTAATTGTTAGGTTATGTCTTTAATCAAGTTTATATGCCGGTAGCATACGGGGGTCTCGCCCCCGGAGCTAAATTGTAATCCGTATTACATTAGGATTAGGTTTTCTACCGTTGGATCAGATTTTGGGTTCAAAATCAACGGCCTAGATTTGACCCTTTTTTTTTCAACCGGTGCACCACGTGTCGGCAGATCATTAGCGCGTAAATTTTTATTTTTTACTTATTACACGCGCCTGGATTAAAAAAAATAACAGAAGCTGGCGTCACCCACATGAGCATGGGCTCCACCAACTGCTCGATCTGCAGCTCGCCCCATTTCTGCTCGATCCTGAGCTCGAGCTCGGGTCAACGAGCAGCCCGGCTGATTTTTTCGGCCCGCTGCATTCGTTTTTTCGGTTTGCTCGATCGGTTGCAGGCGGGTCCCGCCCTTGCTCGAACAGCTCGGCGAAAAACTGCTCGCCAATGCAGTTGCTATAACACTACAAGAAAAATGCACTTAGACCACGGAACCTTTAAGGACCACCCACCAAATTAATTGGGCGCCGGTTCCAAAAATTTAAATTGTTCACTTAGACCACGGAAATGCCTATTTCCGTTGTCTAAGTTCACTTAGACCACGAAAAAAACATCTCCGCGGTCTAAGTGAAACTCTATATAAAGAACCCATCCGATCCTTTTTCCTCATCCCATTCTCAATTCCTCCTCTCCTCTGTCTCACTCTCACTCTCACTCTCTCTCAAAAATCCAGCAACTTTCCCGCGACCCAAAATCCAGCGACTTCCTCCCTCCGGCGACTCCCCTCTCCGGCGACTCCCTCCCTCCAACGACTCCGCTCTCCCGTGAGTTTAAATTAATTTATTATTTTGCGGCGACTCAAAATCCGGCGATCCCCTCCCTCCGGCGACTCCGCTCTCCTTAGTATTTTAATTAATTTATTAATATTTAAATGAGAATTTGGCATTTTAATCAAATTATTAATATTTTACTTTAAATTTAAATTTAAATTAAAAAAATTAAATAATCACTTAGACCGCGCAAAATGTCCGCGGTCTAAGTCATCACTTAGACCACGGAGACCGTATTTTCCATGGTCCAAGTGATCGCTTAGACCGCGGAAAGTTTTTCCGTGGTCTAAGTGGGGACTTAGACCGCGCAAAAAGTCCACGGTCTAAGTGATCACTTAGACAACGGATACTGTATTTTCCGTTGTCTAAGTGATCACTTAGACCGCGGAAAAAATTCGCGGTACGTCTAAGTTTCACTTAGACCATGCAGACCTCCATTTTCGTCGTCTAAGTACCCAGAGGACGGTACTTGGAGGACGTAACCTGGACCACGGAAGTTCCGTCGTCTAACCTGAAAATTTGCACCTAGACTACGGAAATGGTCTGCAGTTTAGGTGTGTTTTTCTTATAGTGTAAGAGGGAGAAGGAGATATTACCTGATGGAGTAGCCATCGCTGAATTGACAAGTGATGAGGATCAGCAGAAGAAATGCATCCATCTCACAGTAGGAGGAGGCAGCTCGCTCGGTGTGTACTGTACTACTGTAGACAGGTAAGGTAGGGTAACTTATTATTTATAGGGTGGCTGGCTGGCTGGGTTTATCTGTTGGGACGGTTAAGTGAGGCACCTGCATTTGGGCCGGTCGTTACATAAAAATATTTTTTGACCCGCTTTATTTTAAAAGGAAAGTTCATTATTATTTTGTCTAATTATAACCATGAAAGCGCCGTTTATTGTTTTAGGGTTCTTTAAGCACAGTGATCCATTTTTATCCAGATTTTTTCACAAAATTACAATACATGCCAACGACATTTCTGTTCATCTTTCTTCTCGCGCCTCTTCGTCTTCCCCAGCAACACAATGAGCACATTCTTTTTTCATGATCCGTTTGTTTGTCATAAATCCCATCCTGAAGAAAATTTAACACAACAATATTGTACCTCTTTTATAATAATTCATTTGTCATTGTACTCCGATGGAAGATTCCATCATATATGTAGCATTATATATATCAATGCATGGCCAAAAATATTATTGTATATGCTCAAAAGTAGTGCCAAGCTGTATGTGCTGACTGCTTCAGTGTAGCATAATTTGCTTCAGAAGTTCAGAATCTAGCTATTTTATCTGTGATTCAGTGAGTCAATTTCAGCATCCCCAACTCCCCAAGTCAACATATAAAACCAGATATGTAAGCCTAAAAAGTCATTGTTTCTTATTCATGGAGCTTCATCTCCATCATGAGAGCTCGAACGTTAATTGTGCTCGAGTTAGTCTTCATTACTAATTAAGAACAAGTACTGCAGTTTGCTCTGGTAAATTATATGCATGGCACCTTTTAATTTGGAAGCTCAAAAGAGTGTGTATCCAAACAAAGTTGGGTTACACTAATTCATGTATCCTGAAAATAGAAACTCAAATCGTAAAGTCCAAAATTGATCACACTCGTTATTGGCGAACATTGTAGAGTCGAGAGATAAGCATGCATGATCAAAAGGCTAATTAATCTAGAATAATCTAATATTTGGTAACATTGGAATCGTGTCAACTAATTGACTAATTAAGCATCCTACTTATTCATCATGCTGATCACAACATGAAGGAAACAAAGAAAACACAGAAAGCCATCTCATATGCCACGCACAGTACTCTTACTAAACTATCCCTAGCTTCCTTCTCAGACCGCTAGATTCTCATCCTTAGTTGAACGAAACTGCAAACTAATCCAATAAGTTTTCAAAACTCTCATCGGTATGTTAGCACTTAGCAATCATAAAACGTATGTGCTCACTCTCGATCGATCATCAGATAGATACATATATATATATATATATATATAGAACAAGCTAGCTGCCTTAAATATTGATCAAGGCCTAAACCTTTGCCTGCAAGACTGGCAAGTGATCTCCATGCACGTGGCGTCCATCTGTCGCATTGCCTTCTCCTTCATCCTCTCGGCCTTGTCGACCTCCTCCCTCGCCCTCTCCCACATGTGCCTCGCACGTGTGAACTCCGACTGCGCCAGCTCCATTTCCCTCCTCGTTAGCTCCCTCACTCTCTCCGCGTACGCCTTTTCCATTGCTGCCATTCGGATTTGCTCCGCCGCCTGCCACTTCAGAGCCTTCGTCGTCGTTTGTTCGTACTCGCAAACATTAACGTTGTTGATGTTGTCGACGTTGTCGGGCAAGGATCTCACGCTGATGGAGAGTTGGAGGTCGAGTGAGTTGGGCCCTTCTAGGGCTTCGGCAGCCGCCTTTGATCGGTATCGTATCGAAGAAGGATCCGACGACCGATGTGCTGTCCGGTGTGAGGAGGGAGGGCCGGGAAGGAGCTGCAGCCCCTTTTGATCGTCGTCTTCCATCGGAGAAAGTAGAAACAAATAAAGTGTGCACAAGGACTGATATGATTGACGAAACTTTGTACATATATATAGAGGCCTCGATCATATTAGATTACCCATAATGCCAATTCGTGGTGCACTATGACTAGGCACTGTTTCCTTGAAACGGGGGGTAATTTTGGTAAGCAGTGCATTGGTAGATTTGAACAGTGAGAAATTCAATGTCCGTTATAGAAGAGCCAGAAGTAGAGGGGTTATAACGGATCACGTTATTGAGCTATGAGTACCCTCTAGTGTGCTCTGTAGCTTGGACTAATGGAGCAACTCCCTTTTCATCTTTTTTATTCAATAATTATGTAGACCTTATTACTTTTCGTGTTGGACAAACTCACAAAGGTAAGGTTTAGTGGACTTTGGCTCGAACAAAAACTTTTGACATATTGGAAGCTATTCAAAAGTATATTCTATGCATGAGTAGGTGTTGTGGTGATTAATACACATGAAGGTAGAGTTACATATTGTGTTAGTTTAGTACAATCAACCATGAACTATTTGTCTACCATCAAATTAGTTAAAAACACATGATTTCTTGTTTAATGTTTGAACAATGTGAGCCCTAGTAAAATATTTGTGTCAAACTTCACATATATTAAAATGAATGAATATTGAGCAATTTTTTCACTTAATGAAATATCTATTTTCAATCGATAAAGATGATCAAAAAGCGTGCTATCACGCTGAGGTCGAGAGCAACTTCTGTATGATCCTTCCTCAAGATATGTTATACACAATTGGAGACTTCAATTGGAGAAATTTTTCAAAATGACCGTCGGTCCACGTCATCTATTTGACGCACCAGTGAAAAGTTAACACGTGGCATAGGAAATTTCATTAACTGGGACGTTGCCTTACCAGCTTACCGTCTTCTTTTTCTGTTTGCTCTTATCTTCTTCTACATCAGTGTTCGTCGTTCACAAACTATGAGAATTCTATCATTAGTCATCCATCAAGGAGAAGCATGGCTGTTTTCTCATCGACATTGAATATAGTCTGATATGCAAGTATGCAACCATCCTCTTTTAAATTTTTCATTTTTCAGTTAGTGCCTGTTAGTATTGCACCAATTAGTTGTACGATTAACATACTTATCCACTTAAGCAGATTAGCAACACCTACTCGACCACATGCAAGACCACCCAGGAAGCTCCAACTTCGCTCACCGGACCCACCCCTTCCGAACACGCATGCGCCCAGAGGAGGCGCGCCCGAATGAGCAAAACACACACCAGCAAGTGCAGGTTGTCCCACATCGAAGAAACACCACCAGGTTCCAAACTCAACCACCTATATATGTAAGGTATTTATTACAGGTAAGATCACGCATTCACGACTCCATTTAGATCCCATTCGGACTAATTCACTCATTCACGTATCAACACCCCAACTTATTCGTACGTTCGCTTGACTGTTATATCCAATACGTCATCTGACTTAGGCATCGGAGCGTTGAAGGCGGGCCACCCCGTCTTGACCCCTGACCGCCTGTTTCATTGTTGTATTCTTCTAACAGCCGCGCGCGCCCAAGCACCCGACAAGAGAGAACCCGCACATCCGGACAGCCCCACCGTTCAGACGAAGGAAGAGAGGAAGCACAACATCGTTGCTTCTGCCCCATTGCGCCCCCGCGCGTAATTCGGTAGAAACAGTGCCAAAACAATCATCTTCTTCTTTGATTGCTGATATAGAGTAATGGGCTGTCAAGCTTTCCTACCCGATTGCAGTTTTTTCAAAGAATTTTTATCTTCCTCTCCAAATTAATTAATTGGTGAAGTGGGTACTGGGTAGTATGAGATGCACTAGACTTGGAGATCTTTGTGAGACAGTTTTCCATAATTTGGATCAAATTGAGTTTTCAATTGAATCTTCGATTAAATAGCTAGCGATTTGCCCGAATTCTACCTCCACCACCAACCGGGCCGATCAAAATATTAACACATAAAAGAATTGGTTGTTTCCCTATCTCCGTCTTCTAGTCAGGCTTCTTCTATGTTTCAATTCTCAACCTGGTGATAAATAGATCGTAGGTGCGATGATGTCCAAGGCTCGACACGATGAAATCTCATTTATCTCAGAATCTGAAATTCAGGAAATTGGACAAAAAGGGGAGAGAGTTTCATTCATAGAATCTGAAATTCTGGAAATTATGCTTTGAACACCCAGCCATGAGTGTGTGAATGAAGATAAAAGCAAACGAAAGAAGAAGACGGTAAGGCAACGCCCCAGTTAATGAAATTTCCCTATGCCACGTGTTAGCTTTTCACTGGTGTGTCAAATAGATGACGTGGACTAACAGTCACTCTACAAAATTTCTCCTTGAATTGACGACTACCTATTAAGTGAACTGGCATGCTTCCGAAGATCAATATATATAGGTAAAATAACATAAATGGTCATTCATTTTTGTCCAAAATGACAGTTTGATCACTATTGTATGACATATGTCAAAATGGTCACTCTCTCTAATGTTTCATTATCAAATTGGTCATTACCGCTAACTTTTTAGGGGTAAAAATATCTTTTTATCATTGTATTTATTTATAAAAATTTCATTACTAAAAGGTTTTAAATGGTCATTGATCTTTGCCCAAAATAACACTTTGGTCATTATCGTATGACATATGTCAAAATGGTCACTCATCTTCGTTATTCGTCTATCAATTTAATCACTCCATCTATTTTAGACGTTAAATACTTGATATGTAAGGGGTACAAATATTTTTTTATGATTTAATTTTATTTATTTACAATAATGTAATTATTACAAGTTTTAAAAAATTATTAACTCCCTATCTCTCTCCCTCTCTCTCTCCACCCCACAATCGCAGGCCCATGGAGATTGAACCCCGAGCCCGAGCATAACATGGAGGAGTCGCAAACCCTAAATCCTAAACGATAAGGACCCAAAAACCTCTCTCTTCCCTCACCCTCGCCGTCGCCGCCCTTAGATTCTCCACAATCGCCGCCGACCCGAACCCGCTCCAGTCAGTCACCTCATGGCATCCTCTGCCTCCTCGTGGCTAGCCAAATGAAGAAACCCAAGCGTCGTACCATCTCTCCCTCGAGCTCGACATAGCCACATCCAGCTCTTCTCGACCTTCCCGACTGCCGCCTTCACCTTTAGCTCACTCTCGTAGGCTTCTCACTCTGCCTCGGAGCATGTGGCTTGAGGTGCTAACAAGCCTGGTCGAGGTAGATATTGATCTATCGGCAATGGATTTCGGTTGCGGTGCTACTACAAATGTCGATCGACGAGCCGTCGACAGTGGTGGCGAGCCTCGGGGGAGGAGAGATGGAAAGGATAATTTTTTATATTTTTAGATTATTTCTTGTCAAATGAGGATAAAAAGACAAAAATACCCCTGAAAATAAACGAAATATTTTTTTTTAACGGACGTTTGAGCTCGAATGACCAATTTGAAAATGAAACCTTAGCGAGAGTGACCATTTTGACATATGTAATACGATAGTGACTAAAGTGTCATTTTTGCGCAAAGATTAATGACTATTCATGCAATTTTGTCATGTATATATATACACAACACCATTTTTTTTTTAATTTTCAAGTATAGGGTAGTACACCAACATTTTATTCATATTTTACCATCTCAGCCGTTCAGATCTTAGGTCTTAATGTGTAGATCAAGCCTGTAAATTTTCAGCCAAAATGGTGATCGTTAAGGTATTCAAAACTGCAATTGAAGTTTATAAGTATGAACGGTTCAGGTTTGACAGATTTGGTCCGTTCTTTAATTTAATCTAGTTCGATATCTTAACGATCACCATTTTGGCTGAAAATTTACACGAATGATCTACTCATGTAGATCTAATAATTGGACGGTGAAGATGTTAAATATGATCGAAAAATTTGTATAATGTTATGTACCTGAAAATGACCAAAAATAGATATACCTTAATACAAAGACCCTCTATATATATATTTTATTTTTTCAGTTTTCTTACGGTTATACTTTCCACTACTCTTCCTCTTGTATTTTCACTTAAAATCATAACATTTCTTCACATAGTTGAAAAGTACGATATGTATTCAACATTTGTTTATTTTTTGTTACAAATATATAACCATCATTATGGTGATCTTGTTCCATGTTTAGTATCATACTTAGACATAATTTAATTATTATTTGACTTTTTCTTTTTTCGGGATGAGGCTGAAAGGGGTTAGGGGGATGTGGACATTTGTAGTGTGTAATAATTAGTGGCACGTGCAAATGGTGCAACAAGAGAAGCTTTTGTATATGGGCTTTGTAGTTTTATTTTGGACTATGGATCTCCAGCTTTAATGGTAGGCCTAGGTTGTCGGCCCTCTAGTACAAAAAGCGACCTGCTTTCTATATCAGCTGCCACGCTCACGCAGATCGGCACGTGGGAAAGAGGGTACACAAGCACAAAGTGCTGACCATGATTGGGTCCTCTGACTCTCCCACTTGGGCCGTTGGATCACAACTGGGTCCCGCCCAGAACGACCTTTCTTCATCTACCATCGCGCAAACCATGAGGTTGAGGTTCGTCAAAGTTGAAGCACGAGCATCCCTGATACACCATTTCAAAAAAAATAGTGAAAATTCTCTAATAGATACTATGAACAAAAATTAAATTTAACTAATCGTTAAATCACAAATTATATATAATAAAGAATTTAATTAAAAGTTAAATCCCTTTTTCTAATTTCTACAATCAAATTAAAGATTTATTTAAAGTTAAATAATTACGTACAGATCTCGATCGTTCATTTGTTCGTTCGCTTATGCTTTTGTTATTTTGATACTTAACATTTAGTTTAATCCTTATTCTGAAGAATTGGGCAAGTAGCCAAGTAGATCATCTACATTGGGAGATCGATCGAAAAACTACTGTTGTAATCATGGATGAGGCTTCTTTGTGAGAGCCAAATCAAGAATAGTCTACTAATTTGCTTAAGCCACAAATTGAGAATAAGGGTAGTTTCTTCCTCAGCTTGATCGAAGCCCAGATTATATATATTACTTGAAAGGGGATCCAATGTATATTCTGTAAATGCATGGTTCATTCTCGATCGAGATGAACGATATTTAGATGGAATTTGATTAGTTGATTCATAAGAAAAGCTGCATATCTAGATGGATTTTGAAATGACGGAAAATTAACTTTTATTGTTGGAGTTGAGCACAGAAACTGCTATCTTATATTTTACTTTTGAGTAAATTTAACTAATATATATACGTAGAATGTTGGGGATGCTTTACATCTATGGTTGTTATGGGTAATTATATTTTAGCATCTCTAATAAAGTTGTTATTTAAAAAAAAGTTAAATATTTGACTAGTTTATAGTTTTTTCTCATTCCAATAGATAACTTAAACTAAAGTCAAAAATAGTTTTTAGTTCAATCTTTTGTCAAATTTAGTAATAATTGAGAGAGAAAATAACTAATAGTTAAACTTTTTTTTCCGATATTTCTCTCTCTTCTTACCGCTATATTTCAGTTTGACTTAGAAATATCTAGAAAAGTTGGAGCAAAAGTTAAAAAGATGGTGATCATATTTCACTTTGTGATAAATTTGACTACAAAATATGACTAAGTGATGCTCCAAGTAAATTCTACTAATTTTTGAAAATTCCTCATTTTTATTTGTATTTTTTTTGGGTGACCTGTTTTTAAATAGCTCTTATCAGATTCTTCAAGATCGGAGTATGTCAGGTTGAAGTGATTTCAGTATTCGGGTCACGTTTGCTTGAAGAAAATAAACAAAGTCGCATTCGCTTAATTTGGAAGCTTCATCAAGAATTTGCTAAACCAAACTTCTTCAACTTTTTTCTTCTGTTTTTTCTCGTACAGTGACTCCTCGAGTAATATGTCTGCTATAAGAATTCGATTTAATGGATCATTTATTAGAAAAGGAAAGATGGGTAATATGTCTGCTATAAGAATTCGATTTAATGGATCATTTATTGCAAAAGGAAAGATAAAAGTACCAAAAAATAGCTGAAAAATTTAGGGAAAAAAATGAAGTGTTGACAGTGGGATTTGAACCCACGCCCTTTCGGACCAGAACCTTAATCTGGCGCCTTAGACCAACTCGGCCATATCAACTTGGTGTTCAATAATGAAAAGTATAATTATCTAATCTAATATAAGACTTGAGTTGTGCTATATAATATCCATATATGATCGAGAAACCAAGTTTGCCGGCATCCATTTGTCGCTATATATGATGCTGCCATAATAATTTGTCGAAATGCCTCTAGAAGAAAAGTTGTACTCTCGTGGGTTTTGGGATTTTGAGTGAGCAATGAGCAAAAGGGTGAAAATTTTAAGAATTGAAGGAGAGAGGGAGGCTTATAGAGTGTGTGTTTTCAGTTACGACGTCGGAGAGACTTCCCCTCTACCTACCTCTCTACTTCACTTGCACAATATACTTTATATGCCCCTCACGAAAAATATAGCAAAAAATCATACTCATTTAATTTATTTGACACCCATTTATTCGCTGTTGTTATTTACTACACCAGCCGCTACCCAGACCAATCGGCTCTCCCGTCTCTCTCTTACCTATATCCGACCGAAAGAGTGAGATTAACCAGCTCTTTTAATTATTGGATTCCATCAAACTCACTCAACATATACTTCGAATCTCAATCGTTTATGACATTTTTGCAACTATGGCTTTAATATAATGAAGATAGTTTAAGTTTGCAGGTTTTTCTGTCAAATTCTTGAAAAGTACCTCCAACAAACTTTAATATCTCATGATTCTGTTGTCATCGCTTTTTGCTGGCCTCAACCCAAGTCGATCGGCATTTCCGTTTTCCTCCACATTCGCCCGCTCGAGCTCGAGCTCTTCTCCGTTGTCGCTGACACCTTCCCCTCATCGCCAGTGAAGTCAGTGTTCAACTTCTTAGTGTCGCACCGTCGATTTAGAGAAGAAGCAAGAACTTTAGCAATTTTGTTTCGGCCAAGGTCATATTTGGAAGACGATATTTTTGGAAATGTTCGAATCAAATCAATGGTTTCAACCAACTCAATTAATGGCATCGATTGAGCCGTGCATCACACTCGCAGTAGTAATAGATTATTGACGGTGGACTAGAGTCGTTCCCATCTATATGGTTATTGAGAGGCTTAAGAATCTCATTCCCTAATCTATATCGGTTATTCAGGATTCAATCTTTATAATCAATGTAAAAGTCATTAATTGGAGTCGGGTCGGCTGAGGGACAAAATGAATAATCAGAGATTAGTCGGATAAGTATGATTTATTATTTTTAAATTTAATTAAATAATATTCATACAAATAAATGAAAGAAATTAGAAATACTTAGGTAAAATTAAATAAGAAAATAATATCCATATACATAACCGAAAAAAATGAAGTACTTGTGTGTTTAGATAAGGTCTTCTCCAATTTTTCAGCTTATGCGTTCTTTTTTTCTTAACAAAGATATATACATTAATAAAATAAAATAAAAAAAATTGACTGATTAGTTGAGTCAACTCGACTTTGACCAAATTTTGACTGACTTTAACTGATTTTTTGGCACTGACCGACTCACCAAAATCTGTTCTGATTCTAAAAGTCACCTACTAATTGGCCGACCAGACCGACTTTTAGAACACTGCTTATAATAAACCCCATCTTAGCATATTAGGTAGTCATGGAAGTCACTTTGAGACAGTGATTTGTTTGTCATGTCCTCCAACTAAGACCTTCATGAAAAGAAAGTTCTTCTCTTCTTGGTCCCATAATGTGATCGAGTCAATCGACAACAAAATTTGTTGTTACTTAGATACTTCTATGAACCCTAATTTAAACTTAATATACTACATTATCATAAATCAATATCAAAATTTAAAAAGTTTACACAAAGTGAGCAAAGTGACCAATGGAGACTATAAAAAAACAAGCTTATGAACATCAACATCTTACCACAAAAAGCACTATGTTTATATAAACATAGAATTGGTTTCGTCTAAATACTCGTTAGGAAGTATTTGTAGTTACAATGCAATATTTTCATTTAATTCTACCTTAAAAGTGTTCAGGGTAGAATGTAATACTTCATTCACTCTTAAATTAGGTATATATACAGTTTTACAGACATATTCCTAATAGGTAGAGAATATCTACAATAAAGAATAAATCAATTCTAATTACAATATGAATCTAATATATCTACAATATTTTCCAACACTCCCTCTTAAGTTAGAGCGTATATGTTAATCATGCCCAACTTGTCTAACCATTTACTAAAGGCTTCGTGTGACAACTCTTTAGTAAGAACATCAGCTAACTGTTCCTCCGATGTCACTTAGGAAAACCGAATGATTTTCTCGTCAAGGTTATCCCTCATGAAATGTCTATCAACCTCCACATGCTTGGTTTTATCATGTTGTACTAGGTTATGAGCAATGTCAATAACAGCTGAATTATCGCTATACAAATCCATAGGCTTCTAAAGCTTGAAACTCAATTCTTTCCACACATTCTTGATCCACAACAATTCACATACTCTATCTGTCATTCCACAGTATTCAACTTATGTACTAGAACGGGTAATCATATTCTGTTTCTTACTACGTCAAGTTACTAAACTCCCACCAATAAAAGTAAAGTATCCAAAAGTAGACACCTTATTAGTATAATCATCAGCCCAATTTGCATCAGTGTAGCCTGAAATACGCATCTCACTAGTGTAGCCTAAAACACACAATTCATTGTCTTTTGCAAATAAAAATCCTTTACCAGGTATGCCCTTCAGATACCTGAGAATATGTAAGATAACACCCATATGTTCTACTCCAGGATTATGCATGAACTGACTCACCATACTGACAACATATGAAATATCAAATCTAATATGTGATAAATAAATAAGTCTTCCAACTAAACGCTGATACTTGCCCTTGTTTGCTGGAACCGATCTGGGAGAAGCTTCAGCTTGTGATTTTACTCAATAGGAGTAGTAGCAAGCTTACAGTCTAACAACCTTGTCTCAGCAAGAAGATCCAAAAAATACTTTCTTTGGGACAATGTAATCCCTTGTTTGGACCTTGCAACTTCACTTCCCATGAAGTATTTGAAGTCATCGAGATCTTTCATGTCAAACTCATGTGACAACTATTTTTGGAGACTTTCCATCTCACACGGGTCATCTCCTGTAACAATCATATCATCAACGTACATAATTAAGGCAGTAGGCTTACCATCCTTGCGTTTGACAAACAAGGTGTGGTCAGAGTTGCACTGGCGATACCTATATTTCTTCATCGTTTTGGAGAAGCATCCAAACCAAGCTCTAAGTCACCATTCAGGAAAACGTTCTTCACGTCAAACTGGTGCAAATGCCAATCATAACGAGTTGCAAGGGCAATAAGAATTCTTACAGTATTAATTTTGGCAACGTGTGCAAAAATCTCCTGGTAATCTACTCCATATATCTCAGTATAACCCTTGGAAACCAATCTAGCTTTGTAGCGATCAATGCTCCCATTAGATTTAAGTTTCACAGTAAACACCCAAATACATCAAACAGTCTTCTTACAGAAAGGCATAGGAACAATATCCCAAGTTTCATTATTCTTCAAGGCTTCTAGTTCTTTATTCATAGCTTACTTCCATTTGGGATTCGCCAAAGCATCTTGTACATTACTAGGAATATATATTGTAGATAATTGATTGATAACAAGTCCATGAGACACGAACAATCTATGGTGAGAGATATATGTAGCAATAGGGTATTTGGTTTTGGTATCTAGTCTAGACTCATATTGTTGTTTAGGGATTTCTTAGTAATTTGGTTGGATTTACATACCTCAGATGGAGCATTATGAATAGAGATCTCAGTTGATGATGTAGAAAGAGGAGCATGTTCTTTAGTACTATCTTGATGTTGTGTAATTGCTAATTGTTCTCTGTCAATTTCGACGGATCGAGAAGAGGGACTAAACAGGTCGATGACAACCTTTTGTGCACCATTTTTCGACTGGTCGATGATAACCACCTGGATTCCTGATGCACTATTTTCGATGGGTCAAAGACCGGTATTGGAACCTCCGTTTCAGAAGTATCAACCCCTCCAAATTGTGTCTCCAATCGCTCAAGCTCTTTAAAATCAGGTAAATTCAGAGTATTTCATTCACATCCCCTCTCCCCTGAAGGAAAGACTCATAAAATTTCCCTGAATAATATGGTTCAGATTCTCTAAAGAAGACATCAAGGAAAACATGAGTTTTTTTAGTGAGAGGATCATAACACCGATAACCTTTCTGGAAGTCAGCATAACCAATGAAGACACACTTCAAAACACAAGCATCAAGTTTCCCGGAGAAACTTGTGAATATGAATATACACGGTGCAACCAAACACTCTAGGATCCAGATTATTAAGGGAAGGGAAGAGACATTCAACATCTCATGTAACTTTTGGTAGGATTCTGGAACTCAATGACACAAGAATGAGTACAATTGATCAAATATGCAGTAGAAGTAACAACGGCACCCCAATAAGATCGAGGCATATTCATGCCAAATAATGAAGCACGACTAACCTCTACTAATTGTCGATTCTTATGCTCGACCAAGCTATTCTATTGAGGAGTATAAGCAATGGAGGTTTGGTGACGGATATCATTAGAGGCCAAGTAGGTAGACATGGTGTTATTGACATATTCCCCACAATTGTCAGACTGAAGAACTCGGATTTATTGCTGATATTGAGTGGCTACCATCTTATGAAATTCAGTAAATCTATGGAACACATTACTCTTGGACACCATCAAATATACCCAAGTCATATGAGTACAATCATCAACAAATGTCACAAAATATTTGGATCATGTAGGCATAGAAACTCTTGCAGAACCCCAAACAACTAAATGAACTTTTATAAAAGGCATTGGACTCTTGTGCATGTTAGGAGAATATGAAACACGATGATTCTTGGCCAGTTCACATGTATCACATTGGAACTCTGAAGCACTCATTTTGAAAAATATTTAAGGTCGAAGCTTTTGCATGTAATGAAAATTCACGAGACTAAGACAACGATGTCATAACCACACAACTTCCTTAGCTTTATCCAAACTAGTAGTAGTATTTGCTTGACCCAACACATTCAATCGTTATGCTCCACTGCTTATCAAATCGAGATAGTAGAGTTTCCCCCTTCTTACACTATAACCAATAATTTTTCTAGTCATATTTTCCTGAAAGACACAAAAATCTGGATAGAAAGTTACATAACATACAAGAGCCAAAGTTATTTGACTAACAGATAGAAGATTATAGGCAAGAAAGAGAACAACAAGAACAGAATCAAGAGTCAAATTATCTGCGACTTTGACAGAACCTTCACCAATAACAGAAGATGGAGATTCATCAGCAGTAGACACATTATGTTGATGAGATGGTTTAATGGTTTTCACTATGTTAGGGTTATGTGTCATATGGTCAGATGCACCCGTGTCAATTATCCAAGCATTAGTCTTAGATAATATAGAGAGAGATGATGTCTTACCCGTCATACCTGATGCAACTATAGTAGTGAAGACACTATATAGATGTTATTCATTTGAAACAACAGTTGATCCAGGCAACATCTTCATATTCGGAAAAATAATATTTTTCATAATTGCACAAAATAAAGATAAAGTGTAGGTAGGAGAATAAATCACATCAGAGTCGGATTTTTCTCTTAGGTCAGTAGTTCGCAGCGGAATTTAGATGTAGTGATTGACAAAAATAAGGTTTGTCGATAGATCCACACTATTGACTTTGATGCCAAGTAGAACAGTGACAACGTAGTGGAGTCCGTATTGTGCCGATATTGTCCCAGCAAACCACCTTTGAGGTGTTGGATTTTATCTACAAAATGTCTCGATACAATTAAGAATAGTCCGACCACATTTAAGTTATATTTAATATTATCATATTTCGATGTGAGATCTCGAATCCAACATGAATGACTTGAAAATTAGGAGCCACAGATATCCCTAAACTTTTTGTTTGACTATGTCATTGACGAACATTGTTTCACCCACATCACCTCTGATGGCAAAGCTAAGGACCTAGAAGTTCTCCTGCAATTATTGAAGAAACTAAAATGAAATCATTTTGGTCATTTTCTTCTAGACAAACATCGTGAGCAGAGCATTTCCAATGTGTCACTTGGGCTTATCATACTGAGCATTCTAATGATTATATAGCCCAATGGGAAGTGATCTTGCAACTCCACGTGCCCATTTTCCCGCGAGTCAGTCTCACAGTCGTCTTCCTAGTCTTCCTCCAATCTCCGTACAATTTTTCTTCAATCACTCTCAGCATTTTTTTTCGCGGGAAAGCAAAAATTAGTCAATTATCCACAAAAAAATTGACCTTCTGCAGATCCAATGAACTCTCGTGAGCTCACTCTGGTCTCCACCGCCACCGTCTTCGGCGCCTTAGCGTCGGCGCTCGCCGTCCGGTTCCTCTTTGCAAACCCTAAGAAGCAGCCATCTGTCAAACTCAATTCGTCGCAGAACGGCGTCGTTTCGAGGAAATGCTCTTCTCAGAGCCCCCTCGACCCCTCAAAACGCAAAGGGTTGGTCCTCAAAATGCATAAAGCCCTTTAATTTATTATGTCCAATTAAATTGCTGTCTGATTTTGGGTTTGATATGGATTGGTTGTGAACTTGTGATTGAAGATATTTGACTTGGGATGATTACTTCATGGCAATTGCGTTTTTATCGGCTGAAAGATCCAAAGATCCTAACAGGCAGGTCATATTCTTTGCAATTTCTGTATTAACATTTGTAAATTTGCTTCAATTAGAGTTTTGTAAAATTTAATTGATGCTATGGTTTTGTATATGTGGTGTATATATAGGTTGGGGCATGCTTGGTGAGTCAAAGTGGTATAATTCTAGGTGAGGATGATTTGGGTTCATGTCTTGTGGAACTGTTTAGTATGTCATATGGTTTTTATGTTGATATATCATAATTATCATTTGAATTTCCCACATAGATTTTTATTTTAATGAGTTTCCTCAGGGATTGGGTATAATGGTTTCCCGAGAGGCTGTTCAGATGACAAGCTTCCTTGGGCAAAGGTTCGTGTATTTTTTGAACTTAAAAAGAACAAAGAATTGATTTTTGCAGCTATGGTTGTTTAGAAAAGCTACCTTTCTTTCCAGGTATCGAAAAATGGAGATCCTTTGGAGACAAAGTATCCGTAAGTGTGCTTTCTTGAGCTATATTCTGTGTTTTCTGTCTGCTATTTCACTAATTTAGGGTCTAAATGTACGATCCGTATTCTTTCTATCTACATCACACCCATGTGAATCGTGATGTAAAATCATCTCCTTGTCGCTCATATGTTTCCAATTTGCCTTTGTAGTTATGTATGTCATGCTGAAGTTAATGCTATTTTGAACACCAACCATGCTTCTGCCGCTGGACAGGTTGTTGTAGTTACCCTTTCTCGTATCCGATTCACGAAGAATATAGTTTCTTCATCTTCTAGGCATATTACTTTCAGTCAAACCGCTCATCTGGATCCTTACTCGAACACAATTTGAATTGTATACCTTGCAGATTCAAAATGAAAACCTTTTAGTTGATTGTGACAATGTTACATTCTTTTTATATTCTAATTATCTGTTAAACTTCAAGCATGTACAGTATGTACTACGTTGTCTGTAATTGAAATCCCGGAAAGAGTGCTTATTCAGTGTCTTTGTTCTGCAGAAACTTTTTGTGACCATGTTCCCCTGCAATGAGTGTGCCAAGATAATCATACAGGTTCATCACTAAGCTTTGTCTTGGTTATGCTCTAACATATATGGCTCCAGCTTATGTCATTCCCGGCTACAACCCGTGACCCACTAAAACTAGGACTGTCGATGCAGAGAGATGTAAATTGTAATTATTGCTTTTGAAAATTCTAGAATAGGAAAACTTCAACTACATTTTGCTAATTCAAAATACAACAAAAGACAGCCTAACAAAATCATTTCTTCTTCAAAGACTGAAGATTTATCATCTTTATCCCTTTCTGTTAATATAATTTACATATTATTTCTTGCAGTCAGGAGTTGCCGAAGTTGTGTATTTTGTGGAGAAGAGGTTAAACAATCCAGATATCACATACGTTGCTTCTCACAAACTACTTTCAATGGCTGGTGTGAAAGTATGCCTCCTTCATTTCTTAAACTAATACTTCATCCATCAGGTTTTGCGCTTATACTTGTCTTGATTACTGAAGAGCATTGAGGTTCTTCACGCTTGTTTGTCTCAATAAGCAACTCCATTATAGTCTCGCTATGTTTGACATTTATTCTATAAAAGTGCACTATGAATAACATGTACGTCTGACAGACGTGCATCTGTGTGATAGAGTACCTATCATGTGAGAACATTTCCCTTGAAACAACGGCAGACTTGAGCTTAAGAGTATATGTGTTTTTTTTTTTGAATTGCAGGTTAGGAAACATCAACCACAAATGGCCCGAATTCGAATCAACTTTGAGGAGCCTTAAGAGTTCGAATTTGATTTGATATGAAGCTTGCTCCGTCCATTTGTATCATCTGTGACCATAGAACAGTCCACATAATCTGTAGCGGCTTTCTGTTAGGTATCTTGTATTAGGATTACTCCTCTCCTACGACTACTGTCCTCTAGTCTGACTGTTGTAAGTTAAATATCTGTATTATGGTGCAGTTCTGTGACACTTAAAACCTTGTTCTCATTTTTCTGATGTAACCCGGCCCCATCTTAAACATTTAACCTGTATTACTGTTGCCTTAAAAGTTATATATGTGTTTTCCAAAAAAAGAAGTTATATATAAATTTGTTATACAACAGTGCCAGCCATGCCAAAAAAGGAATGAATAAAACAGAAAAACAAATGGAGATGCAGGATATCGATCCTCGTGCCTCTCGCGTGCTAAGAGCATTTGCACCAGCAAACTCAATAGCACGAGCAATTGGAGGGACCCGCTGGAAATAGCTCGAGCAGAGGGAGGGGGCTGACCGGTCGTTGACTGAGGAGGCGAGCTCGAGCAGGAGCAATCATTGCTCATCCGAGAGAAGGTGCTCTCTGGTGGAGCCCATTCACGTGGGTGACGCCAGAATTGGATTTTTTATTTATTTAAAGCGCGTGTAATACACGCGCCAGTAGAGAGTTTATTTTGTACAACTTATTACGGACAAATGAAATCCCGTCACGCGGCGAGGCTGTTTGCCAAGACTCCCCCAACGGTCAAGTTGATCTGGGCTGTCCATTTTGATTCGAAAAAATTAATCGGACGGCCTAGATTCAAAATTAGAGGATAGTTTTGGTAATAACGGGCATAAGTTATAATTTACAAAAAAAAAAACCTAAAAAAATTACAAAATTATTCAAAAAAAAGTGCAAAAAAATCCTAAAAAATTATAAATAACACCGTACAATTTTCCTATAAATACTAACACATTTCATTTAACTCTCACACCAATTTGTGCACAAAAAATTTATCATATCCCTCCTTCCCATCTCTCATTCCTTTGTATTTTTTGCCAAAAAAAAAGTCCAATTGTTTTCCTTCTGAAGATTTGCATTTGTGTATTTCTTATATGCGTCATCTCGTTGATCCTTTCACCGGCAACTAGCAAAAGACGGACAAAGTATGGGAAAAAGTCTATGTTGATTATTCGGAAAATTGAGTGATTGCTCATGGTGAATCAAACAAGAAAAATAGGACCCGAACCACAATTTCATCTCATTTTACTATGTTTAGACCAATTTTCAAAACTTGGGGTGATGCTCTTAGTTATGCACGAAGAAATCCATAATCCGGCACAAATTTGAAAGATGATGTAAGTCCTTTGTAATTTTTTCGTCTCTATTTTAATTAAGAAAAACTCAATCATGGTATGTGACACAAAAGAATAAAGTGTTTACGAAGTTTGAATGTTGGGAAGTGATGAAGATTCATCCTTATTTTAGGTCCGTTGAAATTACTACTCCACATTCTTACCATGTCAACTTCGAAATTACTCCTCCTGTTAGCGAAACGCCTCCCACCATCAATTTAGATGAGGATGAAGTGATTGCAACACCACAAAGCAACCGTGAAAGTAGACGAATGAAAGTGAAGGCAGCCAAAGAAGCTATAAAAAAGGGAAAAAAAAGTCATGACTCCTATAAATGAGCTACGAGATGAGGCTTTGAAAACTATTATGGCCAATCAAAAAATTTGGGTCGCCGGGCAAAAAGCAAGAGAGGATAACGATGTTGCTTTACAAAAGTGCAACTTTTCCTTCAAGAGAAAGACTACAGATTGAGGTTTCAAGCAGAAGAAACAAGGATCATGACAATGAATATGGAGGCTATGATCCCAAATTCAAAGAGCTATTTCATGAAGAGGAAAGCGGAAATCCTTAAGTAAGGAGATGACAATGAAGGAGAAGATAGTGAGGAAGTATTTTCAAATTGTTATCGCCCGCTTTTTCAATAATTTTGTCTTCGTAATAAATCTAGGCTTGGCTTGTCATATGTAATTTAAATTTTCAAGAAATAAAATATAATTTCTTTATTTAGATAATATTCAAACACATTATATTAAAACACGGTAAATTAAAATTGAACATAAAATTCAAACAATATATTTAGATACGTTCACTGGTTTCTAAATACCAATTGGGCTTCACCAAGTCCTTCTGAAGCTCTCCATGGATATAAGCAGATTGGAGATTCACAACACAGTCGAGAAACCGTTGTTTATTTAGTCCATCTCTTCCAACTGGCTCAAAAGTAATTTGATTACCTTGTTCATCCATTGGCCCATCATAAACTGTGAAAGCACTCGATGAGTTTTGTAGATTTTCTTCTTCGTTCTCCTCAAATTCGTCCTCCAGAAATTATTCCTCAACAATCATGTTGTGCATTATGATGCAAGCCAACATGATCATTTTTAATATCGATATGTGGTGACGCCGAGCTGCACGAAGTATAATTTCCCAACGAGATTGCAAGATACCAAAACAACTCTCCACATATTTGTGGTATGCCTCTTGTTTCTTTGCGAACATCTTATGTGGTAGATCCTAGGGATTGAGAATTGTTTAGACAAACAAGGAGTACATCGGATATATTCCGTGACCTAGATATGTGATAAGTCATACTGTTAACTTTATAAGTTTGTTGCGGGCTTCTTCCGGCAAGGAGCGAATAAAAGATATCTGATTGGTTGAGCACGTTGATATCATTTTATGCTCCAGGCACCCCGAAGACGTTGTATTATATCCACGTGTCATATGGGGTCACCTCCTCTAAGATAATAATGAGACGTTTCTTCTGCCCCGAGAATGCCATTTTTCAAGTTGTTAGGCAATTCTTTCATTCCTAGTACATGCAGTTGATGCTTCCAATCATACTATAAAATTTTTGATGCCTTGCCCTCCTTAGAAGTCGAGTGACGTCTATTGCATTTGGAGCGCAGAGGTAAAAGTCACTGTAAATCTCGTACACTTGGATGCACCACTTCTTCATGTATTCAAGTATTGTTGTTTCATCCATCCTTGTTAATTCACCACGCATTCGAAGAGCACCGGTCATCTTTTATTGGGAAAGAAGTCTGAGCATTCCAGTGACCCCTCTTTGATACCAAAATTGGTCGTAGTTGCAAAGATCCGTCATTATACGAGTAGTAATTAACTAACTAGGATTACTACTAATACAAAACTTATAATAATAGTGATATGCAGGTTAGTTTACGAGTTAGATCCTTATTAGAGAAAGCTCCACGATGGATCTTTGTCGATCTTGTGTTATATAATACGGGGAGGTGAATCTGATTATTGTCTACAGTTGGAGCCTTGATACATATTGTTAGTATAGCACCATTAATTCATGGATTAAACATACTTATCCACTTAAGCAGGTAATCAACACCTACCCGACCACCCGAAAGACCACCAAGCGGACTACAACTTCACTCGCAAGACCGAGCCCATCCGATCGGGCACGCGCCCGACAAGCGCATATCCCAATACTCGGCCCACATGACAGCAAGTGCAGCCCTATCCCACATCGAAGAGTACAAGCAAGCAACAATCTCACTCACCCATATAGGTAAAGCATTTACTACAGGTAAGAGGACAACTCATTCATAAGCAATTAAATACTCCAACCTATTTTCTTACACGTTCACTTGACTGTTATATCCAATACATCTTCTAACTTAGGCATCGGAGCGTTGAAGGCAGGCCGACCCTGTCTTGACCATCTGACCGCCGGTTTGTTGTATTCTTCTAACAGCTGAAGCTGAACATCCGAATCCGCATACCTGAACACCCGAAGAGAAAGGAAGTACCCGATCATCCAAACAGCCCGAACGTTCAGACAAGAAGAGAGATTACTCGTACTTGCTTCTGCTTGATTACGTCCCGCGTAATCCAGTAGAAACACATACATTACCTTAGTTATCAATCCCTATCATGGATGAAGATAATGGGGCAGCTTTAGCCTGCTAAGTTTTGTTCCAATTCATTCTTTGAAACAAAAGACCAAGAATCAAAACCTGCATGGTGCCAATATCGATTTCACTCTTGAATGTGTTACGTAACTAGAAGTATTCAATGATGTGGGTCATTAGAGTCCTTTACTAGATCACCTTATATTACCACACACCAAATGACAGTATTATGTGTATGGTGTGATGTCTTTGTATTTGAAACGATCAATTTCGACAAGTCTGTATATCTGTATATGTGTCCACTATATTGCGCATAGTGGATCGATAGCGGATGCTTTAGTGATATATGAATAGAAAAGTATTTATGAAGAATTCAATGATTTCATTCAACTCAATTTTTGGATTAATATAGTTTTAAAAATAGTTTCTCAAAAAGAAAAGATATCTATATTTTATGATACTCCCCTCAAGTTAGAGCATAAATGTCAGTCATGCCCAATTTGTCAATTAAGTCTGCAAATACTTGGTGTGACAACCCCTTAGTGAATACATCCGTCAACTGCTCTTCAAAAGTTACAAAGAAAAACCGTATAATCTTCTTATCAAAGTTATCCCCGATAAAATGTCGATCAACCTCCACATGCTTGGTTCTATCATTTTGTGCAAAACTATGAGCAATATCAATTGCAGCTGTATTGTCACAATGCAAATCCATGGCCTTATGAAGCTTGAAGCCTAACTTCTTCAAAACATTTCGAATCCATCAATAACAGTTCACACACTCTATGTGTCAGTCCACGGTATTTAGCTTCAGCACTAGAGCGGGCAATCACAGTTTGCTTCTTACTACGCCATGTTACTAAACTTCCACAAATGAATGTAAAGTATCAAGAAGTAGATGCCCTATTAGTCTTATCACCTGTCCAATTTGCATCAATATAGCCTGTAACTCCAAACTCACCATTCTTTGAAAACATTAGGCTTTTACCAGGTGCAGACTTCAAATATCTGAGAATGCGCATCACAACATCTATATGTTCTTCACTTTGATCATGCATGAACTGACTGACAACACTTATAACGTATGCAATATCAGGTCTAGTATGTGACAAATAGATCAATCTTCTTACTAATCTTTGAATCTGCCCTTGTTTATTGGGACTCGACCATGACACAACTCCAACTTGTGATTCATCTCAATCAGAGTATTAGAATATTTACAATCCAACATTCTTGTTTCAGCTAGAAGATCAAGTAAATACTTTCGTTGTGACAAGATGATTCCCAACTTGGATCTTGTAACTTCAATTTTCAAGAAATACTTCAATGGACCCAAGTCTTTCATATCAAACTTTTGGGATAGACGCTGCTTCAAATCTTCCATCTCACCCAGATCATCACATGTGACAACCATATCATCTACATACACAACCAGAGCAGTAATCTTACCATCCTTACGTTTGACGAACAAGGTATGATCGGAGTTGCTCTGTCGATATCCAAACTTCTTCATAGCTCCAGAAAACCTCCCAAACCAAGCTCTTGGAGATAGCTTCAAACCATACAAAGACTTCTTCAATCGACAAACCTTTCCAACATCACACGACCTACAGTTGACCCCCGGAGCAATGTCCATGCACACTTCTTCTTCCAAATCTCCTTTCAAGAAAGTATTCTTCACATCAAATTGTTGTAATGGCCAATCATGTCGAGTTGCTAAGGCAATGAGAATGCGTACAGTACTTGACAAGACCCACCCCAGATTATCGTAGTAATCCAGGATAAGTCTTGCGGGACCCGCATTAGAGTATCTGGCACCGCCTAATCGGTATCAGGTATCATAGCACGAGTAACCCCGAACTTTAACTGAGAACCTACATTGAGAAGACAGAAACTGTGGACTGTCCTACCTCATATTCTGGACGATTACGACTTCTGCTGGCTAACCTGTAATCTGGACAATTTTAAACAAATGGCTTAGGGAAAGACATAAAAATATAAAACGTTAGAGTGAGTGGACAAAAATCATAAACTTTGTAAATCTGTAAAATTATAACTATATGCATTTTCACTTATTTCT
Organism: Geum urbanum; assembly: GCA_946800695.1. NCBI lineage: Eukaryota > Viridiplantae > Streptophyta > Magnoliopsida > Rosales > Rosaceae > Geum > Geum urbanum. The sequence goes on along the minus strand of OX327013.1, from coordinate 41,014,194 downwards.
ATGAAATAATGCGAGTTCAAATATCTTAAACTGAACTGCAAATAGAGATGGTCGTTCAGAGTATGAGGCATGACAATCCACAGCTTTAATTAGTAGTAATCATAGTTAGTTAATTCGTAAATTATTCGCGAATCGCTGAATTTTTGAAGAAAAAAAATGTTCGTTTTCCGAATTTTTCGAAAGATTCGAAAGAAAAAAACACGATTTTTCTACTCAAGCGCATTATTCGCGAATTTTACGTTTATTCAATAAAAAAATTTAAAAATATATATATATTTATTTTATTGAATTTCCCTATTTTCCTTGCTCTAATTTTTTTTTTTTTAAATTAACTTTTTATTAATATAAAATTATTAAATTATACACGTATACTATCAAATTATACAAGTACATATTTTTGACATTTAATTCGCATATTTTTTTTTAACAGGTTAATTTGACTCCTTATATAACAATGTATCCAAATTTTCAATGCCCCCTACTCTCTCATCACAAGTCACAAACATTGAAATCCCCACATTAAATTATGTTGCTCGATTCGGCCGTTCCCATCTGTACGCCCATCGGTACGTTGTGGGGGTATGAAATATGCTCAAAATCTAAGAATAAAAGCACCAGAAAAAATAAAACTTATAAATGACACAATATCACCGAAACCAGTAAAAACATAAATTCCTTTCAATTAATTTTCCCCCCATATGATATCATCATTCAACCAACTACCACATTCACACCCTCACCCTCTTCGCCTTCAACTCCGCCGCCCTCCTCCGCTCCTATCCACCGCTCTACCGGCTTACACTCAGCCTTGTGCCTCAGCTTCCAATCCAGCGCTTGACACGCACGCGAGCAATAGTTCGCCGCACCACAAACCGAGCACCTCCGAAACTCGTGCGGCCTCGTCTCGGGTCTCCCACACCCCACGTGCGAGCACATCCTCAGCCCAAGACTTTCCAGCCTTCGACCCGAACCGAACCACCACTCCCTCATTAACCGGTTGGCCGGGTGGGCCTCAGACCCGGGAACGTCGCACCCGAAGTCGCTCAGCAGCGGGCAGCTCACTAGCCCCGTCAGGCACGCGTAGTAGTGCTGGTACTGGTGGGACCGCCACGTGGAGGAAGTTACAACTGACGCGAGCTCAAGCGCGTTGGCCTGCACTATTAGCCGCCTCCCCTCCGCTACGTTCTGCTTGACTCCGTAACCGTCTTGGAGGCAATGCCCCAGCTCGCGCAGTGCGTCGATGTGGCCGAGCCCGGCGGCGCGTGCGCAGAGAGCAACACCGGCGCGTAGGTCTTTTTTATTCTTACTTCCGCCGCTGCCGTTGAACTGAATGATGGCGAGCGAGTAGAGAGCACGCGTGTGACTCCTCATCGCGGCCTTGGCCATCAGCGAAGCCCCACTCCCTTGGTTTTGTAAGCAATAAAATCGGATCTACATAACAGTAAAAACAAAAACACCATTTCATTTTCCAAAACTACAGAAAGGAAGATAAAAATTAAATATTTTAATTACTGCATAAAAAATTGACCGACCATTCCGAGAGTGTAGCAAGCTTCGATGTTCCCAGCGCTAGCGCAGAGTTTGAGAAAACGGTGAGCCGAGTCGGACCAATTTTTGGCCTTTATAGCAAAAGCTCCCGGACCGGCCTTGGATAGTACCAGAGAGTGAAGCCCGAACCGTTTCAACCTCTTGCATCTAAATCCAACAAAATTATACGAATTAGAAAACTGTATGTACACTACAAACTAGACAGAAATACAGAATCTTTATAATATAAGGAGCACTGGAGCAGTTAGTTATGGAGAGGTTGTTTACGTGATGAGAACGTTGACGATATCGGAGGGGGAGGATGCGGAGGAGCTGAGCTTGCAGAGGATGAAGACGACGAGATCGTCCGGCAAGCCGTCGAAGAAATCCGACTTCACGGTGGTTGTTGCGGCGGCTCCCCGGGAGGTTCTGAGTTTCTTTCTGTTCGTCATAGTGTTGTTTGGTTCACCTAGTGCTCATGTCTCGGCCAAGGAGTGCGTGTGTGTCGGTTTAGGGTTTGATTTCTCGGGTCGGGTTGTACGGAAAGGAAGGTGATTCGGTTTTGGCAGAGAGAGAGTGAGAGGGAGAGAGCAGTTTTGGCTCTTTTTTATCGTTTACGTGAGCACAGGGAGGTAAAAGACGAGAGGAGAGGGGACGGGACGGTCTTATATACAGGTGGTGTGGAGGAGGGAGGGAGGGAGGGAGGGAGGGAGGGTCAGGAGACCAGAGGACAGGCCGAGGGGTGGACCCCACAAAAAAATGTACTTGTATCTGACTGCAAAAAAATGAATTTGATTTTTTTATTTCCTTTTTTTTCGGAAATTTAATTGGGGACGCTGAGTCGCTCCTCATCGTTTAATTTTGGATGGCTTTATTAGCACTGGAAAAAATTTCACCCGTACATCTTCTTTTAATTTTGGATGACTTTATTAGAGTAATTCTAACAATGTCACGAAAAGTATTGTTTATTTTGTTCAAAAATAAAGTCGAAACCTATTTTAGCTAATCACTTGTATAAATTTACTCCAACAACATTACTTAAAATGTAGTTAGACCTAAACACATGCTTAGTTTTGATTTGTTGATAATAATATATTTATTTATTAATATAATTATTAATTATATTTACAATCTAGGAGGAAAGAATTAATTACAATATTAAATGTTTCGTTACCTACAATTCATATTTTCGGTATAAGAATAGGGGATGAAAATATGAAATATAGGTAATCCCTAAATTGACTAATAAGATAAGAAAGCTGCTGGAGTAAATTTTAAAAGAAAATCTTTATATTTTAGCTAGAAATGACTTATAGGAAATCTGCTGGAGTTGTTTTTAACATTAGAAAAAATTTAATCCCGTTCGAATGTGGTGTGCAGTGGGAGAGAAACTTATAATATTATCCTTTATCTTTATTTATAATTTAATTATTATTATAAAAAATATTTTTGTCAAACTTTTAATGAAATCTTTTGTGATATCAGTAGAGATATTTGGGCTGTGTTCGACAGCTTTGGCTACCACCGATACTGGTCTAGAATCGACGTGAACCACCGTGTGGGTGAAGTAAATTTCAAATTTCAAATGGGAATGCAATCATTGACCCAAAAGATTTTTTTTATACAGATCAACCTCAACAGTTCGAAGATGAAAAGTTAGAAACTTTGTATAAAAACATCTGGCAATGGACACATATACTATGCATGTGTAATAAAAAATTTATTATTTTTAAAAAAAGTTTTTTAGTATACGACAGTTTTATTCAAAGTAGAACTTCAAGTTTAGAAGCAAGTGGCTGAGAGTTAAATCTATAATCTAGAAAGAAAAAAAGTTTTTGTAGTTTTTTCTCTATTTAAAAAAAATCACCGGTTCTTCAGTTTTTTTCTTTCTAGTTGTGATTACACTTATATACCCTTACAAATTTATCATATATCATAGTTTATTTTTCTTTTAGGGATATTTTTGTCCTTTCATTTTGAGGAAACAAAAGGTGTTCCCTTAATAAATAGTATAGATAATAAATGGTCAAATTCAAGCGAGGATCTTGATCTATATATGTGACTCGTAAACAATCTCACCTAAAAAAACGTAATAAATCTTAACAAATTCATTCTACGTATACATCATATTATGACAAGACGTATAAATTGTGACAATACATGCATTTATCATAGAGCATCTACCACCATTTTCATATGTATGCAATATGTGAACGTCATACACTGTGAGAGGGAAAATTTACGGGCTTTGACTAAGTCAAAGACCTAATATTTCGACCCGCTACTTTGTTGAGATTGAGGGTCGTGTTTTAATTTGACCCCTCTTTTTAGGAGATGATGGTCATACTTTGACTTGATCTGGTCAAGGTAGTTTTGAATTCTAGATTGTTATGCAGGATGAAGCTGGGAGTAGTTGCGAGAGTGAGAGCGTGCATGCGTATGGAGAAAGTGAGATCATGGGGGTAACCGCAACCCACGAACTTAGTGGTTGAATCACTCGCCACTTTGGTAAGCTCTATTATAAATAGACGATGAGTAGAGTTAAATGGGCCGGATTGGTTTACTGATCATACAATGACGAGAAAAATAGAAGAAGAGAATGGTACTCCTCCCCTCGTGATTTTTGGTGACCCCTGAGTTCATAATCATATTCATCAATCAAGGATCGAGCGTCTGCTCTAATCAAAATAGTGTTGTAGGTGTGAGAAAGTCGATGACAACGAATTTTTCGACATCAACATACACATTTTCAAAAATTAAAGTACTATGTACGACTTGGTATTCATATGCATTATATGGACATCGTACATATTTTCTGAAATTAAAGTACTATGTAGTATGTACTGCTTGGTATTTATGGATATATAGGAAAAATATAATTTTCTTTTTGAGATTTTGGTCATAATTTTGCTATTAATTTATGATGAGATTCAAATAAGTAACTTAATTATCAGAGAATGTGCCTTTATTACTAGAATACAACTCATTGACATAAGAAAATAAGAAAAAAGATCATGATATGTATAGAGATATTTGACATATCATAGAGATATTTGAGGGGTAGAAAATGAATTCACATATGACCTATTTTTGTGTATTCCAAAGTCAATTAATTTTCAGAGTGTAGATATTCCAACCTCCCTGGTAAATATCGTTGCAAACAAGTTAACTTTAGGTTTGATCGTGAACACACTTCTGTTAATAAATTACTTATTGCAATTGTTTGGGTATTATAGGTATATCGAAGACTATTTGATACATTTCTGTTTGGATTGATAAGAAATGGAGGAAGATTGAAGACTAAGCAAGATCACTCGGCAAAGGTTATCAGCTTCGTGAAATACATGGTAATTGACTAGTCTAAACTGTTAATAGTTTGGCTGCTTACATGAGTGGCGGAAAAGCCAAACATTTCTAGTAGCTAGCCACTCTCGTGGAGGCTAGGATTATAGTTTACATGTTATCGTAAAATTGGATAAGACATTATCCTAAATCCATATCCCTTTTTTACTGTATCATCAAAATTATCTTTGTTTGTTTTGATTTCTTTGATGTAGAAACGTGGTAGTTGGTACATACGTAAACCGTCGTGTAAGTCTCATGCAAGTATACACACTATTTGGTGCTACCTTCATGGCTTCATGGGCGCATGTGAGCGCCATTTTCTCTATTGATTTATATAATTTCTTCGCTTATTTTGTTTCCCAATTGACAAAACACCCCGTTAATATACTTGTGTCGATGCAATAGTTTGTAGATTAGGTACGTAAAACATCGATTGCATCGACACATAGTTAAGAGTTTCGTATAATATTTTGAATTATTCTTAAATAGTATACGATGGAAACTGTGTACTTACACAAAAGGAGCACAACGTGGTGATTGGAGAAGACCGAGATCGAGTGTCGAGGGTTCATATCCTTTATAGGCAACAACTTATAGGGAACAGATTTTCTTATTTAGTTAATACTAGTCCTATCGCTACTAACTAATTATAACTACGTACTAAACGGGAAATATTCGTCATCGTCTAAAGGGTTCAAACAGGGTTGGTGATTGTGATATATGCACGTCAAAGACTCGTTACCCTTATCTGGTGTCATTCCATCATCTTCAATTCCTCATTACAAATACCTTATTGCGCATGGTATAGTGCAAGTTGAGATCCAACTTGAGACTTGAGAGCGAGAGAGTTTTGCAAACCAAGTTAAGGTAGATATTTACGTACACCAACAAAGAAAAGATAAAACACATTATATTCACTTTGGATCCCCACTTCTATTATATTTTGGAGAGGGTTTGGATAAGGCTGGAAGATGTGGAGTAGGAGTTGGTGGAACACAAATCTCTTGTTCGTTGTCTATTTCCAAATAGCTTGCTTGCATTGGTTTGGTAGAAAATGAGTGCTGCATTTGCAATAGTGTTATGGCATTGCTTAATCTGATGCCATATTGCCAAGAAGCATGCACTTTTCGAACCAAAACTACCCCTTTTCGATCACTTTCTTCGTTTTGGCCTGCTTAATTCTTAAAGTAATATTAGATCTTAATCACAATCATAGACCAAACCCAAAGAAGTTAAAACATCAAAATCGAGCTCTTGAAAATTATTAGTTTGATGATGTATGAGTATCTCCAACAGTTGTAAAAATTCTCTATCATATAAGATGAAAAAAAAAATTGTAAATAAAATTATCTCAACTCCAACATCTATTTTATTCTACAATACAAAATTAAATATTTTTTTGTATAATTTAATGAATTTATTTAAATATTATATATCAAACTCACAATTTTATATTAAAACTTGCTCTTTTGAGGAGAGGGAGTGAAGTAGGTAAGCAATAAATTTTAGAGATTTTGTAATAAATATACAAATTTTGAGAATTTTATAGACATAAAAATTCTCTATTCATTTTTTATTATTTTCTATAGGATACAAGATGGTTTACAAGAACGGTTAGAATTAAAAAGAAGTATTTTTTTGTTAAATAACAACTTTTGTAATTTTACAAAAGTTATTGAAGATGTTACGAAGTATTGCCAATGTGGTGTGATTTGCGCCAAGAACATGCATATCGCCAATTCGGTTCGGGGAGAAGGGAGGCTAATTATAGGTCACACACTTGGCTTAATTAGTTTTGATCGGATCTTTGTCTAGAATTGTCGTTTTATATGTGTACGTAGCTATCAATTCAAGCTTTTTAAGGTTGGCGATCGATGAGTATGGCTTTTAGAGTTTTAGTTGGTTGATTTTGACTGTGTTGCAATTTCGCAATGCTAGAGACTTCCAAATAACCATTTAGCACAAGCAATGAGTGCTATCGATGCATCATTACTATTCAAACGCTCGAGTACTAATGTGGAGTTCGGCTGCCTGTTTTGTAAGGCTAAGCGACATATATAGATTTGTTGAAATATAGCCAGCTTAACTATATATCTAGATAAAACTCATAAAAGGAACAAAAGTCAAAGCTTAGTCTAACTTGATTGGATTGTCCATTTCGTTTTATTCCTCCGTAGATAGACATTTTTGAATAGATAGACAGTTTTCAATAGTCTCAGTAAAAAAAATTTCAAGTGGTAGGATCACCACTACATAGAAAGTTTAAGTTATGTTTTAAGTTTGAGTCATGTTATGTTTTTTCATCTCTTTGTTTAATTTTAACCCTTTATTCATGGAATAAGATTATTTTTTTTGGAGCTGATATTTGTACTCTCCTATTCCACAAAAACTATTATTCATACTCCTTTTTATATTTAATTTTAATTTCTAAATATAAAATTATATGTATTTTATTTTTGTCCTCTAGTTAATTTTTTTCTTTTCTTTTTTTTTACTTGCTCCTTCACTACTTTTAAATTATTATTTTAAATAAAATTGGGACAAGCAACGCCCTAATCCATGAGGGGATTGCGTACCTACAACTGTACGTAGGCAAAAATACTAGTGTTAATAAATTGTTGTTAAAACTAAACTAAAATTCAGCAATATAAAGATATTCTAAATTTTTAGTCAAACTACAAAATTCTTACTTGAAACTCACAAAAATTTGAGAGATCAAACTCCAATTGTTCTTCCATATCAACATTGTGAACCAAAATTAAGACTTGGACGCGGGGGGAGGGGGGGGGGGTTGAGTAAGTCTTTTTCAACTTTTTCGCTTAAAATTGTACTCGGGGATAGCAGGTTAACAACCTATCCCGAATTACAGGATATGAGTGTTTGAACTATAAAAACAGTAAATAAAGAATAACACGAAGATGTTTTTATTTAACGCAAAAACCCTGCAACCAGGGGGAAAAACTACGTGCCCCTAACTCTCGAGGGACAAACATTTTCACTATAAAGTAACACACACAATTACAAGACTTTTGTACTCTAGGGATACATTACCCGTATGCTATCTTAACTAGTCTGACTACCAGTTCTAAACAGAGCTACACTACTTGACTTATGTGTTTACAACTTGAAAAATGTCCAGAAGCATCAACTCAGATCTTAACTATTTGTAAGTTAAATCTTCTTGATATACTTCTTCGGGTTGAGCATATCCATACCTATCTCAATGAAATACACTTATGCAATGATGCATATAGGTTTTGACAACAATTTTTATGAATGATAATCTATGACTTACATCCACAGCAAAAAGTAAGCGTAGACACAGAAAGGGAAGAGAAGTGAAGTGAAGAGAGAAAACTACACAATTTTGTGCTCTCAAAGAATCACCCAAAATAATACTCACTCAACCAAGGAGCCAATGCTGCCTTAGGGTCCCTTATATAGGTAAAAGAGCCCAGTCTGTTTTGACAGCCTAAGAACGTGGGAGGCAGTCCTAAAACAGACATATAGCAGACCTATAGCAGACATATTACAACTGTCATCAGTTGATGGGACAATAGCATGCTCATATGACAAACAAACAAGACAACTTTAGGGTTTCCAATTAAGGCATAGTTTGTCAAAAAGAGGCAAAAAGTTTTCATGCTCTCATTCCAGAAAAGCCATTTCGGTGGTCAATAAAGCAAACACGTTTTTGCAGCACAAAAGCATATTAAGGATGACATAAAGCAAACACAGCTGTTTAAAGCAAAACAAATTACTAGAAGACAAAACTAATCCCAAGAAGTCACATGTGAACCAAAAGCAACTTTCTCCTAGAAATCATCATTAATTCAAAACAGCTTTTCACGGTCAAAATACACACAGATTGAACACATGCATTATGGATTTTAGAAGTAACCTTAGTTATGAAATATCACACATGAAAACGTTCCAGATTATCAGGGATACATGCCTAGTGTGATCCTAAATGAAAACATGTTATGCAAATGAATGATCAACTTGTTTTCCATTGAGATAAGGTAGACTATGTCATCATTTTCATTGATGATCCTTCATCTACTGTGTTTTGTCCAATTGTAAGGAATATCCAATACTTATATGCTTTCACAAAGAGGGAGTTTTGTGGCTGTTGAGGGAAAAAGGGAAGGAAAACCTAGAACACTAGATGTTGAACTTGGGAGAGGAAAACTATCACGACACAATTTTTTTTTTTTATCATTTAGTAAAAGAACTATATCATTTAGTAAAAGAAAGAAAGAAAAAGAGTAAATTAAATAGAGGACAAAAATAAAATACGTATAATTTTATATTTAAAAATTAAATTAAAATATGAAAGAGAATATGAATAGTAATTATCATTGAATAAGGGAGTACAAATGTCAGTTCTATTTTTTTTTTCAATTAACTTTCTCATCCCATCTTTACCAAACACCAAAAGTCACAATTCGCAATGAATGCAGGAAATGAAGAGGAGAATGGAAATATAATTAAGTAAATGAGTATGAAACTAACCATTAATTTTATATGAGTTTTTCCTTCATCACAACATCGTCTTTTTCTTTCTTTTGTGATCAAAGCAAACAATGCCCTAGAGAATTAACTCTAATGGATAGGAGTAGAAACTAGAAATTTAAGTGAAAGATATATAAGACCATTTAGGATTTTTTTTTATACTTTTTTCACATAAGAAATGTTTATGATCTATGCCCGTGCGGCCGTTCGTAATTATTCATCTACGTCTTCCCCTGGAGTTTAAGTTTTAGTTTCAAATATGTTACGTCTTCTTAGCAAAAAATAAATAAAAACATGATTACGTCTTCACTGGGGTACGTATATAACACCACATAAAAAACTGGCCGGGGATAAAAATTTCAAACTCATCAGTCAACCCAAAATACTTTTAGGATCGATGTCATGTGGTACGTCATGTGTTTAATTTTCTCAATTGAATATAAGAATAACACAGCAACGATCGACGAGCTGAGAAGACGACAACAACTCCTCTACCTTCTTCAAATATCCATGCGATGCAATTATACGTGGGTTACGTTGCGTGCTGCATAAACATTTTCCATCTTTCTGCAACAAAAGTAATCCCCAAGTTCCAAACCTTCATCAGTTATTACTTAATGGAGACCTGCCCTCCCTTAGTCTCTAACCACAGTACTGCTCTATATCAATATACAAATAATTGACACGAAATGAAACAAACGCACTACGTGCAATTGGTGCAAATATATATAATAGCAGCTAGGGTTTATACCATACTCAACCTCTCCGGAATCCACGTTCTGAAAGAGACTTGATTAAGAGACAGACACGCTTGGACTCGGTGTCTAGATTTTCAAAGTAATTTTTACTATTAATATTTTTAGGAGGAAATATTTAAAAAAAAATATCACTTATGTGCTTCTTACAAAATTATTTGTAAGGTTTATAAGTAATTATCTGAAATTTCTTAAAACATTTATAATCATAACCAAACACTTTAAAATTTATAAAAATATTTTTTTATATTTGGGAGTGCTTTCGCAAATACTCGATATTTTGATTCTATAATCACAAATAAAACTCCCTCAACAGCAAAGGATTATTTTCAGGTACGTATTAGTTTCTAGTTAAGCTCCGGCATGGGTTGGTCACTTGCCGTAGTTTTTATATCATTTCCTTGCATGAAATGATGTTAATATTATTCTTATATATACCAGATCAGCTCTCGGGGATAAATATCTACAGCAAAGCAAATGATGTAAACTGAGTAGTCATAGGTTTCGCTTATTGACCTCGCAACAGCGTAGCTAGAATGAAAACGACTCGGCGATATAAAGAAAGTGGCAGATGGCTTCTGCATGTACGTCTTTAACTTTTCTGCAGAATATGTTTATTGCTTATGAGAGGCATAATCACAGCACCCAAGTGCTCACACATGCATGCTTGAAAATGAGAAAACTTGGAGATAAGCCAAAGGAAAGAAACACCGGTATATATGATGAACTTTTATTTTTTAACCACAATTATTTGAAAAGCTATGCTCAGTTTTGAAGGATTCCCGTATCTGTCCAAACAACTTTCAATGGTTTGTTTGATTGTTCCTTTGCACAATGAAGCATATACATGTGTGCATTGTTTTGGCACTCACTTTTGGCTCACCGACTATACCATTTTAAACATGCAGTACATAGTATGTATGTAAATATTTCATGATTTGTCACGTAATTTGTTAGCATTTCAAGTTAAAAAGGTTAAAAACGCGTGATCTTAACGTCATACTCAATTGTGTCAACAAAATATTCTTAACTCGGAGAATAAAATTAAGAGATATAGTTTAAACTTCGATGAAGGCATCTCGAATTCTCGATCGATAGTGTTCCCCGATTTTTCTCATTAGAAGCAATCATATATTCCCTTATCTTGACAGCAGGTTTAATGCTATTTGCACATATGTACTATATATGCATGCGAGATCCCATGCAAGAAGCATTGTGGCTTTGATTACTTCGTTGGCATGATTATGACTTTTGCATGGTGTGTGCTAGCTTATTGTTTCACTTGCTCAGGCATGGGAGCTAAAAGGCTGTTAGGCCATCTCCAGCTCAAGATCAAAGGCTATATATCTCTAAAATTAGTCAAAATTTATCTTCAACTTAAGATTAATCTACATCAAAAATGCTATAAGTAGCTCGATCGGGTCAAATGTTGGGTTATATTTTTATGGGGATCACAATTGTACTTAAACACTAAAAAATTGACGTACGTACCTAGTGACTAATATTAATTTTAATTAATATTCATATCAATTTAAACGTTATGATTGCATCATTTAATTAATTAATTAATTTTAATTTCTTAACTCCAATAATAATTACAATATTTTTGTAAAATAATATAATTAATATAATAATTTTATCATGTGTAATACTTTAAAAACATAGAAATATATTTTAAAATTTCAGTAAATATAATATATGGAACGGTAATATAGTAGATAAATATAAAAAATATAATATTTTAAAATATTAATAATAATTTATTTTTTAAATGAACCATGCATCAATGAATATAACATATACAATCACCACAACATTCTTACCCATTGCCGGCGACTTTTATGTCGCCGGCAATGTTTTTGGACATTATCGGCGATTTTTAACATTACCGGTAATGTCTTTTTTTTTTTTAACATTACCGGCGACATAAATGTATGTCGCCGGCAATGTCTTTTCCGCGGCGACATAAATGTAAGTCGCCGGTAATGTCTTGCCGGAAAAGACATTGCCGGCGACATACATTTATGTCGCCGGTAATGTAAAAAAAAAAAAAAAAAAGACATTACCGGCGACATAAATGAAGTCGCCGGTAATGTCTTTTTTTTTTTTTTTTACATTACCATCGAGACATTGCCGGCGACGGACATTACCGGCGACAAAAATCGCCGATAATGTAAAAAAAAAAAAAGACATTACCGGCGATTTTTCCGGCAAAAATCGCCGGTAATGTACAAAAACATTGCCGGCGACTTACAAGTCGCCGGCAATGAGTCAATTTCCAGTAGTGAATGCAATTAAGACATTAGTATAATTGTCAATGGTAATATTTTTAATAATTAAATTAAATTAAATGCAATGAAATAAATATAGATTTGAATATATATATAAGTTTAAAAGTTTAAATTAATAAAATAATATAAAAAAATTAAAATTATATTTTTTAAGAATTGAAGACGACACAAAATATAACATTTATTATTTTTTAAAATAATATATTTAAGAGACTAAATTATAACCTAAGATCAGATATAACCCGTAGAATTAGAGATGGCCTTACAATATTACCGGACAAACTTCATGTGCTGGGAATATAGCTATTATTGATGACTTCCTATATATATAGTGCTACATGCCAAAGGTTTTCAAGGCCATCAGAAATTGGGTAGCTCAAATCGATTGGGATTTTGCCGAATTGGTAACAAGTGCTTTCTTCTTGTGCATGCTAAGGCGCTAAGCTCGGATACTAGATAAAAAGGTCGATCCTCGTATATATGGACAATATGGTTGTTGGCTTGTTGCCACCTTGCCATGGAATCAGGTTTATAATGAGCTTTCAAGCCACTGTTTCAATTGCAGCTAGCTGTACGTAGATGACGTTGCATATCCGAGAAGTGATGAGGCTCGCCCGTCTATATTTCGGTCAAAGCTGAAAGGGGAACAATGAAAACCCCAAAATGTATAGCTATCATGGATTTGAGATTGAATCTACAAGCTTCAGTTCGGTGGGGCTTCGTGAGAATCATAATCTTGTGAATGTGTTGGTGGGGACACATATACTAGTTGAATTATGATTTAATTAATGTAGGATCAATCAAATGTTTTTTTGTGTGGCAATAATCGATGTTTAATAAATATCGAATGTACACGTAATTTTAATTATCACAATATAAATCTTTATCATTGGACTAATTTTTTGACATGATGAATTATATGTCACTAATATCAGGAATGATAGATAGAAGACATCTTAATAGATAGTTAGATATAAATGTATAACCGAGTGTCATAAACCAATGTATGGCATATCATTTTACTCCACATAGTACGTACGCGCTGCTTCACATCAGTTCATTTTTGAGTTTGGACTCAAATTCATCTTATTTGTATTATGGTTAATTGTCGATTTCAAGATAGCAAAGATGGCCATATGTTAACCTTGAGAGAGCCAGAAGAGTAATTGATCAAATTCGTGGGCGTTCCTATGAAGAAACACTTATGATACTAGAACTCATGCCTTATCGAGCATGTTATGCCATTTTAAAATTAGTTTATTCTGCAGCAGCAAATGCTAATCACAATAAAGGTTTTAACGAAACAAGTTTAATCATTAGTAAAGCTGAAGTTAACGAGGGCACGACTGTGAAAAAATTAAAACCCCGAGCTCGAGGGCGGAGTTATCCGATAAGAAGATCCACGTGTCATATAACTATTGTATTGAAAGATATCTCTGTAGATGAACAACTCGAAATAGATAAAAGGAAAAGCTATAAATTGGAGCTGAAGAATCTTTAAAATATTCTATATTATAAAAACTAGAAATACGCTATATTATGTTATGCTTAAAAAAAACAATCGCATGGATAAAAAAACACACGGATATGACGTTTCACAATATATATATATATATATATATATATAGTAGTGGGGGACTATGGGACAAAAAATAAATCCACTTGGTTTCAGGCTTGGTGCAACCCAAGACCATCATTCTCTTTGGTTTGCACAACCAAAAAATTACTCGGAGGATCTACAAGAAGATCAAAAAATAAGAGATTGTATCAAAAATTATGTACAAAAAAATATGAAAATATCCTCTAATGTTGAGGGAATTGCACGTATAGAGATTCAAAAAAGAATTGATTTAATTCAAGTCATAATCTATATGGGATTCCCAAAATTATTAATAGAAGATAGAAATCGAAAAATTGAAGAATTACAGTTAAATGTACAAAAAGAACTCAATTGTGTAAACCGAAAACTCAACATTGCGATTACAAGAATCGCAAACCCTTATGGGCACCCCAACATTCTTGCAGAATTTATAGCCGCTACTGTAAGTACCAATAACACAATAATGATCATTTCACAAAACTGCACAGCCACAAACACATATTGTAATACACCAAGAACAACACAACAACTCAGAGTTTTTAGCGAGACTAGGAAATTATACTTGAGCCGAGTATATTGATTCCTTGTCTATTGTGCTGCTTCATCGACATCTTGTTGTTGCTATTCCCCGAAGAAAAGTCTTTTGAAGACACAATATAGAGAGCTTTAGTAATAAGGATAAACTTAATGCTATATTGACCGTATTGTGTACAAGGACTTCTCCTCCTATATATGTTGGCCTAACTAAGTTCCAGAACTCATCCCATAAGGAGTCCAATATTTTGTAAAGGTTTAACTGATGGAGGACTCAAGGCATATCACAACTCCTCATTTAAACAGGTTGTTAATCAATAAGACTCCTACTTCCACTTAGCAATATATAGTTAAGTGGATAACTAGAACTAGAGTTATACTTGCATAATTCTTGCTACTAGATTGTTTTACAACCTGTGTACATTTGCTTAATATATCTGGACAATGTTTGAGTCCACATTTCTAACATTCTCTCACTTGGACCAAACATGTCTTAACACAGGACATTTAGCAAAACTTCATAAATAAACAGGAACTAAAGTGTGCACTGAATTACACAAAAACTCAAGTTTTATCCAACTCGGTCAATTTGCAGTAGTCAATGAAGAACTCAGAATCAATTATGTTTAAGTAACAAGTTGATAAAAATCACTTACAAGAACTACTGCAATCACATAAGTTGTATGTGATAATAATGAAACTAATGGAAAGTATAATTACCTGAAACTCCATTCTATCATGTCCCACTAAATGATTTTGACTATATCAAAACCTTCTATCAGTAATTTCCCGCATACCAGTGAACTTGGCATTGCCTTTTGAACTATAAGAGCTATACAAGTATAATTGTTCACTTTAAAACACACATTACTTATAAAATGGTATCACCAAAACTAAAACCAATTTGCAGAAAACCAGAATGAACTTTCAAACAATCTCCGCTGAGATATCTCAATTTTATTTAACATCTGTGCAAAATGAATACAAGAACCTGAATGATCATATTCTGGAAAAGAACGTTACATCAAAAATTAAAAACTAAAAATACTTTTAGTACTCTCACTGAGCTTAAGCATCTAATGCATAAAGGATCCCCATGTTCTGAATATGCCTCTTGAAGCTTGTAACTGGTAGTGCCTTTGTAAACAGATCTGTAAGTTGTGACTCAGTATCTATGTTTAACACCTCAATCTCACCAAGTTTCACTCTTTGTCTTATGATGTAGTACTTAAGGTCTATATGTTTCGAGTTGTTAGATCTCTTGCCGTTTTTGCTAAAAATACAGCAGCCTCATTATCACAGAAAATATTGAGTGCTTCAGAAACTATGTTACTTAAAACCCTGGTTTGCATCAGAAAATTCTTAATCCATAATCCATCACACACCCCTTCATAAACAACTATGAATTCAGCTTGCATTGTCGAGGTTGAAATCAATGTCTGTTTCATGGTTTTCCATGCCACAGCCCCTCTTGCAAGCATGAATACATACCCTGATGTAGACTTCTTAGAATCTGGATAATGTCCTGCAAAATCACTATATGTATATCCTACTAGCTCTAGATTTTTGACTTGTCTGTAGACCAACATGTGGGATTTAGTTCTCTGTAAATACCTAAGTACCTTCTTTCCAGCTATCCAATGCTCCTGAGTAGGATTCGATTGAAACCTTGATAAAATTCCAACTGCAAAAGTTAAATCAGGTTTTGTACAGACTTGAGCATACATGAGGCTACCAATGAGGTTAGCATAAGGTTTGTTATCCATATCACTCACACCTCCCCCCCCCCCCCCCCCCCCCCCCCCCCCCCCCCCCCCCCCAATTTTTAGATTTTTTTATTTTTAGATAGTTTATCTCCTTTGGACATTTGAGATTCACCTTCTGCACATGTCTCCATCCCAAATCTTTTTAAGACTTTTTGAATATAGTTTTGTTGGGATAGACTTAATAATCCAAGTGCCCTGTCACGTTTAATTTCAATACCTAAAACATAGGAGGCTTCACCTCAATCTTTCATATCAAAATTGTTTGATAAAAATGTTTTTGTATCTTTAAGTAGCTTCATATTGCTGCTGGCCAACAATATATCATCTACATACAGTATGAGAAAAATACAAAAAATTTCAACTGTCTTAATATACACACACACTACAAGAAAAATGCACTTAGACCACGGAACCTTAAAGGTTCCGTCGTCTAAGTAACACTTAGACCACGGAAACTTCTCCGCGGTCTAAGTGAACACTTAGACGACGGAGAAGTCTTTTTCCGTCGTCTAAGTGAAACTTAGACCGCGGAGAAAATTTCCGCGGTCTAAGTGTGACTTAGACGACGGAAAAAGACTTCTCCGTCGTCTAAGTGAAATTTCAAAAATTTAAAAATTTCACTTAGACCGCGGAGAAAGTTTCCGCGGTCTAAGTTTTCACTTAGACGACGGAAATGTCTTTTTCCGTCGTCTAAGTGAATTTTTTTAAATTTTTATTTTTTTAAAAAAATATATTTTTTAAAATTAAAAATTAAAAAAATTATTTTAATTAAAAAAATTATTTAAAAAAAAAATTTAAAAATTCACTTAGACGACGGAAATACTCATCTCCGTCGTCTAAGTACTGTAACCCTAAACCCTAAGGCCCTATCCCCTAAACCATGTTTTTACTTCGACGACGGAAATGTGCATTTCCGACGTCTAAGTGAAAATTTCGTAATTTCACCTAAGACAACGACCATCTAGACCATGTCCCAATGCATATTCTTTTCGTCGAGACCATAGAGTAAACAATGCTTGGAGTGTGAGCGTCGACGGTTTTAAAATAGGACTTACGGATTTTCGTGTATCCAGGTTTCCGTTTTGTAAAAATTTTGGATTTGCGGTTAACTGTGCCGATGAAACCCTGAACGAACTCAGTATTTAGTGGAAATTATTCTACTTATATATGGTGTTATGGTGAGTATATCCAACAGTCGTTTTTTCCAAATTCAATTTCGTTAATATCAATGTGCAATGAGCCTATACGTACCGACACTTAAGTTATACATAGTAGTAGATACTTAACAAGTTTGAATACGTAAATTAATTCATCGTCTTAAATCCCACTTTTTATATATACGATTCTTTAATCGATATTTTACGACAATTCCATTTAAATTACAGGTCCAAAAATTCATTACAAATTATTTTAAAAAAATAATTTTACAGAATTTTCACTTAGACCACGGAGATGGTCATCTCCGTGGTCTAAGTGAATTTATAAATTTTTAATTTTTTTAAAAAAAATAAAAAAAAAAATTTAAAAAATAAAAAAAAAATTTAAAAATTCACTTAGACCACGGAAATGGTCATCTCCGTGGTCTAAGTGAATTTTTTAATTTTTAATTTTTTTTAAAAAAATAAAAAAATTATTTTAATAATTCAAAAATTCACTTAGACGACGGAAAAAGACATTTCCGTCGTATAAGTGAAATTTTGAATTTTTAATTTCTGGCGGTGTTTTTCCCACTAAAAATTTGGCAAAAATTTAAATCCACTTAGACGACGGAAATTTGTCATCTCCGTCGTCTAAGTAAAAATAATTGGCGGTATTCTTTTCCCGCTAAAATTTTGGCAAAAATTTAAATCACTTGGACGACGGAAATACTAATTTTCCGTCGTCTAAGTGAAAAATTGGCGGTATTGTTTGAAAATTTAAAGCACTTAGACGACGGAAATACTGATTTTCCGTCGTCTAAGTGTTTTAAAACTCTATAAATTCATCATTTTCTCAATCTCTCTTCATTTTTTCCTCTCCCTCAATCCACTCTCCCTCTCCCTCTCTCCCTCTCCATCTCTCCCCCCCCCCCCCCAATCAAACCACCCACCATATATCATCACCATCACCATCCACTATCATCATCACCACCACCACCGACATCACCACCGTTGCCGCCATCACCGGCATCACCACCGTCGCTGCCACCACCACACACCACCACCACCTACAACGTCGCCTCCACCACCACCACACACCACTAGCTACCGCCTACATTGTCACCTCCACCACCGGCCTCCACATTCCGGCCAACACCACCGGCGCCGCCACCACCACCGCCGCCTATAATTAGTTTAGTTTTAGCTTAATTTTGTTTATTTAGGCTAGATTAATTTACTTTATTATATTATGAATTTTGTATTCATTGTATTTAAATCCATAATAATTTAAATTATTTATTTATTATGAATTTTGTACGTATTATATATTATTAATAATTAATATTCAATAAATTTTGCAATATTATGAATATTGATATACAAAAAATTAAACAAAAAATTCATTAAATTCTAATTATTAAATTATTAATTAGCATTTCATGAATTTTTAATTTACATTTTTTTTAAAAAAAATAATTTTATTTTTTTTAAAAAAAATTAAAATTTAAAAATTCACTTGGACGACGGAGATGACAATCTCCGTCGTCTAAGTGAATTTTTACATTTTTTTTTTTTTAAATAAAATTATTTTTTTTTGATAAAAAACGTAAAAATTCACTTAGACGACGGAGATGACAATCTCCGTCGTCTAAGTGGACACTTAGACCCCGGAGAATGTCCGCGGTCTAAGTCTCACTTAGACGACGGAATTCTCCATCTCCGTCGTCCAAGTGCTTGGACGACAGCACTTGGAGTACGGAGCTTGGACGACGGAAATTCCGTCGTCTAAGTACTTAGACGACGGAAAATTGCACCTAGACGACGGAAATCGTCCGTGGTCTAGGTGCATTTTTCTTGTAGTGACACTCATCAACAATATTCTCAGTAAAACCAAATGAAGAAATTACAAAATCAAACTTCTTGTACTACTGTCTAGAAGCTTGTTTTAATCCATAAATGGATTTCCTAAGTCTGCAAACAAGATTCTCTTTCCCAGGTTCTACAAAACCTTTTGGTTGTCTCATATAGATAACTTCATCCAGTTCTCCATTCAAAAAGGCTGTTTTTACATCCATTTGATGTAATTCCATATTATAGTGTGCTACAAGAGCTATTATAATTCTGAATGAATCCTTTGTTGATACTGGAGAAAAAGTTTTAGTATAGTCAACACTCTCTGTTTGTTATGTCACTAGTAGCATCCCTTTTGGTCTTATATACCCATTTGCATCCTATAGGTTTTTGGTTTGGATCAGGTCTAACTAATTCTCATACTTTATTTTTATTCATAGACAACATTTCTTCTTCCATTGTTGTCTGCCAATGGTCATAATCAACGCTATCTAGAGCCTGTTTATAGTTTAAAGGATCAGTGTCTTCAGTTAAAGCTTCTAACTCTTGAAAATAGACAAAATAGTCAATGTTATCACCATAGGTTGGCCTTTTCTCTCTTTGTGATCTCCTAAGCTAAGGTTCCCCTAAATCAAGTTGTAAAAATTCAACTGCATGATAAAGGTTCAGGGTTATTTTGAATAGGGTTTGAAGCAGTTGGATTTGCTTGTTCTGCTAAATTTTCATTTTGGACTGTATATTCTGTACTTGTATGTGTCATTTTATTTTCCATTATAGGATCTAAGAAAATTCTAGTATTCACATTTTCTGTAATTTCAACAAAATCTGTTGTCAAATCTTCTAGATTTGAATTACAGAAACTCTCATCTAGAAATTTTGCTTGACTTGTTTCAAAAGTTCTAGACGTATGATGAGGTGAATAAAATTTATAACCCTTGGATTTCTAATAGTATCCTATGAAATGACAGTTCACTGTTTTTGGCTCAAGCTTATGTATTAGTGCATTTGGTATTTTGGCTTCAGCCTTGCATCCCCATACATGACAGTGATGCAGACTTGGCTGTTTTCCACACCATAATTCATATGTTGTTTTATCTATAGCCTTACTGGGTAACCTGTTGCAAATATAATTTGTAGTTTTAAGAGCCTCACCCCATAAGAACCTAGGTAACCCTGAAATGCACATCATGCTCCTCATCATGTTCATTAAGATCTTATTCTTTCTTTCTGCTACACCATTTTGTTGAGGGTTATAGGGAGTTGTGTACTGTGTCTTAATGCCATTTTGTTGTAAATATAGTGCAAAATGACCCTTTTGCTGGTCTGCCTCAGTATGTCTACCATAGAACTCCCCTCCTCTATCAGATCTCACTACTTTAATTTTTTTCTCAAGCTGTAATTCTACTTCTGTTTTGTAGATTATGAATGCATCAAGTGCTTGTGATTTTTCTGACATCATATAAACGTAGCAGTATATGGAATAGTCATCTATAAAGGTGATGAAGTAACAGTTTTTATACATTGTTTAGTTTTTAAATGGACCACAGATGTCTATGTGTATTAATTCTAAGAGATTTTGACTTCTGGATGCATTTTTCTTCCTGTTGTGTGTCAACT
The DNA here is from genome assembly GCA_946800695.1 of Geum urbanum. Lineage (NCBI taxonomy): Eukaryota > Viridiplantae > Streptophyta > Magnoliopsida > Rosales > Rosaceae > Geum > Geum urbanum. The sequence goes on along the minus strand of OX327013.1, from coordinate 40,993,254 downwards.
TCCCTTTGAAACATTCAATACATTCATTTAAATCTGAATAGTCCAGTTCAGGTAGTATTTTACTTTTCTCAAGTGTTTTAAGTCTTTCCTTGGAGATGCGGCCTAGTCTTCTATGCCACAGATTTGCAGACTTGTTGTTATATCTAGTACTCTTATTTCTTATTGTGTTGTTTCTTGTATTTCTATTTTCAACATTCTCAATCAATAAGATTTCTTGTACAATAGCAGAACAATTTAAACTCAAGTAATGATTTGAAAATACACCACAACCAATGAGCTAGTTTCAAACTCTGAAATAACTTTATTCCTTCGAGATCAATAACAAGTCTACATCAAATATTGACCAAAAGACCTACTGAAATAAGATTCCTTTTTAAAGAAGAAATATAATAAACATTCTCAAGAAAAATAAAAATTCCTAATCCTAGACCAAGCTTCAGAGTTCAAATTCCCCTAACTGCTACCTTTGTCCCATTTCCCACGCAGACTTGTTGTTCACTCCTTGTTGGTATTCTCCTCCTTGTTATACTCTGTAATGAAGTGGTAATACATATAGGTGAGCATGAATTTAACCAATAAGTGTGTGTGTCAACATTAACGAAATTAACTTCAAGAGAAAAAACTGAATTAGGAAAAGACTCACCCTTCTTGATCATCCAGGTTATCATCCAGGCTTTGAAACCTGGACAATCCTTCTTCATGCGACTAGTTTTCTTACAAAAGAAACACTTATACTCAAAGGTTTTCCTGCCTTAGAATCTGCAGGCTTCCCAAATGCCTTATGGAAGGTGGTTTTCTTGGCTTTCATTTTGTTAAAGTGCCTTTTACCTTTAGCTTTCTCAACCAGATTGACAGTAACTATAGGCACAAACTCTTTCTTAATTCTCTCCTCCTCATCAACACACACATATATTAGTTTATTAAGGTTCCATTTGGTGTCAGAGGTATTGTACGAGGTTCTTACGTTATTGTAGGTGATAGGTAATGATTTTAGAGCCACATGCACAACATGCTCATCCTTAACCCCTACACTTAAGTCTCTGAGCCTGGAGTCGATATCTATCAATCCCATAATGTGCTCCCTCACTAATCCCTTAGCAGAAAAGGACATCTCACTGAAGTTCCTTGACAACTTAGCTATCTCAGCCTTATCACTCTCCAAGTACTTCTTTGAAATTGCTTCCAGAAAATCCCAGGCCAACTCAGGTTCCACTTTAGACCCTCTAACAGTTTCAGACATGGTGGTTCTTATTACATTTTTGACTTTCCTGTTGCTATTATACTAGTCTTTAAAGTATTTCCTATCTTCAATAGTGGCATCTTCAGCCAAGTCAGCATGTTGCTCCTTAATTAGACACATATACAAGCTATCTCTCATAGACAGATAAAATTCAACTTGGTTCTTCCATTTCTTATAATTATTTCCCTGAAGCATCTCAACCTGGCCTAAGGTGACAACCAAGGATCCTAAAAAGAAAAGAAGAAAAGAAAATATAAGTTTTATGTAAAAACATTTTTGTGTGTTATACTGTATATAAGCATGAAGTGTAAGTAAAAATATTCACATAACAAAACTTATGCTTGATCAAAAATTCCCAGAAACTGTAGTAATAATAGGTAATATCTTTGTGATATAAAACTTATTACATTTAAGTTCTTAATCAAGATACTGTACATACTACTTAAAATATCACTTATTGGTGAAACAGTCAAATCTTTGGATTAGAAGAGTTTCAAAAATCCTAATAGACATCTGGAAATACATATGTTGTTGCACTATATCAAGACTATACAGTGAACATCTTCTTTGGAAGAACAAAATATATGTATAATTTTAATATAGATGCACAAGGTTTCTGTCCAGTTAAAAAGGAAATGAACTTTGAAGATTTAGAAAAACTTTGCTTTGTGCAACATGTTCTTATGTAAACGTCAAAATTCAAGACAGATGGTTAACAACTAGATGCCAATTTGAACTTTAGTGACTTGTTAAACCCTGAATTCATATATGTTGTTATACTACTGTAGTTAGCATATATTATCATACAAATACACATTTGGGGAATATGCTATTTCAAACAAAATCATATCAATCACACAACAATTCCACTCAATCAATCTGGAAAATAAATCCCATATTGAATCATATCAAGTATATGAAGATGAACACATCAAGAAGATATCCTAAACTCAATGCCATTTATTGTATTCCAAAAGATGGCTCAATACACAGAATTGAAAGGTTTGGTTTTTCTCAAATCCTAAATCATACCTTAGCCTCTACTACGCGCTGCATCAAAGCGTTAGTGAAAAACAGATAGAGTCTAACCTGGAAAGCATGCGCCTAAAATAGTCTTGAATCCCTCTTTGAGATTTCATCTCAGGTGCGCAACTTCCCCAAAAAATCATCCTCAAAAACAAGTCGTAGGTTTGTTTTTCTTAATCTTATCAGTAACAGTTTCGACATATACCAATTTTGGGCCTTTACAACTAATTAAGTGGGCTTAGTTTTAATAACAAATTGCGGAACAAAATTTCAAAAACCCACTTTGATGTTTGTGCAAGAACAATTTGTTTGTTTCAAAATAGAATGAAAACAACATGAATCAATCCAAGCATTTGTGAAAATTCTAACCTCTAATACCATTTGTTAACCTTGAGAGTACACTACTGCAAGTACCAATAACACAAGAATGATCATTTCACAAAGCTGCACAGCCACAAACACTTACCGTAATAAACCAAGAACAACAACTCAGACTTTTTAGTGAGACTAGAAAATTATACCTGAATCGAGTCCATTGCTTCCTTATCCATTGTGCTGCTCCATTTTCTTCTGAAGACACAATACAGAGAGGTTTAGTAATAGGGCTAAACTGAATGCAATATTGACCGTATGGTGTACAAGGACTTCTCCTTCTTTATATATTGGCATAACCAAGTTCCAGAACTCATCCCATAAGCAGTCCAAGATTTTGTAAAGGTTTAATTGATGGAGGACTCAAAGCATATCACAACTCCTCATTTAAACATGCTGTTAAACAATAAGACTCCTACTTCCACTTAACAATATACAGCTAAGTGGATAACCGGAACTAGAGTTATACTTGCATAATTTTTGCTATTAGATTGTTTTACAACTTATGTACATTTGTTTAATGTATCTCAACAATGTTTGAGTCCCCGTATACATAGATCGATGTTCAACAATTTGTGCAACATGATGATGGGACACCACGACCCCTAAATGAAATAATAAGGACTCCCTATCCAGGTTGAGTTTTAGCACCAAAAGCAATCTAGCTGCTCCTTGATTGATTCTTTGTGCAACGGTGCAACCAAATGACTCGGCCCACAGAAACATAAACAAATTAGTGAAAACAACTGTAAAGGAGTTAACAAAGTAGTCTTACAGCAACTGATTGGTATAGATAGCCAGCAACATATCCACGTTAAAATCATCGATTATAACATATGACGTAGCAGCTATGGTCTAAATTATATTCGAAATTGAGAAACTACCGGTGTTGTTGGTGTGAACTTAGTTCACAGTAAACTAGTACGTACTTTACTGTTCAAATTACATACGTGGTTGATAATTAATTTTTTTCCCCTAAAATGTTGTCTTAATCAAAGTAAACTGGGTTCGCATGAGGACTAGAAACTACGGTCTAAATTGAAAATTCAATGACATATATAACACGCACGTCCAACTAACAACGTCAACTTCTGAACCATACTCATACGTTATATAGTGTAGTTGCTATTGACGAAACTATATACATATGAGTGAAAACATACGTACGTATACTGAAAGGCGTGTGATGAACCTTGTGTACAAGACAACATGAAAAAACACGGTTGACAAAAATTGGAGGGAGGTGGCAGCCGGTTGTTGGCGTATCAATCTCTCTCTATGTATGCAATTTCGATCGCATGCAGGGGACCGGAGTCTGGGATGGATACATTTTCATACAGATAAGAGTCTTAATTAAGACGTTAATAATGCATGGGAGCAGCAATTCAAGGCTCCACTTTTGTTTATTGATCATGTTCTATTTGTCAAACATCGGTGATGTCGATCGACGCAACAGTTCGGTATGACTGTGCTGCTTTGTTTCCAACTCCTTGATTTGAACCGTGTTGATCTTCAAAATCTACATTTCTGTAATGAAATTAGAAAGGAAACTATATATAATAGGTGAAGATATATAGTTTAAGTATGAAATAATTAAGCTATACATATATATGCATTAAGGTTAACTCAATCTGTATATGAGGATCGATGGGGGAGAATCAAATATGAATTGGTAATTTGAAATTGTATAGATATGGTTACCAGATCGTAAGATAATTAGATGTACGTCTTAAGAACCACAACAGTGACTAGTTCAGTAAAATGTAATGGCACCTCTAATAGATACTTCAAAGTTAAATATTTTTGACTTTTAACTACTTTTTGACTAAAAATACTTCTAACAGATATAATATAGTCATGTTAAAAATAATTTTTAAAAATAATTTTTAGTTAAAAGTTGTAGCTAAATTTAACAATTTAGGAGAGAGAAAATAACTTGAAGTTAAACTCTCCCACCTTCCATCTTTTTCAGTTACCAACGTATGCTTTGAAAAAATTTGAAATGACTTGAAAGTAGCTATTATTGGTAAAATGAAAGTTAAAAACACATAATTTAAATTTAACTTTCTATTCAATTTAACTATAGTTTTTAACTTAATTCTCGGAGATGCTCTAAATGCGATGACACCATTTTTAAGGACGTACGGGAGCGTACGATATGATGACTCTTTACTTTTTTTACCTTTAAATTTAAATTCAAATTTGTAACTTAAAGACTTCACCATATCACTCAACTTTAATTGATAAAACGAACTGAAACGTTAGTTTAAAACAAAATTATATTCGAAATTGATTGAAAATAATAATACCTAGATCGTTGACATTTCCTAGTATAATCGTAAGACTTTATGTACTACTATACATTCTGGAATTCATTAGTCACAATATAAGTCCTTTAAGAAAATAAAAATTAAATATTACGTAATAGATTGTAATCGAGATTATTTGTTATAAATTCTTTTGATTATAATCTAGCAGATCGAGTTTGTAAACCTATTTACATGTGGATATCTAAATTTCATCGCTCACACACGAAGTATAGTATGCTTTGTAGTTGAGGTCGGTGATAGACCGGGTCAGACTTTAAAAAAAAATTGAATGGACTTTTTGAGCCCCGGGCATTATCCTTTTTATGGTACTTAATAATTTTTTTCAAATTAATAATAATTTATATTGATAAAATAATCGGCATTTTAGGCCCTGGGCCTTATCGATTTTTTTGTATTAAATAAAAAAATTAATAGTGGTTTATATTGATAAAATAATCTATAATAAATATATACTAATTTTTTTGCACGAGCATACACGCGTGCGGAAGTGCATCGCGCTCGCACCCGCGAATTGTCACGAATTGTCAGTATATTTATTAAACGTGTGGACATATTATGCAAGAAGACTAATATTATTTTACGCAATAAATAATTTAAACATTGCTAATTCTTCCCTCTCAAATCCTGTATCTAAATAGCTTGTATGTAAAATGAAACCAAAGACATGCAAAGAGAATCCACTAAAAGAATAAAATAAAGTCGAGAAATCCAATGTCATCGGGATATCTAATAAAGTTCCTCTTAGCCACATTCAAAAGGACCACTTTAATTGCAACCCACCGAATATACAAAAACATGTATGGTAGCACCTTGATCTATTTTAGTTGTTTCCATCAGAAGAAGATTGAAGCGTTTGAAGTGTAACATCTATAGACAAATATAGAACAAAAGAAAATTATTTAGACAATGAAATAAATAGAGATTACCACAAAATATGTAACTGTTTATACTTGTGTATGGATGAAGTATCTAAGAAGATGCATCATTACTTGTGTTTGAATGAAGAAACACCTTTTTAAATACTACATTCATGGTATATACTCCATCTTGGCCAGTTAATGAACCAATTTTTATCAGTATCTTTGTAGTTGATCTTGAAACTCCTTTAGACAATGCGGCATACAATTGATCATGGCTGAAAACATGATCTGGAAGGTAGTTTGACCTTGAGCCTTGTTTATGCTGAGAGAGAAGCTCAGTTTCACTGAAAATTGCTTTCTTGTGAGTACAAATGGTAGGCGGACATTTTCTGCAGGTCTCAACGGGATTCAAGGTAGAAAGACTCTATTTCCGGCAAACTGTCAACTGATAATTTTAGCATCTATTAAGTTATGGTATGAACCACAACATAACAATCTCGTACCATTACATAGTTTTGGGTCGATCTTTCTTAGAAGCATGATAAAAACACCTATTTTCAAAGTTAACTTGTGTGGCGGGAGACCTTCTATAGTTATTGTGTTTACGAATTTTGATCGATAACAATTTTTGGTATCATCTTCCACATAGTCAAATGAAAACAAAGTGATTGGCTCTCCTGGAAACATATTGATTATCTTTTCGTTCAACATGTATGCATCGTCATCTATGAGAGTACTAAGTGCTCATTCCACTATGTATCTTGCATTTTAAATGATCTCCCAGGTTGGGAAAGAATTCATCAATGATTTGGGTAATTGATTTCTCTCCTTGCCATGGTACTATCATGGATCCTGGTAACTTTATCATTTCATCTTCCACGACATGTTCATTTCTTTCTCCAACTCGAAGTAAAAACTCCAAAAATTGTGGATCATTTATGGATCTCATATTGTGTCACAACCTTAAAATCTTGGTTTGTGTCCAGAATGATGATTTTACAATAGACGCTTCAATGAGTTCGGACCTCGTACCTTTTGGAATAATAGGAAGCACTCAATGAAAATCTCCCCCAAAAATCATGATTTTTCCTCAGAATGGTAACCCAACCATCCGTTATGTCTCGCAAAAGTCGATCAACTGCTTTAAAGGTATGTCTATAAGTCATATGTGCCTCATCCCAAATGATTAAGGTTGCATTTCTTATCAATTTGGTGGGTCAGATTGTTTACAGAGTAAACATGAGGATGAAGCATCTGCATTAACTGGTATCTTGAATCTTGAGTGAGCTGTTCTTCCACCAAACAATACAGTTGAAGCTATTACAGATGATGCCGTTGGTAAAATAATGTGATTCATTCTTCATAAATTAGCTAGTAACGCAAGGTATAAGTATGTCTTTCCAGTTCCACTAGAACCATCAACAAAAAACAATGCATTATTTTGTCTCTCAACAAAATTCATTATGGTGTTAATTGCAACTCTTTGATCATCGTTAAGTTGATCGATTGCATCCATGTCTTCTTGTGGAACTTGTATAGAAAGCTCATTTTTAATACAGCTTAGCATGTTTGAACTTTCATCTACTTCGCTTGATCTTTTGGAAAGATTAAAATCTTCGATATCCTTATTAAATTATTTTCCAACATTCTGTCTAAATCTCGTAGAACCCTATTTTTATAAACAGATTCACTATATGGAGGATAATCTTCAACCTTGAAAGGGTAAATTTCATCCCACAATTGTCGAACACCAGTTGCTTCATAGTAAACTAAGATTGTAGCAAACAATCTTCTTAAAGCAAATGGCATCCTGATTGTTGAGGCCTCTAACAAACAACCTTGAACATTATTATCATACTCTAACAAACCTGCCTTCTCAGTTGATTGCTTAAAATTTGGTTGCAAAATACCTTGCACAGTGAACAAATGAAGAAATGATCTTGGTCCTCTTACATGATTAAGGAGAGAACGTAGGTAAAACTTTTCATCATCGAAGGGTGAAGCACCGTATATTCGGCCAATTACCTTCAAATTGCTTCTACGTTTTGCCCAATATTTTCTGCGACCATCCCACCTATACTTTTCAAGAATTTCTCAATACAAATATACTCTTGCTTTATTATCCCTTTGATTTAGAGTGAAGAATTCAGTAAGCATTGTCTTTTGTGTATCAACATCAACCAAAATGTCCTATATATTTTTATCTGCATTGAATGTTACTTGTTGCATATTGGGAACATGTATTTGCAACCGTTCTACTATTGGATACTGGAGGTTCAATCCAAATTTAAATATCTTTCATGAGGCCTTAGGTGCACACACCTACCTAGCATTAACAAATTGTCTGATTTCATCATAATTCATGTATGCTTGAAGCTCTAGTGCCATTTTGTTTGGACCTTTGTAGATATATTTATATAAGTATTTGACATTTTTTATGCTCCCACAAATTTCAACATTAATGTGACAATCATGTTGTAGTAACAACCACAGGTTGTAAGGAACTACCCAACTGTTATCCACCATCACATCTCTTCGCCGGTATTGGTAATCTGTTTTCTCCCTTGAATGGTGAAATTTGCTAAAGGTTTTGGGCATCCTTGTGTACAATGTCCATTTTTCATATAGGAAAGATTTCGGTTAGATCTTCCACACGGACTATGAATCATATGTGTACAAACTGCATCGTAAAGTTGAGGCTCGACATCTTTATCTGGTACTTCTGCTCTAATGATGTGGTTATATTCATCTGCAGTGTAAAACATATATGTTTCTTCTAGCATGACCAACATATGAACATGTGGAAGATCACGTTTGTGAAATTCAATGACAAAAGCATGAGCACCAACTCTTCTCAAGACTCCTTTTTTGATGATATCTTCTTTCAAATGCTCAAGCTTAGCATGAAACACCCTTATGACTATATCAAGACGATCATGAGCTGCTTATCCAGGGTGGAGTTCTTTTTTTACTTCTTCCCAATTAAGATTACACGTCATTGTAATAAAAAGATATCGTCTACCATATTTTTGAACCAAAGCCATAACATCTTGATACCATTGATACATATCACACGGGCTTCCAATAGATGATGATGGAAGAATGGTTCTAAATCCAACATTTTCTGATAATGAATTGATTTCGAATTAACAAAAATATACAAATATAACATTCTTACACATAAATAAGACTTTACAAAGAAAAGAAAAAATTATAAGTACCGACATTGTTTTCCCTGCATTTAGAGAGTCTTGTAGTCCTTGACGAAATTATTTTCTAAATTTTGCTTGATCAAGCCTGATATATCCGAGTCTTTGTAACTCAATCTTTACATAATTATCTACAACATATTGTTGGAAGAGGCGTCCACCTCGATGTAGAGAATTTTCATGACTTTCACATATCCACAAATTTTTCTTTATTAAATATTTGTGAAACTATCATTTATGTGTTAGGAAATTTGAAAACAAAATAAAAGTACTAACCTGTAACATATAAGAGTTATAGTCACAACTTGACATATCCTCATTATTGTTGTCTTTATTAATGTCTCATTCATATGTTCCATAAGGCAATAATAATGGATATTGCATGGAGTCATAGAATCCAATTGAATCTTGGATGTTTTGAAGTAGTCTAGTAATTGTCTGAATAACAAAATCTCTTCCATTTGGATTTACATTGTCTCCCCTTATTATAACAGTGGAAACTTGTGATGTTGATGGTAAAATGTATCGGTGACGGTCAGAAGGCTGCTCTCTTATGATAATAAGCCTGCAATCGAGCAACTCTTGTCGTTGTCTGAGACTTTTAAATGTATGAACAAATAGATTGTATTGATCCAAGATATGATGTATCCGGTTCACCATTCCCCTATCTAAAACTGTACTCTCGGATATTCTATTTTCAATTTCTTGCTCGGTGTTGTATATATAAGTTTGTAAATAACGTGGTCGTCTCCTATGAATAGGTAGAAGCCCACCAATAGGTAGAAGCCCACCAATCTTATAATATATAGAACCTTTGAGCACAAAATGTGTATTGGGTTCAAACATTTATTCTCTCATCAACATGTACATCCATTAAAGTGAACAGAAACACATTGTTGTAGGCTTGAATTTTTTGTCTAAATTTTTTCCCCTCGTCTGTTTGGTCGGAAAATAGTTCAACCATTTGTCGGAGAGAAGGAATGAGGGGCAAATCAATATTTATTTTTGAACAACACAAACTAAATGTCTCTCTATGAAACAATCGTGCTTTGGAATATGAACATTCATTTAATGAGGGTAATTGACAGAATGGAACAATGTAGTTTTCATGAAAATTTCTGGCAGCATTATGACATTCTCACTCTTCTTGGCCGACGTATTGGAGAAGCATCACATTGCATGTCACCAACATTCATGGTCTTGTTATCATCTTCTTCATCTTGATCATCATCGTCTTCAACATTATTAATGGACAAATTTGGGGTCTCTGTTTCAAAATTTTAAAATTTGGTACATTTAATTCACATACAAAAACTGATGATAGTAGGTGAATATAATATAAATGAGCAATGTACATTTACATAAAATTATTTCTAATATTATATACAAAAATTTGAATACGTCAATTTGTAAGTGTGAAAAAACAAAATGACTAATATATAGATCTTTTTTTGAATAAAAATAACCTGTAAATTATTCTTTCATATTGTTGGGGTTTCTTTGAAGGTTGTGCCCATACACTATTTCTCCATCATTTAATCGCATCCTTGTTGTTCGTGCTCATGCCTTATGTGAGATAAAGGGACTCTTATAAACTCTTCATCATGGTTGACATGATTCTCAATTTTTTCAATGATGTGGCCATGTACTATTTCCACATCATTTATCTGTATCCCTATTGTTTGTGCTCACTGCCTGGTGTGAGTTAAACACACTCTTGGAATCTCTTCATCATGATTGACGTGATTCTGATTTTGTCCCATTCATTGAATAATAAATACATCAACATTATATAGAGATACTTTGTATATGAACGATCTAACATGTATCAAGATATGTATGTACATGTAGGTTATTTGTTTATATTATCTCGATGTGTGTCAGGTTGGTCATGGTTGCTTTCTACCACTGGTCGTTTTCCTCTTGCATGGTCACGTTGTCGTGCCAAATAAGCTTCATGTTGTTCAGGATTTATTGAGTGTCGCCATTGTCTATTACGTGAAGCCCCAGAGGTGTTTGTTTGATCCATATGACTTTTGATCCGTTATTGACAAAAAATAATATATTTATTTCATTTTTCATGTTTGGTTAGTAAATAACTATTAACTTATCTTCAGTAAGACTATTCATTTTTATAAACAAATATCATGTGGTAGATCGGTCTTCAAAGATGAAATTACATAAACATAGTTTATATAGACGGTAGAAAAAGAAAACACAAAAATTGAAAAAACTTAGAGGTAGAAGTCATATTGGTCCTTTTTTTCTTTTTTCTTTCCAAATGAATAAATCTGGTCACGGTAATAAATGAAATAAGTCATAAGTTTTTAGAGAAAGCATTGAAGGAAGGAACCGACATGAAAGATTAAATTTGCATTATGAACAGTTGAAAACCTATTCTCTTCTCGTATCTCTCTCTCTGTATAGCCACCATCTCTCTACTTCAAAGTATAATAGTCTTATTTACATCCTATATGTCTGACATATGCAAATGCTTTCTTTCTCACTATAACCTCTCGCCTAATTCCATCATTAGACAATACACTTATACCCATTTCTCGTGACGCTTCACAACTCCTCCCAAGCCCGGACCCATTTTCTAATGCTACATAACTCTCTTTGTCATGATCAGGCGCTCCCCAAGCATAGTAATGATAAATTTGGACCCTCCTCTTCAGAAATGATTATTTATGGATTATAGATGTTCTATTTTTTTTTTTCAATTGTTGTTGGTTCGGGATCTTTCTATGGATATACAAAGATATAATATGTAAAGTGGAAATTAGGAAAACCAAAAAGCCATATAACACTGAGCAGTATAAGTCTTTGAGTTTTCTTAATATTGGATCAAGTGGTACAAAATAAAGTTATACAAATTATATGTATGACATAAAGTACAGTTAAATAGAAAATCTATATTCTAACTTCTAATATCTTCTAGTTATTGGACAAGATTTTCTTGTGCAGTATGTGTCTTTCATTGAGAATGGACTGCCTCTTTATTGTAAAAAGGGAGACCTTCACCGATGCATATAATTATAGAAGTGCTATAATCTTTTAAAGGTGAAGAGAGTATCGCTCTGTCATTGTTTACTTGACGGCAATGTACTACTCCTTTAATATGTAACGGCAGTCTACTCTACTTCCTGTTTGGATTGAAAAAAATTGAGGAATTTTAGAGAAGAGAGTATATAGGCCTTTATTTAAAGACGTGAATAATTATGTAGTGGAAAAATTATTACCACGTTCTTATTCTTGACTTTATGCACCTCTATAACGCAGAATTTTCACATTAGCATTTAAACCGAAAAGAGTTACCAGTAATGAAAAAAAACAAGAGTTATTGAATTACCATCAATGTTGATTGAAAATATCCATCTATGTTGATAGTGAAAGAAAAAAAAATCTAATACCTATATTTGCTTTCAGGCTGTAAAACGTGCAAAATGTGCTTGATATCGTCAGTTTTTCACCAAGATGCACGATGCATGAACGCGACAGTTTTTTTGAAACAAAGTAACAATTCCTGAGATTTTAAAGCGTTAATTGATAGATAACTCAATTCTAATTTATATATGGTTGGTCCTCAATCACGTAATGATTACAATACACACCTTTATTAACGAACTATTTTTACACCACTATTTCATAACAACAATACAATACATATACACATTTAAGCATTTGGGCATCGACTAATCTTCTTCTCATCACTTCAATCTTAATTGGGTCTTTTGAACAAACTAATGGAAACGTTCAAATCTCTGTAAATTTTGCCCATGAATAAATCTCAACTTGGTCTTGAACCTTGATCCCTCGGCCTTCCTCCACTTATGCATGTCTTTTTTTTTTTGGATACACACTTATACACGATTAGACATTGAAATCCTCAAAATATTAAATTGGGTATTTGAAAAAATGAAAAGAATAAAAAAGAAACCAATTGATCTAGACTATCTGGCAAAATTTACATGATGAAGCTTATCGGCTTTAAGCACCCATGGATGTCTCGAATCACGTAGTCAATCTTCTACGCCAACATACAGTTCCAAATAAATAATTCATCGATGAAGCTCATTGGCTTTAACACCAATTTGCTCTCTGTAGGTGTCCCAAATCACTCAATTTTCTCTCTAACAAAAAAAATAAAATAATCAATCAACAATGAAACTATGAGCAAATCAAATTCAATCACTCAAATTCACTTGTATGGGATCTTTTTCTTCTTTCGATTAGCCGAAAGCCGTACACCGTCTTCTTCTTTCTTTGAGAACTAATTGTAAACTGGCAACAATTGTTGGAACTCCCAAACATACAAAGAAGTTGTAGAGAAGGAAGAAAAGTGGCGTATCTTAGGGCTGAAGTTATTTGTAGTTGTAGAGTTGAAAAATGTTTTGAACTGCCGGCCATTTCTATATTTGTGGTTTATCACAAGCCTATAATTTCTGAGATGCATGGACATGTTTAGCCCATTAACAATTAAATCAACACTTTATTCTTTTATAATTAACCAAGGACATTCGATAAAATTGCTAATGTTTGACGTTAACCTCTCCTCCACATCAGTTAAATTGCTTGAAAATTGTAGAAGGTTGAACTCTCTTAATATATAGAGATATATATATAATTGATGGGTTTGACAGGCCTTGCCCTACGGGCCGGATATTTTTGGTCCCATGAGTTTTCGGACCTCGGCCTATAGGGCCAGACATTTTCGGGCCTAAATTCGGACCATGCCGGGCTTGAACTTTTTGAGCCTCAGGCCGACTAGGATCTTTTTGGGCCTATAGGCCAAATGGTAGCCCAACTTTGCGGATATCAAGCCAGTTCCTGGACCTGTTCTTTAAATTAAGAAAATCAAGCAAATCGTTAGCCTCTCTAATTGGGTCCACCTCTTACTTGCGCCTGAATAGTAAACGAGGAGACTATCTTGGGCCGTCAGGATAATCATTTGGGTGTTGTCCGGCCCAAAATAAAGACAGAGGTTTAGGTAGGTCTAACTCTGTCAGTGACAAGAGTGTGTCAAAAGCTTTTCTTCCCAGTTGGCAACGAAAACGATTCTGAACTCTCAACTTAAAACGCCTTCCGAACAAGGCAACGAATTTAAGAGTGGTTTACCGTTTTAATGGAGGCGGAGCTGAAAGAGATGCTTAACGACCTCGAATCTCTCAAGGGATCGCTCACCGATCCTTCTCTAACTGCTCCAATCGACAAGGTATGCATCGTTTCTGATTCGATTGGAACACAATACTAAAATTGAGCTTCACTTTTGGCCTGAAACGGCTTAATTCCGGAGTATTATAATTGATTATACGCATTATAAATTCTGCAAACTCTAATTATGCTATGTAAGATATTGGCTCAATGGCATCAGCTTGCTAATGTGGATTTGGTTTTAGCTTCTGTGCATATATAAGAGAATGAAGTTAGGATGTTCAATTATGATTGGTTTAGATACTCTGATTAGGAGAAGTTTAGGCACATGGTGGCTAATTATCAGTAACAAGCTCAGAGTATTCCAAGCTGGTAAATTTACTGAAGTTTCTGAAGTAAAACTGACAATCTTTTATTTCTTCCATTTGATTTCTAGCTGCAACTACGTGTAGAACGGCTTACTGGTCTTGCAAAATCTGGACCTGTTCGGAGGTCCAAAGTTCAGGTACTTATTTTTCGGTTGTCATTGTATTATGTTTCGTTTTGGTGATGCTTGTGTGTTTATTCATGCGTTACATGTAATGGTGGCAGGATATGAGTGCTGAGGTAGTAGATAGCAATCCTTACAGTAGGCTCATGGCGCTTCAGAGGATGGGCATCGTTAAAAACTACGAAAGAATACGGGACTTCTCTGTAGCCATTGTTGTGCGTATTTATTTCCTTTGTCAATGTTCCTTTTGTGGTTTCACCATGTGGCGTTCTTTTTATTTTTTTCTCACTCTTTGTGGTTATTTGATTGATGATGGTTATTTTAATTTTTAGGGAGTAGGTGGCGTAGGAAGTGTAGCAGCTGAGATGCTAACAAGATGTGGTATTGGTCGACTTTTGCTTTATGATTATGACAAAGTAGAGCTAGCTAACATGAACAGGTTGTTCTTTCGTCCTGAGCAGGTACTCATCCTTGTTATGGTCAATTTCTTTCTTTTAGGAAGTTCTCTGTACCGCTCACCCAAAACTTTCCCACTATTTGAGCTAGCCTCAACCAGGTTTTGATTATTCTTAGGTTTACGTGGTGCTGCATTTAGAATTTAGATGGTTTTCACAGCTGATGCTTTGCTAGTGTTAATTTACATTGTTTTGCCTACCTAGCGTAAATTTATATTCTAATGAATTTCAAAATAGACTTTTTACCTTCCCGTGATGTGTTACCTTTTTCAGAGTGGTATGACCAAAACAGATGCTGCCGTACAGACCCTGTCAGACATAAATCCAGATGTTGTTCTTGAGGTAAGCACATCTCAGGATCTTTCTCCTATCTAACTTCACCAAAAGCTTACTACTTTGAAAAATTCATCAAATTTGGATTTTCCATCTACGTTTTCTGGTCAGCAATGAGCTATTTTATTTTGATGTTGCTACATTCTTAACACTTTCTTTTGTTGTTGTAGAGCTATACACTGAACATCACCACAGTTCAAGGTTTTGAAACCTTTACATCCAGTCTAAAAGATAAATCTTTCTGCCCAAATAAAGAAGGCAGTGGAGTGGACCTTGTGTTGAGCTGTGTTGATAATTATGAAGCAAGAATGGCTGTTAATCAGGTACTATGTTTATATAAGGTTTTTCCTTTTTCCCTTCTGCTTCGAAGACAATAATTTGTAAAAGAAATCTTTTGCTGACTCTTGTACAGGCTTGCAATGAAATGAATCAAACATGGATGGAGTCTGGTAAGCAGACTAGCTCCTATCTTTGCATTACATTGCAATGCTAAGATACCCATAGTATAGATGGCTGAAATGCAGTGGGTGAAAACTATGAGCTGAATATTGGCCGTGTATATGACTGTTTCTGATCAATTTGCTTTTGATGACATACAAACTTGAGTCTGCATCATTTTGTGTTGATTATGGGGATATATTTTGAAAATTATTTGGCTACAGCCCATTCTAATGGCCTGGTTCATTTCATATACACATGTATTCACATGAAGAACATATATGGCAGGTGTCTCTGAGGATGCTGTTTCGGGTCATATTCAGTTGCTGATACCTGGTGAAACTGCATGTTTTGCATGTGCCCCACCTTTGGTATGTTTTTCTTTTTGATGACCTTGGGAGGTTCTCATTCTCGATACAGGAGTAAAAAGACGAAAGTTGAAGTTCACTTCTTTTTCATTGGTGATATTACTTTCTTAGGTTGTAGCATCTGGAATAGATGAACGCACACTTAAGCGCGAAGGGGTTTGTGCTGCATCTTTACCTACCACTATGGTAACAATGTTTCTCTTTCACTCTCTTATCATCTCTCCATTATGCAAAATCGTCATTTGAACTTGCTAATAGTTGTTTTTCGGTGGTATTTTGCTGGAAACCATGTAATGATTGACATGTTGGTACTTTAAAAGTTTAAATGTAAAGGAAAATGATCTCAAAACTAAATTGAAGCTCATTTGATTATTGAAGCGGATTGAAGCCTGGTTTGGTTACTCTGTAATAGCATTATAGACAATCTAGAATTGGTTAAGTTGTACGATACAAAGCTGTTATTCTTATAGAAGCTGGTCTGTTTTGATTTGATAGGGTGTTGTTGCTGGACTTCTAGTTCAAAACACACTTAAATACTTGCTGAACTTTGGAAGTGTCTCCCCATACTTGGTAAGTCATATATTTAGTTCTCTCACCCTCTATAGATGTATCTATACTTGCCAAAGAAATAGCAGCACCAGCAAGGGGTGTGATTCTCTCTTTCATGTTTGATGCAGGGATATAATTCTCTAAAAGACTTCTTCCCCACTATGGAAATGAAACCAAACCCTCAGTGTTCGAATTTTGCTTGTCTAGAACGGCAGGTAAGATAATTCAGATCCAACCTATGTACACCAAAGAAGTAAAGATAGAACTGTTGATTACACGTTAAGGTGAGATTTCATGAAAACTCATAGATACATAATTAACTGTGCAGAGAGAATATCTGCTTGCAAAGCCGGTTAGGGATGCCGCAAGTAAAGCAAAGATGGAAGATGAAGCATCATCATCTGTTCCAGAAGGGCCTCTCCATCTGGATAATGAATGGGAAATAAGGTGCTTCTACCAATATGAAGTTTTTCCAATTAGTGCTCTATGCCTTGTTAAACATAAAAGTAATAGTCTGCATATTTCTGGACCCTAGAGATAACAGACTGCACACACTTTAGAGAAATAGCTTTGGAATTGAAGACTATATTACATTGCATCATAGAATATAAACTGAAAAAGATGCATTTTGTTTTGTTTTTCAGTGTTGTTGATGATTGTGAGCCCGATAGTAGAGAGGCCAAAAGATCAGGTAATCTATCCTTTCACATTTCAACAACTGAAATATAGATGGATCTTGCTGAATATCAATATTCTTCATGGAGCAGTAGTAGACATGTAATATATGATTGGATTTTTGGAAAAACATGTTTACTCTTTAGAATGTTTTTTTTTGTCTTCAGATGCTCTTCCTGAAGGTCTTGTTCGTGAGCTTCCCACCGCAGATGATTTCCAAAACCCCCCTGCTGAAGCCGCAGATTCTTCCATTGATGACCTCGAAGAACTTCGTAAACAGCTGGATTCCCTAAATTCTTAATTACATCATATAGCTGTTATCAGTGTTATGTAACCTATTGCTCTAGCAATACAAGTTGACTTTTAGCTTTCATCGGCTCTAGTCCATACCCTCAACTGGGTGGATAGATTATACCTTAACTCCCATACTTCACTAAACTGCTGCTTTCCAATATGTTGCATCGCCTGGGATCTCTTGTAACTTTCCAATTTATTCAACTTACAAACTTCACAGTTTACGATTCAACTACTATTTTTTTCCTTCTGCTAATGATCAGCAACTTATAGTTCAATTCTCTCTAGTATGAGTAGTATCTCTACGCATCAATTGTTCCCGAGCGAAAATCAGGCCTGTTACCTTTGGTTCAACCTAGATCGTTTCAAACTGGAATATGAAACATTTCCAGATATCTTAACAGCTCGACCACTTGTGTTGATGTGAGGCTCAGAATATCATGGGCAATTGGTTGTAAGTAACTAGGTTGTATAGAAGGGGGTGTGTAGAAGCGAAGCGTGAGGAAACGCAGAAGCGTTTTTTTTTCAAAAACTAGTGGAAGTGGGTATACGAAGGAAGCATCTAATATATAATAAAAATTTAATTATATATACATAGAAAAAAAATAGAATTTTATAAGTAACTTAAAATACAATTAAAATATAATTTCAATTTAATTATTTTAAAACAAGTACATGCATAATAATATGACTTATATATAAATAATACTAAACGTCTCTTACGATTATTTGTGAAATATGATTTAGCACTTTTAATTTGGAACATCAAGTTTCTAAAATAAATATATTTTTGAAATCATGTTTCCGAGAGCTTCCAGCAAACTACCGCGCGGGGAGCGCTTTCACTTTGAAGCTTCCATGCCTAGTAATCATCAGAAAAAAGTGCGGTAAAAGTAAAAGTAAAACAAAAGTTTTATGGGGTCGGTCCTACGTGGCGTGCGCCAACGAAGTCAGAAATCTAAACCCTGAAAAAGTGAAAACCCTAATTTCAAAAAAGAAGCTCACACTAGCCGCTTCCATTCAGTTCATCAGAGAAAAGCAAAAATGGCTGCCGTTGAAGAAAAGAAACCGGAGAAAGAACCCGAAGTGACAGCTCCCGAAGCCGAAGAAGATGACGAAGAAGATGACTGGTCATCGGACTCCGACATCGGCGACGCCTTGGACTATTTGGACTCCAAAGACGACGACGCTGTCGAAGGAGCTTTCACTATCAATTCGAGGCGTCCCAATGCTCATGGAGGCATTCACTCTCGTCCTAACACCTCCACTCTTCAGCCTCTCGCTAATCGCAACCAGAGATTCACCACTCACATCCGAGCTTCACCTCTAGAGGTAAAAAAAATAAATGGAAACCGAGATCAACTTTTAATTGTTTAGGTAAATGTACTGCAGATATTTACATTTTGGTTGAAAATTTTAGGGTTTGGTTTTGTGTAGGAATGGGAGGGGAGGCAAGGTGCGATGTCGAATTCTGTGACGACTGCAATTCGAGAGAGTGTTAGGGATTTGGCTACTGGAAGGACAAAGACTACTGAGAGAGCGGATCGTGCTACTGTTGAGCAGGTGAAATGAGGACACATTGTATTAGTCACTTTTGGAGTTTCGAAAAGAGGTGTATGCTTGTTTGTTGATTGAAGTTTGTGGATTGTGTGGTTTTTACCAGGCTATTGATCCGAGAACTCGGATGGTGTTGTTTAAAATGTTGAATCGCGGTGTGTTTAAGGATATCAATGGCTGCATTTCTACTGGGAAAGAAGTACATGCATATTTCTTCTGATTCGAGATTACACAATTTTCGCGATTTGATAACAGTCTGTAACTATTGATTTCATGTTGGACACAGGCAAATGTTTATCATGCTACAAAAGCTGATGGCGGGGAACTGGCGATCAAAGTGTTCAAAACCTCTGTCCTTGTTTTTAAGTGAGTTCAGCTTACACTTTCAGCTTATTGCATTGACTAATTGAAAACTTAGCAACTTTTGACTGTTATGGAGTCTCACATTTGTTGAAGTTAGTTTTAATTTTTCATCATTTATTTCATACGGAGGTTCACCATGAACTTCTTCCCAAATAAAGTGCTGTCTTTTTTGGGTAGTGCGAGTACTGATGGTGATTTTGACCATGTATCATAGACTATTGAATGGGGAGATAAAGTTGAACTGTTTTGAGAAAAGTTCAGCCAGTGTGCTGGTTTTGTATGTATGTGTTTGTCAGTAGTTTTGACATTGTCTGACTCGCGCTCCTATTCAAACAACTTCAGGGACAGGGATAGATATGTGCAAGGGGACTACCGGTTCAG
This sequence comes from Geum urbanum, assembly GCA_946800695.1. NCBI lineage: Eukaryota > Viridiplantae > Streptophyta > Magnoliopsida > Rosales > Rosaceae > Geum > Geum urbanum. The sequence goes on along the minus strand of OX327013.1, from coordinate 40,973,160 downwards.
ACATGGATACTGCAAGCACAATCCTAGAAAAATGGTCAAGACATGGGCTGAAAAAGAAAAGAGGAATTTGATCAGGTTAGGTCTCTTAATGACAAGCTTATACTATTTCAAAGAAAATAGTAACAAACTTCTATGGAAATATACAGAAATGTGCATTTTGCCCACTGTGCTTAGCATGAACCGATTAATCCTCTTCCAGTGTTAATGAAGCTTCATGACAATGATTTTATTATGAACCTGCTTTTGCCATGCCATTTGACTTGTGATGGGTTTGTGAAAATGCAGGCTAAAGGCCGAAGGAATTAGGTGCCCAGAAGTAGGGATTTTAAGACTTCATGTTCTGGTGATGGAATTTATAGGTATGTTCTGCGTTCTGCCCATTTTGGAAGAACATGTATCTTGATGGGCAACACATTAACATGATTCAGTGTTGTCAAAGATTATAGATAGCTTTTGACCCTATATTATGTTACAGGGAAGGATGGTTGGGCAGCGCCGCGTCTAAAGGATGCTGAATTATCACTTGATAAGTTACGAGAAGGTTATATGGAGGTTTGCCCATATCCTTAAGCCTGCATGTTCTCATACATTTTCTTTTTTTATATCCCAAATAAGGGTCCCTGTGCAAGTGCATCTCACAGAAATGCTTAGTTCCTGCTTGGTAATCTATATATTATCAGTAGGAAGCCTATGATAATAGTTTGTTTCTTGTTAATGAGTTTTATGTTTGGAAACTGGTTTAGTTTCTGAAACAAAGTCTGTGATATTTCTTATTCCAGATGGTTATTGCTATGCGAACAATGTATCAGAAGTGCAAACTAGTGCATGGAGATCTCAGTGAATACAACATACTTTATTTTGAGGTAGGTATTGCAATAAAGCACTCTTGAGATTATACTCAATTACTCACTTATCGCTGTATTTATATTTTCCTTCTTGTCCGCAGGGTCACTTGCATATTATCGATGTTTCTCAATCAGTTGATCTGGACCACCCACATGCACTTGATTTCCTACGTGAAGATTGTGTTCACGTATCTGTGAGTTCTTTAACCGAATCAACTGGTAGTGGTTTTGAATTTCATTATTGTGAGAAGTTATGAATCTGAGCTACGAAGCATTTGGTGGCATGCAGGATTTCTTTAAAAAACATGGTGTAGCTGTCATGACAATTCGTGAGCTATTTGATTTTATAGTTGACCCATGTATTGCTGAAGATGACGTGGACAGTTATCTGGAGAAGGTTTGGCTCTCTCTTGCTGCCATCAAATTTGAATAATTCTTGTGATCCTGTTATTCTATATTTAACACGTAAAGAACTTGGTTACTATCTGTTTTTTGCTCGATTTGACTTCAGGTCCAAGAAACAATAATAGCAAGAGGAGATATGACAGCAGAGGAGGAAATCGCAGACGCTGTATTTGTGCAGGTGAGTGAGAATAAAATATATGTTCATATATATGCTTACACATCAACTATATTCTGGCGATGGGATCCCGAAACCATTGGATGATCATCTGTTCATTTTTTCTCTTCTTTCCAGTCGTATATTCCAAAGACACTGGATCACGTGAAGAATGTTGAGGCTGATGTCATACGATTGACTAGTGGTGCGGACACAGGAGACATGTACTATAAAACTATCACAGGACTAAATCAGTCTCTTTCACAAGGCCAGCCAGCTCCATCTGAGAGAGAGCAGCAGCAACATGTTACAAATGTCCCAGAAGAGTTGTCAATCAATCCGGTTGATGGTCCTGCAGTTCCTGAGACCGAGTCTGACGACTCTGATATGGATGAAGAAAGCGCAAGTGACTCCGAAGGGAATTCTCCATCAAGATTCAAGCCACAGGAAAACCCTCTTGATAAGAAAGCAGCTAGGAAAGAGAACAAGAAGAAAGTGAAAGAAGAGAAGAGGGAAGCCCGGAAAACCAAAGTGTCGAAGGCCGATAAGAAAAGAAAGATAAAAAAATCCAAAGCCCACAAGACTAGGTAGTAGAACATTTACGGTAGAAAGTTGATTTTTTTTAAATATTTACAGGTAGAATTCTGTTACTATTACTATAATTGAGATGTGGCTATATAATTGATCGATAACTATTATTTAGTGATGATTTTTGGTGGAATTATTTCAGTTTCATTTCGATGAGGGCTAATTAATGTTTGCCAGCCTCCAGAAACCAAATTATTCTTGTAACCAAAAAAGAGAAACCAAATTATTCAATCCAAAAATTCTATTTAAGCAGTATTTTTTCTATTTTAAGCAGTTCCATACGGCGTCGTTTCGCTCACTATTCTCCATTTCAACAGCAGCTATTAAAAACTGGAAGCAATTTTAGCACCAAAAATCAAAAACGTTTTCTTCTTCGCGTGACACAAAAATGTCGAGTGCTACAGAACAAACCCTAGAAGCAACAGCACGACACCCAGAGCCAGAGCCAGAGCCAGAGCCAGAACCAGAACCACCATCTGAAGAAGAAGAAGAAGAAGAAGAAGACGAAGACGAAGAAGATGAAGCAGAGCAGAGAGTCTCGGATACCGACAACAACAGCGAGCAATCGCAAGAATGGGAGACGATGGCTCGAGCTTGGCTCTCTTCATTTCCAGAAGCCAAAGCTGTTTCCATGGACGAGGTCGAGTCCTGGATCGATTCCAACTTCGATTTCATACCCGAAGGAATCAAGTCCATGCCTCGCCCTGAAGTCTGTCAGCGCCTCATTGCTATCCAAAACTGCATGAGATTCCCCAATCAGGTCCTAATCCCTAATCTCACTCTCAAATTAGAGATTCAAATTCTATATGATTATGAGATTTTACTGGGGAAGAATCGAAAATGCTAGTTGAGGTTTTAGATATTTATGCCTGTTGTTGTTATTGATTGATGCATTTTTTGTGATACGGTAGGAGAAAGAAGAGGATCAAGCTGATATTCCACACGCTCGATTCCAACGCACTGATCAGTGGAGACCGGTTTATATTTGGTTAGAGTCTTTGGATAGGGATGAGGTAGTGAAGTCCAGGGATATAACCGAGTGGCTAACATCGAATCCGAAAATCCAAGAGTACTTGTGCTCGAGGCATTCGCGGTATCATTTGATGCACTACATCAAGAAATGTCATATGAAGATATTAAAGAGGCGCGAGAGGAGCAAGGTATTACTATTGAGCTCAAGTTGCCATGTTAGATTAACCATCCTATGATACAGTTATAAAGTTCAGATTAGTCGGTGCAACATTAAATGATTTTGATTGAACTGAAATATTCAAGTGACTAGTATGTGCAGCCAGTTGATTATATATACTGTTCTTGTTGAACAGGGTGGCCAGCAGTCTGATACACCTCCATCCCTAAAGGTTCACAAAGATGTGGAGATGAAACATGAAGCTTCCCTGCCGGGTATGGATCATCTGTATCTCATAGTACTATTCTATACATTTTATGCAAGGAGTAAAATATCGGATATCGAGAATATATCGACGTTTCAAAATTTGGATATTTCGACGGAAATATCGATGAAATATCGATCCAGTGAAAATTCTGACGAAAATGACGGAAATTAATAAAAATACATAGAAATTTGTAATGAAACTTTTGGAGGTTGTTACATGATCAATTATCTACCTATGTGAAAAGAAAATATTGATCAAACATCAAGACATTTGAATTTGCTAAATTACTATATGAATTAGTATGTGTCAAGTGTTGATAATTATTAAATATAATTTATTAGTTCTATTTTTATTTTTTGATAGCTAAAACTTATAAGAGATTAGGTCATCACGCCTTTTGTACAATATGTTACACATCACACATCACAAAATCAAATATATAAATACTTCAAAATCACGTAGGGGACCTATGAGGTTCGAAATTCACACTATTTTTCTCCATCTCTATGTGCATAATCATGTGTGTATTGTGAAGAATAATCATTAAATGATTGTTCTCCCATGTAATTTTGCATGTATTGGACATGTCACGTGAATGGTGGATTGGACATTGAGCATGTGAAGATTGGATATTTACCAAACTAAATGTTAAATGTGAAAAGTTTACGGAAATATCGAAAATATCGGAAAATATCGGAAATATCGGGGATATATCGGAAAATTTGATAAAAATCGGAAAATTTCGGAAAATTTAGGGATATATTTGAGGATTTTTCAGGTAACTTAAAAAAATCGAAATATCGGCGAAATATCGCCAATAATATCGATTTTACATACCTTGATTTTATGGGATACTTTTTTACCCATTGTTCTTTACGACTGGAATGGCTCCATTCATTTGTTGCTTTCAAGGGAAAGAATTGTTCTTTAGCTGGTTACAGTACAATGAATGGATCCATGACCTAAAATGGGCTGCAAATTTGGAAGTTTAGGGGTCTTAAGAGTGAGGACTGTTTGAACCAACAAAGTAAACTCAATTTAGAGGCTATTAGATGCTCCTCTCCCTCATGTATGTGGCTTTTTACTGGCTTGTAATTGTCTTTTGACCTGATTTATTATTTAAACCGCCTACAGGCTCTAAATCAATGAATCTACCACAAGATAGTGAGCTATATACAATGAAACGGAAGGAAGCACTTGAGAAATTTCAGATGTAAGTTGACTTTTGTGAGTTTTACGGTCAATACACCAGAACTTTCTTTCTGTCACTGACCTTTCCCGTGATTTTCAGCTTAGTGGAGCTGGAGAAGCTGCTTACCCCTATTTTTCTACATAGCGAAGGTGGAAACAAGTGAAAGAATTTTGGAGCATTAAACTTGTCTTTGTGCCATGCCCTGCACTTCTGTATCTTGTAATCTAGTAGTGGGCTTTAATGATCAAGGAAATACCAGATTCTCCATATGTAAAACTAGATTTGTACGAGCTTGCTTGGTTACATTATCTTCCTTTTTAACTTCGACTGATTCTGTCTCTTAGTTTCGTTGATTGAAGGATCTCGCCATTTGAACTCCTAGTTGACCATAAACACCCGATAACCCACCGCACAGTGAATATGAAACAAAATCGGCAGGGCTAGAAGCATTTGCCATTTGGATGTCACTGGTTAAGATATCAAAGTTGCACCTAAACCCCGAGTTCAAATGACTTGAAAAACCGATTGGGTACACCATTTGTCGGCTCAACATCTTTCGGCTATAACAAAGTGGCGTCAAAATTATGTGTTTTGTTTGTATCGTTATAATAGACTTCGAAAGTTTAGGATGCAGCTTCTTGGAAGATTGGCACAAATACCAGGGGCATATAATAGGCACTTGTGTATTTGAATATCTTAGTTGGTGCATACTTTACAAGAAAGTCAACAGCACATCATCTTAGGACCATCCTCTTGTCTTCTTTTCCTGGAAGAGCTTCAAGAGAAGCATCAAAATGCAGATTCAAAGCTTTTAATCTAGATGGAGCATAGGAATATTCCTTTTTTAGCTTTTTCAACCTAAAAAAGGAAAGAAGAAGAAGAAGCAAATCAAGCAATGTTATAAGTATATTACAGGATCAGAGTTTATAATGGTGAGAGATAGGGTTGGCCTGCTATAAATCTGGCTGAGACATCAAGGCTATAGTTTCTTTTTATTGGGACAAGGTCAAACACATTAGCACAGTAGTTTCTTTTTATTAGCACAAGGCTAAAGTTGTCTTCCAAGAGCAGAAATGGAGGGTTCAAACTTCATGTCCCTGAAAGTCGGTCTTGTATTGATTTTCTGGTTGCATTGCACAGTAGCTCATGGCCACAATAAGTATGGAGGTGACGGGATGCAGCCGCTTTCCAAGATTCAAATCCACAGAGCTGTTCATGAGCTTCATGAGAATGCTACAGTCAAAGCTCACCCTTCTCTTCTAGGCTTGAAGGTACGTGTAGGCTTGTTGCACATCAATTACTGAAGTTTCTTTCTAATTTCCCATCAGCTCGTTAATTTCAATGGAACAGCAAACTCGCTAGGTTTTTTTTATGTGTTTGGAGCACTCTATGTACAGGGTGAAGATACTGAATGGGTTTCTGTGGACGTTGATAGTCCTAATCCTTCTGGAGATGACTGGTTGGTAGTTTTTTCTCCTGCAAATTTCAAGTACATTTCTAACCTTTATAATCTTTTTACCAAGTGCATTGCTTGGATAAGTGTCATAAAATCTATTGAATCTATTTCTTGCAGCTTGTCGACTTGTTCATCTAGCGAATCCAGACAACAGGCTCCATACATATGCACAGCTCCCATAAAGGTTTTTGATATTTCTGTATCATTCATCTTTAGTGATCGAGGATATTTCACAAAATTTTACTGAATTTTGTTGCTGTCATTCCTCGAGGAAACTATAGTTTTGTCAATCCGAAGGCACCTCTTTACCCACGTCTTGCTCAAGGAAAACAATGGGATGAAGTAAGTTCAAGCATTTGTGGTGTAAATCATAATAGGTAAGATATATATATCAAGTTTTTCATTTTGTTCTTATTTTCTTATAGATGACAGTAACCTGGACAAATGGCTATAACATTGATGAGGCTGTACCTTTTGTTGAATGGGGTCTCAAGGGAGAGGCTCAAACACGATCTCCGGCAGGAACATTAACGTTTACTCGAGGGAGCATGTGTGGTAAGTGTCACAATAAGTTAGATTGGCCAAACTCAATGTATATGCAGCTTGAAAATTAACTTGCATTTTTACAATGATTGAACCATAAAGATCCTGCAAGAGGGAGAGAGAGAGAGAGCTGTTCTGTACTTAAGGCTGTTGTGTTGATTTTTTATGCAGGTACACTTACAGATCAGGTCATAGATCATCTAATGGTGCCATACCTGGAGCAAGTCTTACTCTTTTAAGTCCTCACCATATCCAGGGAAAGACTCATTACAGCGTGTTGTTATATTTGGAGACTTGGGAAAATGTAAGGTAACTTCAAGAAAATATCACCCTCCCAGGAAAATGTAGGCATGTCCAACATATGTGGCATTTGTTTAATTATCTATGTTCATTCAATATTGAGTTTGCTTGGATCATATAATTTGCAGGCTGAGCGCGATGGTTCTAATGAGTACAGCAATTATCAACCAGGTTCACTTAATACCACTGATCAACTGATCAAGGACTTGGATAACATTGACATAGTTTTCCACATAGGAGACATTTCCTATGCCAATGGATATATCTCACAATGGGACCAGTTCACATCACAGGTCGGGCCCATTTCATCGACTGTGCCATACATGATTGCAAGGTTTAGAAACTTGTTTCATTCATACTTTCTGTAAATGATTACATCTCTTTGATTTTATAAGTATCACATATTGTCATCTGATACTTGAAAAAAATTCTCCAAACAGTGGCAATCATGAAAGGGATACACCAGGGACCGGATCCTTCTATAACGGTAATGATGCAGGTGATGAATGTGACTGTTTTATGTTCCAGCTGAGAACAGATCTAAGTTCTGGTAAAAACATGAATGCTTGACTGGACAGACTCGAAACTTCATACAAGTATAATTTCAACTGTATGTTAGCCTCACGTGTAAATGAACTACAATTGTGTTACAGGTACTCAACAGAGTATGGCATGTTTCATTTCACGAGAAATTTACCGCTGAGAAAATAAGTTGAAAAACAATTCACTTTAGGTATCAGGAATGGTATCATTTGCAATCCACAGTAGATTATGTATATGCAAGGTTCTAAAAGGCGCTAGGCGGAATTAGGCGGTGGAGCTACTGCCTAGCGCCTAGGCGGAGTTTAATCGATAATTAAACGGTAATTAGGCGGATCATTTGTTATATATATTTAATTAATTATATATTTATATGGTATATTGTAATTTGAAACATAAAGTAAAAATTATAAAGAAATATCATAAAAATTCTAAACTAAGTTTATAAAGAAATCTAATTAACCATCCATCTCAAATTTTTGAAATAGATGTGCATAAACAAGAATCTCGACAATATGAAATTATCTATTTCGAAACTGATAATTCATAAATCATAGTACATTATGAGTTTATGACAATGAAGCTTACATTATAAACTTGCAACCATGGAACCATTCAAACATAAAGTTTCACGGAATCAAGTTTTGTTTGTGTGATGGCCATAGACACTATGTTCCTGCCCACATTTAACCATATTAAATTATCAACATATAACAAACAAGGATGACGGTGGTGGACGGCAAGTGGCGGCGATGACGGTGATCGGCGAGCGGCGTCCAAGTCGCGGCGTTTGCAGAGGGAAAGAGACGACGTTTCGCGAAAGAAATTGGATTTGATTTTCTATTTAAAATTCATTCATTTGCGTTGTACCTCTTAATTTAAAAAAAAAACGCCTAGGCGGTGCTTTTCTGCCGATTAGTCGTTAGTCGCCCGCCTAATTGCTGATTAGTCGGTTCCCGCCTAACTACCCCGCCTAGGACCAAAATTAGGCGATAAGATGATTTTTTCCGATTAGTCGGTGCCTAGGCGACCTAGATGGCCGTTTTTTAGAACAATGTGTATATGCCAGATCACCGGACATTATATAGAGATAGATTCTTATTGGTTAATTATCTAAAAGTACCACGTTTCTCTGCACAAGTTACTTTTTATAAATTCTCTTACTAGATCACATTTAGTATAATATTGGACGAAATTTAGCCTTGATTCTCATGTGGTTATCCAAGATCCACGTACGTGATCGTTCAAGTGACGATAATAATTTTAACCAACAATTAATGTAAATTTTTGTAATGAAAACTCTCCAAAGAAAACGATCTTGTATCAAGTACACAAGATTATGAAGTTTCTCGTCAAAATTGCGAGCTGATGTATAAGACAAATGATTGTAGATTTGGATGTGATTCCGGAAGTAATTATTCACAACATGGTGAGCAAAATTCATCTTCTACGTATACCCGAAATATTATCAAGAGATTTGACTAATATATTGTAGCATAAACAATACCATTTAACAAATAGTGTATTGTTGCCTACTTTATTTACTTTATTATAATTAAGACGACACAATACCAAAAAAATATCACAATTAAGACAACACATCAATTCACTCTGAACAACTTATTATGATAGAACTGTTGCATCATATATATTGGATTCAAGCAAATTCTTGTTGTATGATTAATGTGTATATCACATGCTATTTTATATATAATAAAATCATACTGTACGTAAAGCTTGATCAGACATTATATAATATATGATTAATGTGTGCATCATTGCGTGGTTAGTTTCATCCAAGGTTCACGTACATGATCGTAATGAAAACTTTCCAAAAAAAATATCATAATTCATTTATCAAAGTTCACGCGAATGACGAGTCTGAAGTTGCTATTGAAACTAATCTTCATCATAATTGAGCGCTGATGTAGAAAACAAATGATTGTAGATTTGGTTTTGATTCTAGAAGTAATGATTCACAACTTGGTGAGCAAAATTCATCTCCAAAAGTTACCAAAAACGAATTAACAACGTTTGTCCTTTAAAGCGAAAAGGATCAAACCCCGTTTCAAAGTAAGAATCAAAGAAACGGAAATGAGCTTCCCAAACATGTGTATTACATAAGACTGGGATTTTCAAACCAAAAACCGAAAAAATCCGGGCCAAGTTCGATCTGTGACGCAAAAAAAGAGTCTCCGAACCGAAAAATCAGATAACCGAAAAAACTATTATATTACGTACGGTTCGGTTTGATTTTTTTGAGTTTCTAAAATTCGAACCGAACCGAACCTGAAAGCCGAAATTTTATAAAATGGTGTAGTTTTGAGTTTTGATATATACTGGTCTATTATATATTTATATTAATACATATATTTGTAAGCATGTAACCGATCCTCGTTTGGTTAGCATTTATAATGTATACACGAAAATAGAAAAATTAGAAACCCTAAATCTAATTTTGTGCAACCTTCTTCCTCTCTCACAGTCTCACTCACTGGTATACACTCTTAGTCTCCCTCTCTCAAGCCAACCTCTGATCGTCAGCCGCTGGCAAGCTCCTCCCTTGTCGTCCACCTTCTCACGGGGCTCCTCTCTCTTGCGGAACTCCTCTCTCGTCTAACTCCAATCTCCATCGCCACTGGCTTCCTCTCTCACTAGATTAATCAGTTATATATGTCGAATTGTTGAAATTTTGAAATGTTGGAGCGTTGAATTCCGAATTGTACTAGTTTTTAAGATTGTTAGATCGAAGAACTTAAGTTTTTGTCAACGATGAATAAATTATTTTTTTCTACAATTAATTTTTCTTTTTTGAAAAAAAAAACGAAAAAACTAGAAGAAAAACTGAAAATTTATCCGATCTGAAACGAACCAATTGCCACGGTTTAAACTCCAAAATTTGCAAAAACCAAACTGAACCGCTCAAATATTTGCGGTTTGGTTTGGTTTGAGCAAAAAATTGAACCGTTTCCACTGAACCACACCCCTAGTATTACTAATTCGAAATATTAGACATTTATCAAAGTGTCATTCCGATCTGTTGCATAGACAGAAACAAAAATTCATAAATGACAATCACTTGATTCTAGCTAGCTAGACAAATACAAGACTAGAAGAACTCAATATATGCACTAGACAAAAGAAGATCGATATAAACCATTTTGGAATTTTTGGCATTCATCAGAAAACCTCTTTGTTTTTGATACTTGAATAAATATTAGAGTCTTGTTCTGGTGGTCAATAGATTTTGTGTTCAGTTGTAGTCAACTGCGGTTAAATCTGCAAATAATTAAAAAAATAATTAAAAAACAATTTAATATCAAATATGTTTAATACATATCGAACAGTAATTAACCACAAATTTATTGACTACCAGAACAAGAACAGAATTGGGATAAATCATAAGGGACTAACAATAGGCAACAATCGGATATTGGTGAACCGGTGAACCTAACCAAATCATTGTTTGACCTTAAGAATGTTAAGTAGCTAGAGATCCATAATTCTTAATTACTAAGACAAATGAGGAAAGAAATTCAAAAGTGCATGTCCCATCATTTAATAATTAAGAAAAATATCGGGTTCTAGCTAAAAGCTCGAAAACGATTGTTGGTGACCAATCTCACTGTGGCGAGAGAGACTATCTGTAAAATGGGCCTGAAATTTCAATTCCGATGCACACATCGATCACTTATTTGGTAAGAATTTAGAATTGACAGGACGCCATGGCCTCCTTGTTGGTTCTGAAAGTTGCTGCAGTGACACTCTTCTTCTTCTTCTCATTTGAGCTGACAATAGCTCATAACATCAAGATGAAGGTGCATGCAGATGGTGGTGATGGGGTTCAGCCTCTCTCCAAGATTCAGATCCTTAAAGCCGTCTCTTGTCTCCACGAGAATGCTTCCGTTTCTGCTTACCCTATACTTCTTGGCACCAAGGTACACGTACTTGAATAGTTGAATATATATTGCTCTCTTATTAGTTACAGTTACACAACTCGCGGTAAAAAAAAACGCAGTTAAAGTATTTACATGAGTTTTTACGTACTTCATGTGCAGGGTGAAGATTTTGAGTGGGTAACTGTGACAGTTTCTAGTCCTAGTCCTTCACAAGATGATTGGGTTGCAGTTTTTTCTCCTGCAGATTTCAAGTAATGTCTCAATCTTGCTTGTACTGTGTCTCCGATTTCAGGTCTGCTACGAGCCTACGTAATTATTTTTAGACCTTGTAGACTGAAATCTCATTCTGTTATGGCAGTGCATCGACATGTTCATACAATGAAGACTACTATGAACCATACATATGCACAGCTCCTATTAAGGTACGTCGTTTTGGCAAGTTGGAATTCTTGCACTCCAAATGTTGGACGTAATGTCCCACTGAAACAAAGCTTGTTGTTATCATTTCAGTACAAGTTCGCCAATTACTCCAGTGCTAATTACGCAACCACGGGCAACTCAACTCTGCATTTCAGATTGATCAATCAACGTGCAGATTTTTCGTTCGCATTGTTCTCTGGTGGGCTGGCAAACGTGCGTCAGCTAATTTGTTGCTAAAACACAGCACACACATTTTTCTTACCAATGTTCTGAAGTTTCATATGATGTTATTATTGCCTCCGTTTCAAGTATTTAGCTTTATGGAAAATTTACTCGATTTCAACTGTTAGCTAAAGTATATGATGTTGTTGTGATGCAGCCGAAATTGGTGGCAGTTTCAAACAAAATTAATTTCGCGAATCCAAAGGCACCCCTGTATCCACGTCTTGCTCTAGGGAAGCTCTGGGATGAAGTAAGCAAGATGTTTATTCATGCCGATAACAAGAATGAAATCATACTCTGATCATCGTATTATGGGTTAAGTATGATAACCTGCAATGCAGATGACGGTGACATGGACAAGTGGCTATAACATTGATGAAGCTGTACCTTTAGTTAAGTGGGGTTTAAAAGGAGAGCCTCGAACTCGATCTCCAGCAGGAACATTGACCTACAGTCGGCAGGACATGTGCGGTATGAATCATATGACATCAATCTAGTTCATCTACATAATTGATCATATGAGAAAACTTGTAGTAACCGAGCTGTTACTTTTTCTCAGCTGCACCAGCACGAACAGTTGGTTGGCGTGATCCTGGTTTCATCCATACAAGTTTTCTAAAAGATTTGTGGCCAAATTCAGAGTATGCATCTCGAATATCAGATTCAATTTCGTAAATGTAACTATCAGGATCATGACATGTAGCTGTTCTGTTCTGAAATCTGTTATGCTGGGTGGTCTATGCAGGTACTCTTACGAGCTTGGTCATAGGTTAACTAATGGTTCCTATATCTGGAGCAAGGCCTATTCTTTCAAGTCATCACCGTATCCCGGGCAGGAATCATTACAGCGTGTTATTATATTTGGCGACATGGGAAAGGTACATCAAGATAATGAAACTACTTGATTATGTTACCTTGGATATCTTCAAATATAGCTGCCTAGATGTTTATCCTTTACTATTCCCTCCCACAAATTTCAGGGTGAGCGTGATGGTTCAAATGAATATGCTAATTATCAGCCTGGCTCACTCAATACCACAGATCAACTAATCAAGGACTTAGATAATATCGACATAGTTTTTCACATAGGAGATATGCCCTATGCCAATGGATACATCTCACAATGGGATCAGTTCACCTCACAGGTGGAGCCAATTTCTTCAGTAGTACCATATATGGTTGCAAGGTTTGCATTCTTGTTGTGCTGCTATTGGCTTGTGTACTTCTACTTAATGTATGAGTTCACATTTCTCTGAAAACTGATATCAAGTCTCCAACAGTGGTAATCATGAACGAGATACAACAGGGTCTGGATCTTTCTACGACACTAATGACTCAGGCGGTGAATGTGGTGTTCCAGCTGAGACAACGTACTATGTTCCTGCTGAGAACAGAGCTAAGTTCTGGTAAGCAACATCAGTGCTTCTGTGTTAGAATACTTTGAAGGTCATAGATTGAAGATCATACTCTTTGAGATGTTATTATATATCAAAGAGGAGAGAGAAAAGACACATGGCGCTATCAATCATCATAATCTTACAGAAGTTAACTAGTACATATTTGCACATCTATAAGACTATATCTAGTTATTAAACTTAACTAAATTTTGCTTTGTGTTGTAATTCTCATGTCTGTTATAGGTATGCAACCGATTATGGCATGTTCCACTTCTGTATAGCCGACACTGAGCATGACTGGAGAGAAGGTTCCGAGCAATACAAATTTATTGAGAAATGTCTAGCATCAGCTAACAGGCACAAGCAGCCTTGGGTTATATTCGCTGCTCATCGTGTTCTTGGTTATTCTTCCAACTCTTGGTACGGACAAGAGGGTTCATTTGAAGAGCCCATGGGGAGAGATGACATGCAAAAGCTTTGGCAAAGATACAAGGTCGACCTTGCATTTTACGGACATGTCCATAACTACGAAAGGGTCTGCCCCATTTACCAGAATCAGTGTGTAAACCCAGAAACAACTCACTATTCAGGAATTGTGAATGGAACAATTCATATTGTTGCTGGAGGAGGAGGCAGTCACCTATCAGATTTCAGTACACTCAAGACAGTGTGGAGTATTTACCAGGATCTAGACTTTGGCTACACAAAACTAACAGCATTTAACCGCTCATCGCTGCTCTTCGAGTACATGAAGAGCAGTGATGGAAAGGTCTACGATTCGTTCACCATCTCACGGGACTACAAGGATGTCCTTGCCTGTGTTCATGATGGTTGTGAACCAACCACCTTAGCTACATAGTGAAAGAATGTATGTTTTCATAAAGAATAATTGTCATCACCTGGGAACAGTGTAGTAGATTAGTAGACAATTAAGTCTACAATAATGAGATGTGCTCTATGCAAATTGTTTGATATTTCTTTGCTTTGCTTGGATATACATATTTTTTTTTTTGTGAATGACACAGTTCGCTTCACGGGAATCCCTTCGCACTTATAATAGGGATACTCCAATTTGCATACCTCTTCAACCCCAGAAAAGTGCTTTCATAATTCATAGTGGTTTTTGTTACTAGCTCATAGTTAAAAACAACAACACACTTGCACACGTAACAAATTGCGATCCAAAATCAACCTATCTTTCACAAGATTATATACCGTTTTGTAAATTAAAATACAAAAACATCATGGTGTTGTCCTAATTGGAAACACATGCACATACAGACAAAATAAATTATCTTCTCAGCTTTTATCTCTGTCTCTGTCTCTGTCTCTGAAGATCGGGGAGGAATTGTGTGCAATATATTAATAATAAGATCAGATCAAAGAGTTGATGAGTTGTCTTATGATTGATGTGATGATAGGGTGAGGATAAACAATGGGTAACTGTGAACATTAAGTACCCTAATGCTTCTGATGATGACTGGGTTGGAGTTTTTTCTCCAGTACTCGAGTAATGTTCATTTCAGCACTGCAATAAAAACTTAATGTTTTTTTTTAACTGAAATGTGTGATAATGATGTTTTACTATGACAGTATCACAGTGCCCACCTGTAGATGGTCAAAATAAGGAGCAAACCCCATTTACGTGCACTGCCCCTATAAAGCTGTGTGTACTTGTAATTTGCAAGGAGATCAGAGATATCTAAGTAAAAAATTTGAGTAAGAAATTTTCTAACCTTTGTGACATTGATGTGCCTGTGTTTCAGTACAAGTATGTGAACTATGACAATCCAGATTATACAAGGACTGGTAATGCGTCTTTGAAGTTTCAGCTCATAAATCAGCGAGCAGATTTCTCCTTTGCATTATTTGCAGGAGGATTGTCAAATGTAGGAGGATGATTCTTTCTTTTGTTTTTATGCTTCATTGTCTTTGTGTTTTCTAGCTTGTACTCAGAGCATAACACCTCGCTTTATGTATCTTAGTTTGTTAACTTTCAAGATTATAGGATTGACGCATTACTTGGTCATTGCAGCCAAAATTGGTGGCAGTTTCAAATTTCTTGACATTTGCCAATCCTAAAGCACCAGTGTATCCACGTCTTGCTGAAGGGAAGTCTTGGAATGAAGTGAGTTTATCTTAAATTTGATGGTTCCCTATGTCTGTTCACGGGATCTTGTTTTTGATCAGTAAATGTGCTACTTCCGTTTGATTGTTCGTGATTCTTTTGTTTCCTGTGAAAATCAGATTTCATGAACCTTAAAACTTCATATCATTTAACTGGATTTGCTGTCCCTAAATTTGATGGTATCTTGTAGATGACAGTAACTTGGACAAGTGGTTATGGCATCGGTGAAGCTATTCCATTTGTGAAGTGGGGTATTAAGGGGGACACTCAAACACGATCCCCAGCTGCAACATTGACATTTGATCGGAGCAGCATGTGTGGTATGGTTTATCTTAGATTCAAGGTCACATCTCATTGTATGATCAACTGTGACTTGGTATTTTTGTTGGAATGACACAGTATTGCTATGTAAAGTCATGTTGCATGCTGAGGTTTTGTATCTTTAAATCTTCAGGTTCACCAGCAAGGACAGTTGGGGGGCGAGACCCTGGTTTCATACACACAAGTTTCCTGAGCAACCTCTGGCCAAACATGGTGCATGTAAAAAGTTTACGGTTTCTGCTATCTTCCTCAAGTGTTGTAGTATCAGTTTAATCAGTCCGTACTTTTTATTGTAATGGTTTCCGGGTACACCTACAGGATGGGGCATCAAAGATCAGATGGTTAGTATATTTGGAGCAGGGTCTACACATTCAGATCATCTCCATATCCTGGTCTGGATTCCTTGCAGCGGGTTATAATGTATGGTGACATGGGAAAGGTAAACATATCAGCACCCATAAGAGCATAAAATATCTGATGTTGTTGCATTAGATGTACTGAGGAGAAAAAGATTGTGAACCATGTCAATTGCTAGTATACACTTGGGGTTGCTTGGCATTCCTTGTTAGCCAAATTTATACACTTTATCTAAAATAATGTTTAAGTACACTGAGTTGTATTGTGTGAAACATGTTTCTTCTCACATTTCAGGCTGAGCGTGATGGATCAAACGAGTACAGTGACTCTCAGCCTGGTGCTCTGAACACTACAGATCAAATCATCAGTGATTTGGAAAACACTGACATAGTTTTTCATATAATCGCATATTTATGCGTCTATTTGGCATTTAATTTGTTCCTTATGTTTAATTTATTTGTTTTCATTAGTTTCATTAGTTTTCGAGTGAATTAATTATGTTTATTTGTTTTTAGGTATTTTGGAGAGTAATGAAGAAAAAGAGATTAAATATTACAATTTGGAAGTTAATTGTGGAAGAGAAGGACTTACGAGGTGAAGAAATCCTAATTTGAGCAAGACAACACAAGAAGCCCATTTACAAATTTGACTAGCTTAGCACGTGATGACTGGCTAGTGTTCTTGATCTAGTTGATTGGTTAGATATATATATATATATGTTTGGCGAGCTGCTTGGAGTTTGGAATGGAGATTTAGACTTGGCGAGAGAGTCTTGACGAGGAGCAATTATGCGAGTGAAGTTGGACTTAAGTGTTGCACATTGGAGTCAGTATCCATTTAGGATACTACTAGGCTGGAAGAGATTAAGAGAAAGGAAGAAGAAGTTGAACGTGGGGAAGAGAAGATCCATACTGCAAGCCTACGATCTGACAGGGATCAAGAGTTTATTTCTTCTCCTTCTTAGTTCATCTTTCATGAATTCTTTTATATTATTATTTAAGATTATGAGTAGCTAAATTTCCTTTGTTAGGGGCTGATTGAAGCTCTAAATATGCTTACGATTTTGAACCCCTTTTGATTCTATTAATTATTTGGATGAGTTTTGTTTCACTGTTTTCTCACCGTATGATTTCTATGTTCATGTTTCTTTGAGTGCACGCTTAGATGCATGGCTTATGATATATAGTCTTGATTATGTACATAATCACCTTATCATTGCATATTCTCTAGAGACAAACATGAATTTGTGTGAAACAAGCCTTAGTGATGTAAATGTGACCACCTTATCAACCCTTGAAGCTTTATTATTCTTCAAACATTCTTAGAACATAATGACTTTAGTTCTCTAGGCTTACGCCCCCATATGTATAAGTCGGTTAATTGAGGATCAAGATCGAGCGGATTGTCCCTCCCTCTTTCATGCCAAGTAAGAGAGTGTAATACACAAGATGACTTGACTTAAGCTCTTGTGTGGAGAGTATTCATCCATGGTTAGTTTAATTATATTGGGGAAGTCGTAAGTATGTCTAAGGTGGAGAGAAGTTCTTAATATTCATATCTCATTGATTTCCTCCAAATTTATTTTCTGCAATTTACTGATTTCTGCATTAGCTGCAGCTTATCCGATTTATTTCGGCAACCAAATCACCTCAGAACACCATCAAATTTTTTGTGGTAGTCCACTACTGTGTCTAGTTTACTGTGTCCAATTTTCGTGTTATTTGTGTCTGTCTAGCTTAGGTTCGTAGTGTCATTAATGTACTGTAGTCGAGTTTGTCAGCTTCTTAATTTCTTGTTAAGATTTAGTTTTACCAATTATTCGTATTCGATAACCCTTATTTACAAAACTAAATTGATATATCGAAGTTGTGAATAAGATATCTTTGCATGGGTGTTACCCACCTTATCATAGAGTGATGGATCAAACGAGTACAATTCTCAGCCTGGTGCTCTGAACACCAGATCAAATCATCAGTGATTTGGAAAACACTGACATAGATTTTCATATAGTGATATAGGGGATCTATCCTATGCAAATGGTTATATCTCACAATGGGACCAATTCACGGCACAGGTGGAGCCCATAGCATCGACTGTTCCATATATGGTTGGCAGGTTTGTGCAAATGTTTATTACATGCTTCTTTTTTTTCAATTTTAAAACTACAATCAAATTAACTCTTAATAAACTCCTTTACTTGGATTGCTCCAGTGGTAATCATGAACGTGATTGGCCTGATTCCGGGTCCTATTACAACGGAATGGATTCAGGTGGAGAATGTGGTGTGCTTGGTGAGACCATGTTTTACGTTCCAGCTAAAAACCGAGCTAAATATTGGTATAGTTCATTTTAGCAATTGAATGTATTCGACTGGTGTGGATCTGTATTTGGCGTCTATTACTTTGAGCTCATGTCCTCATAATCTTATTGATAACGCGTAAAACATGCATCAAATATTAACACAAAGTATACACTCAACACATATCTCACACATATGCAATTTAAAACCCTTCTTTGTAGATGTAGCATTGATAAGTAGGGATCGTTCTTAACCGGGGATTGAGGGTACTAATGCGTGACAATGTTTATAAACAGAGAATAAAAGGTATGGGGGTTTGCAAGTTTGGATTAATTAACTACGAAAATAAGAACAGAAATTGGTAAGCAAACATATTTAGAAATCTTAGATTCTATCATGCTTCACTCATAGACAAGTAGAAAACAAACAAGAACAAATAATCCTAAACATGCTTGCTAGACCGAAAACAAAATACTAACTAATATTTACATGTAATCATCCCATCCTACCCACATGCATATTATACGGCTCTAATTCTCCCATCATCTTCGAAATCTACAAATCCTAATTCCAATTACATGTTATGGTTTTCTTTATCTTTTAATTAAAGTGCAATGAACAACATATAAACACCTTAACTAAATCATCGATTTAACTAAAGGTAGGGACTAACATGCGATGAACAGCATACAAACATCCTAGTGATCCTAACCTCTACCCATACCGAAGCTTTATGCCCAACACATAACACATAAGAGGAACTAAGACTCATAAACACATGGAATACATATGGAATTCATAAAGTGTATAAAACCAAAATAAGCATTCATTCACCGGGTTTTTACACAAATAATTACAAAGAAAAAGGAGACTACGGAGTAAAGAGTTCATGTTTACACTTTTAGTTCCGTGAACAGCACTGCAAACTTCGAGAGCAAGATGACCCTTTGATGGAGATGGCATCGGTTTTAGGAGGTGGTGATGGTGTAGTTGGCCTTGACTTTGGAGATCTTTGTGGTGGAGAGTGTTTGAGTATTTTGGCAGCGTGAGAGCGTAAGATGGTTGATCATTTAGTTCTGGCCGAAGCTCCCTTTATATAGGCCAAGCAAAGCCTAGTTCAACTCCTTCTAGGACTCTAATTACTTCACCCGGGTAACCTGACCCTTCTCCACTAAAACTGGAATTTCTCTCGTTCTAGAACTCCAAATCGTGTGATTCCGGTTGCGTTGTAAACTAGACTTCTAGAGCTTTCCAACCATATGCTAACCACGTCTAGATTCATTCGTATCTGTTCACAGTGGTCTTTTGAAGTGGGCTGATGTACAAAGGCCGATTTCTGATAATTCATTTTAATCCATCTTCTTTCGTTGGGCTTCTTTGGACATGCTCTTGGTCTTTGACCCATCTTCATTAATCTTAGTCCACTCTTGAGTAATTTGGGCTCCCTAAATGGTCTTCTAATTAATTGGACCCATTTTCATTTGTTCTTCTTCAAGATCCTTCCGGAAGCTTTCAAATCCTAGTCAACATAGGAAAAGTTTTCCTAGTCAACAAATGATTTCTTTTTCTCTTCAATTTTTCTACTTTCTTCCTTGGAATTTCCAACCAATTTCTTTTCTCCATTATTTTGTTGCATTTTGCATGCTTGTAGACTACTTTACTCCGTCTATTTTGGTCAACACCTGAAATTAACAAAATAAGTTAAAACTAATAAAACTAAGCAATTATCAAAGTAAAAATGTAGAGAAAATATATTAATTAATACGCCTAAAATGCGTAGATCACTTATAGGCTTTTTCGATAAATTTACAGGTATTCTACAGACTATGGAATGTTTCACTTCTGTGTAGTTGACACAGAACATGACTGGAGGGAGGGTAGTGAGCAGTACCAGTTCATCGAGGATTGCCTTGCATCAGTGGATAGGCAAAAGCAACCTTGGCTGATCTTTGCAGCTCACCGTGTTCTTAGCTATACATCTGACAAATGGTATAGTCGGGGAGGCGCATATGAAGAGCCTAAGGGAAGAGAAAGCTTGCAGAAACTATGGCATAAATACAAGGTAGACATTGCATTTTACGGCCATGTCCATAACTACGAAAGGTCATGCCCCATCTATGAGGTACGAATTCTTTTAGCTCAAAAATGAAAAATCTCGGCTTTCACTTTCAATTCCTAAATACATAACTACAATGAGTTGTGGTGTTGCAGAACCAATGTGTATCTACCGAGAGATCTCACTATTCTGGAAAATTCAATGGAACAACCCATGTCGTAGCTGGAGGAGCAGGAAGTCACTTATCAGACTCGAGCGACCCACAACCAGGTTGGAGTCTCTACAGAGATCATGATTGGGGATTTGTAAAAATGACAGCGTTCAATCACACATCACTTCTCTTCGAGTACAAGAAAAGCAGAGATGGAAAGGTCTATGATTCCTTCACCATATCAAGGGACTAAGAGATGAATTGACTTGTGTTCATGACAGCTGCGAACCAACGATATCAGTGAAAGATATGTAGTTACCCACGATGTTAATCATGTTAAGATTAAATGGATGGCTTCAAACTTTCAATCTAATAAATATACTCTCTATTGTACAACTTCTATAGTCCTTCCTTGTGTTTAGCACCTGGAAAATCCATACACATAAACAGATGATCCTAAGTCACATGTATTAAAAGTGGAGGCGAATTCGTTACAACAGTTTGTATTGTGATGAGTACACACAAAAATGAAGCATCAGATTGATACAGCTCAATTCCGACTGCTTATCGATGGATCAAATCGCAAGTCTCATTCAAAAATGAGGCATCAGACTGATACAGCTCAATCCCCACTACATATCGATGGATCAAATCGCAAGTCTCGGACTTAGTATTCAAGTCGCAACAGAGGGTAATATATGACTAAGCAGCCATCTCAACATCATGTGACTCAACTCCATTTGCTTCATCATCTGATGACCTTACTGAGGCAATCAGATCCTCAATTCTCAGGGGAGATGTTCGTGCCATATTCTGAAACATAACCTGTATGATCATTTATCCAAAGAGATTATCAGTATCAAAAACATATAAACCAAACTTGTGACCAGGTTAATATTTAGAATTAAGTTCAACTAAATTTTACAAACCTTGGAGTAGGTATCTGCAAATGCGCGTGCTCGGTTAGACTTTCCGAGGTATTGTAAATCAGCCCACTGAAACGTACCATCCACAATGCTCAACCCACCATCACCAATAGCACAGCGAAGAAAGCATCCAGTCTCCAACCCTGACTGAAAATAGAAGTAAAGTTAAATGATGAATAAAAGGAACAGATTCCAGACTGACGTTTTAGTTTCAGTAGTGCTAACCAGTCAACTAGGAAGCTGATCTCAGTAGCCAGACATCAATTAATGATTATATAGTATACGAGCATTTGCAGTTCATAGAAAAATTAGCAGTAACCAATACCTGTTCTATAAATTCCAAATTTAAGCACCCAAACACAACTGGAGGATCATCAGATGTTGTCAATTGTCCATCAGCCTGCAGCTCCAAAACTACCTAATCACACAACACACGAGCAAAAGAGAATCAGCAAGCACATACCAACAAACAACAAAATGTAAAACAATGTTCTGCAGCACATTCATAACCCGGAAAAATACCTGTTGATGGCTAGGGACCTGTCCGCTGTTATCTGTATCGATAACATACTGACTGCACCGGTCATCCTTCCAAACTAACGCAAGTGGTGTATTCCCTGGTTGATAATGCGCATGTCTAAAGACAACAACAATTTTACACATTAGATACAAAGATCTGAAAAACCACATAGCATAAACTTCTAATCAGTATCGAGAAATTAGCTTACTTGTTCATAAACAACAGGCCATCCTTTACGAAAGGCACCTCTCCGGTATAGGCATCTTGTAGACCACTCAGATCACACTTCCACCACGGTACGGGGATGAACCTGAACCTATGATAATACGAGGGAGCCTTGCAAGCATCGGTCTCAGCCAGCTTAGCTTTCAACCAAGTAAACCTGAATTCGGTGCTACAATCATAATACGAGTAATCTCTCCAGCACACCATGTCAATTACGTAGTAAGTCTGATCCATCTGCATTCAACAAAAAAAAAAACAACAAAAAACGAATAGGAATAGGAATAGGAATTTCATCAAACACTTGGTGTGCATTGCAAATTTGCTAGATCACAACTAAGTAGATATGAACAAAACACTAAATATTTACCTCGTGGAATATACAGTCGAGTATAGAATACGACGGCGGAGAGCCGTCTCTGTTCCGGTTGCCGTGTGGCAGCGCCGACGGGAAGCGGTGCAAGACGGTGCCGTTTCGGAGCCGACTGATTGTGGTTCCGCCGGACGATACGACGAAGCAGCGGTTGCCAGCTGGCCTCGGAAGCACGTACCTGAAATTCAATTCAAGAGACGGACGAATTCAATACAATTCAAAATTGAAATCGCAGTTTATTTTGTGAGGTAGAGAGAGAATGGAATTTGAAAACTGACCAGTCGTGAGGCAAGCGATGAGGGGCGTCGAGCATCCACTCGGGGAGCATGAGCTGCTTCGCGAACCACTTACGAGCCGCGGGGCCTTTCAGCTTTGAAGCGTCGCGGAGGTCGTAGTCGGACGTGGAGGAGAAGCCGGATTCGAGTTCGGGTTCGGGTTCGGGTTCGGAGTCCGATGGAGGTAAGGAGAGGACTGTAGTGGCTAAGCGCCGGGCGTGGAGTTCGGCGTCGCGGCTCTGCTCCTGGCGCTTCAAGGAGAGCTCTCTCCGCCTCTGCTGGTCGGAAATTTGAGGTCTTTTGAACGGACGGCGTAGATCGGACGGCGGTGCCATTGGTCGTAAAATCTAATTTAAGAGATGTGTTGGTGGAGAGAATTGGCGTCCTTTTTTATGGTTCAAAAATCAAAAGCGGCCACGGGGAGGAAATACTAAATAGTAGAAAGTTCCAGGGCTTAAATTACAAAAGCTTTAGCCGATACGACGAGGAGCGATGTCGTATTTACTTATTCCTAGCGGTGGTAGGAAATTCTAGAAATCGTGGCGGTGGTGGATTATGTGACAACCGTGAGCTATGTAACAAAATTGTACATGACTTAGCTTACACCAATTGTTTATTATAACTATATACATTTCTAGGATTTGTTGTGAATAGTGTGCGTATACACATTCTCAATTGTGTCAAGCAAAATGGAAATTGTTGTTAAAAAAATTAAAATAGGAATTGTAAGTATAGTTTGTGTTTTCTAATTGGAGTGGTTTTGACTCGGTCCAAATTCATGTACTATTTTTCTTTCATTTCAGGTGTAAATGACGCTTCTAATACTACATTTAGCTAGTTTCAAAGTCCATTCGTTTCAAAAAAAACAAAACAAAAAATATCCCCTTTCAACTTGTAGTAAGGATGGATAAGCAATCCACAAGTCTGTGATTAAAGAAACCTCAATCGACGTACATATATGAACACAATTTGACTAGGATTTAATATTATGAATATAAATAATATTATATCTACTCCAACAGCTTTTGTAAAATTACATGTTTTTTTTCTAATTTATAAGAAAAACACATGTTTTTGACTCCAAAAACTCTTGTAAACCATTTTATATTATATAGAAAATGAAAAAAGAATAGAGAGAATCTCGAGATCTATAGAATTCTCAAAATTTGTAAATCATTCTAAAAATCTCTAAAATTTAATGTTTGCCCTCTTAAATATTACTCTCTCTCCCCTTAATTTTTTTTTTTAAAAAAAAACATCAATTGTCCTTTCTCTCTCGTCTTGATATGATCTGAAAATTATATAATATTTTTAAGAGTCAGTAATTTGACACAAACACATTTAATTATAAAGTATAGAATACAATGGTTCTCCTAGGGTTTGTAAAAGTTGCCCCAGTGGAAGCACCTCTTCGGCTTCATCGCAGGATCTATGCAACATACAGCCTCTCCCACGTTGTCTCAAGGGCGCTCTCCAATGGCATCACATCCGAGGTCTCTCCCGAGGGACTGTTTGATTTCCAATCCAATGCGACTGAACTTCTCTTGCATCGCATGCTAGATTCCGAATGTATTGCAATGGGAGGAGGCTTCTCGTTGTGTAGTTAGTGATTTCGCTAAGTGGAGGACACGTCAAATCCGTGCACGCCTCAAGTCAGCGGAGGCGATGCGCATAGATCTCATGGCTAGAAGGAACTCGAAACCATGTCCAGTGTGGATGAAGGAGCGACTGCAAAAATTTAAGAGCTTGTTGTTTTTTTGGGCTTCTTGTGGTAGGGCTTGGCCATGCTTGCGCAAGATAGACGACGGACAACGGTGCGGCAGTGATGGCGGCGTCTGGATGGCCAGTGTTGGCGCTGAGGAGTTTATCGATCTTGTTACTCCTGATGACAGGTTTGGCTTGGAAACCTGTCAGCTATCTTGGTTGTTTAGGCTTATGGTTTCTAGTGGGGCCCACTTTTGGGCTGGTAGAATGTTTTTTTGGGCTTGTGCATGGAAGGACGACTTTTAGGACTCTCAATCTATTGTTGCGATCCAGGGGAGTTGATATAATTTCCTTTGATATTTTGTTAGATTTTTGTTTGGAATCCGGGCGACATAAAGGTTATTTCCTACTTTTTGGTGATGCACACTACTAGAAAAACACACTTAGGCGACGAAGCATTTTCGTCGCCTAAGTGACATTTTTTGTCGGCCAAGTACTTAGGCGACGAAGATTTCATCGCCTCAAGTTTGTCACTAACAATCGTAACCCATGTACTTAGGCGACAAATTTTTTTTTGTTTCGTCGTCTAAGAACTTAGACGTCGAAATAATCTTCCTCTAAACGACGACAGTGGTCGTCTTCTAAGAATCATCTCAGGCGATGAATAGCTAGAATCGTTGCCTAAGTGTTGCCACTTAGAAGACGACTTACTTTTGTCGTCTAAGTGAGAGCACTTAGACGACGATTATTGGTCATCGTTTAAGTGATGCACATAAACGACGATGTTTAGGTGTAACCACTCAGGTGATGAAACCGTTCGTCCTCTTAGTAATTCACTTGGACGACGAAACGAAGAGTGTTTGTCGCCCAAGTTGAATTTTTTTTAATATATATTTTTTTATCTGAATTATAAAATAAATTTAAAATATATAAAAATATATTAATTAAATTAATAAAATATTCATTAAATATTTTAAGTGTACGTACAACGATAAAAATAATAATAAAATATCAAAAAAACCACCAAACTAAACCGGGGGTAGACATGTTGCCAATTTTCCCGCCGCCGCTCGGATCGTCGTCACTGGGGCCAGAAGTGGGGTCGGGGGAGACCACACTCGTCATCAAAATCAAGAACAAGCAACCTCATTTTCCTGCATGTCTCGTAGAAGGCGGCTATCTTACGGTTGTGAGAGAAAATACTTCCAGGCACGATCAACCAACTCCTATGCCAATCGAAGGTCGGCTCGGATCGCCTCGGTATCCTCCCTATCGCGCCGAGTTGACAAAGCAAAAAAATATCTCGACACCTTTTGTCCAAGTCCACGAACCTCCTTGCCAGGTCGGCAGCCATAAACAACATCGGCAATAGCGATCTGACTCTCCATCGACAGGGGAGGCACATGTTCAGGCTTCATCTCCGGGTTGGCCAGCCAGGTCGCGGCCAATTCCTCCCCGGATATTTGTATCAATCTCTCATGAAATTAATCAAGTGAAGAATACATCAATATAATATTAATTTTTAACAAAAAATTGGCATATTTTCCCCTAAAATTTGTCGAAGACCAAAAAACCTGCAAGTAAGATTACACTTCGAATAGCAAATTATAATAACAAAATTACACCGTAGGCACCGATTCCCATCCGAATTTCTCAAGTTGAAAATTATAATTTAACCAACTAAACTAAAGCATAACCAAATTTAAGTTCAAAATCATATTCCAATAGTACAACCTAACTAAATCATGCACTAATCATAATTCAATTTCTTAAAAATGTAATTAGCGTTATACTAAATCTCGATATGCTTTGAAAGTAGGAGTAAATTCAATTGATTTTAGAAATGTGAGTTACTGACCCCTCGTTGACTCGCTTCATTGACGGCCCCAGGCTTCACATAAGGTTGGACACTGAAATTCAAGAAGCAATGCTTCGAATCCACATCTTTGTGCTCCTTTGCAATGTAAATGAACTTTCGCGAGCCCAATCCATGGTGTTTGTCTTTCTTGTCCCAATTTTCCTTGTTGGCGGAGGACCTTGTCTGTTACACAACAAATATAATAAAATAATGGTTAAAAATAATAAATTATACAATTTTCATTACATTAAAGAAAATAAAGACGAACCTTATACTTGTCTGTCTGAAAGTGTTTAACCAACCATTGTCACTCCTCTTCTCTATCATTCCGGAGCTCCACAGGTAGAGGCAAGGCGCCGTGTCGCTGGTAATACTTGTGGAGATCGTATGTTCAGTCCTTGTAAATGAGGCCAGCCGACTCCTCTATATCTTCCATCATCTTCGCTGAGCCGGAGATTTCAAAATGATTCTAGAAATATAAATAACAAATTAAAATTAATTAGAGAAATAATGCATTAATATTTTGTAATTACTTTAAAAATAAATAGTATTACCGATAGTTCGTGGTACACCCTTAACTTTTCAGATTGGGGAAGCTCGTTCCACAAAGGGGCAACCATAAAGATGTTGTTCCGTATGATTGAGCCGATGGAGTGCGATGTCAGATTCCCGAGCTGCGTGGTCGGAGGGCCTCGGATGAACTCGTCGTACGGGAGCCGTCGACTTCACTATGTGCTCGCACTTGGCGCCCTTTTCCAGTCCCCGAGTCCTTTTCGCAGGCTCGTCTGATAGCTATCTCCTCACCTTGCGTCGAGCACTGTAGACAATGGAGTCGTCGACTGATGAAAACGGACCTTCTGACGCCGCTGACAATCGGGACTCGTCCGGCTTATCTGTAAAGGTTATGGCCTCTATACGTGGAGCATGAGAGATTTGGCTAGTTGCCGGAGCCGAAGGTTGCTGCAGAGGATTTGTAATGGTTTCCTCTGAATCCTGCCTCCAACCCATTGTGCGCGCAGTGGCTTCGCGTTCGGCCTCTTTGTCCGCAAACGTGCGCCTCTTCCATGGAGCCATAATTAAGCTGAATAAATGAAATACCTTGGCATAATTCATCCAAATTTATCCAAATTTATCCAAAAATTCAAAGTTCACAAATATATCCAATGTATCCAAATTTCACAATATTTTTTAAATTTATCCAAATATAGCCAAATTTATCCAAATTTCACAATATTTTTCCAAATGATTCAAATATAGCCAAATTTATCCAATTTATCAAAATTTATATACATAAATATTATATACCCAAATTAATCAATTAATATATATATTCCATTCAACATACCAAAATTAAAGAAAATATATTCAATATACCTAAATTAATCCAACTATAATACATTAATCCATATATATAATCTAATATATATAATTAAGTAATTTAATTTTTATATATTACATTTTATTATCAAATATATATATAAACGGGGAGGATCGGAGATACCGATGGGGAGGGGAGATCGGGGGAAAGGAGAGAGAGAGAATCCGGCGGGGGCAGCGAGGAGAGGAAAGAGGTTGGGTCTGCTATGCGGCGGCGGCGGTGGGGAGGAGAGGAGAGGGGAGGACGGCGACAGTAAAGAGAGGAGAGAGAGGCCACGGGGGGGGGAGAGAGAGAGAATCGGCCGCATCTTGGGTTCCGATTTTTGGGATCGAAGTCGAGAGAGATCGAGAGAGAAATTAGTGAAAACTGAATCAAAGTCGATCCAGTTTTTGGGATATATCGATCCACTTAGGCAATGAAACCAATGTGTTTTTAAATGGGACAAAAATTGATAGTAGTTTTTAAATGGGACCCAAAAAATCTGGCTGAAAAAAATGAACCACCCAAAAAAATTGGCCTTGGGCAACGAAACGAGAGGATTCATCGCCTAAGTACTCACTTAGATGACGAATCGTTTAGTTTCATCGCCTAAGTAGTTTTTAAATGGGACCCAAAAAATTTGGTGGAAAAAAAGAAACCACCTAAAAAAATTGCCCTTAGACGAGGAAACGAGTAGGTTCGTCGCATAAGTACTTACTTAGACGACGAACCGTGAAGTTTTATCGTCTAAGATTTCAGGGTTTAGGGTAAAGGGATTAGTGTTAGGGTTTAGGTTTAGGGTTAAGGCTCACCTAGACGACGAATACATTATTTCCATTGTTTAGGTAGTTCTACTTAGCCGACGAAATATTCCATTTTCGTCATCTAAGTGTACCTTAGACGATGAAATAATCCATTTTCGTCGGCCAAGAGGCTTTTTTATTTACTTTTTCATTTTTTTCTAATTTCAAACATAATTTTATTTCAAGCATCACCATCAGGCCTTATTAATTCATAATCTAGCTTATAGATCGAAAGCAAAATAATCAAATTTAATTAATTAATATGTTAATTAATTAAGCCGATTCCGATATAAATATATATCTCCTCGATCTGATCTGATCCCTCTGTAGACTTTCGGTTCTCCTTGGTGCCCTCACCGTCTTTCACTATAAGCATGACCTCGAAGAATATTTTATTCATTTGGCTCGATCTTGAAATTATACACAATTCAAGTCATCAAATACACCATTTGCACTCAAATATATATATAAACCTCCATATATATATATATATACTATGTGACTATAATTAATTAATTTATAATATAAATATATAGTAATCCGGCCTTATATCAATCATCATCCTCATAATCATCATCATCTGAATTATCCTCCTCACTATCATCTGATTGCTCCTCATCATTATACTCTACATCGTCTGAATTGTATCCGACATCGTCGTCGTCCTCATGCTCCTCGACTTCTGGGGAATTATGCTAACTCTCTAATCTCCTATGAAGTAAGATTTGTGGTGGCATCAATCAGGGGTAAGCGTTCGTTATGCCGAACCAGTTCCATTACGTCGGGGATGACTGAAGTATTATGCTCTTGATATGCATTGTCTCTGTGCGCTTCAATATCAGTCTTCGACGCCCCATCAAGTGTCGTTGCACTCCATATTCCTCGGTATGACATATGATTTACTATTTTTCAGCCTTCACCCGTTTTTGGATCATCTAGATAGAACACCTGCCTAACTAAGGTGGCAAGAGCGAATGGCTCATCCACATACCAGCTTGAGTTTGTATCGACTAATACTATCCCCATATCTTCCTTGGTACACTTGAACTATTTGCACTTGAACAGAAGAAAAAACGTTGATATCATTCCCGTTTAGCAACTCAACGACATGTTCAAGAACTCTATAATAAACAACATCGCCTTCTCCAACTACGATCTCATTATTTTGTGTAGTTCTTCCTTCATCTGGAGTCAATGAATCAAATTTTACGCCGTTCACAAAACAGCCAGAGTAAATATAGTGCTTAACCGCCTTATGAGCCAACAAATGCTTTTCCTACGACCACCACCCCTCGTGGTTATCGGATTTTTATAGATCATCCATCTGCAAAAATGTGAAGAATATTTATGAATGTATAATTTAATTTCTACCGAAAATTTGACATAGTTTCCTCTAAAAATAAAGGAAATCAAAAATCTGCATACACAAAGTAAGGCAAAACACTTTGCATAAACAAACATCAAATGCCCTACGTACTATATATGAGAAAAGAGTTTTAAAATAATTAAAAATACGTACCCATTGTCGTAAATAATTGGGGAACTTCTTCTTAAGCATCTTTTCAACCCAAGCAAGAGTCTTGTCCGGTTTAATCGTCTGAATGTACTCCATGTAGTACTTCATGTAACGGTCAACCTCATCTCAGTTCTTCTTCAAGTTCTTCTTTTGTTGATCTTTTCTTTAATACTCCTTTAAACGGACGTACAATATTTTTGACAACTGAAAGATTATGGTGGACAATTAGATTGGCCAGGACTGGATCCTTGACGTACCTATTATAGTAGGTAACACACTCATGCATTAAGTACGTCTCTGTTATGGAGCCATCCGGGGAAGATTTATTTTTCACAAATCATTTATACTGTCCGAGTTATCTACAAAATCATACAATTAATAATTTGAAGAATAGTATAAACACAAAAAAAATAATGTAAAAAAGATGAACAACCGTTATAAATAATTGTACTTACATTTCTTAAGGATACATCCAAGTGTAGTAGACCGGACAAAAAATAAGCCCTTGTTGGGATAAGTGGATCATGAGGTGAATCATGATGTCAAAGAAAACAAGGGGGGAAATCCTCTCTAATTTGCAAAGGATGTGCACTATTTCGTATTGAATTTCGAGGACATTTGACTTCTGCAACTCTCTGGCGCATAACCTCTGCCACTATCTACACAATGCTACTATTGGTTCGACAACATCACGAGGAAACTATGGTCGAATTACCACTGAGATCAGATGTTGCAGCATAACGTGATAGTCATGAGTCTTTAGACCAATAAACTTGTGCTGCACCTCGTCAACTGCTCCTATAATATTTGCTACATAAGTAGACGTATAATGAACAGTCTTGAACCAGCTGAATACAGAACCCCTCTGTGTCGACTTCACCATGTAAGGTGCATCTGATATCTTATTGTACACTCATCTTCTATCCCTCCTCAACCACAAATGACGACGCAAATTCATAGATTTCAGATCTTTGCGCGCTTTGGGAGTATCTTTGGTCTTTAACTTAATACCCAAAATTATTTTCACCACGCTGTCACGCACATTCTTTTCTATGTGCATGACATCAAGGTTGTTATGAAGTTTCAACTTGGACCAGTAGGGCAATTCAAAGAAAATACTCTTGTGATGCCAATAGCTGAGATCGTGTGGAGGGTGTGGATTGAGTCTCTTCACTTCTTTTTCGTTAGTCAACACACCAAAATAGAAGTTGTTCAACCTCTCTAAAATATCTTCGCTAGACCATTGTCAGGGTTTAAAATTATTCTCTACCGTCCCGTCGAAATGAGCCTCATCATATCGCCACGAGTGATCATTAGGAAGCCATCTACGGTGATCCATGTAACATACCTTCCCCACGTGCCAAGTGGAGTTGACGTCGTCCAAATAGACAGGGCAACCATTGTATCATCTGGTTATGCAAGATGCCAACATCTCATATGCAGAAAAATCGTTGATTGTCCGTATGACGGCTGCTCTCATCATAAACATCGTATTAATGAACTTGTCATAAGTTAGAACTCCATGTTCCCACAACAGTTTGATCTCGTCGATCAATGGTATGAGGTAGACATTTAAACATTTTCCTGGAGATTTAGGACCTAGAATTAGCAGAGTAAGAAAATTAAATTCCTTGTTCATGCACATCCACGAAGACAGGTTGTATGACATGAGAATAA
This sequence comes from Geum urbanum, assembly GCA_946800695.1. Classification (NCBI taxonomy): domain Eukaryota; kingdom Viridiplantae; phylum Streptophyta; class Magnoliopsida; order Rosales; family Rosaceae; genus Geum; species Geum urbanum. Next base: position 40,941,259 of record OX327013.1, on the reverse strand, counting down.
CTGGCCTAGTGCTGACGATAGTGTTGTTACTACCCCAGATATTGAATCCATATGTAGATACGCCGATTCTAACACTTTGAACATCTGCTGCAAAGTCTTCTAATTTCCTGTCAAAATATTTAAAAGCCTCCACATCTTCTGCGTGTCGGAGCACATCGTCATCTACTTGTTATTCCGCGTTCTATCTCATCACCTCTGTTGTGTATAGAGACATGTACATACGCTACAGTCTGGAAATCAACGAAAAATACCGAAGCACCTTCACATGTATTTGCTTCTTCGAACTCTTCCCTCTCCCCCGGTTCAAATATCTACACTGGTTGTATACAAGACAGTAGTCCAAATGTGCATACTCTTTATAAAACAACACACAATCATTTATGCAGGGGTCAATTTTCCTGTACTTTAGACTGATGATGCTCAAGATCTTTCAAAACCTTACAATGACTTTCCGGAAGCTTGTGATGATCTGGTAGCAACTTACATATATGCTCTTGTATTTCGTCAAAAGCACCGTCTAACATTTTACTCTTCACTTTTGTCCGAACTTCCTCTATTATATATTACAACACATTCTCTGGAAATCCAGAGTATATTGGGGTATGGGCTTCGAGTAGCATCATGTTGTACCTATCAATCTCTGTAATGTCACTGGCCAAGCTGGTAGCGGGGAATACGTCATCATGAGTACTGGTATTGTAACCTCCCTCTTGGTGTTGGTGTCCACCATGACTAAATTCTGGAAATGTATCAAGGACCAAATCCACAGTTGGGTTCCAAGCAGGGCCGCCGCTACCGCTGGATGATGCATCATGGTAACTGTATCCTGAGCTGAAGTCTACTACTTCACTGTGCTCGTTCCACATAGTGTAACTCCACATCATACCGTGCTCATACAGATGTTGAGCCATAACGTTAGACGGAACAAACTAATGGTTGAGAAATTTTCTGCATAGACACCTGAAACGCTTCTTTCCATGAGCATGTTCCGTCGCAAAATTCACAAAGTCTCTGATGCCATACCGTCCATATACCGCACATCACTTATGTTCGCCAACTGTATCTAACTCTTGTCCATATTTCTGCGTAAGGATATATAATAAATTGATCTATTAATTACATAATTTTACAACCAATAATTCATTAATCTAATATACTTTTTATATATTATCAAATGCATCGCATAACACGTACTTGTAATGAATTAATTATATATATATATTATATTATTAAATTTATATAAATACATGCATTAATTAATTATATATGTATATTTCAACTAATTATTCTAACATATATATATTAATTAACTATACATATATTACCTAGGACATGCATGCATGTTTTAATTAACTAATTAATCAAATTCAAATATATATACTAATTAATTAATTAACTAATTAGGATATGTATAGCTTACGATTAGCTTAACAATGCAATACAACAATGGAAGTAATGCTAACTAAGGTCGCCGAAACGTACTATATATATTCGTCAGAAAAATCAATCGCCATATGTAATTACGTACGATATTAAAAAATATTAATAGAGAGAAATGAGTTAATACTTTCACTGATAAGGAGATAAGTGGGTAAAACTAGAATTTCGGGAGTTGAAAAATTGAGTTTTGATGAATTTTTGTCGGATATAATTCGGAGCCGCCGGCGGTGAGTTTTTTTGAGTGAGGAGAGAGAGCTAGCTGAGAGGGAGAGAGAGATATAGAGAAGTGATGAAGAGATAAGAAAATCTGATCGAGAAATCTAATAATTGACTTTTCTTATACGACAAAATATTTCGTCGCCTAGGTGTTCAATTAGGCGACGAATGGATCAAGTCTTCGTCTAAGAGTTCCCGTAGGTGACGAAATGTGTATCGTCGTCTAAGTGTAATACTTAGACGACAACAACAAATGGTCGTCGTCTGAGTGTGCATCTTAGGTGACCAAACGACATGTTTTGTCGCTTAAGTGAAGACTTAGGCGACGACTTTTGTTTCGTCGGCCAAGTCGCACTTAGGCGACGAAACTATTAAGGTTTCGTCGCCTAAGTGCAGTTTTCTGGTAGTGGCATATTCTCTTTTGTTTCAATGGTGTTCATCTGAATTATTGTTTTGATCTTACCACAATTGTGTGTCTTGGCGAGAAACTCAATTGGTTCAGTTGGCGTGAAGAATTCCGTCATCGGATGGTGGAGAGTTTTCCCTATTGTTTCAAGGTAGATATTCAGCTTCAGATTGTAGTTGTTATGTTTTTAATTTTTCTAGAATTGTGCTTTATTGATGTAAAAGAATAATCAGTTAGCGTTCTACTGTATTGTTATGTTTTAGACCTAGCTATTAGCCGTGTGAGACTAGAAATTACTCATTTTAAGGATGCCACATAAACGATTGTAATCATTCTAAGTTCTTTCTATTAAACTTCTTCTCTCCTGAACTCTTCTCGGGAGAGTAAACTTCAAACAAAAAATAAACAATAGAATATAAGAGCTATTAGAATTGAGGTCATTTTGTTTTAAAAATTCTAAATTTTCATCTTCTATAATAATTTTTTTATATGCACCGTTGGAGACGTTCTTAAAAGAAAACACAACCCCTTATGCATAGAAGAAGATACAAAAATGTACTAGGTAGCACTCAGTAATCGGTATTGTGTGAATAATTGAGGGACAGTTATAAACTATTAATTTGGTGGATACAAAAATAAATAAATATTGATGTAAATGAAACGACCCCAGTCAACGTCGTTTACAGTAGAATTAAAACTCAGCAAACCCCCTAAAACCCCTAGAATCAGTTGCACAGAGGCAAAGAGTAAAGATAATTATGGAGCAGACGCTGTGGAGTCATTTACCGCTTCTGGTCCGATCAAGCTCCAAAGACTCGGTCGAGTACATTCTCCAGACGCTTTGGAGGACCCAAAAGACCGGTCTTGACCGGGCCAACCGGGACATAATCCGAGAAATGCTCCGGCTCCAAAACAAGTGACACACACACACTTCTCTCTCTCTCTCTCTCTCTCTCAAAGTCCGACTCTTTTTTTTTTGTCTGAATTTGTAAATTCTCTGCTGAATTGTGGGTGTGTAGCTTTTGGCGCGTCTACGAATTTTGATACAGAGATGCGTGACTTTGACCTAACGGATGGATGCAACTATCAAGAAGTGAATGACACGTCACAGATTTATTACCATATTGCCCCAACGACGTTGACCTCGCGACTCAGTGAGTGAACTTGCTCTAAGAACAAGTTCATCATGGGGTATTTTGCCTGGTTGTCTTGTAGAAGTAGCCTAAAAAAAGGGGAAAAGTGAAAAATCAACTACCAACTGTGTTTTCTTGTCTGAGCAAGAACTCCCCTAGGTCAATCCTTGGGGCACTTCTAGTCTTCTGACCTGATCCAATTGCCATGTGACGCTCTTAATCTCGACTGTATATACTTCTACGTTATCAAAGTAATGTTTGATGACTGTATATATTTTCACATTATTTTAAATGATTAATAAAAATTAAATAAAAATAAAGTTCTAACCCTGACCATGAGCAAACGGGTGGATGCAACTATCAAGAAATAAATGACACGTCACTGACTTATTGTTCTATTGTCCCAATAACCTTGATTTCATGACCTAACGAATGAACTTGCTCTAATTGGATTAATATACATTTTATTTTCATCTTATGTGGTAAATACTACAGACAAGTTTACTTTGCGCAAAGGTAATCTGAGACTGGATGTTTGTTAACTTCACAGGGTGAAGCATCAAATGCTCATTTATCGGAAGATGCTAATGCATTGTAGACAACCCATATTCAGCTGATCCAAGGGTATGCCTTGATTCAAGTTTATGTTTGTGGATACAGTTTTGATGACCGTGGCCACATTATATGTGAAATTTTCATCTTTTGTATGTTTGGTGTCCATTGTACTATCCCCACTTTGATGCTTTTATGCTAGAAACACCTGGATTAAACAGGTACCCAAACAGACTTCCTAGAGCTACATTATTAAAGTCAGTTTGGTGAGGTAGGAAAAATTAAGTGGCTTTAGCTGGGTACCATGTTGTTTTGCTTTGTGGTAGTGGCAAAAAGCATCAAGCAATCCAAAAGATTTCTTGTCGTTGTAAATTAGTATTGGCTAGATGAGTGATCACTAATGGAAGTGAAAATAAGAGGAGAGTTCATTGCTTGTTTCATCTTCCTCAAACCATTAATAAGATGCTTTAAACTGAGCTTCCTGTTTTTCTACTTTACAACTTGTAGAAAATACACCTTGAAAGCGTATAACAGATCAGGGAATACTGTAGCGACCTCAGATTCCTGCCTTGTTAGATTATCTTGCCTCCTACCTTATGGTCTCATGGAGTCACTCCTGCCATTCTGTTATCTTTGAACACCGTATAGGAAAAAGCTTATAGTGCAGCACTAACTAGACTACTAGAGTTAGTGGTGTTTTTCTTTCGTATCTTCACTACAGCTTGTAATTCTGGTTTATGTAATACAGATCGAGATACAGGGGCACTTTTTGTGGAGAAGGCGATGTGGCAACAGTAGGTGGCAAATTTGGTATGTATCCAAATATTATTATGTTAGGGGCAGAAGAGGTCTCTAGTGAAAATCAAAACCGAAAGATCCTAGTCCAGATGTACAGAATGATATCTCTAGTGCTTATATGACTCATCACTATTTGACACGAATAATGTCAATATGGCAATAGATTTGTTTGTTAGAACTTCTAAGTAAATGAGAAAGAGTTGGCCCTTAGAATCAGTCCTTGTGGTTGGCTAAAGTTTGATGTCATGGAACCTGTGTTTACAAAAAAGGATGTCAAAATTGACTTTATTTCATTGAACTTTCTAATGACATTGCCATTCCTAAGAAAATACTTCTGGGCTTTGTCTGATGCAGTTCACTTTTTGGTGGAGCTTACCTCCAAGAGGAAAGTATGCACTTACCCAGTAAGGAGAATTTTATATTTTCATGACAAATTGTGGATATCTCTATCTTTTCACTTTGAGTCAGTTTTATTTATTTTTGGATGTTGTCAATCGTTTTCGTCAAGTCTCTATTAGTCTGCCCTCGGGGCGTTGTGGCTGCTGCAGTTTTGTTTACTTTTGTTTATTATACTCCGTTGCTTTGTTAAGCAACTGACGCTTGTAATTTGTCACTTCTAGAAGATTAGAAGATTAGAACAAACAGGTTATAGTTTAGACTTCTAGTCCTGATTCATCCCGCTCTGTTTTGCCTCTTTCACACCCGGTGTTCCGTGTGAAACTGGAACTGTTGCTGCACCAACTCACTTTTAGTCTTAAAATAAAAAGATTGTGTTAGATCGAGACTTATATACTGAAAAGATAATAATATAATTAGCTCATAATTGTTGGATTGATTCAGAAAAAGTCCTATCTAAAGTTCTCGATGCTAATTTATTTAGAGTTTATGAGCAGGTCGGTACCGGCCATGATAAGTTGGCGACGGCTTAAGGTCCAAAAATTGAAGGGACTTAAAATTAACATATATAAAAATCTGTCGAAATTTTGCAAAAAATTTTGGATCAATTTTCTGCCGATCGTTCCACTCTTTAATCAATTCCCTAAATATTCTCCCAAATCGCCTATTAATTTTCTTCGAAATTACATAAACCGAAATTTTCTGTATAAATAGCAAGCATATTATTCTTCATCTCAACGACTTCCAAACTTCTATTAACTACGGTGCTCATGAGCTTTTTGGAAGAGTTGTTTCTCTCAGGCTCATAAATGTCGATCGTATTGCCCAGCAGGTCAGAATACTAACATAATGGCTATTAGTCGAGGATCCATTTTTATTATTTTTTCACTTTTAGTGTTATGATGTTTCCGAACTAGTTGATCTGGTTTTGAATTGATTTGGATTTGGATGTATCTGATAGTACTGGGCATCGAATAAAAGTTTGAAATGCACCGTATTGGAAGAATTGGCAAAGGTTACACATTTGATAGTAGAAGAATGCATTGTAGGGTAACTTTGATTAGGATGAAGGGATTGTAGTTCTAGAGCTTTCATGATCATGACACCTGGTTTTAACTTGACTCTCTTACACTAAAAAAGTCCCAGCTAAATTCCATTTCCATTGCAACTCATTGACAGAGTTTTCTTCATTGACAATGTAACTTTTTTCGAGTTTTGAGCATGCCGAAATGATAGGTAAATTTGGTTAACTGTGATCTTACATATTTTTAGACATATCTTTCAAGTGATACACCGATTGAACTAAGGAAAGATATAGGAAGAGAAGCTAGTGACATTGAGAGGTGTTGAAGAAGACATATGTTTATGCTTGTAGGTTTTTGTTTTTATCAGTTTATGAATGTTCATATATCCCAAAACTAAGAAGACGTTTCCTCTTACAAAAAACATATTCAAGTATATAATGAGATATGCGAGTTTTGATTACATGAAAGGGCTCAATTTAATTTTTCATCCCGGACTTTCAATTCCTCAGGGCCGGGCCGTTTATGAGGTGGTTATTGGTTGTTTATTCAACTTCTTTGATTCCAATTCGTGTGATGTGCGTATCTGAGGCTATTAGATCACACATGGTTCTGCAATCTAATGTTCTAACCACTTGAACATGAAACCGGATTTTGATTCTGGATTGTGAGATATGAAACCAAACGAAGTAACGTGTTAGGTGCGGCAGCTAGGAACCAACGTCATGAGTTGAAAACTCATGACCATGACCAAGGTTGTGTATATTATCTTTTGTTTGTTAGTCAACTGCGGAGGGAGAGTTGAAATTGACAATCACCAAAGTCATGGTGGATGGTATGATATGATAATTCAATGTGTAACATCCTGACCCATTCTTTTTGTTTTTTGTTTTTAGAACCGGATAGTTTTATTCAATACTCTGGAAAAGATCAAAAAATTCTGACCCATTCAAAGTGATTCGACAAGAGAAGGGTGGAGGTTTATGGGGTGATTCAAGTCCAGGGTTTCGATGCTCGACTGAAAGTAGGGTTGGGACCGGTTCGGTTTCATCCATTAGTTTTAGGAATCGGAACCGAAATCGTTCAATGTACATACGATTCAGTTTTTTATATTTTTTAGGAGGAACCTGTATGGAACCAAACCGTAATAAATCGGTTTGGTTCTACGGTTCTAACGGTTCCTAAATACATAAAGAAAAATAAATAAATAGCCTAATTTGGAAGAAAAAGAACAAAAAGCTACAAAATGAAAAATTAAATACATCCAAAAATCACTCGATATGCAAGTATCCAACAATCATCGACCTTTTAGTTCAAATATTTTACAAATTGCAAGCTAAATAGTTACGTCAAACAAGTCTTTGAATTTCTTGTTGAATAGAACAACTAAAGGCAACAACTATAGTCCACAAAAACTTCTAAACCAAAGACTTCATATGTACCTCAAAGTTGCATTCTATTTAACAAACTAATTTTTGGTAACTTTTGTTGCCCTTGTACCATCCACATTTTTTTCTAAGCGTAAGGATTTTTTTGTGAGAGTGCGAGGGTTGTCGACTAGGTAGATTAACTAGATTTAAAGTGTGAGAGCTTTTTTTTCATATACTTTATAGTTAGAAAAAAATGATTCTCTATACCCATGTCTATAGTACATAATATAGACTTTACAAGACTACCAGTAATATATTGACATGTGTTATTTTCATATTACCGGTTCTTTTCAGTTCCTTAAAATTTTGTACCTTAGGAACTGAACCGAAACATTTGCATTTGGAACCAACCATCAATATTACTTTGCAAAATTCAAAGAACCAAACCGAACCTAGTGGTTCCGATTTGATTCTGTCCGATTTTTTGGTTCTTCGTGGAACCAGCCCCACGCCTAACTGGAAGTGAATGAGAAATGAATCGTGAAACATTTGTAATGGCTACATGATATTATTTTCAAAACTTAAAAAAGTACGAAAATGTTCGTCGATAAATGTGGCATCAAGTTATTTGCAAGAGTCAACAACTCGATCCTCTTTCCAACTTCCAAAACTCGCAAGAGATTATTAGATTTTGATCAGAATAAACTTAGAAGAAAGTATCGTGTTGTACATGATATTATGTCAAAGATATCTTCCTATATTACAATATGATTTTAATTTTTCTATAGACAGTTAGATTATAAATTGTTGTGCCTATATATAAGTTGTTGGGGTTGTGAACCATCATCGATAAGAAAGTAGAGACGAAGAGGGTGAGTGTAACTCTCTCTAGGAGATAGAGGGTTCTTAGACATTTGAGTTAGGGTATATAGCTCAATTGTATCATATACAGGTACAATCCATACTATATCAAACCACCTCCTTTACATTTTTGATAGCCATCGTAGAGTCTTTTAATGGCATTTTCGGTTCTCTTTCCCATTTTGACGAAGAAAATAAACCACCGGTTCAAGTATAAAACATTAGGGTTATTGTTTAAAATGTCATTAAAAAGTCTACTAACTTCGTATTATTGAGTAGCTAAACTAATTATCAAAAAATAATAATAAGGATCTGTATATACATGACGGTAGGAGTCATCATTTGGCCTATAGGCCCGAAAAGTCCGCAGACAGCCCGAGGCTCGCAAAGCCCAAGCCTCAGCCCGATCGGAATTTATGCCCAAAAAAGCCCGGGCCTATGGGCTTAGGGCCAGACTTAGGCCGAGGTGCCAAAGCCCGCGGGCCTAAAAAAGTCTAGCCCGTCGAGGGTCGGGCCAAACCCATCAATTATATATTATAGATTATCTTATCAATATATATTTATAAACTATCTAATTTATCTTAATATAATTTATTCATATACTAAATACTATTTTTTAGGCATATAAATTATTTAGTGTATATAAATATTTATATATTGGATAATTAAATACTATTAAATTATAAAATTTTATATTTAATACAAAAAATGCCCGACCCAGCCCGGTCCTATGAGATTAGCCAGGTCCGGCCCGAAAAATCTGCTAAGGCTTGAGGCCAAAAAAATTCGTGGGTTTCAAAATTTCAAAAAAATTTCGACCCGTATTTTTTAAACATAAAGAAAAATTTTGGCCCCAGCCATTAATGTCACGTAGTGACGGTGATAATATAGTGAGGGAAAAATATTAAAAGCATCCGCTGCAATTTGATTTTGTCCGGAGAAAAACATCCACTGTCCCAAATGTGAACACTGATTATTAATGTTCAGCAGAAAAACCCAGACCACGTCATCTGAAAAAAAAATCCAATATCCACGTGCGAAAACATCTCCCAAATCAAAACCGGTCAAGGAGCTGAACCGCAGGCGACGTGAGGTGCACATGACCGCACCCGATCCGGCCCTCGCGACTTCGAAGCTCAAATAAGCCCGATAAGAACTTCCCGCAAGTCACTCTTCTCATTCTTCCTCTTGTTCAACCTAAGCAGCAGAGCCGGCCGAACCGAACCAAACCCAAACCCAAACCCAAACCCACGCCCTTTTTCGTCATTTCCAATTCCATTCCTTCCTTCCTTCCTTCCCTGTCCAATTTCAGTTGCAGACTGACAAGAGAAACCTTCATGGCTTCCACAGCCCTCAATTACGATTCCTCCAAATCCTAATACTACTGCTCCGTAACTGCCTTTGTTTTTTCCTTTCTGATCCAATTTCACTCTCCCAAACCCTAGGAGTCACCACCCCCTTATGACGACGACGACCACCAGCATAGCCGCGGCAGGAGGAGGAGGAGGAGGCGGCGGCGGCGGTGGAGGAGAGGATCGAGTACTGGCGGCGGCGCAGCACATCGTGAAGAGCTTTGGGAATGCTCCGAAAGAGGTGAGAGAGGATATGTTGTTGATCTTCTCCAGCTTCGACAATCGGCTGTCGAATTTGACGAGTATGATTAGTAACGAATCGAAGGCGGAGGGGGACCGATTCGAGGCGGCGGAGAAGGTGATTTTCCGGTGGGAGACGAATCCCGAGGCGATGAGGAGCAACGTCCCTTGGGAGGAGTCGCCGGACGAGTCGGCGGAGTATTTGATGGCCATCGACGAGATCCTGACCATGATGGAAGGGTTATCGGTCGGGTCGGAGCATCACGAGGTTTCGGACCGGGCCGAGAACGCGATCCAAATCGCCATGTCGAGGCTGGAGGACGAGTTCCGACACATTCTGATCCGGAACACCGTTCCGCTCGACTCCGACAGCCTCTACGGCTCGATCCGCCGCGTCTCGCTCTCCTTCGCCTCGCACGACGGCTCCGGTGATTTCGCCGAGGAGTTCGAGAGCTTCGGCGAGTTGGACCGCGACGGCAGTGGCAACAGGTTCCACGAGCGCGGCGGCAGCCTCGGGGACGACGTCTGCGTCGATTTGATACATCCTGACGCCGTTGTTGAATTAAAGGAGATCGCGTACCGTATGATACGCTCCGGCTACGAGAAGGAGTGTGTTCAGGTGTACAGCAGTGTCCGGCGAGACGCCTTGGACGAGTGTCTGGCGATTCTTGGAGTTGAAAAGCTGAGTATAGAGGAGGTGCAGAAAATTGAGTGGAAAATTCTCGATGAGAAAATGAAGAAGTGGATACACGCTGTGAAAATTGGCGTTAGGGTTTTGTTAATCGGAGAGAGGAGGCTCTCCGATCAAATTTTTGAAGGAACCGATGAGACCAGAGAAATATGCTTCAATGAGACCACCAAAGGATGCATTATGCAGCTGTTGAATTTCGGAGAGGCTGTTTCCATTGGGAAGAGGTCGCCGGAGAAGCTGTTTCGGATTCTGGACATGTATGATGTCATGGCCGACGTATTGCCAGAGTTGGAGCAAATGGTGACTGATGAATTTGTGATTGCCGAGGCCAAGGGAGTGTTGGATGGACTCGGTGAGGCGGCTAGGGGAACCTTTGTTGAATTTGAAAATGCAGTTCAGGGTGAGGCCAGTAAGAAGCCAATGCTGAGTGGAGAAATTCACCCAATTTCACGGTACGTAATGAACTATGTTAGACTGTTGGTTGATTACAGTGAAACTCTGAATTCGCTTTTAGATACTGGAGATGATGAGTTACAGGGTTTGCCTAATGATGATTTGGGGATAGAAAGCATGTCTCCGATAGGACGTAGGCTTTTGCTGTTGATAAATAATTTGGAGTCAAATCTTATGGAGAAGTCTAGGGTTTATGATGATGGAGCACTGCAATGTGTGTTTATGATGAACAACATTCAGTACATAGTTCAGAAAGTGAAGGATTCTGACCTAAGGAAGCTTTTGGGAGACAATTGGATTCGCAAGCGCCGTGGCCAGGTGCGCCAGTATGCTACTGGTTATCTTAGAGCTGCTTGGAGCAAGGCCCTTTCTTGTTTGAAAGATGAAGGAATTGGGGGGAACAGCAACAATGCTTCAAAGATGGCTTTGAAGGAGAGGTTTAAGAATTTCAATGCCATTTTTGAAGACCTCTATAGGATTCAGACAGCTTGGAAGGTCCCAGATGCTCAACTCCGCGAAGAGCTTCGGATATCTATATCGGAGAAGGTGATTCCTGCTTACCGGTCATTTATGGGGAGGTTCGGGAGTCAGCTAGAGAGTGGAAGGCATGCTGGGAAGTACATAAAGTACACAGCCGATGCTTTGGAGACATATGTGTTGGATTTGTTTGAAGGAACACCTTGTGTTCTGCACCATCTGAGAAGAAAAAGTAGTGCATAGGATACGTTGGCCCCTTGTAACAGGTCAGCAAGTCCTCTGCTTTGATCAAAAGCTAGATGGAAACTGGGACAGCATTCTAAAATTAAAAAAAAAAACCAAAAGAAAAATTGTAGCTCTTGATGATACCTATTTATTTTGCTGGCTTAACGTTATAAACACAGGTTTTTCTGATAGCTACTGTAATAAGTTTTGTACATCATCTGTAGATTTTAGCTTCTTCTATGCGTGGGTTCTGTCATGGTTCCTGTATTTTAGTTTGCCATGATTTGCCAGCAACTTTCAGTTGTTATATGCTTGGGGAGGAAGAACATAAACCATCACTGTGTAATATTAAGTTTGATATACAAGTAGATTCAGAAACATACATTATTGTTCTAGTTTTCTTTTTCCTTCTGAACATGAGTGACGGTTGAGCTGTTAAATCAAGCTGAGATGCTAGCATTGTATACGAGGGAGCTTCATGAAGTTTTCTAGACTGATTTGGTTTGAAAACTAAAAATGTACTGTTGATTAAGTCAAGTTGATTGTAGCTGGAGCTTAAACTTGTATGATAAAGATATCTGTACAAATGCCCCTAAAATAAGTATTAGGCGGTATTAGCAAAGTGAAAAAATATAGACTAAGCTTTGGTGTCATTTAAAGCTTGTAATTGGGCATTGTAGTAGTTTAATCTTTGTTTAGACAGTTATGGCTTTGGTGTCTTTTATAGCTTGTAATTGAGCAGTATAATAGTTTAATCTTTGTTTAGACAGTTATGACTCATTGGATACTATTTGATCCAAAACTTTTGTGTTAAGACTTGAGAGTGATAGCGTTGTAATTTCTTATGGAATTTAAGATGCTGGCGAGAGGTTAAGTAGTGGTACTTGGTTGTCTTCTGTTTCCAAAGAAGGTATTGTTGGAATGTTGGTGCATTATGTAGTGGATGATCATAAATGAACCAGAACCATTTTGGGTTTCTATTTAGATCAATAAGCTAGAGACTCTTGCAGGATGTCAACAACTCCATCTTTGGCCAAAAGCATGACTGCATGACCAGATATTTCACGCTCAATCCAAATGCGGTTATGGTTGTTTGAAAGCTCTTTCGGGAATTGCAAACTAGACATTAGCACCACATTACCCCTTTTTATTGTTTGAAAGCGAGTTTTGGAACCAGACCTTTAGCAAAGCTGCAAAACACGTCACCGAGCATAAGTTCCAACGTTCTTGGCCATATTATGGGGAACAAGAACAGATTAGAGTACGTCCAAATCCAGAGCCCATCTACTCCATTATTTGATTTGCTTGGATCGGATTGGATCAGATTGAGTGAGAAAGAAAGAACCTTCTAACCGAAGCCCTACCAGCCAATGCTGGCCGAAGATATTGAAGCCTTACCAAAAGATAGACATCGTTTTCCATTCCCAACTAACTGAAGCTCTGAAAGCTTCACTTGCGATGAGGCCTCTGCGACCACTAAACGTGCCATGTCTAAATTTGGTGATCTAGTTCACTAGTTGTGTAGGGTATTGCTGCTTGCTGATGCATGTGCTTGTTCTCTCTTTGGTTTCGAACTTTTGGCCTTCCTTGGTGAAGCCCCTTGTAAGTTGTAACAGCATTTCGGAATTTCCAAATCAAATCAGCATCATGAACTTTGGTAGTCTCAAGTCTTCTTCATAAGAATGGTCTGAGAAATCAGCAAGTTTCTCATTCTAAGCTAGATGCTGACTCGCTAGAGCGATTCTAAACATAACATTAAGCTGAGCAACAGAAGATGCTGGTTGATGAGTAGAGTCCTCGTGCCTTCACCTTTTGGCATGTACCAAAAAGTAGAAAGACTCTTGAGCTTCATAGGTCGGTCTGGTTAGGTTCTTGGATAAGGCCAAGTAAAGAGCCTGAAACTATTTATTGAGCATCTCCAACAATTTTTTTTTTTATAATTCCTTCTATTTTAATCGATTTTCGTTAGGGAATGTGGTAATAGACAGTAAGATGATTATAAGGATCGCTCCTGACAGATATCTTTCCTCTGCACTCCAAGTATTAAACTGCAATTCACAAAGTGCGTTAGAGATCAAGACGAGGTTTCCCGCATTTGATGCTCCGACGATTAAGTCAGTGAATCAGGGGTGTAATAGCGTTAGCAAAGTACTAGCGTGAGATGCGTTACCTCATTCCCGCCACAAACGAGGCATTTAATGGGCGGTTGGAGGTTGGGCGAACCACTACTGTTCGATGTGGGACTAGTCTTTATTACGCTGTCTGTAATATAAGCTTAATCTGCTGAGTTGGGCCGACGCGTGTTTCGTCAGGACTTGATCAGTTCCGAAAGGTGCATTCACCAAAGTTGTTCCTTTCCGGTTAGTCTTTTTGTTAGTTTCTGAGGTGTAAGCAAATTTTTAACGTTAAGCATACTTAATTAGGCATGTGCAGTGTGGTGTACTAACAAGTCCTCCAAGTCTCCGAGCCTAAGATGAAGATCTTGGTTGGAGAGTTGCATTTGCAATTGCCTAATTAAGCTTGTTTAACGCGTGAAGTTCCGATTTCCTAACCCTATAGTCCCCCAACTGCACAAGTAAGATCTGGTATCTTCGGCGAGGCGCAACCTGTATAGCATCAAAGTAACAAACGATCAGTGTTATCCTTGGAGTCCCCGAGTGTCTGGATACGATTGTCCAATTGTGGGATTCACATCAGCCATTGGGTGAGATTGATCTCTGTTGTGATTTGCGTCAGGAGATTAATTCGTCAGTGTTAGTTCTGGGATTCGCTTTAAGTGACTGAAAATGAACGAAATCTAGGATTCACTTCAGAAGTTTTGTTTCGTTTGTCTAATGGTGGGATTCACATAAGCCATTGGATGGGATTAATCTCTGGTGTGATTTGCGTCAAGAGATTAATTCGTCAGTGTTAGTTCTGAGATTTACTTCAGATACTAAGTGACTGAAAGTGAACAGAACTCTGGGATTCGCTTCAGAAGTTTTGTTCAGTTTGTCTAATGGTGGGATTCACATCAGCCATTGAATGGGATTAATCTCTAGTGTGATTTGCATCAGGAGATTAATTCGTTAGTGTTAGTTCTGGGATTCGCTTTAGATAATAAGTGATTGAAAGTGAACGAAACTTTGGGATTCGCTTTAAAAGTTTTGTTCCGTTTGTCCAATGGTGGGATTTGCATCAACCGTTGGGCGAGATTAATCTCTTGTGTGATTTGCGTCAGGAGGTTAATCCATCAATGTTAGTTTTGGGATTCACTTCAGATACTAAATGACTGAAAGTGAACGGAACTCTGGGATTCGCTTCAGAAGTTTTGTTTTATTTGTCCAGTGGTGGGATTCACATCAGCCATTGGATGAGATTAATCTCTGGTGTGATTTGCGTCAAGAGATTAATCTTTCAGTGTTAGTTCTGAGATTTGCTTCAGATACTAAGTGACTGAAAGTGAACAGAACTCTGGGATTCGCTTCAGAAGTTTTGTTCTGTTTGTCCAATGGTGGGATTCACATCAGCCATTGGATGAGATTAATCTCTGGTGTGATTTACGTCAGGAGATTAATCTGTCAATGTTAGTTCTGGGATTCGCTTCAGATACTAAGTGACTGAAAGTGAAAGGAACTCTGGGATTCGCTTCAGAAGTTTTGTTCCGTTTGTCCAATAGTGGGATTCACATCAGCCATTGGATGTGATTAATCTCTGGTGTGATTTGCGTCAAGAGATTAATCCGCCAATGTTAGTTCTGGGATTCGCTTCAGATACTAAGTGACTGAAAGTGAACGGAACTCTGTCCACATGTAACCTGTACAAGTATCGTTTGACAATGTCAGTTAGCATAAATGATAACCATTGTTTTTTTTTTTGCTGACGTGGCCTAAACATGTCATGTTTTCATTGTGTGGCTGCATGTGTACCACGTGTCGGCTCGGATATAAATTTTAAATTTCGAAATGGCGGTTGACGTCATTATGAAGAGATCAGGGTAATTATGGTGCCACTTTGTTAACCAAAGTATCTCTCCGCCTGGTAAATAGTGGGGCATGTGGCAAGATCCTGCGGCTCGCCTTGATTGGCGTGAAGGGCCGAGATGCATTCGGTGAAATCCTTTGTTTCTTATAAATTGTGGAGGAGTGTGAAATCATTTTTCACATTTTCTTTACTCGCTCTCGAAGATCTGCTGGATTTCTCTCTCGTTCTGTCATCTTCCTTGCTTGCTTGAAGCACGTCAACTACCGTTTGTAAGTTCCTTTACTCTGCTTTTTGTCAATATTTGTTGCGTTTACTTTCACATGGGTCTGGTATTATGGTTGGGCATCGCCAGTCTCCGAGTCCCCTAGGTGCCTATCGTCTAGGTAGTGGCTCGAGCTGAGTGCCTTGGGCTTGACGGATGATTTGTCCTTTTGCAGTAGGCATTCGTTTCGAACTCGACCATGTCAGGCGATAGCATAGATGAGTACGTGAGTCAGCATGATGGTCAGGAACGTAAATTGAGGTGCATAGTTCCGATGGGTGAATACATGACTGGTTCATCTCATACTGTCATTACAATGGTTCGTCCTCCTTCACCTCCTCAGGAGGTCCAAACTGGTGATCAGAGCATATGGGTTATGTCTGACGGGGAATATGTTGAGGAACTCAAGTCCATCATATCACCCACCTAGATAGAGGCTGTGAGGATGAAGTATAACATACCTGACTGCGTTGAGTTGTATCCTCCTCATCAATGTTTGCGGTGGTTGTGCACTCATCCACATGATGGAGATATCTGCGTTTCCGAAATATAATTAAGGATGGGGATTTGTTTGCCACTACACCCCTTCTTCTAATACCCTCTCTCCCGCCTAGGGATTACACTTGGACAGTGTTCTCCCGTTATGTGTAAGGTTTTAGTGGCTATGTTCAACATTTTTAATTTATCGGGGTATGAATATCCTACGTTAAGGGAGATTTACTAATTTTACCACATGGGTTACGCCTATTGGGAGGGTGATATGGGTACCGTTACCTTGAGGGGAAACAAACAGCCTCAGTGGTTGACGGGCATGCCCTCATCCAGCACGAACTGGTGGAAATGAGTTTTCATAGCTGGCGGGAGTTGGGAATTTAGGAGGAAACCTACATCTGAGGATTGGAGGAAACCCCATGTCATGTCAAGGTGTTGCCCTATAAGTGCGTTTGGTTGTTGCTACTTGTCTCCTTTTTCTTAGTGTCTTCCTCGTTCCCACTTTAATGGCTATGTGTTGTTGCAAGGAAATTGAAATTTTTGTTGACGCGTATCGAGGAAGGGCATTTGAATAGGATCCATTTTGTCTTCCAGAAAGAGAAGGAGTTGTGCAATGTCTAGGTGCCTATATACTGGGACGTTATAACCGCTACCGGACTGTCAAAATTGTCGCGTAAACCTTCTGGTCTTGCTCTTTTGTTGCCGCTTGTACTGTGTATATCTTTATGTCGTGTTTTCGTGTTGCGTTTAGTCAAGCTTCATGTTAGAAAGACAACGAAGAAGATGGAAGAACCTAGGAGTATAATGGATGCGTTTCTGCACGGTGTCATCTCTGCCATGATGGTTGGCCCAACCGACGCCACAAATCCTGCTGCTCCGTTGAAACGGCTGACGGATGCGGTAAACCTCAATCCTCCAACGGATAGTGAATAGCTAGCGCTAAAGGAGGCTAGCACTGATGTTCTTGCTAAACGGATAGCTCAAGATGATGACATGAGGAAGAAGGCGGGAGTTGGCAAAGGAGGAAGCCTGTAGAAGAGGTTCCCATCCGCGAGGAGGAAGCCTGTAGAAGAGGTTCCCATCCGCGAGGAGGAAGCATGTCGAAGAGGTTCCCATCCGCGAGGAGGAAGCCTGTAGAAGAGGTTCCCATCCGCGAGGAGGCCTTGCCTGATGAAGTGGAGGAGTTATGTGCTGACGACGTGCCTTACACTAGCGGTGGATTGGATGATGAGCTCCGTCAGAAGACAAAGAGGAAAGGTAAAGAGCATGTTGTTGTTGGGGGCCGTGCTAAATTGACAAAGTCTGCGGGGAAACTTCTTGTCAGTGTGGCTGTTGAATCTTTGCTTGAGGGTGTGCCCCTTTGTACGAGAGTTGTATCTTACTTCTACAATCACCTGTCTTGCTCACTGGATGAGAACACCAAGTCTCTCCATAAGATCCTCCATCTAGCCAGCACTCTACAGGCCAACAAGGAATGAATCTTTGATCGTATGGTTGAGGTTCTGCATGAGATTTATCTGCTGATGGAACTTCAAGGATCTGACGCAGAACAAACGAAGCTTGTGGGAGTCAAGCATGAACTCGCACTGGCGGTAGTTCCCCTGTTGCATTTGTTGCGGTAGTTCTGATGGACCAGAGTACTACGGGTAACTTCTCAGTCTATAGTCCATCATTGAGATTGCCCGGCTTATTTTTCAATCCTTTATTCATTATTTTGTACATTGCCTCCACTTAGCCTTTTGTCTTTGGGTGTGAGGGTGAAGAGAACAACATTGTAGTTCCCTTTCGTTTGCACTAGTTTATCAGCTCGTCATTGGTAAATTGTGTGCCATTGTCCATTATGATTGTCAACAGGGATCCATAACAGCAGAAGAGATTCTTCCACAAAAATTTCTTTACCTTCTCGGTTGTTACTACCACTGATGCTTCCGCCTCAACGTACTTCGTGTGGTAGTCCACAATGACAATGATGAAGTTGAATTGTCCTTTGGAGGTTGGGAGTTTTCCAATCAGGTCGAGTCCCTATTGTGAAAATGGGACTGGGCTGACAATGATGGAGAGTGGTATAGCAGGAGCTTGGTTCTTGTGTGCAAATATCTGGCATTCATGACATTTTGTTGCCAGCTCGGATGCGTAGCCTTCATTGTTGGCCACTAGAATTCGTATCTCATGACTTTGTATGCTAACATCTTTGCGTCAGAGTGATGACTGCAAGTTCCTGAATGTACCTCCTCCAAAATGAACTGTCCCTCTGCATTTGTAACGCATTTCAAATTGGGCCAGTTAGGGACTTGCATGTACAATTGTCTGTTTCGAAGATTGAAATTTGTTGCTTTCATTATAATCGTTCGAGCCTGGATCTTGTCTGACGAGAGTTCCCCAGTAGACTTATATTTTACAAGTTTAATCATTCTGTTGTGCTATTGGACTGATAGTGAGAACACTTCTGTCAAAGTCTTGGTAGTGCTGGCCTTCTTAAGTATCTCCACTGTTATTTGACTTAGAGTGTGGGATGTCGGTGCGGTGGCTAAATGAGCAAGTGCATCTACCTTGCCATTCTGCTCTCTTGGGATGTACGTTATTGTGTAATTCTTGAACTTGCTTAACAATGTCTTGATGTAACCCGGTCATTCGGTCCCTTTTGGCTGTGAATTCTCCATTTACTTGGTTGACCACCAGTTGCGAGTCATTAAATATGCTGATGTCTGGTGGTCCCGACTTTTTCGTCAACTATTGTCCAGCAATGAGGGCCTCATACTCTGCCTCATTGTTGAAATCCTTGAAGCCAAACTTCAGTGCATACTCTGCTGAAATCCCTCCAGGTCCCGTCAGTATGGCCTCTACTCCACTCGTTTTCGAGTTTCATGATCCGTCTACATATAGGTTCCATGGTGAGGAAGATTTGGTGAGTGGTTTATGCTGGTTGAGTTCTGTTGCGACTTACTTGTCCATGATCCTCTCCCTGTCAGCTGGGCTGAGTTCCGCAATGAAGTCTGCCGCTGCTTGACCTTTCATTGTCACTCGTGGCCTATAGTGGATGTCAAATTCACTAAGTTCCACAGTCCATTTGCTTAGTCGTCTGCTATGTTCAGGGGATTGCAGGACTTGACAGAGTGGCATGTTCGTCATCACTTGAATTGTGTGAGCTTGGAAGTAAGGGCGCAATCTCCTGGCGGAAGTTACCAGAGCTAACGTCAGAAGTTCCAACATGGGATAATGAGTTTCTGGCCGTGTGAGTCCCATTGGTGCATAAAATACGGGTAACACCCCTTTGTCCTCAGCTCGTCTAACAAGTATCGAATTGATTGCCGTTAGAGATATGGCGAGATGTAGGTATAGGGTTTCTCCCTTTATTAGCCTGGAGATCATTGGTACAGAGGCCAAGTACCATTTGATGTTCTGAAAAGATTCTTCACACTCAAGGGTCCAGTCTATAGTCTTCCTGCTTATCGTCCGCAAAGCCTTGAAGAAAGGTTCACACTTGTCTGTGTAACGGGAGATAAAGCGGTTGAGGGATGCTAGATTTCTCGTCTGGCTCTGTAGGTCTACCTTCATAGCTGGTGTTTTGGTATCGAGTATTGCTTGAATTTTCTCAGGGTTGGCCTTAATGCCCCTCTCACTTATAATGTATCCCAAAAACTTACTGGTGGTAATGCCAAAATTGTACTTAGCGGGATTCAACCACATTCCTTGCTTTAGCAGTATCTGCAAGTTTACCGCTAGGTCTTCCACATGCGTCTCTTTCCTCACACTCTTGACTACTATATCGTCCATATACACCTTTACCGTTTTGCTCATCTGGGGTCCAAAGATCTAAGTCATGAATCTTTGGTATGTGAAACCTGCATTCTTTAGTCTGAAAGGCATGACGTTATAGCAATACAGCCCCTTGTCCGCCACAAACATTGTGGCCTCCTGGTCACTTGGTTCCATCAGTATCTGATTGTAACCGAGTATACATCCATGACAGATAATAACTTGTGGCGTGCAGTTGCGTCAACAAGCTGATCGATTCTAGGAAGGGGAACACTATCTTTTGGACAAGCCTTATTGTCGTTGGTGTAGTCGACGCACAAACGACAATAAGCGGTTACTCTTCTGGACCATGACAGTGTTTGAAATCCACTTGGGATAGCTGACTAGTCAGATGAAGCCTATCTTGAGTAAGCGGTCAACTTCCGCATGCATGGCGGCGTAACGCTCTTCATCATATGCTCTTCGTTTTTGCTTGACTGGTACCACGTCAGGAGCAAGACTGAGCTTGTGGGTGGTCAATTCTGGGGAGATGCTTGACATGTCCGCATAGGACCATGCGAATACCACATGATGGTCCCTCAAACATTTGGCAAGTTGCGTCTTGAGATCATTGTTCAACTGGTTTCCCATGTGGATTGTTCACTATGGGTGTTCGTCTGAAAGTTTCACTATGGTGAAGGAATCTTTCTCGTTAACAGGCTTAACGGAACATGTATTTTCTCAGGGGTCATCTGGTGTGTTAGCCTTGGGGGTAGTTGCTGCCAGAATTTTTTTTACCGCCAATACATCATGGCACCTTCCTCTACCAAAGTTTGCTGGGATATCATGGGTCTCATATCCTTTGACATACCCGACTCCATGATCCGTTGGGAATTTCAAGATGAGGAGATTGTTAGCTATGATGATCTTCAGTTTGTCGATGGCCAACTATTTTAACCGATTTCCGTTAGGGAAGGTGATAATGGACAGTAAGATGATTATGAGGATCACTCATGACGGATCTCTTTCCTCTGCACTCCACCTATTAAATTGCAATTCACAAAATGTGTTAGAGATCGAGAAGGGTGCCCCACCTTTAATGCTTCGACGATTAAGTTAGTGAATCAGGGGTGTAATAGCATTAGCAAAGTACTAGCGTGAGATGTGTTACTTCCTTCCCGCCACAAAAAGGGCATTTAATAGGCGGTTAGAGGTTGGGCGAGTCATTACTGTTCGATGTGGGACTAGTCCTTATTACGTTGTCTGTAATATTAGCTTAATCCGCTGAGTTGGGCCGGCGCGTATTCCGTCAGGACTTGATCAGTTCCGAAAGGTGTATTCACCAAAGTTGTTCCTTTCTGATCAGTCTTTCCGTTAGTTTATGAGGTATAAGCAAATGTTTAACGTTAAGCATACTTAATTATGCATGTACAGTTTGGTGTACTAACACCTCCATTATAGGAATGCAAAAGTTTAAATCTTTATAAAAATATTTTCCAAACTTCAACAGTTTCTCTATAATTTTTTTATATTTTAATATTATTTTTTTATAATTTAATGAATCTTATAAAATTCATATTTAATTAATTCATTATTTAGGAAAAAGAGAGTAAAAGAAGAGAGAGAAATTATAAAAATTAGGTAGTAAGCATTAAATCTTTGGAAGAGGAAGTATGAGAGTTTTAGAAAAATTTAAATTTTTTTATTTTTCTATAGCTAGAGAGCCTTTTCTCTTCCTACTCTTTTTTCTAAAGTAGAAAATGATTTAAAGTAATTGTTGGAGTAAAAAACATCATCGACTAAAATCTCTATTATAAAGTAACCGTTTGGATCCGATATCAAAGGATTGAGTTAGAAAATTGCAACTCTGCACCAAGTTTAGGAATTATTTCTAGACTGCAGACTTTTGAATGCGACATGATCAATGAAAAGGCAGAAGAATTTCAGGATTGGGATTGCGATGAAAGATGAAGAAGAAAGTTCTCTTTACCGTAATGTTACTGCAAAAAGCTTATGGGCACAACAAATTTACAGCACTTAAAACTCTGTCAAACTGAAGACATTATTTACAGATGATTACCTATTCGATAACAAAAGACTTTGATAGGATAAGGGAAGAGCTCATCACAGGAAAGGGCAGAACCGAAATCCAAAACCAAAACTGGTTAATCCTTTGGAAGGAGATCAGAATGTTTGTCTCATCTTTAAACCCTTGAGCTTTGGGGCAGAGGCAAAACACCGTCAAAGAAATCGCCAAAGTAGTTACGTGGCTCATGAACTAGCTTTGAGATGATGTCCCTCAACGTAATGACTCCTTCCAGATTCCCATCATTGTCCACCACATACACGCGGTGGATCTTCTCCAAGTCCAGCTTCAGAATCAAATCTTTGATTGTGTCATCCCTTTTGCAAGTTACTAGAGTACTCAGCATTTGGTAGACTTCATGTTGCTTCTCAAGATGGGATTTGACAGCTGCCAGGAAGTTTTTTGCAGTGATAGACCTGTAGTAGCATGAAAATCAGTGATCTAGTATTTACACTGAAACTAAGACATAAAAACTTGTTATGAAGAGTTGTAAACAATTTTCAATTTTGACTACAAACCTGTAATCATGGTAAATTTCTGGTGCAGTGAGCAAGAACTGAACATCTCTTAAACTTATATTACCTACTGCCTTAGTACCGCGACTTTCAATTACAGGTAGCCCACCAACCTTCTTTTTCCTCATCAGCTTAAATGCTTGCAGCACTGGTTCATCCTCGTACACCTACAATAGATATGATAAGAGTCATAAGACATTCTGAAAAATGAACAGAAGCATGGACCTGCCAAGTCAATGTACTTAAAATGGATATTCTAATCGATCATGAGTTCATGACCAAGCACTGTATACCAAGGCTGAAACAATTATCGAAGAACTTTGGTGCATTGTTGAATTGTTAAGATCTTCAAATAACCATTCTGGATAGACTATGCATGTAATATCAAATACCATTATATAATTCCAACTCAGGAGTGAGAGTAGTACTCACCTTCACAATGCAATCAGCAGTCATCCGGGGGAGACCAAGTTCCGATAGTTTCTTGGTTCCCCAGCTTTCAAACCATTGCAGACCAGCACATTCCGCTAACATATGAATCACAGCAGCTTGCGTGATGATGTTGTCAATCTTTCCTTCACCTAGATCAACTATAGGAACGCTCTTCATTTTGTACTTTGAAAGCAGTAAGAGCATGGTCAAAAAGGTGTTCTCCCTCTGTAAAGCAAGAAATGGCGCCCACCGGAATGACCCTGAGATATCTCGAACCTGCATTCTGAAATGTTAATATATATCCCCATGAATTAACCAAAAACCAACTCATGCTGTTAAAGACAAATAAATAGAATTGTGACCTGTGTGTTTTTGTAAAACTCGGAAGCAGTCAAAGCCTCGAAAAAATTTCCTGAAGTTGGTGCAGCCAAGTCAGAGCCATAGTCTAATAGGCCTGCAAGATCAAGACCTTTGAGCCCATTAGCAGCTGCTGCCATTGCAGTTGCACTCGACGGACTTCTTGGACTATTAGGACTATTAGGAGTATTCGGAGTCCTCGGAGATGCCGGTTCTGACTGTGGAAATCAACATTAAAAACGTTATTTAGCATTCTAAACAAGAATTCTCAACAGAAATGTCTTCTTAAAAAAATTCAGGTCAAGTTAACCTGATGCAAAATCCACACGACAATTCCGGCAAACTCGACGACGCCAATGTATCTGTCGATCCAGGTGGCATCCTCGGGCGCATCGACATCCACCACCGGCGCACTCAGAATCTTATTCTGGCTTAGTATCTTAACAGCTTCAGCTAAACTCGTGTCTGACCTTATCTCAATCACTGAAAAGCCCAACAAATAACAAATCACAAAACATATATAATTAAGATTCAACACAACAAAAGAAAACATCTTTAATCAAAATCATCTCACCATTATCATATCATATTGGAATATCAATTCACCAACAAAACCAAAGGCTATAAATTCACATTGAATAACACAAACGACGACGACATGTTCGTATGAAAAAGCCCTTACCTTGATGAGACGGATCATTAGGGAAGTCGGAGACAGGAACATTCTCGAAGCAAGCATTGAGCTTCTCGGTCGGAGAAAGCTGAGGCTCTTGTATGTCCCACAGATCCTCTACGTGCATCCCCAACATCGCTTCTGGACTCCTCGGACTCTCGCTCTCCTTATTCGCCGCCGGCACACCCATCTCTCTCTCTCTCTCTCTCTCTCTCTCTCTCTCTCTCTCTCTCTTTCTCGATTCAATTCTCTCTCTAAAACTCGAAGAAAGTTTCGATATTTGTTTTCTCTTTTGCTACTCAGAAACGGACATACTTAGGATCACAGAGTGACAATATTGAACTAAAAAACCGGACATCCACGACAAGGAGAAATGATCTGAGGCGTACAGGACTACAGGTGTTGGGCTTTTTAGCGGGAGGAGGATGCTGGGACACGTGGATGGTTGAGATGCGGGTGATGGATGGGGGTGGGGGCCTTCGGTGGTGCTTATCCTGAACTTTGATTTGGTCCAAACTCATTTGGACATCAAAGTATAAATTTCACTTTTTTTTCTATTTTTGATTTATAATTTTAAATTTGAGACCGCAAATTCTATAGGTTATTGATTGAATATCAACTCTACAAAAAATGAATCAAAATGGAGATCATTTGAGTATCCGATCTTGCAAAACAAATGAACGGTTGTTATTGTAATGCTAAAATTCACGATAACCGTTCATTTATTTGATAAAATTGAATACCCAAATGATCTCTATTTTGATTCATTTTTTGTAGAGTTGATTTTCATCCAATCATTATAGAATGGGTAGTCTCAAATTTGAAATCACGAATCGAAAAGTGGAAGAAATGAGAGCAATTTGGACCTTGGTGTCCAAATAAGTTTGGACTCAATCAATTTTCTATCCTATGGGAAGAGATGGGATTATTTTAAGGCAAGTTTCGTTATCCGATTTTACTGGTGGGCGACTCTAATGTGCGCCTCAGAGTGGTTTGTGTTGTGTGAGTGTCGGGAGTAGGAGCGGTCACGTGGACGCAAGGGGGACACATGGGTGTTGTTTTATTAGGTGGGAGTTTGTATGGCGGAGCTGACTCAACTTAAACGCTTATGGTTTTTGAGTGGGATTCCGGTGTGGTGGAGCTGACTCAGCTTAGACGCTTATGGTTTTTAAAGGTATCTTGAATGGGGAAGTGCTATAATGGAATCTTATATCTAATATAAGACCTCATTTAGACACTACTTATATAGACTTCAACTAACTCCAATGGTAAAGTTTTATCTCAAAGTTTTAACTTTATATATTTGGTTTTTATTTATTTTATGTTGTATTTAATAATAATTTATACTTAAACTATTATAAGACTCCATAAATAATTACTGTATTAATTTTAAAAAAAATTGAGTGTCACGTGCATTATCCACAACTTGGTTGTGATTTCGTTTGACATGCATTGGTTGATAGAGATGTAATTAAATTATATATAGATATGATAGCTTATCAAAAATTAGACATAATTTTGTGTAACACGTGTCAAAAAATCGGACAAGATGCTTATCAAAAAATTTCATTTAATTTTTCTCACTTTTTCTAACTATGAAAAATAAGAGTTAGTTTAAATTAGAACAATTCTATTGGTTTCAACATATATATA
Source organism: Geum urbanum (assembly GCA_946800695.1). NCBI lineage: Eukaryota > Viridiplantae > Streptophyta > Magnoliopsida > Rosales > Rosaceae > Geum > Geum urbanum. The sequence goes on along the minus strand of OX327013.1, from coordinate 40,915,459 downwards.
TATATATTTATATATATAGTTACCGTTTATCAGAAATTAGTTTTGAAAAGCATAAAAACAAAATAACTTAAGGTACCGTTGGGCCGAATTGAAAAGAGCAACAACTCTCTGAAGTCACGTGGTGCGGGTCCCATGGTGGGGCAACAATGTGTGTCACCTCCTTTCTCCTCTGCGCGTCGCGCATTTCTCTCCAGGTTGGTGTTTTAAAGTGTAGCGCGAGTAGCTTCTCTTCTTCCCTCAGCCGCGTCTCATCTCTCTGTGCTTGTGGAGTTCGCGCGAAAGATATAAGACACATCTAATATCAGGTCTCAAAATGAAACTTAAGAAGAGACAAAATCTCAAATATATAGGGCTTAGGACCTTGTAATTTTTTCATTGGACCTCAGATTCCTTAATACCTCAAAATTTATAGGGTTTGTTACCTCCCATTGGAGATGTCCTAAGAGGAAAAAATCGACGGGTCATTTTTCGTGTCTGCCCGATTCGTGGGATGGGCCGCAAGAGATTATTGGCCCATGAGGCCATGACCAAACAAAACCTTCTTGATGCATTTGTATAAACTATGAAGCACATAAGCTTCATTCAACATGTGTTATGTACTTTGGAATCGGAAGCGCGACGAAGAACGCTTCCGAAAATCTTGAAAACGGAAGCGCCATGGAAGCGTATTTGGTTAAATAAAAGGAACCGTGAGAGTGACTACTGATTTTGGCATCTTGCCTTTACCGAGTGCTTTCGAATTCATTCAAGACCAATTTCCTTTATTTTGGGTTTCTTCAGGCTTCTAGGCTTTTGGGTTATTTGGGTTTCCTCCGCGGCCGCTATTTTTAGGTTTTGGGGATTTCAAACTTGTTGATATGCGACATAGAGGACCCGATGAAGAACAAGAACAATAAAATGATGAGAGGCTGAAAGGAGGAGATGAGATTAGATGGAAGCTATGGGTACATATACTAATCGGAAATGAGAATCAAATATCTAGGAATGATTCCGGAAGGAGAAAATTCATGCGTTTACTTGTACATTTGGGAATGAGAATGGAGTGTGACCCATATCCTTATCATGAATCAATTCCTGATAAACCATGAATTCCATTCCTTAGGGGGGAGATGGATTTAGGAATGAACTTTCCCCTAATCAATTTTTTTAACCAAATTACTACAAATTACCCAACCCTAAAAATATATATACCATTCTTAATAGTCAGTAGACGACAACAACAAACAATGACAAAATCAAAATAAGTCGACTCCTCCATTGTACTCTGGTGAGTGATCATTGTCCTCTCTTTTTTTCCTTTTTAATTTTCAATTTCATTGAAGCAAAATGTATTGTAAGCATAGGAGAAGTTTACATGAAGATCAATAGTCTTGATTTTTGACAAAAACTTTTAATTGTACATTAGTCTAATTTTTCAATGAACTTTGCTAAGTTTATAAGGAAAGAAGAAAAAAAATTCAAATAATATGGAAATATAATACAGGGTTATTTTGGTAATCAAGTTAGTTTGATTCTGATTCCATATAGTAAGTAAACGTTAACAATCGTAATTATTTATATTCTTGTTCTGATTCTAGATAGTAAGTAAACAGCTCGATCAAAATGAAATATTTCCATTCTGATTCCTGTTGATTCTGATTCTTGATGATTCTTATTCCCAATTAGTAAATGTACCCTATGTTTAGGGATCAAGCAGGTGATGGAGTAGATTGAGCATTGAATTGTTCATCGAAGAGAACTGAGAGTCTGAAACTGATACATTTAATAACTATTTTATCTTTTACCAATGTTATCTACTCCCACACAATTAAAGGTTCAAAAAACCACCAACCTTTGGACTTTGGGTAGTTTGCGTACGGGAAATCTTTAATAAGTACCTTAATTGAGGAATACAATGTTTTTTATTAGTTATGTTTTCCTAATTTGTTATAATATTTAATTATTTTTATCTAAACTTTTTATATAATTTATAATTATTAAATATTATTTTAGTATGACGCTTTCAAACCGTACCTGCTTCCAAAAAAAATTGAAAAAAAACATATATGTACACGTACCTGTTTCCATGCAATCTTTCCCCTGCTCCTTGATTAAGTCCTGGAGCCGCTACATCAACATTTCTTGGTTGAAAGGCGCATCTGACAAAAGCGGTGCGTGAGATTGCGCTGACAAGAGAGGACAAAAATAGTCAGATGTGGATACCAAGGACTGAGGTTGCTGGTGGTGGAGAGGGTGGGCGGTGGCGGGGTCGGATGGTTAGGTCGTGGTGGTGGGCTGGGAGGCCAAGATGGAAGTGAGATCATAGTTGTTCATGAAGACTTCCATGAGTGACGTGTTGGCGTAAGACGGCGATATGGGCAAAGAGAGTGAAAAAGATGAGGGTAAAAATAGAAAATAATATTTTTATTTTTATTTTTTAATACGAACGCTATTTATTTTCAGGAAAAGAAAATAAACCTAGCCCAAATGTGAAGATCATCCTTAATTTATATATTTAGTCCACTCCAAAATTAATTCACTCTAAAATTAGTCTACATGTCAGGAAAAGAAAATATTAGTGCATATTTAATATTATTTATTGACTAAAATTACAAACATTCTTAAAAACTCATAAAATAGATTTATTTTGTTTTGCTTTGGAGCATACGTACGTATGCATTCTTTTTATTCTTGGGTAGCAAGATGCCGACACCCACCTGACATCTCTTTGATATTTTTCTAATTTATCTAACCCACCCCTTTTATTGAAGATCGTATGATACAATTTAAGTAGTACGTTATCCACTTTGAGACGTATATATGTTAATTAACGAATATTCATCAAACCTTATGGGTAATTTTTTTAGTTAGTCAATTACTTGATTATTTGAGTTATGTTTAATTCAACATGTGGATTATAAGATAAAATAAAACCCTTTTTTTCAAAAAAAAAAATTTGCCCACCTCATTTTAGAATTTTAGGCCCGTCATTGTCTACAGACGTGTTGCAAATTTGAAGTCTTTTTAGATTGGATGATTGAGAATATGAGATGATATTATCAGGACAAAGGATGACGAAAACCTATAAACTAAACTGAAATTTGTGACAAGACAGAGGATGAGGTAACGGTGTTAAGACATATAACGATGTTAGATGATTGAACAATCAGGTTCCACGTGTCAAGTCTTCATTTTATGGTCAGATAAATGAGATAGAGTGACGGTTAGATAGAAAAAATTCTACCACATGTACATTATAAAATATTTTTTAGAATTCATTACACAAGCAAAATTATTGTCCAAAATCCAAATTGTAAAAACAAAGAAATAATTAGCATAAGAATTGATGAACGAATCATCGCCACTCATACAACTAATTTATCATAACCGGAGTCAGAGAGGGCAACCGGTTGGACAGACTGGACAGGCTCGACTTCATCAGATGACTCTTTAGGAGGGTCGAGCATCTTTGGAGGTGATTATTGGTATGTTATATGTTTTTGGTTATGTTGTTTATACTTTAATATATCCAAGGGCGACACACTCTTTCATATCCGTGAGATTAACATCAATAATTAGCGTACTTGCCACTTCCTTATCGGAAATGTGGCAAGTGATTTATCCCTCTAGCGAGGTAGTTCTAGTGTGGCTAGTGTATCGAGACTGTAGTGTTATGGTTGAAGGTGTTGGATTGTCTTCCGATTTGATACCTCTTGACATCGTGGATTTTGATTTAATTTTGGGTATGGACTTTCTAAGCAATCATCAGACTTTGGTTGATTGTCATCGGAAAGATGTGGTATTTAGAAGTCTGGGGTTACCAGAGATTTTATTTTGTGGGGAGATAAATGTTATTTCATCATGCCTTATTTCAGTTGTGAAGGTTGAGAAGATGTTGCGAAAAGGGTGTATCGCATATTTAGCACATGTAGTAAACACTTGTGTTTTCACCCCGAACCTGGAGCAGATTAAGGTGGTTAAGAAATATCCTGATGTCTTTCTTGGGGAATTACCAGGTCTTCCTTCAGTAAGGGAAATAGATTTCACAATCGAGCTACTTTCGGGTACAGGCCCCATAGCTCAAGCTCCATATAAAATGGCTTCAGCTGAATTTAGAGAATTGAAGATTCAGCTTCAGGTTCTAATTGATAAGGGTTTCATCCGTCCTAGCATATTACCGTGGAGAGCACCAGTTTTATTCGTGAAAAATAAGGATGGGTATATGAGATTATGCGGTTACTATCGAAAACTGAACCAGGTTACAATGAAGAACAAATATCCACTACCTCGTATTAATGATTTGTTTAATCAGTTAAAGGGAGTTGCGGTGTTCTCTAGGATCAATTTACAATTGGGAATGCATCAGTTGCGGATTAGAGAGTCTGATGTCCCTAAGACCTCGTTCTGATCTCAATATAGGCACTATGAGTTCCTAGTTATGCTGTTTGACCTGACAAATGCACCTGCTGCTTTTATGGATTTGATGAATCGAGTATTTCGAGCATATCTTGATAAATTCGTCATTGTATTTATTGACGATATCCTGATTTACTCTACTGATGAGAGGCAATGTGCAAGACATTTACATATTGTTTTGAGAGCCTTGAGAGAATCTCAGTGAAATGCCAAGTTTAGTAAATGTGAATTCTGGTTGGACAAAGTTAAATTTCTTGACCTTGTGATTTCGGCAAATGAAGTTAGTGTTGATCCTGACAAAGTTGAAGCGGTGTTGAATTGGAATAGACCTGCAAGTGTAGCTGATATTAAGAGTTTTCGGAGCTTAACCGGTTATTACCGTCGGTTTGTGCAGGACTTTTCACGTATTGTTGCACCTCTTACCCGACTCATAAGGAATGGACTCAGATATGAATAGTCAGAGGCTTGTGAGAAAAGTTTTCAGACTTTAAAGACAAGGCTGACCACTGTCCCAGTATTGATTTTACCAGATGATAGTAGGGAGTTTACTGTTTTCAGTGATACTTCCAAGTTAAATTTGAGATGTGTGTTGATGCAACAAGGCAAAGTTGTTGCTTAAATTCATGTATACTTTTCTATCGTTGGTTAGCCCAAAGACATGTATATGATATATTTCGTTTTAATAATATATGTCATTTCATTTACGACATGAAGTCTGATTCTTTCAATTCAATTTGATTTCATAAGTAAATGCAAAAATTTCAACTTACAAACCACGCTGTAAAGTTTGAATAAGGTGCAAGCATAACAGGAAAAAAAACAAATAATGGTAGGCTTAGATGTGATATCAACAGTTAACGAACTCAACACAGATTGATAGTGCTGATGTTGGTAGTGCTGATGTTGGCCACCTAAAATTATTTTAGGAGGATAGGTCAGGAATTCAATTTATCATATTGATCATAACACAGATTTTTCAGGGGGTCGAATTAGAAAGAAAAAAAAACTGTGATATCAATTGTCACAGAATGTAAAGTACTATAGAACAAGCATGGGGAACTTCACAAGATATTGCATTCGACTAAAACATTATGATTTCACAATCAAGTGTAAGAGTAGACAAACGAGTCATTTTAAATGATGTCAATGTGGTCGTAATAGTTAGATCGATATCTCAACTTTTTATTATTCTTATAATAACTTCTTTTCATGTGTTTTTTGTTTCATTTTCATAGAATTCATAGTCATGAGTGAGAAAAAAAATAGTAATGGTTGAATTATATATTTAAAAAATAGTATAATTACACTGTTTGAATAAATATATCAATATTTCGCATGCACAAGTGCGACGCCTTTTACATACACTAGTAATGAATAATAATAATAATAATAATAATAGTCAAAATTAAGATAGAATTGAGTTTTTTTTAGAAAATAATATAATTGAGTTGTAAATAGAAAAAACTAAAACTAAAAAAGAGCGCCAAAATGTTTATTACACAATTCCAGGTCCCCGCCTAGCTATATAATAATGTAGAGATACAGATACCCACCTAGTCTTACTTTCACACAAATCCTTTTGACTCCATCAAATTTGTCCATAACATCTTCTTTTTTAGGGTTCCTCAACTCCTATGGAGGGCTCGTCCAATTCAAATCTGACGGCTTCCGGCATTTCCTTTTCCCTCCATAAACTCCCTTCCCGCGGCCTCTTCTCCGCCTCCATCCTCTCTTTGAATCTGGTGATCAATTCTCTTTTGTTTTCTCAACTTCCAAAGATTAAAGTCTTCAATTTCTGTTCTTTTTATCTGTATTAGGGTTTAATCTTATTCATAAGCATTTTGGGTTCTTAAGTTTCTAGGGTTTTGACAGTCGTGAAATCCCAAATTACAAATGTGGGTTTTAGGGTCAATTGTGGTTTGTTTTGTAACTTGATTACGTTTAATTGAGTTTTGGATTTGATGCATTGGGAATTAAAAGGTTCTAGATCTATAGGAACCAAATTGATCAATGTTCTTTTAGTTTTGGTAGAGTTGCTGTTTCACTTCATGTTTTTTACAAGTTGGAGTACTGAACGCTAAATGTTGATTTATAGGTTTCCATTTTCTTGTGGAATATGGTTGTTTAGAATACTTTGTTCCTAAGGTTATTAGGACCCAACCATGAGTTATGGGTTGATTTAGTTTCTTGTTATGGTTAGTGATGAAAGTATGTTCTTTTACAAGTTTGTGAATTATTAGGACACTTATGACAATTTATTATTATACCAATTTATTATGACAATTGCAAGTTTATTATTATACCAATTTATTTCTAAGATGAATGAAAACTTCTGCAAGGTAGGATTCGTGTTTATGTCTGTGAGTACGAGACATCATTCCCATGTTGTGATCTAAGTTGTTTAAAGTTTGTTTCTGATATGCTTTTTTGGGTGGTTATATAGTCGTTAAGATGATTTGATGTCGAGTATAAAGTTGTTTCATACTCTGACTAGAAATGTTATTTTGTTTGTCAGAGGATAAACATGTAAAGACAGACTAACAAAACATATTGATTAGATCACTTGAGATTAAAAAATAGAAGAACAAGGGAGATTCAAGTTCAAAGGATGTAAAGGACGCAGGTACAGTTGAAGGTTCGAGAAAGAGATATGACTACCATCGTTTCTCATAGGCACACTTACGATTATACTCATATCCTACTGATAGAGAGTTTTTTGCAGTCTGACTCACCTATTTTCTATACCGTGCAGGGTTGCTGAAAAAGTTTTGGATAGCCGGGCACCAGTTAAGAAACCCTCTACGCAACCTCGACAACGTAGGTTTCTGTAGTTCTGATATCACATTGAATATTCGTTCGATATTAGTCATCTTGTTGTTTCTGAATCAAACTTTGTGTTGTATAAGTTATTTTTATTTTGAACTGTTCATTTGTTTTTGTCATGATCATTCACAAGGAGTTTGTTCTGTCGATTACTTGATTCTATTGATAATGTTCTTACTGTGATAGTTTTAGCTCCTTATGAACAGTCCAGATGATGAATTCATAGCAAATTTACTATAATACAATCTTGGGTCTACTGTACCTTTTTTACTGTTTCTTACACTGAATTTACTGTTCCTAAGGGGGGGCATTTCAGTAACTGGAGGGCAGAAAAAAAAAACGAGGGAGGAAGAAGAATAACAAAACCACACCCGTACGCTCTGCACCTCCCTTTCTCAAAATCAGGAACAAAACCGTACGCTCTGCATCTCCCTTTCTCAAAATCAGACCCGTGAGCTCTTTATCCCGAACCTCAAAATCGACTGCCTCTTTGATCTCCTGCTCTTAATCAATTTCACTGCTGATCCGTGCTGTTTCTCGACCTTTGCGTCTTGAAAATCGATTTCGCCGATACACTGTTTCTGAAGAACTGCATCTCGACAAACACCGAGATCTAAGCTGACTGCTCTTTGATCTCCTGCTTTGGTGGATCGATTTTGTTGCCGATCCGTGCTGTTTTGTCGCCTCTTCTACCCAACCCAATGTAAATCTCTCTCTCTCTCTGATTAATTTCTTTGTTTTTCGTTTGGGATCTCACATCTCTCGATCTCTCCTTCTACAATTGGTTTAACGTTGACGGGTAGAAACCCAATCTATCTGTTGCAGTGATAGGTTTGTTTAATCGGTGTATATATAAAATTTCTTATATAAGAAATATATTCAGCAGAAAATCGAATATATAAACCCAAAATATATATGTTAATCAGTGTGGAAGGTATTTGATGATGCTGTTTTGTGGGCTAGATTAAAACTATCAGTCATATTATAGTTTCAAGTATCTCTATACAAATTAGCAAGCATCACAGATTTCTGGGTAGTATATATAATATGATATGATATGCGTTAGTATGTATAATATACTGATGGCTGAAATAGATTAGAATATATAATATATTCAATAGTTGTGGTTGTACATGGGTTCTTCTCTGTTTAGGGTTCTAAGATAAGTAAATATTAGAAGTTAATTGACAGCACAACATATCAGCAACTTGGGATAAACTTTACAATGGTTATGTGACATCATGACATACCAAGAAGCTTATAACCAGAAGCTAGCGTATTTAGAGCAGCCTTTCGGATATCATTCTCTCTTTCTGCTGTCAAGCTGGCAACTATTTCCAAAGACTTTAATTGTCCACTGATCTGCTAAAAAAACGGATATGTTAATGTCCTATAACATGAGCGAAACAGATATTACTACAACATTGTATATTTGTATATAAGAGGAAAATATATATTATTACCTCGGCCCCATGATGATCAATCAAATATCTTTAGTTAAATCTGTGATACTTGCTTCTGTGTGTATCTTCGTTTCATCGGAAAAAGCTTTAGCATTTATTCATTTCTAGGTGAAGAGAATACGAAAAGATGGGTGGTTATGTATTGATGTGGAGTTGTTTGTGGATCTCTGTGGTAGTTAAAGTTTGGTGCTTTGAATTTGGATTCTCTGCTGCATTAACATTGTTTTGGTTTCTGGATAATTTGTTGCCAATTGTTTTTATCTGTTTGGCTGGAAAATTGGTTTTGTTCTGGTGTTTGTTTTGAACCCAGAGATCTGATTTGGGTTTGTTTTGTATGTGGAGTTGAGATTGGATTCGTGCACAAAGGTTGAAGCTTTTTGTTCTGTGTTTGAATTTCAGTCATTCTAATTGTGATGGAAGAATGATTATTGCCATTTGTGAGTTGTGTATGTGGTGTATTTCATAATTAGTAGCAAAGTATAATGCATCAGTCTGTTATTTCTACTGTATCTGCAGCATAAAAAGTGTACTATTTTTTGCACACTATTTTGTTAATAGGTCAATATCAGAAGCATTGGGATGAAGCAGTAATCATTGGGGCTGCTTTGTCTTTTGGTTTTTGTACTGCATGTATTTCAAAATAGGGTTGAGACCAGATTCTATATTGGAATAGTTTCTGTTGTGCCTTGCCTATAGCTTATGTTCATATCCATTATGTAATTTCATTGACATGTTTGTTAACATCAATATGACTACCTCTGTTAAGTTCTGGAGTTGAGTTTTTTTTATTTCCGGAGTCGTGTTCTCTCCTACTGACAGTAATTCATCTTATTAGTATATTTTGTAGGCTTGCTTTGAGGGATACTACTTTAAGACAATTCCTGGACCATTCAAGATCTTCTAGCAGCGCATGTGATCTAAACTCTGGTATGATGTCCCACTCTACTCTTTGGAGATTTTTTTCCGTGGTTTTGTAATCATGTTGTATTGTGAACATCAACAATAGTGAGTTACTGAGTTTGTGTCACTGTAATGATGCTTCAGTACCTTTATTATACAAACAATTTGTTTTCCTTCTAATATGAATTTAATAGCTCATGAAAGAGATGATTTATATAATATCGGTATAAGTGGAAAGAACATGAGACCACTAATGATTAATATTAACTATATAACAACTGAGGGTTAATTCTGTCTTTGGCTTGAGTCTTAATTATAGCCAAACTCTTTGATACCAAAAGTTGAATTAGCCGAACATGCCATTTCATGTTGCTCTTTGTGATGGGTATGGGCAAATTGTCTTGACTTTCAGGTTGAATACACAACTAACTATTTTCTATGAGGAGCAGTTCGTGATTAAGGAAGCAAAACAGGTTTTTTTCTTCGCTCTTTTATGACCAATCAGAACTTTAACATTATGGAGCATGTCTGAATAATTTGGTATATCTAGGCTGTCAACTCTCTTTCATTCTCCATTTTCTTTTTCCGTTTTCATTACGTATATTACTATGAGTTTAATAGTTTTACTTACTGAATAGATTGTTGTTCTGTTTTTTTTTGGAATATTGGGGAGGTCTGTGACTATACAACAGCATTATATGGATGTCTGGAATTATGGGTATTATAAAACAAAAATTGAGAAATGACGTTGGGGAGGTTGGGGAGGTTTGGAATTATGGAATTATACAGCAAAAATTGGAATCTATAAGTTGATTAGCTCTGGTACTGTGACTTTCTTTGAATTGATATGCAGGTGTGACTTAATTTGAGCAAAAATGAATGTTTACTTCTCTTTTTTGTGTGATGAGTTTGTTTGAGTGAAGTTTATATCAAAGAGTGTTGTGTAATCATTTGGGTTATGATGCATACAAGGCTGGATGGTACTGGATGGGGTCTCATTTTGCATTATAAAGCTCTTCGGGAGTACATTTTAACATCTATGTTTTTTTTGCTAAAAAATTAAACCCCATAATACTCATTTTATTGTTTATAAATACTTACTGCCATTATATGGATGATCACCTTATTATATGCATAATATATACATCATCTAGCATAGCTAGCAAGCTGTCATTAACTCATTTAATTGAGAACTCATGTATAAGATAGAGTCTTCAACTCCTCATCAAAGTGGATATAGAAGTGCGAAAGAAGTTTTTAAAATAATTAGGTCAGATTTTTGAACTTCTACTTAACGAACCATTTTCTAAATCGGTAGAAGTAGAGATAATCGATTGAGGTACCATCACAAAAGGTTCTGAATGCGGAGAGTTAACACATATGCAATTCTATTCGATTAAATGCGTATTTGCATAATTTGGATATCAGTCATGGTTATTTGCATAATATAAGTAATGCATGATTCCCCCCTTTGGCTTCTGAATGCAGGAAGGATAACATCAATTTGAGGTTTTGTTTCGGTAGGCACCAATGTCGTTCCATTCACATGACATTAAGATAATGCTCAGATCAATTTGAACCCTATGTAGATCATTTGGCTTTTAGACATGAGTAGTAGATGCCGATTTTCATTTGAATTAATAAGAAATTATTGAAATGCATATATGTTGGTGTTGATTCTGTAAACTCATTGTTTTTTTAATATTGCTGCAAATGTAGAATTAGGGCCTGTTTATTTTGGTATGATATATACTCCCTTAGTTAAGGATAGTTAAATGACTGAGTTATGTTTGGTGGACACCAGTATAAAGAATAAATGGTACTTCCCAATTTTGCTTTCTCAAAATTGGTATGGGCTATTTAATACTCTGCTTTGTTGTCTGTCTATACATGTTGGTTACCGACATGATGGAATTTTTTTTCCCAAATAGTATTTGCATTTCTAGGATTTCTGGTTTTCAATTGATGCCCTCTTGGTTTTGTTTGGATTCATGGTTTATTGAAGGAAATGCATAAATGTAAGAAAACTAGAGCAGAAAAGTAAAAAAACGCAGGGAGAGATTTGGTCTTCATTGTGTTCATTGATAGTAGATAATGAGGTTACAAGATTTATATATAGGTTGATATTATTAAATAACTTAAATGCCCTTACAATATAATTCCTATAAACCTAATATAGTTAACAGGTTTTCCACTGCTCTCTTGGTTCAATTGGCATCTACATCATGTTTAGGAAGGAGCAGGTGTGTGGCATCAGCCATTCAAACTATTTTTGTATTTGTGTGATGGTGTCGATGGGAAGCTTTAACTTTTTTCATCATGATTTCTACCATCAATACCTTACTTATGTCTTTGTTCCCTACTTGAACTGTTGCTTCTGAAATATGTGCATATATTTTGTTACAGTATAGGGTCTTAGAAGTCATGATTTGCTAAAATTTGATCGATTAATTTCTTGATTTACTTGAGTTATATTTTGATTGATTCCGATTTGGTGCTCTTCTGTACAGAGACTGAGACAGGCTCGAGCTCAACTGCTTCAGAGTCAAATACTGCAACTTTACTACTCTTCACTCAGTGGTTTTACAGCAACAAATCTAAGGTATTATTTTTTCTACGCTATCTTTTCCCATATGCTTTTCAGGACTGCCTTTTTGTTACAAACCTTGGAAAAATGTATCTTCTTCAAATTCATTGTCCTCTGAGGTTCATTGGATTTGAATTTGATATGCATCTGTGCTAAAAAATTAAACCCAATAATATTCATTTTATTGTTTATAAATACTTACTGCCATTATATCGATGATCACCTTATTATATGTGTAAATATCAAACCCAATCGAACTCATGAACTCAAGTAATCAAAGCCAATCGAACCCACATAATCAAACCCAATCGAACTCACGTAATCGGCAATCGAACCCACGTAATCAAACCCAATCGAACTCACGTAATCGGCAATCTAACTCACGTAATCAAACATAATCGAACCTTATAAACTCAAGCGAACTCATGATCTCAAAGATAATAACGAGAGCAAACACTCTCGAGAACTAATGGTTAATATATTCATTCATATGTTTGAATCATGTCTGAACGATTTTGTGTGTCAATCGGAACTAAAATAACTTTTGTTGAATTTCTAATCTTGCTTGCTTGCTAGGTTTGTTTTTAAATTGTTGTTTTTCCCTGTTAATTGATAAAATATAGAAAGGAGATGAGAATGTCACATTTTTCTGTATAGATTTAGATATAGGATAATAGATGTGACCGCTTGGATTCTAATTAGTTTGTTATGTTGTGTTATTCATAAAAGTATAACTACAATTTACATATTTAAATATTAATCACTCATAGCTTTTGTAGAAAATGCCGCCAAAAACCCGTTCAACCAAGAGGTTCAAATTTTTTGAAGACTCTGCAAATTTTAGTGGGTCACCTTCTGTTCAAAGTGACAGCACAAAGAGATCGCGGACAAAGAAAACAATTTTTTTTGAAGATCCACAAAATTTTGAGCAAGACTCGACAACTCAGGAAACAACATTATTATCATATTCCTTTCCAACTGGGGGCACAAGTATGTATCATATTATTAATATTGTAATTTTTTACTGTAGTAATTGTTGATAATTTCATAGCAATAACAACTATTTTGTTTAAAATTAGGTGTTGCCGCCACTCTAACTTCTCTTGGACAAGCTTCGTATCAAAAAAGCCGTCAAGGTGAACTTCACATTCCATTTTTTTATATTCGTCAAATGATAACAGATATAGAAATTAACTTATGCTCACTTTAATTGTAGGTTTGGTTGTCCATTATGAAGATTCTGGTGATTGCAACAATGAATGCACATATTGTGGTGCATATTTTTGGTTGGGTGAAGCACTGAAGAAGATGGTTAGAAATACACCAATTTACACAAACTGTTGTGAAAAAGGACAAATTAAACTTTCATTATCAAATCCAACACCATCATTTCTTGAAAAATTATTGAATCCAAACAATGGAAGAGAAAGCATATTGTTTCGTGAAAATATTCGAGTTTACAATTCTATGTTTGCTTTCACTTCTATGGGTGCAAAAATCGAGTACAAAATCAACAATGGCAGCGCTCCATATGTATTTAAAATCTGTGGACAAATGCATCACAAGATGGGATCTGTGTTACCTTTTGAAGGTGAATGTCCCAAGTTTGCCCAATTATATGTCTATGATACAGGTAACGAGATTTCAAATCGTATTAAGGCTATTGATTCAAATAATGAAAATAAAAAAATTGATGCTGACATTGTTGAAAAGTTAGCAAGCATGATTGATGAGGTGAATGAATTGGCTAAGAAGTTTCGATCAGTGAGGGATGAGTTTGAAAGTGGTTTGTTGTCTAATTATAATATGACTCTGCTTGATCCACAACCTATTGATGGTAAACAATACGAATTACCAAGTGCTTCTGAAATTGCCGGTTTAATTGTTGGTGATATTGGAGAATTCAATTCTAATAGGGATATCATTATTCGATCAGATGATGGACTATTGAAACGAATATCCAAAATACATCCAAAATTAATGTCACTGCAATATCCATTACTTTTTCCATATGGCGAGGATGGATATAAAATAGATATGTTGTTACAACCGGTTGCAGGAAAACGTGGGAAAAGAAAGAAATTGACAATGATAAAATTCATTTGTTTTCAAGTCCATGATAGGAAAAATGATTCATGCACTTTGCTTAAAGGTGGAAGATTATTTCAGCAATATTTGGTTGATGCATATGCAACTGTTGAGGAAAATCGCTTGGAATATATAAGAAATCATCAACCATTATTGAGGTGTGAACAATGGAATCAATTATCCACCTCTGTTGCTAACGGTGTAACACAATGTTCAGACGTAGGAAAACGAATTTTTCTTCCAAGTAGTCACACCGGTAGTCCCAGAGATATGTTGAAAAATTATCAAGATGCGATGGCAATTTGCAGATACTACGGCAATCCAGATTTGTTCATAACTTTCACTTGCAACGTCAAATGGCCGGAAATTGTCAGATATTTTGAAAAGATGCCGGGGTACAAGCCTGAAGACCGACCTGATATTGTTTCTCGGATTTTTAAAATCAAATTGGATGATATGATTGAATTTATTAAATCCGGAAAACCTTTTGGAACTGTTGATGCACATGTTTATACAATTGAATTTCAGAAACGAGGTTTGCCTCATGCTCATTTATTATTTTGGCTTCAGAGACAATACAAATGTTACACATCTACAGATATTGATTCTATTATTTCAGCTGAATTACCTGATAAAAACATTAATCCTAAACTTTTTGAAATAGTGAGTCAATTTATGATACATGGTCCTTGCGGGAAATTAAACAAACAATCCCCGTGCATGAGAGATGGTAAATGTACAAAATCCTTCCCAAAGCCATACATTTCTGATACTAAATTTCAAGCAATCAAGGCTCCTCAGTATAGAAGGCGCGATGATGAGTCAAGGTTTACTGTTAAAAATGGAATTCACATTGGTAATAATTTTATTGTTCCGTATAATCCAATTTTGTTGTTGAGGTATAATGCTCACATAAATGTTGAATCATGCTCTCAGTCCATGTTAATAAAATATTTATTTAAGTATATAAACAAAGGTCCAGATAGAGCTCGAGTGTTGGTTCAAGATAATGTGAATGATGAAATCCAAAATTACTTGAACTGTCGGTATTTAACTCCTTATGAATCTGTGTGGCGATTGTTTGAATTTTCAATTCATTCCAGATATCCTGCAGTGCAGTATTTAAAAATTCATTTACCAGATGAGCAGAATGTTTTTTTTCAATGAAGGGCAATCTGTTGAACAAGTAATGGAAAATCCAGATGCCAAATGTACTATGCTCACGGCTTGGTTTGATGCAAACACTGTTTATAAGAATGCAAGAGAATTAACTTATGCTCAGTTTCCTTCCAAGTTTGTTTGGGATGACAAAGTATGGAGTCCAAGAAAACAGTATTATGTTATTGGTAGAATTGCACATGTCCCACCGATTGCAGGTGAATTGTATTATCTACGAATACTATTAAATATTCAAAAAGGATGTCGCAATTTTGATTCAATAAAAACTGTTAACGGAATTATTTACTCTACTTTTCAAGAAGCATGTCGGGCACTCGGATTACTAGATGATGATAAAGAATGGATTGATGCATTGGTTGAATCTTCGTTCACTGCAACATCTTCTCAGATCAGACAATTATTTGTTACTATTATTCTTTTTTGTGAAGTCTCGAATCCGCTTGCTCTGCTTGATGCGCAATGGTTGAGTATGTCTGACGATATTGTATACAAAATGCGATCGAAATTCAACATTCCCAACCTTAACATACATGAGGATGATTTAAAAAATAGTGTCTTATATGAACTTGAAAAATTGTTCAACATGGCATCCACTTCACTAAAAGAACATCAATTGCCAATGCCAAAAGGAGAAAATATACAAGAGTTGAATAATAAATTGATGAGAGAGGAATTAGATTTTGATTGTGAGGCACTTAAACAGGAACATTATGAATTTTTTACTAAATTAAATATGTCTCAAAAAATAATATATAATGAAGTGATTAAAGCCGTGGAACAAAAAACTGAACAATCATTTTTTGTTTATGGCAGTGGCGGGACAGGAAAAACTTTTTTGTGGAATACTATAATTTCTAAACTGAGATCTGAAGGAAAAATTATTTTGGCCGTTGCTTCGTCAGGAATTGCTTCGTTATTACTTCCAAAAGGCAGAACAGCTCATTCCCGTTTTAAAATAAAACCTATTGTAGATAAAGATTTGGCATGTTCGATAAATAAACAAACACAACTCGCAGAATTAATTGAAAAGGCAGAATTGATCATTTGGGATGAAGCTCCCATGTGCAATAAATGTGCTATTGAATCATTGGATAAAACTCTTCGTGATATTTTGTCAGAAAACTCTAAGGATCGAAGGAAACAAATACCGTTTGGAGGTAAATCATTTTTGTTCGGTGGAGATTTTAGACAAACTTTACCTGTTATAGAAGGAGGAAGTAAAGGAGATATTATTGAGGCGTCTTTAAATAATTCATATTTGTGGCCTTCACTAAAAGTTTTTTGTTTAACTGAAAATATGAGATTGTCGTCTGCTGGATTAACAAGTGTTGAAAAAACTGAAATTCAAAATTTTTCTGAATGGATACTAAAGATAGGAGATGGTAGATTACAATCAAATTTTCCAACAAATGATCATGATACATCTTGGATTCATATACCTGAGGATTTACTTACTGATTCAACTTTTGATCCTATCTGCTCAATTTTTACAGCTACTTATCCAAATTTTGATTGTAAATACAATGATGTCAATTATTTGAGAGAACGGG
Source organism: Geum urbanum (assembly GCA_946800695.1). Classification (NCBI taxonomy): domain Eukaryota; kingdom Viridiplantae; phylum Streptophyta; class Magnoliopsida; order Rosales; family Rosaceae; genus Geum; species Geum urbanum. The sequence goes on along the minus strand of OX327013.1, from coordinate 40,898,474 downwards.
CTATTGTCACCCCGAGAAATGCAACTGTACATGAAATAAATAGATATGTAATTGATTTATTACCTGGTGATAAGAGAACATATTTTAGTTCTGATTCAATTTCATCTAATTCTGCTACCTACAGTAATAACAGCCTTTTATATCCTATGGAATTTTTGAATAAACTTGAATTTAGCGGTTTGCCGTCACATGAACTTATTCTAAAGGTAGGTATGCCAATTATGTTGTTAAGAAATTTAAGTCAAATACAGGGTTTGTGCAATGGTACACGGTTAATTGTAACCAAATTATTTGAAAAAGTAATAGAGGCAAAAATATTGACCGGGACTAATGTTGGGGAAAAAGTATACATTCCAAGAATTGTGTTGATTGCAAATGAAACTAAATGGCCATTTATATTTAAAAGACGACAATTTCCTGTTAGAGTCTGTTATGCAATGACAATTAACAAAAGTCAGGGTCAATCTTTAAACCAGGTCGGAATCTATTTAACTGAACCAGTTTTTAGTCACGGACAATTATATGTTGCATTATCCAGAGTTACATCAAAAAAAGGCCTAAAGATTATGATAAATAATAGTAACGATATACCGAATAATTATACGAAAAATATAGTTTACAAGGATATTTTTCAAAATATATAACAATTTCATAATTACATAGTATATACATATACATAAATACATTCATCTTTCAAGAAATATATTGTAACCAATGAATAAACAATGTTGTGCTGAGTTCTCCCAAGTTTTGGTGTAGTAATTTCCACCGTTTTGAAGTTTCTGTCCATGTTAACCTAGGTCTCTTCTTCTCCCCACCTCTCTCAACTCTACCTCCAATCTTCATCTCTCTAATCTTGCTTTTTCTTTTCTTTTAGCGCCTCCTCATATCAATGATTGACAAAATGGTACATTTCAATCCCTCACTCTATTTTGCTTTGATGCATCAATGAACTGTATTAATTTTTATTTTTTTTATAATTACAAATATTTCATCTCTACCGCACAGGAGTCATCGGAGTCGTTCCTATGCTTCGATCTCCTCTCCGTTGGCATCTCCACCATATCTGAAGAGTCCAAGGTCTCTCTCTCTCTCTCTCTCTCTCTCTCTCTCTCTCTCTCTCTCTCTCTCTCTCTCCTGATCTCTCCTGATTTTTTTTTCTCAAGTTCAAAGTGTTATCTACTTCATCTAGGACCAACAAAAATATGAACACATAGACTGTGATATTCAATTTTAGGAATTTAGACATTTTAATTTTATGTTTTGTTTTTACTCATTAACAATTATAGGTAACATTTTTTATTAACATGTGACAACCACCCATATGAAATTATTAACAATTATACCATTCTCATTTAAATATAATTTTGTTGTAAAACCGCGCCTAGACGCGGACAGCCACCTAGTTTATTAATACAAAGTTTGGATTTTTCATTAGACCAATTGTATGGTGTTGTCATGATTCTATGTGGTATTTGATCAACCCCATGCTATAGAGCAGCCAATTTTATGCTAATGCAATTATCTATAGTCTGGACTGGATTGCATACTTGTCAGAGAAGCTTTACTCATCTGAATTTACTGTAAAATCAGTGATTATCGTGTTTTAATTTGATTTTTTATTGATATAACTAGCAGAGGAATCAAGCAGACAAGCATCTAGTAGAGACTTCCTGGGATTGACAGTAGAGCGGCTTCGAGCTCTTCTGAAGGCTAAAGGTCTTTCTGTAAAGGGAAAGGAGGCAAGTATTAGACAATCTTTTCTGCAATTGTAAAATATTTACTTAGGACCACTATGTCTGAGATTTAAGTTGGTTTGATTGTGTTGTAGGGACAATTGAAAGTTTTGATAATGTAGTATATTATTGGAGATCATGTTGCTGGATCGAGTCTTCATCTGACTTTATTTATATATGGAATTGCATGTGCAGGAGGAATTGATTGCACGACTGCAAAGTTCAAGTGTTTGAGCGTAGTCGGTTGTTCAGATGGTGCAGTAATGATTCTGTAGTCTGTATCAGCAATTCGGCGAATGCGTACTGTAGGGGATGAAAAGTAGTTTAAACTCCTATCTATGTAATTTTAGGAATGATGTAAGCTCGATGTGTGGATAAATGAATATAACAATGGTGAAAAAAGGAGGTTACCATGAGAACAAATGTTCTGATTCGTGTTGCTCTTTGAACTTCGTTTGAAGAGCACTTTTGTTAAACACTGATTCAAAAGTTCAACGTTTCATATCTGGGGTTGGTCTTCTCATTGTCCATGAGTTTAGAGAAATGGAAGCACCCATCGGAGAACAGAGTCCAAGTTTTAGAAGAGAATTTTGTAGTACCACTTCAAAAATCCAAGATGGTCCAGTAGTTTAATTAGTTTCCAAGCATGTCCAATTCCATAATCTTCACACGTAACTTGCTGAAAAACCTTATTAAATTCGAGTGTTTAGTAAACTAACATTTCATTCACAATTTATGTGGTGTTGTTTAATGAGGTTTTCGGCCTAATTTTGTCCTTAATCCAAGACAAGAAGTGTGATTTGACTTTGGAAACGATATAATTGGTTCAGATTGTTTGTTTATCTTAAGTTTGGAGCTGAGGATATGTTGCTAACGGGAAGTGGGAACGAGAACGGCGCCGTACATGATCGGATGTCGACGTAGATAGCAACGTACGCATCATATAATTGGTCACATGTTTAATAGAGATCGAGCTAGAGCCTAGAGATGAAATATGAGGTCGCCTGATCAGAGTTGGTCGACAAAATCAAAAATATAACAAGCCAAAAGGAACAAACTTCTGCCGACGCCCTGTATCCCCCGCATTCGAATTCTCGACCATATGTGGAAAAATATATGATACACATTGATATATACCTACGTACGAACGTATGAATGTAACTCGTTTTTTTTATCTGAGTATGAATCTAACTTTGTAATTTGTAAAGGGGCAAATTGCTCCTCTACGTACTATTGTTTAGCTTGATGTCGGTTGATGTATTTCTTTTTTCTTTTTTGTTCGTATGCTGGTGTGAAGCGAGAGACTGCAGAGTGATACGTATGGTTAGAGCAACTTCAACAATATCACAGAAAGTTTACTTATTTTGTTCAAAAATGAATTCGAAACCTATTTTAGCTAATTACTTGTATAAATTTACTCCAACAATATCACTTAAAATGTAGTTAGATTTAAACACATGTTTAGTTTTTATTGGTTGATAATAAAATATTTATTTATTAATATAATTATTAATTACATTTACAATCTAGAAGGAAAGTATTAATTACAATATTGAACTGTTTCGTTACCTATAATTTATGTTTTCGGTATAAGAATAGGGGATGAAAACATGAAATATAGGGAATCCCTAAATTGGCTAATAAGATAGGGGAACTGCTGGAGTGAATTTTAAGAGAAAATCTTTATATTTTAGCTAAAAATGATTTATAGGGAATCTGCTGGAATTGCTTTTAAGTCCTATGATCACGTACAAGACATGTACTTTTTGTAGGCATCCAAACCTAACTAATTATTTACGATGAATTGAAAGAATATTGAAGATGATGACGTACATGGACGAAGATCTTTTCATCTTTGTGTTTTGACGCACGCATTGTTTTACCTTCGATCGCTCTCAGTCTCATCAGCACCATTATCGTGTTATAGCTAGCTTGCTGAATTATAAGAGCATCTAAATTTAGGAAGTTTTATTGGACGAGAAATTTCTATTTCAGAAATTTTTGTCATTATTCATTAAATAAGATGTTTTATTCATGTCTTTTGTACAGCAGTGTAACAAATAATTTTTTTTATTACTATTCATCAATTATAAAAAAATATTTTATTTAATTATTAGTATTAATATGCTTTGAATCAGGTTTGTATGCTGGTAACATATGGGGACCTAGTGTGATATTCTGTAACCTGTAATCTAGTTTTTCTCAGGATAATAAAACTGTTATCCTTCTACCCATAGACGTAGCTAACATATCGTTAGTGAACCACGTAAATTTGTGTTTTTTCTTACATTCGTTATAACAAAGTAGTAATATGTTCATCCAATAATTAGCCGACATATGTCATTATCGTCTAAACTATTTATCCAAATTTCTGATAAGATTTTCGACTAATCAAAATGTGACATGTGTCACTTCCAGGTGTCATTGTCGGCTAAATTATTGATGATGGTTTCCACTAAGATTTCTAAAGAGTCGAAATGTGACACTTGTCACATCCACGTAACGTTATCGGTTATAAATTATTTACGAAGATTTCCGGTAAGATTTTAGACCAATGAGGATGTGACATGTGGCACGGCCACGTGTCGTTGTTGGCTAAGTTATCGGTTGAAGATTTCCGACTAATGAGGATGTGATACGTGTACTCGTCCTTCAACATCAGATCCTCCAAAATTTGCTATAAAATCATCGTCCACGGCTCCTTGAAACCTCACAACATCTACAAGTCACTTGATATTCTACACCCGTAAACATACATCTTCAAACACTTCTTCACATTTCCTCATCCAGAAGATGGATCCTAACGATTACGAAGAGTCTTCCAGGGGGAGACGTCAACAACAACTGCAAGCTACCGCAATGATGAATTCCTTCGTCACTAATGCAACCATGGTAGTTGCAACGTTTGATGATGAGCCACCTCGCCGTCGCCGTCTAAACCAACCAAGACAGAGGGAACCGAGGGGTCAAAATCTTCTGGAAGATTACTTCGTCAAATGCCTTGTTTTCCACGAGCAAGATTTTCGCCGGAAGTTCCGAATAAGCAGGCAATTGTTCAACCGGATCAAGACAGAACTCTGCAACCACGACCCATTTTGGCATCAAAGATCAGATTCCACTGGATTGCAAGGACTCCTCCCCGAGCAAAAGATGACCGGTGCTCTACGAATGTCGGCATGCGGTGCATCCGCAAATCAGTGTACTGAATACACGAAGATGGGGGAGTCAACAACTCTGGAATGCATGAAATAGTGGTGCACACAAGTGGTCTTGCTTTACCAAGACCATTACCTCCGTGCTCCGAATGCAACAGATATCACTCGACTTCTAAGAAGGGCGAGGCAGCGAGGATTTTATGGTATGATCATAAGCATCGACTGCATGCACTGGAAATGGAAGAACTGCCCAACAGCTTGGCAATGGTCATACTTTGGGCGGAAGGCTCGTCCGACCATAATCTTAGAGGCGGTGGCCTCATATGACACGTGGATATGGCACAACTTCTTCGGTACGCCTGTAACACATAATGATATCAATGTGCTCAACAACTTCGATGTCTTCGATACGCTCCTTGCCGAAAGAAGTCCGCAATTGACGTATAAAGTCAGCGGTATGACTTACCACCACACTTATTATTTAGCTGATGGAATATACCCGAGGTACTTCTCATTTGTCAAGATAATCTCCAATTCCTAGGATCAACCACAGACGTTGTTCGCATAGAAACAAGAAGCATATCATAAATATGTGGAGATGTGCTTTGGCATCTTGCAATCTCGTTGGGCTATTATTCGTCACTCAGCTATGTGTCATCACAAATCGATATTGAAAATGATCATGTTGGCTTGCATCATAATGCATAACATGATTGTTGAGGAAGAATTTGTGGAGGATGATTTTGAGGAGAAGGAGGAAGAAGATTTACAAAACCCAGCTACTGCTTTCATAGTTTATGATGAGCCGGTGGATGAAAATGGTAACCGAATTCCCTTTGAGCCGGTTGGAAGAGATTAATAACATCAACGATTTAGCGACCGTCTCGTCGATTTACAATCAGTTTATCTCCATGGAGAGCTTCAAAAGGACTTAATGAAGCACAACTGGTTTCTTAAAACTGGTGAACATCTCTAAATAACGTGTGCGATGTATGTGTATTTTCATCTTGTGTGTTCATTTAATCTTGTGTATTTACATTTTGTGTGTTTTAATCTTGTGTGTTTGCATTTAACTATGATTTAATGTAATGTGTTTGAAGTTTAATCTTGTGTGTTTGCATTTAATTACAATTTAAATAAAGTGCATTGTTATTTCTTGAAAATTTAAATTACATAATGACATGCCTAGCATAGATTTATTTTTAAGATAAACTAAACTAATCACTAAAATCAAGGTTACAGGGACGATAACAATTTGTAAAGCTAGCATCGCCAACTTCTTCTTCATCGTCATCTACTTGCACAAGGATCTCTGCTTTCCTCTTCATGAAGTACCTCTTTGAATTTGTAGTCATAACCTCGAAATTCATTGTCATGATCCTTGTTTCTTCCTCTCGTGCCCTCAATTTGTAGTTTTTCTCATTAAGCATTCGTTGATTTTCTTCATTTGCCTTTTGCCAATCGGTGAATATTTTTTGGTTAGCCGCAATGCTCTTCAAAGTCTCATCTCTAACCTCATTCGTAGGTGTCATGCACTTCTTTCCCTTTTTTTTTGCTTCCTTGGCCGCCTTCACTCCGTGAGGTCTAGGCGGACTCAAGGTACCTTGAAGGTTGATTTGTGATGTTGGAATCACTTCATCTTCATCCAAGTTGACGATAGGAGACACTTCACTGACGGGAAGAGTAGCTTTGAAGTTGGAATGGTAAGAAAGTGGAGTGCTAGTTTCAATGACTCTAAAAGTAGGATGATCCATGACCGCTTCCCAACACGCAAAGTGCGTAAACTTTTTCTTTCTTTTGCCCACATAAAACGTTTGAGCTTTCCTTAACTACAAAAAAAAATACAAGTAACGAATTAATATTTCACATTGTATATTTCATAAAATTAATTAAAATTGAGAGGAACAACATAAATAAATCCTTACCTCATCATGTACCTCATCATGCAAATTTTCGCCGGATTTCGGATTCGTTCTTGCGTATGCAAGCGCCGATTTCCATTGTGACAAGTTTGGCTTCAACTTAGCAAAATGAGAAGTAAGTGCCTTTTGTGTCCTAGGTTCCGCCCTCACTTTACCTTAACCCATCACCCAATTTTGTTGGTAATCGGCATAGATTTTTTCCCACAATTTGTCGACACTTTGCTTGTTTTCGGAGATAGGGCACACACTATGACGACAATATGATATGCACAATTGTACATTTTTGAAAATGAGCCAATTGGTGGACATCTTTTGCAAAAAAACCAAAGATATTGTGAAAGAGAGAGAGAAGAGAGGGAGGAGGAGGATAATTTGTTGTGCACAAAATTGTGTGAAGTGTTTAGAAAAATGAAGGTAGTATTTATAGAAAAATAGTAGGGGATTATTAGAAATTTTTTGAAATTTTTTTCGGAGTATTTTTGGTAGTATCCGTTCTAAAATTTTCAGAACCAACAATAGCCGTTGCTTTTGAATACTAGCCGTCTGATTGCTTACCTATTTGAATTTGAGCCGTCAAGATTAAAGTAGCCGTTGGCTACCATGAGAACCGACAGTCTGCCACGTGGCAGGTTGTCATTGGTTCGTTAAACCAATTGTAAAAAAATTATATTTTTACCAGCGCGTGTATTACACATGTCAGATTCAAAAAAATTCCTTCTCGCTTGACGTCACCCACGTGCGTGGGCTCCACCAGGGGGAAGTTGTCTCCCTGTTCCGCAAATCGAACGACAAGGAGGAATTCCTCCGAGTCGCCGATCAATCAACCCCCCAACACCGCTGCATCTCACCTTTGCCCCGAAATTCCTATTTTTCAACGATCCCCCTCCCCCCTCTTTTTTTGAGGAATTCCGATCAAAGAGGACGCCATGGCTGCAGATATTCTAAAGCAATTTAATTCCTGTTGGAAAAGATAAAGTGGGATTGGTCTGACATTGAATATATGTTGTTGATATATTCTTTACCAAATAAGGTAGTGCATACTAGTGATTGGACTTGAAAATTGGAAACAAATTAATTAAAACGTGGTATCTATTTTCCATGTGGGTAAATTGTTTATATTACGGCACAGAAGTGGATGAAACCAGCCATGACAGCGGCCTGATTCGACGACATAGTTCTTTAATTAGTTTGCTCGATGGTTAGGTCAAACTATTCGGTTTTACAATATCTCACTTCTGCCAGAACAAGCATGTATATATAACGCAAAGCTTCAATTCGCTTCGATCTACATATGTACGTCGACCTCCACGTCCCCACCTTCAAAGCCACAAGTCGATCGTCGACGTTGCAACTACGTACAGCAATACAGTATGCGCAATGTGATTCATGTGCGTAAATATGAGTGTTGGAAAACAACAGATCGACATGCAAAAAGTTCTGGAGGCCAATATTGGAAAACGAACAATCAACTCCTCTCCGCGATCGGTTTTCTACGTGTAGACTCTAGGGTTTACGTACAGATCAGGGTTCTTGAATTAACTCGATCAATTGATCCATCAGTATGTCAAAATACCCTAAGATTGTGCTGCATGCATGATTGTTGCAGTACGTACATTACATTTCCCGCAAGCATGTACGTACGTAGCTAGATTGTAGATGAGTAAAAGTTCTGTTATACAAATGAAATGCTTAATGGACAATGCTAGGGGCTCAATGAGACTATGGGGCTGGTCCTCAAAAGTTCTTTCATGTCACATGTTTAATTTATTTCTTTATTAATTTATAAGAAAATATTTAACTTATAATTTCAATATTGCCTTTTTATATATTTCATTCAATTTATAGATTATAATTAATTGAAACAAAAATCTAATATCGTCAAATTGATGAACCTTAAAAAAAATATAAAATGTTCATATAGTACGTTAACCTTAAACCCTAAACCCCAATCTTTAAACTATAATCAATCCCCAGACCCTAAACCTTAAACTTCAAGGGTTTGATATGTATTAAGTTAAACTAACGTGTTAAGAAAAAAAATTCTGGATGTAATCGTCAACCCTACACAAAAAGTTATAATTTAAGTCTCAACATTGAACCATAAACTATGAACTTTAAACGTTAACCTATAATATTGAAAATCGTCCAAATATAATTCATATGAAAATGAAGTCGTACTATCACTTGATATATTTTCAATAAGATGTTATCTATTAACTCTACTTAATTATATGTTTATCATTGTGTTATATCTACTGGCTTTACTTAATTATATGTTTATCATTGTGCTATATTCTAAAATAATCAAATATATTTACAATTAAATAGTATAATTTTGCTTATAATTCAATATACATTAATAAAAATATTGAGTAAATCACGTAACAAATTAGGAAAGGAAAGTATATTGTGTTTCGAATTCCTTATATAATCATGACAAACTTTATGTTTTTATTTAATACATTTCAAGAATTTATTTGCTCTATAATCTTTGTTATTAAAGTTTTTATTTGAATTAAACACAATTAATGGTGCAATTAAGAAATCAATACTAACTAGTTTTTTGTCCCATGAACATTAAATTATTTTTCTTGTAGAGTCATTGCTATACAAGAAAGAAATTGTTATAGATTATTTTTTAACTTTTAAATATGAAAAATTGACAACCGTTAGATATAAAAGATATGATTGTCTTCTCATTGAATTAATATGTTAAAATAATAATGATGCGAAGAAAAAAATACATATCATGCCTACACCCCATAATCTTATGGATGCGTGCTTAATTATGTACATACGTCTTCGATCAGAACGATCACAGAAATTTAACAATAGCACCAAAATAGAAATGGTAATTAATTACTTATTATTCTGGAATACGTACGCTACTTCTTCCTTCTGGAGAATCATGTGATATGGATTTTGCCATCTATAATTCTATATCGATCACTTTCAATAGGTAATGGGTCAATTCCAACATGTGGCCACACTCTCCCCCTACCTCTCTCAAACAGACGCACATATAAACCCTCCCAGCCTCTTCCCTCTTATCATCATCGACAACGATCTACCACACCATCGATCTTGGCATCTTCATAAAATATCAACTGGATCATCCTAGTTCAATTCTCACGGTCTCACCTCCACCATTAATCAGCAGCTAGCTAGCCAGCCAGCCATGTTCATCACTCTCCTCGTACTCTGGTCTCTAACTCTCCTCCTCCTCTACTTTCTCTTCTCCATCATCCAACGATCCAACGGCCTCAAATCTTCCAAAAAACAACCACCGCGTTACGGCCCTCCTTCCTACCCCATCATCGGTTGTTTCATCTCCTTCTACAAAAACCAGCACCGCCTCTTGGACTGGTACACCGAGCTCCTCTCCAGCTCGCCTTCGCTGACCATCGTGGTGCGCCGCTTGGGGCTACGACGTCGTATCATCGTGACGGCAAACCCCGCCAACGTGGAGTACATTCTCAAGACCAACTTCTCCAACTTCCCCAAGGGCAAGCCGCTCACCGAGTTCCTCGGCGACTTCCTCGGCTGCGGCATATTCAACGTCGACGGCGAGCCCTGGTCCACCCAGCGGAAGCTCGCCAGCCACGAGTTTAGCACCAAGTCGCTGAGGGAATTCGTGGTGAAGACTCTCGAGGACGAAGTGGAGCAGCGACTGGTTCCGCTTCTGGGAGAAGCTGCCGAGAGTCAACGGGTAGTTGACTTGCAGGACGTGCTGAGGAGGTTTGCTTTTGACACGGTTTGTAAAGTCTCCTTGGGCACGGACCCGTTTTCCTTGGACTTGGACCGCCCCCTCCCGGCTCTCGTCGAAGCTTTCGACTGCGCGTCGGAGATCAGCGCCCGCCGGGCGACAGCTCCGGTGTACTTGGTGTGGAAGTTGAAGCGCGCTCTAGGTGTCGGCTCTGAAAAGAAGCTCAAAGATGCTGTTAAAGTCGTACATGATTCTGTTCAAGGTTAGAAATGATTTCCCTAATCCCTATACATATACTTTCTGTTCATATGATCATACGTACGTCTCATAATATCGATCATACTTTTTGTTTAATATATACTTACGTACGTTCATGTTAATTATGGTGTTGCAGAGATCATAAATAACAAAAGGAAAAGTCTCGAAGAAAACAAGGGGAAGAGCTGCGAGAGTGACCTGTTGTCACGTTTGTTATTGGCGGGACACGATGAAGAAGTTGTGAGAGACATGGTGATAAGCTTCATCCTCGCCGGACGTGACACGACGTCGTCTGCTATGACATGGCTCTTTTGGTTGCTCAGCAAGAATCCGGACGTGAAGCAGAAGATAGTGAACGAAGTTGGGCATGTAGTAAACCGTGGCACAAGCAATAGTACTTGTGCTGTGCATGCATTAGGGTTTGAAGACTTGCAGGAGATGAAGTACTTAAGGGCTTGCTTGTGCGAGTCAATGAGGCTGTACCCGCCGGTGCCGTGGGACTCGAAGCACGCCGAGGAGGGGACCCACTTGCCGGACGGGACTTGGGTCGGGGAGGGGGATAGAGTCACGTATTTCCCGTACGGAATGGGAAGAATGGAGGAGCTGTGGGGAGAAGACCGGTTCGAGTTTAAACCGGACCGGTGGTTCAGTAGTGAACCGTGTACTTGTGATGGATATGAAAATAGGAAGGTGATGAAAATGGTGAGTCCTTTTAAATTTCCGGTTTTTCAAGCCGGCCCTAGAGTTTGTCTCGGGAAGGAGATGGCTTTCATTCAGATGAAGTATGTGATGGCTTCAGTGTTGCGGCGGTTTGAGATCCGACCGGTATCTAATCTGTACCAGCCGGTTTTCGTTCCTCTGTTGACGGCTCACATGGCTGGTGGGTTGAAGGTGGTGATTCAAAAGAGAAGCTAGCTAGGATTTAATAGTTGTGCATGGCATAAAATTGATCGAAGGTTTCTATGTATGTATATTCTTGGAGAATTTCCGTATATCTCAGATTTTAGAAATCTTTTCTCACTGAGTTAAATAAAATCGTATAATTCTTACCTTACCCAACACACACTCTTAAGAGATTAAGAGTGTATTCTCACTTGCCCAACAATTCTTCTTTTGTTTTTTATTCCGATATTACCCTTTTTTTTATCTCTCTCTCCCTCTCTCTGGTTCAGTAGCAGTAGAGAAGCGAGCTCCCAGCTCAGCCTCCACCTCGCCGGCGTGCTTCACCTCGCCACGGTCAACACCCGTCCTCCGCCTCGTGCCGACGATCTCCTATTCACAGTCGGTCTCGGCGGCCTCACCCTCGGCCATCAACTCCTCTCCCTCAGTGCTCGCAACGACGTCGTCACCGTAGTAGGTGAGCTCGGCCTCGAGTGCCGCGACGAGGCCGCAACCCGACGACCACGACTGGATCCTCCGCACGGAAAACCTAATGAAGCGGCGAAGGCGACGCGTGAAGATGAAGACCATCAGTTTCGTCGACCATACGCCGCTGATATCTACCGCTTGTCGCGACACCTCAACGAGGAGCAGTGATTCAGTGCGGCGGAGATTGATGCGATCTCAGCGAGGGACATGTGGGTCGATGCAGATGAGGTGTTCGACGAAATGACGCAGTGAAGAGTCGCGTTGGCGATGGACGGCGGTTCTGGGACTTTGGAGGTTGGGGCGATGTTCGGCATATTTGTTGTGATTTGTTTAGTATTGAAATCTTTGTGCAGTTGTCATCTCTTGTTGAACTTCATAAATGATATCTTGAAATGATCTTCAAAAGTTTGATGTACTGTTGTGCATAGGGAATAAGGTATATCTTGTGCCGGGGCACCCGGTTCATGTTGAGTACAGTAGACATTTGATGAAGGTGGGGGAGCCTTTTCTGATTCACAGTCTGATTTTACCGAGTATGGAATCTCTGAAACTGAAGGGGAGGATGAACCAGCTTGGGAGGCCAGGGGGTCATGTTTGGAATGGTGCACCGAGAATAATATTGAGTACATTGAAGCTTGTGTTTCGAATATTGAGTTTGACAAATGTGAGTCCCTCTTTTCTGGCTTACAATTCTGGGCAAGATATTAATCCTAGGAATTTAAAGTACATAGGAATTTCATGGTACTGTTAAGATGATTAGAAAGAATCGCATGATTGAAACTCTTATCTTATTGAAATTGATACTAGTATTCCATAAATCGGATTGTGACTTGATGTTATGATCAACTATACTTCAAGACCTATTTGCGAAGCTGGACTGAATTATCATTCTAGATTGAAATGACATGCCTTGCGAGATGATCTTTTGTAATGATGTGTAAGTTGAAGGAGAATTAGTACTTTCGCATGATCTAATGCTCGAGTAAGAACAAAAAAAAAAAAACACAGAGGCAATACATATGTCAATTTCTAGAAACGAAAGGAAATTAGTTAGCTTCAAAATCAAAAAAGTGAATTGAATGTCAATGCATCATATACCTTTCCCTTTTCTGCTCTTTTTTAATAAGCATCATTTAGAATAAAGGTGTTTATAAACAGTACTGAACTTGAACAAGCCGAAGAGTTAGATGAGGCACCTTTCGAGATTGCGGATTTGTAACAGTTGATGTCCAAAATTGACATGTTTATCTGTGTTTATCTCTTTTAACTTCGTTGTTGTTAACAGAAGTCATGGAATCTAGCCGAAGTCATATGGTCCGGAATATATTTGCTAGTGTTGGAGCATCTCAGGCTATGTTGCTATCGTTATTTTTGCATGATTGGCTTAATTGCTCACTTTTACTTTGTTAGTGTTATCGAACATTTCGGACATACTTCGTTCTCTTGAATTTTCTTACGAAATTGTGTTCTTAATTTGTGAAGGTCTTGTTACTGTTTTTTACTTCAAAAGTATTTGTATGGTTTGAAATGAGTTTTGGACCTCGTGCGATATTGATTTGACACTCAGTTGAACATCAACTAACATTCAGTTCAGTTAGTTGAATCTCAACTGACACTTAGTTGAACCTCAACTGACACTCAGTTGAATCTAACTGACACTCAATTGAACGTCAATTGAGTATCAGTTGAAGGTAAACTGAGTATTAGTTTAGACTCGATTGATACACAGTTTAGGGTAAACGGTTAATGGGGTCAAAGTCAACGGTCAACGACCAAAATTGTCGGAATTCGGTCATGGTCGCCGAAATCTGGCCAAAATTGTTGGAATCCGATGAACGGTCAACGGTTAACGCAATTGAAGTCAAGTCATGGTCAATGTGGAGGTTATGAGAGAGTAATAATATTAGATAATTCATTAATTAAACTAAGGGTACATTAGTCTTTTTACTTAATTAATTGTCTAGTGAGAATTTTTAATTTTTTACTTGACTGATAAGAATTTAAAAATTTATTCTAGGGCTTTGGGAAAAAATTCCTATATTCTTTTCTTGAGGTGGCTAGTATAGCATGACGACCTATTAATCGGTATTTTAGCCAGCCATTGTTTTCTTTTCTGGGGTTCCCTCGTTCGATATGCAGAGGAATAGACTGGAGCTAAGTTAAAATATATAAAAGAGTAATTGTTCTTTCTCTTAAAGTTTTTTATTCTTATTAATTGATATAAAAGTTAGTGGGTCGAATATTTCATTCGTATTCGTATTTTAAAATTATTTTTGAAAATATATGTGAAAGAATAAAATGATATGCCAAAATTACTCCATCGCGAGAACTAGAAACACTTATTGGCAAATGGATGAACATCACTTTTCAAATGATAAGTAACTTTAACAGGAAAATGTCAAAATTGAATGTGTTCATGATGTGTATGTCTCAATTTAATATGATATGATATGACATTTCATATAATTTAATTTATATGTTTTAATTTATAAAAAAAAATTCTAACCTACACAACGAATCTTTCCATTTTATATGTGTAATTAAATTGATTGATTCTGTTAATCGAAAACAAAAATATAATATATCTTCTTTCTCCTTCCTGTCGACAAACTCGATCTATGTAAAGACTTAGTATATATGCAGACTGCAGTTTCCTCGTCAATAAAAAATCCTTGGTTTTGCTTCAATCGCATGAATCCAATCATTTTTTGTTGTTAAATTCGAATTAAGCTTTCCTATTTGCCTATCTCACACAAAACTTTGAATCACCATTGGTGCATGTATCAGTGGGTCTTTTTCGAACCCAGGTGATAGCTTTAATAGATTTTTTCCTCTGGGTTATCAATATCCATGTGTTGACCTTGATTGTGGTATTTGATACAATCCATTATAATTCATCTTAATAGCTTTAGTAAGTGAAGTTTCGATTTGATAATCGAGACAAAATGAAAAGTGAATAACCTCTTATTGAGCATATCCAGGTTCAGTCTCCATCGACCCCTTATAGGAGAAGACAAAGAGCCGATTAATATTGAATTTTTATAGTTTAATTGTGTATTGATTTAATTCTTTGTAGCGTTATTTGTTGTAAAAGAAATTATTTTTGTGTTAAATAATTGCAATTATATTGATGATATATACAAGATTAACATGTTATGTAAGATTTAAGGCTTACACATTATGACTTTAATGAGGCATAAAATCAACTTCAAATCAGAATTAGTAATATATACTGTTTTGAGGCTTCTTATGTGCATAGAAGAGAACTTCTATAAAATTATTATACAAAGTTTATATAATGGGTTCATTTTGATTGGGGAAACCCATAGTTAAATCGAGTATTGAGTTAGTAAAATATCAAGTAAAGGCCACATGCAAAAATATCTCATATATACAGCATGTTTCTCACGTTTTAAATCACCATTTCATGTTTTTATGATTATCATGTACTTTGTCACATAATTAGTTATGGTTGGTATCCCCTAGATTCTTAGATACTACTTCTAAGTGACATGTGAATGTATTTGAATACAAAACTAGTAGTACTTCATGCACATTATCGATCAAGAGTTGTAGGTGGCTAGCTCTTGCATCTCTTAATTGACGTGCTCAAGCATGAATTTTACCAAATAATCACACCATACGTGCACGAGGGCATGGACATATTTGGCTACAATACAATCAACCTTTCCTTTAGCATTGGACGGGCATTAATCACAAATGACGTTCGGAACTCCAAGAATGATTTCTATAGTTTGAAAACTTTCAAGAATTTATACAAAACAACATATTGCGAAGGGATCCCCTCCCTATAAAGTTTTGTTGTTTGATGAAAACAACATTTCATTAAAATGGAAAGAGTTAAGGTATAATCTAGTAAAAGAACAGCCTCCCTGTATTTGATATAGAAAACAGGATGTACAAAAGGTTACTGGTTGCAAAGTTGAGTAGTGTTGAACACTATACACATCATAAGATCACTAACTTAAGGCAGTCACCATAGATCCGAACCACTAAAAAAGAGAAAATCAAGAGATCGAATCACCGCCTGGCTAGGGCACGACGCAAGGGAGCCGATGCTTTTCGGTGGAGTTCAATCACACTGTTCATTAAACGTGTAGGTTCTCATTCGTTTTGTAGTCGCTATATATGTGTCGATCAACGTTTGCCTGAAAAGGATCTGCATTATCTGGCTTGTACATCAAGACTACATATAGATGAAACTTCTGTGTGCAAGAGAGAATTTCTTTAGTTACCTGCTTGTGTAAGTTTCACTAAATCGAAATACAGACGATGGTTAGCACAAATGAAAGCATCATCAACCCCGTTCTGGTGCCAATATCCATATGATGTGTTTTCTACGGCCAGTGCAGACTAGGCACAACCTGCGATGGCTTGACGCCTATATTTGGCCAAACAAGTAGTACACACTTTCTCTTCAGACATTCCATCCATAATACAACACGCTCAAGAGAATTCTACCAGAAAGGTTCTCAGCTTATTTTGCCATGTTACAACAGTCCCCAACAGAAAGGAAAGATTGTAAACAAGTAACAAAATAAGCTTGAGGAAAAGAATAGCTAGAAATACATTCCACTTGTTGGGAAAAAAAAAGGGAAAAGAAACAGAAATTTCTTAATCAAGTGCTTGTGGGAGCATCACTTGCAGCAGACTTC
Source organism: Geum urbanum (assembly GCA_946800695.1). Classification (NCBI taxonomy): domain Eukaryota; kingdom Viridiplantae; phylum Streptophyta; class Magnoliopsida; order Rosales; family Rosaceae; genus Geum; species Geum urbanum. The sequence continues at coordinate 40,881,653 of OX327013.1, read as the reverse complement.
CGATTCAGGTAACGAATGACAGCATCCTCAGCCCTGGAAAAACAACCACCAACAGCACATTAAGTGAGAAATTTATGCAAGCTCTGGATTTTAAACATAAATCTTGGGCTAGTAATCCTAGTATTGCCTATTCACAGAAGAACATGAACAGAAAAATCACATATCTCCAGACTCCCCCTGCAATATATCAACAGTTCAAGACTGATATCGGCAGCTAAAGCTTTAATTAACTTTACCACGTTGACACAGAAACTAGAAGATGCTAGTATTAGATGAGTATTATCCAGTATGAATTATGTTTTCAACATTACAGGTAAACCTCCAGATTTCAAATCTATAAGATTACAAAGGAATCTCCTATTTGCTAAGCAAGTTTTGTATCTTGTCCTTACTCTTCACAAATTCCTCAAGTTATTTTAAGCAGTATAATTATGGGAAGCCAAAGAAGAGTGGAACTACAACTAAAAGTATAACAGAAGCTTACCAGGGTTGATTATATAAGTCAGAGTGACCCTCCTTTTCTGCATTACGGCTTGCATCTCCAGCAACAAGTTTTAAATCCTTGCTCTGAGAAGTAATCAAAGTATTAATAAACTCTGCCGGAGACTGACTGAAGCCAAGAAAAAAAGCCCGCCGCCGGCGATGTTCATGAATTTTCTTTATGGATGCACAGATTAATTCATCACAAGCATCAATCTCTTTGTTCCTCTCGGTGCTTGTCAAGAATGCAGACATCTCTTTCTCTAACGGCATAGGTACATCAACCAGTATATCATAGCAAGTAGTTCCAGCTGGACAGGTTCCTGATAGTTTAATTCTGTGCTCTATATGTATAGGCTGTGGTGGACCCAAGTGCATTGATATTTTCTGTGAAACCATAGAAAACTTCATCTTCTCTTCTCCAAAGACTTTCTGAAGAGGGGGATCACACATAAAGAAAGTCGGGTCATTTGGGTTCTGCAACTTCCGGGCTTTCACATAATGCCAAATAGCAGCTATAACTCTAGCCCGAGTCTCCGTTTCAATTCCCAGAACTTCAGTCAGAGCGGTTGAAAGTTTAAATTTCTCAGGGGCATAATTCATCTCTAATCTGATTACTGCACTAAACTCCTTATCCCCTTTTCTCTTCACCTCAAAGCCATCATGAAGAGCGGGCGAACGAGCACTTTCCCATAAAATGACAGGTTTATCAGGATAGAGGCTTTGGTCCAAGTATATAGTAATTTTCTTGAAGAGGGATGATAACTTTACTCTTGACTTCTGCATCATGCCAGCCACAACAGGATCCCTCCCATCTTCCAATAGCCTCCCAACTATCTTAAGAGACCAAGAAGGGGGATCTGCATCCTTCTTCTCAGAATTGGTTGCCGCCTGATTCTCAAAGGTGTTAAAAACATAAACTCTAAGTGTTTTCTGAACACGGGGAGGACATTTAAGCGACTCCCGGATGTCAATCTTCTTTCTTGCCAAAGCAGCATCAACACGAGCCTCAAACTCAAGTAATTGGGTGTACAAACCAGACTCTGGCAGAAGAGCAGCCACTTTGTCCGGTATCTGCTTCTCAGGTAGCTTTCGCTTCTTTCTACGAGCAGCTGGTGTGAGCTCCATGTTTTTAAATAGTGGACCTGTGTTGGCCTGAGAAGATCCTTGAGGCCGAGAAGGTGGCTTCTGGTTAGCCCGCTTGGCAGTTGCCGTGCTTGGCGTTGCTATGGAAGGTGACACAACACCAGGACTGGAATTATGCAACTGCGCCTGAGACTGAGCCTGAGCTTGCAACTGAGCAAACTGCGCATGAGCAGCTTGTGCTTGAGCTTGCGCTTGTGCATGGGAATTCACATACTGTGTTTGCGCTTGTGGCTCAGACAACTGAAAGTGCCCTGGAAAATGAGACGAACCCTGTGCTTGAGGTTGTGATTGGGAGAGACGATGAGGCTGGTGGTTTACAGACATGGATTGCTGCACCACCGGACTCCCAAAATGGGTTGGCACCCCCTTCCCCGAATTATTATTATTCATCGAACCACTCTCTATCTCCACAATCTCTAACACCAAACTCTTCTACCACTGAGACCAATTCAAAGCTCTAAAACCGAAAACCGGCCTCAACTTCCATATACCTAAAAAGATTTAAACTTTACACTCTGTGTCAACAACCATCTTCTCAGAACATCAAACTTCACTCAAATCTTTTCACCTATCAAGGATTCCAGTACAGCTGGCTCTCTCAACAATCCAAATTCTCTGTACAAGCATATAAACCCTAAACTTGTAAGCAAAACCCAGAATTCTAAAACAAAAAAGAATCAAACTTTGAACCCAAAATATCTGCATTAAAGAATCCAAAGAAAAGCTACTGAATCTAAAGCATATATAGGCTGTGTTCATATGAATTAACCTACTTCAATAAAACTCAGAAGATACCAAACATTGAGCAAAACAAATATGAATTGATAAATAATTGACCAAAGAGCAAGGTCTTACTTTGTTACTAGCTTTCTGTTCTGCTTCTTCTTCTCTCTGGTTTCAGATCGGCGGCTATGGAGTTCGAGTTTGTGTCTACAATCTGCAATCGTTGTCCAGTTTACCAAAGTTACGCAATTGCCCTTATGATCAACACGTGGCAAACATATAGTCGGCCCAAACTGATATGGACTCTGGGCCAAACAAGGACGTTTAAAAATATATTCAAGCCCACAATGAAAAAGCAAAGCCCTATAGCCCAAGAAGGGTTTACATACTCGATGACTATATATAAGAAAACCCTAGCGACTTATGTCCGTCGTCGGCAGCTAAAAGAAGGAGATCGCAGCAGAAGCCGCAGCAGCCATGGTGAATATTCTTTTTCTTTTCTCAAGGTTTTACCTTTGGATTTGAGTCTCTCCCTTTCCCTTTTCATAAGCAACGAAAATGGAGCGTATTTCTTCTCTAATCAAATTAAGGAATCAAAATCTAGCTCAAAACATAGTGATGTTTGTGTGTTGGGTTTTCAAATCCTCAAATGAGGTTTTTTGTTTTGGGTCTTTGACAGGTGAAGTATTCGCAAGAGCCAGACAACCAAACCAAGTGTAAGTAGTTATCTACTTCAATTGAAATATTTGTTTGGTCTGTGAAAGTTATAGTTTTTTAGATTGGTATGAAAATCTGATGGCTGTATTGATTTTTGATATGATGAATCAGCCTGCAAAGCCAGAGGCAGCGATCTCCGATGTCATTTTAAGGTACGGAGACAAACAAGTGTACTGATATGAGTACGAAGTTTGGTTTTCTTTAGCTGTAGCTTTTTTATAACTTGATGTTCATCTCTTTTTGGTTGGGTTGTTGGTGCTTTTCAGCTGTACTGTTCTGATTGTCTTTGTCACTTACCGTCTGAAAGTGTAATGTTGATTTGATACGTTGTATTATTTCTGTAAGAGACTGAATATGCTGCTTTAGAGAGATTGTTGATTGTGTTGAATGTGTGTGATATGAATTGATGCAATACAGTTGAAATGGGGTTTGAAATGAGAATGTTTATTTGCTGATTAACTTGTATCATCCATATTCAAATATGGGATGTATGTGTCTAAAGTTGTTTTCTCATCTCTGTAGAACACTAGGGAGACTGCCCATGCTATCCGCAAGTTGCCTTTGGTCAAGGCCAAAAGGTACTTGGAGGATGTTCTGGTCCATAAGCAGGCCATTCCATTTACCCGCTTTTGCCGTGGAGTAGGAAGAACTGCTCAGGCTAAGAACCGTCATTCAAATGGACAGGGAAGGTGGCCTGTTAAGTCTGCCAAGTTCATCCTGGACTTGCTTAAGAATGCTGAGAGTAATGCAGAGGTATGCTTTACTTTTGATGGTTTTCAAATTACTACGGATTCTCTCTCATATGTATACTAAACATTTGTCTTTGCCTGTTGGCCCTCTAGGTTAAAGGTCTAGATGTGGACACCCTTTTCATCTCACATATCCAGGTTAACCAAGCCAGGAAGCAGAGACGTCGGACATACCGTGCCCACGGAAGAATTAATGGTGAGTGTGTGCCACTTTGTTTCTTGCACATGACCAACGCTCTCTCTTTTGATTTAATTCAAATTAACTTTTCAATTTGTTCTGCAGCGTACATGTCATCTCCATGCCACATTGAGTTGATTCTGTCAGAAAAGGAAGAGGCTGTCAAGAAAGAGGTAATCAAAGTCATTAGCAAGAAAACATTCTTGATAACAAGTCCTGTTTGTGGCATACTATCTTTTTACAATTTTAATTGTTGCTGGGGCATTGCATTTAATATCATTATACCTTTTGTCTATGCAGGCAGAGACTCAGCTTGCTAGTAGAAAAACTGGGAAGCGTAGTGCTGTTGCAGCTTAAGATGTTTTGTGTGGGCAGTTATGCTCTACACTTTTATCCAACATGTACTCTGTTTTGTTTTCTTGAGTAACTTTGGTGTTTGCTGGAGTTGGAGTGAAATGTCAGTCTCATTCAGACTCCTTCAATTATTAGTTTTATTAGACTTGGCGCACAACAGTTTTGATTATGATGTTGGAACTGAAATGTCTATTTTTCTTTATTGAAATATTTAGAGTATCCATGTTAGCTAATGTTTAGGATGGTTATATTTCTTGTCCGACGATAATAGCATGCTCTCAACTCAGGATAATGTCAAGTAAGAATTATCAATAGGCATTGTTCCGCAGACATTAATAGATTTCAGGAGTGAGTCATCGGGATCTTTCTCATCACTCACTCCATTCTAACACCTAATTAGTATCAAATTGACTTTTCATGAACCACCAGTTTGGAAGATGGTGTTAGACGTAGACTGTGTTTAGGGAATGATTTAAAGCCTTGTTCATGTGTTTAGGGTTTAGGGAATGATTTGAAGCCTTGTTTTACTTCGAAGAATTAAAGTAAAAATAGCAATCATACTATGCCACGATTGTCAGAACTATGTCACGATTGTCTATCTTCGTCTCTCTTTGGGCGAAAGCCCAAACACACAGAATTTCGTGGTCGACCAATCTGAAGATACGTGTCGAACTCTAGAACCCCAACATCTCAAATCGAAAAAACCTAAAACCCCAGTTCCTCCCTCATTTCCCTGCGGAATTGTCTAGACGACGCCGGCTCCTACTCTTTCTCTATGCAAGTCTTACTTGGCTCATCGGCCCTGATAATTGATGTCATGTGTATGTGTGTAATGTAGATTTCGATCGAGCCCCAGTTAAGAATTATGATGATGATGATGATGAACTTAGATATGTCTAGAGAGCCTGTGATGCTTAAGTTGTCAGATTGAACTACAAAACATTGCTATGTGGGCATTTCGTGGTGCATCTCTTTCTCTCTTTGAAAATGGGACTTAATGCATTCAGAAACCAGCACAAAGCTGGGAAACAACAACCAAAGACTGCACTTCACCTCAACCTAAGCTATACACAGCCAGGGCAAGAGGGGAGTCAGAGAAAGCACAAATATTATAGTCCATGTGGGCAAGGACACCCATCATTCCTTAAAACTCTAACTAAGGTTGGTGGTGGTTGTTGAACTCATCTCAAAAGATCCACCCTCTTACTTCCTAGCCACGTGATTTGCTTCTCTTGGAGCTCAGCTCCAACAACACTCTGAAAAGGAACTACATACATCAATTCCAAATGGCCGGGATAATAGGAAATAATCTCCAACTCCTACAATCCCTTTTACCTCTAATGTTTATAGCATCCACAAGACTTTTGGAATCAGATTCGAAAACAACCTTATCAATCCTCAACTCCACAGCTAGCTCTACTCCAGCAAATGCAGCTTCTGCCGCAACATCAGAGGACAAACATCTACCACCTTTAGCAATACCTCCAACAACTAACCCCCATTCATCTCTTACAATAACTTCAAAATCAGCCATGGAAGTAGCCTTAGACCAAGCAGGGTCGCAATTAATCTTGAAAAAATTATGATGAGGAATTTGCCGCCTATTAGGACTTCTTGTCACAGGGTTATGTGTCACCTTTTTTATAGCAACAAAGTAATCTAAGCACAATCTCATATCTCTTGAAATTGTTGCACGAGAAGAAAGAGAAGAACCCTGGTACATCACTTCACATCTAGACTTCCAAATTTCCCAAAAAATGAAGCTAATCAAGATCAATAGTCATTCTAAATCCTGCTTTTCTAACCTCATCTCAAGAAAACTTTGGAACCAATTTGCTAGATTAGCCACAGGTCGTTTGTTTATACGCAGATCAACATCAGCTCCAAACCACACCGCATCCACCCATGGACACAATAACAGGATGTGCTCCACAGATTTCTCTTCACTCTCACACAACTTACATATTGGAGAATGAGCAAATTTTTGACGAAATAAACCACATGCTTGGAAGCAAACCTGAAATACACCTCCATAAAAACACTTTTATCTTTGGAAGCGTACGAATTTTCCAAATACCCATTCAAGCTTTACTATCAATAACAGTAGAAGAGTTATTAGAGAAAGGGAGATCTCTACTAACCTTGAAATGATACCAAAAATACCCAGGTTTGACCGAGTAAATACCATTCTTCGTTCTAGGCCACACCAACCTATCCTCTTCCTCTGCATCCCCGATGGGCATTGCCTCAATCAAAGCAGCTTCATCATCCGATATCAAATGCCTAATAGATTCAAGTTTCCACTTCTTGGTGCTATGATCAATAAGCTCAACAACCACTTTAGAAGCATCATCAATATTTCCAACAGGATGAACTATACCATTATGAGAGTCCAACCAAGCATCACTCCAAATGTTTACTGCCTCACCTCGCATAACTTGCCATCTAACTCCATCCATGATCACATCTCTAGCATGTAAGAGACTAGACCAGCCCCAAGAGGCTCGGTGACCCTTCAATGCCTCCTTAAAAAAACCGCCAGGGAAATAGCGTGCCTTGATCACCCTTGCCCATAAAGTATTAAGCTCCTTTATCAATCTCCACACTTGCTTGGCAAGAAGAGCAGTGTTAAACGCTTCCAAATTTCAAAAACCAAGGCCACCCTCTTCTTTCCCTTGACCAAGAAATTTCCAACTCCTTCAATGTGTTTTGTTACCTGTGCTTGAGTAACCCCACCAAAAGTTACTTATTAGGGAGTCAATCTCACTACAAAAAGTGGAGGGGAACTTGAAGCACGCCATTGGATACAAAGGGATTGCAAAAACTACAGACTTGATCGACACCTCTCTACCAGCCATGGACAATAAATTGTGCTTCCAGCCCACCAGCTTACTACTAAGTTTAGCTTTCACAAAGCCTAAAGCCTCCTTCTTGGATCTTCCCCATATAGCCAGCAAACCAAAATACTTGTCGAGGCTAGCAGATGAGGGCACCTCCAACAAACATCTTATCAAGTGCTTCATTTGGACATGGGAGTTATTAGAGAAAAACAAGCTTGACTTGTCCTTGTTAATCAATTACCCAGAGGCAGTGCAATATTCTTTCACAATCTCCATGAAGTGGGCACAGTTTTGTAACGTAGCTTGTAAAAAATATACGGCATAATCCGCGAAAAAAAGGTGAGAGATGCTAGGACAAGTGTTGCTTATTGACACTCCCTTCAAAAACCCTTCTCGAACAGCACCTTTAACCTTAGCCGACAAAACTTCACTTATAATCAAAAAGAGATAGGGTGACAGAAGGTCACTCTATCTTAATCCTCGATGCGGTTTAAAGAACTCTCTAGCTTTCCCATTAAGCACAATTGAAAATGAGACTGTCATGACACAACTCATGATCAAGTCGATCAATCCATCTACTATTAAACCTAAAAGCAACAAGAGCTCCCCTTGAGAAATCCCACTCCACTCTATCATAAGCTTTATTCATATCAAGCTTTAGACCAAGCTCAAGCTTATCATTTTTCTTCTTCAACTTCAAATAATGAAACACTTCATGAGCCAAGAAGATGTTATCTTGAATCAACCTATTAGGAACAAAGGCATTTTGATTACACGAAATCAAATCCAGGAGCACCTTCTTCAACCTATTGGCTAATAACTTTGAAAAGATATTATAAGAGTTGTTGCATAAGCTTATGGGGCGGAATTGACTAGTATTTTCCGGGTGAGGGACTTTAGGCACCAACACTATGTGTGTCTTATTCAACCTCTCCATGAAAACTGTTCCTTCCAAGAAGTCTGACGAGGTATTGCATACTACATCGTTCACCACCTCCCAAAACTCTTGATAGAACAACCCCGGAAATCCGTCAGGACCCGAAGATTTGAGAGCACCAAGTTGAAATGCAGCCTCCCTCACCTCATCCTGAGTGAAAGGAAGCACGATAGAAGAGTTTTGATCTTCTGATATTATAGGAGAAACACCTGAAAACGCCCTTCCCCATTCTCTGTTTCCATCAATAGCAAATACATTGCCAAAATGCTCCTCAAACTCCCTTCTAACTTCCTTTTCACCTATGATCCATTCCCTAGATCCGCATAATTTGATTTCTCTGCCTACGAATCAAGGTAGTGAGGTGAAAAAACTTTTAGTTAGCATCACCAATTTTGGCTCTTTTGGGAGCTTAGAAATTTCCTCACCTCAAAAAACTTTTAGTTAGCATCACCAATTTCCATCACCAATCAAGAGCCAAAAAATTTCTCTCTTCTTGGTAAGGTGGCCATAAACCCAATAAGTACGAACTTTGTACCAGTCTTACCAATGTTAACAATAGAATCAATAACATTTTTAGAAAAATTAACAATTTCCACATCCATACCAACCTTCCACCACAAGATGAGGTCTTCAGCAATGCCAGTTAGATCCACGTTAAAGCCTTCATGATACCCCAATCTACGACGAACCTTATCAACAAAACGACTCTTCTGGTGTGTCTTGGAAAGAAACACCATGTCGGGTTTATGAAAGATTGTAAGCTCTATCATTGTTTGAACTGTCAGATGCACCCCGAGGCATTGACAGTTCCAAACGATGTTGCTCATTGACAACCCACAGCTGGTTTCGGCCAGCTGCCACAACCCTGAAGGGGGGTACCATACCTTGAACATCTGAAGTCACATGTGCATATCACTTATCTCACCAGCAAACATTTGATTTTGCTCAAATTAAGTCACATGTGCATATCACTTTAATGAAACTAGAGCTAATCTCAGTACCTTGTTTAAGGAAAAAAAAACATACACCTACTAGCTAATCAAGTACTTTCTGTGACTAGACTTGAAACTAATGTCTATAAAATCTTCAACTTTAGTACAAAATCTCCAAAACCCCACTGCCTTAGACCTAGACAAGCAAAACCCAAATCTTAAATTCAATTTTTTAGATCAGCAAAACCAAATTACAGACAATTCCAAGCCTCAAAACCCAGCACAATAGTAGTGTCGATCGAAAACTAAGGACCTAATCAAACTAATCTATCACCTAGACAAAATCAACACGATCTAGCTTATTCCAAAGATCCATTATAATTCAATCCAAAGCAACTCATCTTAAGAGAATCAATTCAATCAAAACCCAAAACACAAGTTCAAGTAATATACCAATGATTTGAACAATTTTGAACAAAACCTAAAATTGAAATTGCCTGAGTTTGGGATTATGGAGCTTACTTATATCTGAACTTCGAAAATCATGTAATGGTCACCGAAGGTCGCCCAAGAGTAGACTCAACATAGCTATGAAGAAATCCTTGTTTCCATGGTTGTCTGTTGAGAGAGACTCGTCTGTTTGAGTGAGAAATCGGAAAACGGAGAAGAGGAAGAGATGAAGGATACGCGCGTCAAAACAGAATTGTTCAGGGGCAATTTCAGAAATTAGCAGAATTTTATTAAATGTTATTGTTCACGCGTGTTTTGGCGAAAAACCAGCTTTTAAAAGCACATCTAGAGTTCATTTTCGAAATAGTAAAGAAACCCTCCTTTTTCATAAGCTCCTATGAAGAAAAAAGTCAGTTTACCAAATACTTCTTATTTTAAAAATTGACTGAAAAACTCATTCTCTTTTCACCAAACACACTCAAAATCCCGGGACAAACTTTCGTCCAGGCATTACGTTGTGCCTTTAAATGTCTATTCAAAGCATAAGACGCTTGATAAGGGCAAAGCTCTTGTTCAGCGTATGGCATTTAACAATGTCAAGATTGGCCCAGTAGTTTGGGATACACTTGTAAAATTACATGTGCAATGCGGAGAGGTTGAAAAGGCGGATTCAATTTTGCAGAATGCTGTTGAGAAGAGTCAGAAGAAACCAGTGTTCGGTTCTTTTTTGCTTGTTATGGATCAATATTCAAAGAGAGGTGATATCCAAATCACAGAAAAGATGTTTTATAGGATGAAACAGGCCAGTTATAAAGCTCAACTACCTCAGTTCCAGTTTCTTGTGCAAGCCTATATAAATGCCAAGGCTCCACTTTATGGAATTTCGGAGAGAATGAGAGCAGATAATTTTCTTCCCAACTATGTCTTGCGTGGGCAGCTGAAAAAAATTGATCCTTTTAACAAGATGGCGGGTGTTTGATTAGAGAGGAATGTGAATATGTGATGGTGGTACTTCAGATCGGAGTCATTGAATCTTTTGTGGGCATGGCGGGGTTAGTTGTTATGCGACTTTGAAATTTCTATTTCATGTGTAGAATGTACTTCCCCTTGTATTTATTTAGCTGTATATGACAACACCTTGGGCATATATTGAAGGAAGCTTCTCTGAGTTTTCATGTACTTAGCTGTGGTGTAATACAAATTGTGAAAATGTTCTGTTCAGATACCATCACTGAATCATCCAGAATGAGGTTTTCCAGGGTTTATAGGGAGTGATAGTCACAATGTAGATGAGTTCTTATTTTTGTCAACACTATAAATGAGTTTGGATCCTCCTATTATCCTCGGTTGGACCTCAGCCTTTTTGTTTGTTTAACATGTTCGATTTTGTTTCGATAAGGAAAATCATATGGTTAAAATAGTATTAGTTAACGTTATAGTATTCTAGATTTTTAGATGTTTGAAATCTCTATTAATTAAAAGAGTAGCATTTTATAGTTGAGAAGCTCAAACATTCATAATCCTATAAATTGTTCTCCTCTTCTTTAAATGCAGAATCCTCAAATTTAATGAATTGGTGACAAAAAAGTAATAAAATGATAGAAAAAAGATATACAGGCTACTTATGAGAGAAAGTGAGAAAAAAAACTGTCCACTGTGCTACATAGCTACATACATAGATTTGAGACAGAGTAGTTCCGTCGCCTCCAAATATGCACACACGTGTGTGCGTTTTCTGCTAGTGTATTATTAATTCAAACCTCTTGACTTCTCCAAAATAAAAAAAATGATCTTCTTTATTCATATACGAATCTAAGAAATCACGGATTGAGTCAAACATATCTGAATAAGTGATCTCCTACAAATATAAAGAAATTTATACTTTTGCATCAAAACGTTCTATATTGAAAAAAGATGTGTGTCTAATTATAACATTTGAACGCATTCAAAACTCCCTTAAAAATGCATGAAAATTCTTGACCATCAATAAATCGATGTCTATAAGAATTACAAATAAGTTTTATCATCTTATATACGAAACAAATCTTCACATTTTAGATACCCATTATTACAAAATCCCACACAAACATAAAAGCACCCCAAAAATCCACAACACAAAAGTGACCAAACCAAACCCAAACACACAAGTTTGGTAGAAGCCTCCTACTGCTCCTAACTACACACATATATAAGCCCCCCTCCTCACTCCACAAGTATGACCGCATTACGACCGCAACCAAAGCTCAACCGACCAACTCCATCCCCTGACGTAGCTTAGCAACAAACTCCATATCCTGCGCCGTCGTCAGTCGTCACCGCCGCCGACACTGCTAACCTGCGCCGCCGCCTCTACGATACTTAATCTTAATTTGGGGACATCAATACCATATGCACCAAAACCGAACCCAAGAATGGAAACAAAGATGCATTATTTTAGTCTCGCAAACAAAAACTATAAATAAGAAACCAAATCAACACCCCCGTTATTAATTAAATCTCTGCAGACTCATTTTTTTTTCTCTCTCTCATTTCTCAGCAGAGAAAAAAAAATAGAAAGAAAGAGGAGAAGAGGAGAGGAGAGGAGAGGAGAGGAGAGGAGAGAGCGAGCTATGGTTTCAACGAGGCGAAGTGGATCTCTCTCTGGCAATAACAGCAAAAGATCGTCGTCTTCTGAAGAGAACAACAAGCCTCAGTCGCCAAAGCGCCAGAAGGTTCTCACTTTTTCTTTACCATCAAAATAAAAATCGATTCTTTTTCTCGTTTTTTCATTTTCAGAGGAGGTGGTCAAAGATTGGTTCTTTTTGGTGTTTTCCGGTGGCCGGAATTGTGAGGATTTAGGGTTTTGATTTTACAGGTGGACAGTAATGGAGCTGCTTCGGAGAAAACAGCTCCCGGCGACGAGAATTCCAAGGAGGTTTGTACGCCACCAGCTGCCGCCGCTGCTGATCCCGGAGAATGTAGCGCCGGCGATGCCACCACCGCCGGAGACGGCGCCACTTCTGGAAAGACTGAAGCTGCACAATTGGCGGCTGCCGTACAATCAGTCCCGGTGCCGCCGCCACTGGCTGAAGGTAGGTTCTTTTTTCTTTTGCTTATCGGAAATGTGTTGTGTTTGAATTGTGGAGCTGAAAATTTGGAAGCTTGAGAAAATGTGTGTGGTGTTTGTTTTACAGGGTCATCGCCGGCAGTGTTGGATAAGGCGAGGAGCTCATACTTGGCCTGGAGTAACTTGCATAAGCAGAACCTGAGCGCGGCGTGTTTTGAGGTTTCTGCTCCTTGGTGCAAGCTCTTGACACAGTCTGCACTGGTAGTGTGTTTGTATGCTTCTTTTTAATCATTGAGATCGAATTTGGAGTGGTTTTATCTGTGTCAATGGCTCAGTTATCTGATTGCGGGCTTTGTTCAATTGCAGAATCTAAACATTCCTATCAGCACAAAGAACTTCTCAATTGGGTCGAGCAGAACCTGCAATTTCCATCTCAAGGACAGTACCATTAGTAGTTGCCTTTGCAAGATCAAACGCGAACAGGTATGTTTCAGGAGCTAAATTTCTTACATCATGGGATCAGTCATATTGCTGATTTGGTGTAATCTTTTGTCTGTTCTTTGTAAAATGTGTGTAATTGTTGTTTTTGCAACTTGTCAGCGTGAGGGTGGTGCTGTAACGCTTATAGACTGTTTGGGAGCCAAGGGATTACTTCAAGTAAATGGGGTACATGTGAAGAAAGGCACCAGCTGTGTGCTCAAATCGGGGGATGAAGTGGTTTTTGGCATTCTGGGGAACCACACTTATGTATCCTTGGTTATTAATCTCCCTTTATTGTTTTGAATTGACCTTATATGTTTGATAATACTATTTGGATCACTTCTGCTCGCCTTGTACTTGTGTGTGATTCTAAGATATTATGTCCAGATAGATAGTCTCCTTAACTTTCTATATAGATTTTTCAATTACTTATCCCTGATGGTGCAGTTAAGGGTGCAGAGGTTCAGAGTGCTATTGGAAAATATCTGCACCTTGACAGGAGAGCCGGGGATCCATCAGCTGTGGATGGGGCTTCGATACTGGCTTCTCTTAGCATGAGACCAGATATAGCACGATGGAAATCTGCAGCTCAAGGGTTCACCAATAAGTCCCACTTAGGGACCGAAGTACCAGCTCAACCTATTGTTCGAGAAACTGCAGAATTGGAGCTTGAAGAAGTAGAAGGTAGCTCGACTCCAAACAGAACAACTGACAAGACAGATGAGATGGGAGTAAACATCAAAACTCTTACTCCGGACTGCAATCCAGATGCCGCCATAGAAGCAGACAATGTAAATTTCTCTGGGATGAATGATTTGCTAGGGTCTTTATTGAGGATGTTAGCACGAGCACCTAGTTATATACTGAAATTGAGCAAAGGTATCTGTAAACAGGTATTGGACGAAAGAAATGAGGGGACGAGGGATTCGCTGCCAGCATCAACATCAGGCGTGTCTGTGCGGTGTGCTCTTTTTAAAGAAGCAATTCAGGCAGCAATTCTTGAAGCCAATGACGTGGATGTTTCTTTTGAAACTTTCCCGTACTATTTGAGGTATTGATATTATGTTTATTATAATCCTGGTGCATGTATCATGACTAAGAAAGTTGACATTTCTTCTCACTTGCTATAAGTTTGCTTTGGGTTTACATGTATCTTGCAAGTGTCCTTGGTGACCGTAAAATTGTTACAGCTAAGTGCTTTATCTTAATATCCCTGCCTATCCTAAACTGTTAAATTTTGAGTTTGTAAATTCGAAGAAGCACTAGTGATTTATTGTGTTTGTAAATTGCAGTGAGAATACGAAGAATGTGCTGATTGCAGCCTCAGTTATACACTTGAAACACAAAGAACATGCAAAGTATACCTCTGAGCTTACTACTGTGAATCCTCGAATATTGCTTTCTGGTCCTGCAGGTGTGTATATCATGCTATCTGTGGATGATATTTTCACATGTGATGTATTGGTCTTTTACTCCAAGTTTATAGTGTTTGTTTCTGAATGCCTTTGTAGGGTCTGAGATATATCAAGAGATGTTGGTAAAGGCACTTGCTGAACATTTTGGGGCGAAGTTGCTCGTATTTGATAGCCACTCATTTTTGGGTGTAAGTAAAGAACATGTTTCTGATTTTGGCTTGAGTTCCTCTTTCGTATTTACTTCCTAACTTTTGGGATGTATCTCTAGTTATTCCCAATTTTGTGTGGGAATCATAATTGTAGTTCTTCTTTGATTTTGCTTACTGTTGTCAGTGCTCTCTTTTACTTCTGTTTCTGATTGTTTTTGCAAGAACTAACTTGTGGGAACTTTTAACGGCAAAATTCATAGGGTTTGTCTGCAAAGGAAGCTGAGCTGCTGAAGGATGGCTCTAGTGGAGAAAAAATCTGCACGGCTCAACCAAGCTCTGCTTCCACAGACTTGGCTAAGAGCATTGATCCATCAGCTTCTGAGCTAGAGGCACTGAGTTCTTCAAGTGGAGCTTCATATGGTCTCGACTCCCAACCTAAGATGGAGATTGATGCCATCCCCTCGTCATCAGGGGGATCTAAGAATTACTCGTTCAAAATAGGTTTGCCATTTCTATTTCTTCCTTTTTTCAACAGAATGTGTAAAGATATATTCTTAGCAAGATTTTCTAAAAAAATGCAACATGCAGGTGACAGAGTGAGGTTTAGTAGTTCATCATCTGGCAGCTTATATCCTACGGCATCTTCTATACGGTACAATTTTTGCTCAATTTATATGTTCTCGTATTTGTTTGGTACATTCCACAAGAGTTTGGAATTTGTTATCGCTGTTATTATTGGAATATGATTCGCTGATTTGTTCGGTAGAAGTACCTTATAGGACTACCACCTACTGAATCTATTACCGCTGAATGACCAAACCAACTGCAAATAATGATAATACGAAGGACAACCACCTAGCACATCGATTCACATTCTGAGATATGCCATGTTACTTTTACAGGGGACCAGCTAGTGGAACCCGAGGGGAGGTTGTGTTGGTTTTTGAGGACAATCCTTTCTCTAAAGTTGGTGTAAAATTTGATAAAATAATACCTGATGGTGTTGATCTCGGGGGTCTTTGTAAAGGAAATGGATTCTTCTGCAATGGTACGAGGTTATTAACAGCTTTGTGGACTTGTATCTTGTAGTCTTCATAGTGTATATATTTCGTTCTCTTACCTATATTATTGTCTCCTCTCTATAGTATCTGATCTTCGCTTGGAAAACACGGGTGCAGACGATCTGGATAGATTACTTATCAACATGTTGTTTGAGGTAGGATCATTTTCTATTATAACCAATCATTTCTCTCTTGTTTTACTCAGCTTCTCATGAATTTTGGTGATAATTATCTTTAAAAGGCCATCCATAGTGAGAGCAGAAGTTCTCCTTTTATTCTGTTCATGAAAGATGCGGAGAAGTCCCTGGTAGGAAATACCGAATCATATCCGGCGTTCAGAGGCAGACTTGATAAGCTTCCTGATAATGTAATTGTAATTGGCTCTCAAACTCACGCTGACAATCGCAAGGAAAAGGTAATGTTTGTTTTAGTTTCCACATTTGGTGACCTAATGTCGAAGCAATTTCTTATTCCTTGATCTTGACTACTTAAATTATTTATGTCAACTTTTTTTAACAAACTCAACTTAAAAAGAAAGTAGCCTTTAAGAGATGAATAGCACGTGGAATATATATGGTTTACCATCTTTGTAGAAGGATTCATATGGGATTCAGTATCATTGTTGAAGTTTTTTTAATGTTTAAAGCCATCAATATACCCTGAATATGTGGTTTAGAGTATGCTTTCCTGCATTTTTTCCTGGTTGAGTTGCTTTAGTATTGTTCTTTTGGTGATGCCCGATATTTTGAGAATTTGAGGCAACATTGATGTAAATAAACACCACCTATAGCAGAAAAATATAGGTTGGAGGGGAGGGAGGATGCGTAGAGCCTTTATGTGTTACTTTTGGTTTATGCCTCATATCAGATATCGTTAAACTATATCCATAATGTTGAATGTTTTTCTCCCATTGTTTCCAGTCACATCCTGGTGGTTTACTTTTCACGAAATTCGGTAGCAATCAAACTGCACTTCTTGATTTGGCCTTTCCGGTAAGTTTTATGCTAATAGTTTTCATTTATTGCTTAGTTGAGGCGAATTAATTATTCTACCATAGTATGGTGTGATGCTCATTTTCTATGCTGAGTGTGGATTGTTTTTGATTCCAGGATAGTTTTGGAAGATTGCATGAAAGAGGGAAGGAAGTCCCCAAGGCAACAAAACTACTAACTAAACTTTTTCCTAATAAAGTAACAGTTCATATGCCACAGGTTCGTATAGTGGATTCCGTATGAACATATTTAATTTTCTCTAATTATTCCCCTCAAGTTCATTTTCTTTCCATTATTAAAGTCTTTAAACTGTTTCAGGATGAGGCACTACTGGTCTCATGGAAAAAGCAACTGGATCGTGATGCCGAAACCCTCAAAATGAAGGGAAATGTGAACCACTTGCGCACTGTAAGTTTTTTTTTTTTTTTTCAGTTTGACATTGCAATGTTTGGGGGGATTTCTAGGGCACACTGTCATGTAGTTTTCTTCTTAGTTTTTCTAGTTTTGAAGTCATTACTAGTGTCAAGGGTGAATTAGCATGTCGTTTTTTAAGCTGGATGGGTTGGTATCTTGATCGATGGTAGATTGCTAAGTTATAATGGGTAAAAGTCTTTATAAGTATTTAGATGGAGTTTGCTTCTCACAGTGGATTTCGTTATTCTTTGTTCTTCTGCTTAACTTTAGTTGTACTTAGGTGTGTATTCGTGTACCTTACCATCTATATTACTTGTGGACTCCAACAATCAAGTGTCGAACACTTCCTATTTATTATTGTTGATAATGACTTGAGGGTTATATAGAACTGAAATGAATAGAAAAACTGTCACCGTATGTCCAGAAAGGCAAGGTCTTGATAGTTGACTTTAGAATTACAATTTAAATCGTCAAAATTTAGGCTTCCTGAGCTCTCATATTAGTACTTAAGTTCATGGTTACACATTCTGACCTTTACTGATGGTAATGACGGTGCATTATTTCATTTCAAGGTTCTTGGGCGGTGTGGGATGGAATGTGAAGGACTTGATACACTATGCATCAAGGATCAAATACTTGCAAACGAAAGTATGCTGTACTTACAATATTTAAAGCATAATTTGGTTTTCCCTTCTTTGTGTTATCTTTTGTAACTCATTGTCTCATGCAAGGAATGTAAAATCGATATTTTTTCGGCGAAATATTCGGTTTTTTTGAATTACCTGAAAAATCCTTCCTTAAATCCCTAAAACTCCCGAAATTTCTCGATTTTTATCGATATTTCCGATATATTGGCGATGTTCCCGAAATTTCCGTAACTTTTCAAAAACTTTTCGAACCTCATAGGTCCTCTACGTGGTTTTGAAGTATTTGTATATTTGATTTTGTGATGTGCGATGTGTAATATATTGTACAAAAGGCGTAATGGCCTAGCCGTTTTAGCCATCAAAAAATAAAAATAGAAGTATTAAATTATATTTTAATAATTATTAGCGCTTAACACGTATTAATTTATATAATAATATTGCAAATTTATATGTCTTGATGTTTGATCAATATTTTCTTTTCACATAATGTAGATAATTGATCATATAACAACCAAAAATTTCATTACAAATTTTCATGTATTTTTATTAGTTTCGGTCTTTTCCGTCAGAATTTTCACTGAATCGATATTTCATCGATATTTCCGTTGATATATTCAAATTGTAGACCGTCGATATATCCTTGATATCTGATATTTTACTCTTTGGTCTCATGTGTTGCAGGTTCAGAGAAAGTCGTAGGATGGGCGTTGAGCCATCATTTAATGCAGAATCCTGAAGCTGATCCTGAAACAAGAGTTGTTATGTCTACTGAGAGGTATTTGATCAGTCATTAGCTATCCTCCTGTATAATTGCTAGCTGAAATATCAGTTATTGGATGGATATCACACAGTTGTAATGTCATGTTGTAATTCTGGCAGCATTCAGTATGGACTTGGAATGTTGCAGTCTATCCAGAATGAAAATAAGAGCTTGAAGAAGTCACTTAAGGTGAGTGGCTATTCCATTCTGCATGCGCCTTTTGTGCTTTCAACAGCTTTTACAGATATCATTCCTATTTCCCTATATCGTTTTTGTTTTTTGTTTGCTATGATGTCAATAATGTTTTTGTTTTATGTTTTTTGTATGTTCTTCTTGTGGGATGTTTTAGGATGTCGTAACGGAAAATGAGTTTGAGAAAAGGCTTTTAGCTGATGTTATCCCGCCTACTGATATTGGAGTTACATTTGATGATATTGGGGCTCTTGAAAATGTGAAGGACACATTGAAGGAATTGGTGATGCTGCCTTTACAAAGGCCGGAACTTTTCTGCAAGGGGCAACTAACCAAGGTTTAAAACTAAAACTATATTGAAGAAAAGCCTCTCTATATGATGTTTAGAGTGCTCTATTGATGTCTTTTCTTATGTCCTAGATCTAGTATAGTCTGGTATTCACCCTTTTATTTAATGTACATTGGTGCAATTGTCGGTGGGGTGCAATTGCTGTAATTGCAACTGCAGGGAGTTATTATTTGATGTGGGGTCTTGTTATAATTGCCTACTTCGTTGTTAAATTTCAGTAGTCTATTACTGTGTGTATCTGATGAGTGTTAATTTGCTCTCTGCCACCAGCCTTGCAAAGGCATCCTGTTATTTGGCCCTCCTGGGACCGGCAAGACGATGCTGGCCAAGGCTGTCGCTACAGAAGCTGGCGCAAACTTCATCAACATATCGATGTCAAGCATAACATCCAAGGTCGGGAGTTGAATACTGTTGTTGATTTGTGTCTATTATTTTGTAGTGATTTCATGTAATAGTTTATAAATAATGTTAACTTATTCACTGCAGTGGTTTGGTGAGGGTGAAAAGTATGTGAAAGCTGTTTTCTCGCTAGCTAGTAAAATTGCCCCTAGTGTTGTATTTGTTGATGAAGTAAGTACCATATTCTTATTGCTTTCCAACAATTTTGGATTGAGATATTGTTTGAATTATATCCTCTTATTATTGGGCCTTCTTATAGGTTGACAGCATGTTGGGGCGGCGGGAAAACCCAGGGGAGCATGAGGCAATGCGTAAAATGAAAAATGAATTTATGGTAAACTGGGATGGGTTGCGAACGAAAGATACAGAACGAGTTCTAGTACTTGCTGCAACAAATAGGCCTTTCGACCTTGATGAAGCTGTCATTAGAAGGCTGCCCCGTAGGTAAAAACATCATTTCAAGATGAGACCAAGGGTTTCGTTTATCTAAATACCAATTCTCATTGTTTATTCCCTCATGATTTGGCACATTTTCTGCCTTTTAGTACAAGCCTACAAGGTGCCCCACTTTGTTTATGATTATGTCTCTGCAGGTTGATGGTAAATTTGCCAGATGCTCCTAATAGAGCAAAGATATTAAGAGTCATATTGGCAAAGGAGGACTTGGCTCCTAATGTTGATTTTGAGGCAATTGCAAGCATGTCAGATGGATATTCCGGAAGTGATCTTAAAGTAATATATATCCATGATCTTAAAGTAATATATATCCATATCTTTATATGTATATGTACACCATATATTTTGTCCTTCATTAATTATATTTTTGTAGGTGCTATTTATCGAAAATTACTGTTATATTGCAGAATCTCTGCGTGGCTGCTGCCCACCGTCCAATTAAAGAGCTTTTGGAGAAGGAAAAGAAGGTATCTGAAAGGAAACTTAACTGTCGCCTTGATTGTATATTGTGTGTTCAGTGGGAGGTTACAGACTTAGATATCACCTGTTTGTAAATATAAGTTCAGTGGTTCATCTGAATAGAATTGCTGATCTGACATGCTACACTTGTGATAGGATCGAGCTGCAGCTATAGCAGAAGGAAGACCTGTTCCAGCATTGAGTAGCAGTAGCGATGTTAGGCCTGTGAACATGGATGATTTTAAATACTCTCATGAACAGGTAAATGCCATTTTCATTTTTGTTTTCAGTGTGTGTTGAATGAAGATCAATATCTCTGCCTCCATTTAATATATGAACCTGTTATTTGGGATTAGGTTTGTGCCAGTGTATCCTCGGAGTCTCACAACATGACCGAGCTCGTACAATGGAATGAACTATATGGGGAAGGGGGTTCCAGACGAAAGAAGGCCCTTAGTTACTTCATGTGAAAATTTACAGTGTACACTAGGGTTTTTTCAATTTTTTTTTTTTGAATATTTGCTATTTTCCAAATTCT
Organism: Geum urbanum; assembly: GCA_946800695.1. NCBI lineage: Eukaryota > Viridiplantae > Streptophyta > Magnoliopsida > Rosales > Rosaceae > Geum > Geum urbanum. Next base: position 40,860,790 of record OX327013.1, on the reverse strand, counting down.
CCAGTTCCCCATTCTCCCCTCCATCTGAGGGCTTACTGGAGAACCATTTTGTCTGTAAAATGAATTCTAGTTTGTCAAGCTATATCGTTGTCATTGTTAGTTTGATGGTGGCGGGTACAAGGATAGCGAAGCCTTCCAAATAAGTGGCAGGGCTTCACTCCCCGTGTTTTGTTCCCCATACTCTGTCGGCATAAAAACTTGTTGATTCTAAGTTTACTGTTAAGAGCATAGAAAAACAGAGATGGAGTTAGTTGCTTTGTGCATATAGCCATTGTTTATTTGTTAAAAGTGAATGATAAACAGCTTGTGGCAATGAGTACGTTATAATTCATTTTTCAGCATATTGCGACATTGGTCTAGCGTCAATTTATAACATTGAGTTTCGTTTTATGATGCCTTTTGAATGATGTTGGAATGGTGTTTAAAGCAATAATTACCTTGGTGATATTGAACTGAAGTGTTTCGATGATTCTTGCTGGGTGTAAGGCACAAACGAATACTATCCATCACTAGTGAGTCTGTAGCTTTCAGAACAATAGTCTGTCAGCTGTGTCTAGAAAGCTTCCAACATGCAAGGCACATAATCATCTTACATATGCTGCCATAGTTGGAGAACACCATTTCCCTTATCGGGCTTATCCATGAGGAGACTTGAGGAATTGTTCTCCTTCCTCAAGTCTTTCACTGTAATATGGCCGTAATGTAGACCACCGTTCACAATTGGTAAAACCTTCATCTTTCCTAGTCCAAGAAGGAAGAACAAACACTGATGCTTGGGCTCTACACTCAATATGACCCAATAAATTGATACCAGTGGACCCCACTTTTTGGGCCTGAGATGCACTAATTGGGCCTAAATGATGATAGTTTGTAGTTGCCAAACTTGCATTTGAAGGATAGCATCGCCAAGGTTAAACTTAACTCTATGTAAAATATATGGGTAAATTAGATGCAGTAGAAACACAGTAGAATGGTCTTCTTCTTCTAATGAAAATTAATCCAGACTGATCTGTCTCCGAAGAAAACAGACATATAGACTGCAACCCAAGAAGAGCCACATTGAGAGAGAGAGAGAGAGAATCCAATGGCGGATCCATTTCACAGATCGAACACGGACTTCTTCTCTGACCCGCTAGACTCGCACCCGCTGTGGTTCAAGCCGGCGCTGTTTCTGTCGCCGGAGTTCGATTCCGAGGCCTACATTACCGACCTCCGAACATTCGTCCCTTTCGACACTCTCCGATCGGAGCTCCAGTCTTACCTGGCCTCACTCAACCACGAGCTCATCGACCTCATCAACCGCGACTACGCCGACTTCGTCAATCTCAGCACCAAGCTCGTCGACGTCGACTCCGCCGTGGTCCGGATGCGGGCCCCGCTCGTCGAGCTCAGAGAGAAGATCGAGCAGTTCAGAGGCTCTGTGCAAAACTCGCTCTCGGCGCTCACCAATGGTCTCAAACAGAGATCCGAGGCCGCCTCCGCTAGAGAGCTCCTCGAGCTTCTCCTAGATACGTTTCACGTCGTCTCCAAGGTAGAGGGAGTCTCAATTCCGAGCATTTGATTTGCTTTTTTCAATTGGAGTGGGTGTAATTGAAATCTTAGTTCATGACATTGTCTAGATCGCTATGAGTTTGGAATACATAGTCTGGATTAGCTAGAATGTGATGAATTGTAGTACTGAGTTTCTGGTTAATACTGAATTATTATGATTGTGTAGGTTGAGAAACTGATAAAGGAGTTGCCGAGCGTGCCCGCTGATTGGTCGAACGGAGATGTGAATCTAGCTGAGAAGAATTTAGTTGTAAGCAATGGGACTATGGAGAATGGGACAAATTTAAGAGATACTCAAAGCATGCTTCTCGAGCGGATTGCCAGTGAGATGAATCGGCTCAAGTTCTATATGGCTCATGCGCAGGTTGCTTTTGCTCTCCTTCTCTCATTATTGCAACCTTTTGGTATTAATGTTTTATATGATTCCCCGGGAGAGTTCTTATCCTCACAGCCTGTAGAGCTTTGTATATGTTTCGATAGAAGACTCAATGTTTAGTATAGTGAATGTGAGGGACTTCGACATTTGCTGTGCTCATCTACTTGTTCTCTATTATGCCAGTACAGAACTTGCCTTTCATCGAAAACATGGAGAAGAGGATTCATGGCGCTAGCCTGTTATTAGATGCCAGTCTGGGACATTGTTTTGTAGATGGACTGGAGCATCGAGATGCAAATGCGATTTACAATTGCTTAAGGGCTTATGCTGCCATTGATAATACTAGGAGTGCAGAGGAACTTTTTCGGACAACCATTGTGGCCCCATTAATACAAAAAATTATTCCACCTGAGGCACCACGGGGGGCTGGAAAGTCATCTGAAGATGATCTTGAGAATGATTATCAGCAAATCAAGCAATGCATTGAGAGGGACTGCAAATTTTTGTTGGAAATTTCTTTTGAAGGTATTTTCAACTCGTCATCTACCTTAATTGTTTGATATTTCATTTGGATTGAAGCTAATCAAGCTTATATCATATTTTTAGTTCTGGAGAAACAGTCATCATATAGAATTATTCCATGCTTCTGTTTTGTTCTGAAATCCATATCTGCTGATCAATAGTATTTAATCTCCATGCCACTGCTTCTCTTTTGCAGTCATTATCTGACTATAACGTAGCATATTTTCTTCACATTATGCAGCATATATTCATTATATGTAACTTCTTTATTTAGAATTTAGTTTCTTCAACATCACTTTTCTTTTCCGTACTTAATATATGGCCTGTCTGGTTGTGGTTTGCTATAAGCTTGTCTTTGTGTAGCAATAACCAATCAACAATAAAAGCTGACATTTTCTATATCCACTTCCAGTGAAGCTGTGCCTCTATCTTTTATAAGTTACTCAACTTTTTTTATTCCTACAGAAAATTCTGGTTTGCACGTGTTTGACTTCTTGGCAAATTCAATTCTCAAAGAGGTTCTTTCAGCAATCCAAAAGGGAAAATCTAGTGCTTTCTCTCCTGGACGACCTACAGAATTCTTGAAAAATTATAAGTCAAGCCTAGAATTCTTGGCTCATCTGGAAGGTACTATTAAATATTCCTCAATAATATATTCTTTAAGTCCAAAGTCTGGAAATGAGTAATTATATTTGAAGTGTTATAATGTTATGGTCTGGGACTTTTTTTACATTTATACAAGTTTTTCATAGTTATAACTTTGTATCTGTCTTGCAAGGCTACTTTCCTTCCAGAGCAGCTGTTTCCAAATTTCGAGCAGAAGCTGTTTACAATGAATTTATGAAGCAATGGAACCTTGGGGTTTATTTCTCTTTGAGGTATTCAGCAGAACTCATGGTAGTCTCCTTTCTCATTGAACAAGGAGATAATTTATGTTTTGAATGCTCATTGAAATTGCTACCGGTGTCGCCTCAGGTTTCAGGAGATTGCAGGTGCTCTAGATTCTGCACTTCTGGCAAATAGTCTTGTTCCTATTCAATCTGGTCAAGGACATTCTCCAGATTTAACATTGAAACAAAGCGCTACGTTGTTAGAGTGCTTGGAATCCTGTTGGAGACAAGATGTTGTTGTTCTTTCTCATGCGGACAAGTTTCTTCGCTTATCCTTGCAGCTTCTTTCAAGGTTAGTTTGAAGTGCAGCTCAATATTGTTTGTGTTTTTTACTCTATTCCACTGTTTAAGATAGAGACTGATTGCATAGTATACATAGATACTCATCTTGGTTGTCATCTGGACTGGCTGCTCGAAAGAGGGGTAATACCGGCTCCACTCCTGGCTGTGAATGGGCTATTTCAGCTGTTCATGATGACTTCACTTATGTATGCTCCCTATCTTGATTATACTGATTTTTTTAATCTGAAATGTATTCCATTCTTTCATTCTTGATTGTCAATAGTGTTTTCAGTGCACTAATACTAATCCATGACTATTATAGTGATAATTTCTTTCATTTCTTAATGAATAAGCATAAACCTACAAAAGACTCCGAATATGATTGATCGTGCCAGAGAGAAAATTACTTGTTCATTCAAAACCCACAGGGTACTGATATAAGTAATTGACTTTGCAGATCATTTATGACATAAATAGCCTTCACACAAGGGTTTGTGGTGACTTTCTCGAACATGTACTTGAGCTTCTTTCATCATGTTCTGGTGATATTCTTGATCATGTAAGACAGAGCATTTTACACGGAGTAAAAGCATTGGATGCTTTAGTACCTGCCATTATCAACACTATAGTGGAGATACTGGTTGAGAAATCAGTTGAGGTAAACTTATGATTCATTAAACATTTATTCTGGGCTAATAATGCTGTTAGATATGGCTCCTGAAACTCTCTTTATTCACATGGTATCTTTCTGCAAATTACAGGACTTGAAACAGATAAAGGGAATAACAGCAACGTACAGGATGACTAATAAACCTCTTCCTGTTAAACACTCACTTTATGTGACGGGGGTATTACGTCCCCTGAAGGTATGCAGTAGCCTTTCTTTCTCTGCCTTCTTTTGTTCTCTCTCTGCCATCTGCAGTTGGTAGCTTTACTTGTGCATGCTAAGGTTTATTGTTACTCATACAAATAATGCTGAACTGCAGACTTTTTTGGATGGGGAGCGAGCTTCAAGGTATCTGAAAGAAGATACTAAGAATGAACTAGTGCTCAGTGCTGCGACTGAGATTACTGGTCGATACTATGAGTTAGCTGCTGATCTTGTCAGTGTGGTTAGTGCTCCTAATCCTGAATGAATTAAGATACATTGCCAGAATTCATCTGTGTTTGTGTTAAACCCACAACTCTTAACTGTTGCGAGCAGGCTAGGAGAACAGAATCTTCACTCCAGAGAATACGGCAAGGTGCACAAAGACGAGGAGGAGCAAGCTCAGATGTCTCTGACCACAATGTGTCCGACACTGACAAGATTTGCATGCAGTTATTCCTTGACATCCAGGTAAACTATCCACATTGACCTTGCAAGATATATGTTCTGGCTGATGAGTTGACATATCTCGAGTAATAAGCTGACAAATATTGCCCTTACACAATTATTTTTTCAGGAGTATGGCCGTAACCTGGCAGCCCTTGGTGTCAATGCTGCCAACATTACATCGTACCGTTCCTTGTGGCAATGTGTTGCTCCTGCAGAGAGGCAAAATGCGATTACTTTCTAGAATTTTGACCGGCTGGCACTAAGCCCATTGTAGATGTACCTTCGTTTAGTCTCTAAAGAATTTTGGTGTAACCTGACAAGTTGTGCAATGCGTCTCTATATATTTATCGATTAATTATTGTATCGATTTAGCTACTGATCACTAATAGCAATATAGCATCTTTGGATTCTTATTTTTTTTGTTCAGTTTCCAGATTAATCTAGCACACCGGCAAACTATAGCAATATAAAATCTTTGAATTCTAACATTGAATTACTTTTAAATTAAAGGACAGACCAAATCTGTTTAATCTAAACTGTTATAGTATTGAATACCTTAACATCCCGAAAATTTATAAAATAAAAGATATTCTAAAGCGGACGCCCGCATCTTTCAAAAACTACGGACCAAATGAAACTCATCCAACAGACATCGAACAGCTGAAATTAATACACGTCATCGAAAACTCAATACGTGGCAAAGACTGATTTACTCTGACAACGACAAAACCTGAGAGCGCTCTCACAAACAGCTCGTCATTCTCCAAAATCAAATTTTGCCACCATTGATGCCCAGAGATTGAGAGTCGTTGAAGGCAACAGTTAGCTATCGAGCGGGAGATGAAGCATATACCGCGAGCCAAAAGTACCAAATACACCTCCTCAGATCTGGGTTCAGATTTAAGAGCGGACCGGTGATCCGGTTAAAGGGTCCGGGTCTTTGGTGTTCGGCCGGTGACGGACTGAGGCAGTGTGGCGGTGTGGCCTGGTGAAAGAGCCGGTGGTCCAAATCACATATCATCGCAATCGTTTGCTATTTTTTTAGAATGGAATTTAAATGAATTTATTGGAGGTTTTTTTTCATTCACAACAATTGCAATGCTCTTCAACCCACAAAACACAGCATTGGTGCCAAGATGATTTAGGAAATGGAAGTCCCATCTTTGAAACCCATGTTGTAATCGAAGTCCCATCTGGGTATCTAAGAAAACCTCAGATCTATGTGTGGAGGAAACTAGGGACCTTCTCATTTTGAGATGAAGAGAGATTAAGTTGGTAGTCCGGCCTAGTTTCTCTCTGCTTGTTGGATGACCCGAGTCCTTGGTTCCTGACATTGTTGAGTTTGAGGGTTTAACCCGTATAAGGCTTTTCATTGACCTTTATTAATCTGAGCCATTAAATACCCACTTCCACTTGCGTAAGAACGGCTCTTCGTGATCGGTCCGCATTTTTGAAAATTTACGGGCTTCCGTTTCTGAACGGGCCTGTATGTGTGTGTGTATATATATATATACGTGTGTGTGTGGAAAATTTATATGAATACAAAAGAATAGGATCTTTGCTCGAGGACGAGGTCATTTATATACACTGAACACAAAATAGCGAGGCAAAGTGCCTCTCCCTTCTTCACTGCATCATAACTGTGAACTCATCGAAGCTGATGAGGCCATCTCCATTCAAATCAAACTGACTAATCATAACCTTGCATTCTTTAATGGACTTGGACTCTCCCAATCTGCTAAGCATTCTCTTCAAGCTCTTGGGTGTTATGAACCCACACCCTTCCACATCATACACTTCAAAAGCCTCCCTTAAACCCTTCATTTTCTCTTCCTCTTCTCCACCTTCCATCAACTCAACAAGGTCATCCAAGCCTAGAAACCCGTCCCCGTCGGAGTCCAACATCTCCACCGCACCTTCCGCCTCGATTTGCAGCATCTCTCCGCCCATCAGCCCTAGCCGGGTTCTTAGCTCCGACGGGGAAATCTTCCCGTCTCTGTCTTCATCAAAGTAGCTGAATACAAGCTCACATCCTCTAATAGTACTCTTCATATATGTAACAGATACAGAACTGAACTAAAACGTAGTAGTGTAATCTATAAGAACAAATAAGAGAAACACAATTCAAGGAGACTGATCGAAATGAAGTGAATATGATCATAGCCATGAAACATGTCTACCAATATATACATGTTCGAATTCCAATCTCCAGCATGTTCCATGCTCACAGGAAGAAGCTGCTATGAGTTTTCGAGCACACGTAGTTTCACAGAAGACCTCAGAACTCAGAAGGGCGTAAAATGTAAGAAGAGACCAAAATTTTCAACGTTCTAGAAGTCTGTAGAGCAGTGTTTTTATGTTTGAAGGTCAATGTATTCCCAACTATTCTGACTTCTGACTTGTGGCCAATAATACATACAATTCTAGACTAGATATATTTATGTTGCATAGTTAATAGCTTAATACCACGTTAAACACACGCCTATAATACGTCTGCAAAATTCTTAGACATCGACAAATAGCATCAAGGACAATGACATCATCAAAAAGGGACTCCTTACAAATAGCACAAGCAGCTTCTTCCCGTCTAATACTATCATCATCTAATTAAGCTCTCAAGTTTCACTCCTTCTTTCCAGGCCTTCCAAGTCCGCAGGTGGTGACATATATATGAATCATGTAACAGGACCCAATCGTTCATCAGATAGTCCAATTGCCCGATATAGTTTCTCAATTATAAGTGGAACAGCCATGTTTGTAAGAAACTGAGACAATAAAAGTGTATACGGTCGCCTTACGGATTGTTAATATCCAAAAACTGCTAAGAGCTTTTGATATTGAAACGGGGATAATCACTGATGATTCGATCTTTCGATTCAGGTATTCACTTTCGCTCTTCGCTTTCGGTGATCATTCTTGGAATTCACTCTCGGTGTCTGCTTTCGCTACCACTTTACACCCACTCTTGTTAGTCTCGTGCTGCTAAGAAGGATAACCGTTAAGAAGAGACCGGGTATTCCGGCCTTCAACTCTCTGATGCTCAAGTTAGCAACGAGATATAAACTTAGCAAAGTAACGACGTAAAAGAGTAATGAGTGCTTATCATTAATGTTGAACTGCAAAGCTTATAAAGGTGGTTGAGAATAAGGCTCTTACTACTTATTCGATGTGGGATCAGTGTTCTTACTCTTTTGCTGAAGTGTTCTCTGAAATCTTATTTGGGTGAGTGAGCGGAACTGACTCCGAATTAGGATTTGGGATAGTCATCGAACTTGTTGCTCTCTGGGCGGTCTATGCTTTGGTGTTGGCAGTGAAACTTATGTAACGGCCCAAACCCAATTAATGAGTTAATCATCGTTAGTCGTACTAATTAACGAGCTAAACGTCATATGTCACGTTTATCGAAATTCGTCGCGATTATAAATCGACTTTTTATAAATTTAATTTTAGATTCATTTCCTTCACGAAAGTTGTAGAGCACATTATTATGAGTTCATGCGTATTTCTATTGGAATTATTGGAGGTATGAGCTAATTGTTATGAATTTTTGAAGTTTGAAGTAATTATGTGATTATTTGAAAATCTACAAGTGGCACATTATTCTGGGCCGTGAGATTTGATGGTAGATCAACCTGGACTGTTGATCTGTTGTAAACCTAGGGTATAAATTCTGAATTTTTTTTACCCGAATAGGTAGAACCCATCGAGCGACCCAAATAACGGACCCGAACTGACGAACCGATTGGATTTTTGCCCTCCGACCTCGCCGTGGACTCCTCTTGGTCATAAAATAACACTCTTCCATCCCTCTTTCTTTTTCATCCTCCAATTCGATCATGCAAGGCATGATCAGCGTGAATCGAAGGAAAGAAAGTAACGACGTTTTGCTGTGATTGCTTGGCACCAGCGAGGTCTCCGATGCCGTTTGAGTTGCCCGGGTTAGAAAGCCCCCGTCCTTAGCTTTCCATTACCACCAGTTTTAGAGGTCGTGGTGGCCGATCGAAGCTCGACCGCCGATGACGAATTCCGCCAAAATCCGTCAACTTTCGAGGTAAAATTCGACCACCTCCGACCATTTTCTCGATTTGGTGTAGTACTCGTTGAGATCTTTAAAATGATGGGTCCTTTATAGGATTTGGAGCTGGTCGATTACGATAATGCGTGGCCACCGACAGTGGCCCCACGCACCGCCGTCACGAAGGAGCTCCGACAACCTGATCACTGAAATCATTATGGGAAGTTTTCTTGACCAATTTGTAGTAGTTTTTGAGTAGTTTTTTGTCGTTCGGCTACATTGGTAACATTCAGGCTATGCATAGGAATCGAGGTGACTCGACATGTCGACTCAAACATTTGTCACGTGTCGAGTTAAAACGGAAGCTTCGTAATGTACGAAGTATGAACTATGACGCTCAGATCATGTAGCGACTCATCGAGTGCGAGGACGAGTTATGGTAGCGTTAATTAGTCGTTGGAAATAATCTAAGTTTTCGATCGATATTACGTCTCGATTTCATTTATTCATATTAGTTGAACGATTGAACTTCTATTAACCAATTTAGAATCATCAAGTAAACTTTTCGAGTTAGTGGATCAACGGGCTAGCTAATTACAGACGATTCAGGTGAGTGGACTTTCTTTTTCATTGTCGTTAACGAGTCTTGATTATATATGTTTATGATTTATCTTATATTTTTATGACACGATATTTTATATGTTTTATGATTATGCATGGAGGCTTTGCATGTACTTTACGACTTTTATGTACGTCACGTACACGATAATGCATCAATACATATGCTACTCGGCTGATCACCGAGTACTCCCCGAAGGGACTAGGAATAAACTCCAAGGTTGTTCTGCTGATGTCCTATGTATTTGTTATATAAAAAATGTAAATATGATTCTCGTAAGTGTGGTTAGTTTTGATGAGAATAGCAAGTAGCTAGTTCACTGTCTCCCGAATATGTAACTTCAGCAACCATGATAAGTTTCTCATGGTTCCGCTTCGCTGTGGTGTATTTTCACAAGTATCAGCGGATGTTTGAAAAACAGTTAACCAAAAAAAAAAGATTTTATAAATATTCCCCAATGAGTCACGACATCATTTCGGGGTTCCTTCAAGTACATCCGCTCCCAATGAAGCCCTTCCCAGTTACTAGCGTCTCCTTTGTATCTTTCCAGTAAGGGGGATGTAAGTGGCGGCTTAGCTTGCGCTGATCGTAATGACATACTCTTCAGTATGCTACACTCGGTCCTTCCTACCGGTCGGTTATCGTTGAACTGGTAGTGGCACTATCGTAGGTGGGAACTTGTTATTGGTGGCCCTTGAGTTCCCAAGTTTCATACCTTCATGCGAATTTCAGATTTTTTACGGAAACAAAGTATTGGCGTACTCGTGGGTGTGCCTTGCCGGTCAGCTTCTTTAACAAAACTGAGTTGTCCCTGAATAAATGAATTCGTTTACCTTGGTGCTTCGTGTTTTGTTGTGCGGTGTGCAAGTCCGCATGTTTACTTAGTCAAACTAATCTCTGGTCGGTCTCGGTGGTGTACTTGCAAGTAGGAGGTGTACCCACTTGTTGTCTGCATTAAATGCCGCCAAATCTTATCCTTCCATGTGGCAACCTAGGGCGCGTCGGGTTTCCCAAACGTCTTGTCGTAGGGAAACGGCGTGATCATTTCTCTTAAAATCTGTGCATCCGGAATGAAACGATACATATCATTTCGTGTTCCATACTCTTCCAAAGGGATGACTCCATCCGCCACGTGTTTAAATCCGGCGAACCAACGTGTCGCCTCGGACGGTTGTGATTATTCATTTGGGATGATGTTTAAACCTTGGTTTCAACCCCCTTCCCTCTCTTTGCATTTTTCATCTAAGCACCTTGCTGAAACTGAGAAAGAAACCCTCACTTGTCGCTACCCCGTGACCAATCGTCTGAGTGTTTACTCCATTCCGGCTTGCTTGATTATACCCGGCCATCTCAATACAGTAAGTTTCGAGTCTCTAGTTTGCTACTATTGCTTGGATTTGCTGTTTATTTGATTCATTTGTGCTTGTTTTGTTTTCTACTTTTCTTGGGTTTATATATGCTTGGAATGTGCTAGGTAGAGGTTGTCGTCTTTCTTTGTTCCTTAGTGTAAATGCGGTTGCGCTTCTGGGTACCCCTGTCGTTTGTGGCGGTGGGAGCTATCTTCATTGTCGCTGAATGTCAAAGGTCGAATGCTTGGTTGATTTGAATTGGGCCTTTTGACCTCTATCCATTTTTCTCCTCTTTGAGTTTAGGCCTTTTGACTTCTGTCTGTTTTGCTCCTCTTTGGGTTTGGGCCTAGTCCCCAGGCCCGGTTGTATAGTAGATTACCTTTCCCGTTTTTTTTTTTGTCTTTTTCTGCTGTTGCGATTACGCTAGGTATAGGTTTCTTAGTCGTTGGTGTGGGTCCATTGATGTTTTGCTACGGGTCGTTATGTAGGTTGAGCATGGACACCGTAGTTATTTCTTCTGATAGTAGCAAAACTTCTAATTCTAGTGATTCTCTGAGTTCCAAAGCGATGAAGGCATTGCTTGACGATATTAGAACTACTGCGTCGTCTAGTACTAGGTCCGTAAACATGAGGAAACCTATTCCGGAGTTAGGGAACCAAATATATTTCTTGGGAAGTCGTTTACAGATTGGGAAGCTGATATGGGTAAACCTTGGGCTAATCTTATGCGTAAAGGTTTCGCAGGTAGCATGAAGTCCTCCCAGCAAGAGCATGACAATATTGAGGAGATCCCGTCGACCTCTGTGACAATGTCTGCTTCGCCGGTAAGCATTGCTCTTCTGGCCCAACGAATGTTGGCGATAACAATTTCGCGAAACTAGCAGCTCGGCGATTCAGAGGAGGTGTAGGACCCCAAGAAGTCAATGTCTTTTACTACCATGGAGGCGATGTGAGCTAATTTTTGAATACCACCCTCGGTTTTGCTTAAACAAGTAGGTACGGGTGAACACTTTACCAACCCAGGGGAAGGCCGTATCGCCGTAGGAATAACACACCTGAAGCTCGGTCTTCGCCTTCCGATCCATCCCTTTCATCAGTATATTTTTGGCTCGCTGCATTGTGCCATCATTCAAGTTACGTCCATCATGCTGCAAATTTTGAACGTGATGTACGTTTTATGGCATGTTGCCAGACTTGACTTTCCTACTAAGAACAAAGTTTTGCACTACTTTGAAGTGCAGTATTCAGTGAATAAGGGTTGTGGTGGTACACTACATCTCGTAGCCAGACGTACGAAATGGACATTTTGGCTATTTAAAACTATCCCTACGACTAATACCAATTGGCTTGAAACTCACTTTATTGCCGAGGGCGAGTGGGTGAGATCTGTGGCCGAGGTGCCGGGATCAAAAATGGCGAATAGGTTTGTGGCTAGAGGTGGGCTAGGGTTTCCTTACGTGGTATAATTGTCTTTTGCTTCTTCCTTGCGCCTTTCTTGCTTTATTGATGCCTTGTTGCGCCTTTGTAGTTAATCGCTGGTACTGCCTTTGTGCCACCTAACGCCACCAATGCCATCGTATCGAGAAGGGTATCTCAGATAAATTCTGCCACGTCTATCTCCTGAACAATTACGTCTTCGTTTGACGAGAAGGTCTCACAGAAGCTCTTGGTATGGTGCCCTGATCCCTTTCTGGGTTTACTTATTCTCTCTTCTTTTTTTGAAGGATGTGCTACTTGTGATCTTACTTTCATGTGCTATTTGACTGCAATGGATATTACTAATACTCGTCTATCCTAGAAGATGGACAAGTTTGGCGATATCGACGATCTGATCACGAGTTTCACCTCGAAAGCGGCTGAGGCGTAGTTAATTGATTTCAACATTCCGAATGAGATGAGCGTGACTCTGGCTTCGTTGTTGAACATCCCTCCCCCGCCGATTACGAAGATGGATCAGATATGGGTAAAGTTCGTTACTGGGAAGCAAAAGGCTACTGTCTCTTTCGTTGTTCTGCCTCATCTGGCTGCCGGTCGCGAGAAGCGCAAGGCTGTAGACACCATTGTTCAGATGAGAAAGGTTCCCCGGTTAATCTCTTCGAATGAGGGCGATATAATCATCGTTGCTAGCAAGATTGGTCATCCCAATGAGGCCCATGTGGACTTAGTTGATGAAGGCTCTGAGTCAAGTGAGCATAATGAGATTGTTTCAAATCGCCTTTGAGGATCGTGCCGGAGCCGTAAACAATTGTTGAGATTCCCAACTCTACTAGTTGGTCGACTCTTCCTCCTTACTCTGTTGAGATTGTTTCTATGCTCCCGCCTGAGGTGCATACTGTGGCGGACATAGCTGTGGGAGCGGATGATTGTATTTGTAGGTAAGTCACTTCTCTTCAGCTCATGTGTCATCAATGACGGGAGCTTGCCAGGTTTTCCACTAAACTAGCTCGAGTAGCTGGGGAGCTTGCCGAGAAAGAGAACTGCTGGTGAATGCTAGTGAGGAGTGGCTTCAGCTCTCACTGAGGTGTGACAAGCTTCAGGACGAGCTTATCTTGGTGAACTCTTCCTTAACTGAGTCGCGTAAGCGGATTTCATAGTTAGAGTATGAGCTTAAGCGGGTCCAGGGTGATCTTAGGCTAGTTCGTGGGGAGTATGAGAGGTCCTTAAGCCAAGTGACCTCGCTTTAGGATCAAATAAAGGAGACAGAGTTCCACCGCGAAACTGAACTCTCTGATGCTGTTGAGGATTTCAAGCAGGGTGCTAAAATACAAAGAGGCGGTAGGTAGCGGGGTGTCCAGGAAACAATTTCAAAGTACTGGGTGAACGAATGGCTAAGTAAGAAATTATTCACTGACAATCGTCGGATTAACGAGGGGATAGAGATGAAGCAGGTCGATCTACTTGCTGCGGTGAAGAGGGAAGAAGAAGCCAAGCGGAGGCGTCAAAATATGAAGCAAGGCTTGACCTTAAATTGTGAGCATCCCCTGACTCCTCACAGATCTCTCTCCTCCAACCTTAGTCGCCATGCCTGGAAAGAGGAGGAATCAACTCTCCCTGCCAGCTATAAGGAGCGTCAGAGTACCACCGAGTAGGAAACAGATAAGGAGCAAGCGTAGCCGTTAGGGCCTTATGTACTTTGTTATGTACCTATTTTATATTTGCTTGAACACTTAGGGTTTTTTTTTTTGAATTCCCTTGTCTATTCTACCGTTAGGTTTTTGTATTCCGGCCAGTACCGTGACCCTTGGTCATAGTCCTAACGGACAACGCTACTCTTTTTGGGTTGCTCCAATAAATGAAAGGAAAGGTGAATTTTTACAAAAGATTAAATCTAAGTGTCAGTTCTTCCCGCTGATCAATGAAAAGTGTACAGAGAATTCATTTGCTTGCTCTGAAGTCAAACGTTCATACAAAGTAGTTGTATGCAAAATAAATTGTGTTTCGACAAGCAAAGGTGGGAAGAATTCTCATTTCATTGATTACGCTAGAAGCGATAACACAAAATAATTGGGTTTAACCCGGTACAAAAATGTTCTGCTGTTTGAGTTCCATACCAAAATGTTATGTCGTAATGTAGAATCTGTTCAATGATGGCAATATCTGAGGTGTTTCGCATTCCATGTTTGTGGTACCTTGTTGCCAACTTTATCCGTGAGGTAGAATGTTGTTGGCCCTACGCTCTCGATGATTTTAAATGGGCATTCTTATTTTGGCATGAGTCCCTTTGGTTTCGAGATGACTTCTCTCCATACCAGATCTCTCACTAGGAGCTTTCGTGCCTTGACTCGGAGGTTGTAGTGTCGCGCCACCAATTGCTTGTTTTCTAGGAGTTACAACTCGATTTTCATCCTCCTACTCTTCTCGTAAAATATTCTCCATATTCAATCCTTCGTCGTTCATGTCTTCGTCGAATATTTCAAAACGGGGGCTTCAGTGTATGATTTCAAGGGGTGGTACCGCTTCTGCTCCAAAAATGAGGGAAAATGGTGTCGCTCCCCTTGCCTCCATTGGTGTTGATTTGATGGACCAGAGTATTTGGTGCACATATCATATCTGCCTGCTATCTCCCTTACGTCTGTTTACATTTTCTTGTAATAGAACCCGTAACGTAGAAATTTGTGGATTATGGTTCTCGGTCCTCCATGGTTTTCGTAATTGCTTTTGTGCATGTCCTCCAAGATTTTTCACCCTTATTCCCGTGTAACGCACTTGATCATGGAGAATATCTTCTTACTCATGTACAACTTACCTTCATTCATCCTATATAATGTTGTTCTCCGAATCAGCTTCCTCACCTTGACCCCGTTCGTTGGCAACATTCCGTTAAGTATGTAATCGACCAATTTCTTCCTTCAGTCCTTTGCTGGTGATGGAGCGGATAACACCAACATAAACACTTTTAAGAAATTTTTGGAAATACTAGGTTTCGCCAGTGTCTCCACCATGGTTTGCTCCCTTGCCTTGTGTACTAGCGTCGTTGCCAACCTTGCTAGGGCATCCGCTTTTGTGTTTTGCTCCCTGGGGATGTGGGTTATGTTAT
Organism: Geum urbanum; assembly: GCA_946800695.1. Lineage (NCBI taxonomy): Eukaryota > Viridiplantae > Streptophyta > Magnoliopsida > Rosales > Rosaceae > Geum > Geum urbanum. Next base: position 40,845,331 of record OX327013.1, on the reverse strand, counting down.
AGAAAGAAAATTTATTTAATACTGCTTTTACGTACTCGAGATATGCTGATATATGTATTCCCTTGGCTTCGAAGTCCCCTATAACCTAGCTTACCACTAGTTGGGAATCGCTAAATATGTGTACGTCTTTGGCTCCAAATTCGCTCGCTAGTTGTATAACTGCGATCAGTGCCTCGTATTCAGCTTCGTTGTTAGAGGCTGAGAATGAGAACCGAAGAGTATACTCGACATAGATTTTTCCTGGGACTATTAGGATTGCTACCGCCCCTATCGCGCTAGAGGTTCACGATCTGTCCACATAGAGGTTCCATATGGATAACTTTATCGGTGGTTCCGGTATGGTGACCTCTTTCATAGTAATGTCAGTTAGATCGGCTCCCTGTGTATTTGCGATTGGTTCCTTTTTCATCATTGGAGTGAGCTCTTCTACGAAGTCGGCTATCGCTTGGCCCTTGGTCGCTGTTCTTGGTTGGTATTTGATGTCGAACTCGCTGAGCTCGATCGCTCACTTTATTAATCTACCCGAGTGATCTAGGCTTTCCAACACTTGGCGAAGCGGTTGATCCGCCAGGACATGCATGGTATGAGATTGGAAATATGGTCTTAGCCTCTTTGCCGAAACTATGAGCACCAGGTCCAACTGCTTCAAGGCTGGGTATCTTCTTTTGGGCTTGTCCATTCCTTTTCCTGCATAAAACACGGGCATCTCTGTATCCCCCTCCCGCCTTACCAAGGAGGAACTGACTGCTGATGGTAAAATAGCTAAGTAAATGTATAAAATTTCACCTGGTATTGGGGCTAATAAAAATGGGATATGGGCGAGGTATTGCTTAATTCCGGCGAGTGCTGCTTCGCACTCATCCGTCCACTTGACGATTTTCTTGATCGTTGTGTGGATGGTTTTGAAGAATAGATGACACTTGTCTGTGTAGCGGGAAAGTGATGCTAGCTTCCCTGTCAGAGTCTGTTCTTCGTTGTTGGAGCCTTTGTATCAAGGATTGCCTGTATTTTCTCGGGGTTGGCCTCAATGCCTTTCTGGTTTACCATGTACCTGAGGAATTTAGCTGTTGAGACTCCGAAGATGCACTTGGTAGGGTTCAATCTCATCCCACTCTTGATGAGGATGACCAGTACTGCCTTTAGATCCCTTACGTGATCCTCCTTGTGTTTGCTTTTAACCACGAGATCGTCTATGTAGACTGCTACCGTAACGCTGTTGAGCGGTCCCAGAAGCTTCGCCATGATAAGTAGCACCGACATTCTTCATCCTGAACAACATCACGTTGTAGCAATAAAGTCCCTTGTCCATTGTGAAGCATGTGGCCTCTACATCGGCCGGATCCATCTCGATTTGGTTGTAGTCTGAGTAGCAATCCATTGTAGATAGGAGCTCATGAACACTCGTAGCATCCACGAGCTGGTCAATTTCGGGTAGTGGAAAAGAATCTTTTGGGCAGACCTTGTTTAAGTTGGTGTAACCAATGCATATCCTCCACTTTCACTGCTCTTCTTGACCATGACGACGTTGGATACCCACTCAGGGTAGTGCACTTATCGTATAAATCCTATGTCAAGGAGTTTTGTTACCTCTTCCTGGATTGCTGCGTATTGTTCCTCGTTGTATGCCTTCCGCTTTTGTTTTCTTGGTATCGCATCCAGGGAGATGCCGAGTTTATGCGATATGATTTCAGTGGAGATGCCTGACATGTCGGCGTAGGACCATATGAAGACGTCACTGCATTCCCTAAGGATAGTGATGAGTCCGGTCTCGATTTTTGGATCCAAATTTTCCCCAATTCGGACTATCCTTTCCGGATTCTCCTCCGATATTTGGATGATCTTCGTGGATTCCTCGTTGACGGACCTTGCCATTAATGGTCTTTCTCTAGGGTGCTCGGGCACCTGGGTAATGGACTCGCCGTTAGGAGACATACTTCTTTGCCTGCGTACGTGGCCGAGGAGCCTGCGCCTGGGAGTGCCAGAGTTATACCTCGGATTGAACATATGCCAAAGTGGGTAGGAAATTTCATCATGAGCATCCGCTGTAAAATTATGGCGTGTATACAGCTGAGCATATTGCATTCGATGGTGGCGTTGTACTATGAGGATGAGTTTACAATAAAGAACTCCATGTGGGCCTCTGCTTAACAGTCTTCCTGGCCTATCGCCAACTGTAGGCAATCACTACGCAAAGGTTGGATCTTGTCCCCTGAGAAGCTTACTAGGGGCTCGCGGTCCTGTTTCAGTTTCAACCCGAGGCACCTGAGTGCTTTATATGCTGGTAAGAACATGATGCTGATAGTAGAACCGGTGTCAATCAATACTTTCCCCACGCTGCACATGTTGATTGTTACATCGATGAGAAATGGGTAGTCCTCGGATACTAGTGGTCTGTCACGCTCCTCGGACTCGTGGAAGGTTATCAAATCCTATCCTAGTTTTGCTATCTTTGTTAGTCCCTGATGTAGGCTAAACACGGCTCACTCAAGATTTCGTTCCGCCTTGGATCTTCCGCTCGTAATTTCGTTGATCCTTCTGATATGTGCTTCTCCCCTTGCCAGCTGGTTGTCGCAGTCGGCCTTGTATTTTTCTAGCTTGCCCTTCTTGAGTTGTACTTCCACCATCTCCTTCACGTTGTAACATTTTTCGGTGTCATGAGATTCGTTATTGTGGTATTTGCACCATTTGCCCTTATTCCGGGGGGCTGACGTGCGTTGCGTCCTTGGTGGTAAATGAAATAGGTCCGGATTGTCAGCCAAGGTGTCCGTGTGTTTGAAATTAAGGACGTTGAACACCTGCTGCTCGTACTGGGGACGAGTTGTGACTACATCCCTTGGTTTATCATTTCGGTCCTCCCGCTGCCTTTTGTCGCTACCGCCGTAATCGTTTCAGTTGCTGTAGGACTTTCGGTGATGACTGGACCCGTAGTTGTCTCTGTGGCTATCCCTTCAGGAGTGCCCTCAAGGCTCTGTGTCCCGTCGTGCCGACAACGAGGCCGAGGCTGGCTTTGGTGCTGGTACTGGGTCCTGCACACTAGGAATCACTGTATTAGAAAATGTGTTTACCTGTTGCGTTGGCGTCGGATTGATACCGACAGTATGTAATTCTAGTTGTGCATGTGATGTTACGCGGTTGAGCAGTTCTTCATATGTAAGTGCAGGGATTTCATTCAGCTTCCACGTTAGCAAGCCTGGCTGAAGTGCGTTCCGGAGTACACAAAACGTCAATTTGCTAGTGATGTCCCAGCAATGCGATATGGCGGTGTTCTAATGGGAGATGAAGGTAGACAACCCTTTTGTTGGCTCATGTTGGACTGCTTGTAGCTGGTTGTACATCAGCGTCCTACTTATCGTTGTGATGTAATGCTTTAGAAATGCCTTGATGAGTTCTGAGAAAGAGCTTATGGATGGCGGAGTGAGGCTGAAAAACCAACTTAATGCGTCGCCCATCAGACTTTCCATGAATAGGTAACAGTATGTCGCGTCATTATAGCCCCTGCTTGTCGTGGCCTATACGAACATGGTGGTGTGCAAGGATGGGTCCGTCTTCCCCTTGTATCGCTCGATTTTTACCTTTGCCAATGGGTGTCAGCCTCAAGACATGATGTCGGCCGAGAATGGCTCGACGCGAACCGCGAGGAGCGTACGGCTAAGGTAACTTTCCTTGGGCTATACCATATGGCGGATCATGACCTCCAGCCTGGCAAGTTTAGCCAAAACCTTCGCGTCTCGGCAATGCTGTTTCGGAACGGCATTGTGCCGAGGTGGCATCCTTTGAGGTTCTGTTGGTGTATTGGCAACATTGATTAGCTCGGGTTCGAGGTTGCGCTATAGTCGCATGGGCATTATAGGTGGCCCTGCATTCCGCAAATGCACCAGTCACAAGGGTGAACGGATGATCACTTCTCTTCTTGCGGCAAGTACGTGGTGAGGTTGCTCGTTCCGCAAGTCATCCATGGATTCCGATATCATCTGTCTTTCCTCCACTACCTTCAATCTGGACTCGGCCTGCATGTACCGTCGATGCTCGAACTCTCTCGCCCTCTCGAGCTCCATGCACTTTAGCATTGCCAACTCGTACTTGTGCTCCATTTTGTTGATGCGCCTTTCAACTTCTGTTGTCGATCCTTGCTCTGTCATGACGTGTTGCTTGCCTACTCATTGCACCAGCGCGGACTCTTCTATAGTCCCGTCCGTACCTAGGGTCAGGTGGAGGATATCTTATTGCGGGTTTGGCGTCATGCCGATAGTGAGGAACGTATCCATGATTTGTGACTTGCTTTCGTCGATTGCTTTGTGGTTGGAAAAAAAAATCCTATATGGATTCCCACAGATGGCGCCAATGTTAATATTCAGAAACTGCTAAGAGCTTTTGATATTGAAATAGGGATAATCACTTATGATTCGGTCTTCCGATTCCGCTATTCACTTTCACTCTTCGCTTTCAGTGATCGTTCTCAGAATTCACTTTCGGTGTCTACTTTCGCTACCACTTTACACCCGCTCTTATCAGTCGCTTGTGCTGCTAAGAAGTACAACAGTTAAAGAGAGACCGGGTGTTCCGGCCTTCAACCCTCTGATGCCTAAGTTAGTAACGAGATATAAACTTAGCTAAGTAACGGCATAAAAGAGTAATGAATGGGTATCATTAATGTTGAACTGCCAGACTTATAAAGGTGGTTGAGGATATGGTCATTACCACTTCTTCGATGTGGGATCAATGTTCTTACCCTCTTGCTGAAGTATTCTCTGACAGTATCTTATTCGGGCGCGTGAGCGGAACATACTCCGAATCAGAATTCAGGCTGGTCATTAAACTTAGTTACTCAACCGTGATTAGTTAAGCAAGTACGTAATGAGGTGATTAAGTATGTGTATGTACACGGATGTATGGTGAAATCATCAAGCAAGATACTTATTATATGCTCCCTTAAGATATCACAATCATCATCATGAAAATAAATAATAATATTACGAGGAGGATCATCATCATCCCGTCTGATGATCTTCGTTCTGCAAATAACTAATCTGATTTTAACTTGGTTGCTTGGGACTGCATAAGGGGGTTCACATTCTGCTGGATACACTTGGCAATCGAAGAGATAGACATCATATTAAAGTCTTTCTTCTTTTCGGGAGCTTTATATTCATAAGAAAAATATTATTCCCTGCTAGCCCAAATCCTGATAGTAATAGGAGAAAGACAAGTTTAGAGTAAAATATGGATTAAATCTGGTCATTAAATTTTGAAGAACGTTACTCTAGTGCATGAACAAGCACATTATCTCATGAGACGATAAGGTTGTTATGGGTTGTTAGGGATTAGTCCTACTGAAGCTTAGAGATGAAAAAAAAATATCTTGAGCTGTCCATGAAATGCTTGGCTCCACGTAAGCCAAGAGACATATCAACACGAGAGATGGGCTTTCTCAAGTGGATGGAAAGTTGAATGAACGTAGTGCTCAAATGAGTCAAATTTATGTGACTGGAGCAGCTATGTATATCTGTTGTAGGACCAAAATTAGAGAAACAAACCATCTTCCTCTACCCAACATATTGTCACAGGATGAGTTCTTCACTACTCCTATCACCGTGCAGCCTTAGAATTGATCGCATTCTTCCGAACAATCTAAGTCAGCCTCTACAATGCAGCGGAATAAAAGACTAACACAAGAGAGAAAGAATACTACACACTTCGAGAGTGGGAGAAAAGAACTTTGTATTAGCTCGTGAATGCTTTACAAGGCTCTCCTTTCTACACTACTCTACTCTACTCTTTTCTTCTCTTCTTGTTCTCTTCTACTCTTCCTTCTACTCTATGAGTTCCTCTACTTGAACTCTCTCTACCTCTCTACCTTCCTCCTCCAATGGGCGGGGAGACTCCCTATTTATAACCTCCACCTCCAAGCCTAAGTCTTCTAGACTACTCTACCACATGTACAAGTTCTAGACCTATCTATACAAGTCTAGGATGTCGCATGATGGTTCTAGAGTTCTCCGGAGTAGTCTTGACCCACGAGCCTCTCTAAGGTTCTAGAGAGTTCAAGACTTGTCGTGATGCTTCCCAAGTCTTCCGGAGACTTCCGCGACCTTCTGCGACCTTCTACGTTCTTCCGGCACCTTCCGTAATGATCCGGATGTCTCCATACAGTTCCGGACCCTTCTCGATGCCTCCGTGATGTTCCGGACTCCTCCGGAACTTACCCTATTGTTCCGCACCCTTCCGGAACCTCCCAGTCCTGTCTGGGTGCGCCTGGCAGCCCCCAGGTGCTTCTTTCTGGAAGCCTCTGGGTGCAGCCCCCTGGCTACTTCTGGCAGCCCTTGGATGCCTAAGGCAGCCCCCTCGAAGTGCCTCTTGCTGCCCTCGGATGCTCCCAGGATACTTCACTCCTATCCTTGAGCCATTTCTTCCTCGCGAATGCTCAAGGCTACCATGGGAAGTTTGGCAGTCCGTGACAATATATAATCTCCTACCCTCTTTGGCTTATCGATCACAGTGAACGACATACATCGAGGCTATATGGGCACGTTCCTAATAACTCATTTTTGGTTATCTTAACTACTCAATCTGGAATTCATTTCCCGCATTGATAAACACAAGAATGACATGATGAGCCAATCTAAGTAGCTTATGAGTTGCCATTTGGTTAATGCGAGAAAATACCATTATCGGCATTCTTGTACATCGAATCATTTCGTTTCCATTGCCTCTGAGTCGGATAAAGCTCCATCCATTTCCTCATAATATGGCCAACTCTTCGAGCTTCTCTTTCCACTCTTGCTTTCCTGTTTACAGAGCAGATACTTTGCTGATGAGCATGACGATAAATCTGAACGGGAAAGCACAAAGGGTGGAGATAAACAAACCTCATATTTCTGAACCAAAGATGCCCACAACGATTTGCATTGCCCAGGGCTTCGATTGATCCCTTCAGCCATTAAGTTTCGTGATATTTCTTCCCATAGCGCCATTCGCCCCTTCACAACTTGGAATCTGCTATGCAGTTTTCCACGCATTTCGATGAACTTTTTAACCTCCTCAGGCTTCCATTTGTTCCGTTTAACAGGCTTTGATGTTTCACTCCTTTCAAGATCATCTTTCTTTGAATGTTCCTCTTCAAGAACCAAAGGATTCTTATCTTCTACTAACTTTTGGTCACCAGTCGATAACTTAACCATTGAATTCCAGAAATCATCTGACTCAGAAGAAAGCGTTTCAGAATGGACACTGGAACTGGTTGAAACTTCCACAGGTAGCGGTGCTTTGACTTCAACACCATCATCTACACATGATGAGATAAAAGTATAAAAACAAAATACTTGAAATCAATGCTGATAGTTACATGTTCAGCAGGAAAAAACTCAGATATATCAAAGTGACATGTTGGGGGTGTAAAATTTCCTACAATTAGTAAGTGCATGCATATCGCAGACACACATAGAGAGAGATAATAGAGAGACCTTCAAAAGTTTGCAGGGAAGTGCTCTCCAAATTGTCATTGTCCTTCACTTCATCTGCTTGTGTCCTAGACCAACTCTTATTTGAATTTCTATTAGTTACTTTTGTCAAAGCCGACCTCTCAGAACCAACATGAGATTTTCCAGATAGTCTTTCTCTGACCTCATCAGCAAGAACTGCTGCTGGATTCTCCATGGCAATAGCAATAACTTCTGGCCTTTTACCACTGTATTTTCTTACCAATTTTCTCAATACCTCAGACACGGTTCTTTCCATGTGAGGTAAAGGACAATTAATGGGGCAACTCGATAGTGCAGCATGGGCAGCTTTGTAGAGTGCATCATACAGCTTTCCTTTGTCTAGCCACAAACATCGGGTAGTAATTCTTATCTTTCCTTTTATGCTACTTTCAGCCACACCATTTACATCTTGGGGGCGTAAAATTTCCATGCTTGAGACACACAAACAAACAAACAAACAAACAATGTCACAACGAACATCAAGATGCTTACTATATTGAAACATGAGAAATTTACATGTCGACGAAGAATCTATGAGCTATACCTGACCACTATTATGCCATCTAAGGCAATTTTAAGTCTCTCATCAACACAAAGCTCGGTTGATGTACCAAATGCTTTATCACCATCACTATATTTCAACTGTAACATAAGAAAAAGTTTATCAGAACTTGCTAAATTAACATCTCAGTAATTAGGTAAAACGACTTAACCATCACCAACCTGCAAATTCTCCTTTCCAAGCAAGGTGAAACCATTCGAAAGTACCCTTCTGTTTCTTAAATGAGAGACCCCAAGCATTTCTCCATTCTTTATCACCTGTGATGGATAAAGTTTTGTATTTGTTATCTTAATTACCTTAAATTCTTTCTTAAATACAAAAAATAAATTCTACCCACCGTAACACATACTATCATTGAACTATGTGACATGCAAGACAACAATGATCAGATAAAATCTGAATTGGCATTATACAAGACACAGCTCAATATAGTTGTGAGAAAATCATATAGGGGAGTCTGCACAATGAAGTCCAACATAGAGAAGATCGGTTTAAGTTGCTTGTTTTGTGAGTTTAGGAAACAGATCCTCTAAATTTTTACAAGGTTGTCAGAGAGGTACAAGTTGAAGTACAAAAAATACATTAATATTTTTTAAAGTCTTTAAAGTAAAAACTACACTATAGAGGGTTGAAAGTAACAATCCCACCAATTGACTAGGCAAATATACTTCTGTCTGATTACTACTTAGCAATTGCAGATGATTTATTCTATCAGACATAAATAATGATCCACTATGATATATTAAAACAAAGAACACGTCGACTCACGGTGGTGTGATGGATGCCAGTTGATTTTCCAAGCAATTCATGCTCTTTGAGAAACAAGAGTTCTCCATGTATGGGCAGAAAGTGCTGCGGCTTCACGATTCTGAGCACTTCCTCCTTCAAAAGAAAGATTTATGTTATGTTGGCAACTAAAGGAAAATTGCATATGAAGAAAATATCATCACAAATTATCTGTTCTGTAAAATTCAGTTCCCTAAAAATCAACATGGAAGGGGATTTTGTTGTATATAGAGTTGCAGACCAACGAAATCATAAAACTACTTAAGGATAACTAGATCCCAAACCTAGGATATATGCAGGTCACCTTCTGCCTTATTTAGCACAAAAATAAACGTCCTGGCAATGTGAAAAGAGAACATGGAAAATATTTCTGTTCTATTCTTTAAAAAAGTATGGAATAAATTCCTTAAATTGATTGCATTTCATCTCTTTAGATAATATATTAAAAATAAAACAATGGTCGTTTTCTACATAAGATGTGCTAATTTTATTATTGTCACCGCTGAGAATAATAAGAACTTAATCCAAAGCAATTGGGAAGTTCGAGCTTCAGAATTTCAGTCTTGCGATGTTTCAAGCTTACCAGTTCTCCACGATATCCATGGCCAGATGTGTGCAGCCCCTCATTCCTACCCATCACTATTGTTGATCCCATATCTGATATGCGGTTTAACATTTTCATTACCCGAGATTCATTACCAGGAATCACCTGAAAGGTGAACCAAGGTCAAAATGGATGAACAGATTAATAAATCCCAGCATGTAGCAACACAGTTTATCAAAGTTTGATCCAAGACTGAAAGCTGGAAGAAACAATCTTCTTTCCTTTTCTTTTCTACAGAATAAATAAGACCGCGAGCTAGTTTAAAGAATACAATATCAAGAAATTCTGGAAAGATGCAGAAAAGAAATAAGCTTATGTTCTCCATTTGGCAGTTTCAACTTCTGTTTGTAGTGAATTTAGGTGACATCCAGAATGATTGACCAAAAGTAAAGAAAATGTGATAAATCTAGAAATGTCTCCTTATACTGAAAGAGAAAACAGGAGCTCATAAATGTGAGCACTGTATGATACTGAATTAGAAACCAATGCTGAGAAGATATGGTTTATTACCTTAGCAGAGTATAAAATTATATCTTCCTTAGTCAGTTTGACAGAATGGCTACTTCCAAATGATGCAAGATTTAAAGCTGCACGTGGTTCTGCCTGACACAAGAGCATATATGGTCATTTGCAAGAACAATTATCTAGTGAAAGAGTTCACTTTATAGAACGAAGCAGTCAGTGGAAGCCATATAGACAAACTTACTTGAGAGCCAGTTGTGACAATTAGCAAATCCTTTGGAGCATAGGAATCAATGTCCTCCACTTTCACCTAATTAAAGTAGAGAAACATGAATTTTGATGTAAATTCTTATCAAGGGAAGAATATGTCATCACTTATTTAGAGATCCAAAAGTCATGTTGCCATCATTCTACCATTAATTCATCAGCCATCTATAAGGAGTCTCCAAAATAAATAAATAAACCTTTATGCATAATTACCAGCGTTGAAGGATCAATCGGTGCCTTCCCATCCCTCCAAGCTGCTTCAAGATAAGTCCTCAGAGACATACCAACAAATACCTAGCAAATACAATATAAAATTAGTGACACGTCAAGGTAGATAAAAGAAGACAAGTATCATGCACTATGTTGGATATGTTCATAAGAACCTACCAACTTTCTACCAGTAGCATCAGCAGCAGCTTTCACACTTCCAAGTCTATGTATGTTTGAAGCAAACTGGGTAGTGATAACCCTTCCTTGAGCTGCTGAAATATGCCTCATCAATGCATCTGCCACAAAAGATTCACTTGTTGTCCTTCCAGGTGAGAGTACATTTGTAGAGTCACTCATCATCTGGGTCAAAATAAAATGAAATGAAATCAAAGCAAACGTCAATCAGTTGATGACTATTCTTTCCTCCATGGACAAGTCATGCATCTCCATTATGGGGAAATTACGCTCGCCATTTATAAAATATGCCACAGCCAGGGCTACTATCACTATGGCTCTTAGACTTTCTTTTGTTCTTGATTTTAGCAGAAGATAGAATGAACTCAATATTGTGCATATGTCAAGTTTGCAGCAAAAAATATATGATTTTTAGGCCCAGGTGCATACCAATGTTACTCCTTCTTTTGAAAGTTCTTCCAAACCTTCACGATCAAAACTTTGACCATCCAGTGGTGATTCGTCAATCTGTTTAGGATAAATTGTTACTAGGCTTGAGACTTAGATATAAGATAATGTACTGAGCAACGAAAAGTTACCTTCCAGTCACCAGTATGAAGAATTGTACCATCAGCACAGCGGAGGACTAATCCACAACAGTCCGGAATAGAATGTGTCACTCGGACAGGCTCAATTTCAAAAGGCCCGGCCATAAATTTCCTCTTTGTTCTGAACATCTTGAGTCTAGATGGAACGAAGATACCATTTTCCTTCAGACGTTTTCGAATAAGCTGTAAGAGTCAATAATTAGTTTAGAACATCATTGGTAATGCAGTCTTCTAGAATATGTAAATCTAAGAGGATAAGCATATACAGCAAAAAGGAAAAAGGACTCATAAAGATCGACAGTACGAGAATAGGAAAATGAGTGGAATAATACAGATTGATAGCTGCTAGACAAGTATTGACATTCTATGGGAAGTCAACATTAACAAATGCTGTTCACTATTACATATTGTAAAAGAATGATGGCACAGGAAGTTCCTGAAAACCACACGAATTGAAGTTAGTCATGTACCTCCATGGTAAAGGATGATGCAAATATTGGTGTACTTGGATCCAAAGCTGGAATCACCTATTTAGAGCAAAAAAAATGTATCAACTTCAAGAACAAGTTGTAGTCCCACTAAACTATAAATAGAGCATTATTCACGCTTCAAAGATATTTGGTTCAGCTTTTTGGGGAATTCCATATTTCAGCAAGCTAAATGGAATTTTGAAGAATCAGAAAGAAACTTTACCCAAGGCAACGCACCAATGTGATCTTCATGGCCATGCGTAATGACAATTGCTTCAATTTTATGTCTCCATTTTCTGATAAATGTGGTATCAGGTATTATCTTTTGGACTCCAAGTTCATCAAAGCTGAAGTACCACATGAATTAGGGTCAGGGCATAGAGAGATTAAACCAGAAGCAATGATAAGAATCACATACTAACAAACTAGCATGAGAAACGTACTCTGGAAACATGATACCGGCGTCAATGAGTATATATCGATCATAATTCCCAACTAGCATGCAGTTCATCCCAATTTCACCTAGTCCACCAATTGGTAAAACACGCAGTGGCGGGCCATCTCTCCCTTCGTAAAACTTCTCCATCTTTCTCTGAACAGAATCCTCCATACTTTTTCGAGGCCCCTCTACTCTCCCTGATCTTCTAACATTCGTAGACCCACGTGTGCCTAAACAAAACAACGAAAAACAAACATCAACACAATCTCAAATACAAACTAACACATCAAACATAGACATCAACCATTCCTAGTACAACAGAACCACAACAATCTGATTGCCTAACAGTTTTCCATATAAAAAACACAACACTATCTCATAAGCTTCAAAACACAAAGACTTCACCTTTAAGCATGAATATTTTTTTGAAATTCCAATGAGCTCTACACATTAACTAAACACTGTTCATTTTAACTTTCACACAAACCAAGAGAGTTAAAAGTAAAAGTGTAAAGAAGCTAGCTTTGTTTACCTCTTGTAGTTGGAACAGAAGAACCCGCGGAACATAAAACGGTGCGTTTTGAAGAAGTGGGCCGCCAGAGAAGGCTGTGAGGAAATGGAGAGAGAGCTCCGACGGCGGCCATTGCGGGAGTAGGAGCTGAGTATATAGAGTGGTAGAGAGATAAACCTCCCAAAACCCCTAACTGCATGGGTTTAAGGGTTTTGGGTAAAACAAACCCTTTAAAATTTGAGGGGCTGAGATTGTTGGGGCGGGAAACAATGTAGAGAGAGAGAGAGATGAAGAAGTTGCAGAAGATTTTTCAGTTATAAAAAATTATTATAGAGAGTTGTGGGAAATATCTTTCCTATCATTTCATTTTTGGGAGGGGAAGAAGAAAGACAGTGAAGACAAAAACCCTGGCACGTGCCAACCAGTCTTTGCTTTCAACATCACGCTTCGGGTAATATTTCCTTTTCTTTGCAAGCAGAGACATTTTTGTTGTTAGTGTGGTTTAGTTTCAAGACTCTTTCCATTGGATTCCAATAGCAACTCTGTAATTGTTTCATGCTAAAAAGAGTTGTGTACGCCATCAAGTGATTATTGGCCACGAAAAGCATCATAGAATGACTGCAATGAATGGCAAAATCCCAGCCTTAACATCATACCAGAGACCAACACAAGAGAAGACGCTGGAATTAGTCAGATTTTTGACTCATTCCTATCATCATTCATTGACCTATTAATTTGTATTATGAAATATGATCGTTACTGGGCGAATGCTATGAGTATAAATAGTAAAAGAGAACCACTTGTGTAAAAAAAGTAAAGAAAAAGAAAAGGAGAGCCATACATAATTTTAGTTATGTTCTACTCTGAGTACAATACTTTCTGTTTTTTTGAACAATTTGCAAACGATCAAATTAGTTAATATACCACCTGCAAATATCATAGGCCAATGCAACGGCCACCCTGAGGTCTTTGATGGCTCGCCCTCATCACCCTCTTCATCAATAGTTGGCAATTCAAACAGACACAGCGGACATAAGTAACTTGTTTTTAGCCATGTGCCAATGAAATTTTCATGAAACATGTGTGCGCATGGCAAGCGAATAATTGTCAGCTGATCAGCATCAGTCCCTTCTTCTACACCATTAAGGTCATCAAGGCCTTCCGTACAAATAACACAAGCTTGCTGTCTAAGGCTTTCATCTTGTAAACTATGAAGTTTCATTTTTCTCAAACTCTCCAGGTTAATAATTGTTGAAGTGAGTCACACTCCTTGTATAATTAGAAGATGTATATTCTGTAATTAAGTAGGATTTGATGTTTGATTTAGTTTTCTTTTAGGAATAAAAATACGCGTGTATATGTACTTCAATGTGGGAATGATCAATATATCAGAAAATTCTCATAAATCTTGACTTGGTATCAACGCCGATCTAATTTTGGCTATCTGACCTAACCTGAATTCTGCTATCTGGCCTGACCTGACCTGATCGTGGCTATCTGACCTGACCTGAATCTTATCAATTGCCTGAATTTGTTTAAAAATCTGCTCTTGTTCGCTTCTGAAGAATTTAACATGGCTGTGGATATTTCGCTGTTTGAAGAACCTGTCTTCTGTAACATGAAGAGTCAAGGCCACTTGATGGGTAATGTTTCTCTCACTAAGAAACTTCAAGGTAAATTTGGTATTGCTTTGAAAGTTTCTGATTTTAGTGGTGGTGATACATGGATAATTAATTCTGGTGCGTCTGATCATATGACATTTGATAAAATCTTGTTTTTGAGTCTGTCAGCTTCTTCTATACATGAAGTATTTAATGCAAATGGTGTGTCTTTTCCAATCTTAAGTATTGAGTCAATCCAAGTTACTTCATCTCTTGTGTTACATAATGTTCTTTATGTTCCCTCTTTATCTCATCGTCTGTTGTCAGTATCTGAGTTGAATTGCCAAAATAAATGTTTTGTTACTTTTTATCCTATGTATGTAGTATTTCAGGATCTATGTACTTAGGCAATAATAGGCAAGGGAGATCGGAGGAGCAGACTGTTTCACTTGGATTACATGTATAGTGGGGAGACACGAGCACCATCCAGACCTATTGCTTTGACATTGAATTCTGATCAACTTAAGGAAATTGGTTATGGCATCGCCGGTTGGGTCATCCATCATTTGGTGTCATGAAGAAGTCTATGTCGTCCTTGTTCATGAGAATAAAAGAATCTAGTTTCCATTGTGAAACCTGCGTGTTCACTAAAAGTCACAAGTCCAGTTACACTCTTAGTTCTTCTTCTAGTTTAGCACCATTTGAATTAATTCACTCTGATGTATGGGGACCTTCCAAGAATACAACATTGTCAGGAATGAAATACTTTATTTTATTTGTTGACTTTACAAGATTGGCCTAGGTTGTGTTACTCAAGATGAAGGATACTGTGTTTTATGCCTTCATTGCTTTCCATAATCTTATCCGAAATCAGTATGATGCTTGTGTGAAGATCTTTCGATCTGACAATGGCAGAGAGTTGTCAACCACTCTTTCCAAGACTATTTTTGACAACATGGAATCATCCATCAAACTACTTGTTTTCAGACACCTGAACAGAATGGAGTTTCTGAAAAGAAAGAATCGTCATCTGTTGGAGATAGGCTGAGCCCTCTTGCTTAGTGCCAATATGCCCAAATATCTGTGGGGTGAAGCTGTGTTATGTGCTTCTCACCTCATTAACCGTCTACCATCTGCCGCTCTTCACAATCAGATCTCATTTGAGGTGCTGTCTTAAACGGTCGTCATTCTATCTCTGAACAAGCTTCTTTCCCGTGTCTTTGGTTGTGTGACATATGTTCATCTTCATCAGAATCAGATTACCAAGTTAGAAGTGTATATTTGTTGGCTATGGTACTCACCAGAAAGGGCACAAGTGTTATCATCCCCCGTCTCAAATATTCTACGTCACCATGGATGTCACCTTTAGTGAAGACTTGTGTTATTTCTCTCCATCGGCAACTCATCGTGAGGAGGAGAAGAATGAATTTTATGAAGACCAGTTTGGGGCACCAGAAGAAGACATTCTATAAGAGAGTACCCCAGCCAGACGGAATATTCGACCAGTCGAGGCAAATTTTTGACCGGTCAAAAATTCTTTGGACTAGACACCCATGACAATTCGACCGGTTGAGGATTGTCCTTGACTCGTCGAAAACTTTCTGGATCAGACAGGAGCTTGCTTTCGACCAGTGGAGAAAATGTTTTGACCTGTCGAGTCCGATCATTCGGATCAGACAGAACCTGAACCTCGACGGTCGAGGGTATCCTTTGACCCGTCGAAATTCCTTAGACAGAAAGTGTTCTGC
Source organism: Geum urbanum (assembly GCA_946800695.1). NCBI lineage: Eukaryota > Viridiplantae > Streptophyta > Magnoliopsida > Rosales > Rosaceae > Geum > Geum urbanum. The sequence continues at coordinate 40,829,411 of OX327013.1, read as the reverse complement.
ATGTCAACGATGACACGTGGAAAAGAGGAGAAGAAATTAGTGATCAGCAACCAATTCTAGAAGATGTACATGTAAGAACAATCTCTCCCTCTCCATCAACGATCTCTCCTGACTTGTCATCACCTGAGGTATGTATTCCTTCTCCTAGTTCTAGTATTTCTGAAAGAGTATTACCTGCTAGGTCAACGTCAACCCTCCAAAAGATACGAACCTCTCATAACAACTAAAGTTAAGTATCATGTGGCTAATTATGTGTCAACCCATAGACTATCCAAACCTTATGTAGCCTTTGTGAATCAATTATCTACTATATCTCCTCCTATTTAAGTGCATGATGCAATCAAGAAGGAAAAGTGGGCTAAGACAATGGAGGTTGAGATGGATGCTCTCAACAAGAATGATACATGGGACGTGGTACCACTACCACCTGGTAAGAAGACTGTTAGGTGCAAATGAGTTTATACTGTGAAACATAATGTAGATGGATCAGTTGATAGATATAAGGCAAGATTGGTGGCAAAAGAATACACTCAGAAGTATGGAGTAGATTATGATGAAACATTCGCACCAGTAGCAAAGATCAATATCATTCGAGTTCTCATGTCCTTCGTAACTAATCTGGACTGGCCCTTGCATCAATTTGATGTGAAGAATATTTTTCTTCATGGATACTTGAATGAGGAAATTTACATGGATGGATCTTCCTCCAGGATATGGAACTTCTACAGGTGAAAAAATGGTGTGTAGATTAAAGAAATCCTTGTATGGATTGAAACAATCGCCAAGAGCCTGGTTTGGCAGATTCACAACTTTCATGAGGAAGATTGGTTACAGACAAAGTAATTCAGATCACACCATGTTCTTCAAACACCAACAGGGCAAACTGACAGCATTGATTATTTATGGGGATGACATGGTGGTAACAGGTGATGATCTAGACCAAATCAAGAGGTTAAAAGTTTAGTTGTCGTCTGAATTCGAAATGAAAGACCTTGGAAATTTGAAGTACTTCATAGGTATTGAAGTGGCTAGAAACAAAGACTGCATTATGTTGAGTCAAATGAAGTATGTTCTAGTTTTGTTAATTAAAACTAGTATGCTTGATTGTAAACCAGTTGATACACCCATTGAACATAATCATCAGGCTGCAGAATATCCTGATCAGGTTCCCACAGACAAATCCAGGTACAAGAGATTGGTTGGAAGGTTGATTTACTTGTCCCATACTAGGCCTGATCTTGCTTATGTTGTTAATGTGGTAAGTCAGTATATGTATAATCCTAGTGAAAATCATATGAATGTGGTGGTGAAAATCCTAAGGTACTTGAAGTCTGCTCCCGGTAAAGGTCTTGTGTTTCGAAAGAATAAATAATTGGGAACTTGTGGCTACTCCGATGCAGATTTGGCATGCAACATCACTGACAGACGTTCTACTTTTGGCTATTTCACATTCGTTGGTGGAAATCTAGTTACGTGGAGGAGCAAGAAGCAGAATGTTGTGGCCTGGTCTAGTACTGAAGCTGAATTTAGAGGAATGGCTCAATAAGTCTGTGAGTTGCTATGGCTTAAGTATTTGTTGGGAGATTTGGGCTTTAAGCAGGAACATCCAATGCCTCTTTATTGTGACAACACTGCTGCAGTTGAGATTGTACATAATCCTATTCAACATGATCGGACAAAACATGTGGAGATTGATAGACATTTTATTAAAGTGAAGCTGGATGCTTGGATCACCTCATTCCCATTTGTTCAATCAGAAGAGCAATTGGCTGACATCTTCACGAAGACGGTTTCATCCAAGACGTTCAATGACTCACTTGGTAAGTTGGGCATTCAAGACTTTGTATGCTTCAATTTGAGGAGGAGTGTTTAAGTGAGTCACACTCCTTGCATAATTAAAAAATATTTATTCTTTAATTAAGTAAGATTCGATGTTTGATTTAGTTTCCTTTTAAGAATGTAAGTACGTGTGTATATGTATCTTAATATGAGATTGATCAATATATCAGAGAATTTTCATAAACTTTGATTACAACCTCGAGCTTATCGCCCGATATATATATATATATATATATATATATATATATGTGTGTGTCATGATACATTGAAGAGGCCACCCGGGGACATCAGATTGCTCGACTGCCAGATTGTTCCGGAACGTCCATCCCATTGATAACCTTAAACAATGTCTCTCTCTGCTCTTGCCTTGAGGATGGTGTGACGAATTCAGCAACTGAGTCTCATTATACAGTCACGTAAGATATCAAAATAATGATAAGTAACATTACTAGGATCACCATCCCATTCCTCCCGTAGGCAGGTAGCGAACATTTTGCAAAGAGTAAATCTGATTAAAACACCTTCGCTTGGGACTTCATAACTGGGTACACCTTTTACTGGATACATTTTGCAACCAAAGAAATGCTTGGTTGGCATGCTTTTGAAAAACTAGAATCAACAAACAATGGGGACGTCACAACAACAACCTCAGATGTTTAAAAGTGAAGAATAATGCCACTCAAACCGGAAATTTAATATAAACACATTTTACTATACATTGAACCCCATACAGGGAGGACACCATCAATTAGCAATTGTCAATATATATGTGTAGCTATGAATGTGATAGACAAATTTATTTCTCCTTCGATTATATTTATATTCTATCTTTCTTTCTTTTCTTCTCTGAGGATTTGTTTTTGTATTTCTTGTGAATAAAAACTAGCAAATTCTTAGTAAACTATAATGAGGTTAAACTACGATTAAAACTAATAGTCTATTAATTTTGAACTCCTATATTAAGGATGTCAAATATATAACAACCTTACATGTCCCTCATCTCGTAGTTGCAAGCGTAATGAAGTAACTTGACCCATAATTACAATATTTTGTATTTTGACAGTAAATATGAAAGCTTAAAAGCTACAATAATCTCAAAAATGATAGTGCAACATAAACTTTATGAAATTATGTATCGTGTCAACTAACTTTGCACATTTAAATCTTAAACACAATATCAAAACTACATCACCATTTAAACAAACCTATATGCATGATAACTACATATCCACATTAATGTTCATCATCTCACATCCATTGCCTTGTACTCTTTTTTGTAACTACAGATACAAATTAAGAATATGATATGAAATACAAACCCAAAAAAAGGGTTATTAATACATACCAATCAGCCAGGCTTCAATACTCTCTTCCAATAGAACTATCTATCATGTATCAATGGGTAACTGCAACCACCTAACTAACCTGAAAATAACGGAACACCACCATTTATACAACTTCTGATTTCCCATAAGCGGTGTCATCTATGGATCATCGAATCCATCCAAAACCTCAATTTCTCACACACTTCAGATCACTCCAAAGAAAATGAATTCAAATCCATCTAATCTAATAGAATCTAGATTACCTTTTGCCCGATTTTTGGTTTCTATGAGCCAAACTCATGAGGAGAAAGAGAGAATTTTCAATTTGCAAGCGGAGAGATGTGGGTTAGGAGGAAATGAAAGAAGACAGTTTGCTCCAAGTCGTTTCCAACGGTTTCAACAATCCGAGGATTTCTTTTGTTTTGTAGTGCGAACTACAGGTAGTTTTCTTTTCTCTATATATTTACGGTACTATCCCTCTGTATTTTTCTTGGGTCTGGACAACTCTGTTGTTGTCTTGGGTATTTTTATCAATTTAAAATATGGTATGCGAAGACACCAAAGACTCGGCTTCCCTTTATTGTAGTAGAGATGTCTTTGTAAGCCTAGAAGTAACATAGTTGGATGTAATCCTTTATTATTAGATTCTTGGCCAATTGATATATGTTGGATTGTTGGGAAATTAGATTCTAAGCCAATTGATATATGTTGGATTGTTGGGTGATTAGATTCTAAGCCAATTGATATATGTTAGTTGATTAGTTTTTAGTAATAATTATTATTTGAATTGTTCAGACTCCTGCCTCTGTTGGCACTGCTGCATGTGAATCTTTGCTTCCACATGATGCTTGTGATAACATCTGTGTTAAAACCGTTGCTTCAAGAGAATGCGCAGAATGTTTCAGCTTATAACACTAAGTCATGGCCTCAATAAGTTTCTATTCAAATTGGTTATTTGTTTGCTTATGGATTTTTGCAATGATTGATTTGAAGCAGTGCTGAATTGCTCCAGACTGTCTAAGTCATGAGAAAATGTCGTTTCAGGGTGAAGTTTCCATTGAGAAAATCTGGAAACGGTTCTCATAAACAGGCATCGTCAAAATCTTGGTTTAATTCTGGATATGGAGGTGGCGTGGTGTTTGGTGTTGGAACAGGGTGTGATTCGTTGTTTGGAGAAGTAGAGAGGATCAGGATTGCAATAAAAGAGTGGGTTGTTCGGAAGATGCTAGAGCCAATTAAGGATTGGGTGATGGACTACCTCAAGAAAATGTTCTTCACATGGCTTTGTAATCCTAGACTATATTTTCTTGGGTATTTCATTTTCATAGCCGTGCAGGCATTTTCTCCACGTCTAGAGGGTGCACATGTGGATGAAGAGGCAGTTGGTGTGGATGAACAAGGTTTGGTGTTAAGGAACAGGGCACTGGTGTCGGGGATCAGGGTTCTGGTGTTGTCTCTTCTGATGTTGATTGTGTCAAGTATGAAATCTGCTCTTCTTTCTATTCAAGTAGTGGATATGCATCCTAGTTTTCTTATGTGTTGCACCCTTTTACCATCGGCGGTCTTCTATCAACTATATCAACTATATTTACGAGAGGTCATTACCTTGATACAGGTAATCGGTTATTATGCAAAGAATGGTGTTGTCGCAAGTCTTCCAGCGGGAAAACCTCCCAAAGATGTCACTGTTGAGGTCTACAAAGTCACGATGCAAATCTGAAGTTACAGGACGGTAATATAAGTCACAATAACATTTTCACGCAACAAGTTGACTAAAGCATAATATAGTTACTCTTTACCTCCGGCGTCGACCACAGCATAGAGCGCATCACCGAACCCAGTGACAGAGAGATATGAAAAGAAAACTATTTGATCCTCTTATTCTAGTACTCGCAGGCACCAAACCCAACAGAAATCGAATCAAGAGAAGAAAGTCTCATAACGATATCTGAAACACTGATAGAGGTTAGTTGGAAAAGATGATGGGAGGTCTGATAGTTAGGTCGGGTCGAGCTAAAGAGTAAAAATAAGATCAGATAAAATTTACTCTCGATAGAACACATGTTCCCCAAAAATATCAGAGGATCAATTTGAGCTTGGCCATAAATTTCATCTTCAATTTCACAATTACACTAGATTCTTGCTACTCTATTCGCATCATCTACAACTATGACATTGCATATTTTCCTGATGGAAAAGGAAACACATTAACCCAAAACTACATGTTGAAGCCGTTGAAATCGCTGAAATCACAAACTCAAGAGTCAATGACTCCGAGGTCTGAAGTATATCCATCGACGGCAATCCGGTCACTAAGTCCATTCCTAGGGAAACCTTACTTCCCGTAGTTGTCATCACAAACACCTCATCTACTACAGTAATAATACCCATGACTCATATCGGCCAAACAAATCTAGAATGAAAGAAAAGAAGAAACGAGCACATGGGAGAGGGTTATTGATACCACATAACTGAGGAAAAACGATTATAAGACTACTAAATGTTGTATTGCTCCTTAGAGAGCAACCTCATATCTTGACTAAAATTTGAGTCGATGCTACGGGTCGATAACTAGACAAATTACTGTCACTAAATTTTCATAGTGCCACACAATAGACCCACTAAAAAGTGCGTAGCAATGCTCAATTTGCAATTGTAAGACTAAGAAACAACACAGATGATCAATATCTTCTTGTTCTCTATGCACGGGGCAAAATCAGAAAACAGAAACCTGAATGAAGACACGTGGTTTGCAATCATGGTGGTGAAGTATCCGGTTGGTACCATCGCAGAATGGATACAAGCAAGAGGTGGGCGGTGAATATAAGGAGTTCACCACACTACTCAAACAACGTGAGAAAACCGGTCCAATACTTGACTCCAAAGTCCCTTGCAATCCTAGCGTTGGCATATGTCACCTCACTGAAATTACATTCTTTAGGAATTCAATTATTTCTAATCTTTTCATCACGTTCTGCTTAACGTGGAGAAATGTCTGAACACTAAAAACTCAATCGCAGAAGAAACTCTGAAAACTGGGCAAATTAAAACGAAGGACCCAAGAAAACACAGATTTAAAAATGTTAGAGTGAGTGAACGAAAATAAACTAAACTGAAAACTTGAATATAACTATTTTTCCACTGATATAAATAATAAAATAATAAGCGAGTATGTAAAGTCTCGAAAATGGAAAAGATACATCAAGAGAAGTCTATTGAACATTTCTCGAGTATCGTGCAATGAAGTCGTCATCGAGAGTCACCTAACTCAGACGACAAACTAAGTGAAGTGGTGACTAACCTCAAAACTCTAGTCACATAAAATCGTCAAGAGCCACCTAACTCAAACAACATGAATGTCGGGGTAGAGCCACCTTACTCATCCCGGAGCTACTCGAGGATCAGTCGAGTAACCAATGCATCGATTCAATACTTAATATATGTAAAATATATGTAAAAGACTCGTTATAACAACTGTGAAAAATAAAAGTGTCAACTCGCAGCACCGTGTCGTGCTTTCCAACAAGTCAAAGTATGTTTGTCAGTGTTTCTATACGTCTACCACTGGTTGTTAATACATCGTCCTGAATCAATGATTATTAATAAATAACTAATGTTCAAAGGTCATATCGAATAACTAAGCTCGTTCACCCAACGAGCAACTCCCATCGAGAACATCACATTCTCGAATATCACACTTATCGAAATTCTCACAAGTTTAATTCTAATTCTAATTTGTGAACCCTTAATTCTCTTTGAAAGTCGCAATATGCTCCTTAACATTGCGCGACATAAGGTTGAATCGACGTTCAACTCGACCGATCAATAAAATTGTAAAAACGTTTAATTATCACTGATTAATTTCTAAGTCCACACCAAACTACGTCTAATGAATTTAATAACCTCATCAAAACACTTGCAGCGTCGCAACAAATCTAACGATATAAAATACGATACATTTCGGAAATTAAATTTTTTTTCCTAGAGGATAATACCTCGCCAGAAAGCTCTTGACGATCCTAATGTTTTCTCTTGAAGAACCTATGTCCAAATTTGGTTGTTTTGGCCGGAATCCAGCCACCCACGGCCCGAAATATCTCTAGCGATGCAACTCTGCCGTCGAGCCACCATAAAGTTTGAGACGGGTCACGTTCGACTGGCCATGAAGAGGGGAGCAAAAAAAACCCAACCCTCGCTGGCTAAAAGCACTGGGAACGTCGTCCATGGCGGCGTCTGATTCAAACTCGACGGAGATCAATTGATCTCCTCGAAACTACCTACAAATATGTAATTATACAACCCAACACATATCATCACATAGAGGAGAGAAATCGAACCACACCAATTTCGACGGCTAACTTGCCGGAAAACCCATCAGGCCCAAAACCTAGGTTTTGGCCGAACTTCAATTCCAAATTCCGATCAACTATGTCCAAATCGACATCAGGGACCTTAGGGGAAAGCATGGGTGTCCCAAGCCGATCATTTCCATACCACGACTGTCGGGTTTAGTGGCTGGACGACAACAACTCGCCGGAGCCTAGCTCGTCGGTGATTTGCATTGCCAGAGCTTCGGTCAACGCGTTTGACCCGAAATGGAAAGTCCTCTTATTTTGGAAAAAAATCCGTAGGGATTACGTCCCAAAGGGAAAATGAGATATTGGATGTAGGATCGCTCCCAAACGTCCCGATCTAAAATCTGGAACGCTTGCATGTCCTGCAAAACAATAGTTTAGCCTAAGAGATCGAGATAGGATTATCCTGCCTTCGACACTCTGATGCTTAAGTCAGTAGGATACATGACGTAAGCATTTAGGTAAAGTAACAGTAGATTAGTTACCTTTTCCTTGGAGTGAGTATCATCTATTTATGGTTAGATGATCTTTGACAACTCGAAGTGATTTTGGATGTGGGACTAGCTCTCTTACCATTTTGGTGTTAGGAATGACTTATTTCTACATAAGAATGGCTAAGGGGTACATTGGTCAATGATCGGTCCGTTCCGTACAGCCTACACATGATGTGCATTGTTCTCCATCATATGCATCGTACATAACTGGGCTGGGATGACCGAACTGTCCTTGTGCGTGCGATGGTTTAGTCAGGGGGGATACACTAGTCATTAACCTAGTTGAGCAGTACGGCCTGCACGTGACACGTGCTGATGCGCCTCACGTGCGTTGTACATCACATGTTTAGAATGACCGGACTGCCCCTGATCTTGGCATATAGCCTTTTGCATGACGTTTCTAGGCTTTCCGAGTATTTTTGTGCTAAGTAAAGTATGTTTTTTAGGTTTAGCACGTCGCGTACTAACAAGTCTCCCAAGTCCCCAAGTCAAGGGTAAACCTTGGTTGGGGAGTTAACTAGAAAATGTTTTCAGAAAACATCTTTACTTAGCGTCGTTCCGTTCCAACCCGATTCACTCGGGGTGGAGTAAGGCGTACTGAAGTCCCCCAACTTCCTGACCAAGGTTAATCCTCAACGCCGCCTGCCCCTGAGTCACGGCTTTTTTCAGGGATGAACGGGGTACAGAGGTAACTTGTATATGGAATGAGGGTAGCTCTTAATGTGTTCAATGAGATGGTGCATTAAGTATATTGTGATGAACGTGTTGCGTGGGTCACCGCTATTCGTGCCGTCTAGAGGCGTCCTATTAGAATTATGTTGAGCTAGCGATTTTTCGGGCTCGATGGGAGTGAATGCATTCTAGGTCAATCATTCGCGTTAGGGGACATCTAGGAGGATCAGTCGTTGGGGATTCAGTTATGTGGAATGGCGTGCGTGGTAAAAGGGACCCACATGCATTCTGGCTGCTGGAGGGGCTCCCGATGTGCAACGGTTAGGGTTTTTTTCAGGCTCGAGAGGAGTTTAAGTCCCCGGGTAGCCAATACCTCTAACGGTGTGTGCGATCGGGGAGCATCATGTTAAGGGTGATCGGCCGCTGACGGCGCCCGTCGTGATTGGTTAAGACTTACTATTTACCGCGTTTTAAGGAATTTTCTTGGACGGGTACTTTTCTGTCTTTTTACAACCTGATATATGGAGTTAAAGAATTGGTTCATTCGACCATGGTGGTGTGAAGCGTCCCCTATTTTGGTATATGACCGTTTTGGTTGTCGACGCATGCCTAACACGTGTCATCGAGCGTGGGGCTCAAGGAGCAGTGGCTTGGTTCAAAGCACGTGTTTTAGCTGTCATAATGGTGCGATAGTTAAGACGAGACGTTTGGGTTTTTAATTTGAAATGCTGCCTGCCATGTGGCTTGCATCGGTGGTGAGTTGGTCAAACGGATCGACGGTCGAGACGAAGCAATGCCTTCAAAATCCTCGCTATATAAGACCGTGTTTTACCTAACTTAGGGTTCCTTTATTTTACTTGAAGAGTCGTTCACAAGAGAAATTTGATCAGAAAAAAGAGTTCTTGCTGCATTCGTCGAAGAGTTTTGGGAAGAAGAATTCGAAGGATTTCGAATCTGTTCTCGTTATCTTTCAGTAAGGCTTTTGAATCCTTTCTTCTCTGTTGTGGATTTCCTTGGTGTTTAGTTTGCTGTCGTTGCTTTTTTTGTTTTTCGTAATCTAGGTTTGTCCGTTTTCTGGGTTCATGTTCTTGTTGTAGTGGTTGAACAATTTAAAATCCCAGTATACGTGGTTGTTGTTTAGCAGATTCAATCTTGTTTTGATTTTTCGGGCGTGTTTCTGTGGTGCTCAACGGGGCCTCTGACGTATTTTTCTTTGTCAGGTCATTCGCATTGGGACCATGAATCTGTCCTCTCCTGTACATATATCCAACGATGAAACACATAGGATAGTTAATGGTAGAATAAGGCGTCCTAGGATTCATGTAGGCATTACAGAGTTGAATCAGAGACTGGGCATTTCGCTGAAGTTGTTCAGCCTTAGTTAGACGTTTTCCTCTCCGTCATCGTCATCTATTAGTATAGAGTCTAGGGGCATCGTGCTTAGTTCTGATCCACTTAGTTTTATTCCTCCTGATGCTTGACCCATCTTATTAATTGCAGCGTCTGAAATGGCCTATACCAGCCGAGGAGGGGTTGAGGCGTCGGAGGACTCTCAATGCCAGCAGAGTGGGACCAGAACATCTACATCTTAGATCACAGAAGATAAGCTGTGAAATTTGAAAGGAAGTGCTATTCTGAGATTTTTTGAAGACGGCATGCCTATCCAGGAGCCCGTCGCATCGTGCTCGGTGTCAGAGTGTGAGAGCTTTTATGATAAGTATGGCATTCCCCAGGATAGTGTCGTGATAAGGCAGTTGGGACCAGGTGAGACGTTTACCAATCCCCCGGAAGGCTTTACATGTCCATATGAGTGGCATATAAAGAACGGGATAAACCTGCCTCTTCATCCATTTTTCCAGTTCGTACTTTGCCATTAGGGGATCTCTTTGGGCCAATGCGAGCCTATCTTCGTGAGGATCCTGACTTGTCTGTACAACGTGTTCAGACTCTCCAAGATGAGTTGCCCCACTATTGCAAAAATTAGTTATTTCTATAACTCGTATATGCACGACGGGATTTTGATTTGAGAACGGTAGCCATGGCACCAAAGGAAGGGAAATGGTGGTGGTTCCAGAAGGTATAGTCTTTCACTGGAGGATGGCGTAAGAAAGCGTTCTTTGTATGTGGTAATTGGGAGTTTGGTGATTGTGAGGGTGTTGATTTTCGCCAGAATGTCTCTACTGTGTTTGAACTGTTAGGTTGTTCTTTGAATATTCACTTGTGTTTTATGCATTTCTCTTAGGTGTCTTGTTTCGTTGCCTCGTGCTATATTGACTTTTGTTGTTCTCTATCTTCAGTAGAGTATTACTTTCCTCCTGCAAGAAAGAGAGTTTACGTTTAGAGCAGGTTTTACACTATTGGGACCGTTCTGAAGCCTACCGCAATTATTGGGTGTTGTTACATCCTGACATCGTAGACAAAACAACCATCTTTTGCCTCCCTGGTACATGTATACTGGATGTGTTTATCTTGTGTTGGCCATTTGCTTTGTTGTTGTCTTGTGTTACTGCGTTGTGTGTGATCAATTATTTGTATCGTCCTTGGGCAGGTAAAAGAGCATTTAATACTGAGGAAGCGATGACGAAAGCCAAGCTAGGTGGGATGTTGAACCAGGTTTTTCAGCAAGGAACCAAAACTGTGAAACTGGCTTGAGATGCGAGCGGGAAATTGATAATGACCTTCGTGTTTAAGAGAAAGTCCCTCACCCAGTGCATGATGAGTTGAACACTCGGTAGGTGGTGACTCAAGTTGTGGGCGCCCCTGAGACTCCCGTCGAGCCTAGACATCGTTGGGCTGAGAAAGGGGTAGGCCAGGGAAAAAATAAGAAGGAAGGGAAAAGGAAAGCAGAGAAGCCTCCTGAGGCCCGCAAGTCGAAGAAGAAATCTGCTATGTTACCAAATTCAAATTCGACGTCATCAATGTCGCATTTTGAAAGTGGTTCCAGATCAATGGTGGGTCTAAGTGATTTAGATACAGAGTCAAATACTGGTCGTACCCCACCCAGACAGAACGTGCTCTTAAGTGATCTTCCTGGTAATGCGTCACCGAGGGGAGAGCGTGCAGTTACTCCTACTTGACGCGATCATGTGCCAACTTCCACTCGTGCTCTCCCGCTCCTTATCATGGGGGAATCATGCTAAGAAGACTGTTGCTGCGTCGTTTGTTTCTCAAGCCGCCAATTCTAATCTAAACGTATCCGACTCAACGGCGTCTGACCTGTCAAAGGACCTGGTAGATCGTTTCCTCAGTTTTGGTAAAAGAGTTGTTATGCCAGAATTGGCTAAGGCACAGCGGTTTCATGCTATTGAATTGGGTCTGGGGAAAGCACGGGCTAAGCTGATGGTGGATGCTATACGATTGGTGCATGATATGCATCAGCAGATCTTGATAGATGGGGGCATTGACGGCCCAGACAGTCTTGATCAAGCTCGCGAACAAGTTAGTAGTCTCGAAGTGGAGATGAAGAATTTGACTGAGTCCATGAGGACGCAAGAGGCATTGTTTAGGAGTGCTGCCTTTGAGGACGTAAACAAAAAGAAGATTGCAGAGTTTGAGCGTCGCGTCAGAGAGCTTACCGCATCCTAGGCTGAACTGGAGAAGATGGTAGCCAAGCTGCGGTCAAACTTAGATGCTGCCCACATCCATCTGGATACGCAGGAGGAACGGCGTCTAGAGGATGTGAAGAAAATTGAGGACGTGTAAGGGAGGCTAAATAGTCTTCAACTTGAGCTAGACGTGCTTCGAAGCCAACATAAAAGAGATCGTGCTAAGTTGAAAGAAGAGTGTACTCTGTTGAGATCATCCATCTTGGATGAAGGTTCGCGTGCCAAGCTCGAGGAGAAGGCAGTGGAAACCTTTCTTGCGTTTGAGAGGTACACTCAACTAGAGTTTCAGACAGTGCTCCGAATGATGGAGGTATTGGAGAAATCCAAATACTTTGATGCGAAACAGTACCAGGCTGATCGGGCTGCTGGTATGCTTTAGCTGCTTAATGAAAACGACGATGGTGAGGAAATGGAGGGAGAAGATGAGGAAGAAGAAAATGTTGGTGACGATGTCGTTGAGGACAATGTGGAAAAAGATAAGGGGTTGAAGAGTGCTGAGGAATTAGAGAAAGAGCCAGAGAATATGGGAGACAAGGACGTTACATCAGACAAAGATGTCGTAGTAGACAAGGACGTTGTAACGAATAACGTTGTGTAGGGATGTCGTTATGTTGTAGTCTTTGTATTGTTCTTCTCTTGATGCTTTTGGACCCGTTTGTGAGCTTTTGTTTTGGATACTTGTGATTTGAATATTTGTGTGTTTTTTGTTGTTGTATGCTTACCGTACTGCTACTTGGTTTATGTTGTAAGTATTCTCATTATGTTGATATTTATGCATTTTGCTTTTATGTGTTGAATTGATGTATTTGGTGACTGTGATTTATTATTCAAACATAGAAGCCTAGCATTAGAAGTAATAGAGAACACATGTGTCGTAGACAAACACAGTATGAGCACCAAATGTGATCGCGTTTCAGTAGCATAAAGCATTGTACATGCTCTGGATGGTCACGTGGTGATGTACAAAAATATAATAAAGCTGAAAACAAAAGAGCAAAAAACATATGCGTAGTGGTGCGGAACGCACTAGGGATAGTATTTTCATAAGTGCTCGATGTTCCAGGGGTGAGATAAGACGGTGCCATCCTTCTCACTGAGGTAGAATGTGCCAGGGTTAGCGATGTCTACAATCTTGTATGGCTTTTCCCAAACTGGCCTTAAACTTTTTATTGTTCCTTGAACAACCTTAAGCATCCAGTCTCTAACTTGTAGTGGACGAGCGTGAATGCATTGGTTGTACAAGCGCGTCACTTTCTCCTTGTTGGTCGCGTTGTGGTAGTAGGCTGCGTTCTGTTTTTCTTCTAGTAGGTCATTGTCCAAGTGTAAGACGTCTCCATTCGTTTTAGGATCAAACGCCTCTACCCTTGGGCTTTGGTAAGTTAATTCCAGGGGGAGCAACGCTTCAGTTCCGAAGGTTAGGGAGTAATGCGTTTCACCTGTAGCAGTTATAGCCGTTGTCCGAATTGACCATAAGATCTTAGGAAGAAGCTCTGCCCATCGTCCAAAGCTGGGACTACCTCGTCGCATTACTTGAAGTTTTCGTTTTAAACCGTCCTTGATGATTTTGTTAGCAGCCTCAACTTGTCCATTGCATTGGGGTGAGCAGGTGAGGAGAAGAGGACATTTGTGCCCTGTTTCTTGCAGAATGCAATGAGTTCAGGATTGTTGAATTGGGTATCGTTATCCGTTATGATATTAATCAGAGCACCGTAGCGGCAGAAGAGTGTTCTCTAGAAGAATTTTTTTACCTTCTCCATCTTGATTTTGACGAGTGGCTCAGCCTCGATGAATTTAGTGTGATAGTCAATGATGACTATCATGTAACGGTATTGGCCCTTGGTCTTTGCCAGTTCGCCAATAAGATCTAGGCCCCACTGTGTGAATGGTATTGGGGACAAAATGATGGAGAGCGGTGTAGCTGGCAAGTGCGTTCTATGAGTGTGGAATTGGCAAGATTTGCAAGTACTAGTGATCTCTTACACATCCGCGTGAATTGTGGGCCACCATAATCTATATCACAGTGCCTTGTGAGCAATGGAACAGGATCCAACATGGTGGTCGCATTGCCTACTGTGCATGTCTTCCAGGAGGGAGCGTTCTGCCTTTGTGGGGAGACATCTTAAGTTAGGCTAGGTACGTCCTTGCTTATACAAGTGTCCACCTTGAATGCTAAAATTAACAGCTCTAGCGATGATCATTCTGGCTTCCTTTTTACTTGCAAGCAGCATCCCGTTTGTTTTATGAGCCAAGATGGGATCCAGCCAGTCTGGTTCAGCAGGCTCAACGGGGAATATTTTGAGGAAACTCCTTTGAATGCTTGGCTTGTCCAGCTTTTCAACCTTGGGTGAAAACGTGCCTTGTGTCGTTGAGGCAGTTGCAAGACGTGCAAGAGCATCTGCGTTAGCGTTTTGTTCCCTTGGTACTTGAGTGATATTGTAAAATTTGAACTTGGAGAGGTAGTATTTTTCCATTGCCAAATATGCAGTCATGGAATCATTTTTGGCTTCAAAGTCCCCTTTCATTTGGCTCACCACATGTTGAGAGTCACTGAAGATGTTTAAGTCTGAAGCGTCTGAGATACGAGCTAATTGAAGGCCAGCTATAAGTGCTTCGTACTCGGCTTCATTGTTGAATGCTTTGAAGTTGAATCGTAGAGCGTACTCAGTATGAGCGTCGTTTGGTCCAGTGAGTATAATACATGCACCACTTTCCATTTTGGTGGCTGAACCATCAACGTATAAGTTCCATCTTGGCTTGGGAGTGATGGTTGAGGCCAACGCAGTGACAGGACAGGCTTGTTCTATCTCGGGTTCAGCTTCGGTGTATTCGGCTATGAAGTTTACTATAACTTGGGCTTTAATGGTCGTTCTAGGCTTGTACTCAATGTCAAATTCACTGAGCTCGATGGACCATTTACTGAAATGGCCGATGTAGTCAGGAGACTGAAGCACCTGTCTGAGGGGAAAGTTTGTGAGCACCTGAATTTTATGCGTTTGAAAATAGGGCATTAAGCATCGAGCAGCTTTAACGAGGGCGAATGCTCATTTGTCGAATGCTGGGTAGCGTTTCTCTGCTCCTGTGAGTCCATTGCCGATGAAAAAGATAGGGAGCTCAGCATAAACGTCGCGTCACACCAGGGCGGAGATGACAACTGTGAGAGAGATAGCCAAGTATAAGTAAAGCGTTTCACCTTGCACCGGCCTAGAAAGTGTGGGGATGGACGCTAGTATAGCTTGACTTGTTGGAACGCGTTCTCACAGGCAGGCGTCCGGTCAATGGAGCGCTTGCTATGGGCAAAACGTATGACCTTGAAGAACGGTTCACATTTGTCAAAAAAATTAGAGATGAAATGGTTGAGGGCAGTGAGCTTACCTGTAAGGATTTGAATTTCCTTCTTGTTTGTAGGAGTTTTCATATCCATAATGGCTTTGACCTTTTCAAGATTGGTCTCGATACCCCTTTGGCTGATTATATACTCCAAGAATTTGCTGGTTGTAACGCCGAACGTGCAATTTGTAGGATTGAGTCGGACATTATGCTCCATTAAAATTTGGAAGACTATTCGTAGGTTGGCAACGTGGCCCTTAGTCGTTTGGCTCTTGACTAGGATATCGTTTATGTATACTTCCACAACGGAGCCATTGACATCGCGAAAGATGTATGCCATGAAACGCTGGTATGTCGAGCCTGCATTCTTGAGCCCAAACAGCATGACTACATAGAAATAGAGTCCTTTGTCAGTGGTGAACGTCATAGCCTCTTGATCTTCTGGGTTCATGAAGATCTAGTTGTAACCAGAGTACGCGTCTAGCGTTAAGAAGAGTTCATGGCCTGCTGTTGTGTCCACAAGTTGGTCTATTCTGGGTAGCGGGAAGTTGTCTTTAGGGCATAGCTTGTTCAAATTTGTGTAGTCGACGCACATTCGCCAACTCCCGTTGCTTTTTGGAACCATGACCGTGTTTGAGATCCATTTGGGATAGTGGACAGGTCGTATAAAATCCATCTTTAATAGGCGTTCTATCTCAGCGTTCATCGTGACGCTTTTGCTTGACTGGCCTGTTGTTAGGAGAAATACTCAATTTGTGAGAAATTAAGTCGGTAGAAATACCTGGCATATCGGCGTAAGACCATGCAAAGATGACTTTGTATTCTTGAAAGAGATTGATCAAGTCCGTTGTGATATTTGGGTCTAGAGTAGCACCGATGCGGACCTTGCGTTCAGGGTGAGTTGGATCGATTCCAACCTCGATGATAGAGTCCCTAGTCGCAACGTGTCTGAGAGCATTCACTCTATCCCTTGGATCATCAGGCTCCTCTATTGCCATGCCCGATATAGGTTTACTTGCCACGTTCATAATCTCTTGGCTTACAACGTGACCGGTTCAGGGGTCGATTAGACGCTTCACGAAGTTGTATCCATTTACAAAACTTGTGCCAAAATATGTTAGAAACTGCATGTATAACATGTGACTGGAAATAATGGCTCGGAACTTCTTGAGGGTCGGGCGACCAAGAATTATATTGTAAGAAGAGTGTAAATCTACCACAATAAAATTTGTAAATACTTCCCTTTGAGGAGAACTCGTGGCACCCAGGCCCAGACGCATGTAATCATTGCCAAGGGGATAGACGGCGTTGCATGAGAAACTCATGATGGATTCATTATCCTGTGACAAGCAATGGCTAGGTCGTTGCAACTGCTCATATGCACTGAGGAATATCACGTTAGCACCCGACCTTGAGTCGATCAAAAGGCAACCTACTTTACATCTGTTAACAAAGGCGTTGATAACAAATGAAGCGTCTGTGGAAGGAACTCCTAGCTCATCTGCTTCTGAAAAGGTGATTAGTTCCCATGAACGGAATTGAGCCTTAGGTTCAGAACCTGATGCAATAGACAACATTTCTCGAGAGGGGGTATCCACTCGCCGCTTACCTCCATAGATCGTGGCAATTTATTTCCGAGCCTCGATGAACATGACTTGCTTACCACCATCAGCACGGTATTGGCTTAGCTCACCTTTATCGAATAACTCTTGTATGATTTTCTTCAGAACGCTGCAATCTTCTGTGTTATAGGTCTTTGACTCGTGGTATTTGCACCAACTTTCAGTGTTCTTCAACAGGTCTTTTCGCGTATTGGGCTTAGGTTGAGCTATTAGGTGTTTATTGTTGGCAAAAATCTCTGCATATGTAGCGTTTGTGATGGTGTAAACCATTCGATCAGGGGAACGATGCTTCTGAGATTTGTGTGACCGTTGGGGGTCTGAGTGGGAGAACGTTGTTGTTCTGGAGTGCGATGCGTGTGTTGAACATGGGAACGATGACGTTCTGGAGTATGCTACTTGTATGGGCTTCGCTTCCGCTTGGGTGTACGGGAACAGTTTCGCTTTCCTTTGTATCCATGTCTATTATGAGGTATATAGCCGTCATGTTGGCCCCAAACATGGTTGTGGACCTCAACTTTCTCTACCATCATAGAGAGAGTGGCTTCGTATATGAGTTAGTCCTTTTGGATCAACTTTTCCTTGAAAAGTGAAGGTTTGAGACCTTCCACCAACGTTGTATGAGCTGTATGTTTGTCCAAATTTCGACAAAGCTAAACAGCCTCCATGAAACAGTTGATGTGAGACGACAGATTCTCAGAACCTCCCTGCCAAATAAAGAAAAAAGACTTTGTGGTGTTGTGACGTGTTTGCAGTCGATATCGTTTAAGAAAATTGTCTGTAAGTTTCTCAATGATGATATGGATCTTGGAGCAAGCTCGAAAAGCTAGTTGAGCGTTTCGGCAGTGAGTGATTCAAGGAATAAGTAGCATAGCGTCGCATCGTCATGTCTATGGCCAACCATGAAAGAGAGAAAACAGTCAAGATGAGTGCCAGGGTCCCCACGGGCAGAGTACCGTTCATTATTCCATGTCTTAGCCCCGGGGTAGCGTCCCACACTGGTGATAGAAGAAGAAAATGAGGTTGTACATGGTGTGTAAGACACAGTGTAATGAGGGTTACGGCTCTGTCTTAACTCGCTTTCCAAATCAGCCAGTCGGGCGAGGATTTGAGCCATCGCGTCCTAGGGATTAGGTACTTCAATCGCAGGCGGAGGGTCAGGCATCAATGGATTAATCAGTTGAGCGTTCATGTGGATCATATTGCGTCGTTCTTCTCAACGGCCTAATTCGAGATGTTGAGCCTGCATGGTGCTTACCATGTCACTGAGGCGCTCGTTGGTACTTTGGGTCACGTCTCATTCCGCCCTGAGCTCGGTGATTTGTGCCAAAAGTTGGGCGTGAGTGATGTTAGTATCATTAGGAACGTCAGATGCAACGGCCTATTCGCATTAGGGAGTCCTAATGAGACGTTGGGCGTTAAGAGAGGCTCAAATGTTCGTAGGCAATCCCCTGCGGGGGTGATCATGTCGTCTTGGTCGTTAGAGGCCATAAAAAGGGGGGGGGGAAATGGGATAGGCTTTTTAGTGTGGTGGAAAAATATCGAGACCCACAGAAGACGCCAATTGTTTTGGGCAAAATCCGTAGGCATTACGTCTCGAAGGGAAAAGAAGATATTAGATGTAGGATCACTCCCAAGCTTCCCGATCTGAAACCTGGAACGCTTGCCTATCATGCAAAACAATAGTTTAGCCTAAGAGATCGAGACGGGATTAGCCTGCCTTCGAAACTTTGATGCTTAAGTTAGTAGGATAAATGACGTAAGCGTTCGGGTAAAGTAACAGTAGAAGTGATTAGTTACCTTTTCCTTGGAGTGAGTATCATCTATTTATGGTTAGATGATCTTTGACAACTCGAAGTGATTTTCGATGTGGGACTAGCTTTCCTACCATTTTGGTGTTAGGAATGACTTACTTCTACATGAGAATGGCTAAGGGGTATGTTGGTCAATGATCACTCCGTTTCGTACAGCCTACACGTGATGTGCGTTATTCTCCATCACATGCGTCATACGGAACTGGACTGAGATGACTGAACTGCCCCTGCGTGCGCTATTGTTGAGTCAGGAGGGGTACGCTGGTCATTAACCTGGTTGAGCGGTACGGCCGGCACGTGACGCGTGCTGATGCGCCTCACGTGTGTTGTACGACACAGGTTTAGGATGGCCGGACTGCCCTAGATCGCAGTCTTCTTATTAGATGCAGTACCTAAATCGCAGACTTCTATCCCAAGAAAATTTAAGTGGGCCGCTTTCAATGGACTACATAGTTTATGGGCCTTTTCAATAAGTCACTATTTATAGTTTCCGGCTAGTTTCCCCACTTTTCATTCTACGACGAAATTACACTAAGAGCATCTCCAATGGGAGGTGCTAAATCCTATATATCTAGCTCTCATATGGAAAAGAGCTCTCCAATGGCAAAAAATAAGAGTATTAAACCCTATAATTATAGCTTGGGGTGTCAAACCAAGTGCTAAAATAGCACCTGATTTGGGACGGGATCTATAAGTTTGCCGTGGGACCTGTGGCTGACAGAGGAGAGAGAGAGCAGCTGGCCGACTCGCTTGGAGGGAGAGAGTAGCGCCAACTCGCGGTAGAAGACGAAAGAGGAAGCTGGCGAAGAGAGGCGACGCGCTGCACATCGGGCAAGTGGGGGGCAGCTGTCTGTGGTATGGGAGAGAGGTGGCTAGTCACCGCCCAGATGGCATGGGGTCGATCATCAACGATGGAGGCTGCTGGAGCTATATAGGACTAAATTATGCAATCAAATTATGATGAGCTCCATGCATATGAAATACACGGTAGATATGAGTACATTTCCTGTTGAGAATTTCCTTCCATACATTAGCTTTATGTAATATATATATAATAATATTATTGTATATATCGGTGTCAAATTAAAATGGAGAGTCGTTGAATAATCCATGTATCGGTCAAAAATTATCATAATTAATATTTATTAAACATAATAATATTGTACGAACAGTAAATTAATCATTAACAATAACATAAAATAAAGATATTTACAATATAAGACTTCACCATTAGAGATAGTGAAGTCCTAAATCATAAGTCCTAAATTAAGATCCTAAATTTAGATCTAGCACCCCATTTTAGGACTTGCCATTGGAGATGCGCTAAGAATTGACATAATAAAACTTTAAGAGAGAGATAGAATATAACGTGCCTCACGCGCGACAAAAAATCTTTGGGGTTAGGTTTTATAGTGTTCGTTCGTCCGACATGTTGCCTTCCTGTTGGCGTCGGTCTTTGGTCGCGTCGCGGCGGTGTGAGTGCAGCCGGACGAGCGGTTTTGTCCCGACATGATGTCTTGTTCTGGGGCCAGCGACCGGGTTCCAGACAATGGTGGTGTCTGGGTTTTGGAAGTGTTGCCTTCGATTCTCTCACTCTGCCTCTATGGTCAGGTCGACGTTCGTGTGTGCAGGTGAAGCATGGGGCCGATATCGTCGCAAAGGATCGTTGGTGTTCTGGTCGGGACAGATTAGGCAGGGTCGGCGACCAACAAGGGAGTTTCAGGGTATTCGGATTTGTCTGTTTCAGATCTGGCTACTTCTATCTCTTTCAGTGGGTTGCCAAGCCATGTTCCCCGTGGGTTTTGGGTGGGAGGACCAGTGTGGTGCGACGGAATCTCGGTGGTGGACGAAAACGAATACCGGCGGCGGCAGCAAGATGGAGTCGAAGAGGAATCATCAACACTGGTCTTGGGGCTGGACTGCCAGTATGGTTGTTGGGCTGGATCGTTGTTGGGCCTGGGGTGTTAATTACCTAGGCCTAATTTGTTTTGTTTCATTTAGTTTCTGGTTTTTACTCATTTTTAATTTATTACAAATAAGTCCCTCTGTAACAGGAGGATTTTGTCGAGCGGTCGAGGCGATCTGCATGTGTGTGCACTCTTTGTGCCATGTCAACCCTAGCTTGGTAGCATGTCGTGATTAAATGGTCGCTTCCACTTAGTGGTCGAATGAGAGATAGTGTCGACATTTGTCGGCAGTGGATCGAGAAAGCTATTCCATACCGGGTACTGATGCATTGCTTTTGCCGAAAAAGTTGTTCGATCTTTCCGATTTGTCACAATTACTTAAAAACAGATAGAATTGTTGTTGATGAGCCGTTCTCTGTTATTTGGTGTGTGTTTAACTACATAGTTATTGTATGAGATCTTATTATTATTCGAGATGTTCTATGTGTGTTTATTGTAATATGAGGTTCAGGTATTATGCCCCATCCCCCCTATGTATTCAATACTCTTTTTAATCAAGGCTTGAAGACTGCCACACCACCCTTATTTTTTTTAAAAAAATTGAAATAATCACATCAGTACTAGTATAGCTGCTAGGCATAATCCAAATGAAATGCACAAAACAAAAACGTTCTAGTCAATTTTGACCGGAACATTAGAGCAAAAACTAAGTCTACGAATCGAATAATGCTCTGGTACCAAAAAGTGTCAAGAATTCTACTTTTTAAACAGACTAGCAAAGTGCTGCCATTCTGGAGCTAAAAGGAATTTTCATTTTCCTCGGTACCAATTCTGAAGATGCATGAGTGCATGAGTAAGGTGTATGCTAAATTGATAATGCAATTATTTCCAAGTCCCGAAAGACATAAATTATGACAAGCATACAGCATATGTTACGAAACTACAAATGACTTATACTAAGCCAGCGGACGAATGGTAGAAACATTGAAGCTCATTGGTTTGCTGGGCTGGGAAGTCGGAGCCAAATAAATGCAGGTCCTTGTTTGTAGAATCAGTAGTCAAGGCAGTTTGCCATGTCCGGGGAACCACGGTAGTCCAGGTTGAATGCACTGTTTTGTTTCTGGGATTGGAACAATAGGTCCCAGAAAAATGCGCCACAGGTCAAGTATTATTGTCACCAGCATTGCACCACCCAGAGCATCAATAGCAGCTCTCGGCAAGTCCCATGCATCGCCAGGTTTCTCGTCAATCCTGTATATATATATGAACCAACATCATTAAATGGCCGCAAAGCATTGTATTGGTCCTCATGAAATCATCTTATGTATGCCAGTATAAATCTGTCCATTTCTTACCTAAGAAACATGGGGAAGCTAACAATGAAGTAGATAGCATAGAACAAGCACCCAACTTTGTACATAGTTGCCCGGTCCACAAATTCATAGTAGGGGAACTGTACATGTTCAAAGCAAAACATCACTGTAATGGCTATGTCAACTATAAGCTAAGAGATTTCAGAGCAACGATGTGTAAAAACTATCTATGAGTATGTATTATAGGGGATTTCTATATCAAAAGAGAAGTTCAGTTACTAAGATGTTCCCTTTAACCAATTATGGATAAGCAACTACAGCATTACAGGCTCACTCCAGATATAACTAAAACAAAATATAAACCCATAACTTAGGTAGGGTGACATGAGACTTTAGAACTGTGTAATTCAGCTTGTTCATGCAGACATTTCTATCATCTTGACTCTCGAGTTCTATGAAAAGCTTGAAACTAACAGGTAGCCTAGTCCCAATAGACTACTGAGGGGATAAGCGACACTAGAGAAACATGAAG
The DNA here is from genome assembly GCA_946800695.1 of Geum urbanum. Classification (NCBI taxonomy): domain Eukaryota; kingdom Viridiplantae; phylum Streptophyta; class Magnoliopsida; order Rosales; family Rosaceae; genus Geum; species Geum urbanum. Next base: position 40,806,609 of record OX327013.1, on the reverse strand, counting down.
CGACAGACATAATGTGATCTTATACATTGAACTGATAAACCCCAGCTGAAAGTTATTAGAGTAGCTTCGATAAAAGGTTATCACATACGTTGGAAATAGCTACAGTCTCCAGGTATGCTATGAAATAAGAAAGAGCCAGTATCCAGGCAGCCTCAAAAAGCAACTGAGCTTGTTTTGGCATGTCAGCAATAGAATGGCGTAGTCTGCGAAGCGTTATGTTTGACGCCACGTGATAAAATAGGAAGCAAACATGCGTGAGAAGGAAAGTAGTATGTGGTACCTGCATTGAAACAAAGAGGTGAGAGAAGATAACTAGTCTATCACAGAGTGATTGAAGCTTTCTTGCTTACATTGTTCATTTTCCAGGATGGGAAAGTATAGGAAGCTCCCAAAACTGTGAAGAAATAGTGGGTCCAGAAGTAATTCCCAACATAGCTAAAAAGTATTATCCAAACACTGGCCTGTTTCAAACATTGAAATTGTGTCACGCAACGAATAAACTCATCAGGTGAAAATAAAACAGCATAATCAAATCGAGTGCTAGTGGAATGTCTATTAAGTAAGACACAGCAAAGACATAAGACATGAGTAATTAAAGATACATTTTAGGACTTAAGGCCACGGACAGGTCCTTTACTGAACATATTTTGCAACTCAATTACTATCTTTTTCAGTGTATTAAATCAATGCTAAGAAAACAAATAAGGAAGAATTAAGTAAATTCAAGGCCCACTTTACAGACCACAAAAGATACATATTTTGCATTCATAAAAACCATATCACTACTTCCGAAGCTGACAAACCAAGTATGAGTTTCATTGTTAGTCTATTAGACAGCCATCTCCTATTTATGACATATTAAGAAGTTCACCCCGGGAAAGCACTTAGGCACTTGCCTTCACCCAATAGCGATCCTTCCAACACAAGTTTCTATCTGCCTGCAAACACACCCACCAGAATTAAATAAACAAAAGTAAAGAAATGAGATCATAAACAACTTTTGCACAATGCAACTCAAAGCCTTCTCCGCTACTGAACAATTACTATATTACATCGACAAATATTTACATCTGTAATATCAGTTCATCTTCAAAGAACTACTGAATTCAAGTGAAAAACAAACTTCTATAAACAATAACAAGCAAATGTCGCAAGCCTCTAGTGAAAAGAAAATATTCATAATGCAATCTGAGGCTCAATAAATGGCAGTGCAGATGTTAATTAAGTCAAATTCCTAAGCAAAAAGCTGGACTAGATTGATTATCTTTTCTAAAACAATGAAGGGGCACAACGGGTGTCGCCAGACCCAATCTTAGCCTAAAGTTCAATGCTTATCTTATTCCAATGCGTAAGAACACAAAAACATCCCAAAAAATAAGCTCAGTACAAATGAAAGAAGTACATACCTTTCCAACAAAAAGCATCGGTAACAAAAACGAAGGAACAGCCGAAACCAATCCGAGCAGCAAATACTCCCATTCCGTAAAGCTCTGCCAATCACAACTTCATCATCACTTAAAGTTTTAATCTTTGTGAGAATGACCAAAAGAGAGAGTGAGAGAGATCGAACCTCGTAGAGCTTGAATGGGACGACGATTCCCAAGCAGAGTGTGAGCCAGAAAGGAGTGTAGAAAAGAAAGAAGAGCTCTCCCCATCTCTTGCTTGGATTCGAAGACAGCCATAGGCTCGGAGATGAAGACGAAGAATTACCGGATCCTTTTTTGGCTGCAAATGCAAACACACAGTTCATCAGAACCCGATTTAAGGATCCGGGTACTTGTAATTTTACAGTTGAGTTGGAAGAGGTGTGAATTTACCGCTCATTTTGGAGGAACCGGATCGTATCAGACCCGTGGAGACAGTAATGAGAGTGAGCTGTTGTTATGATTTGAACTGAATGAACTCTGTTTCAGAACTAGGCAAACTTGGACAGTGCCTCACATTAGCTGGCGGCTGTGTGCCAAGTTGTAATTACGACTTTAACTTATCATATGAAGAATAATTAATTACGGCGATCAGACTAAAAAAGGGGCTTCCTTTTAGTACAGTAGATTATGATCAGGTATGTGTTTTGATTAGGAGATACGATTAGGATGCCTTCATGATTAACGAAGGGGTGAATGAGACTTTAGTCTCTTGTCACACCAAAATTGTGGTTCTCTAAAAATTAATGATTTCAAAAATATAAACGATCTGAATTCAGTATATTTTATAGTCAAAGTTATATTCAAGATAACCATTCAAATTGAATTTAGTATAGCTAACTAATTATTATTATTGAAGACATTATTCTTATCTAATATATCATATTTGCTTAGATGGTGAAAGATTTCGTCTTAAAGATGTAATTAAAATAATCAATTATTCAAATTATAAAATTATTTTTGAAAAGAAAGAAGAAAAGTTTACTGCCCTGAAGAACTCGACCTAGAACTTAACATTTCAAACTTAGAGAGGATCGGTTGATCATCCGTGTGATTGCATAATTCAGTAAATTAAAACATTTATATTTAATAATATGTGGGAAAATGGCCACATATTATTAAATATAGAAGTGACTGTAAATTGTCTTCTTTTCTTGTTGGTCAGAGTCAACAAATGATTTAAGTCTGCATGGAAACCACCTGCATTGATTTCTTCCAGTAGACCACCATCAGGTTGAAGACCCAGATTCTATAACAGAACAATAAGGAAATCAAGTTGTACAGAAATCCCCAACTGGCTTGGTTCCTTTCACAAACGTGTCACTCACACCACATTCCGGCTTTTGCAACATCATCAGCACGTACGCACCGTGCTACAAAATCAACACAGGGAGAGAGAGATCGAGACAGAGATGGCTCATCAGGTGAGTAACGGGGGTGAGGCAATCTGGGACATAGCCACAGGGGATCGGCTCCTTCGTATAGCTGCGTGTGCTTCTCCTCCTCGTGCACTTCTCTGCCTCAAAAACCAGTTCGTTGTTGCTTCTCAGATTCATAGGTTGGCGGTGGGGCCATCTCTATGTGCTTCACACATTATTTTACTGTTTTGAAATCGATCATTTTTGGTATTTATTTTCGTTTATTTTACTAGTGCAACAGCGTAACATAAATCAAAATTAAACTCGAAATAGAAACTTGTTTATTTGATCTAATGAATCATGCCAATGCATTCCAACATGAATGAATCGAAATTGATGAGGACATTGACTTTGTTTAGGGTACCTACATACACTGTTTTGAAAGGCGACCGCCTAGGCGATGCCTAGGCGCTAGGCGAAGTTAAATGAGGGAATAAGATTTCTGGGCGGGTTAGGCGCTCTCAGGCGCTCATGGGCGAGTTTAGGTGATGCTGAGCGTGAAAATAATAATAATTTAAAACTCAAATAATTTGATATATGAGATCATTACTCTATATTGTATATTTTTGTATGGAGATTATGACAATTTAAACTATATTTATTGCTAATTTTATTATATAAGTGTTTTAAATATTCATTATTTCATATATATATATATATATTGAATTAATATCGCCTTTAAGTCACCTAGAAAACGTCTAATTCCGATTAATCCACGTCTAACCGCCTAGGCGCTCGAAGGTATGTTCACCGTCTAGGGTCGCCTAATGTTTTTTAGAAACCTTGCCTACGTATTCACTATAGTCTATAGATTGATTACAAAGTTGAAGCAAGGTTGGAGTTCTAATGTGTCCTGAACTTATTTTATATTTGTGGTTAACACGAATTTCTGTAACAAATTGTGGTCCTTCCATTGTTACTAGTTAGAAGTCAAAACGATGGTCTCATCTTACGTACACATATATCGATCCCACCTTAATTATGTGCTTATGCTTCATCATCTCTTAACTCTCTTTCCTTAACATGGTATGGTGTATTAAATTCACTATATATTTTTCAGCCTCAGCAGCGTCTTTGGAGCTACCCGTTGGAGGCCCTTGTGTCGCTTGCACAAAGAGTGGTGCATATCTTGCCGGCGGTGCGCCATCTGGAAGTGCTTATCTTTGGGAAGGTTTGTACTATATAATCACTCTCAGCTCCCGTGCTTATTTCCAATATATGGACTCTCTCTCTATGCATATATATACACAAGGAACATATGATTCTGTTAGGGTATATTTATTTTTGGTCATTTTTACCATCTTCACTATTCAGATCTTAGGTTTCAATGAGTAGATTAAGCCTGTAAATTTTCAGCAAAAATGGTGATCGTTAAGATATTCAAAACTGCAATTAAAATTTATAAGTATGAACAGTTCAGATTTGACATATTTGGTTTGTTCCTTGATTTAATCTAGTTCGATACCTTAATAGTCACCATTTTGGCTGAAAATTTACATGAATGATCTACTCATATATACCTAATATTTGGACGGCAGAGATGTTAAAATATGATCGAAAAGTTTGTCTAATACCATATACCTGAAAATGAGCAAAAAAAGATATACTCTCTCTCTCTCTCTCTCTCTCTCTCTATATATATATATATATATATATATATAGAACACCCTTACATTAAGGTATACTTATTTTAGATTCGGTACATTAAGGTCCCTTGATTTATCCTAGTTTGATACATTAACGATCATCATTTTAGCTGTAAGTTTATAGGAATGATCTACTCATATAGACCTAATAATTAGACGGTGAAGATGTTAAAATATAATCGAAAAGTTTGTGTTGTGTATATATAGGTTAAACCAAGGGATAGACCGAATATGCTAAACATGAACCGTTCATACTTATAAACTTCAATTGCAGTTTTGAATATTTTAACGATCACCATTTATGCTGAAAATTTACAGGCTTGATCTACACATTGGGACCTAAGATCTGAATGGTAGAGATGGTAAAATATGATCAAAAAGTTGGTATAATGCCTTATACCTGAAAATGACCAAAAATAGATATACTTTAGTGGAAAGGTATTATATATATATATATATATATATCGGTAAACATGAATGTTCTTAACATCGATCTTTGATATCCTTACGTACGTACATGAAGGATTTATACTTAATCGGTCAAATTGATGAGACATGTAGGTCACAGGTGGAAATTGCTCAAAACTTGGCGTGCACATCGCAGTTCTGTGAGCTGCATGATGTTTTATGATGATGGTTCTCTTCTCGTTTCTGGTTCAGACGACGGTGTGATCGTTTGGTCAGGTAATGACTAATAAGTCGATCATGTTTGTACTTTTTGCCTAGTAGTTTAGCAGCAAGGGTTTCCTTAGATTGATGAGAATGAAAAAAATGTTGCTACTTCTAATAAGTTTGATGGCATATGAAGTTTGCTAGACGTGGAAGATTGCGAAAGCTTTCCCTCGTTACTAAATTATTCAACAGATCACAGATCCTCTAACTGGCCTTTCAGCTACATCAGGGAGCTCAAGATTGATTCTGGTTTCAAGCTCACTTGATGGCTCTTGCAAGGTAACCAGATTGCATTGGCATTTAACAATAGAGATTCATTTGTATTGAAATGTCTTCTTACTGACTCCTAAGTATTTCTGAGTCTGAGTTTGGGATTTAAGCTTGGGAAAACTTATAAGAACTCAAGTTTATGCGGTAGCGATAACTGCACTTGTTCTTAACCCAACAGGGCAGCTCTTTTTCTCTGGTGGTAAAGATGGAAGAATTTTCGTGAACAAACTTGATATTGAATTGGTGGATGACTTGTTAGCTGCTGAAGATCAAGCAGTTACACTAAAAGGACACAAGTAATGTATGATGTTTAAGGTTTCTCTAAATGATTGGACATGGAAATCTCCTATTGACCACAGGCTAGGAATAGTCTTATGATGTGAATTTTTATGTATAGTTACGTACTTCCATACTAATTCAACTTCCAAAGTAAAACTGTCTATAATTGTTCAGTATTAGTTAACAAAGCCCTAGACTTTTGCTCTTATGTCTTATAACCTTCTCGTAGCTCATATATTGTAGAGTTCTATATATGCACAAGTACTTCACAGTTCACTTTTCTTATTGTAATTATTATTAGTTTATTTTTTATTGTGAATATTCTCTTTCTATTAGAAATATGCATTGTAAATCTGTATATATACCCAATTCGGGAATGAATGAAAAAGTATTGCATTCTACCTAAAACACTTTTGCTTATACTTTTTTACTTGGTATCAGAGTCAACCATGTAGACCTATCGACAAAACCCTATTTTTTGTCACCCACTACACCTTAATTCCGCTGTCATGACTGAATGATCCGACTCTGCTGTGATTTCTTCTCCCCAACCTCAACTACCTCCACCTCTATCCATCCATTACCATCAAGAAAACTCCTCTTTTCTTATTAGAGTTCTCATGAGTGATATCAATTACTCGACATGAGCTCTTACTATGCAAATGCGCATTGGAGGCCGTAATAAGCTTGGATTTCTTTCCGGTATTTCAGTTGCTCCACTTGTCGGCACCCATAACTATATTACTTGGGCTACTGACAACGAGAAGGTGAAGAGTTGGCTGATTGATAACATGTCTCCTAGTATCGTTCAACGCTATATCCGTCTCAAGACTACTGCTGAAATTTGGAAGGCCTTTACATCTGACCTACCACTACCACTACCACATAATGACTCATTGCCGGCAATGTTTTTTAACATTACCAACGATTTTTTAACATTGCCGGCGACATAAATGTATGTCGCCGGCAATGTCTCGATGGTAATGACATTGCCGGCGACTTCATTTATGTCGCCGGTAATGTCTTTTTTTTTTTTTTTTTTTACATTACCGGCGACAAAAATGTATGTCGCCGGCAATGTCTTTTCCGGCGACTTACATTTATGTCGCCGGTAATGTTAAAAAAAAAAAAGACATTACCGGCGATTTTTCCGGCAAAAATCGCCGGTAATGTCCAAAAACATTGCCGGCGACATAAAAGTCGCCGGCAATGGGAAGAAATGTTGTAGTGTACTATGATGATGAAGATTTTACCCGGATCTATGAGTTGCACCGCCTTTGCTTCACCGCCAAACAAGTTGGGCGGTTTCTCTCTGTCTACTACAACAAGTTGGTTGTTGTGCTCGAGGAACTGGATCAATGCATGACTTCTTTTTCTGATACCGTGGCTGACATTGTCCAAGACCACAACTACAAATCTATGCTTCGGGTTCACATGTTCTTGGGAGGTTTAGATTCAGATTTTGATCAAATTTAGGGAGCTTCTTTGTAAGGAGAAGTTGTTGAGTCTTGACAAGACTTATTTCCATGTTCGTCGAGCTCACAACGACCGTCTTACCCATTCTACTAGCCCTAGTCAACATGTTGTCATGACCACCACCACATCTCCACCACCATTGACGCCGGTCCCCGTTCCCGATGCTCAGGCCGCCGTGGCTCAACGACGGTCCTCATCTACCTCCCGCTCTTTTAAGTCCTTTCACTTTATCTTTCCTCCCAACCCATATGCCAACTCTATATGCCCACTGCGCAAGGATAAAGGTCACTCCAAGGATAACTGTTTTGATGTTATTGGATATCAAGATTGGTGGGACAATCGCCCACGCAAGAATCTTCCTCCCACAACTGCCTCTGTTAATATAGTCCAATCAGGTATGTCTGGTAAAGCCCCTCTTGCTACATCTTGTGGGAATAATGCTTGGATAATTGATATTGGTGCATTTGATCACATGATTAATACCCCTAGCTTAGTTCACTCTATTCATCACTCTCCTTTATCTAGTGTCTCTATTGGTGATGGTTCCTCTTCTTCTATTGTTGGTGAAGGCTTTGTTACTCTCTCTCTCTCTCTCCGCCATTAACCATTGATTTTGTCTTAGTTGTTCTCTCTCTTATATACAGTCTTTTGTCTGTTAGCCAAATCACTATGGCCTTTTCTTGCTCCTTCACATTTTATCCTAATTTTTGTGTTTTTTAGGACATTCTGACTCAGCAGATTCTTGGGTATAGTATTAGACAGGGAAAGTTGTACTATCTTGATTTGACATCAAGTAGAGAGAAGCAGTAGAGTTCGTTGAGTCAAGCCAACAGTGTTAGCAATTTGAATAAGGCTAAGGAAACTATCTGGTTATGGCATCGTTGTTTAGGTCATCTTAATTTTAGTTATCTTAGGCTGTTTTCTAAACCATTCCCTCGATCCATTGAAAAGTTTGAGCAGTGGGAACCCGAGAGACTGCCTCGATGCATCAAAGGGTATTTCTCAATGCATCAAAGACCCTGTATTAGAGGACCCGAATTCCTCCTCTCAGACCAATGAGAACCTGATGATTGATTTACCTTATGAACAGCATCGAGATAGTACTGAAGCTTTTGTTCTCCTGTCTACATCACCAACTGAGATCTCCGTTCAGATTGTTCCACCTAAGGTACGTAAATCTAATCGTGTTACTAAAGGAAGTCATAAGCCACAATATGAGCCTAGGATAGATTCCAAAGTCAAATACCCTATTGCTAACTATATCTCCCACCATATGTTGTCTAAATCTCATGCACTTGTTGTTAATCAATTATATTCAGTATTTATTCATAGTAATGTACATGATGTTTTGGCAGATTTCAAGTGGAAACAAGCTATGAACGAGGAATTATAAGCCTTGCAGAAGAATGAAACTTGGGATATGGTCCTTATGCCACTTGATAAGAAGACTGTTGGGTGTCGCTGAGTGTTTACTGTGAAACTTAAAGCTGATGGGAGCATTGATCGCTATAAGGCTAGGTTGGTTGCCAAAGGTTATACTCAAAAAATATGGAGTTGACTACCAAGAGACTTTCGCACCTGTTGCAAAAATTAATACTGTAAAAATCCGTATTGCCCTTGCAACTCGTTATAATTGGCCTCTATGCCAGTTTGATATGAAAACCGCTTTCCTGAATGGTGACTTAGAAGAAGAAGTATACATGTACACTCCACTATGAATTAATTGCAAATCAGGCAATGAAGAAGTTTGGGTATCGCTAGTGTAACGCTGATCACACCTTATTTGTGAAGCGCAAGGATGGTAAGACTACAGCCTTAATTGTGTATGTTAATGATATGGTGGTTATAGGAGATGATCTGTGTGAGATGACAAGACTTCAGAAACAGTTGTCACAAGAGTTTGACATGAAGGATCTTAGTGATTTGAAGTATTTCTTAGAAATTAAAGTCGCAAGATCCAAGCAAAGGATTGCATTGTCCCAAAGGAAGTATGTTTTGGATCTTCTTGATGAAACTGGATTGTTGAACTGTAAACCTACTGCCACCCATATTGAGAAGAATCACAGGTTGAAACTTCTTCCAGATCAAGTTCCAACAAATAAGAGCAGGTATTAGCGTTTAGTTGGAAGACTCATTTATTTATCACATACTAGAACTGATATTGCATATGTTGTTAGTATGGTGAGTCAGTTTATGCATAATCCTGGAGTAGATCATATGAATGAGGTATTACGTATCCTTAGGTGTATGAAGGGCACCTTGGTAAGGGTTTTTTATTTGCAAGAAACAATGAATTGTGTGTTTCTGGCTACACTGATGAGGTGTGTGTTTCAGGCTATAGTGATGCAGACTGGGTTGATGATTATACTAATATGACATCTACTTCTGGCTATTTTACTTTTATTGGTGAAAGTCTGGTAACTTAACGCAGTAAGAAACAGAATGTAATTGCTCATTCCAGTACGGAGGCTGAATATCGTGGAATGGCAAATGGGGTGTGTGAAGTATTAAAGGTTAAGAATGTGCTGAAAGAGTTAGGTTTCAGACTTCAGAAACCTATGGATTTGCATTGTGATAATACAACTACCGTTGAGATTGCTCATAACCCAGTACAACATGATAGAACCAAACATATGAATGTTGATAGACATTTCTTGAAGGATAACTTTGACAAGAAGATTATTCAGTTTCCTTTGGTGTCGTCTGAGGAACAGATAGTCGATGTTCTTACTAAATGATTGTCACATGAAGCCTTTAGTAAATAGTTGGTTAAGTTGAGCATGATTGACATCTACGCGCCAACTTGAGGGAGAGTGTTGGAAAGTATTGATACCATAAATATTCTAGATTCCTATTGTAATTATAATTGGTTTATTTTTTATTGTAGATATTTCCTTCCTATTAGGAATATACCTTGTAAAGTTGTATATATTCCCAATTCAAGAATGAATGAAAGTATTACATTCTACCATAAATATTTTTACTTATATTTTTCTACTGCTAAAAGACCTTGATTTATAACTGGTGCAGCAGATCTATTACTGCATTGACTTTCTGTCGATCGGGTCTGATTTCTGCATCCGATGACTGCACCATCTGCATTCGGGATGTCACTAGTTGGGCAATCATTCATAAATTCGAGCATAAAAAAGGTCAGAGTAACCACTTTTACGGCCTTGGTTTTGCATTGTAAAATTTTTTAGCTTTCAATGACTGATAAGTATGATTCAAATGCTGCATAATATCCAGCATTTGTTATGATCATATCAGTCAAAAATAGGATGTATACCAGATGAAACACTGTTGAAAGGCTTAGGTACTCATTATTTGTACATGTCTACATATGCATCATGTACATAATTGCACAAACCATCACAAGGCCTGGTTTTGTATGCTCAAAAATGTTAATCTGTTCTCCTCTTTTAGCAGGGGCTGTCACTAATCTGGTAGTAATTCCATAGTCCCGTATTCCGGGGCCAAATCATCGAAGAGGATTTGGTGTTTCTAAACTCCACAGGTATCCGCAGCCTACCAACTCATCCATGAGAGACATCAAACTCACTCTTGCGCCTTCATCGTCATGCCAGCTCCTCAAGGAGAATTCAAACCAGACCTCGATCACTTTCCAAACCACTGATTCACACCAACAATTATATGGCATGGAGGTCTGTCTACCTCTTAAGAGTTATATGGCACTATTATATGCTTAGGTACTTATCTATCAGTAATGAAGATACATTTTAATTATAATGTTGTGCACTCAAACAGAAAGCATACAGTGCTGTATCAATGGAAATGAAACTGGAGAAATGCTAAGAGCAGCGAATGTGGGCAACAAGAATGACAAAGCATGTAATGGAAATGAATCGGCACATGCAGTCGAGGTTGCTAGACTTGATGCAGAGCGGCAGCATTCTAAGGTCCAGGTCTACTGAAATGGAGTCACCTCCAACAAAAAAGAGAAAAACTCTCATGCTTGAAACTCCTCCATCACAGGATCAACCATAACCCTTCTTGAATTAATCTCTCTTTTCGTCGATTAAGCCTCCCGGTCGGATAACTTGGTCCGTTTTCGTCTATACAATCACAGTACTAAAACTATTCAATCTGTAATCAGTATGTTAATTTGCTTTTATTATAATGAAATGGCCATAGAATGTAACTTTAAGGCCGGTTATGTTGTTGATTGATGTCATTATCTTAATCCAGATTCATAGAATAAGGTGTATACGCCTAATATGCGGATAGAGAACTAGACACCAACTCCAAATTCCTGTTATAGAACAAATTAAGATTCTAAACGGATATAAATTAGCAGCTGTTTAAATTCCTATTCCTTGTTGAATTCCTACAAAGGAAAGAATTTCTTTGACCATAGGCAATAAGTGCAGATTTTCTTCATTTTTTTTTTGAAAGGGTGGTTCTTCATTTTTTTAGGGGGCTAAATTGCAAATTTTGAAGCAGAGGTATTTTGGTCAATAGACATTGACCCCGGACAAAAAACTCTGCGTGTATAAAACTTCTCTCTAATTCTTAACTCGCTTCTCTTTAGAAAGACAGAGACACAAGACACACTCATAAGCTCAGAAGCTCAGTCGCCGCTACTATGGCCCAGTTGAAGTCCATGTCCGCTTGCTTGCCTACCAACTTCGCTCTTCACGTCCCCAAAAGAGGTACATTCTGATCTTCTCAAACAAAATTCTGGGTTTAGTCATGTGTTGGGATAAGAATGAGAGAAGAATTATCAATGACTGAGATGAACTCATATGCTTAAAGTTTTGATCTTTTTGTCTATTTAAGATGACATTAGTAATACCCAGATGAAGTTGATGCTTAAGTTTTGAAAGAACAGTGCTTGGTTTACAGTGTGAGTTTTATGGGCTGATGTCGATATTTTTTGCTGTTGATGTTTTTGGAATGAGCAGAGTTGAATTTATGTCATGGAAGAGTTGCTTGTCAGAGGAAGTCATCGTTTCAAGAGGTAGAGCTCCATAATGTCTTGTGTTTTCTATGAATTTTCCTCGTTTATTCGTATTGGTTTGTTTTTTTTTGGCCTGATCATGTTTCTATTTTGCTTTCGCAGTTGGGGGCGAGAAAGAGTGAACTATCCGGGAATGCAATTTCCGTTTTGAGTACCAATGGAGGTGTTACTAGAGCTCAAAAGCAAGGTGGGTCATATACTTGCTGTTTATGTTACACGCTGAATTGCTGAATTTCGATATTTAATCAATGGTTTTTATGCTTGTTGGTCTTTAGGCATGGTGTATATAGCTTACTCTTTTGATGTGTGCAGTTATTAGAGCAGGGCTGCCCACTTATACTGAGGCAGAAGCAGCAGCTACTCCAAAGGAAGGAGGATTACAAGGCAAATTGAAGAAGGTTGTTCTGGCGTACAGTGGTGGATTAGACACTTCAGTCATTGTCCCATGGCTAAGGTGTGCCTGATGTGTTCTATAAACTTGTACTTGTGATTCAATAGTTTTCTCTTATTAATCTGTTTGATTATCTTTTTACTTGCAGGGAGAATTATGGTTGTGAGGTTGTTTGTTTCACTGCCGACGTGGGTCAAGTAAGTTTGAAGTACCTACTTCTATTCCAGATCTAGCACTTTATGTTTCGAGCAATGTACTTAATATGGTGAGTTTTGCTTCTGACTTGCATGCACTACCCATTCTACTAATTCTAGGGTATAAAAGAATTGGATGGTCTGGAAAATAAGGCCAAGGCTAGTGGGGCGTGTCAGTTGGTTGTAAAGGATTTGAAGGAGGAGTTTGTAAAAGACTTCATATTCCCTTGCTTGCGGGCTGGTGCAATCTATGAGAGGAAATACTTGCTTGGGACCTCTATGGCTCGCCCTGTAATTGCTAAGGTAATCACTCAATTTCATTATATATCAATGAAAATAATCATTTTGAATATCTGATTGATGCATATCTCTCTCTATTTTGAAAATAATCAAAGTCAAAGTCAAAGTCAAAGTTTCCAGGCCATGTTCTTGTTTTTCATGATGTATCTATATGCATGTAGTCTATATGCTGACATCCCTCTATACAGGCCATGGTAGATGTTGCCAAAGCAGTTGGAGCTGATGCCGTTGCTCATGGATGCACAGGGAAAGGAAATGATCAGGCATGAGTTGCAATGTAGCATTCAAATAACAAAATCATTTGTTTCTTTTTCTAACAAACCTTTCTTGTCTGTTTAGGTTCGATTTGAGCTGACCTTTTTTGCTCTTGATCCGAAACTAAATGTGGTGGCTCCTTGGAGAGAGTGGGATATTATGGGGAGAGAAGATGCAATTGAATATGCTAAGAAGCATAATGTACCTGTCCCTGTGATGAAGAAATCTATTTACAGCAGAGATGGAAACTTGTGGCACCTTAGTCATGAGGTAGTTTTCAGAACTCTCGTATATGTGGTGATGCTATTTTAGAGCTCGGATTGCAATTTCATGTGGAAACTCTGACTTGTGCATATCCAGCTGGTAATATTTTATGTCAGTAAAGAAATACTCCGTTCATGGTTGTGCTCACTTTCCAAAGTTCTCTTCCATTTATGTCATACCTGATTATTTAAAAGTTAAAACAGTAGTAGACTAGCAGTCGATCTTATACATTGAAGATTTATTCCTAATATTTTCTTTTCTTTTCTTTTCTTTGTTGAAAGGGTGATATTTTGGAAGATCCTGAAAATGAACCAAAGAAGGACATGTTCATGTTTACTGTTGATCCAGAAGATGCACCAAATGATCCTGAGTAAGTACAACTCCCAACTTTTGTGCTTTAGCTCTTAGGTTATGTGCGATAATTTCTTACCATTCTCCTGTATTCCTATGGGTATGTAGATATTGGCATCATTCAAGGAATTCCAGTTTCGGTCAATGGACAAGAGCTTTCACCTGCTTCTTTGCTTACAAAGCTGAATGAGATTGGCGGAAGACATGGAATCGGCCGTATTGACATGGTTGAGAACCGACTCGTCGGTATGAAGAGCCGTGGAGTTTATGAAACTCCTGGAGGCACTATTCTCTTTGCTGCTGCACGAGAATTAGAGTCTTTAACTGTAGACCGAGAAACAATGCAAGTCAAAGACTCATTAGCTCTTAAGTATGCGGAGCTGGTTTATGCAGGCAGGTGGTTTGACCCACTTCGTGAATCCATAGATTCATTCATGGAGAAAATATCAGAGACAACAACAGGGTCAGTAACCCTGAAGCTTTACAAGGGCTCAGTCACTGTGACTAGCCGGAAGAGTCCTTGCAGTTTGTATAGGCAAGACATTTCTTCATTCGAGAGCGGCGATATCTATGATCAGGCTGATGCAGCTGGGTTTATTAGGCTATATGGTCTCCCCATGAGGGTGCGGGCAATGCTTAAGGAGGGTATCTAGGTTTATTTGTAGCCTTAATTAGTTAGAATAAAATGGTTTACAGAATTCTAGTTTGTTTCAGTTTTCAGTCAAGACTGCTTGTACTAAAATATTGCCTTTGCCATCTTAGATTTGTGTTAAAAGTTAATATTTATTTTTCTTCCTCTATAGCCTATTCATATGTATTTGCGAGTAATGTTGCAGCAAACCTTATGCTCTCTTTTGCACCATCGATCATAAGAGCCTCTACGAGTTGATTCAAGAGTTGAACTTCGCATGTTCTAGATGAAAAGAAAAAACTCAACGATCTGGTCAGAATATAGAAGCTTATTCGTAACCTGTCATTAGACCTAGTAGTTATTCAGTTGAGTATTCGATTTCTGAGGAGTGGGCTATCGTTGTGAGACGGCTTTAGCTCTTCACCCTCAAACAGTTAAACCCATATAGTCCGTGTGCTCTGCATTAAGCTTGCGTCGTTTGCTTTCTCAAGAGCTAACTAGAACGGAGCTCAGAAGCTCAGAATTTAGTTGGCCATTGCGTGGTTACCACTTACCACCATGGTTAAGGATGATGTGTGCCATTGCTTTCATTGCCTGCTACTCAATAAGGTTTATTAATAATCACATTTCACCATTTTTAGAAAACAGTCTGCTCCGTGTATAGTGATCATACATATGTATCATGCATGCATAAAGCTGTGTTGTTATTTCTGGTTGTTTATAAGCCTGCATTAGGAGAATTAACAAAGGAAGCATGCATGAAAGTAAATGTTGAAAAGGTTATGGTAATGGATGTTATGAGTTATCTCTAACGAGTTATATTGCAGTTGCGAATGCTGAGTCGACATTGCACGTCAGTGATTCAAACCCTGAAGAATTGGATGTCAAGTGGTCAGACTTCCCTAGTGATTTTGTTTTTGGAGTCGGCACTGCTGCTGCACAGGTGCACGTACTTTTGTACCTTTGAAATGACTTTTCATGCTAATTACGTACTATGGTTTTAAGTCGTCGTGTGCATGATTTGCAACTTCTTTTTTCTCTGATTTTACTATCTCAGATTAAAGGATCAGCAAGAGAAGCAGGAAGAGGACCAAGTTGGGACAAGTTTGTTGAGAACCCTGGTAAATTTTGGCTGCCAACCCATGTGTTCTTGATAGTCTTTCTACTCATGGTGATGCATGAACAACTTTTTGTTTGTTTTTGTCAATGACTTTTGATTTAGAGAGAATTATGGACAAATCTAACATGTTGACGAGCATCGATTCCTATAAGCTAGCGATACAAGGTGAGTAGGGACAACCACCGCTGTATATCTTCCATCTACCGCTTCGAATTCTTTGTTGGAAAAATTATTTGTTTAGTCACTCATGTTTGACAGTTGAGACAGATTAATCACTTATATTTGACAAATATCAGGTTGGTCACTCATATTTTATTTTATCATTCAGATTGGTCACCTTGTCTATTTTGAACACTAAAAATATATATTTATTTATTTGTAAAGTACATATAAGTGTATAAATTGGCTTGACAATGACAAAAATATCAATTTAAGTAAACAATGCGTGTGTCACATATGTGTTTTTAACATCTAAAATTAACAAAGTGATCATTTTGAATGACAAAGTAAAACATAGATGACCAAAACGATATGTGTCAAACATGAGTGACCATATCGTCTCATCTGACAAACGTGAGTGACTAAACTAACAATTTTTTCTTCTTTGCTAGTCATACACTTAACTGGATCTCGCTCCTCTACGGTTTTAAATGGTGAAGTTTCATGAAGTTCACCACATCTGAACTACTCAATAATTCTAATGGTATTGATCATGCCACGTAAGTAAACATGTTTCTCACAACTTTTCATTTTAACTTCCGTTATCTTTCTCTCATTCTTTTCGCCGTATTTAGATTTTCTTCGCCCCTAAGTCTCGAAGAGAAGCTACATCGTTCGATCGACATGGTGGTTAGACCCGTCGAGATGCGACCTGATGCTAAAACTTGGTGAAGGAACAAAACACAAGTTGCAGAAGCAAAATCAATCATACCCAGATTGAAACAGATCGATCAAGTCTCTAATAGATTTAGCAGTTATGGACAAGCTCGCACGGGAGATTGGTTTTACTGGGTTTCTTCTTTATGGGTCCAATATTTGTACTAACATTTGTGGTTCTTCAATTCGAACTCCCATCTACCAATACTTATCAATTCTCATATCTATGCCCTATGGTTTCATATATCAGTTAGAAAATTTTTTAGCAACGATACTTCAAGTATAGGTCATTCATCACTTATGTATCTCAACTTTGTAAACTTATACAAAAACAGTACCTGTCATCAACTTTGGTGTAAATTTTTTATAAAGTGTTAAACTTTTGGGGATAAAATAGTCCAACCAACTCTTAGCACTAAAACTCTACATTAGTATTTAATTTTCTCCAAAAATGTAGACAACTCATCTTTTTTCCTTCCAAAATTAAAACACCTAATCTATTGCTCTTCATACAACCAAAAGACCTAGAATTTAAAAATATGTGGACTAAAAAATAATTTAAATTTTTTTGGAGTGGTCGAATTTTGAATTTTCAAATTTTGAATTAAAATTAAGCTACGATATAGTTTTTTTTTCCAATTTTAGTGGGTTGTGACTCATCGTAATCCAAATGTAGCTCCATCTTTACATATGACAAATGTCTAAACCCTACTTTAATGACGTGAAATGATAATAAGCATTGAAACTGTTTGGTGATTCAGATGTGGTGAACTTCAAGAAACTTCACCATTTAAAACCGTAGGGAGCCGGATCCAAGCATGCAAGAAGTCTCCTCAATTGCTAAAACGTGCCTCGTGTTAATTCTGTTCCAGTTGTTCACTAGATTTGTGGAACCAATTGTATATGGAGATTATCCAAAGAGTATGAGACATCTAGTGAAGAAAAGGCTACCCCAATTTACCGAGGAAGAGAAAATCTTAGTAAAAGGATCTTTCGATTTCATTGGCATAAACTATTATACTACAAGATACGTACAGAGAATCAAGCTACACCAATCAGTTATCACAATGATGTTATGGCTATAGCAGAGACAGCAAGTACATATTATACTTTATTACCACTATTGTTGCAACTTTCTTGCTAAATTATATTGTATATTTTGTTCGATACATAGCTTAAATAGTTTCTAGTAATCTTGAGCCTCTTATAAAAATTTTGATCGAGTGTTAGATTGATTTTCGTTAGTGCAAATTGACGATCAACATTAGCAAGTTGTTAGGCTTCATTGTATCCTAAAGGCTTATTTGATCATTCCTTTTTATAGATTAAGTAGTAGGCCCAATAAAGTTTAAAGAAAAACGTAAACTTTTATGTGCCTTTAAAATATTTCATTCTCTTGTCATAACCCACAAACACAAAATATCCAACAAAGGTGTATGTAACTTTTGGTTCATGCTCAACTTCTAAATCACTATTGTAGGCTTGTGGCTCATTTCATCCTCAAGCCATTGAAATGGGTACGTAGTTTGAGCTCGATTTTAAGTTTGAATTTGAATTCGAGTTCACACTTCTCTTCATCCTCTCTATTTACCCCAAGTTTGATTATGCACATAATTTATAGTTTCAGACATAGCTAAACCTAAAAATTTGAGATATGAGGTGAAAATCAAAAACAATACACTTTAATAAAAAAATAAAAAATATACAAAATTATGTCACACGGGTATCTAAACTATTCTATTCTCAAATACTTTATAAAACAAAGCAATATAAAATGATGTTCCGACATAGTACATAGAAAAATAAAACTAAATGTTATATTTTTTTTTGAGGTAATGTTATATTTATTAATCACAAACCAAATACAAATATATAGTGAAGTACTTTTAAACTACACCCGATATAGTACATTAAAAAAAACTTACAATTTTCCAACATTATATATATGTAAAGAGAACTGATATTCATAATGATACTAATAAAAAAGAAAAAAAAATTCCTTAGCTCATATCTTCTTTCCTTAAAAGAATCACACAATTACTTAAATGTTACTGTCTGACAATTTTTTAAAAATGTTTTTATACTCATATTTTTTCTTATAAAAAAAATTAGGATTTAAAATTTTGGTGTCTGAGTTGGTCATCTCATTCACTCACCTCAGATACAAGGCCTGTCAACTCAGCTCCCGACAGACGATTCTACTCCATAATCCTTGCTTGATGCAATTGTTGCAAGAATAGATGTCAGCCCAAGACTCATAAGCGTTGTACGTGGCTTTGGATGATGGAAGAAAGTAACAAAGTATGCAAGAGATGTTTGGATTCAAAATTTTGGTGTCTGAGGGCCTCTTTCGCCTCATCTCTGGCACATAACTGGTTTCAGATTGCCATGATAAGGTTTGTTTTTCTTTTATGTCTTTGAGATTCATTCTCTGTTTCTAACTTTGTAAAGTTACACACCTACTCGAAGTCTCATACTTGTTGTAACCACCAATATTGCATATGCTATCTACTAAATGTTGCTGTCAAATTACTTTTATTGTCATCCACAATTACTTTTGCTTATCTAGGATAGCATTCCCATTATTCATGACAATTCCTTTCTAACCATGACCACTAATTCATTTTCCTTTGGAGAAGACAATAGTGCATTAAACCTCCTGACAGTTACCTCTCAACAAATTAAATACCACCAATATTTACACCATACACGTTTTACCAAATCTTAGTAGTATTCGTCGACCAAAAGACTTTGTTTTCTGGCTCTATTGTTTCTCTAGCCTGTTGGAGTGGTGGTCTGGGACGGGGTTTGAAGGTGATCAAAAAGTTTGCTAGCAAAATACATTTTACTTTATATAATATAAAATAGACGAACTAAAGTCTAGACTATACATATCATAGAACAATTAATTCTATAACTATTTTTTGAATGCCGTGGAATATCTACTTCCCCTTATTTTACACAGTATAGATGAGATAAACCTTTGAAAACTTGCATAGCTAACTAACCAAAGATCTAGGTAACTAGTTAGTACTGCATGCAGTGAGAAACTTGTTCAAGAAATTGTTAACTGTATAAAGGTTTACAATTGAAACTTATATTGTATATTGTACAGCACTAATCTATTTTCTAAAAAACCAAGGATTCCATTATGTCAACGTCTTCATCATTGCCAAAGATGTTGTATGGTCTAATTGTTGCTTGTGCCTTAGCTTCTATTGCATGCTTGCTCGTAGAGGGTAGTCAAGGTTTGTCATCATCCATACATGGATAGGAATCCAGTTCCATCTTCATATACATATAAGTTTCAAATCACCAGCAAATCCTCTACATCAGTTGATTCACATAAGCGTTACCAGGTGAGTTGTTTATGCAATGTCTAACAGTCCTTCATATCCCGATATACAGTTTTGGATATGGAGGTAATTTGTGAAAATTTATTACTCGGTTGGAGCTTCATTTACTTGAATATGTATATGATGATCTCTTCACCCATGAATTCTAAACTTTTGCATTTTTTCTTCATTTACAATATGAATGTTAATAGTGATTTCTTCAACAATAAGATAAATTAGGCTTGAGTGGTCATAGACTTCACACCACTATGGTTAATAATTTCATGGAGGCTGATGTGTCACTGCTCTGGTTGTCTTTTTTTCACGGACACTCGTCAATGCATCAAATCGTCGAGAACTAAAGTTGAAGCAGTATGACTTTCTCAATGATTTTGTATTTGGACAGGCTTGGACCTAAGTGAGGCAAAGGAGTCGGCCACCTCAGTCATCAAAATTTTAAAAGACCCAATTTTTTATATATACGTATATAGATTGTAAGAAAAATTATGCATATAAAACATATTAAAAAAATTATGAGACGGAAATATTTAAGTAAATTTATGATGCCTTTGAGGAAAAAGTTATGACTTGTGGTTTGTTTTCTTTTATATTTATTAGTATTGTCATGAATATCCGTTTTCTTTTTATGTACAGATATGAAATATTGTTAATTTTCTTTATGTATTATGTTGAAGCATTAATTTATATTAGTTTGGTTTATAAATACTTGATTAAAAGTTTGTATTTGGCTTATAACAAACTAAATATAAAAAATATTGGTATACATATGAATTTCGATTTTCAGCTCAAGTCTTAAATTCTGAGATTTGAACCATTTGGAGTGTGCACTACTCAGGTAAGTTTGGTAATTCTGAAGAGTACTTGTGATATATGAAATAATTAACTATACAGATCTAAGTATGAAGAAATAACAATGATTCAATCATGAAATGTGAATCAAAGTGACTGAAGTTGTGGGATAATTTAATACCCTGATGATGGATGTTGATAATTCCCAGGTTTACATATTAACCCGCACTAATCTCTGTTGTGTCTTTATTCTACCAACAATACTCATATTCTATTTGGTATATGATTTATATTTTTCTCAATTCAGATAGAATACAAGATCATTCCAATATGACTACGACCATCGATTCATATAAGCGGTACAAAAGGTAAGTAAGTAAAGTGTGTGCTAGAACTACTTCCGTTGATCTATCATTCCTCACAATAAAAAAGTTTATGACAGCTCGATGTTTTCATCTTTTGGACTACTTGTAAATATGAAACAAGTAAGAAACTATAGAAGAAAGAAAAAATTACAAGGGCAAGATAAATTTTAATAATATAAATAAACTAATTATCTTAATATTTAGACAACTAAACATTGGAATTGAAATTAAAACATATCGATAAGTCCAACACATTATTCGACAAAAAGACTTTCCTGTCCTTCTATATATGTTAAAAAAACCTAAAATATTTTATTTTATTTCATTTCTCTCTGGGAGATTCAGTAGCACACCACCGCGCCTTTCTTCATCTCCGCCCCGGGTGCCGCCCGTGCCTCTCCTCCATCGCCACCTCTGCGCATCGGCTCGTGGCTGCTGCTTCGATCCAGAAACTCGTGCGACACACTCGGCTCTCCGGACCATTGCTCAACCTTGAGCAACCAGTTGGCCTCGCATCGCCTAGCCGCTTTCACGCCTCGCTCGCTACCGTCACTGCTCTCAAATATGCTCATCCAACTTGCAATCCTCCTCATTGCATGTGCCACCTCAACCTCTCTACAACTCGCAGCAGTCACGCCGACCTCACGAGCTCATGATTTCCAGCTTACCCAAACGACGTTGCTACTACGCGCAAGCCTCTGTGGCTTCCCGCGCGACTACCAGCTCCATCACGGATGGCTTATAGTCTCGCATCACAACCTTCAGTAAAGGCTACTTCCTTTCGACCTCGGCCTCACTTGACTGCATTTGAAATTGGAAGACAAGTTTGTTTCGATAAGAATTGGAAAACAAATTGCTACTGGTTGTTTTGTTTTATTATGATTTTTGCCTTTTTCTTGTGATTGTTTATTATTGTGGTATTTTTTTTTTCTTTGAACAATTGTTTGGTTAAATTTGAATAAGGATATCTGTTTTTTGATTTGGATGTAATTTGTCGATTGGATTAGATTTGGTTCGTTACACATAAGAAATTGTGCTCTACTACTTGATTTGCTTCACTGTTACATTTATACTATAGAAGTTGTCAATAGTTATAGTTTTTGTCAATGAAATTTTGTCAAGGTTATGTTCCTGATTTTGAGCAAACTTTGAAATATGTTGATATTGTGTTTTTCTGGTCGCTACTGCATTTTTTAATTTGTTGTTATTGCATTTTTAAAATTGTAATTGCGTTTTTCCAATTGCTACTACTAAATGGTTGGTCAAGTGTTCGTTGAGCTGCTACTGAAATTTCGTCTAGCTGTTATTGAATCATTTTTGAAATGCTACTGAATCGTCTGTCGAGTTGCTACTAAATTGTTAGTGAACTACTACTAAATCATTCGTCAAGCTGCTACTGAAGTTTTGTCCATATGCTACTGAAGTTTCGTCCAGCTGCTACTAAAGTTTCGTCTATTTGCTATTGAATTCTCAAAGTGCTATTGAATGGTTCATTGAGTTACTACTAAATTATTAGTGAACTGCTACTGAATCATTCGTCAAGTTGTTACTGAAGTTTCGTTGAGCTACTACTAAATCATTCTCAAAGTGCTACTGAATTGTTCGTCGAGTTGTTATTATATCGTTAGTGAACTGCTACTGAATCATTCGTCAAGTTGCTACTAATCGTTTTTAAAATTTTATTGTATTAATATCAAAAGTGGTATTAGACTTTTTTAACACTATTACTGAAAATAAGTGTTATTGAATGTAAAGAATGTAAGGGCTATAGAACTTTTATCGAATAAAATATAAAATGAAGTTGCCCGAGTAGGATTGAATTCTATGTTCGGATTAACACTACAAGTGGATAAAGCTGATCCATGCTGCTTAATTATAATCGAAACTTGTTATACTTCAATTAGACTTCCTTTGCGGAGGAGTCTTAGCAGAGTTGAACTATGAAGAGATAAAGACCGTGTGCTGGTAGAGTTATACTAGGATTCAAAGAGAATCTAAGAGCTGAAGATATAGAAGTAGAATGAAATATGACTTCTAAGCATTATATAAGGAGAATGACAGCCACATTGAGGAGATCCTCGATCAAATACACTTTGCTATACGCAAATACGTCTCGTCAGAGATAAACTTTGCAACCAGCGATCAAGAACGTATTCACCCAAAAAGCGTGAGTATCTTGCGATTCAATGACGCAAACCCCCGGCAACTGAACGATCGAAAGTGTTTGTCACCTATCGAGTGAGAGTATTGAGATCTAAGGAAGCTAAGAAACCGGGAGGTCGAAGGGTTTGTCACCTATCGAGTGAGAGTTCGGAGATACGAAGGAAGCTGTGTTTTCAACACACAGTCAAGGAGATTGCTCTGCTTTGCACTTTCAGATTAGTGTGAAGTATCGATTTCTATGGCTCTGCTAGAAACACGAAAGAAACCAAAGTTTTAGGTCACTAGGCGAGAATGATCCATTCAAGCGAAGTTGATACTCTTCTCGTCTTAATCGCTTAATCAAGAAGACAGACAGCTCTACGTTCACATTCCATCTAGAGACGGTGGCACGCCAACACACGAAGCACAAGATAAACCGGCACCCGCAGTTAAAGTATCTGAAACCAACAAAATAGACAGTTTGCAAAAGACTCTCTGCGCTTGGAAAGATTTTGGTGTCAAACAACAACAATTTACTTGACCTACACTACTTGGATTTCTACTACTTAACGTACAAGTAAACACTATTACACTAAACTACAACAACACCACTTCCAGAGGTGATTGTGTCCAATCAACCTTCTAACAGATAAGAAGAATCTTACATGCACCTTAATATGAGGTTAAGGTATATTATTTGAAACTTCTATTGTATAGATGGAAGCTTGAGTGGAGGAGTAAATAGAGGGGATTTTTTGGGTATTAATTCATGGGTATGTATATACCCTTATTTATTTCTAGAACTAGAATTACAATATATTTAAACATGAATTTAGAACAATCCTGTGTTTCATGATTAATGTCATGATTGAGGTTGGTTATTTATATTTTTAACGAGCTAATAGTTATTTTTCTATATGATGTATGCAGATATCTTGACTGCAAGAGCTCAAGCAGTTAATGTAATGTGTTGTGACTTCCATCCGCAGCTTGAAAATTGTGTACCTGGTATAGATGATAACAAAGAAGATGGAAAATCTAAACCCTGTGTTAGAATGGATGATTCTGCAAAACATTAAGCTCCGGTCATCATGAATGTTAGTGTATACTGCATCAGATAGGCTCACGAGCTTTGTTTGCCATGTCTTTCTTAAGAGGATCTGCATCGGGGAGGAATTTTGGCCTAAATCAACATTCTCTCCATGGGTCCCGCCTAAAAAAGAACGTCCAGATCGGAAAAAATTTGCATAGATGCTTTTCTGGGTTGCCCACCGATCATTGACCTCGAGGAATTCCTCAGAGACGATCGGAAATCGATCGTTGGAGAGAACGGCGTCCTCTGGTGGAGTCCACGCATGTGGGTGACGTCAGGGTGCGTAATTTTTTTTTATACCTAGCGCGTGTAATACACGTGCCATAATAAGTTAATTTTTTTTTAACTTAGAATTACAAGTCAATGACAGCCCGTCATATGGCGAGATTGTCTGCCACTGAGATGTCAACGGTCTTCCTCATCTGGGCCGTCCATATTTTGATTTGAAATTTCAACCTGACGGCCCAGATTCAATTAAAACGGTTATTTTTTATAATAATGGCCATAATTCAATATTTTGCTTTAAAAATTCTAAAGAATTGAAAAAAATTCACAAAAAATTGCAAATACCCCCCTACAATATTCCTTTAATAATTTACTAAAATATTAAAAATTAAATTTTTATAATTAATAAATAGTAATAGGAAGTCCTATTTTTTGTACCGCTGTAGGAAAAACATGAATAGAACCTATGAATAGTGATGAAACTTCTTCAAATAGCTCGCCCAATAGGAAGTCCCATACCAGTGCGGATGCTCTAATGCTGTATTAGTTATCATCGTTCTTTAACAATATGCCAATGTATAATCTAATGATAACAAAACCATAATAATATACTTTCTACCATAATTTTTTTACTGCTATAGCGTAGATATCAGCAAACTAATCGTGTGTGCAGCATTACTATATTACTAGATTTAGTTCCCCTGATTGAGGCACATTTCATTTCTTACATATATTGCCTCAAGAAAATGGTATACTTTGAGAGAACTACAGAAGAAAAACCACAAGAGTCTAGTTCAACGATGTGATGGAGTCTCATATCTATTGTCTCCATCTGCTGTTGCCTGAACTTGAACTGCATACTGTAAGTTCCATAGAATGTCCTCAAAAGATGGACGACTCGCTTCTGGAGAAATACATCTGTTCATTATAGAGATCACAATTGATAAAGATTGCTGTGCACAAGTGGCTAGAACTATCGGTTCTACAAGTTGCGTCCGGCCTTCTTGGGTGTTCAGAGATGCCTGCAAAGTACAAAATCATGATCAATCAAAAAATGGTGGAAACATTATGTGTATGATGATAGCTTAAATTTCATCATGAGCTAAGTGAAGTTGATCAACTTACCATATCATTAAGCAGGAATGCCTCTCTCCTAGCAGCGGTGGAAGTTCCAACAACAGCCTCGAGCAGTATATATCCGAAGCTATAAGAATCATCCTCTAAGCTTTTCATTTGCCTGAAATCATAAGGACTAATGGTTAAATGTCAGCAACTGAATGACTACTATGGTGACAACACTGCTGCATAGAAAGGACATCTCACCATGCCTTGTGGGATTCGTTTTCCTACAAATTTCAAAACAAGAAGAGAAATCATAAGCAAATGGAAAGACAGAAGTTATTACACGACTGACCAATTTAAATAGGACGATGGAAACTCACCATAGGCTTATCAGTTTCTTCTGAGATGATGGACATCCCATAGTCACTCAACTTCGCATTATCATGCTCATTGAGCAAGATGTTGTTCATCTTCAGCCGGTTGCTTAAGAAACCTGGAATGATTCCAGTATGTAGGAAGTGTACAGCTTTGGCCACACCAATGAGAACCGACAATCTCTGAGGCCAGTTGAGAACCTTTTCAGGCCTACTCCCTACATATACATCAAGAAGTACATTGTTTGAAAAGTATAGAATGCACAACTGGACTCGAGCTCTAAATTGAACGGAGAAAAGAACATATTGCTTGTTTTTGTAATTTACCAGAAAGTTTAGCCCGAAAGGTCCCATTCGTCACATACTCAGATACAAGATACACCTTGTTGACACTGTAATCATCCCCACCACCATCAAGACAGTGCCCTAAAAGGCATACCAAATGAGGGTGACGAAGCTTAGCTAGCAGATCCAAACGGAGTTTAAGATTCCGAATGGTGAATTTCTTCGACACAAGCAGGCACCTTATAACAACTTGGATCCCATTGCCTAGTCTACCTTTGTAAAGCTATACCGTTTCATTGGAATTAAACAAACAATTATGGTCAAGTTGACATCACTTAAGTATAAATGGTAACAAGTTCTGAATCACAGCAATACCTTCCCATATGAACCTTCGCCCAAAAAGGCAGATTTTTCAAAGTTTCTTGTTGCATTCACCAATTCTTCTAATGAAAATGTCCGGTAACCTGGGAGACCTAGCATGCCTGCCTTTGCTGATTGTGAAATAAACCCTGAAAAATATATAAAGAGCCAAGTTTCTCAAATCTCAAATTCAAAGGTTGTCAACTAGAAAAGTGATGAACATAAAAATTTGTTAGTGAATGACCTACTTGCTTTTGTTAGCATCTCAGTGGAGAAGCCTACTGCTACTGTGTTGTTTTCAGCTGGCACTGATTTATGTAACAAATGCTGCTCCGATACTCCCCGAGGGAGGCATCTTCTACACAAAATGATTATGCTCAGAACCAGAAGCACTAGAAGCACAAATAGTCCTAGAATCACACCCACCAAGATTGCTATATCTTTTCCTCTTGAATGTTTCCTCTCTGAGCTGACCACTACATTGCAATATGACTGTGGATGCTGATTTTGCATACTACCAGATAAGCAATTCCCACTAAACTTAACAACTTCCTCTGCTGATTCAGTTCCCAAACAAGAAGGTAGGTCTCCAGTCAACTTATTGTTCGATACATCAACAAAATTCAGCTTGGTGCCACAGCGTAAGTGGCCCGAAAGTGAACCACTGAGCAAGTTCGAAGCCAAATTCAAGTAGCTGATGTTTGACAATGAGAACAA
This sequence comes from Geum urbanum, assembly GCA_946800695.1. Taxonomy (NCBI): domain Eukaryota; kingdom Viridiplantae; phylum Streptophyta; class Magnoliopsida; order Rosales; family Rosaceae; genus Geum; species Geum urbanum. The sequence goes on along the minus strand of OX327013.1, from coordinate 40,779,293 downwards.
TGCAGCTAGAGGGGTGCCTGTTAGTGTGTTGTAAGACATGTCAAGATGTTGAAGCCTACTTAGCTTTCCATATTGCTGAGGAATCTCACCCGAGAAGGAATTGTTGCTGAGGACAAGCATGACCAACCCTTTTGGCATTGAGGGTAATGTAGCACTCAGCTTGTTCACACTAACATCAAGCACTTCTAAGCTACCCAAGCTACTGAGATCTTGTAATGTACCTCTCAACTGGTTGTTCCTCAAGCTTAGAGTAGAAAGGTTGGACAGTGAGTCAAACCAATTGGGGACAGTGCCATTCAAGAAATTGTCATCCATAACAAGACTTTGAAGCTTCACCATTGCAGAAATCCTAGGTGGGACTGAACCAAAGAGAAAGTTTGAACTCAAATCCAGATATTCAAGGGAAGTCAACCTATGAATTTTGTCTGGAAGTTGACCCCAGATTCCCAAAGACACAAGACTGAGGACTTTCAAGCTGCTTAGCCTTGCCAGAGTAGTAACAAAAGAATCCAAAGAAAATGCCTCGGATAATGTTTGATCTGGTACTGGAAACCCATGAAAGCCACTCACTTTGGATGGCTTATCACCCTTGATTCTGAGCTCAACTACAAGATTGCCAAGGCATGTAATGTTTGCTTGTGCAGATGAAGATACATAGCAAAAATCTACAGTATGATCCTTCCAAATTTCCAATGGGGTTGGGTACTCTAAATGCTTCCTCAGCTGTAGAAGTACTTGAGTTTGAGAAGATGGTAACTGATGACTACCCAGAAATAAGAAACTCCATGCAAGAAAGAGTAGCAGAAATGAAGAACAACACCCCATGAAGAACAACACCCTTTATACTAATGCTTCATGAACCTGTCATTAAATTGCAACATTAAAAAGGCTAATAATTACAAGTCAAGTATAGTTGAAACAGAAGACTTCAACACAGTGATCAGTTGTGACAGAAAATATAAACTTACGGAGAAAGTTCAAGCTCCAAAACAGAACTGATAAGACATGGAGATTCCTGGAAGCAATGAACTATCACTTGAAGAAGAATAAGCAAAATCCAGGAAGGGAAAAAAAGTGTGAGAGACAAACATCCATTTTAGTGGCATGTGCAAGAACCATTTGAATAGAGTTAAATAGCAAGAACTTGACTTTTCTGCTGGAAAAGTTTGCTGCAAGTAAAAGAGAAAGTGGGGTTACCTCAATTCAATGCATTAAGTTTTCCCACATGGTGTTCTTTCTTGAGTACAGTGAGCTCTCTCAAAGCATTTATATTGGGGTAAGATTTTACTCAGGCAGAAGAAGAAAGCCTGGACTGAGTGCATCACAGCTCTTAGATCTCTTATTCTTGGTACAACAGTCTTGCTCTATTTTGAGAACCAAGATGATAGTTCATGTCCTGAACAGATAGATTGTTGCTCCATTTAGAATTTACCTTTGGTTGCAGTAATCTTTGCTTTTTAACTTTGTAGGTTATTGGGGGCAGGTAGAAATATAATGTGAAGCCATGTCCTTGGGACTTGTGATTGCAACTTACCATAAATTGACAGTTGACAGGCTTCACACACCTAGAAAGAAATAGGGAAAGCTTGACAGGCTGTAGCATATGCACCATGCCGTTCCTCCATACAAATCCACTGGGAAGTTGCCTAAACTAGTGTATTTTATTGCAATTTGCTCTTTTATTAAAAACTTGTCAATTTGTTCTCAGCTGCTTCATACAGTATTTAATATGAACAAATCATAGTAATCCCAGCTTTACTGGGAAGTGGCTTTCAAATGAAGAGATTTCAGCCCTTGAACATGCCAAAATTCCAAGTCAAATACCTAAAAATCAATCACTTTCAAGTAAATTTGTGGTATAAATGAGCATCAAACAACATGCCAGATTCTCTTCACTGTAATGAGTGGTGAATGTGGTTCTGAGTTCAAATCCGTCCTCATCAACATCAAGAAAAGAACAAAAGAAAATCTTCTCCTTCCTTAAGCACCTATATTGCCATTTGCAATAGAAATAATCAACACTACCTTACAATTTTTTCACAGCCCGGATGTGAAAACTGGAAGGAAAAAAAATGTCATGGTACATATCTGATGACGAAGATATGATTTGCGTTCCACAGATTGATTCCAGAACGTTAGTAAAAAAAAAAAAAAAGTGGTTAAACCACTTAAACCCCACATCAATCATACAAGATTGGGTACAACCAAGCCATGAGGGCTACCAATGAGACAATAATTAACGAGTGGGCTATCAATCATACGACATCTTATGACCCTACTTGGAAAGACAACATCTTGTTTCACAAGTATACGTCATATACGTTTTTACTATACAATCATAGAAACCTTGTCTTCAGGTCTCCTAAGAATTCTTCATCCTATTGAGGTATTCACACAAGTAGTGCAGACGTGCAGTGCATTGGCATTAAAACTGTCATAAATGAGGAAGAAGATATGTGATTTATGGTTAGCAACACTGTCATAAATGAGGGAGAAGATATGTAATTTATGGTTAGGAAGAAGATAGCCATGAACTCAGTTGCAGGGACATTTTCATATTTGCATATATCTATCAGGAATGGACCTATACCAACTGGTTCATAATTCTCCTTTAGCATCATGGAATATCTTTATCAAAGAAAATTTTGATGGACAATCTGCTCTTTGCTTATAACCATATATATGATGCTTGAGGATGACAATCTGTTTTTGCTTTTATCATCATTTCAATCACAAAGAAAGAATCTTTACCCTTTTAGCTTTGCTTATTTGCTTTCCTTGGTTTTAGAGATATCTTGCATGGGACTCATCCTCAAAGAATTATTAGGTCTCCAATAATTACAACATAGTTTCAAGATAGCTGAGAGCCAAACAGTTGTGTAAATAGACAGTGTCTTGTCAATTTTTAATTTCATGCTACCAATGCAAATGCTAAACAACAATTTTCAGCATACGTAAGAATGAATTAGATTCCTATTCAAAGAAGAAAATGGATCACAGAGATCTCAGAACAAGGGAAAATAGGACATAAAGTAAGCCAGGGCTAGACAATATTTTGAAAGTCATACAGACGAAAGAAGAGAAGGGAAGAGTAAATTGTTCAAGTATCCAAATTGATCTAAATAAGTCACAAACCCGGGCAGCCTTGAATCACCTGAAATGTAAAATCTCAGTCATAACGTCTACCAGTCGTTCAAACAAGGTCAGAAAAATATTCTCCTAATAACCTGAAACATAGGTCAATTCCCAGTAACTCATACAACCACCACCATATTATAAGTCTATAAGCTTACAAGCCATGTAATTTGAGATTCAAACTGCTAAATCCTCAACGTTGCCCATTTCACTTGCGATCCATCATGGTATTGCCGCATTGATAATACAACTGAACTGAACAGTAAGTCAGTATCAAAGAGGTAGCAAGTTATATTTTTCTCTTGCATCCTTTTTCGTAACCAAAAGTAAAAGATGAGCACCAACATCCAGAATGGTGAAGTCAATAAACTTGGGATCCATTCAGCACTGCTCAATTATTCAATCTCATCAACAGTTACTTAATAGAATTAAAGGACGTAAACCCTTTAAACTCTATCTTACCCTTGTGTGCATCAACAATATCTGGAACCTCTTGTTCATACTTGCTCATTATCCTCGCCTTGAAAACCTCTTCAGTCATTATAAGCACAAAAACAACTCTGTTACTATCTTCTTCTATCAACCCCTGTGAAAACAAAAGTTGCAGAACTGAACACCTGGGAATAATTCTCCTCTCCAAGCTAAGCTGCAAAAGATTCGGATTCTTGCAAATCGTTGAGGTGTTAAAATTCAATTTATTCAAGAAGAAACTCATCATTTTCTGGATCTTCTTCACCGAAACAAGCATACACAAGGGTTGCTTTTTGAATGCGGCATAAACTTCATCTTTTGGCATACCGAAACTCCGGTAAGTTTCCAATTTCTGCTCCCAGAGTGTCTTACTCATCAACCCTACGGAATGAAGAGCTAGAAGAAATGTCAAATTCCCGGGACTCATACCTAAACTCTTAACGAAACCAATAACCTCACTAACTCGATCCTGACTTAGAAACAATGTCTTTGGAAAAAGTGCTAGAATTCTTGCAATATGTGACTCAGACACACCATGATTCCTCAACGCAGCTACATTTGGCTTAAGCACCTTCTCCAAAGACACTTCAAGAATTCAGAAACACCTCATTACAACCGTTACCACATCCCCATCATCATCGAGAAATCGCCTAAGATATTCAACTGCCGGAATAAGTTGGTTTTCGAGACTTCTTGAGAGAATGTAAGGCTCACTGGTTAAAATCTTGACGATTTGAAGCTGTGAAAACCCAACCGACTTCAAAAACTCCACCTTTGGCTTCAATGTCTTGTGCACATGGAAAGTGTACAACAAGGGATACTTTATAGTCATGTTCATTATATCATCTTCACCAAAACCATGACTCGTGAAAAACTCAACCACAGGTTTCACATCACTCTCGAGCACAAGTGGTTCTTTAAGAACAAGTTGAGCAAGAGTTGTGCTAGAAAACCCAAGTGACTTTAGCAACTCCAAATTGTGTCTAAAATTTGTGTCTGCATCATCAGCCAAAAGCAACGTTGGGGGTTTGGATAATAAGTTCCTGGTGTGGGTTTCAGTAAAGCCGTGAGTTGTGAACAAGCTCGGAACCCAGTGGTGGGTGTGATTGAAATCAATCTGGAGCTTCTGGGCAGCTGAAATGGCGGATTTTGAGGAATTTTGGAGGTAAGAGGGTGTATAGAAATGTGGGTCTGACAAAACCGAGGTGGGTTTGGGTGTGGAGGTTGAGAAGTTGAAGCAGTGGCCATGGTTGTATAGCAAAGCTCTATGCTTTAGTTTTGTGCTGATTAAACGAAGCATTGTGGATTGGATAAAAGAGTAAATGGGTATGTATGTAGCTGAGAGTAAAGGGTTTACCTGGATTTGGAATTGGAAGGGTATATGATGTTCATCGGAGCTTCAAGTATTGATCTTTTCCATTCCCACCGCCGAGCTCCATTTTTGAAGTGAAACGGGCCAAAGGAAAGACGTGTCGTTTTATTCGGAGATAGATCAGTATGGATTCAATTTCACTAGAGAATCCGTATAGTATTATAAATATTAGTTAAATTTATTAAAAATTAAATTTAACAATCTTGATTTTAAAAAGTTATTTTTAATTGTTTTTTTATCCATACAATTAAAAAACAGAAATCGAGACAAAGATTTAACATTGAGTTAAATATTTTGTTAAATATAGCTAGAGATTTAACAAAATGACAAATTTAACTTTTGTTTAAGATATTTGTTGAAGTTATATTTTGTTTACTTTTTCTTAAATTTTAACTTTTATTCTGAAATAAGGTATCTATTAGTATGCTCTTAAGAAGAAGAAAAGGAAGAAAACCTTTTCTCTATTCTACTGCATCTATTTTACCCATAGAGTGAAAACAACCAAATGAAAGTTTGGCACTTAAGGAAAAATTACTACAATGATCACTGAACTTTGTCATAATTAACAATTTAGTCAATGAGCTTTCGAAAATATCAAAATGTTCATTAAACTATTATCTCGCATATCAATTTAGTCCTAATACTCGTTTCGAATGTCAATTTTTCTTCTTTCTTATCGGTCTTTATACTTCTTCCGCTTATGTTGTGTGTATTTTTCTCATTATCCTATCCATATAAGGAAAGTATTTGACAAATTTTAGTGTTGTTGAAAGAGAAAATAGTTACGAAAAAAATATAATCTGAAACTGTCTTTTATTCATTGATATATGACCTTAAATATGCATTACAATTTGATACAATCAATATTCCTATAAATCAGGGATTGAGAGAATATCTACTTCTATTCTAGCCAGGACAAGATACACACTAATATACCATGAATATTTCTCCTGGAGCATTCTCCTTTGTGTTGCAATCCTGATGTATGATGCATAACTTGTTGCCTCACTAAAAATTTCGCCAAGCAAACAAAAAATCTCTTGGGTAAAAATAAAAGTTTGGTCTAAGAAAAAATAAATACAACGCATCAACTACAAATAAGACCACATGTGATGTAGACTCCCCCTGATGTCATTCGAAATGAACTCCCCCTGATCAATAACTCAATGTTAGAGTTCAGACAACCTTCTCATTCCAATACGTTTCACATGCTTTACATATGTAGATTTGGGTAATGACTTGGTAAATAAGTCTGCAGCATTATCTACCAAACAAACCTGATTCACATGAATGTTCAATAACTGTTATTGTTGCTGATTAAAGAAAAACTCAGGCGGTATGTGTTTTGTATGATCACCCCTAATGTATCTCAATTTTATTTGTTCAATGCAAGCCGCATTGTCCTCAAAGATACAAGTTAGTGCAGCAACAAGGGTCTGCTTTGTTGATCTCCAATAAATCGTTGTGTTCCCCATGGTGAATACATAACCTGTTTGGAAATGTTCTTTTTGTAGATTAGATAGATACTCAGCATCAACAAAACTAACTAAGACATCACAAGTTGTCTCTGAGTAAGAGATCACTCTGAACTGAGATTTAATGCTTGCAGCCGGGTCACTATTCGACGGGTCAAGCATTTCATTTGACGGGTTAGATGAATGGTTCTGATCCATCCAGGGTGCAACCTTCTATGGGTCGAAATTACTGGGACATGATTCAACCATCCATTTTTCGGGAATTTCAAGTTTCTCTTTCTATTCTTTGTAGAGAAAGAACAAGTCCAAGTCTATGAAACCCTTCAAATATCTGAAGATGTACTTTAGATCATTCCAATGACATTGTGTAGACGCATAACTAAACCGAGGTATATGGTCGTTCACATAGAATACAATATATGGTCTTATGCATTGAACTAAATACAACAAATCTCTAGTAGCACTAAGGTACGGTACCTCAGCTTCCAATAGTTCATCATCATCATCATCTTTCGAACAGTACGGATCTTTATTGGGTTCCAGACTGCGAACGACCATTGATGTGCTAAAAGGGTGTGCTTTGTCTATGTTAAATCACATGAGTATCTTTTGGACATAATAAGACTGATGAATAAGTATTCTACCAACTCGATGTTCTAATTCCAAACCAAGACGAGTCCTACCAAGGTCTTCCATCTCAAACTTGAATTTCAAGTAGTTAACCGTCTCATTGATTTCATCAAGAGACCCAATGATATTCATATCATCAATATAGACCAATATTATGGTAAATCCTGAACTTGTTCTCTTAATGAACATACATGGGCATAAATCATCATTCTTGTATCATTTCCCAATCAAGTAGTCACTTAGGCGTGTGTACCACATCATACTGGATTATTTTAATCCATATAGTGAACGCTTCCATCTAATCACATGAGTATTATGTGGTGTAGAGTTACTTGAGTTGGGTATGACCGCGTCTTCCGTCATTTTTATGTATATCTATGAATCAAGGTTTCCATAGAGATATGTTGTCATTACATCTATCAGTTGCATGTTTAATTTTTTGGATACTACCAAACTGATAAGGTGGCAGAAAGTAATGATTTCCATAACCGGAAAGTATGTCTCCTCATAATCAATGTCAGGGCGTTGAGAGAATCCTTGCACTACAAGTCTAGCTTTATACCGCATGACTTCATTTTTTTCATTACGCTTCTGAACAAAGACTCATTTATGTCCTACTGGCTTCACATTTGGTGGGTATAGCACTACCAGACTAAAAACATGTCTTTTCTTCATAGAGTCTAGTTTGGCCTGCATTGCATCTTTCTACTTCGGCCAATCCACTCTTCGCTGACATTCAGCAACCGAACGAGGTTTTACTTCATCGTCGTCAATGATATCCTGAGTGACGGAATAAGAAAAGGCATCATTAACTACCTTGAATGACCTATCCATAACAATGAGTGCATCATTATTTGTTAGTGAGATTTCACTGTTCTCTAACATCACATATGAATCTGAAGCGTCCTCTAAAGATGTCATTTGTGATTCTAGGGCATCACTGTAGTCAGGAACAATTTCTTGTGTGGGGTTCACAATGTTGATGACGAAAAGATCAGTTTGTGTCTAGATGGCTTGCCTTTATCCAACATCTCATCTGTAAAAAAATTGGTCTCCCCCTCTTCCTGATGGGAGTCGAGGTCGATGCTACTCCATCCACATGGGAAAAAATCACTTTACTCTGCTCTGGAGTTGTGTTATACCACCCTTTAGGGACTTCTAACCTTGCAGGAATATTTGCAGCAAGAATGTCTGATCTCATCACTTTGGGAATATCAGTAAAGGAGTCAGGCATCGAGTCTGCTATCATTTGAAGATCAAGTCTGGCGGTGGAGGTTTAAGTGTTTAAGGGTTAAGGTATTTTTATTTTTGGTGATGATGGCTATAAACTCAAGAGTTGCTGAAACTACCAGAAAAAATCCACTTAGACAGCTAGCGAAATATTATTTCGTCGTCTAAGTGTACTTAGACGACGAAACATAAAACATCACCTAAGAGAGCAAAAATTCATCGTCTAAGAAATGACTTAGACAACGAAATTAATTTTCGTCACCTAAGAAATGTCTTAGACGACGAAAATCAGTTTCGTCGTCTTAGAAGACCTACTTAGACAACAGAAACAAAATTCATCGTTTAAGATTTGACTTAGACAACAAAAAAATTTATTTCTTCATCTAAGAATATATCCTAAACCCTAAGTCTTAAAGCTTTTCCCCTAAACCCGGAACATCTTAGGCGACGAAACTCATTTTTTCGTCGTCTAAGTAAAGTTTCACAATCTGACATCTAAGAGCATGACCATGTATACCATCTTAAATACATATTTCTTTCTTCAAGGGCATAGAGTAAGTAGTTCTTGGACTATGACTGTCGACGGTTCAAAAATCGGAGTTACGAAGATTCGTATATCAATGTTTCTGATTCGTTGAAATTTCGGTTTTATGGTTGACTACGCCGATCAAACCCTTAAAAAACTTCGTTTTGAATGAAAATTCATCCACATACATATTATGTTATGATGAATATATCCAATGGTTGTTTTGTCCAAATTCAATTTCATTAATGTTGATGTGGAGTGCATATAGACATACGAACACTTAAGTTATACAACACTAATAGATATATAACAAGTTTTTAGTCTTAAATAGTTTTTTTAATTTGTTTTAATTATTATACAACACTAATAGTTTTCGTCGCCTAAGTGAATTTTTTTAATTTAGTTTATTTTTATTTTTTGTAAATAAAATTTTAAAAAATTCACTTAGGCAACGAAAATAAATAGTTCCTTTCTTTAAGTGAAATTAGGCTTGGGACGGTTCGGGTATATGTAACAATTATTAGAAATAGAACCGAATCAAGAAAATATTATTTCGGTTTGGGTTTACAAATTTAAACACTAGAATCGAATCGAATAGATTCAAGTCGGTTTCACCGATTCATTCGGTTTTTTCCATGCATCAGTTGATGGTCAACTGGGTATCAGTTAGTCTATTCATCAACAGATAATGTTCAACTGACACTCAGTTGAGGGTCAACTGACACTTAATTGAGTGTCAACTGTGTATCAGTTGAGGGTCGACTGAGTGTCAGTTGAGGCTAAAACACATTATGTTCAACAAAAACACAACACATCAGCCTTCAACTGACACTCATTTTAGGGTCAACTGGGTATCAGTTGAGTATCAACTGAGTATCATATGAGACTACTAAATCTGCATATTCATTTTAACAAAAAGAAAACTAATATCAGTTAAGGCTCAAATTTGATACCAAGCATGCAAGCACTAACATCACAAGTAAACACAGAATCTAATACCAATTTTTCCAAGCACAAAGCTACAAACTTCAAACACTTCATCACAAGTCCAAAGTCCAAAACTCCAAAATCAAATGTCCAAATCAAACTAACTTACTAACATTACAAATTCAAACTAACTTAAGGGTTCAACACAATTTGCAATGAAATTTCTAAGTTTTTTCATGACGTTTTGGACCAAATCAAAATACCATACAACAATAGCAATCCATATTGATTATAATACCGGTAAAAGTTTTTCCAATACGGTAAAAATTAGATATATATGTTGTAAAAGTTTTTCCCTAAACCCTTTTTCTCTAGCAAATTCAATTAACCATGTTGTAAAAAGTTAAAACTTATTTATCAGATAGATTTATGACCAATAATAATGTGACACGTGTCCTTATCGACTAAATAATTGCAACAAGATTTCCGGTAAGATTTTTTACTAATAAAAAAGTTACACGTGTCACTGCCACGTGTGCTAATCGAAAAAATAATTGGATTAGATTTTCGGTAAGAGTTTCGACTAGTAACGATGCGACACGTTTCACTGCCACATGTCATTATCGGAAAAAGAATTGGACTAGATTTCCGGTGAGATTTTTGACTAGTGACGATGCAACACGTGTCACTACCGGATATTGTTATTGACAAAATAATTGGTGTGAGTTGTGAATGAAATGAATTAGTATTTATAGGAAAAAAATTAGGGAGTTTTCTGCAATTTTTGAGGGATTTTTTTTGTAATTTTTAGAAATTTTATGCAAATATTAGAAAATTTGCCGGAATATCAAAATTTGGCCGTTGTATTTGAATTATAGTCGTTGGATTAGATTTTACTTTCAAAATCAACGGCCCAAATCACTTCCCCGTTGCTAACCGTTGCTCTGGTAAAACCTGTCACGTGTCGTCTTCCTATTGGACCGTAACTCGGTCAATCTTTTTTTATTTACTTTTACTGGTGCACGCGCCGAGAAGAAAAAAAATTAAACAGAACCTGAGGTCACCCACGTGAAGTGGGTCCCGCCAGGCTGTCGAGCAGTAGCTCGAGCAGAGTTTGCTCGTTCTTTTGCTTCCGTCTGGGTTTGCTGGAGAAAACACCGGCCGTCTTCCCCTGTTGCGGACGTGATTCACTGTGCTCGAGCACCGTTCCGTTCGAGCCCACCTCCTACTCGAGCAGCATCCCACCGGTGCGGATGCTCTAATATTGTCAAAAAGTCGTTTATGTTTGCAGCTATATATATACCAACTCTCGTTTACATTGGGTTTGTTTCCAATGGTTGCTTTGTTCATTTACAACTTACTTTTGTAAGGGGATCCGAGCATCTTATACTACTTTTATCGATAGGTTTTTGCTGTGAAAAGTGTCCTTCTGAAGCCTATAAGTTTGATTCAAGGTCTACCGGGTACAGGTAAACATGTAACGTCTGCAAAAATTGTGTATCACATGGCTAAGCAAAGGCAGAGACAGGTAATATCATTAATCTCACATGGCTAAGCAAGGGTCTCTTTGTTTTGTTTGTTCACTGTGAAAAACCTAGATGACATAACTGTAGTTAAAATGAACATAACTGTAGTTAAAATTCGAGGCCTTTTTGATTGTCTGTAAAGAAATTTGGATAATTTTTTTGAAGCATTTTAGTGTTGTGTAAAACATTTGAATTTAGTTTTTTCGGGTTTTGGTGATCATCTGTGTTGTGATAAGCTGTGTTGAAATTTGCGAGCTCTTGGCACCTTACTTGTATATAGCATAGGTTGGTTTTTTCTTTTGATCCTTATGTTGAGATCTTTCAGGTTAAGAGGGGGAGTGAATTCTCAAGGGTTTACATGGAATAGGTCTGGTTGGTTTGGTTGGAGGTAACATATTGAAATGATGTTTCTTTTTGTCTATAAGTTGAATTAGCGGAAATGTGGAGCGTCCTGACTTTATTGATAATGTTTACTTGTAGGGGATTCCTTTCAAGCTTTAGAACCAAACATGGAGGCTTGTCATTGAACATTGGTACTTGCTGGCACCTCTATCTTTATCAAAACTTGTTTTGTTCACTTATTCCAATCGTATATGTTGCAGATGCCATTGAACATTTGGTGTAGTAGGCTTATGTATCAAATTATGTTTGACCTAGTTAAATTGACTTTTGATTGCAGCACTACAAATGGCTTCTGCTAATGGTCATTTCTGAGACTTATCTAGAAAAGAAGCTAAATTTGGAGAGGAAGAGTTGGAAAGGCAAAAGGGTTCTTTTGTAATCGATATCTATGAATGCTTTCCAGTAGTAATAGCTCTTTTAGACATTTTTTTTGTATACTTTGTCACACTATTATAGATATTTTTAAATGTTAATTATAAATGATCAATAAATATTTGTCGTTAATGCTTTGTATATAGTGTTAAATGACATTCATATAGGTGCAATGTGAAACCTAAAAATATTATATGTAACACAATTTTGAATTTTGAATAAAGTGTATTGTCTAAGAGAATAATCAATAATGTAACAATCAACATAGTTTAAAAGACAATACAGTTGTCTGATAAAACTTAAAACAATGTTACGAGATAAATGTCTATCAACTAAAATATGACATGCAACCAAATTTTAAAATAAAAGTTTTGTCTCATTTTAACTCAGACAATAGTTTTATCGCCAATAAAGTGTTGATTAATTTGATTATGCACAATGATTTTCAAACTATTGTCTGATATGACTTCTCTCATCAATTCAATAGACAACAGCTCGTATCTATATTAGATAATGGGCAAAAATCATTGTGTGAAGTCCTTTTTGGCGTAGTGTGACTTGACTGTTCTAGCTTGTGTGTGAATAAGGTTTCCTCTTCATTACTTGTCATAGGCTCAATTAGAACTCAAGCTACCAATGTTTCTTCTTCTTGATTGACTAGGAAAGAAAACTCCCTCACACTGAAGAGGGGTCTAAATAATGGCCAATACAGTGAGACACATTTTGTTACAAGTTAAAAAAAATTCATTTAATCAATGAAAGACATAACCATTTACCTAAAATCTACAAAATTCACTGATGGTTCTATCTATTTTTCGATTCGACCAACAAAAAATTAAAAATGAAATCGAAACAGTTCAGTGCAACATCTAGAAAGTAATTGTTTCAAATAACACTTGCATCATTCAAATGAATCCAAAGGCATCATAAAAGAAAACTCATTGCCAACCTTATCATTCAATTTTAACAAATAAACAATGGCTATATGCACAAAGCAACAAATATCATCTTTGTTTTTCTATGCTATGTTACGATAATTTTAGAGTCAACAAACGTATTTTTATGTCAACAAGAGATGGGGAACAAAACATAGGGAGAGGTTCTAATGAGTACCTCTATGGTGAGTACTTGGTAAGTACTTTCTAATCGATGACCTATAAGACTCAATTTTTTTTTATCATTTTTTGACAAATTAATCGTTAGATGTTTAGTTATATATGAGTAAATCATCTATACAAAATTTCAACCAAATAATTATTGTTTATTTGGATGTTTATTTTTTTATCATTTTTTGACAAATTAACCGTTAGATGTTTCTAAGAGATTCATAATTATTGTTTATCAAGTATGAACATGAATAGTTAAACTTTTAAAAAAAATGTATGTTAATTGATTTGATCTTGTTTGACGCTTTAATGATTTTCAAATTGAATGAAAATTTACACAATTGATTTACTTATATATATAAATATTCAATGATTGACTTTTTGAAATGTGGTTGAAAAACATGTTTTATAAAAAGTATGTTGTATAACAGGTTTTATTCGATCAGAAGTGGTTGTATAACCTTCTGAACAACTCATTCCTTAAAACCAGCGTTTCCAGAGGTGTACCGAGGTTCAAACGATGCCTGCTTCTGAAATCCCCTTAAAGCTTTCCCTGGTGGAAATTTCAATCTCAAACGCCTGTTTCTCATGGGAATTAAAGAGACTGTGTGTAGCAAATCAGTACTGCTCCAAACAGACCATAAACAAAATCCATCATGCACATAACCAATTTGAACAAAAAATTATCAGTAGACAAGACTTTCACAAAGTTAAAAGGAGAGACATTTTGCACATTGTCTTCAGGCAGTGTAACAACAACCTCATCACATGAATCAAGAACAAGCACAAATTCAAATGCAGCAGCGCCATCAAAGGCAGGTTGAGTTTGAACTCTGAATATAACAAAAAAATTAATATGTCATGTACTGGTTGAGGGACTGAATGCTAACAAAAGTACACAACTATTATATATAATTATTTTCATTCATGACAAACTTCAAAAAATAATTTTCTTGAAAAACAAAATGAAAGGAAAATCTATTTGCTATAGATCAAAAACTTAACTGGAAACCTGAAAAACTAAATTAATGTATCAGTAGTAATAAGCTACTGAGAAGTTATGACAGTAATCTATTTATTTCGCACTTTGTAGTCTTGTGGTTTAGCAAAGTACTGTTTATTGTGAGGTTCAAGTTCGAGAAGTAAATTTTATATCTTCTTAGGTAAAAATTCGTTCAATGCTCTCTCTTTCCTAGGGTTTGGGCATGGCCGCCTCTGCAGCTCGATCTCTTCCATCTTCTCCAGCTCTCAATGGGCAACTTTTTTGATTCCTTCAACAAGGGCGGAAGACCGAGGCACAACTTTTGTTGGGGCTCAATTGCCTCCATCTATTCCTACACGGAGGTGGAGTTCGTGGATGTGTGGGGATTCTCTGATTTCATTGGGAATTTGTTGGCAATGGCCAGAGAGATCGGTAATGAGCATGAGTGTATGCGGAGGCTTTAGGGTGTGGAAACATGAAGATGCATTTGATGCTCGTAAAGAATCATCTCGGACTCAGTGGGATGAGAGTGACGGGTCCTTGTAGGTTGTCATCGCTCGTGTTGTTAGGAGTCATGGGCGATGCGAGGACGACGACGTGTGCCCTGGCCGGACCTGTGGCTAGGGTTGTCGAGGTTAGCTTGGATGGCGATGAGAAAGGAAGGTGATGGAGTGATCATGTATCTACCTGTGGGTACCCTGATCAATTCTTGAATTGGGCTTGTGCTAGGGTTCTAGTAAAGGCCCTTGGAGCTTTTTGGGCTTGGGTTGATGGCTTGGCGTGGATTAGAGTTGTTTATGGCATAGTGACATCAGAGGAGTGTGTTCCGGTGATGAGCATGACGACTTCAGAGGATCCTGTTCTGGAATCATCTATGGAGATTCTGTTCTGGAATCAATTAGCTAGTGATTATCTTCTAGTTAAAATTGTTGTTTGGGGTAGTCGCTAGGTGATTGGAAGAGCTTCGTGAAAGTTAAACTAGTAGTTTTAGCTAGTAGTATAGTTTTGGGTAAAAATGTAGTCCTACTTAGGTAACGTTTCTTTTAACAGCCCTACATGGTAGAATATTATGTATATGATTGCTGATCAATGTGTGAGTTGATGTTAATTAAAAATAAATGTGAAGCCATAAAATATAATTGCTGCCATAGTTAAGAATGTAGTTTAAAATTGATCTCAACTCGGTCACATCTAAAAGCTAAATTTTTTGAGTGTCTTAATGAATTTTTGGACTTTGTGATTATTGTACACTCAAATTAACATTACTGATAAACCGAGAAACTGAGCCGAATCAGTCAATTCGGTCTGATCCAATTTTGAAATAAAAAACTAATTTATTCCAGTTCGATATTTTTACTATAGAAAACCGGTTCAGTTTTGGTACATAAAACTGAAACTCGGTGAAAAATCGAGAAACCGAACATCAATCTCAGTTCTGCTCATCACAAAATCGCGGTTGAGATTGATCTTAGACCTCGCCTCCAAGTTCTGAGCCACGCTGCCTCAACCATGAAGTCAATCTGCTCGATTTTTATCCCGTTAACTGTAAACTTGCTTGACCCATACTCGCCACCAAACCCTAGGTAGCCATTGCCGAACAACAAAAAAAGCCACTGGAGTGCGGTACAAGCAGTGGCGACGTCACAGTAGCACAATCGGTGACAAAGAAACAAGTAACCAAGAACCAACCAGATAGAAATTGAAACCGAAGGGATAAGTTTAATGGATAAGATTTTAACCAGTTTAATATAAATTAACCATACTTTTTTTTTAAAAACAAAAATTCATAAGATTTCACGCTTATTCTCTCCTGATTGGAATTCAAAATCTAATAACCTATTTCCTAAATTGTGGTGTCTTAATCTTTTAACTGTTAACTAGCCTTCCTGCACGCGCATATGCGCGTGCGGAAGAGCGTCGCGCTCGCGCGTGCGAATTATTATTTTCTCCCAACTAAACTTGCTTTTGAGAACTTACTGTAAAGCGTCGCGCACGCGCGTGCGAATTATTCACATTGGTGGACATTTTCGCCTTCTAACACTGTTATAGGTATAAATTTAGAAATATTTACATGAATTCGATAAGTTAAGAAATGAAGAAACATTTTCAATAACAATTACCTTGATCAACCTGGGATTGATAATCATGATCAATTTCAACTACTGGTCGCTTTCCTAGAGCTTGTTCACGATGCCTTGCCAGATACTCTTGACGTTGAGAATAAGTCATCGACTCTCGCCATTGCCAATGGCGAGCACGTGCACGGCTCATTCGATCCATTTTATGACAGTAAATGTATGTTATAGAAAGTCGTTGAAGATATCCTCAGATAGTTGCAGCCATATGGTCCTTACATATCTCGTCCGTCTGCAACCATGAGAGTTTTAAAACAGGACAACAACACCATAACACAATGAAGTAATAAATTTTAGGGTTTCGAATGTTTAACCATTCAACTGCCCAATAACTGTACTAAGCCCTTTTGGCCCAATATAACTCATATGTTCATACACTAAGAAGTCTCGGACAACATCAAGACTTGCCTATTTGTGCAAATTTCAAATCTTGTCAATTTAACTAAAAAATCTTCCGGAAAGCCAAAAATAGTTCCAAGTGAATTCCAAATTTATAAGAATATGTTTATTCCACCATGAAAGTTGAAACTCATAGAGGAAGCAATGTAAATAAATTTACACTCAAACTTAATTGGACAAAAAATATTAATTAGGATGACCTGTTGCTAGATGATGATGAACACTTGTACGTTTCATACCACTAGTCTTGAAATCAAAGTAAAACACACATTTAGGAAAACCCACGCTCTGATAAACTCCACGCTTTTCTTGAAATAAGGGATATGAATATCACCTCTCTTTCTTAAGACCTACTTCAATATAAGCATAAATCAATGTCCAACAAATGCACGGGCATTAAAGTGCAATCATAGCATAATTAATAGAGATTCTTACCTTCTAAATTAAACTGGGAGAAAATCTTCTGTCTTCAAAACCCTGTCGCCCTCCCTGTCTCCCACTCAATGCTCGACATATGTGTTCTATGTAAGCGAACTTAACATAGCTAACTTTCGTTGAGTACAATTGCAAAATACTTCGGAACCCATAACAATTTTGGTTCAATAGAATTCTGCAAACTTCTTTACTGAGAAAAAACAGAACGAAGAAGATCGATCTAACCATTCAATATACAAACTGCCAAAACACCACATTCCATCCACGGGAGTTATGGAGATGAACAATTTTCAATTCTAAAATTTGTTGAGCTTATCACTAACATCCTGTGAGATCATTGACATGTACTCAACTCATATTAATGATCAACTACATACCCATAAACCTTTTTACGAAAAGATCGAGAAAGAGAGAATTGTTTGAATTTCACATAGATCAACCCAAATATCGAGAAATTTCAGGTATTTGATATTGGCGAATTCCAAAGAACAACTGTATTGAAGGAGACCCAGATGATCAGATCAAAGAGAAATAGATGAAAAATGCAGTGAGCAATTTTAGGGAAGAATTAGAAGGTGAAGATGAGATTAACTCCATTTTGTTGGTTTGAGAATAAAGTAAACGGAGTTAGAATATGTTAGATGATCTGGAGATAAAACACACGTGTCATTCAACGAATGGAAGAGAAACAGTAGGAGACAGAAGATTTTCTCCCAACTAAACTTGCTTTTGAGAACTTACTGTAAAGTGTAAATTGGCGTGGCAGTTGAAAATTGACACCCTTCCAAGTTGGCAACGTGAGAAAAAATTGTCAGTACATGAGGTCTTGCTCTCTCCCTTCACACGTGTCAAGAGGTTTCATCCATATGTTCTTACCTTTTTGTCCTTGGTTTATTATTTTTTCTGTGGTAGTCTTTAATATTGGGAAGGACATTTTCAGGTATTCTGAAAATTTACCCGTAGACACTAATATAGAGATTAGTATAGAGATTTACGTTTGTCTGCCACAAACATCACCCACACACCTGTGACCTGTCCACGAGGTCAAAACCAGTCACTACATCTGACGGCCCAAAACAACTTCTCAACAGCCGCGAGTCACACTCTCCCTGATAAAAACCCTAAACCCTAACCCCCTCCTCTCTCAACTCAGTAGAGAGCTTCCTCCTCTCTAATTTCACTCACCGCCGACGATTCCAACAAAAGAAACAACTGAGTTCGATAAAGTAGTAATTCTCAATGGCGGTTTATCTGCTCTACGAAGCAGCCTCAGGCTACTCTCTGTTCTTAGCTCACGGCCTCGACCAGATCGGCCAGAACACCGAAGCTGTTCGGAACTCTGTTTCAGACCTCAACCGGTTCGGCAAGGTCGTCCAGCTCGCCGCCTTCCACCCATTTGAGCAGGCCCTCGATGCCCTTAACCAGTGCAATTCAGTCTCCGAAGGTAAAGACTTCATCTTTGGGCTTAATCACTCGCTTGAAAGTGAATGAAACTATTATACATGTATTTACGATTTTGTTATTCGACAAGCTTTATTAGACATTGTTTGTAAATACTGAGACTTTTTTTGGTGTGAAATGTGTGAGCTACTCTAAACCTTAGTGCCCATGTTCAGTTAGTGATGAAATGAGTTAAGTTTGGAGATAGTAGACGGATTACAAAGCGAGTGTACGTTTTTCTTTGAGTAAGTTGGTTGGTTGTGTTTGAGTGTGTGCTTATTGGCTTTGACTTTGGTTGATATTCAGGGATTATGACTGATGAGTTGAGGAACTTTTTGGAGCTTAATCTCCCGAAAGTCAAGGAAGGCAAGAAGCCCAAGTTCAGTTTGGGCGTATATGAGCCCAAGCTCGGGTCTCACATATTTGAAGTGACCAAAATTCCTTGCCAAAGCAATGAGTTTGTTCTTGAGTTGCTTCGTGGAGTGCGGCTACATTTTGATAGGTTTATCAAGGACCTAAAGGTGCTTACTTAACTTCTAGTTATTGCTGAACTTTTGTTGTTATGGAATTTATGTTATAAATTTTTAATCTTTTGCTTCTGTTCTTACCTCAGCCTGGTGACATAGAGAAAGCACAGCTCGGTCTCAGTCACAGTTACAGCAGGTCCAAGGTCAAGTTTAATGTTAATCGTGTTGACAATATGGTGATTCAAGCCATCTTTCTTCTAGATACCATTGATAAAGATGTGAATACTTTCTCAATGAGAGTCAGGTATGTACACATCTTACAGCAATAATTATATATTACCGTCTGGACTGTATTTGAGATTTTGTGCAAAAGGTGGCAAACAATGTTTCATCTTATTGTTTTCATTTCTGTGCAGAGAATGGTACTCTTGGCATTTTCCTGAGTTGGTGAAGATTGTCAATGACAATTATCTCTTTGCTAAACTTGCAAACAGTATAAAAGATAAGTCAACTCTTTCTGAAGATCAACTTGAAGAATTAACTGAGATCGTTGGTGATGAAGATAAGGCAAAGGAGATCATTGAAGCTGCCAAAGCATCCATGGGTAAGATAGTACACTACATGTCATTCGTACATCTCTTCATAAAAATATACATCTATCTAATTGTTTTTGCTTATTCATCTTTTTCACAGGGCAGGATTTGTCTGATGTTGATCTGCTTAATGTCCAACGGTTTGCACAGAAAGTGATGAGCTTATCTGAGTACAGGAAGACACTTTATGACTATCTGGTTACCAAGATGAATGACATTGCACCCAATTTGGCCTCTTTAATTGGTGAAGTAGTTGGAGCTCGTTTAATTTCTCATGCTGGTAGTCTTACAAACTTGGCTAAATGCCCTTCTTCTACCCTTCAGATCCTTGGTGCAGAGAAGGCACTTTTCAGGTGCTTTAGTTTACCTTTTATTCATTTGCTTTGATAGATATCACAAGACATTTGTTGAGTATGACGAAAGAAAATGAAAGTGAGCATGATTCATTATGAGTTTCTAGGTTGATTTTTTTTGGTTCTTTACAGAGCCTTGAAAACAAAGGGAAACACACCAAAGTATGGACTCATATTCCATTCGTCTTTTATTGGTCGGGCATCTGCCCGGAACAAGGGTCGGATGGCTCGTTATCTTGCAAACAAGTGTTCTATAGCTTCTCGCATTGATTGCTTTGCAGGTGATTAGCCTTGCACATTTAGCTTTCTGGCTAATTTTTATAATTTAATCCATGGCTGTTTTTAACGTTATATAATTCTCCGTCCTGCGTGCAGATACGAGTACTACTGCTTTTGGGGTGAAACTTCGTGAACAAGTTGAGGAACGACTTGATTTCTATGACAAGGGTGTTGCACCACGTAAAAACATTGATGTGATGAAATCTGCAATCGAGAGTACTCAAAGCAAAGGTGAGTGGTGTACTGCTATCCAAACATTTGAACATATAGATTTACATGATGTTATGATGACTTTATCAAACTTCCAATTCCATTTGAAGTAGAAATTGTGGTAGTCTCCCTCCTGTGATATGATTTTGCATCTCACTGTCATGTATGTTTTACAGATACAGAGATGGAAACAGAAGAAGTGCCTCTTGAAGTGTCTGGAAAGAAAAGCAAGAAGAAATCAAAGAGTGGGGCCACAGAAAATGGCGATGCTATGACTGTGGATGACCCAGCTACAAATGGAGATGCTGCTGAGGGTAAGTCTGAAAAGAAGAAGAAAAAGAAGGACAAGAGGAAATTGGACAACGCAGATGAAGTGATGAGGGATGTGGAAGAGGACGGCACAAGCAAGAAGAAGAAGAAAAAGAAGAAATCTAAAACTGAAGACTCAGATTAGACTTACTGTCGGATCCAAATCATGTGGATATTCATCTTGCCGATGCCTTTATTCTGGTTTTGATGTCCACTGTTTCTTAGTTGTAGAAATGTCTTGCAGCTTTCTTAATGTTGTCAATCTAGCAACTTGTTGAATATCCTAGTTAGTGGCTTGAAACTTTTCAAGTCACCCTTTCTAAGTTTAGTTTTGGAATTGTGATTAACACCTGCAGATTCTGGCTATGCTTATGATATTAGAATCATATTTTGAAATGCTTTGTAGCACTCAGTCTATGGATGTATGCAACATTGTTACTGCTCTAGTTTTCACCATCTAAGCGTGCCAAAAATTGTACCTTCCGGAGTTCCGGGGATTAGAATAGGTGCTCACCATGACTTGATCATTCTTCTCTTCATCATGTTTATTCTTTGGTCACAAATGTTATTCGTTTCGTGCTCGTCGTGTCTGAGAATCACTTTCTGAAGAAAATAATAAAGCCTCATATTTCTTATTTTCTTTGCTAGTGTGCGTCCTGGAATTTACTTTCTCCTGCCTCTGCAGTTCCTATCTCTTTTGGTGTATTCTGCATTTGGCAAATTTGACCTGTATATGAAAGGAAATTACGAATTTGATTTTCTTTTTCAACAAGATAACAACTAAACGGAAAAACCATTCATAAAACCAAGACTACTACTGTTCAAAATGCGAATTTGACTCTGTTTTCCTATTATGGTGTATTTTCCCAGATTTTATTCACCCCCCTAAATAATATATACACATTTCATTATAAATACACTAGTCATTAAATTTATTACTTCAACAATGACTAAATACACCCCCCCCCTAAATTTTTTAATTTACCCCTTATTCTTTACTATAATTAATCTTTTATTTCTTCTTTCTATTTTTATTTTTTATAAGAATTATTAAACTGAACAAAACATAGTGTACCTTTCTGGCCGTTTTTGATATGGCTGCACTCGAGTATTTTGAAAACCTTTGATCTTAACTCATATTGCGCATGACTTCAAACCCAAGAACTCAATTACAATACTCAACGAAAGAAAAATAAAATAAAATGGTTTGCAATCAAACTGGTTTCAGTTAAGATGTATAACAATTGAAAATCTAGTTTCATTATCTCATTAAGTTTTTGAATTTTTGCAATAAAAACTTGCGACTGAATTCAAAACATAAATTTAATAATAAAGTTTGTAAATTTTTTTATATAAAAAGAAGAAAATTAAGCGAGATAGTATATAAACAATCAATTATTTATATTGTCTAAAGATATATCTAGTTTAATAATTTTGACTATCTTAAAATGTGAAAAGAAGATATGTTATCTTTTTCGAGTGAAAAGAAGAGATGTGTATTTAGTAGGCTAGCTCAAGTGATTTGAACACCACCATCTAAAAAAATAGGCTATCAGGTCCTGTGCGTGAATAAAATTTCTGTTTGCCATCAATATTTCATCAGGCCAAAAAAAACACTCCAAAAAAAACACTCCAAAATGGCTTAGGGCTAAAGATGGTATTCAGTCCGATTTGGGTTTGGTGATAAAAGAAAGTCTAAAGTCGACTGCCTCAGTTGGAAGCATTGGAAGGTCCGAAGTTGCAAACTGGTACAACCACCCCTTTCAGTCTTCACCTCCTTAAAAAACATAAATCCCAATTTCTTGGATCTCAGAGCTCACAAGAACCCTAACTATGGCGAACTTGGAAGATGTGCCCTCCGTCGATCTCATGTCCGAGGTCCTCCGTCGTCTCAAGTGTTCCACCAAGCCGGACAAGCGCCTCATTCTTATTGGTCAGTCCCCTACAAACTCATACGCTATTAGTGTAAAGTTGTAATTTTTATTTTGGTTCTTGCCAATTTTGGGTGAAAGTTTTTATTTTTAAGACCTGCTCCAGATCCGAGAGTTTGTTTTGTGCTGTTGTGATTCAAAGTTCGA